>OY856410.1:714645105-717150105 GCA_963693085.1 Alisma plantago-aquatica
TTAGATATGTAATTTTACTAGCATTGAATGATATCTATTGTGGTTATTTTTTCACCAAACAAAAATTTAATGGTGATCCTATTTAACTTACTAGTGTGTAGGAAATATCAAATATGATTCCAAATGTTGCATTGATATCTTGTTTATTATCCAATTTTTTGTCTAAAACCATAGCTTTCATATAGAATATAACTATTATGGTCAATTATCTCAATTATCTAATGATCAACAAAAAAAATATTATGGTCAATTATCACTTCCTATAAAAGGGTGACTTTCAGTAGCCATAATAATCACATACAAAATAAGGTTATATCATTATAATAGAATGCCTCTTCATGACAATGTTTATTCAAAGGTATGATCTATTGAATCTGAAATAGTTATCGTATGTACCTACATTAAAAAATTTCCTACCGTTTTAGTCAAGGATATTTTACAAATCTCACAACTTCATCATAAATATTTTCAATCTTCAAAATTTCACCTTCAAAGGATCATATATAGAATACATGCTAAATTTAGTCACCATTGTATTTTTTCTCTTATTCTTGTAGATATAATACCTGGAATCAACAAAAGATTTGGTTTTATCCTTTTTTTTATGCAATGATTAATTGGAAACAACCATCTTGCTTGTCTTAATAGTTTCTGTTGTTTCCTTTTCCTTTGCAAAATATAACAAAATGACAAAAACCATGGTAGGCTATAATATCCATATTCAGTTAAAATTTTAGAATAGCTATAACATATTATCAACCATATATTCTAAAAACTAAAGTTGTGAAACCGAACTACATGGTTTGTGCATAGGAAGGTATTACTTCTAGGTAATTGTATATGAGATGGATTATAAAACATAATATTAGACCATATTTTTTAATAAAATGTTCATGTGATTTTAACGATATTGATGAAAATATTTTTTGTATCAAACTACATAGAAAAATATTTATTGTATCAAACTACATAAAAAAAATTAACATCAACGAGCTAAATTTCACAATCCCCACATCTATAATTAAAATTAATGGTAAAACACATCTTATAGCTTTTAATTAAGGAAAAATTTCTCATTGGACTAGGTAATTGTATATGATGTAACCTATAGATATATTGGGGAAAGTTCATTTGTTTTCATATTTTTGTGTGACTTATCATCATTTGTCCCCAATCAAAGAGTAATAATTTCAAAATATTTGTTCTATATTTGGACTTACAGGAGAAGAGTTGCACTTAAAATATGCCAAATGTACCTTATAATTGACAATGATAACAACACATATTTTACTTATGTGTCCCTCCACACAATATAATGTTCAGCCATAATGCTATGTCCAAGAGATTTTCTCTCTATCTCCTTGACAATTTAGAAGTAACAAAGGCAACACGTACATATGAATATCCTTCTTAGAAAGGTTACCAATTCCTCATGATGTAAGATTGAACCTTTGAAATATTTGAGTCCCTATATTAGACAAAACAACACGATAACTGAATTTGACATTGATCATTTTTCCCATGATGTTTATAGAAAAAATATCATACAATTATTTTATTGTCAAAGGTACGGAATAAAAAAAAACCTGTAGTACTTAACAATGGACATGTTTCCTTTAAAATAGCAAGTTTTCAATACTCAAACAGATAATATATTTAATTAGGAATCTTTCTAATCAAAAGAGTAAATTTTAACTACATTCATTCTTACAATTTTGGGCACAATTTTTATCATTTGGGCAATAAATTGTATCCAAAATAAACTATTGGTAGTTTTAAATGTGACATTTCATACATTAGAGTATACTCATATATTTTTATTAATGTGGAACCCAATGTAGTACAAGTTTGATTATCATTTATGTGGGTCTACACCCACTAGTAGAAAGGGGGATCATGCTCAATAGGTGGTTGGACATATATCAAACCACAAGATGAATTCAATAAAGAGAGTCATTCGATATGGGTCTTGTTAAATTTTTGGGTTCATTAATATCCATTAATTCATTTATCCTTTCTTACTACCCTATTTCATTTCGCCATGTCCGTGAGGAAAAGATTTATTTCCCACTAGTGTTGACGTTAAAAACTGAAAGACCAACCTTTAAAAGCACTCCATGTCTTCCTCTTGTTTCAACCGCACATCTGCCAAGTGGCTTTAGGGTGTCTTAAAAATCCAACATCATGTATGGCAAGGAGATTTTGTCTAGGTGTGTCCATGGTGTATAGGTCCCTGAAGTCTTGATATCATCCACTTCCTTGACTACATAGGCGGAAAGCTTAGTTTAAAGGAGAGTTTTTGCTAAAATCTCAATGGGGCATGAAGGGGATAACATATATGGAGTGCATACCCCTTTTCTCACTAGATAACATTGAGGGAGCATCAACTATGCATTGCAATCTGGAATGCATCTTCAACATGGTGTATAAAAGGGAGAAGAGTGGATTCAAAGATACACTTTTCCTTCAACCATGGTGCATGGGCCCCTGAAGCCTCAATATTGTTCCCTTCATTGACTATACATGTGGAGCACTTGGTGGAAAGGAGTGTATTTTCTAAAATCTCAACGGATCCTAAAAGGGACCACATAGGCAGAGTACATATCCCTTTTATCACTAGATAATGTCGATGGAGCGTCGACTAGGCACTATAATCTTGAATGTGGATTGAGGAAGGTGCGGGAAAGGGAAAAGCATGGACTCCAAGATATATTTTTCCTTCAACCATGGCAGGTTGGACAATTCATCTAAGACTCCTCTTCTCCCCCTTAGCCATTATTGTTGCCTTTCTTGCAATACCATCACCTTTCAGTGATCTACCACCCAAGCCCAATTTTTCTTCCTACTATTTAGATGATGGAGATCCGAGGAGGAGACAAAATCTTGTTCACATAGTCCTCCATCCCACGTGTGTAAGGGGTCAAAAGACTTCCCATGAATAACACAATTCCAACAAGTGGGGGTTTTGGCGAATAATGATCCATCTAGCTGCTCCTGAAAAACATACCAATAATGGATCCTAATTATACCAACTGCTGATATTTTTCATTTCTTGTTCGTTAGATCATATATTATCTTGGTTAGGATCTTTTTGTTTATAATAAACCACTTTTTAAATGCAATCGAAATGAGCACATCCTAACTTTGAAGAACTTTTGATATGTTGCTTATTGTTAGATATATAGAGTGTCCATCATTTTGTATGTAGAATGTTCAAGAAAATGACGTAATAGAATGGGTCTTCTGCAGTTAATGGTTTTGTTGAAATAAAGCCTCAAGCATAAGTTTTCACCAATATTTCAACCATGAGAAGTAGTAATTGGTGTGCTAGTTAAATTATGTATGTTTTGACCTATGTTTTCTCTTGATCTTTTATATTTTATTGATTCATAAATGCAACACTTTATTATATACTTAGAAGTGAAGTAAGAAGGAGTATAAATGATTGATTTACATTTTTTATAAGTTCATACAGACACTATTAATCTATTTGCAATGTTGAATTCTTTTTTGGGTAAATATTTCTCTCTCTTTCTCTCTCTCTCTCTCTCTCTATATATATATATATATATATATATGTATACATATATATATATTTATATATATGTACACACACATATATATACACATATATTTTTATATATAGACACACACATATATACATATATATAGTAAATTTCCTAGTGACTGGGTTAGCTCTGTAGATGATATGAATCACAAATTGGTTGATTATTTCAATGTACATTCCACAAAGAGTCAAACACTACACTTATTTTTGTTTTATATAGAGTAGTTGGTAGCAATATATTTTCTTTGATGTGAACATTTGACATATGTCGTTGGTCCATTTGCTAATTATATTATAGAATCGATTTGTTTTAGAAAATTTATGTATTAGATTTAAAGCTACTAAGAGAGACATGAGTACTATATAGTATTGGCATTCTTCATCAAATAATGAGTACCCACTAACCATGGAATGGGCTTCATACTGGCATACAACTTCCTTAGTGTAGCTTACCAACATAGGTTGAAAACGGATTGTCTTCATTATTTCTCTTGTGGCTTGTTTTCTCCCCAATAAGTAGATGAAATGATTTTGTCACATGTTGTCATTGGCCAAACTTAAATTTAAATATTTGAATTCCTAATGTGATTCGTTTCAACTTCAAATAATTTTTAACTTATTATAAAATATGCTTCAAATTTTTGACGTACATTATTGCATTGTCACGTAATTATTTGAGCTAAATAGATGAAGCTTTTTTTATTGTTCCCTAGTTCTTAACCGATAGTTTTCACATATTACTTTCATTATCATGGAGTTTATCCTTTAGAATCATGATAAGTTCTAGTTGCTTGTCTATATTTGAATCTTATTTGTTTTACATTTTGTATGATATGTTGTATTGAAACTTTAATCATCACATGGCATGGTACCTAGACGTTTCTTAAGTCATTGTATCCTTCTCCTCCTTGACCTATCCATTTGATTCTAGTCACATGTTTCTTGTCTCATTATGTTGATTGGTATTTTTATAGGATTTTTAGGTTAGATTTTTTACGCAAACATTGACGCCATTGGTTGAAACATGACTTACATATAAGGACATGATGCTAAAGAAATTTTGAGAGCAACTAGCAATACTAGGATGATAACTTTGGTATCATATAATTTTCCAATTTGATGTTTCATTTCAATTCTAATTGTATTTATTTATACATATAAACTATTTTCTTCAACTCTGAATTAATTTTATGAACATATTTCTATATATTTATGTACATCATTCCATAGTTTTCATTATTATAGAGGATATTTTAACCACAATGTGAATGTTAAAAATCAAAGGCAACAAATGCAAATAAGAGAAACATACATCATATGTACAATCTTCACTCTTGATAGTTCATGTCATAAAAAGTTGGCAATCAAATAATTACAACAACAAACAAACTTTGCCCCTTAACCTCAAGCTTTATGTGCTTAGTCCTTTGTTTCTAAAAGGAGGTAGTTCACAAGATGCTCCATTTGGTGAAGATTAAATTGATACATTTTATATGAGATGTGTAAGCTATATCCTTTCAAAATAACTAGTAGTATATAACTTTTATTAGATTTAAATGAGTGGGAGTGGAGGTATATGGGGAGTGCACTATGATTGAGGTAGAATTAGACATAATGTGGTGTGGTTGATGTAATAAAAGTGTGATTGGATGCAATGGTTGGGACAAAACATAATTGAAAGACACATGGAGCATGTAGGATGTGCAAAAGAACTATCTAATATTGTGTACTTTGTAGAATGGACACATACTCTCTAAAAAGTTCAAAGAAGTTGTTTATAGGAGGAAAGGAACTCACTTGGAACATGTGGATGTGGTGTGAAATAATACCAAGAAAGATTTGGATGCCATTTGTTTTAACTTGACATGCAAAATTGTAGTGCCTTACCACACACAATTTGAGTGGGGATTGAAGATTGTGTGGATTAGTGTGATTATAGTGGAAGTTTCTAAATCTAATGAAAATAGATATCATTTTTGTGTACTTCAAAAGAACATTATCGTGTAGTTTCATGTCTGAATAGGAGGTGTTTACTAGAACTAAGGAGACCAATCATCTAGACATGCATGCTTCAATATTGGTTTCTATAAATTTAACCAACCCAAGATTTACGTAGATCACACTTGACCTAAAATAGACCTAACTTGCTTTGAACTAGCACAAATTTGACCCATTTGACAAAATGAACCCCAAATTGACCTAATTTTAACCAAATCAAATATAGACAAACTAATTAGTCATCAAATGACCTCATATGACCTAATTTAGATCTCACTTAGCATTGTTTAGCGCCAAAATGACCTAGATTGGGTCTAAATAGCCTTGTCTAGTGCCAAATGACCTAGATTGGGTCTAAATTGATGTCATATGACCCACTTGTATGGCGCCAAAATGACCTTGATTTCTTTCACCCTCAACATTTCTTCCTTCCTCTTCCATCTATGTTATTGTGGAAGCTACTCACCATACTTATTAGTGTAACATATCTTTCACCTTTGATACCATCTATAGTCTAATGATTTTCATTTTTTTTGTAATTAGGACGGTTTAAATATGTGGTGTATCTTTTATGTGTAGTGGGATATGCGTAGGTTGAAATGAAATTACTATGTTCCTCAATTGACTAGTGATAATCAAATACCAAAATTTAAATCAAACATTGCATCATGTCTGCGTTGACATTGCTTCAATTTTCTCAAATGAAGTGGCATTATCGGAAGAAGAACACACATCAGAAATAATTACCAATTTTCTTGCTAAATATGTTTAGAAACAAATAAATGTTTGCACTGTGTACCCTTTGTAATGCAAGATACGCTTTAAAACAAGTGAAGTTGTGAAATAGTTAACAAAACTTGAACAAAAGATATATTGCATTCATTTGTTGAACCTTATCACAAACAGTCCAAACCGCAACATGGTTTAAGATCCAACACAACAATAATTTATGTACCCATCTTCTATGATTTACATATATGTACCCTCATCACATAGATAATATAGTAAATAATCATGCATGAAACACCGATGATAGATCTTTACGAGGCAAGCTTCTATAATAGATTTCTAACACAAATGTTTGATCAGTTGTGCCTTTAAAACAATAATATATTGTTTTGCAGGAAAAACAAAATAAAATATCACTCTGATTTTGCATTATCCTTGATCTACACATGTTACACCATCTCCAGGTATACTCCATGTATCATACTTCTACTTTTAAGAACTATATGGCATGAATTACATTGGAGTTTCCTATACATCTTAAATTTGTTGTCACTGAATCTACTTCCATGCCTCACAATGTTTTCATCTATAATTGTGAGATAATTCCATCTTAGTTATTACCACGAGTTCAAAATAGATGTGGGTTATAGTGTTAGTTTCACTGGGGGCTTGAACTATAAGATTGAGATCGTGTTTTCAATACTAACAATGAGTAGGTAGTACCCAGCATGTAGGCCATTTTATTTGGTTGCATTGTCATCACCACACTCATTCATGATGAGGTAAGTGACAACAAGTCCCACTACTATCATTCTGGTTGAGGGCGAGAGTTACATTTTTTTTGGAGGTTGGTAGCAAGGGAGGCATCTGGATCAACAACATGATTTTAAAGTGTCTGAGGAGCATTGAGGTGGTCGAGATGTAAGCCTCAAAATATATATGTGGAATCTCCTCTACATCACACTGTAGTGAGTATGATTAACAAGCATACGAGTCCTCCCCCTCTACATCTAACCATATTATATGTGGAAGCCCATAGGGAGGAAAGCTATCAAAATGACTCTATCATCTTGTGCATAGGGGTCTAGGAGTCATGCCAGACAATTGTTGCATGTTTGTGTTAGGGAGTCGAGGGTGGTTGGTATTATAGACCAAAAAATAACATGACAAACCTAAGCCCATGCTTGGCTAAGAAGTCTCCCCACCCTAGAAAGGTTCAATCATGTATGATTGGAAATTTACTAGTTGCTTAGTTTTTCCCTAGAGGGCATCAAGTTAGGGCCCATTTATGGGATTTCATAGGGGAGGATCAACTGAGCTTAATTATGGGTTCCTGGATAGACACCACCATTGGGTCGACTATCCGACTAGTTCTCACCAGCTCGACGACCCAAAATTTTTTTTAAAAACATAACACCAACATCTAGTCAAAATAAGTATGCTAGAAGTCACTACTTAGTTTCACATCACACAAGAACCCACAACAAGTCTGGTAGCTTTTGAGATTCATTGGGTCCAACTCCCACACCAGAGTGTCCTTTCTCGTTATCCATGACATGTAAAGATCTCAATTAATAACCACGATAGGCACTACTTTTAGTACAATAACAAAGAACGTAAATTATAGAATACTTCATGTAACGACCCCGCCTCCCGGCAACCCCCAATTAAGGGAGACCCGAAGGTCAGAGCCGTTATTCGATTAACAGGATCAAAGGTTCGACAAATAATCAGTAATAATTAATAAACTTTACCATCTAAACTGAAAACTGGTATAAAATAAAAACTTTTCTTACCTTGGAAAAACTGGGATTTCTAAACTTCTATCCATGAAGATGTTACTCTAACTAATCCTCCTGTGTATGTTACTTCTCATTTAATTCCACATATGCCACTTTACTGTTATTCTTTTCATTTGTACCTAAAACGCCGACAAACAAAACGTCGGTCAGTATATCGAAATATACTAGTATGTGGGGACAACCAAAAGTTTGCACATATGACTAACAACTTAATAATCACAATCAAATTATTTTAACAAGCCAATTTACACATTTCCATATGACATTCTCCACCGCTTTTGCCCTAACCCTGGCATATCCACCTTAGGGTGCCCTTTGCCAATGACTTAAGGCCACCTTCTTGGTGCCTGGGGGTCACCACTCATGGTGCCCACTAGTCATGCAATATCATAGGCCACCTTATTGGTGCCTGGGGTCACCACTCAAGGTGTCCATTGGTCTACCCATATGGGCCTGACCTTTGGCATCATCCATCAGGGTGGCATGTAGGTGCGAGAATCCATACTTCTATTATTAATGTGATAATCATTGTGACTTTATAATTTGCAAATGTGAATCATCCAACAAATTTAATTGCAATCAATGCGATTAACCATCCGACAAACATGCGGAAAACTAATGCGGTTATTCATAAGCGTAACCACATACCTGTTAAGCAGACTTGAAACAGAATAGTCCAATCAACAAGGCAAGCAAGCATTCAATAAGATCCTTCTTTGGACCAATCACATAGCGCCACGTCGCTCGGCTCCATGCAACGTTGCTTGGGCTCTTTGAAAACATGACGAAAAGACGCGTTTGCCCCTTTCTTAAGTTGCTTTTTATTCAGCGCGTGAAGGGCAGATTCGTCCAACTCCACTTTCCTTCTTCTTCAACCCCGGGCAACCCTAGCGCAGCCGCCCTAGCTGCTTTGGCGCGGCTCCCTTGGCCTCCGTTCACCTCGAAAGCTTCCATGGATAGTGCGGCTGGCCCCGCAGTACCCTAGCGCACCCAAGGCACCTTAAATAGGTGGCCATAGCAGCAGCATGCCAGCCCAGATCGGCCGCCGAACTCTGCCGTGATGCAGCCACGCTGCAGCAGATCGTGAGGTTGTGTTCTGCCTTTCCAAGGCACGAACCTCCTCGGAACCCTTTCTATACCTTCGTTGCATCCCTACGCGTCCAGCCATACCTGGACCCATGGCCAAGGCGTCCGATCTTAGGAGGGCCAAGGCTGCGATCTGTAGCAAGGTTGCAGCCTCTTTTGCGGGTATTGTGCGGGTTTAGAGTAGGAAGACAAGGATAGATCTTCCTTAGATTACTCGTGGGAGTATCCAGCCACCATCCAGGACCCTTCTTGATCCTCCGTTTACACCAGGGTTCTCCCTACCTTCTTGGTTAGGGTTTTCTCAAAGGAGAGCAAGAAGAAGATGGGGAAGAGAGAGAAACATGCAGGATATCTCCTTGGGGTCGATCCTGGGCTATTCCCCTATATAGGGGAGGGTTGCACTGCCCTGGGGTGCTTGCCCACGAAGTAACCCATCCCCCTACCAAAAGGAGAGTGATTCCTTCATAAAAAGCAAGTTCCTTTCTCTTTCCTAATTTCTTGGATATTCCCTTTTCTTGTGCTAATAGGATTTCGAAAATCCTCTCCTTGATCTTCTTATCACTTGATTCTTAATCATTTATCACGAAATCATGTATTTCCTTTAATAGAAAAAAAACCCCTTTTTTCCATATTACAAAATTCATCAATAATAGACCTCATTATGCTATTATATGTAATCTTGGTATTTTCTCTTTCTTTCCTCTTCATTGAGACTCCTTGGATCCCAAAACTCTATTATTTCGAAATTTCTCATTAAGGATACTCATTATCCTTCTAGATGTATCTAAATGCATTATCCTTCTTTATCTCTCATTATCTTGTTTATTTCTTATTAAAATAGTTCTTTTTGAGGATTTCTCTTTATTTCTCTTTTATTTTCCTCATTAGTATTCCTTTTATCATTAGGAATCCTTAGGATACGAAATTCCACTAAGGATTACCCAATTATACCTCTTTTCGCATATTTTCCACATTTCATCAATGTTTTCAATTTATTTATTAACAAGGAAATACTTATTTGCTATTTTCCTTTCTTATTGCCTTTTCTTTGCAACTTTGGACTCCTTGGAACCCAAGGAATCTAAGAGGCACGAAATCCTCTTTGGATTTGCCTTCTAGAGGTTTCCACACCTTTCTTATCTCAATTTTTCAGTTATTCATTTATTAATTGAATATTCTTGTTATTGGGCTCAATGGCCAATAAAGCCCACAAATCAAACAACAAGGCCATGAAATCCATTTATTCAAAATAGATTATTTCATTCATTCATTCAAGAATCTTTAATATGAGAAATTATATTTCTCAGCAAATGAACCCAAAATTTGGGGTTGTAACATCCTTCCCCTCTTATGAGAATTTTGCCCTCAAAATTCCATCAAGCAAGCAAACAAACAGGATAAGTCTTCTCATGTCCATCAGGGCTCCCATGTGGCTTCACCCTTTCCATGGTGTTTTCCAAGAACCTTCATCATCTCATATTCCTCCATCTGAGTTCTTTCTTACCTTGGTATATCGTACCCTCATAGGTGACTCAGGACGTTTCAGCCTCTCAAAAGCTGAATAGGTTCAGGGCTCAACACATGGCTTGGGTACCTCACATAGTGCTCTAGATCAGACTCATGGAACACATCACACATCATGTTATCCTGAGGGGTAAGACTAAACACAACCATCTCCACCAATCCATCTCAAATGGATCCCTATATCGGGGATTCAGCTCTCTTAGCTGTAGCTTAGAGGGGTCAGATTTTCACATTATTCCTCCACAGTGAACTGCATGTCAGTCTGCTTTGCATCAGCTCGTGACTCATGTCACCCATGGGCTCTCTCCCAGCTATTGCACGATCAAAGCGACTTCATCTACACACACCTGTGGTTCCTTTCTGACCTTCGCGAGGCCTCCTTCACCAACATCATCATAATGAAGTGGTGACCGACACAACCTCCCTATGGAACATCTTGCATCCCGATAAAGGCCATGGTGGTTAACATCACATCTTAGGAATTGTCTCTATGTATCACCCTAAATGAGCACACATGCTCTCATCAGACCCACTAGTCCGGATCATACTGTCCATTAGTATGGGGGTGATAAACTGTACTAACACTGAGCTCTTCATGTATATACTTCCACCTCATGGAAGTGAACCTTTAGGTCACATCAAGAACTTTTGAATTCACATCATGGTGTAGTCGAACCATCTCTTTTCATATGTAGTTCAACCAGATCTGTCCCTTGACAGAACTCTTCCTTTCTCATGTCATCTAGGTAAGGCGATCTACCATAACCCATATTGTGTCTTGACCTTCTTGGTCTAGGAGAGACTCACAACATCCATAATGATGAACTCTCATTCCTTCCCGGGAACTCTTTATACTTTATATCCATGCACTGGGTTAATGGTGTTCGTCCTTCACCTCTTGGCTTGCATGGCCACATGCTACATGCAACTTTGTTTTAAGCATCCAGAATGCTACCTTCACTTACTATCTTTATAGTATCAAGGTGTATCATGATCTTAAAACCATGATCTTCTGTAAGTCATGATTCCTCGAGATCGATACCTCAGAAACCCTAAACTATTTTTATCAGGGTTTTATCATCTCCCTATCCAAAGAAGTGTATCTGAGGTCTTATTACCATCCTTTTACTATATCAAGGACTAATCTGGCTAACCAAATGACCATTAACTTGCTCAATCATATCAAAACACATCTTCTTTCCAAACTTAGGGTTAGCCAAACAACCTCCACTTCTTCTAGCTTCCAGCTAACTAGGCAGCTATATCTCAACTAGAGAATTCATTACCACCACTCATCCTTAAGTGTTAGGTAACATACACCTCTATGTATTATACTTATCATCTCGTCTCAACCTCTACGTTTGTCTTCATCCAGAACTCTGAGCTCATCCTCATGGTGATTCAACTCAACTTTACAAATTTTGCTTAGCTCATGACAAAACATCCTCACAAGATGATTTCCTTAATACTCTTAGTGGTTGTAAACCATCAATGTATCATCCACTCCACAAAGGTATGTTATCATTTCTATCATTATCCCTTGTAGCAACGTTCCAACTTATATCATCTTTATCCTTGGTGTAAGGCATGCGTACTATCTTATCTCTCACTCCCATAATAAGAAGAAATAAGCATTTGGCTGCAGTCCAAATACAGAGTTCTTCCTATTCCAAAAGTAGAGATGGTACAGCCCACCTTTCCCGTACACTTTCAAATCCAAGTTGAAACATGTAGCTTATGTCTCTATATCAAAAACATCATGATATCCACACTACATCTAGGGAAACTGGTCTCAGACTTACTTGGTCAAACATAATCCTAGGTCATCTCCTCTAGGTCTATAGGGTGCCAGTACTTTTGGTGTCATCCCTCTTCCCTTATGCATCCAGAGAGTGCCCTACTCATCTGCCTTTTGGGTCCCATGAGTTCATGAAGGTGATCAATCTCCTAACCCATGGCCCTCAGACAATGATAGTTGTTACCTCCCGACCCTATGGTCATGTGCAACTAGGGAATTAGGCAACTCCTTCTTCCATTGGTCTTATCCCTACCTGACCCTTGGATAGACTTATGATTCTAACATAGTACATGTTCATCTTAGAACCGTACCCAATCCTTCATCATCTCTCTCTGCATTCATGACTGACTTTCATCCTTTCTCAGGGATCATGGCGACCTGCCTACCTTGGTCAGGCCCCATACTGGTTACCTTCATGGTAACACATCCATATGCACCTAGAGATGGTTATCTATGGGTATACTGGCTCGTTCTTGTACCATGTACTTTTCACTTAGCTTCTCAAGATCCCATGAGACCTCTTTAGGTCACCTCAAAACCAACAAAACTAGTATACACCCTACCAACGGGTCCTTCTCCCGGGATGGGAGAAAACTACACCTGGATAACAAAGGTCACAAGCATCCTTATGTTTAGGGTCTGCATCTACATGAGCTTGCTTAGCCCTGGCAAGCTACTAAGTCACAACCAGATACCTACAAAGCCAAGCTAGGTCACACCTGTACTCATACTCAACATCAAATCAACTTATTCGTGAGGGGGTCATCAAACATACCCTTACCTTAAGGGGTTTCCTTTACCTCTACACATTAAAAGTACCATGCTCGAAACTATAAAGATTCAAATCTCACCATGAGCATTGGATACACTGCTTCCCCTCTTAGGCCTAGGATCCCTAGATTATCCTTTGGGTATCCCACTGCATGCTCAAACTCTTAACCATGAATCAAGCATATACCGGGTATGTCATGTACTTCCATGATCCTTTCATAAGAGCAACACCACAAGGTCGAGTCCCCCTCAAGGACAACCATCTAGGTAAAAAGCCTCACAACTGGTTACTTAACCATCCTTAGGGTCTAAAGCACTCTCTATCTCATCTAGTAGGTAAACACTTGTACCATAGGTACCAGAAGCATCATCCTCCCTCTAGGATTTGGTTACTCCCAAGACATCATCAACCTCTAGGGATCATGCATGAGGCAACCATTATCGTCCACTTAGGTCGCATCCTTATCGACTCCCACCGTTTCTCAAGTTTTGGGGTTTTAGGCTTCCAACTTTCTTGGCCGAGGTCTGCTCCCTCTCTCTAGAGCTAATCCTACAACCAACCTCTCTATAAGAGGTCCTGTCTTTATGAAGGATCAAACTCCTAAGCATGCCCTTACTTGAATGAAGCCTATACTCAAACTTATGTTTACTCAAGGTTATCCATAACCCCTTATGCTTATCTCATAAGCCATTCATCATGATCCCTTGACTAGGGTTTCATTTAATGTCACCATTACTGACGCACTCCGGGTACAAGTTATATCCTACTGGTAACAGCCCTATAGGCTCTTCTCTAACCTCATCCATGAAGGAGTTACCCTTCGCCCAAACATGCACGACCCTCTCCAGGGTTGGGTCGCCAAAGGTACTAGGTTATCCAACCTCTCATGGCCCATATGACGATCCCAAGGCATGTCCAACCACACACTCGGTCTAACTCATCATGTCATCTCTATCTCTAACCTTCACTTAGGGTTAGGGTTACCATCATCCTCAAAGGATGTGCTAGGTTTCTACCTGTAATGGAGGTCTCCACCTCCCAGACTAACTCTCTCTACACATCCTCCTACCAAGGAGGTCTATTCTCAGGTCTCTCCTGAGGGCAATGACAACTCATGTCATACGACCTAAGCATGTATCTATTCCTTTACGCTTACACTATTAACTTATGTCCATGACATCTTATTTACATGCTTTTTATTAATTTGATGGAGGATTCCTTAATCCTTATCAATCTTACCCATACCTCAAGAGGGTGAGGAAAAGAGAGGAAACCCTAATCCTTAAGGCCCTTAACAGAATTTGAGTTGAGAAAGGATGAACGAGATGAGAGAGTCCTAAAAGGTATCTTATTTCGATTCATACCCTAAGACTTTGGCCAGGCAGTCACACGGATCTGGGAGTCCTCGTATTCCGACTAGCGGTGCGGAGGAAAATCTTGCCAGCCCCCGGTCGTGATCCTTTTCTAGACACCTCTGTCTTTTGGGTAATCCTCTAATAAATCCCTTGGGTTCTACGGAATTTGTAAAATTTAATAATTATTAAAGATTAAATGAGGAACCTATGCTCTGATACCAATTGAACGACCCCGCCTCCCGGCAACCCCCAATTAAGGGAGACCCGAAGGTCAGAGCCGTTATTCGATTAACAGGATCAAAGGTTCGACAAATAATCAGTAATAATTAATAAACTTTACCATCTAAACTGAAAACTGGTATAAAATAAAAACTTTTCTTACCTTGGAAAAACTGGGATTTCTAAACTTCTATCCATGAAGATGTTACTCTAACTAATCCTCCTGTGTATGTTACTTCTCATTTAATTCCACATATGCCACTTTACTGTTATTCTTTTCATTTGTACCTAAAACTCCGACAAACAAAACGTCGGTCAGTATATCGAAATATACTAGTATGTGGGGACAACCAAAAGTTTGCACATATGACTAACAACTTAATAATCACAATCAAATTATTTTAACAAGCCAATTTACACATTTCCATATGACATTCTCCACCGCTTTTGCCCTAACCCTGGCATATCCACCTTAGGGTGCCCTTTGCCAATGACTTAAGGCCACCTTCTTGGTGCCTGGGGGTCACCACTCATGGTGCCCACTATTCATGCAATATCATAGGCCACCTTATTGGTGCCTGGGGTCACCACTCAAGGTGTCCATTGGTCTACCCATCTGGGCCAGACCTTTGCATCATCCATCAGGGTGGCATGTAGGTGCGAGAATCCATACTTCTATTATTAATGTGATAATCATAGTGACTTTATAATTTGCAGATATGAATCATCCAACAAATTTAATTGCAATCAATGCGATTAACCATCCGACAAACATGCGGAAAACTAATGCGGTTATTCATAAGCGTAACCACATACCTGTTAAGCAGACTTGAAACAGAATAGTCCAATCAACAAGGCAAGCAAGCATTCAATAAGATCCTTCTTTGGACCAATCACATAGCGCCACGTCGCTCGGCTCCATGCAACGTTGCTTGGGCTCTTTGAAAACATGACGAAAAGACGCGTTTGCCCCTTTCTTAAGTTGCTTCTTATTCAGCGCGTGAAGGGCAGATTCGTCCAACTCCACTTTCCTTCTTCTTCAACCCCGGGCAACCCTAGCGCAGCCGCCCTAGCTGCTTTGGCGCGGCTCCCTTGGCCTCCGTTCACCTCGAAAGCTTCCATGGATAGTGCGGCTGGCCCCGCAGTACCCTAGCGCACCCAAGGCACCTTAAATAGGTGGCCATAGCAGCAGCATGCCAGCCCAGATCGGCCGTCGAACTCTGCCGTGATGCAGCCACGCTGCAGCAGATCGTGAGGTTGTGTTCTGCCTTTCCAAGGCACGAACCTCCTCGGAACCCTTTCTATACCTTCGTTGCATCCCTACGCGTCCAGCCATACCTGGACCCATGGCCAAGGCGTCCGATCTTAGGAGGGCCAAGGCTGCGATCTGTAGCAAGGTTGCAGCCTCTTTTGCGGGTATTGTGCGGGTTTAGAGTAGGAAGACAAGGATAGATCTTCCTTAGATTACTCGTGGGAGTATCCAGCCACCATCCAGGACCCTTCTTGATCCTCCGTTTACACCAGGGTTCTCCCTACCTTCTTGGTTAGGGTTTTCTCAAAGGAGAGCAAGAAGAAGATGGGGAAGAGAGAGAAACATGCAGGATATCTCCTTGGGGTCGATCCTGGGCTATTCCCCTATATAGGGGAGGGTTGCACTGCCCTGGGGTGCTTGCCCACGAAGTAACCCATCCCCCTACCAAAAGGAGAGTGATTCCTTCATAAAAAGCAAGTTCCTTTCTCTTTCCTAATTTCTTGGATATTCCCTTTTCTTGTGCTAATAGGATTTCGAAAATCCTCTCCTTGATCTTCTTATCACTTGATTCTTAATCATTTATCACGAAATCATGTATTTCCTTTAATAGAAAAAAAACCCCTTTTTTCCATATTACAAAATTCATCAATAATAGACCTCATTATGCTATTATATGTAATCTTGGTATTTTCTCTTTCTTTCCTCTTCATTGAGACTCCTTGGATCCCAAAACTCTATTATTTCGAAATTTCTCATTAAGGATACTCATTATCCTTCTAGATGTATCTAAATGCATTATCCTTCTTTATCTCTCATTATCTTATTTATTTCTTATTAAAATAGTTCTTTTTGAGGATTTCTCTTTATTTATCTTTTATTTTCCTCATTAGTATTCCTTTTATCATTAGGAATCCTTAGGATACGAAATTCCACTAAGGATTACCCAATTATACCTCTTTTCACATATTTTCCACATTTCATCAATGTTTTCAATTTATTTATTAACAAGGAAATACTTATTTGCTATTTTCCTTTCTTATTGCCTTTTCTTTGCAACTTTGGACTCCTTGGAACCCAAGGAATCTAAGAGGCACGAAATCCTCTTTGGATTTGCCTTCTAGAGGTTTCCACACCTTTCTTATCTCAATTTTTCAGTTATTCATTTATTAATTGAATATTCTTGTTATTGGGCTCAATGGCCAATAAAGCCCACAAATCAAACAACAAGGCCATGAAATCCATTTATTCAAAATAGATTATTTCATTCATTCATTCAAGAATCTTTAATATGAGAAATTATATTTCTCAGCAAATGAACCCAAAATTTGGGGTTGTAACAACTTCATGTATCATCAGTGATGGACCCTATCAGCTTCTTACTACTGCCACACAAGACCATTAAGCACTGGATGACAAGTTGCATATGTACTTTGATGTATGGTACAAGGGTGCTTGTTTTCATGGTCAAGTATGGAACTCCATCTTGTCATAAATGAATGTGGTGATGGTGGTTCCCTCTCTCACCTAGACTCCCTCCATCGTCCATGAGATGAAGTATGGAGAGGGGAGGTCGAAGATGAGAATAGTATGGTAAAGCACAACACATGTTTCTCGGTGTTGTTTCTTATTAATATTGTGTTCTCCCAATGCAAACAAAATATCAAACTATAAAATGATAAAAATTTCAAACGTGACTACATGCGTTTAAAGAAATTCATGTGCAGACAAAAATAGATATTCATGTATGATTTCTGATGGCGGGCTCCAATACACCCACACCACAACTATAGGGAGTTCTACCATTGTTTTGATCGAGTGGAGACATCTAGGACCATCCAATGTGAGCTACTAAAGTATTAATTTCAGTAATCCATCACACTTCATGAAGTTGTTCATCAAAATAATGGGAGACTTTTATACCAATACATGTGATACTCATCTAGGAGTTGTTCAAAACTAAGAGATAAAATTAAGAGAAAACTTCAATTTCACTACTGATAATAATAACTCGTGGGACATGTTAAACTGGAATACCTCTATTGAGACTAATTCAGATTGTACATCTAACAAATGATGTTAGGAAGTAGCTTAGTCTTGAGTTTATAGATGTCAAGGGAAAGGGAAGCAAATGATTTATGTAGACAAATGTAGTATTTGTTACTTGAGGAAAAAGCAAACCACATCAAAGATTACATTTAATTATGTAAAACAGAAGGAAGGGAAACTAAATTTGGGGAACATTTTTGTGATTCAAATATTAAATTCCCACTTGCAACCAAGATTGCACGGTACACACGATCTAACCTACTACAACATATTGAGCATTTATCTTGTGTACATCAACATTGTTGTGATTATACCTTATTATACAAGAGCATAGAATGGGGGGGAAATGGTGGCAAAGGAGAGAAAGATGGCAACCATTCTTACGGAGAAAAGATATAGTACACAACTGCCCACCTAAAAGCAACTAGAGCTCACAAACACAATAAGAGGCAACCATACCTATATAAACACTTAAACTATGTAAACATTGTGGTTTTTCTGTATTTTTGTTGTTGTAGGTTTGGGACATTATTCTTATATTTGCTTTCTTTGTTAGTGTAGATAGTTCTAGTGTCAGAATGTACCGCTTAAGCCACGATCACTCTGTAGTAGCACATGTATATTGATAAACAAAATTATTAATGGTTGAGAACATGCTAGATCCTTTGTGATGAAGCAATCTCTTTCAAAAAAAATATTTATTTTTATTGACTCAAATTCAATAACCTAGATTAAACAGACAGAGCAGTTGATTAAGCAATGACCCGTCCATGTTGCTCGCATGATTAATGAGGCTAGAAAAGATGAAGCACATTAGACGGTTATATCTAAATCCACCATATGTCCTATTCGATTTGTTGCAGATTAGAGGGTCGCTGCCATTGCATCTGGCAAATATTGTACTAGTGACCCATACATGTACCTACTAATAGTTAAATGGTATTGTTTTGGACTTGTGGGTGTTGCCCATATCCGCACCATTCACCGTCTTTGGGAGAATCTACCACTACTATCACAAATATATGCCACTAAAAAGTCCTATTTTGTGCCGAGGGGGGAGAAGATGGGTTCGTAACTTGTTATAATTTTATGGCTAGAGATAGTCATTGATTTATTAAGCTTATTTAGCGCTTAAGAATGCAAGGGGGGAATAATCATATACATGAAAAATTGTGTCAAAAAAATAACATAGTCAGTGAGCAACTCTCTCTCTCTCCAAACCAAGAACAGGTTCACATTTATGCCCGTACTGCGGTTCAACTCATAGTCCTTCACCTCTCTCTAGATCTCTCTTTTCCTTCTCGTGGGAAAGTGGCGCGGACAATATCAATGACGAAACTTGTACCCTTTTCTCCCTTCTATATATGGAATTCTATTTTTCCCTCGTTGTGGAACCGACGACGGAATAAATAGATATACGACATGCAGTTTAGGCTGGTTGTCTTCAACTTGTTTTATTTTTTCGTGCGCATGAAGTCAAATTGTAAGTTGCTCTTTTGTGGACATATCAAAGCAATCTTGTTGTGTGCCCTTACGCGGTGCCTCGAGGACAACCTCTCTGTCATTGACTTTTACGGTCATACTTATCTTTATTACTAAGTCTGAGACATAAATATCTCTACAGGCCTGATTGAGCCTCCTCCCTTATAAACCTATTATGGAATAGGTGGTCTTCCATATTCGCATTAGTGACATCCGAATTATAGATATACTGGTTCATTTGGATATTGGAGAGTTTCACCTTTGTCTAAGGTATCAGGAGAGAGAACGACCAACAATATACAATGAAAGATTTTAGTCTCTTCCTATAGTACCCAATGGGATTCACTGAGATTCAATCCCGCAACTTATGCTTCACAAGCAACATGATTGACCAGTTGAGCTAGCTGACAAGTACATACTAGTTCTAATTGTCAATGGGACGATTATATATTGTTGATGGTAGATACATGCTATATTGTAATCGGTTTAATACGAGTTGACTTGCTAGCTAACTGTGGTATATTTACATGCATAGGATTTTCGGTACATGCATAGAGAAATAGAGCAACTCGAATTTCTCTTTTAATGGTGTTGTGTTATCATTCCATTCTTATCAACAATAAACACATACGCACACAAACATTCACTTGAAATACACAATTGTACATCCTTCGACTTCTTATTTATTAGTCAGTCCCTAGCCATTGTGTTGTGCTAACTATTCAAGATGGCATCCAATATTCTTGTTTCAACAAACAAGCCCGATTTTGAGGATATCCGAGGACATGACATTCTGTGGATCTGGATCTGTTTACATAGTGTGAATGAATCCATGGCGTTCTACCTTTATCTTGTGCTGGAACAAATTAGTTAAAGGCAAAGTGGATCACGGGATTGGAGTGCTGCTGGCGTAAGCGCATCCATGACATTCATTGATGTTTCTTTGCATCTCCGCCCACTAAGCCACCTTTAATTGCATGTAAGCGGCGCCTCGACAACGAATCTTCTCTAGCCTTCGTGTTGCTAGTTTTGGAAAAGGTAGACCTCAAATCAAACAAATTTGCTTTGTCATTCCTCCAATTACTTAGCCACCATGTATACACCCCACGACACAAATATTCACATGTCTCTATCGATGTACCTCATTGCATTGGAGTTTTGAGGCTAGAAAACTATCCTATATATGTAGGCGTTCTCATGCATGTTCCATTCCTTCAGGGCTTCTTCGGCTCCGTCTTCTCGTTCGCGGCCATGATTCAATATAACAATATAAGATATTGTATTAAATGAAATTACTTCAGGGCGTCTTCGGCTATGCCTTCACGTTCACGGCCATGCGTAAATATAACAATACAAGATATTGTATTAAATGAAAATAACTATATTTGATGGATACATGTGTGATATCAATATATGATACAATATTAGATGTCAACATAATTGATTGTGAATTTATAAGCAACATCATCAATCAGTTAATTTATTAATTGATTCATTCAAACACTAGGGACCTTGGAGTTCCCCTCTTGTTCTACCTCAACCCCTTACTCTATTTCCAGCTCCCTCTACCCTCCAACAGCTTTGACTTGCTTCTTATCCCCCTTCTCCTCCTTCTGTTCCCCCCAAAAAATGAGGTACAACCCAGTGAGAATGAACGCCTACCCTTTGACAGTGCCGACATAGAACTTCTCGTCGAGAACGACCGACTATAACACCGTAACGACGATGAGTAAGAGGGGGCTAAATATGGATACATACATTGCTCCCTTGGCCTCGATGCAGTAAAATATGGTAGAAAATGTGAAGCTAGAGCCGAGAACTCCCTGAAGAAATAGAACATGCATCAGAAAGTGGTTATTAGAACAAGTTTGTTGAGAGAAACTTCTGTTTGAACCATATAAGAAAACAATTAGCTTGTGTGACTATGTTGAGAGAGGCACACTTGTTAAATCAAAGACATAGGAAGAAATCACAACAAAAATGGTTGGGATTTTATGGGAAGTCAATTGATCCATAAAATCCTTTCAAATTGAAGTTCCTAGATAGTCGAATAATATGTGTCGTGGGGTGTATACATCGCTGCTACTTGACTTTTTGGGAATGGTGAATCAGATCGGTGATCAAGATGGTGTTTTTGAGTAGGGATCTACCTTTTACAAAACTAGCAACATGAAAGCTAGAGAACATTCATTGTCGAGGCCGTACAAGAAAAATAAGCCTCTGCCTCCAACAACCTAAATATGTCTGGGCACACAAACTCTGATCCCACCATTCATTTTGCCTTTCACTAATTTATTCCACCGTAAGAAAAAGCAGAATGCAATGAAATACCATAACACAGTAACACACTATAACACCTTGGGGTCACTCTGTTCTGGTCATCAGAGTGATCAAGAGTTGTATACAGAAATGTGGTACGTGACAAAACCTATATAAACATTGTTGTATTTCCGTATTTTTTTTGTTGTAGGTTTGGAAATTATTCTTATATATAATTTCTTTGTTAGTGTAGACAGTTCTACTGTCACAATGTACCACCAATGTTGAGCAACATTATTTCAGACAAGAAATGGACTATCCTTAATGTGAGAGGGGTTGAAGAACTAGCCAGAATTTGTGGAGACACTCCTATGTCTTAGGACGAGGATCTCTGCCACTATATGAACATTAAAGATTTCAAACTGAAGCATACCTGGCAGCTATGCAGAACAGAACACGATGAAGTTGAATGGGCCTCGTGGCTATGGAAACGGAAAATTTCCCCCAAGGATCAAAGTCAGCCGTCAGCTTGGTAACTGAAGATACCCTGCAAAGAAGAGGTTTCTCCTTGGCATCTCATTGCATTCTTTACAGGTCATACATTGAAACCACTCAGCACATCCTATGGACATGTAGATTCTCTGAGGAGATATGGCACAAAGCTTTTATCTGTACAGCTATTATTCCAAAGAACCATGAGGATCTACTACATATCAATATAAGAAAGGAGAAGTTGTTAGTTATTCTCACCTAATACCATATATGGCACCAAAGGAAGAGATCTATTTTTGATAATGTCGACCCATGCACAAATGGTGTATGGAGATGCATTCAAAACGACTTATCTTGCTTACATAGGTAACTTTTTTATCTTCATAGAAAAACATGTTCTTTTTTCTTACCTGGAACATGATCACACACTTGTACATGGAAAAGTTTTTTAAGGAATAAAGAGTCCCACACTTACTGATAAAAAAAATAATGTACTACTTAATCTACGATCACTTTGTAGTAGTATCTGTATATTGATATATAGAAGTTATTAATGGTTGAGAATAGGCTGACTTCTTTGTGATGAAGCAGTCTCTTTCAAAAAAGAATTCTTTATTTGTATTGACACAAATTCAATAGTAGTTTTTTCTTCTTTAGAGTGGATATTTATTGATTTTTTAATATCCCAGATTGAACAGATGGAGCAGTTGATTACGCAATGACCCTCTTCCATGTTTCTCGCATGATTAACGGGGCTAGGAAGGATGGAGCACATTAGATGGTTATATCTATATCTACCATTTATCATGTTTGTAGGGTCATTGTCGTTGAATCTGGCCAATATTAAAGTAGTTACATGTATCTATACCCGCTAATAGTTGAAGGATACTAATTTGGATTTGTGGGTGTTTCCTATATCTGAACCATTTATTGTCTTTGGGAGAATCTCCCACCACCATTACGAACCTACATCGATAAAAAGTCCTATTTTGTGTAGACGGGGATAAGATGTGTTTGTAACTTGTTATAATTTTGTGGTTGGAGATAGTGATTGGTTGGTTAAGCTTATCTAGCAGTTAAGAAGCCAAGGGGAAAATAAACATATACATGAAAAATTGTGTAGGAAAAGTAACAGAGTGATAGTGAGTAACTCTCTCCCTCTAAACATAGAGTTGGTTCATAGTTATGCTCGTCGTGTACCACGTTTCAACTCATAGCCCCTCGCCCCTCTCTACCTCTCTATTTTCCTTCTTGCAGGAAAATGGTGCACATATCTCGACAGTGAGTTTTGTGCCCTTTTCTCCTTTCCATATATGGAATTCTACTTTTCCTCAATGTGGAACTGGATTGCTTGAAAGTAAGGGGTGGATGACAGAATAAATATATACACAACATGCACTTTATGTCGGTTGTCTTCATCTTGCCTGTGTTTTCTTACACACAAAGTCAAATTGTATGTTGGCTAGCTCTTATGTGAATGTATCAAAACTATATTGTTGTGTGTACTTATGCGGTGCCTCAATGACACCCTCTTTCACATTGACTTTTATTATCACACTTGTCTTTTTAATAAGACTGAGATAGGCATATCTCCACATTCATGATTTAGCCTCCTCCCTCGCAAACATGTTATCGATTTGGTGGTCTTCCATATTTGCATTAGACACATCTGAATTAATGATATATTAGATCGTATTGTCACCGAGATGACTATATATTGTCGATGGTGGATGCATGCTATATTCAAACAAATTTAATATGATTTGACAGGCTAGCTAACTGTGCTATATTCACATGCATAGGATTTCTGATACATGCTTACAATAGTACATCAACTCCAATTTCTCTTTCGATGGTGTTGTGTTATCATTCCATGGTTATTAACAATAAACACAAACTCACACCAACATTCACACACAACATGTAATTGTACAACCAGAGATCGACTTCCTATATGTTGGTCAGTACCTAGCCATTGTGATGTGCTAACTATTCCTGATGCCATCCTATATTCATAATGGAGGCAAATAACATGCATGGGTATATCTTCCAGGATCTGACATTATGGATCTGGGTCTTTATACGTTGTGTTACGAAATTCATGGTATTCCATATTTTTCTTGTGGTGGAAGAAATAAATTATGGACAAAGTGGATGACGAGACTAGAGTAAGTGACGCCTCGACACAAATCTTCTCTAGCCTTCATGTTTCTAGTCTTGCAAATGGCAGAGCTCAACTCAAGCATATCATTTTTGTCATTCCTCATATACTTAGCCGACCACATATACACCTCACCGCACATTTATTCACCTATATTTGTTGATGTACCTAGTTGCATAGGAGTTTCTATGCTACCCAATTATCCTATATATGTATGCATTCTCATGCATATTTTGTTCCTTCGGGGCGTCTTCGACACCGACTTCACATTTGCATCATGAGTCAATATAACAATATAAGATATTGTATTAAATGAAAACAAGTCTATTTAATGGACACATTTGTGACATCAATATAAGATATTGTATGAAATGAGAATATAATTGTTTTATATTTTATAAGGACCATCATCAATCAGTTAATTTATTATTCAATTTAACCAGACATCGGGACCTTGTAGTTCCCCTGTAGTTCCACCTCGATCCCTTACACTATTTTTAGCTCCCTCTGCCCTCTAATAGCTTTGACCTACTTGTTATGCTCCTTCTCCTCCTTCCCTTTCCCCTAGAGAATGAGGTACAATCCGATGATGATGAGTGCCAAGCCTTCAAAGGTGCTGGTGTAGAACTTCTTATCGAACATGGCCCACCCTTACACTACAAACACCACAATGATGATGAGTAAGAGGGGGATGAATATGGATACATATAATGCTCCCTTGGACTCAATGTAGTAAGAAATGACAGTAAATTAAAAGCCAGAGCTGAGAATGCCCTGTGAAAATGGAACACACATCTGAAAGTGGTTACTAGAACAAGTTTTTTGAGAGAAACATGTGTGTGAAAAACATAAGAAAACGGTTAGTTTGAGTGACTCTATTGAGAGAAGAATGTGTGTTAACTCTAAGATATATGAACGAATCAGAGCATAAATGATCAGGATATTATGGACACTCAATTGATCCATGAGATCTTTCTGAATTGAAGTCCCCAGATAGGTGAATAATTTGTGTTGTAGGGTGCATGAATCATTGCTACTTGAATTTCTGGGAATGATGAATCAGATCGATGATTAGGCTAGTGTGTTTGTGTTGGAGTCTACCTTTTTACAAAACTAGCAACATGAATTATAGAGAACATTAGTTGTCGAGGACCCACAAGAAAAATAAGCCTCCATCCACTTTTCCTTTCACTAATTTGTCCTACCGCAAGAAAAAGTAGAATACAGAGAAATTATGTAATGTAGTAACACACTATAACACCTAAGGTCGTTTGGTTGCAGTCATCATTGTGACTGGAAGTTATATAGAGAAATGAGGTACACGACACACACCCCTTTTACCTGCAAATAGAGTTGTAAACACTAAAACAATATAAACATTGTTGTTTTTCTACATTTTTGTTGTTGTAGGTTTGGATATTATTCTTATATATGTTTTCTTTATTATTGTAGATAGTTCTAGATTCAAAATGTACAACTTATGCTATGATCACTGTGTAGCGGTACCCATATATTGATATATAAAAGTTATTAATGGTGGAGAACATGCTAGCTGCTTTGTTATGAAGCAATCTCTATCAAAAAGAAATATTTATTTTAATTGACTGAAGTTAAACAGTAGTTGTTGTTGCTTTATAGTTGCTATTTGCTAATTTTATAATAGCCCGAATTGAACAGATAGAGTTTTTGATTACGCAATGACCCATCAATTTTTCTTGCATGATTAACGTGATAGGAAGGATGGAACATATTAGACAATTATAGAAATATCTACCGTCTCTCATGTTTGTTCGACTGCAGATGGGAGGGTCATTGCCATTGAATCTAGACAATTTTTTCATTGTATATCACTACTACACAGAGGGCCGGTCTTGATAGTCCTTGTTGTTGAACATGCTTCAAGATGAACAACAGCTCCAGTTGAATCTGCTGAAACCGTCCAACTCAGGTCGTGCCCTGTAGCCCCGTTAAAGTTGCTACCAAAAGCGAAGGTTGTATTTTATACAGTTAATAGAAACCGTTGAGCTTGTTGTGTGTTCTGATTAGGTGAAAATGGCCCTCCATGTCATTGTTATCTCAGCAAAAGGCAGCCAATGATATATTATAATACGAAATTCTGCAAAACAGAGTCCAAGCTACCAATGTGTTGATTTTCACCATCACTCATTACACATATGAATAAATAATAGCTTATGATGATGCATTCCCAAACCAGCACTATGTTACAGTGTTAGCATAGCTGTTAACATGTTCAAACATGTGCTAGTTTCATTCAATGCTATAAATAACAGAATTTTGATCAGTAACTCAATAATTATCTTATATATTCTGCCATATATTCAGTTACATAGGAGAGAGCGTAGCAGCCCCTCATGGATTACAGAGTTTACTAGATAAGAAACTAAAACATCAAATTTCAAAGATTCTAATCCTAACAATGCAGCTTCTACTTGATTCTTGGGCTCTTTCTCTTCATAGAACATGGATATTTCATACTGCAGTCATGAGATTTGAGATCAAGAGTGTATCACCCTTTACTGTGGTACTAAATCAAACCCACGATCATGAAAATCAATGGACTTAGCCTTGACGTGATGGATGGAATTCGTGAGAATACCTCTATCAAGAACATCCTTGACCTGCATTAGGCAAGAGAAGAAATGCTAATAACAGATCATGGAGCAACATACCACAACCTACAAAATTATGTACTAAAGAAAGTAATCATCAACTATTCGAAACAACTTAATGTCCATGTGTATATAACAACGAGTTCTAATAAAAGACTATGAGTCACAAAAATCTCAAAAATGTTTACACAAAATCATAAAATTATAACCTGATGTATTTGACTTATTTGACATAATAGAAGAATGACACACCACTTGGAAATATAAAAGATCAAGAGTTGGATTGGGTTTGAAGTAAATTTAACCATAGTGAATTACATTTATGTGTAGTACCATCCGATGTGTTTCCAACTAAGTAGAAAATAAGTACTTTTTAGAGGGTAGACTCAATCAATAAACCAAAACAGGCACTTCACAAAACGTGGTTGAGGTATATTGTTAGTTTGTTATCACAATCTAAATAAACATTAATATAGCCGAACAAAACATTGTTACTAACCAAAGACGGAGACCTTAAAGAGTAATACAGACCTTAAGCAGAGTAATACAGAGCTTCGCAGTATTGCTAGACTGGCCAATAATGAATCCGGATTGGGTGTTGATTAGAGTTCACATGGGCCAAACTAATGTGACATTTATAGAAACAAAATCATAGTAGATGATCACCTTTTTTCAGAGGTTATGAACTGTAATATGAAGACCAATGCAAATATTAGTGGTATTGCTAGCCTGGTCAATAATGAAACAGAAGTAGGCATTATGATCTGAGACTACATGGACCAACTCAAAGTAGCATTAGCAACAACAAAGAACAACACATGGATAGAACTTTTGGCCAATGGAAAAAACTGGTGTCTTTGGCCTGATAATATCTAAAAGGCTGAAGTATAATGAAATTAAATTCTAGCATTGATTAGCTAAATTATATCATAATTCTTAATGTATATACTTTGTTCTAAAAATTGGTCTTCACGGACAATGTCAATATGTATGCTCACCAGTATGTATCGCCTTCCCACCCAACCACTCACGGGAATCCATACTCACACCATGAACTCACTTGCCTCAAACTCTTAGACATTATATGTGATGTTGCAGGTGTATGCCTATGTCTTGATACCGTTACTGTGATATGATATATTCTATAAAGGTCATCCTCATACGTACTAAATTGCCAAAGGAATTAACCTTTTTTCAGATACTGTCTTGAAACGGTGTCCCATATTTTGAATAAAATTCAAATAGTAATCTACCCATTCAAAACACATGAGTAAAAATAAAACCAAAGCAACCTTTCTAGGTACCTCTAATATTTGTATGTCTAGGAAGCAAAATATTTTGTTATTCTAGCTTAGATCAATTTCATTTTCCCATCAGGCCATTTAAATATCCTAAGCATGGCTATATTGTGTTAATGATCTTTTTGTTTACTAGTACCCTGAAGTATGAAGTATGTAAACAAGGTATATGTTAAGATTCAATTTAAAAACTATACCACAAGATTATAATTGGATGTAAATGCACTATATGGTCCTAATGACTAATTATTTACCACATGGAACAAAAAATGACTACGTGGACTAGCTTCAATGTTTATACCGACTTTAAGGTCCTAGGGAATACCAAAAAAAATCTCATACAAATAAATACAATTCTTGACACTCCAATTAAAGATTTTAAAATGATAAACAATATCAGGACATACATCGTGGCTCTGAATTTAATCAACAAGAAGAATGATATTAGCACTAGATCATCTAATGCCATAATACTTATTTTAGAAAGTAACATGGACATCGATACCACAAGAAAGACCCCAAAAATAATAACTATATATAAGTATAAAGTCGAGGCATTAACAAGGTCCAACTCCTGGAGACATTTAGGAATACATCTTAGTAGTATATAATGGAGATCCACTAATCCAAAGTTTTAGTACTTTTAGTAGTATATAATAGTTGACCTCTTAGTAGTATTCCCATGCCATTGACATCCATAAACCTAGATTCATCACCATTCATGCAGTTACATTTCTATCTTACATGTATAGCATATTATGAAATAATCCCACCTTCACAAGTAGATGCAATTTTCACATATAATTCTACCTTTAAAGATTGACTGAAGGCAACATTGAGAACACTATAGAAATTAATACACTTACATGCATATAGGTTTGATATTCATGATTGTGGATGTGAAGCTTCTACTATAGTAAGAAATTTTCTTCACCTTAGAGCATCTTGACATGATTTTTTTTTAAATCTGCAAAAGCCAAGGTCTAAAAACCAGTAAGAAAGCAAATTCTTGGCTCACTTCTACAAAATAAAATTGTTGTTGATAATAAAAAATAAACAAAATGTTAAAAGAGAGAAAATAAACCTAGCATAGATATATTAAGTAGGAAAACTATTGTCGAATATACAAAATAGAGGAAGTATGTACCGTTATAATTTCATTGCAAGTATTTAATCAGTTTCCTTTATATCATCTTACCATTTGATACCTCTTTTTCTCTCACCCAACAGAATGATGAGTATCCATACTTTCATTTTTGCCCTGTAACAAAAAGATTTGTATTAGATCAAACAGACTGTCACATTTAAAATATTGCATGGAGACTTCCTACAAATACCAAATGATGTGTCAATCTCTAATATTTATATTAACCTATATTTCAAGACAAATAAGAACTTGAATGGATCTTCTTAAAACATGAGAAAAACCATAAAGTACCTACAAGATTCCATCAAATCTATTATGATGACTTGCAAGTGAAACTATATACTAACATCCCTTCAGGAGTACAATGTCCAGAATAAACAATCTCTTTGTGTAGTCCTTGAGTAGCCCAAATGTCAAAATATTATAGTAGACATAGATATCCCTGTTCCAAAAAAATCCATATAGTTACATCCCTTGAGTAGGGAAATGTCAAACTAAACAACCAACAAACTTTGATATCCTCATATGTTGATATCTAATTGAGTGACAAAGCTCTAAGTCACCAGTCCAAATTCCAAAATATGCTATCAAGCATAACATCCATGTTCCAAAAAAGCTAGTGGAATACCATTCAGAATGACAAAATCTGGCAGCCTTATTATCTATAAAGACCATAAAAGTGCAATGATGATCTAGAAAATGAGTAAAAAAAAAGTAAAAAATAACAATATTAAACTTACATGTTCTAGAGATATTTGGTTAATGGCCACAAGGGCCACGAGAGACCTGTGGTGAATAGTTGTGCTTCCATTTTATCAAAGTCAAGCATGTCGTGTTATATATAGTCATAAATTCAAATAAGTATTAATATTTGAAAAAACAAACCTGAGTATCATTGCGACTACTTGATGTGTGAGGTTCACGAGAATTCGAAGTTCCTTCCCGATTTTCCTATAATGATTACTACCAATTTTAAAACCAACACTTAATAGGCTAAGTATATCATGTAAATTATCACATGTCCAATTCGTTCTTTTAAAAATGCAAGTTCTGCTTCTAATTCCTTAATCCAAGATTGTTGTCTAAGATAAGATATCATTTGCACACGTTGTAAATGAGATGTCTTCCATCCTTTCCTGGAAGCCTCAATGCCATATCCCCTCTCATAACCACCATGATGTTCTCCATGTACATCATCAAGAACATGAATAAACTCTTGGTGGTTTGTTGACCTCTGAAGTTGTCGTTGTTCACATTTTGAGGCAATTTCTTCCTACAATTGTTAGATTTATGAAACTAATTGCATCAAATATCATTTTACTGTTAGTACAATCTATGGTATAATTGTAAACATACACATTTTCTCTTGGTGTACTCGTCGAAATATTCGCCATCGTTATCTTGATGGTATTTAAGATATGCTTGCTCTTCAGATGATACAACCCCTTTTCAATCTGTACCATGTATATAATTCACTTTTAATATTTCAAAGTTATAGACACATATAAAATTAAATACCAATCAAACTATAAAGTTTTACCCATTCTAGATTACAACATGAATATGATTTTGCTCCAGTTCTATGTGTGGGATGAGGACCACTATGATTGATCTTATTTCGAGAGCACTCTTCCTATGAAGAATAAAATGACATACTTAAATAGGATTGGTATAAAAATAACAAGAATGTACAATAAGTCATTACTCTTATTATGTTACATGTTTCGTAGGAGACCCCCAATATTCCAATAATTGTTTCCATTCCCAACTAGTGACTTGTGGATGTACTGCTTCTTGACATTCTTGACCTTGACGCTTGAGAGTATCCCATTTGCTTTTTACTCTTCTATGCCAAGATCTAACCTTCATTTGTACATTTGTATAACACCAATATACCACATCTTGCATATTCACTATCGTCTCTAACTAACATGTAAAACTCATATAATTCCTTAAATGAAGTAATTTTAGAAACAATTTCATACAAAATAAGTTATAAAAATGTACAACATTCATCTAATTTCCATAACATCATCCATAATAGATTCAAAACCCTTGATGTGATCCACACCCCATGCTTTATGCAGTGGGAAATATGTGCCCTTCTTTGCACAAATTCCAAGATAGTTAGTCAATATTTGTGCTACTTTTCCAATCAGAGCTCCTCTGTCATTAAATACACACTTGTGTACTTGTCCACGTAGTGGTAGTAAAGTACTTAATTTTGAGGCTCCTATATATCTTGGTTTTGGAATATATGGAACATTATGAGATACAACACATAAGTCAATTTATTATTATACATAATTCTCACATGAATTTAGAGGCATGATTAATAAGATTTCATACCAATGGACCGTGTAGTCATTATAGAATTTTCTCTCATAGGGTTTCCTTGGATAGTGGACCTTAAAGCTCCTACTAGGATCCTCGAATCATTATTTATATTGTTCAATATAGAAGTATCCTTTCTAGAAAGATTGGAGAAATCTACCATACAAAAAGATACATGTATCAATGAAATCAGAAAGAACATAGGAAACCATGAAAGTCTCATAAAATATCTCTAAATAAAGTTATATTTTACTTACCACTATGAGAATCATCATTCTGGGGCATTGTTGATTGTCTAGAAGTGTTCAACCCAGAATGATTTCTTCTAGGTTCCACAAAGTTTTCTACAAGAAGAATAACATTAATTAGAACATAAGGAGGGTCTAAATTTGACTGAGATGTTCACAAGAAACCATGAAAACACATATCAGACCATTCCCAACTTCAAACCCTTCAATTGGTATTCTTGTAGGACTATTTGGATTGTTCAAACTAGAAGCATCCCTTCTTGAATGCATTAAGAAACCTATCAAATTTCATTACAATAAGATATATATATATATATATATATATATATATATATATATATATATATATATATATATATATATATATATATATCACCGTAGCTCATAAAGCAACATATATATATAAAAAATACATGCAATATCGAGCAAAAGGTGAGCAATCACTTACCACCTTGAGAACCATCCATTAGGTGAATTCCAGATTTTCTAGATGTGTTCAGCCCAAGATGAGTCCCTCTAGGTACCATGAAGTTGCCTACAGGAAATGCAAACATTAATCACAACACAAAAGGTCTGAATTTGACCAATATATGCAAAGGGAACCATGAACATTGAGAGCAAACCATGCCCATCTTCAAATCTTTCGATTGGCATCTGTGTAGGATCATTATCTTGAATGTTTCGACTAGAAGTAACTCTTCGAGAATGCATAGAAACACCTACCAAATTTCATTACAATAAGATATATGTATCAATGTAGCTCATAAAACATCTTAACAATATAAGAAAGACATACAACATCTAACAAAAGTTGAGCAATCTCTCACAACCTTTTTCTTTAGCAAAGTTAGAGGGTTTATTCATCTCGCCCTTCTCATGCAAGCAAACTTAGGTTCAACATTACAAACTGACAATGAATTGCTAAATGTAAATGTGGTAGTACTACTACCATTACAACCATTACACCGATCTTTGTCCAACCACTTATGAATGCCTCTGGCGGCCTGATGTAGTGAAATGTTCCTTGCTTGTTACGAATGTGATGCTTTGCTAGGCCATCTGCAACTGCATTGCTCATCCTGTGAGTAAAGGATAGGGTCCATTGACAATGTCTGGACAGAATCTGTCAACATCCATGTATGAGCCTCATGTGTCGTGGATGATCAACAGTTTGTTGCTGCACTGCGTAGATCGCCAACTTGCAATCAGATTTTATGTCGAGTTCTTCCAATAACAAATCCTCTGCCTTCTGTAAGGCATACAACAAAGCCAAAAGCTCTCCGTGGAACGCCGATCGAACGTTAGAATAAAGAGTGCCAAAACCTCCCTTCTAGTTACCAGCGGCGTCCCTAACTATCAATGTTGTTGCACTCTTCTGCCTAAGGATCGCGGCGTCGACGTTCAATTTGAATCTTTCCACGGACGGCCTCCTCCATCTAGCCTCAGATGTCCCGACAGAGTGTTCTACCCAACCATCATCTCTCTTTTGCCAAGTCGTCTCTGTCGCCAACACCTCAGACCTTATGAATCTGCACACTTGCTCATTGGGTTTGGTAACCTTCTCAAAGACATGTTGATTTCTGTAGTTCCAGATGTGCCAACATGAGAGCATGAATAAGGTCTTTTTATCACCCGCTGACTGTAAACCTTGCTTGATCCACATGCGAGCTTCAACCGTGAAGAAGGATGTAGGTGGGACCCCTCGAAGCAAATGTTCCCATATCGGTTTGACTAGCTTACAGTCTAAGATGACATGGATATCAGTCTCCTCCTGTTCTTTGCACCTTACACATCTCACATCCATTGCCATATGGCATTTTACACGCTTGTGATTAGTAAGGAGATATCCATGCATAAATAGCCACATGAAGTGTTTAACCTTTGTCGCCACTTTGGATTTCCAAACAACATCCCAATCTCCTTTGACTTGCAGATCACGTGGACTCCTCAGGAGTGTATAGGCAGATTTTGTAGAGTACAACCCGTCCGTGGTGGCTTTCCAAACCGACATATCGTTTTCTGCTTGCGCGGGAGGTTCTGGAATAGCCAAGACCAGATCGACTCCCTCCTTGGGAAGCCAGTCCTGCAGAAAGTTTATATCCCAACCAGATCGACACACAAGGTCTGAATTTGACCAATATATGCAAAGGGAACCCTCAACATTGAGAGCCCACCATGCCCATCTTCAAATGTTTCACTTGGTGTATGTGTAGGATCATTATCTTGAATGTTTAGGCTAGAAGTAACTCTTTGAGGATGCACCAAAGTTCGTACCAAATTTTATTACAATAAGATATATATATCAGTGTCTCTCATAAAACATCTTAATTATATCAAAATGACGTGCAATATCCAACAAAAGGTGAGCAATCACTTACCACATTGAGAACCATCATTTTGGTGCATTGTAGATTTTCTAGATGTGTTCAGCCCAAGATGAGTCCCTCTAGGTTCCATGAAGTTTCCTACATGAAATGCAAACATCAATCACAACACACAAGGTCTGAATTTGACCAATATATGCAAAGGGAACCATGGACATTGACAACAAACAATGCCCATCTTCAAATCTTTCACTAGGTGTATGTGTAGGATCATTATCTTGAATGTTTAGACTAGAAGTAAATATTTGAGAATGCACAAAAGTTCCTATCAATTTCATTACAATAAGATATATGAATCAATGTAGCTCATAAAACCTCTTTATTATATTAAAAAGAAGTATACTATCCAACTAAAGGTGATCAATTACTTACCACCTTGATAACCATCATTTAAGGGCAGCGTAGATTTTCTAGAAGTCTTCAGCCCAACATGAATCCATCTAGGTTCTTCTATGTAGCCTACAAGATGAATCACACCAACACATGCAAAATAAATCATGAAAATATTAATGTTCCACAAAGTGCCCTACACGATGAAAAAAATATTTACAAGAAGAGAGGATCCAAATTTGTGTGTGTACAATACTTAAGTGAATATCATCTTGAAAGTATTTACTTGAGGGAATTCCATAATTAAGTAAAGAGGTGAAACTAGACATTTTTCCTCTAGCTTTCAAAGAGGCATCTAGAAAGCTTGCAATGGGTTCTTCAAAAGAATCTGATTATAGGATAAGATAAGCCATAAGCATTCGTATGAGCTAAAGATTAAAAATGGCAATGAGATATATAAATGCAAACCCAATGTATGTCATTCATCCATCTCCTCATTCACAACAACATGATTTTCTTTGAAATCCTCAAAACATGTAGTATGGATTTGTCTCTACTATTTTGAACCTTTGCTACCATTCTTTTCTTCAATTGAGCCTTAATTCCTAATAAAAGAAATTGTTCAAAAAATTGATCTGCATTCTTTAGCAAATTACCAAAATATCTATAAATATCTTACCAGGAAGATTTCTCAATGGTTCACCTAGACTAAAAGAAGAATTGTTTTCACCACCTGATTTATCAATATCTTCACATGCAATATTTTGATCAATTATCTCATGTACTGCTCTCGTTCTTCTACCAGTACGATTCATGATCCTAAAAGTACAAATAAAGAATAATAGTTTAGGAAGTAAGAACAAATTCAATATAGATACAAAACAAAACTTACCTTGTATATTATTTCTTTTTAACCATTTTCTTGCTTTATCTACTAGTAATGTAACAACTAAAAGATCAAAAGGAACATCAGATCTAGCCCAATTTTTGTTGTTATCATTTTCATTTATTGTCCTATAAATTCATCATGATGGATATTTCTAAGAATCATGTCGTCTTCCTCGTTAAAATTGGAATAATTAGAGCAACCATATGTATTTCTAGGTCTCCAATGGCAAACAACACTCCAATCTGAAAATCGAGGATCAATTGAGTAATACACTTGTTGAGCTAGTGTCAGGAAGATAAATGGTTCATCTATAAAGCTTCTTTGACATGTATCAAACATAGTGAAATTATATTCATCCTTCTAGTACCCAAATACCGAATAATACAAAGTGCATTTAAATAGATACATAACATGTTTTTTAGAATATGCAATTTGGATGATGTCTATCAAAGTTCCATAGAATACTTGTCCATCATGTCCAATAGTCTCTACTACACTATTTTGTGTCACTCTCACACTTTCTTTAGCTCTGACTTAAATTTTATACCTATTCACAAAATATCCTTTATATGAAAATACCCCAGGTTTTGGTCCATGAGCTAAGTATTTGATATCTTCAGGGTAATCAGAAGAATCATCAAGTGCTGAAAACTGATAAAAATAGTTATTAGTTATCCAAATAATAGATTAAAGTTTATATTTTGAATTTATTAAGGACTTACATAGTATTGAAACAAATTTACAAAGTTATGATGTTGAGCTTTTTGAATTTCAGCAACACTCCAACTTGGGTTTTCATTCTACAAAATGTTTTTATATATCCAACGTAAAACATGGCTCATATTAATAAAACTGATGTGCTTGGAATAAGCGAAATATATATTAAAATTTACCTTAAATAAGGTTGTATTTCAACAGTGTTGAACAACACAAACTGATGTGCTTGGAGTAGCTCTTCTTCCGAAATAAAACACTCCATAGAAATACCAATTGGCCCCTCTGTATATGTTTTTATACTGTCGGACTTCACATTTGTATTATTCTTGTATCAATCACAAAAGGTAATATCTTCCTCCATGAGATAGGCTTCAAGAATAGAACCCTCTGGCCAATTTTTATTTCTAATAAAATGTTTGAGTCTAAAAAATAGTGCTCAATTGGATACATCCATCTAAAATATATTGAGCCTGCAATTTTAGCTTCAACGGCCAAATGGATGGTCAAATGCATCTTTACATCAAAGAATGATGGAGGAAAAATCTTTTCTAACTTGCATAGAGTTATACAAATTTGTTTCTGTAATTCCTCCATCTTTCGAACGTTGATGACTTTATTACACAATTCTCTAAAAAATGACGACAACTCACTTATTACCAATGCAATAGGTTTAACAACTATAGTTCTTGAAGCTAGAAGGAGAAGTTGTTGCATCAAAACATGATAATCATGAGTTTTATGTACTCCAATTCTATCTGAGATGTTTATTTACTAGAAATATTTGAAGAAACATCATGTGGAAATTACAAATCTTTGAGAACTTTCAAAAAAATGTGTTTCTCATCATCTGCCATGTTATATAAAGCACGTGGAAGAATTGACTTTTTAGTATTTTTTACTCTTCTAGGCCATAACAAATGTAGAATATTCAGTTGCTCCAAATCTAATCTTGCATTAATGTCTTTAGTCTTCCCATATCTTTCTAACAACCAATCTAAAATATTTTCACAGACGTTCTTCTCAATATGCATAACATCCATGTTATGTCGTAACAATAATGTTATCAATAAGAAAGCACAAAAAAGATGTTTTTCTTTTTCCATCCACTATTTGCAAAAATCATGGGGTTGTAATCATTTAAAAGGATTTCCACCTCTTCACGAGATAAGGGTTGGGGTGGAGTATCAAACTCAGTGTCACTAATGAAATTTTTAGCATCCTTACGCCATGGATGATTGGCAGGAAAGAAACGACAATGTCCAAAATATACCACCTTTCTACTTGATGGAAGGTAAATGGATCCATTATAAAAACGACATGTAGGGCATGCTTTATATCTTTTCATACTCCATCCAAACAACATGGAATAAGCTGGAAAATCACTGATAGTCCATAATAAAGCTGCATGCACAATAAAGTTTTCACCAACAGAAGAATCATATACTTTTACACCGTCATCCCATAATGTTTTCAACTCATCGATTAATGGACACAAGTAAATATCAATTTCTTTTGGCATCTTTGGTCCATCAATCAAAAGAGTCAGCATAAAATAATATTGATCCTAAACGAGCCATGGGGCCAAGTTGTAAACCATTAAAATCACTGGCCATATGGAATGATTTCTACCCTTTGCCAGGTTGAAAGGGTTAAATCCATCAGATTCTAACCCTAAACGAACATTACGAGGTTCAATACTAAACGTCGGGTGTTTTCAATACTAAACGTCGGGTGTTTGCTCTAGGATGGCTCATTTCTCCTACCTTGCTTGGTGGTGTCTTATTGTGCCATGTCATAATAGTAGATGTGCTTGTGCACATAAAGAACCTTTTTAACCTTGGAATCAATGGAAAATAATGAAGAATCATGGCTGGTGTAACCTTTTTCTTCTTCTTTAAATCTAGACATATCCATCTAGATTTTTTGCACTTTGGACACTCACTTAAGTTTTCATTTTCTCCATAATATAATAAGAAATCATTTTGACAAGAATGGATCTTCTTACATTTTAGACCTAAACTGCTCATTACCTTTTTACTCTCATACCAATTTTTTGGAAGTGTATTCTTTGGAGGAAGAATTTTATGAGAAAAATCCAAAATATCACATGCACCCTTCTTACTCAATTTGTTATCACATTTCATCTTTAACAAATCAAGTATAGAATCCAACTTAGACATAGGACAATCATGATATAGTGGAGTGTTAGCATCATTTATCAATTCTTCATAATAATCAATATCATGCTCAAGAAATTGTTGATCTTTATTACTTGAGTTAATGATTTGCTCAACTTCCTCATAAGTGCCCATCACGTCATGTATCATATGTATAGTTTCATTATTGTTCCAGTTCTATAGTTTAGGTTCGTGATCATTTTCTCCATGATACTTCCATCTTGTATATTGATCAATGAAGCCATTACACAGGATATGATACCAAATAACATCTAAATGTTGATGAATAAGATTCTCACAACTTGTGCATGGACATATTTTTTCTGATTTGGGGTTGTCTTTGAATGTAAAATCTAAAAGAACCTCCACACCCTCACAGAAGTGCATATTGTTCAATCTTTCAAATTTTGAATTGCAACTATACATCCAGCTTTTATCTTCAATAAATGTGTATGCCATCATGACAATTCCTTCAAACAAACACAAACCAAGAATACACATTTTATTTAGTTTATAAACAAATGAATATATGCATTGATAGATACACTTAGCTAACGTGAACTATATCACCAAATAACCAAGAATTTTACTAACATGGTTAAATGACTACACCATGCTAACTCATAATATTTTACAAAATAAATAAACTAAAACCCCATATGTTTTTGTTTATTAGAAATTCTCTAGAAGCTTATATTACCCTAGACAGCCTCCATTCATTTCACTAATTCCAAATATACAAAATCCAGATTTTGATATATACCCCTTGAGCTAATATATAGGAGAGTATAAAATTCTAGCATTGCCAATTACACATAGAAAGACTTAAAAAAAAGTCAAAATTGATTTTTTGTACCTAAATGACTATTTCTTTTTTCAAATTTAGGTACATTATACCTACATGCATTTACTTACATGTTAAAATTCGGCATAGGTGTCATTGTGTCATTAAGGCCACCAAAGCAATACTATTGTTTCCACATTCTAGAGGCATATGCAAGTTATAGGTTCTAGATTGCATTAATGATGAAAGACAAAGGAAATTTTACTAGAGTTGGAAAAGAAGGGGATTCAAACTATCAAATTTATACAAAATCAACTTCCTTTTTCTAGATCATACTCATATTTAAAAACATTTTATGGTGTCCCAGTTGTGAAGCTAGAAATCATTGTAGAAGGGCATCAAAGAAAACAATACACAATGTAAGAAAATGCAAATTGATCATCTAACATTTTTTTGTAAAATGCGATAGGAAATATATAGGTTAAGTTACACATCCTAATTGAAATTTCCATTTTATACATAATATTATTACACATGGGATTAGCTAAATAATATTATAAAGGTGTATGAATTTCAAGACATGACACTATGTACGACGGTGTGTCTATAACTGATTGTATTGTATCAAGAAATAGATAACTTCATATAGAAGAAAAACTATTTGCAAGAATAAACATGATAAAAGAAAGAGAGGTGTGCATAAACATTTGACCTAGTTAAAAAAGCAGGTTGATACCGTATTGTCTCAACATGGTATTTGATAGTCAAATCACAAAGCAATACAACTCGTATATGTCTCAACTAATAGGAAAGACCACAACAAGATTAACTTACCGTAAGAGGTCAAGAGGATAAGCAATAGGTAGGTGTTGGATTCACCTAACGGGCTACAATATGACTACGAGTTTCTGGAAAAGTTCAAAGTAGTGGCTCCAGCATAGAACTAGTAACAGTTGGAAGGATTTCACATCAGTTGTTATGTAGCAGATGAAGCATACGACCGACCTAAGGCAAGAAGTAGATGACGAGGTAGGAAGAGAAGTAGTTTTCCAGTTGTCAGGCAGTACACGAAGATCAGAGGACTAGACCAGAAAAACTTAAGAAATATGTACACTCGTCAAACTAATCTAGCCATCACATTTGCAAAAATACCTCCGTCTAACCTGATATGTTTTTCAGTCAGTTAGGGGACTACATCAGGACTAATAGACTTGGTCATTTTGGTACAATAAAATTTCTACCAAAGAGTTGATAGTCCTAACTCAGTTGCATAAAATAATAAAACTCAATCCCAATTCAGTTTGGAATAAATATGCATTAGAGAATGAGAAAATAATGAATCTCTACTATGGAAAACACCAAATACCTATGCGGAATAATTTAATTGGAATCATCTTTACCTTAGTAGTTTACTAATAAGTAAATAAGTTGTAACCAACAAAACTGTATTTATCGAGAGAGAGGACCACATAAGCCGAAGCCAAAATAAGGGGAGATAAGCGATGTCGAAGGAGTGAGGAAAAATATTGCTAATTTGTTATATTCAACACCTCATCCAAACAGTATATACAAACAAAGATTTTTCGTGTTCTTTTAGTATAAACATGTTGTGCGGTGATTAGCAGTGCTCAAATGAGATGCTAAAGGGCATTTCTTGCTTTTTCATATTCCAGATTTTAGTGCATTGGAGAACTTGTGGAAGGATACTATGCGACGACATCATTTATTGAACCACATTGTGATTAGCAGGAGGGTACCATCCCAATGAAATAGGATTATGCATACTAGTTTTTGATTTTTCACTAGTAATGGATATGACCTATGCTCGATACTCCTTTCCGTCATTCTTGATAAGGGATCAAGATTTATAACATCACAAATTCGAGATAAAAAAATACTCGAGAATTAAAATCTCTCTAACCTTGAAAAGATGATATCTCATTTTCTTTTTCTGATTACTTCCCTTTGTTGTGTTGCTTCTCATTAGTCAAATCGTTGCTCTCCAGCAAGCATGTTTCTTTCTTAGCTGTCGATGTGTGGCACCACCTTCTGCTATAAGTTTAACGTGCAAGAAGCCAGCTGGTCAGCCAGCTTCTGCTCCTGATCGCCAGCACCGTCGCCAGCCAAAGAGGGAGTCACGGGAAGAGGGGAACAAGTTTGTTCCGTTAGAATTTTTTGCGGTGAATAACAACTCATTAGGGTCGGCTCAATTCTAAGTGGGTGGGGTCTTTTGCACATTTTTCCAATTCAGAAGTAGGTGGACTGGTGGGAAAAGATCCAAAATTTGGTGGACCAGTGGGGAAATATAATTTGAGGCAACCACCGTCAAGGACAAATGGTCGTTAAACTTAGGAATACACCCTCAGTCTAAAATTCCCTTCCTTTCAGCAGTGTATGTACCTGCTAATAGTTGAAGGGTATTGTTATAGACTTGTGGATGTTTCCCATATCCAAACCATTTATCATCTTTGGAAGAATCTCCCACCACCATTACAAACCTACACCTCTAACAAGTCCTACTCTATGCGGATAGGCAAGAAGATGGGTTTGTAACTTGATATAATTTTACAATTGGAGATAGTCATTGGTGTATTAAGCTTATCTAGTGGTTAAGAATGCAATGGGGATATAAACATATACATGAAAATTTGTGTTGAGAAAGTAAAAGAGAGATGGTGAGCAACTCTCTCCCTCTAAACAAAGAGTTGGTTCACAGTTATGCCCACCATGTACTGTGATTCAATTCATATACCTCGCCACTCTCTAGCTCTCTGTTTTCCTTCTCACAGGAAAACGGTGCAGACCATCTCAACAATGAGTCTTGCACCCTTTTCTCCTTTCTATATATGGAATTATGCTTTTCCTCGTAGTGGAACTGGATCAGTTAAAATAAGGGGTGGATGATAGAATAAATAGATTCACGACATGCACTTTAGGCTGGTTGTCTTCATCGTATTTGTGTTTTTCTATGCATGAAGTGAAATTGTATGTTGGTTGTTTGGTGGATGTACCAAACCATCTTCTTGTGTGCACTTATGTGGTGCCTTGATGACACCCTCTCTCGCATTGACTTTTACAATCACACATATATTTCTTACTAAGTCAGAGACAAACATATCTCTACAAGCCTAATTCAATCTCCTCCCTCACAAACCTTTTATGTGTCTTGTGGTCTTCCATATTGACATTAATTAATATATATATTACATCTAATTGTCACAAAGATGACTACATATTATCGATGGTGGATCCATGCTGTATTTTAACTACTTTTATATGATTTCACTGGCTAGCTAATTGTTCTATATTCACATGCATAACCTGTGATGAGGTGGATTTTTCCACATTTAATGACAAAATTACAAATATGCTACTCAATTTATCAAATATTTCTCAAATTAACCTCACTTCACCACTTTCATGATACTTGGATGATTTGGACACCCAAAATGCAACTATAATACCTAAAGATCATAATTTGTACCTTATGACATCCAATTTTAGCTCACCCAATTGAAATATTTATTGGAATAACCATTATATTTTTAACTTGAATCTTTGACTGTATCTAAGTAAGGCCTTTAGGAAGTTATGTTTAAAATCTCAGATTTTTTGGACAAATATATTGGGAGATATAATTTTGGAAAGAAATGCCCTTTTATTGTCTTCAAAAAATACCCAAACCCCAATTATCTAGATGAATCTGATCTGAGTTCAGATCTGGCTAGGCACATGCAGAGGGTCATCTCCCTCACCCGCTCATCATAGCGAAATCACTGTACAATGGTGTGAGAATTTGAATGCCCCTTTCTCCCTCTGTGTTGATTCTCGCTTGGTCAAACATGTTGCATTGGATTCAAAATAATCTTCTCTTTCAAATGAGCCATAGGAGGCACTCTCTCTACATCTGTTTCGAAATCACCCAAATCATAGGCAGTCTGGGGTCAAGAGAGAGAAGTCATAGAGGTAAAACTAGACCTCAAATTTTGTTAACACCCTAAATAGATTCGGTAGCCTCCTTGTAGTCATTCTCAACCTACAATTTCACACAAGGAGACCCTCTTCTTCTCTCTCAAACTTCATTGTTTATCACCTAAACTAGAGCATTGTTATCACACCACCAACCCTCTCCTACAAATTCACCATGTTTTTACCATCTAGGGACACTAGTGGTGCTTCCACACCCATCCGTTGAAGGCCAAATGGCCTGGAGCACACCATCGACAAAGTACCCCTGCCACCACATGTGACGCTATGCCAAGCTCTATCTAGAGCTTCCACAAGGATCTGGGAGATATTGAAGACCTCCTAAGGTCCCTAGAAGTGATACCAATCTTAGAAAACATCCAACTCCATCATAAGTGATGTATACTCCTTGTTATGACTATGTTTGAGCTTAATTGGTTATTTAGGGTTTATGTGGATGACTACATACTTAATTATATTGGTCATTGATTAGACATGATTAAGGATGGTAGTTTAATTGTGACGTGTTAAACTTAATAAGAACTTCAAGTATGCTATCGCTTTGTTTAATTACGGTTCGAGAAAATATAAACCCTAGTCGGATGAAATTAGAGTTTTCACCAAACAAGCTCATGTTGGGAATGAATGAAAGTGTTAGGCATAGGACAATCGAAATGATAGTTGGAGGCTTGAATAGCATGGCTGTGGTGGGTAGCATGACCGTGTTAGGTCATTGGTGGCACATGCATGCTTGGCCACATGGCCGTTTTGAAAGAATTGAACTATTGACCAACTTCTGTACTCAAATCTGATGAAAACATTACACCACGTCCGTGGTGGGAATTATGGCCATTCTGGGTCCATCTTAGCACGTCCTTGGTAGCTAGCATGGTCGTTCTAGGGCATTTTCTCTTCAACCAACTGTTCTGCTGATTTCTGGATAGTAGTGCAGCGTTTTATTTTTATTTATTTATTCGTATAACTGAATAATCTAAAATTTTAAAAGATTCTTTATAGCTCAATTACAAACAACATGGTAAATTTTCATAATTTTTGGATAAGGTTTGATCTCTGAAATACACGAATTACAGTAATTTTCTTATGACTGAAAAATCTACTAAAATAAGAAAACATTTAGTGAGGGGTTAATGTGCAATTCATCCAAGCTGTTCAATTGCTCTATATTGTCAACCTAACACACTAGCAACTCTCATAATTCGTGGTTCATTCTGGAGAAATGAAATCAGAGAGAGAGAGGGAGAGTTAGGGTTTGAGAGGAGAAAGTGGTGGAATTGATGATCTAGAGTTTGGGTTTGAGAGGAGAAAGTGGGGGAATTGATGATCTAGGGTTTCTCTATCCGAGATGTGATTTAATCAAGTAAGTTTAGCTTCTTTGCATAGAATTTTATGGCAAATCTTCTCTCACATGTTAAGATTTTGCACCTACTGTGACTTGATCTGAAATGGTATCAAAACATCCCCTTTTCTCACTCTTTCTTCATCATCCGTCATTTCTAGGGTTTCTGAGTTGAAAGGAAGAAGAATCGGGTGAATTACTAGGGATTTGATATGAGATCGAGATTTTCAGGGATGAGCTACATTTTTAAGGTGTTTTCACACCTTAGGTGAGCGGGATCTTCCTTTAAATAGTATATTGTATGAAAATGAGTTAAATCATCAATAATCATCAATTGCTTAGTATGCGAGTACAAACTCTAAATTGCCTTATTGATCTAGCTTTTGCAAAATGATATGAAATGAATTATTCCTCTATTTTGATGAATTTCACAAGATAAAAGAATATTAGAAATGGATATAATCCACCTTAATGATAATTCCCTAAGTATTTGCAGAGGTTATAAGATTAAACTGAATTTTAGGGTTTTCATTTATAATTGAAATTGTTGTATAATTAGATAGAGAAATTTGTCTATCTGAATCTAATTGATTATGAATGATTGTTTATTTGAATGTGTCATACATATATGTCATATACTATCTTGGATTTCATGTGATGTGAATAGTGTTTGATTGATATCTTTGTAAAGAGGGTGAAGCCCTATATGAGTGCAAAGTTGGAAATTTGTGAATAAATATGGTAAAATCCATTTGAAGTGCTTTTCTTGGCATCATAGACTTTATTTATGTAATGTTATTCTTGATTCACAATTCAACTAAATTCGAGGATTTCATACATATGTTGATTGTATATGAATTGTTTAAAAAAATCTTTATTGAGTGGATGTTTATGATACATTAAATCCTTATCTGAGTCATGTGATATGTGGATGAGGTAAATAAAACCCTAAATATAGGGTGTTCAATGAATCAAGTATTGTGATATCCATGTTTCTCAGTATGAGATGTGATTATGCTTAACAGTTCATTTGTGATAAATTTTATCAGATAGTTTATGAAATATACAAATTTACAAAGCTAAACTAAGATATGTTGATGTGATGATTGAATTGTGAATTTAAAGAGTGAATTAGAAATTTAGATGCCTTGAACACTATAGAGTCCTTACAGGATGAGGCTTGCACTACGTGGAGGAAATAGTTTCCCAATTGGAGGTAGTCCAGATCGAGGTAAGACGGAATGCACTAGTAGGGTGCGGGGGTCTTGACAAGTAGGGTAGACTCCTTACAGTTGTTTGGTACCCAACACCAACAGGGGATGTCAGTGGTACCTTTGTTACAAGTTATAGTGATCAATGGTCAGTAGGTCCATTGATGCACAGTAAGCCTAAGGGCTTTGACTCACTGCCTGAGTACTCTGGTTGAGAGGTGGAGTCTGAGATATTCGGTGGGCTCCCATTATCTGCAAGAGGTAGACGTACCCATGCCCACTGCAGACGGGGTCTTACTTGAGAGATAGGCTTAGGAACCCAGGCATGCTTCTAAGCCTTGTACAGTGAGACTATTCCTTACTATAATTCTTTCACATGTTGTGGTACACCTCATGTGGGTTCATGGTATAATAAGATGAATGAGAGATTAAACAAGTGTGTGCGGTTATTTAATTATTCTTTGTATGTATTTCCTTTATAAATTCTCTTTATGATCAATCAAGCATGTTCATAGGTTGATTCACTTTGTAGATATCTAGAGTAAATTGTCATATTTACATTTGTGAATGATTGGTATCTTTAAATCTTATTGTTGTTATAATTTATATCTGTTTCTCAACAATATATTTGTAATTATATAAGTGCTTTATATTGTTTCTATGAAGTACTCATTCACAGAGCGAGTAGGCTCACCCCTTTACTCACAATGTTTAGGGATAACTGATGGATTGAAGATGTCAATGGATTAGAGTACATCTTCCATAGGAGTTAAGTATGAGATTAGTTAAGTTTAGTCAGTCCCTGTCACTCTAGTTCTTTGTATAGATGTGAGAGAATTGTAAATGATTTTTTATATCTTTGTTTCCTTGATAAGAGAGTATGTATCTGATTGTCATGTGGTATGTACATAGAAATGTGAGAAACATAATGAATGTTTGGATGTGTATCATTAATGTTGAGATCATATTAGAGTAATAAAAGTTTAATTCTCATCTAAAGTTTGTTTATGTGATTGGATGTGAGAAAACAAAGAGTGTGAAATGAAAGAAAGAAAAAAGAAGCGGAGTTAACTTTGTGTTAAGTGTAATCCTCATGCTGATGCCCTAATCTCATGATTAGTGGTAATTGTGGAATAAGGGTGCCACATCTTAGTATCAGAGCTTAGGTTGAGTCGTCAGGGACCATTAGGATAGAAAGTCAGAGTTATAAGTGTGGTAGTTAAGAGGTGGTGTGTGAATAACTCTACAAAATCTGGGTATTTGGATACCCTGGCCCGATATCTAGATACCTAGGTTGACCAGTATCAATATACTTTGTCTATTCTTCTCTGGATGCCCTCTCCAGGCATGCAGTGGGAGGATGGGCTAGAGAGAAACCCTAGAAATATTAGTGTTATGAGATCAAAAAGTAATGAAGGAGTAAGGGATTAAACATAGAATGTGATACAACTCTTTCTTTATATTTCTTGTTTGATTGGATATCAATAAAAATGCTCTTATATTTATGAATTAAGATTATTAGTTTGTAGAATATATATGGTTCTTTTATATTGTTGTGTATCATGAAGTTGATTCACTTATTCTTTGTATCAAGTAGACCATAAGTATGTTTAAATGAGTTTTCTCTAAGTGGATATTCTTTCCACATGTTTGAGATGAATAGGAATTGGTTAATCTGGAGTAGCTTTTGGCTTCAGGACTACAAGTTCAGCCTGGTCCGGTTGGTAGGGTGTGCTACTGGGATCTAATGACTCCTATTGAAAATATAATAAGAGTAGACTCTGGATAAAATAGACCCATATCATAGTGATAATGTACATACACTAAGATGTTGAAACATATGGGAAAGATTGGAATAGCTAAGAATCAATTGGAACTAATATATGAGATGCAACTTTGGGGCCTCATATGAGAAACCCGTAATTGGGAATAAAGGAACACCACACAAGGTTCAGATCAAGTTTAATGATTAATATTATATGAACTCTAAATATGAAATATGGAAAATATATGAGAGAAGTATGTAAGGGCCAAGATAGTAAGAATCAATCATGAGGAATGGATCATATAATCGAGTACAATACTTTTATGTACTCCAAAGAAAAGGAATAAAATAGAAGAAAATAGTTAAGTATACGATAAGTACATAGAAGTGAAGAATCTTCAGAAGACTTAAAGTACAGAGAATTAGATGAACATGTAAATCATAAGACTAGGATAACAAACTTAGTTGAAACAAAGAGAAGTGTTCAAAATGATGAGCTTGATTAAGGAATGAGGGTTATGATATAATTGAGAGCATTGAATGTATACCTTGTTTATGAAGTTTAATACATTCATCCTTACTACCTTTGGATTCTAAGTCTCTATAGAACAACAAACTAGTTTCTAAAAGAAGAACAAAAATGTAGCTAAACAAATTAATAAGTCATACAAAAGTAGACTACATTCAGGAAAGAAAAACTTGATTGAAAGAGAAACTAAGTTTGACCCATGCATGAGCCGTTTGATTTAAAATGAAGGATATGTAATGTATTAAACATGAGGTGAAACGAGTAGAGAAATTATTGATTTACAAATTCAGCTTCACATTAGTAAAGAACGATAAAAAGAAATATATGCAACATGGTATGCATGATCATACACATGAATAAGTAACACGATCATAAGAGAAAAGTAGAAGTTAAAGATGACAGGTAAAAGAGTAGTATATGGTAAGAGGATTATGGAAAATAAGGAAGGGTTTGAAACATGATGGAGTAATATAGATTATAAAAGAAAGAGGTTAGGAGATTAAAGAAAGTGCTAATTAGTCAAGTATCCTTGTTGATAACCAATTAAACCTATATACAAGAAATATATTAAAGGAATGTTTGAAGATAACAATTCTAAGTCTTAGAATCAACTTTCATTTCATATCTTCCTTAATGAGAGAAAGGTGGAAATTAAGTGATAAAAAATGAATCATATATGATGCATAACCACCATGGTAGAGACATCTAGTGAATGTAATAATGACACACAATATGATGATGAAACCCTAGTAGGGTAAATTGAGAATGTAATCTATCTAAATGGCCAATTAAGAGAAATTAAATTTAATTGATAAGATAAGGAAGACTTTTGTAAAACTTGTGAGATCCAAAGTTTGAATTTCAAATTAAGGAAGTAAAGTCACATCACACTAACGTCATGCTATTGATAAGGACCAAACCCTGGAATGTTTAGAGTTGTAGTAGTTCAAGGGATGTCACTAGTGATTTGACCTTCAATACTAGCATCTCTATAAAATAAGATCATGGGATTTTCACTATGAGAAGTAAACTAGCACTAATAGTAATCCAGGGTTTAAAGGTAGCTAATCCAAAAGGTAGATAAACAATATGGAAATGATTCAGAGAAAAGGATAAGAAATAAATTTAATGTAAGAAGAGGTGTAATTTGAACAAAAGGAGAGGTGCAAGATGAACAAAGTGTAAACTAAAACAAATTCTTGCAGTGACATCAAGAATGATGAATAATAAATTCTTACCTTGTATGTTGCAATTTTAGGGATGTTTATTCTATATGATCAAATGAGAAAGATAAGTAACGTGAAGTAAGTAGTAATGAATGAGGAGAGAAATAAGAGAAAATAATGGCTTTCAACAATATATGAATTTTTTTAGAAATGAAATTGTTGAACGTATAATGAGGGATGTAAATTGGTTCTATGTATGATTTTAGTGTACATGTGCAATCAATATGTTAATTAAAGGTGTCTGATGGTTGTTGTCATTCATACCAGTAATCCATCTTAGTATTATACAATTGTGGTATGGTGATATGAGTTGAATGATGATGGAACAAATGGAGGGTTACCTTGAATAAGGTGGTCTTACGTATTCACTCATATGAATAGAATGGATGATAACCATGTTGTATTGATATGTAACCCTAATGAGGCATAGCTTGTTATACCTAGCTTTAATGTAACTAAGTTATTGTAATTGGGTATCAATAGTAATTGAATGACTAATACAATCATGAAGTGTTATCAATAGTACTTGAATGACTAATACAATCATGAAGTACTTTGTTACTGTTGTTGAAACCCTAGTATGCTATAACCTGATTGTTACACCTTGAATTATGTGTGAGTTCATACTTGAGAATAGTATGGAATGTGATGGTAGTGCTTCACCTTAAGCATCCATGATCCAGTGGGGATTCTGTGAGTAGTATTGTACAATTGTTGTTGAATCTAGTCTTCCAACTCAAGACTGTTTTGCTATTTGAGTAGCACAATAGTAAAATTTAAAACAACATGGTGAACTATCTTTTGTGACTTAGAGGTATTTCATAACAATAGTACATATTGAGCCGTATGAATTGAGGTAGTTGGATCGGAATATCAATGTTTTGGTAACACCTCAAGAGTATAAAAATATTCAAAATGGTTATTTCTCTATCTATTCTATGATTGATTGTGGCATAGAGAATTTGTTTGTTATCATTGAGAACTATTTCAAACATGTTGTGATTAGAAAAAAATAAAGGACTTAATGTTGAAAATGGCATTCAAGTATGAAATACAACAATATAATGACATGTAAGATTTCAGAAGCTTAAAATAAACCTTGAATATACTTTACTTGCATATTTATGTTTTGGGGGCAAAACCTTTTTAAGGGGGGAAGAATTGTTATGACCTTATATGAGCTTAATTGGTAAGTTAGGGTTTATGTGGATGATTACATGCTTAATTATATTGGTCATTGATTAAACATGATTAAGGATGGTAGTTCATTATGATGTATTAAACTTAATCTGAACATCAAGTATGCTATCACTTTGTATAATTAGGGTTTGAGAAAATATAAACCCTAGTCGGCTGAAATTAGAGTTTTCACCAAACAAGCTCATGTCAGGAAGGAATGAGAGAGTTAGGAAAAGGACAATGGAAGTGGTAGTTGGAGTCTTATATAGCACAACTGTAGAGGGTAGCACGATCGTGTTAGGTCATTGGTGGCACAGGCATGCTAGGCCACACGGCCGTTTTGAAAGAAGTAGTATGTCTTCAACATTACCTAATACCGAAGGATGCGAAGTAGTAATGGATGCTCTAGTAGAGATATAGCTGCCTAGTTTGGCTAGAAGAGGTTATTAGGCTAACCCTAAGTTTGAAAAGAAGATGTGTTTTGGCTAACACTCAGATGTAATGAGATAGGTTGAACAAGTTAATGATTGTTTGGTTAGCCAGTCTAGTCCTTGGCATAATGAAAGGATGGTTTAGAGCCTCATATGAAACCCTATTTTAGAATGGTTTAGGGTTCCCGAGGTATCAAGCTTGAGGAATCATAACAATGCAGGTGATCATGATATACCTTGGTACCACAAAGATAGTAAGTGACAGTAGTACTATGGATGTTGGAGGTGATGTGCATGTGGTATGTTGCCATGCATAACAGGAGGTGAAGGACGAACACCAGTAAACCAATGTATCAATATAAAGGATAAAGAGTCCCTGAGAGGGAATGAGAGTTCATCACTATGGATGTTGTGGTAAGTCTCCCTTTGACCAAGAAGGTCAAGATGTAATATGGGTTATGGTAGATCGCCTCACCTAGATAACGTGAGAAAGAAGGAAGTATTGTCAAGAGACAAATTTTGTTGAACCACATAAGAGAGAGAGACAGTTCAACTACACCATGATATGAGTTCAAAAGTTCTTGAGTATGATCTAGCAGTTCACTTCCATGAGGGGGAAGTAGAAACATACAGAACTTGATGTTGGTACAGTTTATCACCCCTTACTAATGGTTAGTATGATCCAGACTAGAGGGTCTGATGAGAGAATGTGTACTTTGTTTAGGGTGATATCTAGAGATAGTTCTTATCCTATGAAAGATGTGATGATGACCACCATAGCCAGTATCTGGATTTAAAGAAGCTATGTAAGAGAGGTTGTGTCAGACACCACTTCAGTAAGGTGATGTTGGTGAAAGGACCACGTCATGGTTAAAAAAGGGCCACAATGTGTGTAGATTATGTCCCTTTGATCGTGCAATGGCTGAAAGGATCCTAGAGACGACAAGAGTCGTGAGCAGATGCAAAGTAGACTGACATGCAGTTCACTGTGGGAGAATATGTGACATGAAAAATCTGACCCCTCTAAGTTATAGCTAAGAGAGATGAGTCCCCGATATATGGGTCCATTTGAGATGGATTGGTGGATAACCGTACCCCTCAGGATAAAGAAAGGTGTGATGATTTTCCAATTTAGAGCACTATGTGAGGTACCCAGACCATGAGCTAAACAATGAACCTAGTGAGCCCCAAGGATGCTGAAATGACCTGAGTCACATGTGCAGTTTATAGATGCCAGGATGAAAGAACTCAGAGAAAATAATATGTGATGATAAAGGTTCTTTGGAAGCACCATGAGTAAGGTAAAGCCACATAGGGGCTGTTGATGGACATGGAAAAGTCTTATCCAGAATTGTTTGATTGAATTTTGAGGACAAAATTTCTATAATGGGGGAAGGATGTTACAACCCCAATTTTGGGTTCATTTGGTAAGAAATATGATTTCTCCTAATAAAGATAAATGAACAAATAAGGATGTCTTTTGATTGAATGCATGAATTTTGTGTTGTATGTTTTCTTAATGGGCCTTATTGGCCATTGAGCCCAATTGAAGGAAAAAAAAGAAAAAGAAATGAAAAAGAAATTCAATTGGATAAGGAGTACATAAGAAAATAAATAAAGTAAGAACAAAACTCCTTTCCCAAAAATAGGATTTCGAGTTTAATGGATTCCTTGGGGTTCAAGGAACTCAGAATTGGAAAATAATGATAAAAGAAATAGAAAGGACATGGAAAATATGAGTAATTAAATGATAACTTGCAAACCAATAAAAGGGATCATACATTTGAGATAATAACTTCAAAATTTGTAGGATGGAAGATAAAAATATAATTCAGTTCCCTCTAAATTTGAGTAGGAAAGGAGTTACCGTTTGAGAGTTATGAATTTTTCAAGATTATCATCGAAATAGGAATACAATTTGAATTTATTTGGAAATTGTTCAAACACGGATATTACGGACCGTTGGATCTTAATCCAACGACGATCGGTCATCATCTTAGTTCTACTGGGACTAGGAATTTGTGGGAAATAGAGGATTCATCCTCTTCGATTTCCTTGAGATCCAGAGAGAGTGGGTGTTTTCATCTACTCCCATTGGATTCAGGAGATGAAATCGCAAAGGATCATCCCTGGTTTGAGTAGGTTTCATCTTCGTTTTGGGAAATCCCCAATTCCACAGAACCTGACCTCGACCCTATATGTAGGGGAGGGTTATGGAGGGAAACAACATCCCTTTTGTGTAGTTCGATCGTTGCGGAGTGCGAAGTCAAGAGGAACGACGTTTCCAATTGAAGAATCTAACCTGACCCACCCCCTCTACGACCAGCAAGTCAGCGGTGACACTCCAGCGACACATTGGTGGCGAAGGTTGAGAGGGAGCATATGATTGATCGAGGCAACAAGTTCGGGCATTTCCGAAAGAGATTCGTGGCTTCTCAGTATCTCCGCAAGCGGTCTGGAGTTCAGGGTCAACTGGTGAGTTGACCGCGGGACCTTGCTCGGTTTGGAGGTAGACGACGATCGGGTCGTCATTGGATCAGGGACCATGGTGGTCTTAATCAAGATCTAATGCTCCAGGGCAGGAGCATCTTTGGTTAGGCGAACACGATCGGGATCCTTGGATCCAAGAAGTGGACCACCGATCCACAGATTGAGTGACTGAGGATTTTTTGGTATATCCCTCGCTAATCAAATAAATCAGAAAAAGGATTATTCTTGCAAAAAAAAATAGAAATAACTAGGAATCTCGTATGATGAAACATTATATATGTAAGTTGTGTAGAAAAATGCAAAGAATCTGATAAAAATGATTTGTGAACCTAGTTCTTCTCTGTTTTGCAAACGTACCCTAATTTGCTAATAAAATGTATTAAAAGTTGATGAGAAACCCTAATTGAATGTTAAGAGTGTAATTTGGTGAATCAATATGTCAAATTGATAAGTTTAACCATGTTAATGATAAAAGTGGTTTGATTATCCATTTTGAATGCAAAGATGCCTAAATTAGAGTTGTAATCCATAAAAGAAGGTTAATCTATATGGGAACCCTAATTTGGGATAAAAGGAGATAAAAATCATATTCATTTGGAATAAGGAAATCAAATGCTTAATAAAGATTCTAAACTTGATAAAGATGTGCTATAATGGGAAATTAGGGGTTTCACGTAGTTTTGATAAATTAAGGATCATAATATTGAAAGAAGAGGTAAAAACCCAAATTTCCAAATAAAACCCTGAAATTGGAACTAAAATCCTAAGTAATGTGATGAAATTTGATAAATATTAATAGAAGGAAATTGGTACTTTTATTTCAGGATTTCTATTCCTCATTGCTTGCCTGATTGGGTTTCTCTGCATACTTGAGTCTTTCTTTAAATCTGCAATTGAAGGTATGTGGTTACGCTTATGAATATCTCGAGTTAGTTTTTCGAGGTTTTCTGAAGCTTTCATCAATGACTTGGAATAAATTGTTGAATGAATTTAGTTCATGAAAACTATAATGTGGCTATGATTATCACATAAGATATATGTCTACTGGCTCAGATCCTCATCCCTCTGTGGCTTAATAGTTGACCTAGTATATGGCTACCTAGAGGGTAGGTCCATCAGGTCATTGAATGACTTAGTATATGGCTACCTAGAGGGTAGGTCCATCAAGTCACAGTGAGTTAGATATTGGGCAACCTTTGGGTGTTGCCATGCGATTCTACCATTATAGAGGTATTATATAAGTCCTTACAGGGACAACACAGAGGTGGATAGGTATGGATTGAGTAGTATGGATTAAAACGTAATCTTGGTTGTTAAATGATTAATTACATGATTACATTGTTATTATATTTGCATGATTATTGTTTCCCCCACATACCAGCTTCTTGCTGACCGACGTTTTGTTTGTCGGTGTTTTAGGTACAAATGAAAAGAACAAACAGTAAAGTGGCATATGTGGAATTAAATGAGAATTAACGTGCACGGGAGGATTGGTTAGATTGTTATCTTCATGGATAGAAGTTTAGAAATCCCAATTTTTAAAAGGGAAGCAAATTTTTATTTTATACCAGTTTTCAGCTTAGTTGGTAAAGTTTATTAATTGTTATTGATTATTTGTCAAACCTTTGATCTGGGTTATTGGTAACAGCTCTGATCTTTCGTTCTGTCTTAATTGGGGGTTACCGGGAGGCGAGGTCGTTACATTGCAGGTGCATTATAGAGACCAAACGACATTCTTTTAAATGTGTATGTTCTGAATGGGAAGGTAAAAGTTGTTTACTCTTGGTCATCTGGATGTATGGGTATTTGATAGAATCCAGAGTAACTGTCAAGATAACAAAAATATTCTTGGTAAGCCAACCTTTCTAGTACATGATCAAGGAAAGGCATTAGAAAATGATCTTTTCGAGTTGCCTTGTTTAATTTTCTATAATCTATGCACATCCTCCACCCTGTGACTGTTCGAGTGGGGATGAGTTCATTGTTTTCATTTCTTATAACAGTTGTTCCACCTTTCTTCGGGACAACATGCACTGGACTTACCCATGGCAAATCTGATATTGGATAGATTATTCCAGCTGTGAACAGTTTAATGACCTCACGACATACCACTTCCTTCATATTTGAATTCAATTTCAGTGGATGCTCAATAGTAGACTTGTGATCTTCCATCATAGGGATCTTGTGCATATACAACGCTTGATTGACCCCAGTGAGGTCACTCATTTTATAACTGATGGCTTTCTTTCTTTCCCTTAATTCCTTCAAGAGTTTGTCTTCTTGTTTAGCTATTAGATCAGAATTTATAATATCTGGGAAAACTTTTAGATCGTCTAAAAACACGTACTTCAGTCCCTCAGGCAGGGGCTTCATTTTTGGAGCCTCTGGTTTTTAGCATGTTTCTTCTGTAGATTCCATAGCTTTGAGTTCTTCACTGGTGGCTTCAACATCTTCTTTAGCAGAGTCGAGTGATTAAATGCAATCCTTTACTTGGTTCATAAACTGATGGGTTTGTTAGAGCAACTTGTAAGGGATCATCTGATTCATGATGCTCTTGAGTCAGAAGTGACATTTGCTCAATGCAGTCAATCAAATATACTTCTTCTTGCATACTTGGTCTTCACATACTATCAAAATCCTTGAATTTGAGAGTTTCCTTGCTCGCAGGAGAACGACAACCCCGAGTCAACTCCCACGTTGACCCTCGGGTATCCTGTGCGTGGCAGAAGAAGGAAGACGAAGACCCCTGGTCAATTACCAATCTACCCCTCCGCGCTCTGCTATCAGGTAAGGACATTCTCGTCCTTTGCATCTTTTGACTGCATGTTAAGGCGCGCATGATCATGGCCGATGGATCCTGAGTGGACCACCGGACCATTGATCGTGCGATCCACGTTTTTCCTAATTAGTTAATAATTTGATAAAAATGAATTATCTTAGAAAATTTATATCTAGAGCTAGGAAGCTCGGATGGAAAAACTTAATACATGAAAAATGACCAGAAAAATATTAGGGATTTAATAAAAATAGTTTAAGACCTTGAATCTGACTCGTTTTGTAAAAGTATATTTCTAGAATAGAAAAAGGGTTAATTGTGGATAAAAACCCTAATTGTTGATAAAAAGTGTAATTCGTCTTGCAATGGAGTTAATTCGAGTATTGTTAACTTATTTTCTTTTTTTAGATAATTATTAACCTGTTTTGATGATAGAATTACAAGTTTAGGGTTTATGTGGATTTAAAAGGTTGGAAACCCTAATTTAGAAAAAGAAATGATAAGTAATTCGAAATTAGGGTTTAATGGACTAAGTCTGATCTTAGGAATCTTGATGGATGATAAAGCAAGAAAATTAGGGTTTGATGTATAATTTGATAAAAATAAGTAAAAGCAATAAAAAGGAAATAAAACCCTAATAATGGTCAAAACCCTAAAAAGGGCAAATAACCTAGGAAATCCATAGAATTATTCAATCATAATGACATGATTAATAATAGAGGAATTAAATGCCTTTTTTTAGGGGCTTGTGTGTGTGCTTGCTTGATTTTCTGGTTGATTAAGTTAATTCTGCATTCAAGCCTACATAACAGGTATGTGGTTACGCTTATGACTAACCGATGTAGTTTTCGGGGATTTTGTCGATGTTTTCATCATGAACTGAATTAAACTGTTGGATGTTTTAATTCAAGCAAATTATAAAGTGAATATGATTATCACATAAGAAGTTATGCCTACTAGCTCAGATCTCTGTCCCTCCTATAGTTTGATGGGTGACCTAGTAAAAGGCTACCAATGGGGTAGGCCATCAGGTCCGTAAATGACTTAGTAAATGGCTACCAAGGAGGTAGGTCCATCATGTCATATCGAGTTAGAGATTGGACTTCCTACGGGGAGTGCCATGCAACTCAACCCTAGGTATTGGTCTACCTGCCAGGTAGGATCATGCAGGGTATAATGAAGATCCACCAAGTGAGAATGGTGGTATCGATGTCCACTGCAGGGATACTACAGGGATAAAGGATAGGAAGGGATTGAGTAGTACTGCTTAAAATGTAATTTGAATGTTTAATGATAATTGGTTACCTACATTGTTACTATAGTTGAATCAATTTTTGTGATCCCTCACATACCAGCTTTGTGCTGATCGTGTTTTTGTTTGTCAGCATTTTAGGTATAAACCCTAAAGGAACAAACTGTAAATTGTCACATTGCAAAAATAAAAAGTAAAGTGCCAGGAGGATTAGATAGAGTAGATTCAAGCAGTGGATACTTAGAATCTCCAAGTTTTTCAAAGGTAAACAAAGTTTATTTTTTCCTACCAATATTAAGTTTAGTGGTAGGATTTTATAATTATCATTGATTATTTGCTGAACCTTTGATCCTGTAAATTGGTTATTGGCTCTGACCTTTGGGTCTCCCTTAATTGGGGGTTACCGGGTGGCGGGGCCGTTACAACCATGAACTCAGTGTAGAAGGTAGTCACCACTCGGTGAAGAAGAAACGACCTTCTACGTTGTGTCAGAGCAGATATGAACGTGAACGGGGGATGCCAAGAGATACCAGACAATCTTCCTCGCTCTGTCTTCCTTCTCTCCTTAGCCTCCTTGGTTGCAGCACATGCAGTAAGTGGAATGAAACTGATGTGGACGACACTACAAGATCTGGATCAGACTTGTGTACAGGCAGCCTGTCGGTGTCCCAGAATTGATCCAAAATAAGGATCCTATTGGTCCTATTTATAGGCGTTGGATAGGTCCTCAAGGTTTTAGTGTTATTTTTGTCCAAACGGTTTGGTCACTCAGTTTACTAAATATCTATTTCATAATATTTTGGTATAATGCTTCTTTTTCATTCAGTCTTGAATTAACGATTTTCCATTAGGTCTTGAATTGGCCATTCGGTCTTGGTGTGCAGCCCTCCTTTATTCAGTCATCACATCGGCACATTCGATTTGCATGTACATGGAGTACAGCAAACGGTTTCACATGGTGCTGATTCGGTCTTCAAGCAAGTAAATAATAAATGGTTTTAGCATTCAGTCTTGGTTTGGTAGCAGCAAACAGTTTTGGCAATGGGTTCCATTCAGTTTGATAATATATGCATCAACCAGTCTTTTGCACCACGTGAAATGTGCAACATGGTTTCATGCATATGTGCTATCCACACAGTTTTGTCAGCTGGTCATTTCAGTCTTCTCACATCTCAAACGGTCTCGTGATATCTTAAGAAAAGTATCTTCACAACATTCGGTCTTCACGGCTATTGGAGAAAGCGGTCTCGCACCCGCCAATACTCCAAACAGTTTTCATGCAGAAACAATTCCATATGGTCTGTGCATGTGCGTGATCATTTCAAATAACTGACACGGTCTTGAATTCAGGTCCCCATTCATACAGTCCTCATGCATTCAAACGTTGGTCACTCGGTTTGCATTGTTCTTCACGTGGAATCCATTTAACATGTATAAAAGAAATATAACATCAGCCAATGATTTCCATATTCAATCCTTAAGCAAATATGCTACACGACTGATTACATTTTACAATCACACATATGCCCTGAAGAGATGAGGTATACCACTCATACTCCAACCGACCACTACGAAATTTAAATCAGTACCATACAAGGTCAATGGAAGAGTCGGCTGCCATGACCTCACACGTCTCGGTTCAGTACGAGAAAATTAGTAGGACTATGTCAACTTCTAAAATATATTTCCAGGATAAACTAGAAACTTCCCTATAGAGTTGCAGGGGAAGTTGCACTCTCGTTAGGATTGAGAGATCTCATTTTTATCTACCATCAAACCTGAAGAAGGGTCGATAGATTTCATGTTTATCTACATCGAACCCAACCAATAATGTAGGATTGAGAGATTTCGTGATTATCTACCATCAATCTTCATTCAAGGCCTACTGATATTTTTTCCCATCACCCCCACATATTCAAAAATATGCAGTCTCTAGGAGATCCCGTAGGAAAACCTATTTCACCATTCAGCAGTTTACTGACGCTGATGGATCTATGGTTAGGGCTCTACATGATAAGATTCCACTTAATTAATTAAGTGCATTACCATATTCTTTTAGCATCAGTCAAGTTTTCAAACAAGAATTATTATGACAAATGCTATGAAGAAAAGTGTAATGCATTTATCAAGTACTTTTTAAAACTTTGTATAGAATTTAGGATCTCAATCTATTATCTCATTACCGGGAATTCTCATCCCTCAACAATATCATCATCATGATTACTGAATCTGGTATTCAAACCCTTAGTTCATCACAGAACACTATTATCACTTATCAGATAATTAATACCTCTAGGTCCTCAGACCAAGGTATACATGATACTTGTTATACAGGCATCTCACCTGGCTCACTAGGCCCATTAAACATCTTGTCACCTCTCACTAGGCAACAATTTAGCACATGGATCACAAGGCCCATGAAGTATCTTGTCACCTCTCACTAGGCAACAAATTATCACATGGCTCACAAGGCCCATTACACATTATACTTGTTATACACATATTTAACATACCTTACAAGGCTTATGCAATTAAAGAATTACAACCTTCCCATCATTAGGGTTAGGGTTTCCCTTTCTTATCTATTAGGGTTTCACATACATACCATTACCCTATATTAGGGTTAGGGTTTCCCTTTTTCATCGATTAGGGTTTCAAGATCACATTATCTAGAACCAAACCCTTATTCATTGCCCCACACATCTAGGAGTATGCATTGATGTCATAGGTATTCAATCATACTTATTTATTCTCATCATTTATCATTAAATGATTATCAACACAAAGTATGAGTTTCTCTCTCATCCTCACTAGGATATTGATTACCTCATACTTATTAACTTGGCTTAACCCTTTCTCAAGGTATATTAGCCTACACATATCATAGTGCATTAAACTCATTACATCTCAATGCAATAATTGACATAACACACTTCATGTGTTACTCATCCAAGTATATTAGATTTGAGGTGCATCAAGGTGTAACAACCTTGAGGTGTTGGATGTGATATCTATCATGTCTTGATGTGTCACTTCCCTCATCACTTTTAACTTACTTAAGTTCATCAGTTTATCTTGTATTAGCGTATTTCCCATCCTAATACTTTATGCACTAACTCATCACATTTAATATGTATTATATTGGCCACAAGTCAGACATTTGAATTATCTAACCATCTTCAATGATATGGACTAAGCTCGGGTTAAGGCATTGTTGATATAAGTTTGTCCATTATTAACCACCTTAGGTGTTTCACCTATCAAGGTATTAACCACACCATTATTTGGTGTTGCACTCATTACTCCTATCTTACCCTCACCTTTATAAGGTGTATAGGGTTGATTAATATATGTCAAGTTGAACACATGTAATGGGTTAGGTGTATATCGATTTGGGCATCATCATATCGCTCATACCCTTACCCATTAAGGTATCAACCTTGCCTTTCATAATGTGTATCAACTTCACCCTTCATGGGTGTAACATCCTCACCTCACTTGAAGATATTGGCCACACCCTAATTTAGTGTATTGGCCATTACATGTACTAGGGTACTAACTACCTTGCCACTCTTGTCATCTAGTGTATTGGGTTACCCACCATCTCATTTTAGAGATAGGTGCTCAACACCATATTGTCCAAAAGGTGTATACTTAACCCAATATCAATTTAAAAGTATATACTTGTTACCCATATCACCTAGAGGTGTATGTGTGCTTACCATATTGGCCTTAAGGTGTATGTGTGCTTACCATATCGACCTTGAGGTGTATGTGTGCTTACCATATCAGGTAAGAGGTGTATGTGTGTATGCTTCACACCATATCGGGCAAAGAGGTGTGTGTGTATGCTTCACACCATATCGGGCAAAGAGGTGTGTGTGTGTATGCTTCACACCACATCAGGCAGAGAGGTGTGTGTGTGTATGCTTCACACCATATCGGGCATAGAGGTGTGTGTGTATGCTTCACACCATATCGGGCAAAGAAGTGCCTGCTTGTGTGCTTGAACCCAATATCACTCTTGACGTGTTAACTTGACCTCATACTATAAAATAGGTGTATACTACAACACCATATCATGCAAGAAAGTATACAATCATATCCATATCGTTTTAGTAAAGTAGGTGCATCATCATATCGGGTTAGAAGTGCTTGCTTGTGTGCTTGCACCCGATATCACTTTTATAAGGTGATACCATCATCTTCAATCTCTAGAACTTTGTTATAACTATTAAATTTAATGGAAACAGGTCAAAGAAACTACTAGAACTCATAATTTTATCAACTATTTCAAAAAAAATCGAAATTAAAAGAAGTTCATTAAATATAGCAATTTAGGTGATGAATAATAACATGGTTGAGTTCAAGTTATATAACCCGCCTTAAGAACAACTTCAAATCTCCAATCTCCAAAGCTCCACGTTCCTAAGGTTGAAGATGACTTATAAAAAGTTAAAGTATCGTTCACAACTCCTTCATATACAAGGAATCACCATGGATAAGCAATTGGTGAAGAAGAAAAGAAAGGAAGATCAAAACCCTAAAATCATGCTTCAATCCAAGGTTGAAGATGATCATGGCCTCATCTTAGGGTTAAGATTTGGGCTACTTCTTTCTCTAGCACCTTTGCATGATACTTCACAACCCTTGAACGATATCCCACCACTTGTGGCCGATATCCTTCTCACTTGTGGCCAAAAACACTTCACTTGGTCGATATCAACATGCCATGGTCAATTTCAACATGCTATGGATGATACACATTCTGTGGTCGATAACCAAGGCCCATGCATGATACCACTTCACTCCTGCATGATATAAGGACTCCATGCATGATATCTAAGAGCAAGGAGGTGGTAGACTTCGAAAAAGTTCACTTAGGGGTTAAAGGAGGGGTATATATACTTGTTGTTCATGAAGAAGTGTGAAAATGAGGTGTCATCAATCTGAGCTAGTAGGTACCACGTGTCCATGCATGGGTGACACGTGTACATGCATGCATCAACATTTATCTTGAAATGCAAAATAGTTGAGGATAATCTAGGGATGAATTTTCGTCCATTACTTATCCCTTTGAATAAAATATATCAACAAAATCACCACTTTATTCCAACCTGATACCACTTTTCTAAGGAAGTTGTAAACCGATACACTTCACCTCCTTGAGGTTCTTTGCACGTCATGGGCTTTTCCAAGAGTCCAAAAAATAATATGAGACTCCTCCTTTTCCTCCTTGGCTGATAGGCACTCATATATAAGATTTTCAAGTTGATACAACCCAAGTTAGGGTTTCATATTCAACCCTTTTCCTTGGTCATTTCACCACCAAGATCACCATCACTCACAATAGATTCAAACATGATGTCTCCTTCTTTATTTCTCATCTATGTGATACTAGGAGGGAGTGGGGACATTGTAGAGGTGGTAATTTGCATATCAACCCTATATTTTGGGTAAATTACAATTTTACTGAAATTGGTGCACAAGGTATTAACATTATTCAAACAAGTTGTGACTTGAAATTTATGCTTTCCACAAGCCACCACCTTGCATCATTCTCTCTCTTATGATGCTAAAATACTTAAGACATGTCCAACATGTGACATATTGCAATATAACCCCTCATCTTGGGTAAATTGCACTTTTGTCAAAAACAAAAGAAAATTACTCAAACAACATTCAATCGGGACCAAACTTGAAATATAAGTGTGCTATATGATAAAAAAACTCCTTAGAGGATTATATTAAATTTCTAAGCAACTTACTTAGCCAAAACAAATAGGGTTACCTCATAACCCAGGTCAGGGTCATTACACTTGCCATCATTATGTGCACCCGCATACATTAGGTAGAAGGGGCCCGCTTATAGGTAGTTGTAACCTATTGAGCCACATCTGAGTGGGCCCGAGTCAATCAGTCTATTGATTTTGGAAAAGGTTTTAATGAGGAATCTTATTTTATGGGTTGTGAAGCCTAATTCGATGATTTTAATCCATATTTCATATTGACCTATGATTAAGGTTTAATATGTTAAGGTGATAATTAATATAAAACATATTGAAATACTACGAATTGACTCAAGGACATGTAGATTAAATTAGAATTTACTTTGCTCCAGATAAGTGGGTCATATTATTATACATATATACCTTGGATGAATTACATCTTATGTATGATTTATAATTATCCTTTAAATTCCAAATTAATCAATGAAATTAAGATCACGATAACGTCTCGGGTTACATTATTTCATTTTGTTTGTTAATAAATAATTATGTTTGTTAGCTCTTTCGTTTCTGTGTTCTTTTCTTTTGTTAAGAGATCTTGTAATAAGCTTGCACATTCTATATAGCCAAGTTGGCGTTGGAAGGCAATCTGTCTAGTGTCTCTGGTACGGGATCCATTCGCATACCAATCATGAACCTTGTTCGTTCTGATTCCAGCTCTTGATAAATAGTGAATGAGTCTTAAAAAATACAATGGGTACTTGAATCGCAATCTTCAGAGAGAATAAACTCTTTCGCAAACTTGAGTTAGATCGGATGGGTTTTGGATGACTCGTCCACGCGGTTCGGTAGAATTTAAATAAAATTCCGAACTTGTGGTCTTTATTCCGTCTCCGACTAGGAAAAGCCTGAATTTACTTTTGCTATTCGAAGTCTGATTCATTCTCCCGCTATATATACCGCAGAAATCCTAGACGCTTATCAAGGACATAGGGTTTCTCTTCCTTCCATATACCATATAGGGTTTCTCCTGGTGCAACATATATAGGGCTCTTGTAAAGATGAACTCGTTGCCGCATGATCTGTGGTGGGTAGTTGGCCAGCATCTTGAATCCACAGTACCGCCAGGCGAAGCTTGTTTTAGCGCAACTCGTAGAGCAACTCTGTCACTGGTGCCGATCAATTCGCAGCTGGCCTGGCTGCCTGTTCTCCTCCGGCTGCCTACTTGCTTACCAAAGACGCTTATATTCAGCCCGTGGATCGGCGATCGTTCGAGGTGGACCTGCATACGCCGGAAGTTTTCGGTGCTGAAATCCTTCACTGCTACTGTGGGTGGATTCTTGCGTTCCAACGGCAGGACACTGTCATTGTATTCAACCCCTTCACCGGCCACCAAATCAACCTACCCCTATTGGGCATGGGACCAAGTTTCAAGGGAGCCTGCTTCTCGGCTGTGCCTCAAACAGGCTCAGATTTGACTGTATTTGATGTCTATGCTGACTTCGAGTCAACATGCGTCAGGATCTGGAGCAGCGGGGAGGAGAACTGGACTATCACCAATGAAGAGGACGTCGGGTTTGTTCCAGCTTGTTGCAGTCCTGTATTCAACAACGACAGCCTATACTGCTTGGAATCTACAGGGTCAGGCAGGGTGGGTATCTTCGACCTGGTGGATCAGGCATGATCTTTCCTCGAGGCTTCCAGTTCGATGGTTCCTTTCTGGCGGCCTTCGTCAATCCAACGGACCCAACCTCTTCTGTCTACTTGTTCCAAGTGGACTACAAAAGCAGCACCAAGTCAGGCCTAGCATCCTGGAAACGAGTGACCAGTTTAGGCCATGACATGTCTTTGTTTTTCAGCACGCGTTCACCACTACCAAAAGTAGTATAGGTGACAATCACGTAAAAGGTTACACGCTTTAGGTGACATATTTGTACATCACTTATAACATATATAGACCTATGTCAAATAAATGACATGTTTTTATATTTTTGAATGGATTACAAACTTTAGGTGACATATATGTAAATCACCTATAGTTTATATAATCTTGTATAACATAGATGATATAGATTTTATCATACTTTAAATACTTTAGAGGGTTACACTCAATATGTGATATACATTTGAATCACCTATTCTGTAATGGGGGTTTACCATATAAATGACATGTATATGAGTCACATGTGATCTTTAAGGGGGTATATTATTTAGGTGACATACATGTCTATCACCATACTTTTGGGTGATATACAAATTTTTATCTAATCTTTGGGTGACAGATATGTCAGTCATCCAACATCTCTCAACTAATAATAAACATCTATAATTTTTTACACAGTTGTGTGGGCATATATTAACACAGTTATTTGACAATTCATAAAGGAGATATGTGAGAAAAATTGTTGTTGACAGTCATTCTAAGTCATTTTGAGAGGTACTCAAAACAATATTGGCATAAATATCTTTTCCAAACTCATACATGTCACTTTAGTGACCATTCTAATGATAATATGCTTTGTCTTGCAAGACAAGTTTCTCATTGACAGCGGCTCACATATACCACCCACCAATAACAACAATTGATGCAAACGAGAGGTGCAAGCTCATTACTGACTATGCTCTGATTGTCCTCAAACTCATACACGCCTCTTTTATGAATACTAGTAAACACACACGTGCACATGCACATGTCTTACCACATATAATAAATTAGATTAGATTATTATAATATATATATATTTATATGTTTCAAATAAACTTAAAGATATTAGTTGTTAGATGTGTTAAATAACTTAGATTAAAATTGTAGAAAATAAAAAAAGTGTGACAAAGAAATAAACAATTGTCACATTGTTGCTTATATATGAAATCTTTGTAAAGTAGTGTAATATTTACTAACGACAAGAAAATAATTTATTTAGGATACAAGAAAGTTATTTTATGTCTTCCAATTACAATTGCATATAAAAGATAATATAATTTGGTATTTTCACACTAAATATAAAAAAAAAATGTTGATGCAACATGTATTGGAATAGAAGTTGATAAAGAATGGAATGTCTAGTAATGGTCATAATGAGTGAATTGTGAAATTAACATAGTGACCGTAGTCGTAGTCATGTACTTAGTTCTAGTCAAAATGATATGCAATCTTTATGTCATCTTTGTAACTATATAGAGAGAATGAAACTCATTGTAAATGGCTATTCTCATATAATAAATGGGGTCTGTTTGAAATTTGATTTTTACTTACAATGTCAGAACAAGCAAATGGAATTTTGTCTAACAACGTTACTCATATTAGTTTACTTGAATGCATTTCTATTCAAATAGTATTTGAAAAGTCAAATGCATAATATACTTCTAAACATAAGTTGTTTTGGTATTAGATTTTGTTGGTATCTATGCACATAGAGCAAGTCATATGATGATTGTAATGGGATACTTTGTAAATGATTTGAATAATAATAAAGGCAATTTTCGATCTATATGTTTAAACTATTTCTGAGATGATAGTGTAACATGATAGATGTCTAAAGAATGATTTTACTCAATGACGTATTCTTTTAGGTTAAGGACCTAAACGATGAGATCATATAGATGTTAAGAGTATATATTCTTTTTTAGTCCCTAGTCGGTTGTTATTGTGGAAATAACCATAGACATCAATAACACTGAAGACTAGATTGTGTGTTGGTTGATGAAAAAATCTCATTAGTCATGATATAGTGATATCAAACCAAGCACATAGGTAATTGTCAGAGAACAAGGTACCAGATAGTCCTGAAACTAGATTGTGATATCAAACCAAGCACATAGGTAATTGTTAGTGATATCAATAGCACTGAAGACTAGATTGTGTGTTGGGTACACTTTGACATCATCAAACGCAGTCCTGAAACATGGGTTGTTATAAAGGTGATGATTGGGTGGCTTTGACACATGAGGCTTTTGAGGGGTGAGTGATAGATATGGGATTTGTCCCTCCTGAGGGAGTTTGATATCTTTGGCCACTTGATAAGTAGGATTGAGAAAGGCATGCGCATGCATGTGTGAATCAATATGTGATAATGATGTCACACACATATCACCCAGTCTGCTTTGAGATCAAGGATATGAATGAATGTTGATAGGATGACTGTACCATGACTCGGGGTTCATTCAGGATATCAGTGACAAAGGAATTATACATTCACTATAACACCATTCACAGATTGTAGGATTGAAAGTTGTTCTCTAACTTTCTAGGTTCACTTGGGTAGCACTGATGTGTGACTAGGCGCCGCTCTTTGCTTGTGATGTCATAAGTGTTATGGACTTTCACTGCCAACGTGAAATGGACCTGTAGGGTCACACACATAGGATTTAACCTGGAAGAGGAGTTTTGTCCACAAACAATATTTATATTGATTGCTAAAAGAGTTTAGTAGTTCAATTAAACACTCAATTAATTGATAGCTCAGAATCATAATGTTCAAGGTGTTGGACACATTGATTGGAGTATCGGATTGATTGAAATCGCAATTGACTAATTCTGCACAATCTGCACTCCCAACTGATCGGCTCATGTGATGAACCGATCGGCTGAGTTTGGTGAACCGGTCGACTCAAGTGGTGAGTCGATCGGCTCATGCACATGGTGAAATTATTGCTTCAAGTGTTGAAACGATCGATTCAACTAGTGCAACTGAGCAAGTAGGGAAAGTAGGATTGGTGAGAATTTTACTTGTGTTTCACTTGCTCAATTTGATTGGAACAAGGATTGGTATTTGATACCAATTAGAAACAAAAGAAGGAAAGTCAATCGGGAACTGATCAGGACCATGAACCGACCGGTTCAAGAGTGAACTGATCGTCTCATGGGTCCCAACCGATCGGTTGATGTGTCAACAGATCGGTTCAGGTCCCCAACCGACCGTTTCAGTTATGAAACGATCGGTTCAGGTTGTGAGTTGGTTGTTTTGTGGAAAATCTTGAACCCTTCTACTCCTACTTTAGTACCGCATTGCCCGGGATAGAGAACCCTTTCCCATGACCCTCCTATATATAAGGGTTTTGGGGGCTTCTCAGAGTACAACTCAGTGCAAGCCGATTACTCTACAAAGTTGTCGTTCTCTTTGGTTTTGGTAACCGAGAGAGCCCGAGCAAGTGCTACCCGAAAAGGGAGGCGCAGCAAGGGAAAGACAACTGTAGTTGCAACTGACAGCAGGAGAGTGTGTTGGTGACTAGTACGCCAATAGGAGGGTGTGACTCCTTCCGGTTGCTTGTGCAACAAGGAGATCGGAGTTCCAGGCGGTCCGTGTAGACGACTGCAGAGGCGGGAGACCTCTGTCGCTCGGAGAACAACTGTCAATCCCGACAGTCCGGTAAGACCACGAGTCTTTAGTCCCGGTGTGACCAGAAGCTGTACAAACACCGTCCAAGACCGGAGGTGAAGACCGTGCAAGGCGCGAGGTACTTTCACCGAGGAAGCCTCGGGACAAGGTATGAATTCACAAACTATCTTCCCTATTGTATATACGTTGACGTGATTCCTTTTATTCTGGGTTTTGCGAGAATTTTTTTTGTTTCTGCTGCTTCTCTGCCTCCCATAAAACCCAACAGTGGTATCAGAGCCACATCAACTGCTCCATATTTTAGGATTATCGATATGATCGATTTTGGTTTGTCGCCTTTATTTATTGCATACGATGCGAATAAAATTGGCTTTATGCATGTCCAATCCACAAATCCCAAATATACATATATGATATGTAATATTATTGCACTTGATACATGTTTCCCTTAAACGCGTTTTGTGGTGGATGTGTAGCATGGTTATGGCCAATAAACCCTATATCTGTGTGTGGTTGTATGTGGTTGCTTGCATCTCGGTCTGCGCACTGATTCCCTTTCTCTCATTCCTGATGTAACTCGAAATAAATCGAGATTTCTTTTCCTACCTTTGCTCCCCCTGAAAGTAACTTGGGGTTTCACAATTCAATTGTAAATAGGATAGATTTTATTTCTTGTTATGTCAAAGAATGGCAGACGACCTGGAGGACGACCTGAGACGATCGGTTCAAGGTGTGAACCAATCAGTTAGTGTTCTAGACGAGCAGTTCGAGGAGCTAGACGAGTGGGTGGCGACCTGAGGAGATGCACGAGGACCGGTGAACCGATCGGCTAGAGGATCCAGTCGATCAGCTGGTGGCACCCGAACAACCAACTTGATGGCAAGCTGATCAATCATGGAGATGAGCTGATCAAACCTAGAAAGGCAGGCACAAATTTCATCTTGTACATGTTGCATGAGATGTAGACCTAGATGACTGTGATTCCTCTCGGCTCGAGGAATCACAATAGGATGGCCATAATCATTGCTTTTTATCATTTTGCAAGTTTTCTGTATGATATAGCATGTATATGATACATACTATATATTTTGGTGATTGGATATGTATATGTATATAAAAACCAAATCCCTCATTAAATATTAAGTTTTAGATGCCTTCCAAATGCGACACACGTGAAAAGCTTGATCGACCAAGTGTGGGAACGCCCTAGCGTGGTGCACCGTCTATCTTGTGGAAGCGTGAAGGATGATTGTGTGGGTCTGCCCTAGCAGGGTGCATGCTCATCGTGTTGACTTTGGGTCGGACTTAACAAGGTGATCTAGATGGGATCTAGTACCTTGAGGCATGGAGATGATCATTGCAAAGAGTTGCATATGACATCTTTCAAGTGTTGCAATGATGCAATTGGCAAGAGTTTCCTACCTGAGAGATCTGAGTTGTGGGTGACAGACCTAGCTGATCCATGGCTCAGAGGATTTTAGGATCTTGACCTACTAGAAGATTGTACACTGCAATCTTCCGAATTGATAGTGAGGGATGTCAATTTGAGTCAAAATAGTGGGAGCGATAATTTATTAAAGGACTAATTAACTATCGTCAAATTTTATTCAAATCAAATCAAAAGGAGTTTTGAAAAAATGCAATTTTCTCTTGTAGAATGGCAAATGAATCATCTTTTAAAATGGGCAAATTATTGAAAATAAATTCCATAACTGGTTGAGGACTGTGAGAAGTGTTCTGCACAATCCAGATATACCAGGAGCCTTTGAATCCACTCTATGTACGCTTAATGCGTTAGTGAAGAAGAAAGAAGTTCATTGATAGAGATTAATGGAACGAAAGGTAAGGGAGAGACGGGTTCCCTCTCCAAACTAATTTCTTCTACATAGAGAGGATGGAAGGAACGATGGAAGAAGAAGTTGGAGATAGAGATCTCTACTTCTGGTGTATATGTGACAAAGATTAACTTTACTACTTCTTTGTCATGGGTACTTGATACCGGATGCGGATCTCACATTTGTTCGAATGTGAAGGATCTTAAGAGAAGTAGGCCTTTGGGGAAAGCCAAGGTTGAACTACGTGTTGCCAATGGGGCAATAGTTGCCTCCAGTGTCGTAGGAACCTATGATTTAACTCTACCAAGTGGGCTAATAATTGAGTTGAAGAACTGTTATTTTGTACCTGCCATAAATAGGAATATCATTTCTGTCTCTTATTTGGACAAAGATGGATTTGAATTTCTTATTAAGAATGGAAAATGTTCCATTTCTAAAGATGGGATCTTTTATGGTAGTGCCCCAATGTCTTATGGTCTATACTTGATAGATTTGGAGACAAGTGTATACAACATAAACACCAAAAGGCAAAAAACTCAACGACTCAAACAAAACATATCTCTGGCATTGTCGTCTAGGGCACATAAATGAGAAGCACATTTCTAGACTCCATAAAGATGGTTATCTAGACTCTTTTAATTATGAATCAATAAAGACATGTGAATCTTGTTTATTGGACAAGATGACCAAGACTCCCTTTTTAGGTAAAGGTGAGAGAGCTAGTGATCTATTAGGACTCATACATAATGATGTGTGTGGGCCTTTTAGAACTAATGCCAGAAATGGGTATATGTACTTCAATACCTTTACTGATGATTTCAGTAGGTATGGCTATGTGTACCTGATGAAACATAAGTCATAATCCCTTGAAAAGTTCAAGGATTTCATGAATGAAGTACAGAACCAACTTGGTAAAAGTATTATGGCACTTCGATCCGATCGAGGTGGAGAATACTTAAGACATGAGTTTGAGGACCTTCTGTGAGCCCATGGTATTGTATCACAATGGACTCCGCCTAGAACACCACAGCATAATAGTGTGTCTTAAAGAAGGAATCGCACATTGTTGGATATGGTGCGATCAATGATGAGTTTTGTTGATCTTCCGATTTCCTTTTGGGGTCATGCTCTTGAAACCGCCGCGTTTACACTTAACCGTGTGCCATCTAAATTGGTTCAAAAGATACCATATGAGATATGGTACGGGAAGCGTCATGATTTGTCTTTTATGTTGATTTGTGGTTGTGAGGATTATGTTAGGAAAATGTTTCTTGATAAGCTTGGACCCAAATCTGATAAATGTTATTTTTTTTGGATACCATAAGGAAACGAGGGGATATTATATATACCACCCTACTAACAACAAAGTGTTTGTTGCCAGGACAGCTGTGTTCCTAAAGAAGGAATTTATTTCCAAAGGAAGCAGTGGGATGAAAATAGAGCTTGAAGAGGTTCAAGCCAAATGAGAAAACATAGAACTGGTAGTTGTACAAGAGGAAGATGGAGATTCACAAGGTGTTGTGGAATCTCAGTCTCCTCAGGTAACATAAGGACCTCGTAGATCTAGTAGGACCTGCCTTAAACCTGAGAGGTTTGGATACCTTGTGACTCAGGAAGGTGGAGAGTTGATCATAGATGATGATCCAACTACCTACGTAGAGGCTATGGAGGGACCAAATTGTGAGAAATGGCTTGAAGCCATGAGAACCGAGATGGAATCCATGTACTCGAACAAAGTATGGACTTTGGTGGAACCACCCGAAGGGGTAAAACCCATAGGGTGCAAGTGGGTCTTCAAGAAAAAGACCGACATGGATGGCAATGTGCAAACTTATAAAGGCAGATTGGTTGCAAAGGGATTTCGACAAGTTCAAGGTGTTGAGTATGACGAAACCTTTTCTCCAGTTGCCATGATTAAGTCCATCAGGATCATGCTTGCTATTGCAGCTTATTATGACTATGAGATTTGGCAGATGGATGTTAAAACCACATTCCTTAACGGGAATATAAATGAGGATGTGTATATGACACAACCTGAAGGTTTTGTAGATCCAAAGAATGCCAATAAAGTCTGTAAACTTCAAAGGTCAATCTATGGATTGAAGCAAGCATCTCAGAGTTGGAATCTTTGATTTGATGAGGAAGTCAAAGTGTTTGGCTTTATTCAAAATGAAGATGAACCTTGTGTGTACAAGAAGGTTAGTGGGAGCTCGACCACATTTCTCATATTGTATGTGGATGACATACTTTTGATGGGGAATGATGTATTAGCCTTAGAGAAGGTAAAGACTTGGTTTGGGAATACTTTCTCAATGACGGACTTAGGAGAAGCATCCTACATTCTAGGAATTAAGATCTATAGAGATAGATCTAGAAGGCTTCTCGGACTAAGTCAGAGCACGTACACTGACAAAGTGTTGAAGCGGTTCAGCATGGAGAACTCAAAGAGAGGCAACATCCCCATGCTACATGGAGTCACCATCTCTAGAGCTCAGTGTCCCCAATCTTGTGAGGAGAGGGAGCGTATGAATGGGATCCCATATGCATTAGACATCAGATCCATCATGTACGTTATGTTGTGCACACGCCTAAATGTCTCGTATGCTCTCAACATGATGAGCAGGTACCAGTCAGATCATGGGGATGCTCACTGGACAGTCGTAAAGAACATCCTCAAGTACTTGCGAAGGACTAACGATCAGTTTCTTGTTTACGGAGGCAAGGAAGAGATGGTTGTAAAGGTTACACCGATGCAAGCTTCCAAACCGATAAAGATGATTACAGATCATAGTCAGGATTTGTATTTTGCCTTAATAATGGAGCTGTGAACTGAAAGAGTTCCAAGCAAGAAACAATTGTTGATTCTACTACAGAGGTAGAGTATATTGCTGCATCACATGTAACGAAGGAGGTTGTGTGGATCAGGAAGTTCATTTCTGAACTTGGTGTAGTTCCCAGTAGCTATGATGCAATTGAGCTTTATTGTGACAATAATGGAGTTATTGCAAAAGCTAAGGAACCCAGATCACATCAGCAGTCCAAGCACATATTGCAGTGCTTCCATCTCATACGAGAGATCGTACAACGAGGAGATGTGAAGATTTGCAAAGTACCAACTGAAGACAACATAGCTGATCCACTGACGAAAGCCCTTTCTCAGCAGAAGCATGATGGTCATGCTAGGTCACAAGGACTGAGGTTCCTTGGTGACTGGCTCTAAGTGCAAGTGGGAGTCTTTTGGTATGTATGCCCATAGAGCAAGTCATATGATGATTGTAATGGGATACTTTGTAAATGATTTGAATAATAATAAAGGCAATTTCTGATCTATATGTTTGAACTGTTTCTGAGATGATAGTGTAACATGATAGATGTCTAAAGAATGATTTCACTCAATGACGCATGCTTTTAGGTTAAGGACCTAAACGACGAATCATACGAATGTTAAGAGTACACATTCATGCTTAGTCCCTAGTCGGTTGTTATTGTGGAAATAACCATAGACATCAATAACACTGAAGACTAGATTGTGTGTTGGTTGATGACAGATTCTCATTAGTCATGATATAGTGATATCAAACCAAGCACATAGGTACTTGTTAGAGAACAAGGTACCGAACAGACCCACCATGAGAGTGGAACATGGAACCATGACTTGGTAGTCACAGTCAGCTCTCACAGTGATGGTGGTGAGTGTGATTCTTAGACCTGAAATCACTACACTCAACACATGTCGTTGGATACACTTTGACATCATCAAACGCAGTCCTGAAACATGGGTTGTTATAAAGGTGATGATTGGGTGGCTTTGACACATGGGGCTTTTGAGGGGTGAGTGATAGATATGGGATTTGTCCCTCCTGAGGAAGTTTGATATCCTTGGCCACTTGATGAGTAGGATTGAGAAAGGCATGTGCATGCACATGTGAATCAATATGTGATATTGATGTCACACACATCTCACCCAGTCTTCTCTGAGATCAAGGAAATGAAGGAATGTTGACAGGATGACTGTTCCATGCCTCGAGTTCATTCAGGATATCAGTGACAAAGGAATTATACATTCACTGTAACACCATTCACATATTGTAGGATTGAAAGTTGTTCTCTAACTTTCTACTTTTACTTGGGTAGCACTGATGTGTGACTAGGCACCACTCTTTGCTTGTGAAGTCATAAGCGTTATGGACTTTCACAGCCAACGTGAAATGGACCTTCAGGGTCACACACATAGGATTTAACCTGGAAGAGGAGTTTTGTCCACAAACAATGTTTAGATTGATTACTAAAAGAGTATAGTAGTTCAATTAAACACTCAATTAATTGATAGCTCAAAATCATAATGTTCAAGGTGTTGGACACATTGATTGGAGTATCAGATTGATTGAAATCACAATTGACTGATTCTGCACAATCTGCAGTCCCAACCGATTGGCTCATATGATGAACCGATCGATTGAGTTTGGTGAACCGGTCGGCTCAAGTGGTGAGTCAATCGGCTCATGCATATGGTGAAATGATTTCTTCAAGTGTTGAAACGATCGATTCAACTGGTGCAACCAAGCAAGTTGGGAAAGTAGGATTGGTGAGAATTTTCCTTGCGTTTCACTTGCCCAATTTGATTGGAACAAGGATTGGTATTTGATACCAATTAGAAACGAAAGAAGGAAAGTCGATCGAGAACTGATCAGGACCACGAACCAACCGGTTCAAGAGTGAACTGATCGGCTCATGGGTCCCAACCGATCGGTTGAGGTGTCAACCGACCGATTCAGGTCTCCAACCAACCGTTTCAATTGTGAAACGATCGGTTCAGGTTGGGAGTTGGTTGTTTTGTAGAAAATCTTGAACCTTTCTACTCCTGCTTTAGTCACGCATTTCCCGAGATAGAGAACCTTGTCCCATGACCCTCCTATATATATAGGGGCATTGGGGGATTCTCCGAGTACATCTCAGTGCAAGCCAGTTGCTCTACAAAGTTTTCATTCTCTCTGGTTTTGGTAACCGAGAGAGCCTGAGCAAGTGCTACCCAAAAAGGGAGGCACAACAAGGGAAAGACAACTGTTGTTGCAACTAGCAGTAGGAGAGTGTGTTGGCGACTCGTATGCCAACAGGAGGGTGTGACTCCTTCCGGTTCCTTGTGCGATAAGGAGATCAGAGTTCCATGCGATCCGTGTGGGCGACTGCAGAGGCGGGAGACCTCTGTCGCTCGGAGAATAACTATCAATCCCGACAGTCCGGTGAGACCAGGAGTCTTCAGTCCCAGTTTGACCAGGAGCTGCACAGACACCGTCAAGGACCGGAGGTGAAGACCACGCAAGATGCAAAGTACTGTCGCCGAGCAAGCCTCGGGACAAGATATGAATTCACAAACCATCTTTCCTATTGTATAGACGTTGACGCGATTCCTTTTGTTCTGGGTTTTGGGAGAATTTTTTTTTGTTTCCGCTGCTTCTCTGCCTCCCATGAAACCCAACAGATTTTTACTTCATTTTGGAAACCCGTGGTGATTGTTCAGGCAGTGATGGAGTATTATTGGGCAAGGATGGTTTTCTTGCCAATTGACTACCATTGAATCTCTGCATTGTTATGAGGCCTTACATCTTGTTGTTTGTCCTTGAGGAGGACTCAACCTTAAAGTGTTGATCGAGGAGAAGGATGACAGGAAGTGTATGTCATACCCAGTACATGCTCGGTTTGTGATTAAGAGATTGAGCATGCAGTTGGGCACCTTACACGCATTTTACGTGTGTAGAAACGCAAGTGTACGCGTCACTGTAATATAGGCCTTTGTGAGGCCCTAGTCAAACTCAGGGACACGTGAATTATCAGAGACTACTACTAACTACTCTCAATCAGCTAGATCGATTAAATAGTTGGAAGTTGTTGTAAAATTAAAAGAAAATAAAACAAAACAAAACAAAACAAAGCAATCAATTAAATGTTTAGTTTAATCAATTCAAGATGAGATCTTTAGGATTGCGGTTTCACCACGGGTTTTCATTGTATTAAATTCTATATAGTTACTCAGATTTATCTCTCTATCCGGGTAGTGGCCTGAAATCAGAATTTCCCATTGTCGTGGTACAATTCACTACCTATGTCTAGGTCGGTTCCACCGTCATAGTAACCTATACCCTAAACTAGGTGTATTGAAATCGATCTCTCGGTATCCACCATTAACCTTACACCACCTTGTTCAAGGGATTTGTCAATTAATGTAAGTTTTGTCTCTTTTCAACCATTAATTCTTCTTTCACAGTAATTAAGGGCATTAGATTATTATTATGGTGATCAAGCATAACAATATAATTGAGAAAACGAAATTGTACCAATGATTTAAGAGATAAAAGATGAATTACTATGATAAAATTATCATACAATGAATTCCCTGGCTACTCCCGGTCCTAAAGGAAAAGGGGATTAGCCCCGCATGTTCATCTCAGAGTGAAATGTGGTAGAGAAAAAGGGAAACATGGAGAAAAATGTGATAGAGTGGTGAAACTCCTGAACGGAGAAGATCCAATCACTCCTTGGCATAGAATACGCGTTCTCCCGCCTTTCAGTGGTGGAAAATGTCTTCTTCGGCATCCGAAATGGCCGGGGTGTGCTTCTTGGCTCCGTTCTTCTCTCCACACCTTCTCGGGACGTGTGTAGTGGCTAATGACGTGATGGATTGATCTTGGCCACCGTCATTAGGTATAATCACCGAGTTAGGTCGCCAAATAATCACAGCCGTCAGATTTAGATTGATCTAAAGAAAACTTGTATCTGACGATGTCGATACCATCGACGCGGGTCGATGGTATCGACCTTGCACGGTATCGGCAATTCATTTTTTCCTTCTTCGTTGCGCCTGATGTTATCTAGATACCATCGATGCGGGTCGATGGTATCGACAACCTGTAGTGACGGTTTTGTCCTTTTGTGTCGCAGTAGCTCCACTAGTGGATAGTATCGACATAAGCGTCGATAGTATCGACTCTCTTCTCGCCAGTAGCCTGATGGTAAATTGATACCATCGACTCTCCTGTCGCTAGTATCGACTTTCTTCTGCTCCTTGCGGCTGGCAGCCTGTTGTCCGTTCAATGATATCGACCACTATCGATAGTATCGACAAACGAAGATACTTGTTTTTCTTGAAATTACAACATGAAACCATATAAGCCTACATAAAACATATTCTTGTAATAATTTATGCTCAAAATATGGAAATAAAGGAGATTTGACATAGAGAAGTATCATAGACCAAAGTAGATGAATTATGCAACATTGACCACCAAAATGACTAATAAATGCATAAAACACAAGTAAAACAAGTCTATAAATGCGACTCAAAATCATCGTATCAAACTCCCCTAAGCTTGAACATCGCTCTCCCTCGAGCAACAAACCCTTAGAACAGAATTGCCAGAGTAAACTAAAGAACAAATCATCACAACAGACATCACCATATGATCCCCACCGGACATTCACATTATGGCCCTCACAAACCACAGAATGATAATTACCCTAAAGGCGACAGTAATCATCCATAAAAGATATCCACCTCAAAATTGATGAACACTATCACATAAGGCAGTTAACATAATAAAATTCATCGGTCCAGACTCGGTGCATCTTGTGATCTCCTATACTACGTTGCTTGCCCTAACTACCATCTACATGGAAGCAACTCTCCTGATATTCATAAGTGAGGAGAAATTCACAGTGGCCTACCAATTCGAGCAATGGGTGGATGGAATGTGTGGCTAATGGAAGAAATGGAAGCATCATATGATTTTGACATGCATAAAACAAAAATGCCCTAAATGATGCATTTGCACATGAACTTGCCCTAATGCCTAACATTGGGGGGAATGATGCATGCATTAACATCCCATCTCAAAATGAGATGGAATATCTAACTGAGCCACATCATGTACCATCTTAAAATGCAGGTGAGACTATGTTCCTTTCTCCCTCTTATTCTACTTGCTTCTCAAAACTCTCTTTTTTTCATTTTCATTTTTTTCATTTTTTTTCTTTCAAGCCCTTGTATCCACCAATGACAATGAATAATTTGTTGGGCTTACTTTTTCTGCATATCTCAAATATTTGAATTATTTAGAAGGTATGGAACAAGTTAATCACCCTTAAAGAAGAAATAAGATACATGATGTACTCTAAGCATAAAAATTATGAATGCAACTAAGTGACATGCACCTTAGGGTAATGTGCATGTATAACTATTCTATTCTTTTGTTTTTCATGCAAATCATATGAAAGTGGTTGCAATGCAAAACGTATCTACATGACATGCAATCAAAAAGATTAAAACCGTAAAGTACTTCCAATTCTTATGGTGGATTGTGAAAAACAATGAGGTGGAAAGATCACAAGATTAATTGACTGAACCTTTGAAAAGTATTATGTGTCCCTCCTTACTGACATGTGTAGTAGTTAAGAGGTTTCTCTATCTTACTTCAAATTAGAGTCTCATTATCATTTGGTCAGTTTAGGCTCAAACAACCAATTCCATCCACTTTTCATGAATCATTAAGAATGTAAAGTTGTGATTTTCTGTTTTAGAATTGACAAATCCAATCATTTTCTTAAGTTATGTGCTCAAAGTTTAACAACACAAGCTTGCGAACACTCATTTTTTTTTTAATTTTTCCTTAATTCCCATGTACAAGCAAGTGAGATGACACATGACTTAAGACGTCCACAATTACACTAGATAGAATGTGGATCCTACAAACAAACTAAGATTGCAAGAAAATGACAAGAAACAACAAAATAAAACTAAAAACTGAGAAAATAAAAGATAGAATTGTTCCAACTCCCCCCGCAAAGCTTGAACTCGACTATGGCCTCATAGTCAAAAACAATCTTAAAGGTTGGAACAGAGATACCGATTTACTCTTTTGGCGGAGGCAGGTACTGTGGGGCCGTGGGGTCCTAGGATGGGTACTCCCCCTGAAAGCTCGGATCAAACTGGGGCATAGGTGGAGGTTGTGGATACCCCCCAAAGTAATTCTGGCTCCAGTAGTGATCATAGAAGGGCTGATGTTGCATCTCCATCCTATGCAACCTGTCATGAATATGTTGTTGGTTGTCGAGGAGGAGGCGCTCATTCTCGAAGATCACCCTCTGATTGTCAAGTAACCGGTTTGTAGTCTTCTGAATACCGGTATACACCGCAGTATGATGCTGCCGCGTCTGCTGTATGTCCTGCAGCATAGCATACATTACTTGCATTGAATAGACATCCTCGCTTTGCTGCGAGGGCGGTGGTGGTGGCAGAGGCTGTGAAGATGAAGACGCACCCGGATGTATGCGAGGACGCTTCCTAGGTGCCACTCGTGCCCGAAGAGGACTGTCGGCCTCCTCTTCCTCTTCAGCCTCGTCATCATTATTGTTGTCGTCGTCGTTGACTCCGTCTTCATCGGAGTCAGCAATGGCTATGATGGGCCATCGAAAATGTTGAAAACCTTCGATATGGAAGACAGGATCGGGAAGCGATCATTCTTGATATCGGTGGTTTACATCGCAATGAGCATAAGGTAAACCATCCCGAAGCAGGATCAAGTTTGATCGGTGAAGATGCTGTCAATTAACCTTGCTTCTGTTGGAGAGCGGAGTCAAGGTTGAGAAGTTCAACCCTAGGTAGTGTGCCAGTGGAGTGATGAGTCCTCCAATGTGAATTGGAGCCTTCCGCGTACTACACTTTACCGCCAACACTCGCTGCAGAAAAAAATCTCCCCAGTTGCACTCTTGGCGCTTCAGGAGTTTATGCAAGAAAAACAAGTCTGTCTCCAGGAACTTGCTAAGGGACAGATCACCCCTAGCAAACAGAGTGGAACACAACATTCGGTGGAGAATCCGCACGAATGGATGCTCGAAGTCTTCTACCGATGTGTTGTGGTAGCTCACAGATTTTCCCGACGGCACCGTCACAAGCTTGGCGAAGATAGCGTCGTAGTCGGTCTGGTTGTCTGGACGCCGGTAGTCAGTTCGCCCAAGGTTCCAATTGTAGATCTTGTTGAACTGCCTGAGTGTGAGATTGTAGTCATTATTGTACAGTCGGAAAGAAACACAGCCCTTGATCCACTCACGGTCTGTGGCGATGATATCATTGGGCACAACGCAGACGTCCAGGGACACCATGAATTCCACCACCAGCTCCTTGTAAGTAGGCCATTCATTGAAGAACGGCTATCCATCGGCTTGGTACTCCATCTCGTTGGACATTCTGCCCATGTGATGCGCTTGCCCTTTGAGAACATAGGCCATATTAGCCTCGAACCCCAAGTTGTGGATCATCTCCCGGTCAAAATAACGGGTCGGCTCGATTTTCCTCTTCATGATCTCCTCGTAGATCTTCTTGACCTCCGCAGACGGATGAACACTATGCGGGCATGGAATCAATGCATTCGGTGGAGGCATGAATTCCAAGATGTCCATCGGGTTGGCGCATGAAGAAGATGCACCAGCAACATGCACCCTGATTGTGGAAGAAGGAGAAGTAGAAGAAGGACCTCGGTGCAGGTCAGAGAAGAAAATCTTCGCTCGATGAGGAACATGCTCATGGATGCTCGTCGTCGGGCTCGGATTGCTCTGGAATACGCTCGGCACAGGTGGAGAAGGATTGCTCTGAAGCTGTGACATCATCTGACGACAATCCTTCTCATATATAGTCGTGGTCGGCGCTGTTGTATGGCCGTTGATACCATCGACGCGGGTCGATGGTATCGACATGCGTAGCACAATCCGTACTGCTGCTGGTATCGACGGTCGTCGATGGCTGGATGTGTGGGGCCCGAATCGCTGACGTGTCAATACTATCGACACGTTTTGATGGTATCGACCCGTCCCATAGATCGACTCTTTGGTTGCAGTGATCACCGTTGATCTCCTCTCGTGGATCGGTGACGTGTCACGTCGATACTATCGATGCAAGTCGATAGTATCAACTTTTTATTAGAGCAACACCCTCACGAGGCCGGCCGCCGCCTTCTATATGTGAATGTGTCGATACCATCGATAGGCCCGTCGATGGTATCGACTTCGCTGAGACGATTTCTTCTGAATATCTCCAGAGATGTCGCGAGTATCAACACCCATTTTGATACTATCGACCTCTGCTGCGATCAGCCTGTTGGTATGCCTCGTCGATGGTATCGACGCAGAGCGATTTCTGCAGTCGCCAACCTATACCCTGGTCGATACCATCGACACAAGGGTCAATGGTATCGACTCTGCCTCAGTCCTGCACATTGAGCAAACGATCACGGTATCTTTTTTACACTAAAAACAAAGTCAAAAAAAATCAAACTACAATTGTGAAAGAAACTAAACTAAACTACTGATGGCTGGGTTGCCTCCCAACAAGCGCCCTTATTTAACGTCTTAGGCTAGACGACTTGAAGCTCGTCATGCATCTGGAAGTTTGGAGAGTGTGCCCTAGGGATCGTGCGGCAATTTGAACTCCACTCGATCTTGGCCAATCCCCAACGACAGAGTACCTCTCCCAATGGCAGTGACAACATCGACCGTTGCTTGAAACGGCCTACCCAGTAGCATCTCGCAACTTTTAAGTTGTGGCATATCCATGATGACGAAATCCACCAAAAAGATGAACATGTCCACCTTGATGAGTGCATCCTCGCACACTCTATATGGTTTTACAATGGACACATCTGCTAAATCAATCGTTGTTGTCGATTTCTTTACCTCCATCAACCCAAGCTTTTGAAATGTGGACAGTGGCATAAGATTAATGCTCACACCTGAATCACACTGTGCTCGTGGAAAATTTTGATCACCTATAGAACATGGAATATAGAAGCTTCCTGGGTCTTTTCTCTTCTGTGGTAAACTCCCATGAATAAGTGAGCTCACCATCTCATTCACCCGACAAATATCTGTGTCTTTAATCCACCTCTTCTTGTTGATGATTTCTTTGACAAACTTCCCATAGGCGGGAATCTTCTCTATCATTTCTACTAACGGAATATTGATATGAAGTTTCCTGAACATCTCCAAGAACTTCATGTAGTGTCGATGCTCTTTCTTCGGCCTCGGGCTGTCTGGACTAGACACAATTGCGTCATTTAGACGCTTATGAGGTGGCACATATGAGCTTTTCGGGGCGAGCTCCCCTAAGCTTGTTTCAATGACTCCCTCTGGCGTAGAATTTTGTGGATCATCTTCAACAGGTGTACTTTGCAGTGGCACCTCTCTCGCAGTGGATGTATCTTTACCTCAACAAATGGCCTTCACCTTCTCTTCTTGCCTAGGTGTGGGTGTGACCATAATGTGCTCTTGGCGGGCTTTTCTGAATGGAGTGCATCCGCCTGGTAGTCCATAATGACTGTGAGGATATGGTATTTCTGATGTAGCCTCCATATCAAACATCATTTTACCTTTATCCTGGGCCTCTACCAATGGGGATTCTACCTCATTGATCACAAACATGTATTTTACTTGATGATGTGCTTGAACAACATCTGCATTCGCAGCCTGTCTCTGCTGATTGGTATGCTTTATGGCCGCCACTTCATTAGAAATTTGAGTCACAGTCGTCTCTAGAGCCCTCATTTGTGCTCCATGGCTTTGTAGAGTTTTCCCAAACTTGGTCAAAATGTCACCATGGGACTGCAGCTGCTTACTGAACATGCTCATCATCTCCTGATTTTGCTGCACCATTTGACTAAGAAACTCGACACTTTTATCTTCGGCTCTTGGTTGTGGCTTCACATCTGGATCTTGTAGGAAGTTGTTTGGATCCTTCCATGAGAACTTCTTGTCCCTCCTCCAAGCATAATCATTATTTCTATATCCCTGTTGTTGCATAAATTTGACCTGGGCTTCTTCATCAGAAGATGCATCTTCTTTGGCAATCAATTTCTTGGCTAGAAGATCTATCTTGTCATTCAGCTCCTTAATGGCTATGGACTCACCTGAGACTTTGACTTGTTCGGGTGCATCCCTATCACCCCAAGATTGCTTCTTGGCTATATTCTTTAGAATCTCCCAGCACCTTGTGTCTGTGTTGTTTAAGAAAAACCCTAAACCTATTGAATCCAGGTTACTTCTATCATGCTCGGAAAGAGCAAAATAGAAGATTTTGACATGTGTCTCCTTGTCAAGCCCGTGGTGCGGGCACTGCCTTAGCATGATCTGAAACCTTTCCCAGGTCTCAAAGTAGGTCTCTCCTGCTTTCTGAGTGAAGTTGTGGATCTTCCTGATCATGTCATTGGTCTTCATGGGCGGGAAGAACCTTTCAAAGAAAACCTCCACCATGTGGTTCCAGGATTCCACATATTCATCATATAGATTGTGCAACCATTCACGTGCAGTTCCTTCCAGAGAACTCGGGAACAACTTTAGGTAGAGCACATCCTGCGGGAACCTGTCAATTTTGACAATGTCGCAATTTTCCACGAATTGACTTATATGCGTGACTGGATCTTCATTCTTAAGCCCATGGAATGCATTTGACTTGACCAAATTAATCAATGCAGGATCAATCTTGTAAGTCGGAATGTTGATCGCCTGCTTCTTGATTGGCCCCTTCGACACAGATGAAGAAGAAGCCTTGATCTTCTCCCATATCGTCTGTTCCTCCGCCATCTCTTCTTGTTCGGATTCAGAATCTATTTCTTCAAGATAGTCTTGATTGTAATCCTCCTCGTCTTCTAGTCCCAGTAATGGAACCTCTGGTGCGTGTTGCGTGTAGTCGGTGCTACACGTCTGCACCATGCACAATACCTGCAATGAAAATTTAAGTTCAGTACAGTGCTGGACGATTACAAAAATTAGAAAATAGACTATGAATTTTTGAAATGATTTCAAAATAATAAAAATAAAAACTGGCCTAGAGTGGCCGCTTGCAGCACTCATAGTGCCGACAATTGTCGTGTCCCCGACAACGACGCCAAAAACTTGACACGCTTTTTACGTGCGTAGAAACGCAAGTGTACACGTCACTGTAATATAGGCCTTTGTGAGGCTCCAGTCGAACTCAGGGACACGTGAATTATCGGAGACTACTACTAACTACTCCCAATCAGCTAGACCGATTAAATAGTTGGAAGTTTTTGTAAAATCAAAAGAAAATAAAATAAAACAAAATAAAGCAATCAATTAAATGTTTAGTTTAATCCATTCAAGATGAGATCTTTAGGATTGCGGTTTCACCGCGGGTTTTCATTGTATTAAATTCTATATAGTTACTCAGATTTATCTCTCTATCCGGGTAGTGGCCTGAAATCAGAATTGCCCACTGTCGTGGTACAATTCACTACCTATGTCTAGGTCGGTTCCACCGCCATAGTAACCTATACCCTAAACTAGGTGCATTAAAATCGATCTCTCAGTATCCACCATTAACCTTACACCACCTTGTTCAAGGGATTTGTCAATTAATGTAAGTTTCGTCTCTTTTCAACCATTAATTCTTCTTTCAAAGTAATTAAGGGCATTAGATTATTATTATGGTGATCAAGCATAACAATATAATTGAGAAAACAAAACTGTACCACGGATTTAAGAGATAAAAGATGAATTACTATGATAAAATTGTCATACAATAAATTCCTGGGCTACTCTCGGTCCTAAAGACAAAGGGGATTAGCCCCGCATGTTCATCTTAGAGCGAAATGTGGTAGAGAAAAAAGGAAACATAGAGAAAAACGTGATTGAGTGGTGAAACCCCTGAATGGAGAAGATCCAAGCGCTCCTTGGCGTTGCGTTCTCCCACCTTTCGGTGGTGGAAAACGTCTTCTTCGGCGTCCGGAACGGCTGTGGCGTGCTTCTGGGCTCTGTTCTTCTCTCCACACCATCTCGGGATGTGTGCAGCAGCTAATGACGTGATGGATTGCTCTTGGCCACCACCATTAAGTATAATCACCGAGTTAGGTCGCAAAATAATCACAGGCGTCAAATTTAGATCGATCTACAGCAAACTTGTATCTGATGGTGTCGATACCATCGACGCGGGTCGATGGTATCGACCTTGCGCGGTATCGGAAATTCTTTTTTTCCTTCGTCATTGCGCCTGATGTTATCTCGATACCATCGATGCGGGTCAATGGTATCGACAACCTGTAGCGACTGTTTTGTCCTTTTGTGCCGTTGTAGCTCCACTAGTCGATAGTATCGACATAAGTGTCGATAGTATCGACTCTCTTCTCTCCAGCAGCCTGATGGTAAATCGATACCATCAACTCTCCTATCGCTAGTATCGACTTTCTTCTGCTCCTTGCGGCTTGAAGCATGTGGTCCGGTCGATGGTATCGACCACTGTCGATAGTATCGACAGCAGTAGATACTCGTTTTTCCTGAAATTACAACACGAAACCACATAAGCCTACACAAAACATATTCTTGTAATAATTTATGCTCAAAATATGGAAATAAAGGAGATTTGACATAGAGAAGTATCATAGACCAAAGTAGATGAATTATGCAACATTAACCGCCAAAATGACTAATAAATGCATACAACACAAGTAAAACAAGTCTATAAATGTGACTCAAAATCATCGCATCAGCACCCAAAGTAAACTTAGGGTTCCTGACCTAAGAGGGGAAATGGTATAACTAATACTCATGATGAGAATTAAGTTGTTGTAGTGTCGAGCCTGGTACGCCTCATGTATAAAGGAAAAAGGAAGCCCTTTAAGGTATGCTTAGTGAACCCCTCCCATCTAAGTTGATGACATGGGAAGGTATGACTGTGATCTAATGTTGATGGATGACAACCCAGATGACCTAGCATGGTTTAGTGGTCTGCTTGTGCCTTAATAGCTTACTAGGTTTAAGCATATGGATGTAAACCCTAGACCTAAGGGCTTTAGTGACCATGTCGTCAAGAGATAGTTTTCCTCCCATCCTGGGAGAGGGACCCTTTGGTAGGGTGTATATCAATTTTGTTGGTTTAGGGTAACCTGAAGAGGTCCCATTGGATCTTGAGAAGCTAAGTGAAAGGTACATGGTATGAGGATGAACCTATAGACCCATAAAAAACCATCTCTATGTGCATGTTGAGGTGTTACCATGGAGGTAACCGGTATGGGGCCTGACCAAGGTAGGCTGGTTGCCATGACCCCTATGAAGGAATGAAAGTCAGTCATGAATGCAGAGAGAGAGAGATGAAGAAAGCTTGGGTAAGGTTCTAAGTTGGACATGTACTATAAGAGAACCCTAAGTCTATCCTAGGGTCAGGTAGGGATAAGACTGGTAGAAGTAGGAGTTACCTAATTCCCTAAGTTGCACATGACCATAGGGTCGGGAGGTAACAACTATCATTGTCTGAGGGCCATGGATTAGGAGATTGATCACCTTCATGAACTCATGGGACCCAAGGGGCAGATGAGTAGGGCACTCCCTTGATGAATGAGGGAATAGGGATGACCCCAAAAGAGTCGGTACCTTATAGACCTAGAGGAGATGACCAAGGATATAAACCTCAGTAGGTTCAAGACTAGTTTTATATCATGATGTGTGTGATGTAGAGACATATGTGGCACGTTGCAACTTAGATGTAAAGGTGTATTGGCAAGGTGGGATGTACCATCTCTACTCTTGGAACAGGAAGAACTCTATATTTGGACTGCATCCAAACACTTATTTTCTTTTGTTATGGGAGAGAGAGATAGGACAGTACGCATAGCATACACCATGGATAAAAGATGATGGGAGATGGAACGTCGCTATGAGGTATGAGGACAGAGAAGATAACATACCCATGTAAAGTGAATGATACATGGATGGTTTGCAAACACTAAGAGGAATGAGGTAGTCACCTTATGAAGATGTTTTTATCATGAGCTATGTGGAACTTACAAGTTATACCATAATGAGTTTGATCACCATGATGATGAAATCCGAGAGTGTTCTTAATGAAGATAGACATAGAGTTTGAGGTGAGCCGATAAGTGAAATACATGGAAGTGTATGTCTTCAATGTTACCTAATAACTAAGGATGTGAAGTGGTAGTGAATGGGATATAGTTCCCTAGTTTGGCTAGAAGAGGTGGTTTGGCTAACCCTATGTTTGGAAAGGAGATATGTTTGGCTAATCCTCGGATGTAATGAGATTCGTTGAACAAGTTAATGGATGTTTGGTTAGCCAGTCTAGTCCTTGATGCAATGAAAGGATGGTGATAGAACCTCATATGTACTTCTTTGGAAAAGAAGATGATGAAATGCCGACTAGAGTGGTTTAGGGTTTCTGAGGAATCGATCTTGAGGAATCATGACATACATGAGATCGTGATTTTTAGATCACCATATACTGTACCACCAAGATAATAGACAGTACGACTTTGGATACCTAAGATGAAGTTGCTTGTGGCATGTGACCATGGAAGACAGGAGATAAAGGACGAACACCAGTAACCTAGTGCATTGATAAAAAGGATAAAGAGTCCCTGAAAGAGAAAGGGAGTTCATTACTATGGATGTTGTAAGTCTCCCCTGGATCAAGGAAGGTCGAGATGCAATATGGGTTATGGTAGATCGCCTTACCTAGATGACATGAGACAGAAAGAGTACTGTCAAGGGACAGATCGGGTTGAACTACATATGAGAGATATGGTTCAACTACACCATGTTGCGAGTTCAAAAGTTCATGAGTATGACTTAAAGGTTCACTTTCATAAGGTGAAAGTAGGTACATGAAGAACTCGATGATAGTACAGTTTATCACCCCTAACTAATGGTTAGTATAATCCAGACTAAAGGGGTCTGATGAGAGCATGTGTGCTCATTCAGGGTGATATCTAGAGACAATCCTTGTGCTATGAAAGATGTGACAATGACCACCATAGCCAGTATCGGGTTTTATAAGAAGCTCTGTAAGAGAGGTTGTGTCGGTCATCACTTCAGTAAGGTGATGTTGGTGAAGGGACCACAGTGTGTGTAGATGAGGTTGCTTTGATCATGCAAAGGCTAAAAGGAGCATAGAGACGACAAGAGTCGTGAGCAGATAAAAGGTAGACTGACATACAGTTCACTGTGGGAGTATATGTGACATGAAAGATCTGACCCCTCTAAGTTATAGCTAAGAGAGATGAGTCCCTGATGCATGGTTTCTTTTGACATGGTTTGGTGGAGAAGGTTAAGTTTGACCTTACCCCTCAGGATAAAGTAATGTGTGATGAGTTCCATGTGTCCAATTTAGAGCACTATGTGAGGTACCCTGACCATGTGTTGAGCAATGAACCTGGTGAGCCCAAGGGAGGCTGAAATGGTCTGAGTCACCTGTGCAGTTTATAGACGCCAGGATGGAAGAACTCAGAGAAAAAAACATGTAATGATAAAGGTTCTTTAGAAACACCATGAGTACGGTAAAGCCACATATGGGCCAATGATGTACATGGAAAAAGTCTTATCCTCAATTGTTTGTTTGCTTGATAGAATTTTGAGGACAAAATTCTTATAAGAGGGGAAGGATGTTACAACCCTGATTTTGGGTTCATATTAATATTATTAAACAAATAAAGATATAAATTTTTTTGAATAAATCGATTTCATTCATAATAGCCTTGATTGTTTTCTTTGTGGGCTATATTGGCTATTGGGCCCAATAAAAAGGAATATCAATTAATTAATGAATAATTGAGAATTTGAGAAAAGAAATATGTGGAAACCTCTAGAAGGCAAAATAATGTAATCCAAGGATAGATTTCGTGCCTCTTGGGTTCCTTGGGTACCAAGGAGTCCAAAGTTGCATAGAGAAGGCAATAAGAAAAGAAAAGTTTAATTAAATATTTCTTTATTAAGAAAAAATTGAAAATAATGATAAAATGTGGAAAATGAGTGGAAAGAGGCATAAATGAGATTTCTTGGTGAAATTTCGTATCCATGAGGTTGCTAATATTAAAAGGAATGCCAATGAGGAAAATAAAGAGTAATAAAGATAAATCCTTACAGGATGATACTTTAATGAGAAATAAACAAGATAGTGTGAAATAATGCATAAAGATGCATCTAGAAGGATAATAAGTATCCAATAAAAATAATTTCGAAATAATGGAGTGTCTTGGGATCCAAGGAGTCCCAAAGAAGAAAGAGGAAAGAGAAAATACTTATAAAAGAAAAATAAGAATATAATGTGAATACATAATTCATGGATTATGTGGTATTGCTAAAAGGAAGTATTTTCTATAAAATAAAAATAGAAATTAAAAGAGTAAGGCGATGGCGGCTATGGGGGATCTCGGGGACAGAGGCGATGGCGGAGGCGACGGAAATGGTCCTATGGGGGGCAACAGAGGATCGAGAAGGGGACCAGATCCTTGCGGAGATCGGGGAACGATCGGAGGAAATGAGCAAGTAAAAGATAAAGAGACTGAAGCTATCAACTTCACACGAGGCAACGGAGGCGTTAGGGTTACAATACCTGGAATCAGTTTTCAATTCCAATACAAGGGGATGCGAGGAGAACAAGACCAAGCAAACATGGAGATCGAAAATGCCATGGGAGTGAGGAAGGAAACAACGTCAGGTATCAAAAGGCCCAGGATGGTAGATGAGATACCGCCTCTGGTGAATCCTAGGGAAACTATTCCCACGACGCGAACAGAAACAGATGGTCCAAACGAATAGACGACCACTAAACCCTCGTTCAGCAAAGTGGTGGCTGGTGAGGACTACATTGAGGTGGACCCGGAAAACATGATGCTGGACTCATTATTTGAATCAAACCTCCATGACCATGATGTGACGTATGAAACTAGTACAGGAACACCTATTCTCACGATAACTGATGAGGCGGAAGAAAACCTTACAAAACCATGGAGGTACGCAGTGGTGGTGAGACTGATTGGAGGAAACATTGGCTATATGACAATGAGGGAGCGGATCAAACTCCTTTGGGGCACAACAGGCAGATTCAATATGTTTGAATTGGACCTGGGACACTTCGTCGTTCAGCTTTCATGTAAAAAAGATTATGAAACGGCGATGACCGGAGGCCCATGAAAGATCTTTGGCTGCTGTCTAGTCGTCTGGGACTGGAACCCTAGATTCCAACCATCCAAAGAGATGCCCTCTCACTTAGTTACTTGGGCAAGAGTCATGAACCTGCCACTACACCTATACGTTGACACTATGTTTGAGTACATAGGTCTGGCGCTAGGAGGGTTGTTTAAGGTGGATGAGCATACCCAACGTCGAACGAGAAGCCACTTTGCCAGATTAGCAGTTGAGGTGGATACGAGGAAGGAACTAATCAGATCGATTATCATTAATGATCATGAGTATGATATTATTTATGAGGCCTATCCTGAAACCCACAGTCTGAGTGGACAATTTGGACACCAGATTAGGCACTGCCAGCAGAGGAACAAGCAAAACAAGGAGGGATAATTGGACAGTGCCAGGAAGCAGGCAGAAGGCATGGAAGAATGGCAGACCCAGAGAAGAAAATGGCAAGCGAAGAAAGGACAGAACCAAGCAAATCGTAATACCAATGCTACTGAACGAAGAAACAGATTTGAAGGCCTGAGCGAGGAAGAGGTAGAAATGGAGGAGACCACCAGCAACAGTGCACAACAGGGTGGATCAGACATCACACAGAAAGGCACACAACAAGGAAAGGTCTGGCAGAAAAAGAAGAAGAACGCAAAGCAAATCATTACAGCTGAAGATAAAAGGGAAGTTTTAAAAGACATTACCAACAAGAAAACAGCTGAGGACAAGAACAAGCAGCACGAAACAAGCAAGGAGGATGAAAACGAAGTGCACGAGGTTCATACAGTAGTGGACCCTGACGTAGATGAGGTTATTGAGGTGGGAAAGGAGGATGAGATGGAAACTGATAAGGGGGGGGATGAGAACGAGGAAATAGTCCAAGATAAGGACAACACCAACCCCCAGGACTCCATACCTTCAACTAGTCGCAAGATCAAGGGAAGTAGTGCCAAAATGAAGCAGCAAAAGATAGTTCTTCCTTACACGCAGAGGAGGCGGAGCCCGAGACTAAATCAGGAGGAAATAGAGGGTAATGGCGAAAGCGGGAATGCCCCTCCCCAGGACAACTGTTGACAGGGTAACGTGGGTTCCGTGATCTTTAACTCCACTGTTTAATGTTAGATACATTATATTGGAATACAAGGGGGATTGGGAATGATGACACCTTCCGAGTACTCAAAGATATCATGGCAAGATTTAATCCAGAATTAGTTGCGATTGCCGAACCTCGTGTCAGTGGTTTATTTGCTCTGAACACAATTAAGAATTTGGGCTTTACCAACTCTCACAGAGTGGAAGCGAGGGGATTCTCTGGTGGAATTTGGCTCTGCTGGAAAGAGCGGGAATGTAAGGTCGAGATTATAAATAGTCATAGACAATTCGTCACTTGTAAGGTGGAAAGGAACACATTCATTACTATAGTCTATGCAAATCCTCATATTGTTGTACGCAAGATCCTCTGGAAGCACATTCTGAGTATGGGTGTTAAACTGAAGGGACCTTGGATTGTAATGGGAGATTTTAATACAACCATTAACCCTGTAGAGAAGAAAGGGAGCAAATGGTATAACTACTCGGAAGCCAAACTTTTCAATGAAACCTTGATGGATGCAGGTCTGTCAGACCTTGGCTTTTCAGGCTTACAGTTCACATATAAACACGGGTCGCTCCATGAAAGATTGGACAGAGCAGTTGCCAATGCAGAATTTCTTCAGGAGAGGGCTAACTACTCAGTCATCCACTTGCCATGAACCTTCTCTGACCACTTCCCTATTATAGTAAGGAAAACTAAAGTTCAGAAGATACAAAGAAGAATCACTACAAAAAACTACTGGGGAGATAGCAACGAGTTCATCATTATGCTTAAAGATCATTGGCAAACAAACACTGACTTCTACTCGGCCCTCCGCAATACCACTACGACCATTGAGGACTGGGATAGAAGTTACAGGAAGACCATAAGAGAGAAGGATCGACTGCCCAGAAACATCAATAAACTCCAATCAATGATGGAGACAAGGTATGATTCTACTACTGACTAATTTTGCCTCAATATGCAGAACGAGCTGAGTCAAATCTTACAACAAGAAGAGGAGGAATGGAAGAGGAAGAGCCAAATCAGCTGGCTAAAACAAGGAGATAACAACACACACTTCTACCAAGCCTACATTAAACAACGGAGGCGAGGAACCTGCGTTAATGCTCTGAAGGACAACGATACCAACTGGATCACTGAGGAGGAGGGTATTCAACAACTTGTTGTTAAACATTTCAAAGCTATTTTTACAGCACCGACAACGAGGCCCTTACCGCTGCACAGTGAAATACCAGCTGAGTTTCGAAGCCTAACTAATAAAGAGAAGAGAACTATGGCGGCGGAACCAACGGTGGAAGAGGTTCTAAATATACTGAAGAGCATAGATCCAAACAAGGTTGCTGGCCCCGATGGCATTACTGGAACCTTTATGACCAAGAATTGGAATATTATCCAAGACACTGTCATGAACACTATATCGCAGGCGATGAGGGGGCAAATCCTTCCCTCGGAATTCTATGAATCAACCATTGTGCTCATCCCTAAGGTGCAGTCTCCTGAGCGTTGCGACCAACTACGACCAATAGCCTTAAACAATCTGATATTGAAGCTGTGTTCAAAGATTGCGGTAGAGCGGTTAAAAAACTGTATTCCAGATTGGATTTCACTGGAGCAATCTAGCTTTGTGCCAGGACGTAAAATCACAGATAACATAGCTGTGGTGCAGGAGGTTATTCACATTATGTGGAGGAAGATGTGTGCTAAAACTATGGCAGTGAAAATTGACCTCTCTAAGGCGTATGACATGATGTCATGGGATTTTGTAGAAGACACACTCAATCACACCGACATTCCTTGTAATCTGAAGAGATACATCATGAACACCATAAGGTCAGGGACCACTTCAATTCTGTGGAAGGGGAAAGCTCTACCGAAATTTAAAGCCTCGAGGGGCTTAAGGCAGGGGGACCCTATGTCACCTTACTTGTTTGTTCTATGCATAGAAAGACTCAGCCAGATGATCCAACAAAGGGTGAGCTGCAGATCGTGGAGTCATGTGAAGCTATCTATAAAAGGACCCAAGCTAGCACATATGTGTTTTGCAGACGACATCATCCTTTTCGCTAAGGCTACGGTGAATAATATCACAACTATTGTGGAATGCTTCCATAATTTTAGTGAAGTGTCGGGATAGAAAATATCAGCTAATAAAACGCGCATCTTCTTTTCAAGAAGCGGACTTGGCATTCTTGCTATCTCTTGAATGCTTTGATCCATCTAAGCCCATTGACAAGCAGGAAGAGGATAAATTGGGGGACTCAGGGGAGAATTTAGGTTTTGAGGATACTTAATTGCAAAGCCCACTTGATGGTTTGAAAAGCCCACGTCCGAGTCCAAAATGGAATGGAATTACTTGGGAAGAGTTGATGGGGGACACGAAAATTTCCAAGGTTCGAAGAGCTGAGTTGCAAGACTAAGGAAAGCCCAAATGAAAACAAATAAGAGTGGTCGTGGAGAAGGGGACTCATTGTACTGAAAAAGCTATTGCTATTGCTAGTGCTGTACTGACTTACTCTATACCAGTCTTAGTGGACTGGCAGAGTGAGCTGGAAAGGGGCTTTTCCGTCTTTCCGGGGAAAGAGAATCCAAAGAGCTAGCTTCGGTCTCACGTAGCTCACCTAAGAAAGGACTAGGCTGTCGAGTGAGGATTGGCCGAGGGGAGTTCATGATGTACCTGGGTACAAATCAGCCAATAAAAACAAAGACAAGTAGAAGCGAGTTCAATCGGAGTAGGCAGGGTAAATAGTGCCTATAGGGTACGTAAACGAGGATGGATCACATGCTTTTGTACTGGTCAACTTTGAGCTGTCGAGTAACCAGTGCTCTATCTCTTAAGAAAGAGGCTTTTGAAACCTGCCCTATTAGACGAGAAAAGGGGAGTACTCTCTGATGTGCGTTCTATTATTGCCTCCTATTCCCGAGGGAGTGATTGGAATTAAGCCGCGTGGCGATACCCTAAAACCCCACAATTTGATTCGCTTTTTGGGCAGGGCTTTTCGTACTCCAATCCGTATGAAGATAATTATTCAGCACACTTAAATCGAGTGGATCTGGTTCCATATTCATGAAAAGCCGGGGTTTAAACATGTTATGAAACTAAGACAAGAATTATATTATGGCTAATAATAAGAAAGAGTTAAGCGACTCCAAGGCCTATAAATAGAAGCTTCTTTCAGTCTATATTTTCACACACAACACAAAGCAAAGAGAGAGGTAGAACTCAGAAAGAAAAACTTTAAGTAAAACTTAATGGCTATGGCTAACATTTCCGAAAGACTGGCGACAATTCAGAACGAAGTCCGTCTGGCAGAAAACCAGAAGCTCCAATGTGAGCAAATGCTTGGTCTGTTCTGGGAGCACCTGCCTCCTATTGATCCAGAGGTGTTGGCAAGAAGGATGTCATTTTTACGGGACCGCATTCGAGCTCTGGAAGACAGGAAACGGGCCCTCCTCAATGAAGAACAAGACCAGATTGTGCAGGCCGCCAACCTCGCCCGCAATGACCAGGGAGACTAGAATAGAAGAGTCCGTCGACTCTTTCTATCAGATTAAAATAAGTGTCTGTAGACGCAAAGTAGTGTGTTTTAATGTATGGTCTTCTTTGTCTTTGTTTGGTGGAGATCTACTCCTATGCTAAGTGTCTTTGTTTGGTTTTCTTTGTTGTGTTTGCATGTATGGGCCAAAACCTAGTCTAAAAGTGTTCAATGCTTATGTTAATATAAATATTTTTTCATAAAAATGTGCTGAAACTGAAGTACTTTCCTTTTTTTCCTAGTCTCCGATCACCCTCGTAAATCAAAGAAAGAGAAAAACATCTCCTTCTCCGATGAGAGCACCTCTAAAGAGGAGTGGGGCTTAGGCTAAATCTCGAGAAAACAGAAGTTGTGTGTGAGTGTGAGTTCATCCTAGCACACAGCAGGCCGTCAAGAATGCAGTTAGCGGTCATCGATGACCCGATCCGGGTGACTCTCGCTACCTTTTCGGCTTAGTCACTCTCTCGTCGTATTCCTTTCGGCGGATATGTTAGGTAGCTATACCACACAAGGAGTTCTTTGAAGTTGAGGTAAGCGATAGCTTTGCTCGACCGATGCTACTATAGCCAAGCCTAAACTTCCTACATATTCGACTGATTTCCTTACTTTAATGTATCATGAAAGTTGAAAGAGCTTCAAATACAGGCATTTCTCGAGAGTTCATTGACCTGTAGTAGAGTAGTACCTACCTATATCTGATAGCTTAAAGAGACCTGATGCTTAAGGAAAATAGGTAATACATAGATCGAAATTACTACAGATCAACTATAGGAAAGGAAGGATGCCGACAGACCGATTGAAAGAAAGAACGGACAGCTCTACCGATTGAGACAGCTACCGGGCAAGAGAGCTAGATTGAATAAAATCTTTCCTGTACGTATTGGAATGGTATTCACCTTTTCTTGCATCTGTTTCCAATGCCTAAAATCATGCCGAAGCAATTGTTTCAGAATAAGCTTCTCGTGATTTAGCACCTACAGGAATACTTACCGAAGCCACTATGCATGCAAGTGTTACCAGTTGCCCCTTACCTTCCCTGTGGGGGAAGCTAGGATCTTTCTTATCCAGGTGGGAATATGTTAGTCTTTATTACTAACAGTGGACATGTCAAAGTCATAAAAATGGAATACAGAGCGTAGTCTCACCCTGAGATAGCCTTACTTCGAAAGATAAAACTAAGAATGTAAGGATTATTATCTTTTCTTATTATGCTTCTTTCATAGATGGAAGACCCGGTGAATCCATTCCTAGGCTTCTATTAAGCTATCAACCGATTAACTCAAGAAAAGAATGTTTGATAGGAGAAATATGTGCTTTTCCCGAGCATATAGAAAGGTGAGAAATTGATCCCTGCCTTTGGCTACTCCTGCGCCTTAATACCTTTTGATTTGAAAACGAACATAGTCGCTAATTATAAGCTTTTGGGTTGTATAGATGACTTTTCTTATAGAGCTAAAAGACTCTTTTTAAGGGCTTAGTCAACTAGCTTGCCGTACCAATATAAGTTATAAGTCAACTAGGTGGACTTAAATAAGACACAACTTCTTATAAGACTAAGCGTCTTTCCTTCATTTTAGAAAGAGAACCTATGTAAATATCTATTTTATAAGGGTTCTAAAAAGAGTGGGGTGAGCAGAGAGGAGAGCTTATGGACAAAGTCGTAGAGTTCCTATATCATATTGACTCTAGCTATAGTAGGGGAGGGGATATGGTAGTTACCCAAGCATAGAAATGTATTGGCATACATTACTCTATAAAAAGACAGGGAAAGCTATTGCATAGTCTACCCCCCTTAGCCCGATTAACCTATTAAGCTATCAAACTTTCAACACTATAAGAGCATAGGAATCTGTTAGATTCTATATAAGAGCATAGGAATCCATTAGATTCTATAAGCAGCACTGACAAACCTTCTTTTAAAGTGCCTTAGAATCTAGGCTTATAAGAAATGAAATAGCACTATAAGCTTATTATTCCTCTTTATTACCAGATAAATAGATAAGAGGAACGAAGTAGCTCGAACGTTAGTGAAGAGGGTTAAGAGGTATAAAGCCCCATATGAATGAGTTGCGACGCATTCCCATAGGAAATAAACTCACCTCCTGCTCCCTTGCTTAGCTTCTATTTACACACGAACTGGGCATAATGAGTCGCTATAAGCTGCCCTTCCTATCTGATTAAAAAGAAGGTCAAACTGGGCATATCAAGTAGGTATAACAGTCTGCCCATCCTCCCTTCCCTATATTCTATTTACATGGGAAAACTGGAAAGAGGAAGCAATAGTTAAGCTGACAGATCTTTTCCCATGTCAGTGCACTCATCTGTATCCACTTCGTCCAATGCAAGAGATTTCTTCCACGGAAGGAGATTAATTACCTTAGCGTGGAAGACTAAAAGCAGCTATATATTATATAGTTCTGGCGCTTCATCTTGCAAATGAAAGAATTTTCTTGTGCTCCCTTTCCTTTCTAGTTAACCATAGGTACCTAATGGAATGACTCTGTAAAACCCAGCCCGAACTAGTCTCTACTCCACAATGACAGAGGGAACTAGTACCTGACGAAGGTCAATTACTAAGGGAGTTGATTACTCGGTTTGTACCACAAGTATAATATGATCGTTAGCTCCTCGATCATACTCAGCTGCCCTTTTTCACCTACGGTTCTCTGTAGGAAGCTGCTAAGAGAGCTAGCAGACAATAAGCTGCTAAGAGCAGTGTCGGGGCATGAAAGTATAGGGTACCACCAAAGTCGTTCGAAGGCCCTTGTCGGGGGGGGGGGCATCAGATTCTTTTCTTCTCTTACAAAATTTCTTTCCCAATTGAATCAATATGTAATAAACACGAGAAGTGAACATCATTTAATAGAAAAGGAGGGATCTTCCAACTCGGCAATTCCCCGAGTCATTGGATGGAAAACAAAAGTGTGAAAAAGGAGACTCTCATCAAATTGATTAGATATAGATAGTATGAAAAATAGCTGATGGAGAGATGAGTTTAGTGGCAAGAGGACAAGATCCGTAACGGCCGAGATTAGAGCAAGGAGCCTATTAAGAACGGGCAGGGTCTTTTTAGTCCCGAGACTTTAATCCGATCGCATTCGACGTTTATCGATCATATCGAGGAAATAGCCTTTGAGGCTTTAGATGATTGACCAACCCTATGAGAACCTGTCCCTTCTGATGCAAAAGAATTTGTTTCATCAGGTGCGGCTGGCTCGACACGGAAGACTTTCTTCTTTAAATGCCCATCTACCAGGTGCGGGAAAAGGGCTAGCCATATAAAAGGGCCATAGAAAACATAGAGAATTTTATAAGAAAGTTACCCCACCCCGTGAAGAAAGCAAATGTCGAGAACATAGATAAAATGCTCGCAACTTGTTTTCTTTTACCTAGATCCCTTATGCTCCCCCAGCTCCATGGGCTCCTCAGGAACTCCAAATAGAAGGTACTCTTCCGCCGTATAGGTCTTTGGCAGATAAGGAAATACTATAAAAAGCCACGTTAAATCATATATATAAATGGGTCAATACACTAAAATATCAAGGAGAAACAACACTTTTATCCTCTAAGTCGATTGGAGACAGACAGGTTGCTCCGTAATGTAAGGACGGACAGTGCAAGGTACCCTGCTAGGAAGCGTAGAAAGCAATTAAGTTCAACCACACCACTTTCGATGATTTACAACTTCTTCAACTGAAGATGAGGATCTGAGCTTGATAGCACCTCTACTTTCTCAATCTCATTTTAGTAAGTATCGGGCTGCCTTTGAAGTTGAAGTGAGATCAGCTTTCTTTACTAATGTAGGCTCTGCTACGAAGGCAGTTCCTCTCTTTCTCTCTTCCAGCGGTGGCGTTGCGTTGCACCCAATTCCAATTAGCTACGACTACCCTCTCTCATTCTTTTTTTTATATAACCATTTTTAGGTATGCCTTAGTAACAACTACTTGGATTATTATCCTTTTAGATATGAGGAATGCACCTATTAGAAAGACAGATATTCAGAGGTACTTCACCTAGTGGCTCCATCAAAATGAAACTGAGACTTTTTCGCTATCGAAAGAGAGTCCAACCCAACTGCAGGAACTCCAGGATTTCATAAAAAATGAATACGACCAAGAACTTATCTAGTAAGGGTGATCAAGGTAGGATTAGCAACCTTCCTTAGGGCATTCAAGTTCGACATGCTACCTTCTCTATGTATCGATTCTTGGTAGACAAAGGTGGTTTAGATCGAGATGCACCCTTTCCCTTTCCCGTCCCCTTTCTCCTTCTGAATGCGGCCTCAGGCCTCAAGCTTTCTCAATCTCAGCAGTGGGCATCGACCTTTTGGCTTAGCTTAGTCAGTTCCCTTCCCTATGGTTCTTGAATAAGAAGAGCTTATAAAAGGAGTTGGTCAACAAGACTGAGGAATTCGAACGAGTATCCACTCATTACACAGAAGAAAAGAGTAACGCTTGAAGTTCAATCTCCCCACATTCTATCTCCATCTGGGCTATTGACGGCTACCAACCCCCGCTCTATCTCTTATGAGTCATCAGGGGTGACTCGAACTTCGGTGTCTAGAGGATCCATCTCTATGAAGGGTATAACGGCAGGTTGCAGTGCTCCAAAGCTTATCCATGTTGGTAGTAGCTTGTCTTATGAGTGAACCGATCCAGCCCTTGTTTGGGCCAGTGGGGTGTGATTGAGCTTGGCGGATCTCACACCGTAATGCAAGTGCTTATTTACGAAAGAGAGATTGTTGGTATGGTTGTTGCTACCAAAAGCACACTAAGTTAGTCACAGGGAAAAAAACCTATGAGCTCTACTATAGCTCTCCGACTCTATAAACTGAACTTGGCTTTCTCGCCGTTTAGCCCCTTTACTTTACCCCATCTTTCTTGCTTGCTATGAGCCTGACTGCTACTCAAAACGGTCTTTCTTTGCCAGTTGCCGAAGGCTCCGACATAATGACCCGGTAACGTTGCACTCCATTGGCTGATTTAGCAGCAGTAACATCAGTGGCTTTTTCGGACTGAAGGTTTCATTTTTTCTCCTAGGGTGGAACCAGAAATCAACGGATAGAATCGATAAAATCCAAGTCCAAAGGATGAGGCTGAAAGCTATAGAAGAGGGGCAGGACAATCTAATGGTACTGGTAGAGTCATAAATAAATAGGTATATCGAAATCTAGCTATATATAGGTATAGAGCTAAAGAGCTAAAGAGCTAAAGAGATAAAGGGATTTTCCGCCCCCGCAAGACGTACGCTTCAAGACTTGATTCGTAATAGAGTTTTAAGGCAATTCTTTGTTTCAAGACGTATAAAGCAAGGGCCCCCACGCTATCGGTCAAGACTCGCTACAAGGAGGCTTTCAATCGCCTCGCAGGCTCAATCAATCAGGTATATTTTTATGTTGCGGCCAGCCACGCGGGTGGAATTTACCCCAGTATACCAATCCATGTCAGAAGACTCAGTCTCATAGTACAGGAAAAAGATTCAATCGCTCTCATTCACTCGCCCTTTAGCCTGACTCGATGAAGAGGGGATTTTTAAGAGAGGTTTATAGCCCTACCAATATGTAGAGTAGTGAATAGCCTCCCTTACCCTGTGAAGTGAAGCAACCCTATTTTCTTTGCTCTCCTTTGGATGATCAGTCTCCCAGTAATAGCCCAAGTAGTGAGCGGTCCTATTGTCTGGCGGAAGCTCGTAGTTGCGCTTTCCTACTATCAAACAAGACTACGAAGGAATGAATGCAAGTAAGTCAAGTACACCCCAGGGGAAGAGAATCTGGTTAACATAAAGTCTAAAAGACGAATCCACTGTTCATGAAGACACCGTTTACGCCTTATCCATCGGGCTTACCCATGTTGTTGTGGAATAAGCACTCCAGGAAGAAGCAACTGCCTTCCTTAATGGACGAGGAGCTTCTCTTAGTAATAGTAGGGGGCTAAACTCGCTACTCAATTAGATGTCAGTGCTAGAAGCGAAAGCCCAGGGATTGGGTCATCTCTACAGCAGGTTCTCATCCAGCAATAGCGGGCGCCACTAACCCTTGAAATAGGAGCCACTCTACGGCTGGGATGATTTCCCAATCACCAATCTTCACGTAGATGGGGATATACGGGCATTGATGAACAATGGAACGTGGCAACAGCGACCTATTCTACTTACCCAAGTTCCAAGTCATGTAATACGCCAATCCGATTCACAAAAAAAGAATAAGAGCCGGTCGTAGCAAAAAACTTCTAACGAGGGGAGGAAGGAAAGAGCAAGTCTGGTAGCGAATCGAACGAGGTGTGTATCCGCCTGGAAAAGAGCGAAGAACGTAGTACTTGTGCTTTTTCCCTTTGACCTCAGAGCTAAAGAGTAGCGCTTATTCCAGGTCTTGCAGAGCCTCACCTGTAGGTAGTTATTACCGTAGTCCTTCCTCTATTTCCTCCTAATAGGATGCTTCACTTTCACTCCTAACCCGAAGAACCGCCCTTACGACGGAAAGTCTTCCTTGACCAATCTGTTGCTGGTGATCAACTGCTGGTGGTAGAGGGAATGCGAACCAACCGCAAGTTTGTCCCAATTTAACGTATTTATGGGCAATTTAGGGATTAAGGTATTCCAGCGGCTTGGCTTGGTCAACGGCTGAGCCTGTCCTTTACCGCATGCGGATGATCATCTACCTGCACCCAGATGTGAGGGCTAAACGCTCACAACAGCCGCCCCTTATGCCTATTAGAATTTGGACTCGAGGGCCTTCTAACGGTCGCACCCCTTCAGGTCTATCAAAATGAGGCCCGCGGGCAGCGTAACCCCTTGATTTATCAAAAAGAGTTTTGTAGTCTTGGCTCGCTTCCTTTGGCTTTCTTCGAAAGGGCGTACCTTGAGGGTTGGTTCCCAACCAATTGTCTAAGAAAATGGAAGTTATAAATATAAATAATGGAACCCCCCTCCCTCGTCCTCCGCGATCTTCTCTACGCAACAACCGGAAGCAACAACCACGTCGCTGCCAGCAACCGCAAGGGAGAGAGCAGCGATAGCGAGTTGATACCTACGCATTTCACCGCAAATTCGCCCACCCCAGAAAGACAAATTAGGAAAGGCTTGCTGTATCACCCATGGGGGCCAAATAGACTGCATTAGTGGTATAGCAATGTGCTGTAGCAGTAGGATTATCTTCCTACATCAGGCCCTTCCTTCTTACCTGACCTTTGGGATGCACTCCTTAGGCCTCGAAACCTTTCTGATCTCCTAGTTTGACTCACCACTCGTGACGCCGAATCAATCAACAAGCAACCATAATTCTCTATCTTCAACGCTTCAGGCAGGTGGCCTAGCTAACACAGCAATGCCTCCCACCATATACTTTGTGCCCCTCACAGATGTGGAATTAGAGTTTCTCTCTTCTATTTTTTTGATACGGATATCGAACTCCTTCTTGGATTCAAGAAATGTGGGAATAAAGAGTAGGGATAGAAAATCGTTCATCTTTCCTTGATGCGGCAATAAAGAGTCCTGACTTTCTTGAAACGGAGGTGCGACGCCTGATTGTGAGTCTCATAGCCATACGAGGGAATTACACCCCTGAAGGATTCCGTCAAAACCTTCCTTTCGCCTTCACTTTCCTTCATCTCATGCATCTGGGGAAGGAAGTGAGTTGGCCCGCGTCGGATATCTCATAAAAGAGATTTGAATCGCTTTGTGGCGATCCTAGCTGTGATCTTATTCCGGACTTGGCCAATCAAATAATAACATCACTCATTGGCAAAGCATGAATGGGACTTCGAGTTGTAGCTTCTTGTTCAAACGATGATCACTGTGAATCATAGAAAGAACCTCGACCCACGAATCAGGTTCTTCATCAAGCCAGGCATGGTTTATGAGACCTCGATCGATGCGAGAGGAACTGAACCAATTACTTTAAGGGATGGCATCCCGGACTGATAAAGGATCAACTAGACCTAGACCCAATAAAAGCAGGATTGCTTTACAGGCAGGCATGGCTCTTCCTTTCTTATTCCTGCTTCAGTAAATGAAAGGGGGGAGGGTACAGATAGAGCGGAAATCTTTGCACCATAAATCAAAGGGAGGAATGCTACTTACCCGATAGGGAAAGCCCAAGTACGTAGCGAGTCAGCCTTTATGTAGTAATGAAGTCCTTTCTTTTCATTCGGACTAGTGTCAAAAGAAGTGGACAGATCAGGCATCTGAAAAAACGGAAATCAAACTAGATAGATAAGTGGCCAAAGAAAAACCTGAAATTCTTATTCAAAGATTGCAAAAAAGCATTCTGGTCCACAAATCTCCAAGCCCCAACCAGCATTTCCATGCCACACTTCTTCCCAGATGCTATGTAGAGCAGTTAAGACAAAATAGGAAGAAATAACCAAAATAACAGGAAAATCTCTTTGCTTATCACCAAATCCAGAAACGAAATCAGAATCCTGGTTAAGTAGCAGTCAGATTGGTGCCAATAAGAATATAGCACGGTTGGCCAGTGAGATTAACGTTCAAGATCAAGCATATAGCAAAGCACATAACAGTAGCAACATTACCAACAACAGGCATCCAGGCTCCTGCAACAGCCATCCTCTTAATTGTCAAAGTTGGCACTGTAGAAGCTCTACGCTGCTGCAGAAAAATCATTTTGACGGGGAAATTCGCTGAACTGCTTTGACCAGACTGGGTTTGTTTAATACCTTCCAAGACCCTTTTCCCGTCCCGCATTAACGAAGCCAACTCAAACTTGATTTCCAATCCGATAAGAAAGATAGAAGCATACAAACCAAGGAGAGATGTCCTTGCACCCTAAACAGCCAATATAGTAGTTAGCTTCCCTTCTTCCTCTGTGATATCTCCACCATCTATATTTCATTCTAACCTGGCTCTCTAGTAAGTAGGTAAGAGGAAAGAGTGCAACAAGAAGAGCAAAGATCCACGGCAAATTCAAGGGTGGTAGAGGCAAAGGGGAAGTGTGTGAACACGACAAATACATAAGTGTAGATCATTGTTAAAACAATGAGGCAAGATCACAGCCTGAGGGAAGTACTCAAAAGAGATGTAGACACCCACCGCCAACAACAATGGAATAAAACATTCTCAACTCAACAATGTACTTGATAGGGATGAATGAAGTAACTGCAGCGAGCGTGAGCAAGATAACCATGATAAGGAGCCAAGAAGGCCATGTAGACTTTGATGTCATAAAGACATAGATCGAAATGTCCACTCTGATGAGCAGCTTTGATGAGATCAGAGTGGTATGTCCATGATAATGGAATAGGTGGCTGCAGCAAGATAAAGAGCAAAGCAGATGCCACTACCAGTACTAAGCACCTCTTGGCAAACTGCACACAGTAGAATCAGATATAATGAGAACCCATCTTTGAAATTGAATTACTAACAATAGCTATTTCATCATTTGTGGCACTCTTCTGATCCTAGTTGGCTCGAGTAGAGCGGGCTACTTCTTTTCAATCTAGAGAATCTTTGTTCTGGAAACACGTCTTCCTATTCCATCTTTTCTCGAATCTCCTTTAACGGAAGAAATAAAGAGAAGGTCAAACCTAGTTCACTCGTTGAGTCTCTTTGCATCCATGGCTTTATGGTTAAAGCGCCCAACCTAAGAAAGGGGCAAATTCGTAGGTTCAATTCCTACTGGATGCACTTGGAAGGTTCAGTTCCCATCTGGTGAGAAGATTTGCTTTGAAAACTTTTTCGTAGGCAGCAAGCAGTGGTAGGCTAGAAGGAAGCGCAGGAACTTCCGGGATTAAGGAAAGTAACCCGAGGGTAATAGGTTACAGAATCCGATTTGTGGCATCTTTCCTTGGTAGATTTGTTAGACAAGGACTGATTTCAGAAAATGTTAATAATAGGGCAACTCCATTCAATAAGGAAGGAGGCATGGAATTGGATGCTTCCCCCCTTTCAGTGCAGGAAGGACTGCTTGGTGAAATGACGTACTTAGGATTCCCTCACTGTCAAGCAAGGGTTGGCTTCGAATGAGATGTCATATACGCAAATGCGCTTTCCGTTGCAGGCATAAGCGCTGCAAACATGGCTTCTTCAGCTCTTTTCTGAAGGGAAGAGAGTTCCGTCACTTCTGGGATTAAGGGAGTTCCCCCGAGAAAAAGACAGTCAATAGGACTCGACTCTCGAACCCATAGGCCTAGGAGAAATAGACTGAAGAGGTACAACATCTGTAAAGTAAGTAACAAAGGGATAAGGAAGAAAAGCCAGCGGGGATAGCAGGTTCTGGTCCAGCACCCTATCTTTCATAAGCTCCAGTATTTGCTCACCCATAATCAATCCTACTCGATTAAAGACTAGCTTGAAGGCCTGAAAGCAGGAGGGGGAGTACGAAACGAAAGGGCAATGCGGAATTGCTAGTTTAGAGAAAGATTCATAGTCAATCTATCCCACTAGCTACAGCTTGCATTCGATGCCATATTAACTATCTCATGTCACTTTTTTCTTTAGTTTCGTTTATATGGGCATGAACGATTCAATAGCAGCTTCTTCTTGAACTTCCCCTTCTTCCTTAAAAAAAGGAGTGGATTTCTCATGGTCAGAACTCGCAATCTGATTGAACTAGCGGGCTTTCGTCAGCGTTAGACTGCGTCTTCAGGTACGTCTATTGGTGATTGCTCATCTGATTCCCTAAACCTGAGCCGGGCTAATCCTTATCCTTAAAGATTCTCTAGGAAAGGGCTCTGTAACATCTATCTCAAAAGAAGTAAGGACATTCTATTATGCCTTCTCCCCATTCCCGTCCGTGGGCAAATCTATCTTCAACGGGTGCCCCGACTGCTGATTTTCCAACAGCTATTCCTACCATTTTCCCGCGTCCCTTGTCTTTACCGCTCTAGCAACTGTCATTAATTCCTTGTCCACTTTTCATGCATGACGGACTCTTTCTAAAGAAGAAGAAAGCTCCAACCTCTGTGCACCCAGAGAATAAGCAACTCGCGTCAAGGAAGAGTCTTGATGTAAGGGATAGAAGGAAGGTTCTTTGCGAGAGTCGTTTATCTTGGGGGAAGAGGTCAGTAGTGCCTTCTACTCTCATACGAGTGCACATTAATCTAATTGAAATCTGGTAATAGAAGGACTTGACTTGATCACGCTTCCCAGTATACTAGTCTCGAATGGTTCGTTCTAGTGCCAGTTCCGGAAGTAGTCGTAATCCTTCTTTCTTTTTTAGAGTATGTCTTCCCCTTGTTGGCTAAATGGACATCTAAAAATCCCTTTGTTTTGATTATGACAAACATTTCATTCTTATTAATCTAACGAGCTACTTGAGTGTGCAGGACTAAGATGGATGGCAAAGCAACTAGGGAAAAATCCAAGAGCTTACTCAGTTATATTTTCATGCAATGTAATCAATGTTGTAAAACTTGTACAAATATATAATGTACAAGTACTTAGATTTGCATGTAAATCAAGCGTTAGATTTTCCCTAGCCAAACACTATAGTTAGACATGTCATCCCATTTAATTAGGATCACCTTTGCACACTCACACATATAATTAGTGCCTAAAATGAAATCTTGAAACAGGATCATTCTCGGTCGACAAACTCCTCGACCGAGACACTCTCGGTCGACAAACTTCTCGACCGAGAAAGATCCAAAGTAGCCGTTAGACACAACAGACAAGTTAGTTGGCAGTTGAAGAAAGACGTTGCAAATCACTTTTTCCAGAGAGCCTGTCGGTCGACAAAAGTTCGACCGAGTAGGTGTCTCGGTCGACCATTTGTCGACCGAGATGGTCTCTGACAGCAACTGCAGAATAAAGTAATTAGTCGTTGTTAAAGCAACAACTTTGTACCTAACGGCTAGTTAAGCACTTAGAAACCCCTAGAAGTTGTCTAGAACGTCCTTAAGCATACTTAGGCCATTCCTATAAATAGGACAAGCTATAGGACACTAGAATTCACTTGTTACACTTGAGAATACACTTGAGCATACTTGAGCAATCTTTTGCAAGCAATTTGAGCACTGTGATCATTGGCCTACATTCTCCTTAGCTCAATCTCGTGTCCTATAGGCTAGATTCTCCTACCCACAGCAATCACAAGTTCACATACTTGGCTAGGAGATCTTACGCTTGATCTAGGCATATCAAGCCTCGGGCTTAAAGGATAAGTTGTAATTTCCTTTTCCTTTCTTGTTCCTGTTTATCTTTTGTACTCTCCTTGCTACTCCTAGGGTTGGAGGCTACGGATTGGAGAGGGTTGACTTCTCAGGTAGAGAAGGGGACTTCAAGCTACTTCAAGAAGGCTATCACAAGGGAAGCTACTTCAGAAGGCTGGTGCAACGGGAGTTGGTGCATCTACTTCAAGGGAAGGCTGCTTCAAGGTTGGCGATTACTTCTAGGTGAAGGCTGCTTGAAGGGTTTAGGAAAAGAGATTGTATTTTATGTAAATTCCTTGAAGAGGTAATAAAATAAATTTCTTTTCAAATCCCGGTTGGGTAAGCAACCGGGTAGTGGATTGACGGCTATAGTATTTGCTATAGTTGGAACCACTCTAAACCTTGTGTCTCCTTGTCCAATATTTTCATTGTGGTTATTTGAGTTCAATAATTGTTAAATTATCTATAAAACTCTATTCACCCCCCCCTCTAGTAGTTTTCAATTGGTATCAGAGCGAGGCTTCAAGGAACCCTAACAAGGTCTTGAAGAAATGGGTGATGGAATGCTCAACAACCTCAACATTGAAGGGACTCTTTTTGCTAGGCCACCGGCGTTCGATGGAACAAACTACCAATACTGGAAGAGAAGGATGCAGTTTTACTTCCAAGGCGTCAACTGGGATCTATGGAGAATGGTATCTACTCCTTATCAATTCCCTCAAAATGACTTTGCGGAATGGGATGCAAACACGGTAAAACAGGCCCAAATGAACGCAAAAGCCGTAAGCATTTTATATTGTTCTATTTCTGTAGGAGAATTTAATAGAATTTCAAATTGTGATACAGCGTATGATATTTGGCATAGATTGTCTATCACTTATGAGGGTACAGCCCAAGTTAAAAATTCCAAAATTAGCCTGCTTAAAACAAAGCTTGAACATTTTCGTATGGATCCTAATGAAACTATTAGTGAAATGTATTCAAAATTCTCTACTATTGTTAATGGTTTGATTGCCTTAGGAAAACCTGTTCTTGAGGAAGATCAAGTATCAAAAATTCTTCGATCACTTCCTCCAAAATACAAGCCAAAGGTGACAGCCATTGCAGAGGCAAACGACCTGACTCGCCTCAAAATGGAACAACTCATCGGTAATTTAGAAGCTCATGAGGCAGATCTAGAAGAAGAAGAAAGAAGAGAACGTGAACATCAAAGTGGGAAGAAGAAAGATGTGGCTCTCAAAGCCTCAAAAGTCGTCACACAAGAAAGTGAGGAGTCAAGTGAAGAAGAAGAAGAAGCCTTAATCGTAAACGGTAAGAAGTACAAAAGGTTTAAATCTAACAAAATTTCTAGTTCCTCTACTCCCAGGTGCTTTGAATGTGGGAAGAAAGGGCATTTCAAAAATGAATGTCCCAAAGCAAAGAAAGGAAAGAAAAGCTCACATAAGAAGAAAGGAGAAAAAGCCTATAAAGCTGCCTGGGATGAGTCAAGTGACAGTGAAAGCGGAGAAGAGGTGGAATGTCTAATGGCAAGAGAAGAAAATGAAGACTCTCAAGAGGAATGGGTAGTTGACAGTGGCTGTTCCAAACATATGACCGGGAACAAGGACGCATTTCAAACTTTTGAAGAAAAGAAAAGTGGAACGGTCACCTTTGGAGACAATGGTAAGGGCAAAATCGTTGGAATAGGTAATGTTGGAACAAATCTCGAAATTAAAAATGTTCTACTTGTTGATGGATTGCATCATAATCTAATAAGTGTAAGTCAACTATGTGATAGTGGTTATGATGTGTTATTTAACAAAACCTGCTGCAAACTATTGATAGAAAACACTACAAATGTCGTTTATGAAGGAAATAGAGTTGGAAATCTTTATATCCTTAAACCAAACTCTATGAAATCAGTAGTAGGTAAATGCTTGCTTGCAAATGAAAATACCTTACAACTATGGCATAAAAAGCTAGGACATGCTAGTTCACATGCTATTAAAAAGTTAGTGAAATATGATCTTGTTCGTGGATTACCTACTTTGTCTTTTGATCAAGTTGAAAACTGTGAACCCTGCACAATGGGAAAGCAAACCAAACCATCTTTTAAATCAAAACATGTACTTAGCACCAGTAGATCCTTAGAATTAATTCATATGGACTTATTTGGACCAATGAGGACACAATCTATTGGTGGTAAACGATATTGTTTTGTTATTGTTGATGATTATAGTAGATATACATGGGTACATTTTATTGCAACTAAAGATGATACTATTCATGTCTTTATGCAATTTTGTTCCAAGATTGAAAATCTTTTACAACATAAAATATGTACCATTAGAAGTGATCATGGTGGCGAATTTGAGAATCATACATTTGAAACCTTTTGTACATCTCAAGGGTATACTCATAATTTTTCTGCTCCACGTACCCCACAACAAAATGGTATAGTTGAACGGAAAAATCGATCTCTACAGGAAATGGCTAGGACCATGATGCTTGAACACAATACACCTAAAACCTTTTGGGCTGAAGCTGTAAACACTGCTTGTTATGTGCTTAATAGAGTAACTGTTCACTCTCATTTGAAGAAAACTCCATATGAAATATTACACTCTAAGAAACCTAGAGTTGACTACTTTCATACTTTTGGCTCCACATGCTACATTTTAAATACCAAAGATGATAGAGACAAGTTTGATTCTAAATCACACAAAGCATTCTTCTTGGGATATTCCACTTCTAGAAAAGCCTTTAGAGTATATAACACTATCTCTAGAAAAGTTGAGGAATCCATTCATGTTTCTTTTCATGAAGAATCAAAATCTGAAAATCTAGATATCATTGATCTCACTAATCAATTCGAAAATATAACCATTTCCAATGATTGTGAGGAAATTCCTATATCCGATCCCCAAGTTGAAACACAACCCACACCTAGGCTTATCAAGGATCATCCTCAAGAACTAATTATAGGAGATCCAAATGATAAAGTCAAAACTCAGTCTTCCTTCAAAGATGTTGCAAACATGGCTTTCGTTTCTATCATTGAACCTAAGAAGGTATCCGAAGCTCTTAAGGATGATTACTGGATAATAGCCATGCAAGAGGAGTTAAATCAATTCACTAAAAATGATGTATGGGATTTAGTTCCTAAACCACAAGACAAAACTATCATAGGAACTAAATGGGTTTTTAGGAATAAGCTCAATGAGGCAGGAGAGTTCATAAGGAATAAAGCTCGATTAGTAGCACAAGGATATAATCAACAAGAAGGAATAGATTTTGATGAAACATATGCACCCGTAGCTAGACTTGAAGCTATTAGGATGTTACTAGCTATTGCTGCCCATAAAAACATTAAGCTATATCAAATGGATGTCAAAAGTGCATTTCTCAATGGCATCATACAAGAAGAAGTTTATGTTTCTCAACCACCTGGCTTTGAAATACCAGAAAAAGGTGACCATGTTTATAAACTTAAAAAGGCACTTTATGGTTTAAAACAAGCAGCTAGGAATTGGTATGAACGGCTCAAGACATATCTTTTTGATAATGGTTTTTCTATTGGAAATTCAGATTCTACTTTATTCTTCAAAACATATGCATCTGATTTCTTAGTTGTGCAAATATATGTTGATGACATTATTTTTGGAGCTTCTAATGATTCATTATGCACACAATTCAGTGACATTATGCAAAAAGAATTTGAAATGAGCCTCATGGGTGAACTAACATTCTTTCTTGGTTTTCAAATTAAGCAAACACCTGCAGGAATTTTCATAAGCCAAGAAAAATATACTAAAGAACTTTTAAAACGTTTTGGGATGGATCAATGCAAACATGCTACTACTCCTATGGCTACCTCTATCAAAATTGATAAGGATGAAAATGGGGAACCTATTGATGATTCCTTATATAGAGCCATGATTGGTAGTTTGCTATACTTAACTGCTTCTCGACCGGACATTATGTTTTCTGTTGGTCTTTGTGCTCGATTTCAATCCCAACCTATGCAATCTCATTTTCTAGCGGTTAAACGAATTCTTCGATATCTAGCTGGTACTACTTGTTTCGGTTTATGGTATCCAAAAGGACAATCTTTGGATTTTAAAGCATATACTGATGCAGATTATGCTGGTTGTCGACTTGATCGCAAAAGCACTAGTGGTGGCTGTTTCTTATTAGGGAGAGCCTTAGTATCTTGGTTTAGCAAGAAACAAAATACGGTTGCCCTATCTACAACTGAAGCTGAATATATGGCAGCCCGGTCTTGTTGTGCTCAAGTGCTTTATATGCAACAAGTATTAAGCGATTATGGTTTTAATCTTTCATCTACACCTATTTTTTGTGACAACACGAGCGCCATAAACTTAGCACACAATCCTATTTTACACAGCCGGGCAAAACACATTGAAATCCGTCATCACTTCTTAAGGGATCACATCTCAAAGAATCATGTTTCCCTTCATCATGTTGATACGGAAAATCAATTGGCTGATATTTTTACAAAACCGCTTCCACTAGATCAATTCAACAACATTAGGAAGCAATTGCTTATTACTCCTTTGGAAGATGTTTTCTTTGATATCTGCAGTTCTTAAAACGAATATGTTTACTTGTTTCATTTTAGCTTTTCAATGGACATCTTTTAGATTTGACGGGATATCTAATTAAGGGGGAGTTTTTATTAAAATGGTTATCTTTTTGAAATGACAAAGGGGGAGAGATATATAAAACTATAACTTAGTATTTATGAAAAACTCAATCAATGAGTTTCATAAATATACTCTTGGCTTTACATTGAAAGTTGCTACATTCCCTAATGAACTGGATTTCATGTTCCATAATTCATTGGGAATAATAAGCACACATTTTATAAACAAGAGGAAAAGATACATAAGGCAATCTAAAGGTATAAAATTCATATGTTTTATATTTATTTTGGAAATGTTTGTCATCTTCAAAAAGGGGGAGATTGTTGGCTAAATGGACATCTAAAAATCCCTTTGTTTTGATTATGACAAACATTTCATTCTTATTAATATAACGAGCTACTTGAGTGTGCAGGACTAAGATGGATGGCAAAGCAACTAGGGAAAAATCCAAGAGCTTACTCAGTTATATTTTCATGCAATGTAATCAATGTTGTAAAACTTGTACAAATATATAATGTACAAGTACTTAGATTTGCATGTAAATCAAGCGTTAGATTTTCCCTAGCCAAACACTATAGTTAGACATGTCATCCCATTTAATTAGGATCACCTTTGCACACTCACACATATAATTAGTGCCTAAAATGAAATCTTGAAACAGGATCATTCTCGGTCGACAAACTCCTCGACTGAGACACTCTCGGTCGACAAACTTCTCGACCGAGAAAGATCCAAAGTAGCCGTTAGACACAACAGACAAGTTAGTTGGCAGTTGAAGAAAGACGTTGCAAATCACTTGTTCCAGAGAGCCTGTCGGTCGACAAAAGTTCGACCGAGTAGGTGTCTCGGTCGACCATTTGTCGACCGAGATGGTCTCTGACAGCAACTGCAGAATAAAGTAATTAGCCGTTGTTAAAGCAGCAACTTTGTACCTAACGGCTAGTTAAGCACTTACAAACCCCTAGAAGTTGTCTAGAACGTCCTTAAGCATACTTAGGCCATTCCTATAAATAGGACAAGCTATAGGACACTAGAATTCACTTGTTACACTTGAGAATACACCTGAGCATACTTGAGCAATCTTTTGCAAGCAATTTGAGCACTGTGATCATTGGCCTACATTCTCCTTAGCTCAATCTCGTGTCCTATAGGCTAGATTCTCCTACCCACAGCAATCACAAGTTCACATACTTGGCTAGGAGATCTTACGCTTGATCTAGGCATATCAAGCCTCGGGCTTAAAGGATAAGTTGTAATTTCCTTTTCCTTTCTTGTTCCTGTTTATCTTTTGTACTCTCCTTGCTACTCCTAGGGTTGGAGGCTGCGGATTGGAGAGGGTTGACTTCTCAGGTAGAGAAGGGGACTTCAAGCTACTTCAAGAAGGCTATCGCAAGGGAAGCTACTTCAGAAGGCTGGTGCAACGGGAGTTGGTGCATCTACTTCAAGGGAAGGCTGCTTCAAGGTTGGCGATTACTTCTAGGTGAAGGCTGCTTGAAGGGTTTAGGAAAAGAGATTGTATTTTATGTAAATTCCTTGAAGAGGTAATAAAATAAATTTCTTTTCAAATCCCGGTTGGGTAAGCAACCGGGTAGTGGATTGACGGCTATAGTATTTGCTATAGTTGGAACCACTCTAAACCTTATATCTCCTTGTCCAATATTTTCATTGTGGTTATTTGAGTTCAATAATTGTTAAATTATCTATAAAACTCTATTCACCCCCCCCCCCTCTAGTAGTTTTCACCCCTGTCTCCGTCTGCGCTTTCTATCTATCTGTGCTTGGAAAGATTCCGTCAAGCCTGGGCATAGTAAGGCCAGTAGAAAGAAAGAAAGTAGACCAGTTTGCGTCTCTTTCTTTATAAGAGTCATCTGGTCCAGTCAGCTTGCTTTCTGATGCGAGGCGCGTCAAATGACCCTCTCTTCATGTTCACAAATACAGTTGAATCGGATGTTAACGAATAGGCTGTTTCCTCTCTGTCCAATCGGTCTAATCATCATTCTTTCTTTCAACTCCACTCCTTCCCTTGCCTCTCCAATTTCCCTATTTTTCTTTTCATTCATTCCTCATGCACTGAGACAAAGATGCTGACTTTGCCGAAGGGATGTTTTCCTGCCTAACAAGATGTCTGTAGGGACCTCAATTGACATCGACCCTGCCTTGTTTGTGAGCTAGGGTCGTTTCCATCAAGCAACGAGCATAGGATCTTGACTGGTTATCCTGTATTTCATGAACTGGAATCAGACAAGACACAGGCTTTTTTATTGCTAGACCTCCCATCCAATTATGATTTCTCATACGTGAAGGGGCGAACGACATTCTTTTTTACTACTCAAACTAGCAGTACGTCAGTCATTTAGTAGCGCCTTTTGAATCAAATGGACGAACCCTTCCCGAAGCCGGCATTGAAAGCAAATAGAGAGCCCCCGCCCATTTTATGCCGAGAAGAAGAACTGTCTGAGGCTCGTATTGGGTCGGAGCAAGGCGTCTGGTCTTATCGTTCAGATAAGATGATAAAAGAATCCATCCGAAGGGAAATCCATAACAGAAGATATAGATACGTCAGTCGCTCTAAACCTGACCTGCCCTCGGTAGATGAATTGCTTTCTGAATCGGTGACGATTAACATCGCCTGCGATTCCCTCTCCCTTACAGTCGAGCTACTTTGTCCCTCGAACCTCCTTTGCACCTCGTAAAAAGGGGGCCTCTCCAACTTGCTCGCACACTTTTTTCTTTTCATTATCAAAAGGTTCCCCATCTAGTTTGCTAAATCTCTTTGTAACAAGTCCAGGCTTCCTAATAGGAATAGGGAACTACTTTACGCTTCCCCGACTGAGTGAGCTTTCACGAAAGGAATAACAGGACAGCTATTGTAATACTAACCTCTTGGGTTCGTCTGCGGTCCCTAAATGAATTGGTTGGCTTTCTTACATGACCAGGTTGAACCTTCCTTTCCTCTGATCTCTCCACCATTTCCAAGAGTGAAGAAGGAGTTTCACCATAGCTTTCTTCCTCATCTACTACCTGCATGAGGCAGTGATCCTTGGAAGGGGAGCTAAGGTAGAATTAGAGTGATCGGGTCAGCTAACTTGCTAAAGCACCTCCGTCTTCTTGCAAATAGAAGACGATTCTCGACATCAAGACTAGTTACCGAAAGCATGATAGCTGACTATAGAATAAGATCAGTCGAGCCTACCTACTCCCTCAACCTATCGGTCTTCCTCCCTCTCCTTTCAGTCAATCCAGCTCATTCTCCATAAGCACCAGTATAAGCTATAGCATATCCAGAAGCTGATACCAACTGCAGTAGAGAAAGACCCCACGGAGAGAAGGAGAGGCATATCCGTCGATGATGATGAGAGGTCGAGTTCAAAACCCACTTTTGTTGATGTGTCCCGATCAATGTGCTCGGTGATGGGCAATTCCTTTGTGTGGGTGGTTCCGTGAGCCGCTGGTCCATCAACTGAGCGTCTTGGAAAGGAGCTCGATCGCCGAACTGGATATGGAGACAACTGCGCCCGGATCGGATCGAATAAAGGACCAGTAGTCGAGTCCTATCCCTACCCCGGTGACTCTATGTCCCGATCTCCGTCTGTGCTCCCTCCCTCCTTTATCCGTACAGCCAACCAAAGAGGTCATATATATTGACATTGACGACCGACAACTCAAAATGACTGACTTGTATGAGAGGCAAGCATACTCGCCAGCGGCGAAACATAATCAATCAAAACCTCTGGGATTTGAAAACGAGTTGCCGGAAACGGGGGAGAACGGCAAAACATCTGGAACGATTTTCATAGGCAACCGGGAAGAGTCTACCCGGAGGGACCCCCTCATTCCCGTACCTTCATCACAAGAGAAAGAAGGGGATACTAGATCAAGCGTCGGGGGGATGGATGCTTCGACCCCGACTGTGCCTTGCTCAAATGAGATGAGAATCACCACAATGCTTGCTTGTCTGGGCTCTCTTGACTACCTCTTTCAAACGATGCCCCAGTCTGAATGGTTACGGGAAAGAGCGGTTTGAGAGACGATCAAAATATCGCGTTGATCACCTGCTCAAATGATTTGACGTTAGTTAAGCTAACCCGTGGCCACGGGCCTGTCTCTCAAAGTACCTCAAGAGCACCAAGTCTGAAAGAAAGGAGCAAGTGTGGCTTTCTGGTTTCAAATTGATCTCGGTCGCCGCCAACTTCTCCACTACGAATGACTCCATGCTTCTGTGTAGTGGAATTGGAACAACTGAAGCGAGTGTAGCCAGAGAATTGGCAGGCAAGCGTCGTTGCCGTCGGAGCACAAGTGAAGGTCTTTGAACTGCCGACGTGTCGTGCCAACTCCTGATATGGTCTCAATCTTTTTTTTTCATCTTCCATTCACATATCACTTGACTCCCCTAGAAATGTCGAGATGCCTTGCATCGAGCTGAAGTGCTGCTTATTGGCTTGCGATGAATCATACTCGGTCATATTGTTTGTATGCGCGAAGAAAAGGGGATTGTCACTCCTTATGGCAAGACCGATTCCATTTCTCCTTTCGAATTCTTGACCATCCAATTTGTCCAAACGGGAGTTCCATACTCATACCCACTAAATCAGTCTATTGGGCCTATAGGTGTTCTAGACTCTTCCTAGTGGTTGAGATAGGAGCTAGAGAATCTAGTGATTCACTTAAGACCTACTCACTAACCAACCAACCTTCTATGCGAAGCGAAATGGCTGACTCCCCTGATGTCTCATTCTATTCCCCGTGCTAATCGGTTTGGTTGAAGGAACTATAAGAAGTGCAATCAGCTAATCGAGCAAGTAATCCACATGGATGCATTCCCCGGCATTGGCATTGAAGGAGAAGGATTTGTTGCTACCTTACCTTACCTGATTTTTCGTCTTCTCTCAGTCGGGGCTCAAGGGTGAGAATCGTTAGTTGTTCTGTCCAAGTGTAGGAGTTGCTGCTTTTAAGAATTAGCCCATACCCATAACATAAAGGATCAAGCCAAAAGGCTAGATTTCACTCTTTCGAGATTTCCAAATCGAATCATAGCATAGAATGGGGAACGTAGAGTGAAGTTGAAGTAGGGGAGTTTAGCATTTCATTTGAGTGAGAGATCGCATCATAGCTTATAGTTTCGTACCCAGGCACGGGAATGCACTTTCCAACTTTTTGGATGGGGGAAGAACTACCGCATATAGCAGATCCAACTCTGCGTCGAGCAGACTCATCTCCACACTGGTCTGTTCCTTCGTCTTCGGCTGCTAGCTAACGTCTCTCTATCGACCAAGGATTCTGATTTTCCCAGTGCTTGTACATCTCCATATTTGTAGACTGGTCTAGTACAGTGAGACAAAACAAATCAATAGGTGCGGCTACCCCTCTTCTATTATATTACTTCTGACTTATTGAGGGCTCAAAGCCCAGCCTTTGAAAAAACTCGCCGATCTTCTTCCTTCCACTTGGATAAACAGCTTGTTCCTCTCCTTACAGTCGAGTCACTCCGTAGTCGGTCTCTCGCTCAAAAACGTGCAAGGGCACAAGAATGCGGACAGAGGGATGGCTTCCGTGGTTAGAAGCACATTCACATCCATGCCAGATCCTCGCCTCGATGATTGGAACTGAACTTGAGTGCAGGGAAAGACTGGTCTTAACCCTTTCCTCCTGTTTCTTGATGCAGGGGCTTGTTGAGCCAGCGCACATTCCAGGAGGTGAGATCCCTCTCCCTTACGGTTGAGCTACTTCGTTCCTGTCGCTATCGCTCGAATCACTTACTACCTCTTAATATCGGTATTGCCGGGGCTTGGGTCTTACTCTCTCTATATTAAATGAAGTGACTTTTGGCAGGGCAGGGGATTCTCTTCGAGCTGCTTTCCAGTCACTAGATAGCTCTTCAAAGAGAATAACATCCATCCCTCACTTGGTATTAGATACATGGGTGAAGGATTGTTACCAGCTGCTGATTCTGTTGATTTATTCTTCTCTGCCTTCTCTTTCTTTGTTACCCCCGAATTGTTCTTGTAGAGAGTAGGTTGTTTGACCTCTGTGGGTGAATCAATAATCCCCGTAGTGGAATCACTCACAGGTGACTGGGCAGGTTTCTCATGGAATTTGATATTGGAATATGGGAATCTCTTCATCTTTCTTAGCCATCTCTCATAGTAGCTATTTCATATTTGACAATAATCTCATCATACCCAGCAAAGTGACAATATTGAGCTCCTTATACAGGAGCGTCTCTGGCTGAATATTTGATGTACCGTGAATGACATACTGAAAGAATTTATGATGATCCATCCAAGAAGGCAGAAGCTTATCGTCAAATGTATCTTGTATTAATATTAAGAAGACCCCCTGGTCGTGTATCCAGGAGATGTTTTTTATTTGCATTCACGCCTTTTAGAAAGAGAAATTCTCTTCTCGTTTAGGTGAAGGAAGTATGACCGCTTTACCAATAGTTGCAATCTGGGGATGTTTCAGCTTATATTCCTACCCCTGTGATTTCCATTATAGATGGACAAAGATTTTGATCCGCCAATTTATTCAATGCTGGGATACGACCTGCTATCCAAGTGGGTCTTTCTGTTTCCAGAGTAGGATCCGCAAATTAAAGCCATGAAACAGGTAGCTGGAAAATTCCAATTGGAACGGGATCAATTTGCAGAGTCCGAAGCTTTTGCGCAATTTGCTTCTGATCTTGATAAAGCTACTCAGAATCAATTGGAAAGAGGTAAACGATTACGCGAGTTGCTCAAACAATCCCAATCCCTCTGTAGGTCGATGAACAAAGACTGACTATTTATACCGGAACGAATGGATATGTTGATTCGTTAGAAATTGGACAGGTAAGGAAATTTCTTGTTCAGTTACATACTTACTCCAACTCCAAAAAGAATAATCCTCAGTTCCAAGAAATTAGATCTTCTACAAAAACACCAAGAGGCAAATTTGGAAGGAAGCTATTCAAGAACAAATGGAACTATTCCTACTTCAGGAACAAACATCAATTTCTCATTATTATCCTATCACTCATGTTTTGATTTTTGGATTTCTTCTTAGTCAAATAAAAGAATGATCCTTCTGTCTATGAGACAAAAAAGAGATGGAAATCAATAATTCTTTGACTAGTGGGATCACTTTCATAGTAGGGGCCATGCACAATCAACACAAAAAATTGGATTCTCGAACACCGTGTGTGAGCGACCCCCACTGAGAAATAGGGGATTCATTCTCTCCCTTAGAGTCGGGGAGCATGAGGTGCGGTAGTGTTTCGAATACAATTGGTAATTATTGAATAACCTTTACAAAGAATTGTCAAAAGAAGAAGGCCTTTCCCTGTCTTTGAACTACTTTCGAATCCCATTCATTAACTGGCCCAGATGGATGGAGGACTAGAGAAGTCGGATGCCCGATCTTTCATTCAAGCTTGAGGCTTGTTCGGAAAGTCCTATCTTTCCACTCCTCTAGCCCTCTCTTTCGCCGGTTCAAGTAATGGGAGGCCTTTGCTGCTATTTTGAGGCCTTACCTCAATGGCAGAGGGATCTTGCTCGTCCGTTGCCAATCCGGTCATCTATCTCGGAGTCATCAACATCTTTCTTCGGGACAAGAATGGTTATATCCTGGCAGTGAGCTTATCGTACCTGTCGTCCAATCCCTCCGCGTTGCCACAAGCCATTAGGAAGAGATCCTTGGGGCATCCGCTTAAACCCTAGGCTTGGAGCCTTACAACTTTATTATCTCAAGCAATTTTGACCGTCCGACTGAATTCACTCATAGGACGACCGTACTTGTACTCAAGTGACGATGAACACTGAACCAAACAGCCGAGGAGATGATCTCCGGTACCCATGAAGAGTAGATTACCAATCCTATCACCGCTCCGTTTTATGATTACACTACTCACAAATCTATTTATCCAATTTCTTACTGAACTTGACTTGTCTCCGATTGCCTTTCGCTCCTTATCCCGTATTATTTAAAAAACGAAGTTCATCTGATTTAAACACTGCTATGAGCCCTCTTATTGCACTGAATGACGGATCACATGGGGTGGACATAGGCAATGTTTTCTCCGTGTAGGAAGGCATTTTTCACAACTAGCTGGAATAGGGACCACTTCTTTGATGCAGCAATAGCCAGTAAAGCCCTAATCTTCACAACTGGACTAAAGGTTAGTTTCATAGTGCCTGGTAGTCCCATGCCTTATCCGTACTTGTATTTTAGGGAGCTCGACAGAAAGAGAGGGTGATCCACGATCAGAGATAGGTACGAAGTGACTCGAGCGTACGGGAGAGGAATAGGCGCATTATGATTATTAGTTTGAAGTGTCGTTCTAGTAGTGTTGTGTGTTCGGTCACTCTTTCTCCGTTGGGAGCGCTAAACTTCGGTGGTCTCTGTCCTTCTTGCAAATCAAAGTCTCAATCTACTTCGCTCGAAATGCCATCCTTTTTTTGATCTTTGAATTTCCCTTGTTGAGTTGGTATGCCGGGTTCGGGAGGCGGTTTGCGAGAATCTCATCACTGGAAAAAGTTTGCAAAGAAGAACTACCAAAAAATGAGTGACTAGTCTCTGTCGAGTCCGGAAGCCCGAGCGGAGCAGGAGATCAAGCAGCGTCGGAGTAGACGACACCAGTTAATGAAGTCGAAAATCTTGTTGGGTTTAGTGAGCTGAACGAGTCGTCGCAAAGGACGTGGCTGAAAGAATTCGTTTTTGGAGTCCCGTAGTGGAACCTTTCTTTCCCAGAACCCGGGGTGCCCTTCCTTTTGTCTTGAACCCTCTTAGTCTACCTATCGATCTGAAAATTCAAACGCCTCTTTGATTTGTCAAAAAGACAGAAGTAGTAGTCTTCCCGGTCTCACTGTTTGGAGAACTTTCTTTGAATCCTACTGCATAGGCATCATCCTTCGGGGAATCTTGGGGCTCAGAAGACCCTACGACGGGGTCCAAAGACCTTCTCTTCGACGACGTGGACACGACCCATCCTGGGCGATCCGAAAAGAGAAATGCAGAAGAAGATGCCTGACGCCTCAAGTCTTATGTAGTGGCAAGTTCACTACAGGGTGCAAAACCTGTAGGTACTACAGATTCTCACCTGCCTTCTGGTCCTCAATGGGATGAGGCAATGGTTTTGGAACCGGAGCAGATCTATACAACTCCCAGCATCTGTACGCCAATCCATAAACAAACCATGACATGAGGTCTTGCAGAGCCTTCCATGTTGGAATTGATCCGCTGGAAAGTGTAACAGACCGGTGGATTACAATCTCCCAAATCCGAATAATCGGTCAACACACTACAGTACCAAGAGAGATACCTAAGATGATCCTTCACCCATTCCTCGAGAAGGGTCTCAAATAACTCCTCAGAATCAGGGTAAGCGAGTCTTGGAGATGATCATATGAACGTCAATTTTAGAATAGTCATTTCCAGCGAAGTCTATGACATCCGAGCGGTTGTGTGTCTACCCAAAGATTGTTTCTATCATAGACGGGTTCCCTTTTTCTACCTATTTGTATTCCAAGGCTGACTTGGAAATCCTTTTTGGCAATGTTTAGGCCAATCAATTTAGAAGTTCGATTCCACGCTGATCTGCTGAATTCTATACATATCCGCGTATTGTGACTCAAACCATTGGCCTGACGCTGGGCCCTTGTGCTTAATTATTTCACCATCATCTTCAGTGACTAACATATAGCTTTTTGGTGCACCAAACCAATCAAATCAGACCTTTCTTGACTTTGTACTCTAACTCTAGTTTTCACTTACCCAATTCAATGGAAGAGATCAAATCGTCAGGCTCTGACAAGACCTAGAACTATTGAGTCAGTATCAATATAGTAACAGTCATGTCTGGAAATGTTGGATAAGGAAGCAGCGGAGGCTAATCCGTTCATCAGGGCTAAATCCAGTTCCACTGGGTCAAGGAGAAGTTGGAAGCAAGGATATTGAGATAGCTGAAGCTTCGCCCGGCTATTTCTAATACTTCCCCTCCTTGTTAGTTGGATGAAGATTATCAGTTGGAACGTACAAGGTATCTGTGGTGCAGATACCCAACGAGCGATGAAAGAGATGAAAAATCATCATCGTCCTGACATTTTTGCTATAATGGAACCTCGTGTGGGGGTGACCATGCCCTGAAGATCATTAAGAAGCTAGTTTTTTCCCGGAAGTGGAAGGGTATTCTGGCGGCATTTGGTTGGAATCCTAATCAATGCCAAGTCACTATTCTCGAAAATTGGTTCATTGCTTGATTCATGCTTCCTGGCATCTAACCTTTGTCTACGGAAGCCCGCATCCGATGATGAGTCCGTGAATTGATTGAGATGGCGAGTAGTGTCAATGGGCCTTGGGTCGTGATGGGTCAATGCCCTCCTTTCTCCTGATGAGAAGAGTGGGGCGTTTTAACTGCGGGTAATGAATTCAGAACTACTCTAGAGGAGGTCTCATGGATGTAGGTTTCTGTGGCCAGGCGTTCACGTTCAAGCAAGGTAATCTGCAAGAATGATCGAGTCGTGGCCAATCAAGATTGGTGTGATGTCCCTCATCATCTGATTGTGGAACATCTAGTGAGGGTGGGCTCATACCATGCACATGTGATGATCAAGTCTACTGATACTGGAGGGAATGGCGATCAAACCTTCCGCACCAAGGCTGCATTATGAACGACAACTTTCATCACTTCTTGAATAATAATTGAGGGGGCTGACTTCATTACAGCTGCTGGTTGTTTTATGAATCAAGCCAGAGACTGGGATGATTCTGTTATGGAATCTAGAAGGAAAGGTCAAAGATCTATCTCGTATCGAACCAGAAAGCCTTAGCACAAAACGACTCCGGCAGACTTGACAATGTGATGATGGACCTGCAGATGGAGTACAATGAATTGCCAAGAAGAGATGGATTGAAAAATCGCACTGCGATTGGTTAAAATGGGGTGATGGAAATACCAAGTACTCCCGTTAAGATGAGACATAGACGAAACACTATCACAAAGTGGAAAGATGAAACTGACAATTGGGTGGATGACAAAGATGATTTGAAAAAACTTGTGTGGGTTCGCTTCTATCTTCACTGAAAATCGAAGAGGGCGTCTAGAAGACAAGAAGGTTCACAGGTGTTTTCCAGCAACCAACCGTTACGGATATGCAGAGGATTGCTAGTCTTCCTAATGAATCAGAAAAGTTCTGTTCAAGATAGATGAAGGCCGCAGGGCTTGATGGCATTGATGATGATTTCCTTCAACAGAATTGGGATGTGATTAGAAGATCAGTTTGCATTACTGTGCAAAACACTTGAAACGGTAGCCCCCTGACGTCTTGCAGATGCACTCCCGGTTCTTATACCATCACCTGATTCCTGCGGCCAATCTCCCTTAATAATGTCTGGCTGAAACTGATCTCGAATTGTGGAAAGACTCAATTACGAGTGGATTGCTCCCACACAGAGTTGTTCCTGGCCGCCGCATCACTGATAACATCCTTTCCTTCTGGTTCAAGAAGTTATACACACCATGAAGACCTGCTCTGTGGGGAGGCGATGAAAGTCGATCTAGCCAAGGCGTATGATCGTATGGGTTGGTCTTTCATAGAGCCTTATGAGGACTGGAATCCCTACCAATATCCCCAACATAGTTATGCAAGTTATAACCAAGGGCAGCACGAACTGTGGAACGGAGAGAGGAAGCGTTTAAGGCCTCCATAGGAGTTCGGTAAGGCGACCCTCTCTCACCCTACATTTTCTTGTATGGTTGAGCCAATTCATAGAGTTGAAGGTGCAGGAAGGAATCTGGAAACCAGCTAGACAAGATCGGGACCTCATCTTACGCATGTCTGCTTTGCAGACGATCTTGTGTTGTTCGGAGAAGCATCCATTCATCAAATTCAAGTCATGATTCAGTGCTTAAAAGAATTTGGCATCTGGCGCTCTCTAAAGGAAAGTCACGGCCTGGTTGGTCAGACATAAGTCATCGGTCCGATGAGTTTTTCTTGGTGAGTTTAGTTAAAGAAAGAAAATGCAACAAAGGGGTCTTGGTTCTGCTTTTTTGACATCAAGATCCATTCATCATACAAAGGACGAGGGGAAGAGTTTCTAACCTCCGGCTCCGGAGAGAATTTGGAAATCTTCTACCAGAAGCACGAGATGATTCCGGGGGGAACGGATTTTCCTCCGGAAGACCCGACTGTGGTCAGTCAAGAAGACGGGCGGGATGTGGAGCAGAATCGGAATAAGATCGGGCCCTGGGGGGCTCCGTTTCTCAAGAACCCGAGAGGGGGTGACTATTCGGTCCAGAGTCTGAAGGACATACTCACCGATCTTGACAACTTGGGCACCGAACCACTTTCGCCACTTTTTGGATAATAGGAGGCGTGGGTGGGGGTCCATAGGGGGTTCGGGGGGGGGGGGGGGCTGGGCGAGGGGTGCACCAGAACCACCTACCCACTCATCAAGAATGGTGTTCAGCTGACATGCACTGATAGACCCCTATTAGAGGGGAATTTGGCGCCCCATCTTTTGACTGTTGTCAACGGTTCAATGTTCGATTCTACTCTATGTCCAAACATTTCTGTGAATGCTATTTCGATCTAAGTGGTCTTATTGTGTGCCCCGTGTTAGGAAGCATTATTCTTCTTTTGATTCCAAATTCAAGAATACGACTGATACGATTGATTAGTCTGTGCGCCTCTCTTATTACTTTTTTGTATTCCCTTGTTCTTTGGATATAATTTGATCCTTCTACGGCCAAATTTCAATTTGTGGAAAGCCTTCGATGGCTTCCGTATGAAAACATTCATTTTTATATGGGTATAGACGGTATTTCATTATTCTATATGATATTGACCACATTTCTGATCCCTATTTGCATTTTAGTGGGTTGGTCTGGTATGAGAAGTTATGGGAAAGAGTATATTATAGCATTTCTCATTTGTGAATTTCTAATGATCGCCGTGTTCTGTATGCTGGATCTTCTACTATTCTATGTTTTTTTTGAAAGCGTGCTAATCCCTATGTTGTGCGGAGCTGAGCATCTTCTATTCGCTGGTACCAAGCTTTTCCTCTACAGGGGCCTTGTGCAGTAAACCCCCTACGGGCGTTCCTCCGTCGTCGTCAAGGGGACCCGCGAAGCTTTCAGGAAGAGGGGTAGTCTTGTGTGTCAGCATAGGATTTCTGGTCGAACCACCGAACCACACATCTTTTTTTGGTGGGAGGGCACTCCGAGTAGTGGGTACCTCATTGGACCTCGACCCGCCTACTCGGGTCTTGTATGGATATGCAGGAAGGGGTGCTCCTAGGTGTGTGTAGGGGGTGTGTTTGTTCACGAGAATGGATTCCTCGTCAAGTCAGGGGGTGTGGACACACTTGCGCGAATTTGGGGGAAGGCTACAAGGGAGAGATAGAAAGGAAACTGTATCCGACCAGGGATGGATGTAAACTCGAGAGAGCCCTCCGGTAGGGATAATCATCCAGGTCTTATTGTGAAACAAAAAAGCCGCCCTACCTACCGGCCGGAGGGTTCCTTTGTCTAAGCTGGGGATCTCGTCGGCGAGGAGACCATCAGAAAAGTTGCCCCAACAAACGGAGGATCGACCCGTATCTGATCAGTAGGAGACCGAAGTTTAAGTGTCCAAATCCATGAATAAATAAGGATGTGATGATCCTAAGTCAATTTGGATATAAAAGATTATTAAAATAAATAGTTGAGCAATTAAGGTTCATATAAATGGAAAAGAGTTTATTAGGGTTTGTTAACCTAAAAGGGATAAAAGTTTGAGAAATTGATCTAAGAAACCCTAATGCATATTAATGAAACCTAATGTGGATTAGAAACCCTAGAAAGAGAATCCAAGTCAATAAAGTAGATTCTTGTTAAAGTGTGTAATAAATAGAGTACATATTCTTTTCAGGAATTATGTGATGATTGAAATACTTGCTTGGATCTGTTGATTGGCTTGATTGTATTTACATGAAGTATATGTTGAAAAATCTGCATGACTCATCGAATCAGGTAGGGGGTTACGATTATGAATAATCATTCTAGTTTCACGGCGATTCCTGAAGTTTTAATCGGTTGCTTGAAAATAACTATTGGATGTTTATTTATTTCATGCAACTATAAAATGACTATGATTATCACTATAAATGTGCGTATATAACTGACTAGATCCGGGTCCACCTCTATTGCTTTGAAAAGGCTAAGAAAAAAAGGGGTAATCCTAGAGCAAGGTCTAGGTTACCAGAGATAGAAACTGGGCTACCTACATGTAGTGCCATGAGACTCATTAGCCTGCCATGAGTTAAGGAGTGGGCTACTTACGAGTAGTACCATGTGACTCAACCCTAGAAATTGGTTCACTTATAGGTGGATCATGAGGGATTTAATGGGGACAACATAGAGGATACGATACTCTTAGATCGCGGAGTTATATCTAAAATGTAATCTTGGTTGATTAAATGATTATATTGTTAACGTATTTACATAGTTATTGTTTCCCCGACATACCAGCTTCAGCTGACTGACGTTTTGTTTATCGGCAATTTAGGTACAAGCCAAAAAGACAAACAGTAAATCGTCATATTGTGAAATACATGAAGTTAAATACAAGGAGGATTAGTTAGAGTACGTGGATAGAAGTATAGAGATCCAAGTTTTCAAAAAGGTATGCAAAAAAATTATTTTCTTACAGCTTTTCAGTATAGTAGGTTAAAATTTGATAATTATTCTTGGTTAATTGCCGAACCTTTGATCCGGAATTTCGGGGTGTGGCTTCGACCTCTCGATCTCCCTTAATTGGGGGTTATCGGAAGGTGGGTTCGTAACAATTATGCAAGAGTTTAGATGCTTGAAAAATCATTAAAATTGGCATACACTTCCTTCTTTTACTGTGATTATTTTTTGTTGATAATTCATATCAGTTGCAGAGTGCCTTTGGTTCAATTTTTGTTGCTAGCTGATGTAGATTTTGTTTATTGTCCGTAGTTCATGCGACATTATGAAGATCCTTTTGATGATTTAATTGTTAAAATCCTGCTGCTATGTTGAAGCCTTACTAACATAAGAAACTCACATTGATTGGTTGGCTATTTAAGAACCTTTGTTCTCTTGAAAGTCACACTACTGCAATATGGAGAGTGTATTAAAATGGCATCACATGGCTTTTACACATCTGAACTGTGTAAATCTCCTATCTTGGGGTCAACTTTTAGTCAGCCTTAAGGAGTCTGGCATAGATTTTAACTCCTTAATTTTTCTTCAGGTGGGCACAACTAGTATTTCCTTCTTTAAAGAAGTCATACCTTCCATTCCTCCAATTTATAAGAATCAAAGACTGACATGCTTTTTTTCTCGATTCAGTAATACGACCACTATTCTAACATTTGGTGAACATAATCCATATTTCCTCTTTGAACTAGTTAGGAATGATTTCACTTAGAATTCAGATGTGACTTGTCCCTTCCATTTGTTCATTTTCTAGTTTCTACTAGTATTTTTGTGGAGAATTTTTGTTTTAAGCCTAATGATGTGTGCAGGTACTAGAGGTTATAATATAAGGGCACAGAGCATCCACCTTTCAACCTCACCCCTTACTAAATATTCACTACAATGTTATGTACCATTTATTGGAATGTACTCCCACATGATGGTGGCATTTAAGATTGATGTTTGGTTGTCTTTAGTTGCTTATATATCTAATATGCTAATCTTAGATCTATTCAGTCAGACCAGGGGTTGTTTTTGTGAGACTTGCTGGTTGCAAGTTTGTTTTGTAATTGTATACTTGTAGAGAGGATATTGTGTTCAACAAATTGCTCCCCAATTTCTTACTTGTATTTGCATTCTAATCATAAACTCTATATGTTGTTTGCATACTTCATACCTTTTCAAATATGATTTGCACACAAAGCTCTTAAATTTTGTAGTTATGTGTCTATTTCTTACAGGGAGGCTTGAGATATGGCAGCTAAAATCTTCCTGTGTTTCCTCTATTGATTAATGACCCAACTGCCTAATTTGAGGTTTAATTCTTGCATGGACATGCATATGTATATGCCATGCATCTTATCATGTGTAGCTTGATGCTTAAGATACTTTTTGCTAATCACATTTCAACATGGCTTTCATTTTCTGCTTTTCCAACCAAGCTTTTCTTTGTCGAATAGTTGAAGCCATTTGAAGTATGGCCTGACCATCTTCTACTCTAAATTTGGCACCATTGAAGTTTATGTTCATAGTGCACGACCGTGGCCATCAGCACGGTTGTGGCCAGCAGAGGAGAGGATGGTTGTGGCCATCAGCACAGTCGTGGCCATCAGAGGAGAGGATGGTCATGGCCCTCAACACGCATGTGGCCATCAGCACGGTCGTGGCCATCAGCACAGTCGTGGCCAACAGAGGAGAGGACGGACGTGCCCCCCAAAAATGGTCGTGGGATTTTAGTGCAAGGATCGACAAAGTCAATAGGGAAATTGCATCTGAAGCCCACAGACGTGGCTGCTCAACACGGTTGTGGCACTTCAAGATCAACTTGCCCGTGTTGCTCCAAAACAACTGTGGTTTGGGAATGATAGAATGGCCGAGCTGGCCAACACGACCGTGTTGGGCTCTAGCTAGCACGGGCATGCTGACATTCTAGGTCATTTTCTGTAGTTACTTTGTAGTCAGAAATGGATAGATGTAGTTAGAAGAAGATATTGTATACATGTGTCTTTTTTCCATGCATATAGTAAACTAGGGGCCAGGTTAATGTCCTCCCCATGTGTACTCATTGTTCAAACATAAATAAAAGTATCATTGTTGACATTGTAAGCACTACTCGACTTTGATTAATATTCATCTATTTTCTTATTGAAAACCCCTCTATATTGGCAAGCGACTGACTGGATACATAATGCCTCTCACTACATATGTATGTATAGTACATGGTGTCTTTCACTACACACTATCTATATTTATGTAGCAAGTGCTAATTTTTGCTTTACATGAACTAAAAATACAATTTGTAACCAACGCTACATATTATAGGTACAAACTGAATTGTAGTCATACATTTGGCGACAATGGAAACTACATATTTATGTGTAAGGACATTCTTGCTTACAATTAGGGTTACATATGAATTGTAGCCAGAGGGATAACTAACTACAAGTTTGAAAAATGTAGCCTAAACAATTAGCTACACGGGTATTAGCTACATATTATAAATTTAAGGATAATTGTAGCCAAAGCTTTTGGCTACAAATATTGGGGTTTTCTCTACAATATTTTTTGTAGATAAAGGCCATATTTTTCATAGTAAGGATAAAGGTGTTATGAGTTGAAACCCTTCTACGATGGTTGAGGATAGAGGAAGTACAACACCTTTTGAGAGTACATTGGATAGATGGTTTGAAAATACGAAGAGAACAAGGTGATATGAAGATGTACTCTCTGGAAGTAGTTTGATATCTATGAGTCATAAGTTTGGGTTTGATAACCGAGATGATGAGCTTGAAGTTTTCTTAACTCTGTTAGACCTAAACCTGAGATGAGGAAGATGAGTAGAGTATATGAGGGTCTATGTCTTCACTATCACCTAGCACGTAAGGAAGCTTATGTGGTAACATATACTCTTAGTCGAGGCACATGTAAGGTATACAATTGTCTTGTTTAGCGAGTAGAGAGGCTGAAAGAGGTTGTTAGGTGAACCACTGATATGGCTAGCACCCATATAAAACTAGACCCATTGGTCAAGTTGGTGGATACCCAGTTATCCAGCCCAGATCTTGATGAAATAGAAGGATGGTTGTAAGAACCTCAAATACACCTCTCAGGAAAGGAAGGTGGTAAAACCCACTACTAGAGTGTTTTAGGGTTATTGAGGAGTCAACCTTGGGGAATCATGACATACAGGAGCTCATGATTTTAAGTACACCATACACTGTGGTACTACTAACATAGTTGAAATTTGTAGTAGTACTTTGAAGATTTGAGATGAAGAAGGATATAGGGTTGCATGTGGCCAGTTGCCATACATGCCAAAGGGTGAAGGTCAAACACCAGTAACCCAGTGAGTTGTTATAGATAATGAGGAGTCCCCAAGAAGGAGTGGGAGTAGATCACCATGGATAGTGTGGTGGGTCTCCCCTAGACTGAGAGAGGTCATGATGCAATATGGGTTATGATAGATCACCTTACCAAGATGACCTAATCCCCTGCCTAAGAGAGAGCACTACTAGCATGACCTATCTGGTTGAACTATATATATGAGAGAGAGATAGTTCAACTACACCGTGATCCAAGTCCAATATCTTGAGTATGACCTCAAGTTCACCTCCATGTGGTAGGCGTAGATACATGAAGAACTTGATGCTAAATTGAAGTTGAGTACAACATATCACCCCTGACTAATGGACGGTTAAGAGAGTATGATCCAGACTTTAGATGGTCTGATGAGAGCATGTGTGCTCATTCAGGGTGATTCATGGAAGTAGTTCCTGCCCGTAGTAGAGTTTGCTTGTTATGATAGCCACCATAGCCAATATCGGGATGTATGAAGCTCTATAAGGGAGGATGTGTCATTGACCACTTCACTTGCATGATGTCATTTAGATGTCCTTGTGAAGGTCAAAGAGACCACAGTTGTAGCCACCGGAAAACAAATCATTACTAATTAACCGGAATTAAGCATAAACAGCAGATTAACAAAAATCACTAAAAATTAAAACCATTTTACCAAGAGATCCATTTCTAGGAAAACCTCTTTAAGGCAGAACCAAAGCTTTATATACATCATTGTTCACATTGTACATACACTGTACCATCTCTTCTCAAAGATAACATATAACAATTGCTCTATCAAAACACATACTGGAGCAACATAAAACCTCAAGACACAGAAGCCAAAATCTCAGATTGATCATAAAACCATAACGAACCAAGTCCAAGGACCTACGAGTAAAGAGATGACACATAAGACTTCTATCTACAAGACACGACAGACAATACACTCAACCTGAGTTGTCACTTTTGTCCCTATTGTGGTTGATGTACCTCTGTAGAAAGATATTCACCACCTCGTGCATGTCAACCTAAAAAAATGTGGATCCCACGGGGTGAGACAATTGTCTCAGCGAGAGATACAACTATCTGTCGACCATATTATTATCACAGATTAAGCATTTAAAAACTGAGCAAAGGTTCTTTCTATATAAACAGGCAGGATAATTCACTATATGATCAAAATAAGATAATCTCCTTTCTTAAGGAGAACATTGGATCTATCCATGGTACAATTATAAATCATCTATCTACTTTTCAAAGAATGTAAAGAAACATAAATATCATCTCTCAACTAAAGATTCATAAAAGAAATGTAACATCACCCAATAATTTGTGTATTCAATCTTTAAGCAAACATGCTATATGGTTGATTACATTTTACAATCACACTTATGCCCTAAGGAGATGAGGTATACCTCTCATCTCCAACCGACCATTGTGAAGTCAAAATCGATACCATACATAGGTCAATGGAAGATCCGGACTCCATGACCTCATCCATCTCAGTCAGTCCGAGACCACAGGAAGGACATCTTGTGTCACTGCTAAATAGCTTTCCAGGGTATACCGGCCACTTCTTTATAGAGCTACAGCGTCAACTGCACTCCTTCGGCATCGAGAGATTTAATGTTTATCTCACATTGATCTGGCATTAATCTTTATAACACATATAACATTCAGGATCTCAATCCCTCATCTCATCAAGATTATAAATATGGGTATTCAAACCCTTAGTTCATCACTGAACATTGTTACCACTTATTAGGTAACCATTACCTCTAAGTCCTCAGACCAAGGTATACATGATACTTGTTATACAAGCATCTCACATGGCTCACAAAGCCCATTATGTATCTTGTCACCTCTCACTAGGCAACAAATTATCACATGGCTCACAAGGCCATTACACATCTTGTCACCTCTCACTAGGAAACAACGTATTCACATGGATCACAAGGCCATTGCACATCTTGTCACCTCTAACTAGGCAACAACTTATTCACATGGCTCACACGGCTATTGCACATCTTGTCACCTCTCACTAGGCAACAACTTATTCACATGGCTCACAAGGCCATTACACATCTTGTCACCTCTCACTAGGAAACAACTTATTCACATGGCTCACAAGGCCATTAATCATTATACTTTTTATACAAGTATTTAACATGCCTTACAAGGCTTATGCAATAAAATAATTACAACCTTCCCATCATTAGGGTTAGGGTTTCCCTTTCTTATCGATTAGGGTTTTCTCTTACATATCATCACCCTTCATTAGGGTTAGGGTTTTCCACTATTAACCATTTAGGTTTTCAAGATCATATTATCAATAATCAAACCCTAATTCATTGCTCCACACATCTAGGAGCCAACATTGATATCATAAGTATGCAATGATACTTTTTTATTCTTATCATTTATCATTAAATGAATTATAAACACAAGGTATGAGTTCCTCTCTCATCCTTACCAGAGTATGATTACATCATACTTTATTAATTTGTCTTAACCCTTTCTCAAGGTATGTTAGCCTACACTTATCAAGGTGCATTAAACTCATTACATCTCATTGTAACAATTGACATAACACACTTCATGTGTTACTCATCCCAGTATATTGGATTTGAGGTGAATCAAGGTGTATCAACATTGAGGTGTTGGATGTGATATCTATCATGTATTGATGTATCACTTCCCTCACCACTTTTATCTTACTTAAGTTCATCATATTATCTTGTATTATGGTATTTCCCATCCTAATACTTTATGCACTAGCTCATCACATTTATCATGTAATGTATTGGTCATAAGTCATACATTTGAATTATTCAACCATCATCAATGATATGGACTCATCTCGGGTTAAGGCATTATTGATATAAGGTTGTCCATTATCAACCACTCTAGGTGCTTCACCTATCAAGGTATTAGCCACACCATTACTTGGTGTTACATTCATCACTCCTAAGAGTGTCTTGCCCTCACCTTTACAAGGTATCTTGGGTTAAAAGTGTGCATATGTTCACCATATCGGGTTGTAAGTATATGAGCACTCACCATATTGGCTAGAAGTATGTACACACCATTCATAATGGGCTATATGTGTTTGTATGTGTTACCCATGTTGTGCATAAGGTATAGATCCATCACCATGTTGGGCTTGAGGTGCATTCAATCACTATATTGGACAGCTCACCATCTAGGGTTGGTCGTGACGAATTAGGGTTTTCCATATCGGGCTCAACCCAATATACAAGTCGATAGGAGTGAAGGGCACCAAGACATATCGGGCTATACCATCAAACATTATGTTGCAAAACCTATGTCGGGTTAGGTTTGATTGTGACGGGCACATGGGACATATATGTGTCACCCATGATGCTTAAGAGGTATCAACTCATCACCATGTCGGGCTACCATATTGTCTAGGGTTGTGTATCGTGCAAGGTCATGTGTTGTGCAACCATGTTGTGCAAGGTCATGTAGGCCTCATGATACTAAGTACCAATGATGTATTATATGAGCATATCGTGCAATAGCACTTGTTACTCTTCACTTATATAGGGTTACCCAAATTTGGGTTTCTTGTCAACTTACAAGTATACAATTGACCTTGTATCGTGCATGGAGTCTATAATATACATACTATTGTGTAAGAGGTGTATATTACACCCCCATATCGTGAAAGAAGGTATACAATCATATCCATATTGTTTTAGTGAAGTTGGTGCATCATCATATCGGGTTAGAGGTGTTTGCTTATGTGCTTGCACCCGATATCACTTTATAAGGTGATACCATTATCTTCAAGCTCTAGACCTTAGTTCTAATTGTTATAGTTCATGGAAATAGGTCTAAGCAACTACTAGAACTCATAATTGCATCAACTATATCAGGAAATTTCGGAATTACAAGTAGATCATTAAATATAGCAATTTAGGTGATGAATAATAACATGGTTGAGTTCAAGTTATATAACCTGCCTTAAGTACAACTTCAAAGCTCCAAGCTCCAAAGCTCCACGTTCCTAAGGTTGAAGATGAATTATCAAAGGTACAAGGCTCGTTCACAACTCCTTCATATACAAGGAATCACCATGGATGAGCAATTGGTGAAGAAGAAAATAAAGGAAGATCAAAACCCTAAATCATGCTTCCATCCAAGGTTGAAGATGATCATTCCCTCACCTTAGGGTTAAGACTTGATCTCCTTCTTGCTCCTAAGAACCTTGCACGATACCACACTACTCATGCACGATATTCCATCACTTGTGCACGATATGACCCTCACTTGCACGATATGTCACTCACTTGGAGTCAAAACACTTCACACTATGACCGATATCACCCTATATGGACAATATCACCTACGTGGTCGATATGCTTTTGCTATGGGAGATATACAAGGACCTATGCATGATACCACATCACTCCTGCATGATACAGGGATCCTATGCACGATAACTTAGGGTAGGAGGGTGGTAAGGGTCGAAAAATTCTACTAAGGGGTGAAACTAGGGGTATATATACTTGTTGCTCATGAAGGAAGATAAAAATGAGGTGTCATCAATTTCAACTAGTAGGTGCCATGTGTCCATACATGGGTAACACGTGTACATGCATGTATAAACATTTATCTTGTCTTGGAAAATGGTTGAGGATCATCTAGAGATGTAAATTCGTCCATTACTTATCCCTTTGAATAAAATATATCAATTAAATCATCACTTTATTCACAACCCGTCACAACATTACCACGGGAGTTGTAACCCGACACAACTCACCTACTTGATGTGATTTGCACGACATCGACTTTTCCAAGAGTTCACATAATGACATGAGGCTCCTCCTATGGCTCCTTGGCCGATAGGCACTCATATATAAGCTTTTAAACTTGATACAACTCAAGTTAAGCTTTCATATTCAACCCTTTTCTTGGTCATTTCATCACCAAGATAACCATCATTCATAACGGAATTAAAAATGGTGTCTCCTTCTTTCTCTCTCCTCTACATGATACTAGGATGCAGTAGGGACACTCTAGAGGCGGTAATTTGCATATCAACCCCACATTTTGGGTAAATTACAATTTGTACCAAAATTGGTGGACAAGGGACCAACATTGTTCAAACAAGTTCAAACTTGGAATTTGGGCTTTCCACCAGCCACCACCTTGCATAATCTCTCTATAATGATGCTAACACATGAGGCATGTTCAAAATATATATTGCAATATAACCCCTCAACTTGGGTAAATTGCACTTTGGTCCAAAATAAAGGAACATTGTTCAAACAACATTCAATCAGGACCAAACTTGGAACATAAGGGTGTCACATGATAACAAAGCACCTTAGAGGATTATATTAAAGTTCTAAGAAACTTTATTAGTCAAAACAAATAGGGTTACCTCATAACCCAGGTCAGGGTCGTTACAACAGTGTATGCAGATGAAGTTGCTTTGATCGAGCAATGCCTGAGAAAGCCCAAGATCGACAAGAGTCATGAGCTGATGCGAAGAAGACTGACATGCAGTTCACTGTGGGTGAACATGTGTTGTGAAAACCCGACCCCTATGAGCTATAGCTAACAAATCTGAATCCCTAATACATGGGTCCATTTGAGATGGATTGGTGGAGTTGCTTACGTTTAGTCTTACCCCCCAGGATAATATGATGTATGATGTGTTCCATATGTCTGATCTAGAGAACTATGTGATGTACCCGAGTCATGTCCTGAGCATTGAATCTATTGAGCTTACAGGGAGGCTAACATATCATGACTCACCAGTGAGGATCCCGGATACCAAGGTGAAAGAACTCAGACGTAAGAATATAAGATGATAAATGTTCTTGGGAAGCACCATAGAGAGGATGAAGACAAATGGGAGCTAATGATGGACATGGAAAAGTGTTGTCCTGATTGTTTGTATGATTGGTGGAATTTTGGGGGCAAAATTTCTATAAGAGGGGAAGGATGTAACAATCCCAATTTTTGGGTTCATATGGTTTGAGATGTAATTTCTCCAATAATTTGTATGATTATGAAATTGTATGATTTATTTATAATGAGTGGATTTCTTTGATAATATTTCCTTTAACTATATTATTTCATGGACACTATTAATTTTGTGAGTCTAATATGATAATAAGAGAAAGAAAGTTGAAGGAAATCAAATAATGCATAAATAAGAAAAGATATTGAGAAAATATTGAAAGTATGAGAAATATGAGGGAAGATGTATGATTGATTCATCATGGATGAGATTTCATATTGACAAGGTTTATAATGGTAAAAGGAATAAAAACAAAGAAAATACTAGAGTAAGAGAGAGAAAATATGAATAATGTAAGCCTTTTTAAGTAATAACTTGTATATGAATAAAAGTCTCTCATACTTTTGAATTTGATTCCCAAACGGGGCAGATAAGTAGTTTACGTCACTATGAATTTCCTTTGAAATTTGGGATTAAAAGGATAAGCAAATAAAGAGATGAATTTTTTAAGTTTTACTAAAGTGATAAGAATAACATTAAATGTCACAATTCAATTGTGACTTGTGTTCTTATACGAGGCCTTACAGCTGTTGGAATCTTGATCCAATGGTGGTTGCACTTTAATTATGATCAGGAAAGGGGAAACAATATATGGAAGTTTCTCGATTGATTTTCTCCGCACACAATCAATGTGCAAGTCTAGGGAGTGCTCCAATAGCTTCAGGAGTCCAATAACCCCTATTTCCACTGTTTTCGTTGGGGATTGGGATTTTCCCAAATTGGCATAGGAGTTCTCTCCATGGACAACCAATCTTGTTGGGAAGTGCCTATTTAAAGGTTCGTAGACCCTGTTTGAGGAACCAAGAGCGTAGGCGACAACTCTACGATCACTTGGAACCTCTCCCTACCTCTAATTCCTGGGAACAAGCTCCCTTTCTCTATTTCTCCCTCTGATGTGTGGTCACGGGACAAGATGTTGTCCTCCCGTGCGAGCCATCTCTGGAGAACTTGATGGATGCCATGGGGTCCCATCAGGGCTGGCAGAGGCATACTCACCCTTGCTCGATGTTCTACTTCCTTATGGCACATATTCAACAGGTTAGTTGATTGTCAGGTGCCTACTCAGGAGGCAGACTGGGTACCACGTGAGGAATAGATGATCCTAGTTCAATTGACCTCTCTACCGTGCAAAGCCCAAAACCCAAAAGATGTATGGGAAAAAGTGTCTTTCAACCCCGGTCGAGCACCTTAATCGTGTGGAGTGGACTGCCCACTTGACCGAAGCTGATTTGTTGAGCTCTGACCATGTGAAAAAAAGGAATAAAAGCCAACAGTTGATGTGTCTACACATCATTGGTCCTCAGGTACTTATTTTAGAATAATTCTAGAAATAAATTGGTAACCATATGGAATAATGTTGTATATGAAAATTGATCATAAAAATGCAAGGAATTCAATACAAATAGTTTTAGAGCATGAATATGATCATAGTTTGAAAAGTACATAAATTTGCTATTTTGAATGCTTTTATAACTAAGAAACCCCATTTTGATGTTTTATAAAAAATTGGGAAAAGTAATATGGATGCTCTATGAGTACATTGACATGTTGTTAATAAAAAGAATGTTTTGAGTCGAAATAGAAGATCCATATGCTTAATAGGATAATTTAGGGTTTTATATGTGTAATGTGCATTAATGGGCTTAGAAACCCTAATCAAAGTGTTAATGGGTTTTAATGAGAAATATTTGGAAATTCTTTGTACAAAAGTGATATTAAGTTAATCCTAAGCTAATTTGATGATAAAAAAGTTTGATTGAGAATAAGTTGAAAAAATTAGGGTTTGGAACCTAGAACTGCTATTTTAGGGTTTTGTGGACATAAAAGATGAAATTTGTAAATATATCTAAAGGAACCGTAATGAAATCCTAATTCGGATTAACAACCTTAGAAAGGTGTCCCAAGTTAAAAAGGAGTTGTTTGGGATGTGATGGTAAAAATTATGTGGTACACATATTTTTAGAATCAAGATTTCTTTATTGGTTGCTTTTCTTGCTAGATTGGACATCTTGATTAGATTGGATTGGATTATGCTTATATCATGTGACATCTCCAAATCAGGTATGTGGCTATTTATGAGTACACGCTTTAGTTTCTGACATTTTTTTGATGTTTTAATGATTTCATGGAAATAAACTATTTGGATGCTTTTATTGCTGCAATATTTAAAGTGAATATGATTATCACAATTTAAGTATATATATGACTTGCTCGAACCTACATACCATCTCTAGATGTATGATCAGAGACCAAGCCCTGTAGGGAAGGTCAGAAGTGGGCAAGCCCCAAAGGGAAGACCACTGAGCACCCAGAAAGGTGACCCCAGGTACCAAGCTCATGATGGAGATGGTAGCCTTAAAGTCCCTTGCAAGGACTAAACACTAAGAGAGGGTATCCCAGAGTATGAGTAAAAGCAGTTGGAGAGTCATATTGAAAATGTAATATTGCATTGTTAATAACTAATTGATCTGATTAAGTTGTTAGAACATATGTGCAATATTTTGATTGTCACCACATACCGATATATTCATTTATACTAACCGACGATTTGTTTGTCAGCATTTTAGGAATATGAGAAAGTGATAAACAATAAAGTGGTATTTGTGAAGACAAAGTTAATCATTCAAGGAGGATTTAGATAGATAGAACTCTACAGTGGGCAGAAGTTTAAGATTCCTACTTTTGAAAGGTATGTGATAAGTAAAAAAATTATGCCTGTTTTAAGATTAGTTTCTGGTAGAATTTATTATTTATTTTTTTTATTGCAAAACCAGCAATCTTGATTTTGGGATAACGCCTCTGACTTCTTTCTCTTCCTTAATTGGGGGTTACTGGGAAGCAGGATCATTACAGAAGTTGTCATCTGGCTCTCAGGTCCAAGCAGCATCTAGACACCTCTAGTCATTTGGTTGGGCTACCAGTCGATCAATTTGTCCTCCTATCGTCTGGCCTCCTTAGTTTTCTAGTCGATCAAGCCGGCCGTCTCACAAGACGGTCATTTTGTCTTGTGTACATCGTTATCTCACGTTGAAACATAAATTAAAATTATCCAATTTCTTATTATATTGTACATGGAGAAAACCTCAATTTAATTCAGGGGGAAATAGAAAGAAGTGCATTAATTTATATTTGAAAAGAAGAGAGAGGCTTAGTATGCAGATTGATTTACAATAGGAATAAATAACCACAATAATGCATACACACATCTGGGGTTTTGGCAATAAACATGCTTTACATCCACCATCAAAACTAATTTTATGGTAACACATGTAAATTGCATATATCATCTCTCTCTATCTCTCTCTCTCTCTCTTATATATATATATATATATATATATATATATATATATATATATATATATATATATATATATTCATTTGGATTCATATGTGGTGATTTAGACAGACATGCACATCAACCAGTTTAAATATTTACATCTCATGAAATAAATAAACACGACAAAACTAAAACACAATCATATAGATTATCCCAAAATATAATTGATTGACATGGCTATGATACCACTGTAGGAAAATACAACATGAGGTAGGTAGCGGAAACAAAAATTTTACCGACATGTTTCCCATTAACCAGTAGATCGTGTCAATAATTATGCTATGGGAAGGATGATTTCACGAAGATATACTTTGTCCTGGAGCAAGTCTAGCGACAATCCTCGTCGATGTAGATGTACACCTTTTTTTTTTAAAAAAAATTGGCCATTCCATTCATCCCGTGGCCTGGGCTCGATCATGGGACCTCTCACTAATAACCCGAGTGTCTAACCATCTTGGTGTCTTCCGTTAGACCGATGTAGATGTACACCTTATTTTAGATAGTGTATGTACAACTCCTAGTTGCACTCAGACTCATCTGACTGCTCCTCCAGGGATAGTACACTCGAACAACTGCTACAGTGGTTCCTCAAATCTCACTACTGACTGCGAGTTGACATTGCCCTCCTAGCAGTAGCCAAAGGACCCCTACATCTAGAGTAGTCCACACTGACCAAGTAGAACTCATGTCATCCCACAGGAACAAATAGAAAGGACTTATCCCTCCCATTGGTGTACTAGTCACCAACATGCTCTCCTGCAATAATGATCATCAATTGTTTCTCTCCTTTGGGTATCCCTCCCTAGTCAGATAGGACTTGCTTGGGCTCTCGTGGTTATCACAACCAAAGAGGACAACAAATGTCAAAGAAACTAATTCTCAATTGTATGTGTAGCAGTTGTGTTATGAGAAGCGCCCAATACTCATATATATATAGGAGGGGTTAGGGTAAGGGTTCCCAGTCCCCAGCCAATGCGAGACTAAAGTGGGAGTGGAAAGAACCGAAAGATCTTGAATTTTCACAATAATTCTGAAAGTTTCACAACCCACATGCACTGAAACGGTCATTTTGCCCAGCGATACGGTCATCTCACATGTGAGACGGTCATTTGGCTAAGAGAAATGGTTGTTTCATAGTTTCTAATTTTGTATATATATTGGCAATTCAATTCTAATTGTTACTCCACTTGACGTCGGCACCAATCTGTGATGCAATCCAATTGTACCCCCGAGTCAGCCATTTGGTATAGTTGATATGGGTGCCTCGCACCAGGCCATACGGTCATTACGTACAAGCGAGACGGGCGTCTCATACGCTAGGTCAGGTAGAATTCTAACCAATGTACAATACAGTCAGCCTGACACTCCAAACAACAGTCTCAACACTTGAAATGATCCTTTGGTAGTCTAGTCAACACTTTAGTAATCAAACATATCATCATTTAAGATCAAACTCCTCTTCTAGATGAGTTCGTATGTGTTTGACCCTATAGGTAACGTATCATATTAGTAGTGAATGTCCATAACTAGCTTATGACATCATAAGCAATGAGAGGTGTCTAGTCGCACATCATTGCTACCAAGTGAATGGAAAGTTGGAGAGAAACTTCAACCTACAATCTATACATGGTGTTATGGTATTTTTATAGTTCCTTTGTCACTGATATCCATATTGAACAAGAGGCATAGAGCAGTCATCCTTATTATTATTCAATCATGTTCCTTGAACCGGAGCAGGTTGCATGAGATATATGTAAGCTCAATATCATATATTGACCCACATGCGTATGGCCATACTTTTCTCAGTCTTGCTAATCAAGAGGCTTTGGATATCATACCCCTATAGGAGGGACAAATCCCTTATCTAGAACTCACAGTTAATCACTATGTATCAAAGTCACTCAATAATCAACTTTATAACAACCCATGTTTCAGGACTGCATTTGATCCTGTCAAAGTGTGCCCAACGACGTAGTGATTTCAGATCTAAGAATCACAACCACCACCATCACTGTGAGAGCTGACTATGACTTCCATGAAGATGACTTCCATGTGTCAGTCTCAAGGTGGGTTTGTCTGATACATTGTTCTCTAACTTGTATCTATGTTTTTGGTTTGAGATTGTCATATCATGAATAATGGGATTTAGTCATCAACCAACTCACCCTCTGATCTTATGTGTCATTGTTGTCTATCAACCTTCTACAATGAAAATTGATTAGAGACATAATGAAAATATTTATATGTACACTTAACATCCGTATGATCTCATCTGCAAGGATATTAAGTTGAATACATACATCTTTGAGTAATATAATTGTCCAGACATTTATTATATTATCTAATATCTCATAAATGAATATACAAAATAAATTGGATGCTTGCCTTTGTTATTAATCAAATATTCTATATATTTTGTCATTGCAATCCTCACATGATTGGCTCTTTGTCCATACAAACCATCAATATATGCATACATATTTATACATACATACATATATAAACACATACATACATACATACATAAATATATATATACATGCATACATATACATACATACATACATATGTATATATATATATATATATATATATAATATGTACACATATATACATACATATATATCCGACAAGGAACGACTCAAGTGATCAAGCACGGTGTCTCCTAACAAAGAGACACATGTTCGAATCTCAATTGTCGCATGCATTTACCACCCTCCTCGAAGTTCGGCCTCCTCTACGGATGGGGAAGAACTAAAGAATTTCTCTCTCTCTCTCTCTGTCTCTCTCTCTCTCTCTCACACACACACACACACACACATATATATATATATATATATATATATATATACATATATATATATATACATACATATATATATATATATATATATATATATATATACATATATATATATATACATACATATATATATATATATATATATATATATATAGAGAGAGAGAGAGAGAGCGAGAGAGAGAGAGAGAGTCAGGCTAGAATACACTCGAGTGTATCTGAAGAAGAATACACTCAAGTAGTTTTTCATGATGTAATAATTTCTTTTTAAAATCCAATCTTGATCTTCTTAAACATCTTGTGAATAGCTCATATATAACATTTGAGCCAATTTGGACATTTATAAGTCATGTTATAAAGACCACAAAAATAATACATTTCAAATTAGTTTTGTGTGTCGGTTTTTTTGCTCCTGAATGGATGACTGACACTCATCCAACTGGACTCAAAATTTATATGTAGCCTAATTAGAATATGACAATGAAGATCAATAGTTTATATTTTACAAAAAATAGCCTTCATATACAAACACCACTTAAGTATACCGTGCGATATGTACACTCGAGTATATTCGATCTGACTCTACCTTACATAAATTGCAGTGCTACAAAACTTGAAGATCCTATACCGCTCAATGATCCTCCGTCCTCGTTGTGTGTCTTTTTCGCAGTTTGTGACTTCTTTTAACACTAGATGCGTAGTGATAAATCCACATGCCTTCAATCCCACTACCTCCTTAGTCAGCACTTAACCACAAGAAGAAAACGGCAGTGTCGGTCGACAAATTATTTAGATCTTAACTTGATTCGACATGGGAAACTATAGACGGTCAAGAACCACCATAACAATGTGTCCTTGTTGCTGACGAGCCTAGATAGGAGCAGCGATGGTGGCATCGTTAAGTGGAAACACATCTGGGATATCCTCTCAGTCGCAGCATTAAGACTCTCGTGAGAGAAATTGTCTATGGCGGGATCTTCTCACACTGGGTCTGTTGTGGGCTTGTGACTGTATAGTGAACGTCTATCCATGCAGCGAAGACTATCGCAGCAGATACCACTTTCTATAAGCAGCCCATCATCCCCTACCTCCCCTTCAAAGGATCATCCACCCATAATGGCATACGCCACCCCATAATGTCCCAGGTGTTGGGGATACTCCTTGGATCTTCCTCAACCTAAACCACGTCTATGACCGGGCCGTGTCAGCCCTAAATCTCTATGACACCATATTCCCATACCAAGACATGTGGTTCGCTCAATCTCGCGGCACCATCACGTAATACTCAGAGAACATTGAGTACATCCTCACGATCCATTTTTGCAACTTCCCCAAGGGGACATGCTACCATGAGCGGCTCACATATTTCCTCAGTGACAATATCTACAACATGGACGATGAGGTGTAGAAGAAACATCGAAGCAATGGCTATAGAGATGCACTCCTGAGGTCAATAGCGGAGCCAATATTTCAACATGGGTGAGGCATAAGTATAATAATTATTTCAACATGGGTGAGGCATAAGTATAATAATTTTTTAATAACAAAATGGTAGTTGACATAGAAAATGATGGTTAGATTTTAAAAATATTAATTATAAAACACAAACTAATATCAATATTTTTAATATATATATCATCACGATTTTTGGCTACATTGCATAGTCTAACATCTTTGCAAAATAACTCATGCTTCAATATATTTGGAAAAATTTATTTTAAAAAAGGCCATCAGAAATTCAAATTCTCATCACCCATCTTATTATGAAGACAACTTTTTACATTTTTCAATATAAAAGCTACTCTCTCAATTGTAACTTAATAAGAAAAAAGTATAAAAATGTAGATAGTAGAAACGAAAACAAAGTAGTGGCTATGCCGAAGAAAAAAGTTAAGACTTGAAAAATCTCTTACAATCACACAATGTCGCCACATGAAAACTGCAGACGTGGTGAGTAGTGTTGTCTCTTGGTCGTGGGCGCGTGCATGGCAACATCAGGTCTTGTCAATTACAACACTGCTAATTTTTTTTAGTATGTTGCCAACAAACTAAACGCACATTCAAGCTTTGTCTTGCTGGCTACAAATTATTGTGCACGACTATCGTTTAAGAATGTGACAACTAATGTTTATGAGAAACGGTTGCCTCGTTCAATTACGATAGCCGGTTTTTTTAGTATTTAGCACGCATACAACGTCACATATTAACTACAATTCGAAGGAGTTGCAAAATTACTATGATATTTTTCTTATTTTTATTAATATGTGAGGTCATTTAATAGTGTGTGGAGTAGATGTCTACATCTCAGCACAATTGTGTCAGGTGTTTCTATTAAAGCCCCTCCTCTTGGTACCCAGACGGGTTTAGGAAAAACCATGAGTTGCAACCAACTACATCATTCATCAACTAAACAGACGGTATGCGTATTTTTTCTACTTTTATTTATTCGGTCCTCACCATAATTTTCTGTATATTTTTTTCTCTCAAAAGCTGGGCGAGGCATGTCCCTCACCCAGCCATAATGTGGCTCTGCCACTCGAGGTTCGCAAAGTACTTGTTTGAGACTGTAAAGAAGTTTGTCAATAGCAATATTGTTGTAAGGTTAGTGAGAAATGTGAAGCCGTTAACTTGCAGCATGTGTTCTTGAGGATCACGTGCAATAAAATGCAAACACTCAATATTTTCATTCAAGGGAAACAATGTCCTCCATCCTCATAATTATTTTAGGATCCACATGATTTGGATAACAAGGTAGACATACCATAGATTTTTTGAGTAAAAACATCATAATAACTAGATGCCACGAATCTGTCTTCACGAATCTTCAAAATATTCAATCAAAGTTACCTTTTCTAGGTTAATTTAAATTCATATTATAAACTATGTGACAATACCATATTTATTAGAATTTAGAAACACAAATATAAGAAGTTAAAAAGTTAAACATGGGGTGAACGGGTGCTATGAGGATCACTCCTGTGAAGACAATTTTACCTCTCCTATGCATAACCTTTCCAGAAGTTTGCCTTCCATGTTCAGTCACCCTCCTGAAATGTAGGTCATGTCTCTTGGTGGTAGCATATAGAGAACGATTGAACCTCCCATGTCTCTTACGTGTTACAGAAAAAAATGACATTGAAAATTATTATTCACATTATACAACGGATGGGGATGAACAAATAGAGAGTTACTTGGATAAAATTTGAATAGACGCTCCACATGTAGTAACAAAGGAATAAAGCATAGAGAAATTGACACACAACAATGAAAAATACTTAAATTAATATAAGTAATATAGATATATGCATTGTCTCAGTTGTGTCAAAATTTGTAGAACACAAATTTTTATAAATAAAGAAAGATGATGAATATAAGACCACACCATAACCATAGTCTCTTTTTAAACAACCCCTCACGAGGTACCAAAAAATATAAAAAATTTCATTTAACAAGTCAAGAAGTCACCATATGACTTTGATAAACTGATTAAAATGGTAAAAACGATGAGGCACATGCAATATTAGTTTATTAAAGATGACTAAAATGGAAATAAAGACAAGAGACAAATGGTTGTGATCAGTATAAATAAATATTGTGCGATGTTGGTTCCCAAACTCAAATCCAAAACGACATCAACAAAAAAATCTCCTTTATTAAAAGATAAATCATCATGCATGCATCAGAACACATCGGGATGAGACAGGCCTAGTCACACGTGAAGAAGTGAATATGAAGTGTGTGCATTCTATTCTTGAAAATCTTAATATGTGAAATAGTTTAGTTATCCTTAAATTTCAATGTCCCTTTAAAATCCACACGGCCTTTGGCCTTTGGCCTCCACTCACACTTTACTAAATAATGCTTGTTTTAGAATCAAGTAGAATGTAACATTGTAATTGGTAAGAAATTTTGAAATACCTCAAAAGATGAAAGAAATACAACAAAGTTGGCATTGTAAAAAAACATTTGGTTTTTTTATTCACACAAGGAGAGGTCCAACTCTATCACGACTATAAAAGGGGTCCTTTAGATGTTTATATAAACTTTCCCTCTAAAACTATCCATCTGGGTGTATGTCCTAAAACCTATGGCTAAGAAAACAACCAAGCTTACTAGTAGAACCAAAGGACAAGTAAAATTTCTATTTACTAGCGGAATGATTTGTATTGTCTTTGTATTGTTTTCATCTCCATATTTATCATTACAGTTACAAGGCCAACGTTTTCCCTTATCTAACACCATTCAGTCATGCCTATTTGGTTGGTTATCATCTCTAAAAGTTCATATTTTCATTAACACAATGGTACAATTGACTTGGAAAAAATCATTGCATATGATTGAAATAATTTTCAAGTCATATATGTTTTCATTTCACAAATGTTCATTTGTAAATTCTCATAATTGCAGGAGACTCATTCTCAAAAGAAGTATGTATTTCCTCTAGTTCCTTAGTGTGACCACAAATACAATCTAATTTGAAATGTACTAGTACTCAAGTTTATCAAAATAATATCATATGAAATCATGAAAAGTTTATATTTTTATAAACCATGTATGCCTCTGCTCTTTTTGGTTCATGTGTAACATCCCAAGATTTGAGGCCTCAGATAACATGATCTTAAAAGGAATGATTGGACTACCCATATCACCAAGGTGCACCTCCTTTTTCGCGAGCCCATCACTAAAGAACTCCATAGTTAAGCGTGCTCAGCTTGGAGAAGTACTAGGATGGGTGACCAGTCGGGAAGTTGAACCTGGCTTGCGTGTCAATGTGGACAAAGTGCGCAGTTAAGGCTAGTGGTGGTCTGTGGGGCCAATCGTCATTCCTGAAACCCTACTAGAGCCTTGGGATGTGGGCCCATGCATTACAAATGGTATCAGAGCCAATTCCCCTCCAGTAGGTGGGGCCCACCTGGGCATGACATGCCAGTCCTGAGACATGTGGTCTAGACATGTAGGAAAGGGTTGTCCATGGTTGATGTAGCCACCCTTGTGCTGATATTCTGTGATCGGGAGTTGGGTGTCCATGGGCCATTGTGGGTCTGCACTGAAATGGGGAAGAGATTATGAGGCCTTATAGTTGAGCCTTGACAAGGACGTCAAGAGTCTAAGTGGGGGAGATTGTAACATCCAATGATTTGAGGCCTCGGATAACATGATCTTAAAATGAATGATTGGACTACCCATATCACCAAGGTGCACCTCCTTTTCTGGGACCCCATCACTAAAGAACTCAATAGTTAAGCGTGCTCATCTTGGAGAAGTACTAGGATGGGTGATCAGTCGGGAAGTTGATCCTGGCTTGTGCGTTAGTGTGGACAAAGTGCGCAGTTAAGGCTAGTGGTGGTTTGTGGGGCCAGTCGTAATTCCTGAAACCCTATTAGAGCCTTGGGTCGTGGGCCCAGGCGTTACATCATGTAACTTTTGTTCTTAATGAGGTGTAAACAAAACTCAAAAGTTGAATACTTACAACTATATACAAAAAAACTAAAATAGGAAAAAAACCTTCTTGTACATAGACCTCAACTCATTTTAACAATAGGATCAAATAGTGATAAGACTTCTATTCAGATTACAAAAAGTCATTTTGTTTCTTTCCCACCAGTTATGGTAAAAGATAAAAGATTTTACATATTCGTCCTCTCCTTGAGACTCAGAAAATAAATAAGATTATAGGGAGATGCTCTGATCTCAATAGATAAGAAATTTCATGTAAAGGTGTAGAAACTACATTAAAAGAATAGATGGAGACAGTCCTCTTCTTCAAGGAAACACCTCCAAGCAAGGTAAAAGACATTTTTTTCAATAATCCAATAGTAGGTAGTCTATGAAGAACACATTTCCATAAGATAAAGGAACATCTCTTAGGAAGACCTCCAGTGCAAATCCATTCTCTCAATGGAAAGACTGTTATGTTCCCTAAAATTTTATTATTACGGACATGAAGTGGGATATCAAATATCCTCTCATCTTTGGCATCCCTTTTATATCCATTCCATGTGCCCTCATTGATGTTGAAGAAGACACACTACTTTTATGATTATGGAGGAAAATCCTAGAGTTTCATGTATTTGATAGTTTGAAGAGGCCTAAACTCCATGAAGGTGATTACTTTTATTTAGTTTCATAGGGAGTGGAATTGTGGATCATATTGTGCTACAATTTGAGTGGTAGAGGGAGGGTCGTGGCTATGCAGTTGGCGAAAGAGGCCATGTTTTGCAAGGCAAGCCACTAGAGAACTAAGAAGGTTCACCGACCATCATTGAGGTGGATGGTACAAACATTAACACATTAGATGGAAATGGGATCTCAATGAGGGTCGATGTTGAGGATGATGTCACCGATGTTGTTATGGAAAACATAGAGGATAAAGGTTCTCCAACTAAACCATCCCATAAGGAGGAAACCAATAGGAAGCCAAGTGGTCATATCATGGACCTTAACCTGATATCACCTAATATGCTGAAGGAAGCAGATATCAATTTTGATCTCACAAGTATTGTACCATCCTACTTAGTTATAAGGGAAGTCATTGTTCCTCTCCTTGAACCCTGGAAACATGTGGTGGTTGTCTAGGTGGTGGGATTCAATATGGGCTTTGAAGACCTCGTGAAAAAAATCTATCTTCTTTGGAAACTGCCAGAATAGTTTAGAGTCATAGATATCGAGAATGGATACTATGCCATCCAGTATGCGAACCATTAATATTGTGTTGTGGCCATGACCAGTGGTCCTTGGACCATCTTTACAAAATATATCTCAGTCCAATATTGGTCTCCTCCTTTCAGGTCCTCAGACACTATCCCAAGGAAACTTGTTGTTTGGATGTGGATCCCTGACATGCTGGTGTTTCTATATCAAAACCAACTTCTCTAAAAAATACGAAATCTTGTGGGAAAGGCAATCAAGATTGATTCAAACACCTCGTTGGGCAATAGGGAGAACTTTGCACAAATTGATGTCGAAATTGATACATGCAAACCATTGTTGTCGTCATTTTTCATTAACAATGAGCACTTCAAATTATAATATAAGAAATGTCCACCTCTTCATGAAGTGTGGAAGGTTAGGGCACTTTGTTGTTGATTGCATGGCACCATCCCACAATCGTCTACAAACACAACGATACCAATTTTCACGTCCAATATCACATACTCCATTTCAATCAACACCTAGAAACCAGAATGATGCAAGCCAAACAAACCAAACAAGTTGAAGAAGCTTGCTTGAGCCCATGGTAGGGAATATGCATCCTCAAAAAAAATACTTTCAAATAATCCTTATCTGTGAAGATGAAACATGCTTTAGTGAGGAGGAAGACGATTGGGATATGGCCATGGGTAAGAAGTAGAAATGACTTTCTTAGAAATAGGCAACGGTAGGTGCTAACACAATACAAAATCTAGTCTCTTAGGAGAACACAATGGTCTAATTGAATAAAAATGAGGTGAGTTCAGGGTGAGCCAATTCACCTCAACAAGATACTTTTGGCCTATTCTAGGAAAGTAAGTCAAGGGGAGGTGAATCTCTCACATGCCCTTCCTTTGTTAGGGCCAAGCAGGCAGTGGCTATATTACGCTCAGGAACAAGAAGATCATTTATCAGACCACCAATAGCCTGAATAAGGTGAGGAGGAAGGGGAGGACCCACGATTCCGTCCCTAATCTAGAAGAACCTAATGAGGAACCTACTGTGAATGCAAGGTGCTCATTAGAATTTGATGAGGAAACCAATTCATCCATCCCAGGTACTGAACCACAAGGAGACGTGAATTTTGTCATCGGAGGCCAATCAGATGGAGTACTTATAGTGATTGCCTAATATGCCCTTCCCCCTCATACTATTTATCAATGATTTGTAGGATGAATATAAATAGGAATTGATATATTATAAAAAACTTCATTTTATTAAAGAACTCAAGATCACTTGCAAGTTGTAGATACTTGCAATTGTGGACCAAAATGTAGTGGTATCACTACTAAGCACATTATTTGTAGGATTGGTTTTTCATCTTTCCATAGGGTTGTGACCACTATATTTTCAGGAGGTATATGGCTCATGTGGAACAACAACCAATGTATTACATAAATCATCTACAACCATCGTCAGTTTATCTACTATTTGGTAAACAACAGTTGGCTCTTGACTATAGTCTACGTCAGCCCGAGCCTTATATGTAGAAATTCCTTTGGGATAGACTTGAGGAACTTTCTATTGACATCAATGAAGCCTGGCTCACTATGGGCAACTGGTGTGCTCCCGCCAATGGTGTTACACACTACTCAATTGCAATTTTAAATAGATGCAACCCCGTGGACGGAAGCAGACGGTGGATTCAATTTCAAAATTTATAAAACCTAAACTTGCAACCTACGTCTACCAAAACACTACACCCGCAAGCACACTGGTTCATGTCATAGTATAGGTAAGCGGCAAGTATAGGGTCGATCCATAAGGAGAAGAGGGGGCACTACAGATAGGTTTAGTTTTGTTGGGTTCCTACTGTGAAGTCTAGGGTTAAGGGTTTGAATGTTCTTTTGATTGTTAAACTATTATGGACAAATAAACAATTAAAGACGAGAATGAAATCTAAGTTAACCCTAGGATAGAGTAAGGCTAAATAGGCAACGAAGGATTAAGCTAGGTATGAACAGGAAAATTACACTAAAGCAAGAAAGAGAGAAGCAAAAGAGAAATTAAAGAGATAAACTAACAGGAACAAGGAAAGAACAAAGCAAGAAGCTAACTAAGCAAGAAAAGAACTAATTAAGCTAAGCAAGCACAAAACTAGGGTTCTAAGCAGTAAAGAGAGGTATGGGTTGTTTAAGGGTATGAACTTATCACTTAAGTTGGGGGTGACATATGAACATTATGATTCCGTTTAGATCATCCAAACAAAACAACAAGTTAGATTCTAATGAATTAACCTAAGCCACTAACTGGCCATGGATATGCTAGGTTGTGTGTAGGGGAACTAGTCCCTAACAACCCCTACTACACTTACAAGGCTCAATTGGGTTAGGGATTAGGTTCGATTCAAGTAGAGTATAATCCAGTCTAGGTTTCTAAATTAGACATTCCTAGGGCAGTTAGGGGCCGAGGGTAGTAAGTGGGAGGCGAAATTAGGGTTTTGGACCCCAATTCCCCCACGTTCTAGCCTTGAGAAGGCTCCATGCTAATTGTACTAGAATTATCTAAGCTAGATACTTAGATCTCTCACTTAGGTTTAGGGAGATTGATTAGGATGTAGGAAGATGGGAGGCAACCTAGGGATCCAAGAATTGGACCTAGGGGCGAATCCCAAAATTCAAACATATAACCAATTTGCCTAAATTCCTAGGTGATTTCACACACAAACCAACAAGCAATTCATGAAGATTGAGATAGAAATAGAATATAATCATTAACAAATGGAAATACAACGTTTACATTTCATTTTCCTACAACATGGTATCAAAATAACATAATTTCCCCCAGACAGCCCACCCAAGGGGCATTGCTACTCATAGACATGGAAAATACAAAAAGAAAGGAGAAAGAGGTAGAAGTGGCCATGGAGCTCAGTGTAGATGAGGAATCTCTTCTCTCCATATGCTGTAGGGTTGTCCTCCTTCTTATCCTTAGATGAAATGGTATGGAATGATGGAGGGAAGTGGATGGAAGGCTTAGATATGGGGTGTTATGTGGTGGAAATGGTGAAATGGAGTGGATTTGAGGTGGATATGGAGTGGATGGCGATTTAGGGAGCTATGATGGCGTATAAGGTAGATAAGGGTGGCCAACCTCGTGCCCCAACTGCTGCCTAGGTATATATAGGTGTGGGGGAAGCACTAGGTCAAGTAGGGGCAAAATATATAAAGTAGTGAAAAAAAGGATAGGTTTTGTGAGTAGCACAGCCGTGGTGAGTCACCACGACCATAGTGGGTAGGGGTGAGCACGGTCGTAATGGTGTAAAATGGTCATGTCAATTAAAATGGTGCAGATCATAGGGAGATGTACATGGATGGCCACGACTGTGGGGGGTCACCAGAGCCGTGGTGGGGACCACTTACCACGGGCATTACAGTCACCACGACCGTTTTGGCCATATTCATCAAATTGTGGAAGTTATAGTGATTTTTTGTGATTGGGGCATGTCCACCACGGCCATGGTAGAGTACCACGGCCGTTTTGGTATCCCTCCCATGTACTTGATTATTGAACTTGATCATCCATGGAGGGTATTCCTTCAAAACATTCTTTGACCACTTGGGGTAGCTTGGGAGTGGTTTTGGCCTCATTTTGGGCTCCTCCATGCCTGAGGAAACCCTAGATTGGACCATCTTCTTTCCATGCCATCAAGTAGTGGACAAAGTACCTATAAAACATGCAAAAAGTCTCCGTAAGGGCATTTGATAGAAATAAGCATATTGGGGGAAATAACATGTAATCTTACAAGTATAGATGTGATTGAAATGCAATATGAAAAAATATGAAGCCCTAAAATAGGGATGAATCACCACTCCAAACTTGAAACATACTTGTCCTCAAGTATGCTCCAACTCAATCTCTCTGCAATTTTTCTACAATCAAGATATGACAAATGCAATGTAAAGGATGATTATTGCTGAATACGATCAATAGTGACTAAGTTCATGCATTCCACCTCTCCTCTCTCCTGCTTTTGCAAAACAATCATGAAAAAAACACAAAGCTTATGAACTTCAAATATAGTGCATAAAACACACAAACTATCCATATTTCTTTCATGTAGTTTCGGGTAAACCGGTTCATGATGGTGATAATCAAGGATGACCAGGAGTGTTGTTACACCTTCATCCTTTCAACCTTATGTTTCAAATCACACCAAATGACCCTCGTGGCTGCGGAAAATGGAAAAATGAGCTAGGTTTGATGTTTCCTAGATCAATGGATATAAAGATGGAAGAAAGGTTTATGGTAAGATTTTGGAGTGCTATTACATAGAGCACTCATCTTTTCTTTATTTGAATGCTCTTAAACAAGAGCATCCTTTTATTTTCTTTTTGCATTTTTTTTCTTTTTCTTTGCCCATGGAGTAGATAGGGCATATGGTGATGAGAGTGAAGTGGTGAGATGTAGAAGTGGCCAAACCAAATTTTTTTTAGGTGGCCACGACTGATATGTGCACTTGGCATCCTTTCATGAGGCGGAGGGGTAAGAAGATGGTGAGTGAATAGTTGGGTCAAAGAGGGGTCATTGGTATGATTCTCCACATAAGACATCATGCATGAATATTAATTCAATATTTCATCCTAGATATCACACCACATGAGTGAACAAAATGAAATTGATATATCAATCAAGTGATACCACAAACACTAAGTGTTCAAAGCTTGCTATACTCAAAATTCAACCATATCCATCACAAACACAAGAGAGGTGATGCACATGTAAAAAGTCGAGAATTGATACCATTTAGAAATAAAAAATGATAAGTCACATCCATTTGTCAAATGTCATCATTTTTAATCTAAAAAGTAGAGATCAGGTTGAAACACGCTTTAGACAAGAAATCTCAAATTTGGGAAAAATTGGCCAAAATGGTGTCAAATTGCCTTCAATCACATATAAGCCTATATTATTGAACTTAAAGCAGTAAAGCAGGCAAGTCCTAGCTAAAACATACAAAAATTACCAAAAACCTACATGATATGCAATGCATGGCAAGAAGAGCAATTTTTTTTTAATTACGCAAAATTGTAAGAAAGTAAACAACATGACATGCAAGTATGCAAAGCAATAAAGATGACTAAGGTAGATAGAAAAAACAAGAAAAAAAATTGGATGTGGCAGGTGAAATGCAAAGTGAAACTAGGGCATACCTGCCCTACCACCCAAACTTTTGAATCATGTTGTTCTCAACATGATCCTAGAGTTTAGGATGATAGGGTAGATGATCATGGCTCTCTCGAGGCTCCGGTGGTGTTCCTCCATGTGGTGGAGGATACATGTAGTAGCTGTCTCACTGATCTTTCTTAAGTGGTTGAAATTGGTCTACAGCACGGCCGTGCTGCACAGCGCGACCGTGGAGGCTTCAGGTTGCATGATTGTGCTGCCTGGCACGGCCGTGGTGCAGTCCTTTGGCAACTTTTCTCAGTTTTTCTTCTGAATCTAGGGACTTGGTGTGTTTTTCATGCAAATGACCATGGGCCGTATTGATGTGCCATGGCCATGGTGGTCCCTGTAGCTACTACTCTCAAAAAGAGGGACATCAAACACTTAATAACTTGACCCAAAGTGATTTTTCTTTGAATCCTTCTCTCAATTGTACTCAAATTTCCTTCATTTCACCCTGTTACCACCTACACATCTCAAAACTACACAAATACTATCAAATACAAGTGTGTGTTTTCTTGGAAAATTTTAAAAACAAAGCAAAAGTATCAAAAATGTAATGTTGGGTCAAAAAATCCCAAACCTAGGTGGGTTGCCTCCCACAAGCACTGATTTTCTTGCCTTCGGCTAAGCTTCTTGGTGATTCTTCATTCATTCATCCATTTGGAATTTTCATGTGTCCATTCTTGCAAAACATTCATCCCTCATTTGTACTCAATCTATTTTCCTCATCCCTTTCATCACAATAATCATTACCAATTTCTTCACCGTGGTGTCTTCTCAAATGCCCATTTGGACTTGTGAAGTGATCATGTCCAATATCCCTATCTTGGACTTGCTGGGTTGGGGTCTTATACATGTTGATGTTGATCTTCATGTCCATGAATGACACTGTCATAGTGCCACTGTGCACATGAATGTCGACATTAGCTGTAGACAAGAATGGCCTTGCCAAGATGATGGGAATCTTCCTATTTTCCAACTCAATATCAAGTACAATGATGTCCGCCAAGAATACTGCACCTTTTTCTTTATCTATCATCACTAAGACATCATCCACTCTACCCCTAGGCACTTTTATGGATCTATCCGCCAACTGGAGAGTGCAATGTGTCGGCTTCAACTTGCCTAAGCCCAACTCAACATAGACATTATATGGCATCAAATTCACACTAGATCCTAAATCAAGTAAGGACATGTCTATGCGATGTCCCCCTATGTAGCTAGGTATGAGTGGAGCTCCTGGGTCCTTTCTCTTCAAGGGAAGTGAGTGTTTTATGATGGAGCTCACTTATTCAGTCAATCTCACCTTCTTTGGAATCCTCCCTGTTGACCATCTTTTCACAGTGCATAGGTTCTTGAGGAACTTGGCATATGATGGTATTTTCTTTATACAATCCAACATTGGAATGTTCACCTTCACTTGGCGAAACAACTCAAGAATATCAACATTGTACTTTTGCCTCCTTTTCAAAGTCGGGGGGTCCATCTAGTGATTCAGGAAATGGTGGCTCACTAGCTATTGGCCCACTTGACTCACCATGATCTTCCTATGGTGTAGCATGAGGTGGAGCACTAGGACTCCCAATATCAACATGGGGTGGCAAATGATCGTCTTTGGCAATCTCAATCACAACATCACCACTCGAAATCTTTTTCTATGCTTTGTCACTCGTTCTTTGACTTGCGGGCTGCTCAAGTGTTTTCCCACTCCTTATAACTATCAGAGCAATACCTTGCTAATGATGGGGAGGGGGAGCATGGTGTGGATGTGGAGGAGGTAGGGGTGATGGTTGGTATTGAATTTGAGATGGAGAGGGAAATTGAGGTTGTAAGGTGAAGTTTTGGGAAAATTGAGGTGGTGAAGGTGGTGGGGGAGTGTAAGGCTTAGGATAGCCTTGAAAATGGTAGATGGACTGCACTTTCATGGGAGGTGGATTATAGAAAATTTGGGAAGAGGGCATGGGCCTACTTGCTTCATTGTAACTCAAGATGGATTTTGAAGCTAATTTTTATTCTTGAAGAGCAAGTATGGAAGAGAGTTTCTCTATCTTTTCTTCAAGCCTTACAACATCTTTTTGGACATCATCAAATATCTTCACTCTAGAGAGAACCTCTTCCTCAAACGTTGAGTTGTAGCTTGGACTTTGCGGTTCCGAGTAGCTATAGGAGTAAGGTGTCTTCACTTGTCCCTCAAAGAAACCAATGTAGTTGACCGGATGACAAGGACCATTTCCTCGTTGAATTTTCATGATTTTCATCATTTCTCCCATAGCCTTCATCACTTATGCATTGGGATCATTAGAAATAGAAGGCTCACTAAAGACCCGACCATCATCACAAATCGTGCTAGAAGCTCGGTTCCTTGAATTTTCAGCTAATTGCTCAAACAATGGCCATGACTCCTCTGGTGGCTTTGTCATGAAAAAACATCCACAAGAAGACTCTACTTTAGCTTGATCCCTTGATGACAAACTAGAGGAGAATTCTTGTACAAGCTGCCACAAAGGTATCTCATGATGTGGGCACTCTCTCAACATCTTTTGCAACTTATCTTAAGCATCATGGAACTTTTCATTACCCACTTGGCTGAAACACACTATTAACCGTTGTATTTGTGTCATCTTTGCAACAGATTAGAACTTCCTCAAAAATGTCATCTTCATCTCACCCCAACTCATCATGTCTCTCCTTGAATCATATATACCATTCCTTGGCCCTATCCTTGAGTGGAAAAGGGAACAATGTGAGTCGAATTGAGTCATCACTTGTCGTCGACGTTCTAAAGGTGGCACACATCTCTAGGAAGGCATCCACATGCTTGTAGGGGTTCTCACTCTCCGAGCCATAGAAGGTGGGTAGGAGCCCAAGAAGACCTAGAGGAATAGAAAATTGCTCCCCTTGCATTTGGGTGACTTTAGATGCAATAGGTGATTCGTAGTTGCTTGGCATGAAGTAATCTTGGAAGGACTTGCGAGGTGCATTTTGGCCTTCCATCTTGTTTTCTCCTGAATGGATTATCATGTGCACAAAGCACAACCAAACAAAAGAAAGCAAGTTAGCAAACCAATATACACAAAGAATACATATAATAATAAATAAAACATGCAATGATGAGGGTAGTAGGAAAAGTCAAAGCAAAACTAACTAGCTAGGATGAGCGCCTCTATTCCCCGAAAATGGCGCCAGAAAGCTTGGTGCGCTCCCACCAATGTGTTACACGCTACTCAATTGGAATTTGAATAGATGCAACCCCGCGGACGGAAGCACACGGTGGATTCACTTTTGATATTTATAAAACCTAACTTAACACCTACTCGCACTCAAACAACTACACCCGCAAGCGCATGAGGTCATGATGTAGTATAGGTAAGAGACAAGTATAGGGTCGATCCACAAGGAGAAGAGGGGGCACTAGGTTAGTTTGGCTAGGTTCCTACTGCGGAGACTAGGGTTAAGGTTTTGAAGGTTTTTTTATTGTTAAACTATTATGGACAAACAAACGATTAAAGGCGAGAATGATATCTAAGTTAACCCTAGGCTAGAGTAAGGCTAAATAGGAAACAAAGGATTAAGCTAGGTATGAAAAGGAAAATTACACTAAAGCAAGCAAGAGAGAAGCAAAAGATCAATGAAAGAGCTAAACTAACATGAACAAGGCAAAAACAAAGCAAGAAGCTAACTAAGCAAGAAAAGAACTAATTATGTTAAGCAAGCACAAAACTAAGGTTTTAAGAAGTAAAGAGAGGTATGGGCTGTTTAGGGGTATGAACCTATTATTTAAGTTGGGGGTGACAAATGAACATTATGATTCCTTTTAGATCATCCAAACTAAACGACAAGTTAGATTCCAATTAATTAAACTAACCAACTAACTGGCCATGAATATGCTAGGTTGTGTGTAGGGGAACTAGTCCCTAACACCCCCTACTACCCTTACGAGGCTCAATTGGGTTAGGGATTCGATAATGGGAGAGTCTAATCAAGTCTAGGTTTCTAGATTAGACATTCCTAGGGCAATTAAGGGCCGAGGGTAGTAATGGGGAGGTGAAATTAGGGTTTTGGACCCCAATTCCCCCACATTCTAGCCTTGAGAAGGCTCAATGCTAATTGCACTAGAATTATCTAATCTAGATACTTAGATCTCTCACTTAGGTTTAGGGAGATTTATTAGGATGTAGGAAGATGGGAGGCAACCTAGGGATCCAGGAATTCGACCTAGGGGCAAATCCCAAAATTCAAACATATAAGCAATTTGCCTCAATTCCTAGGTGATTTCACACACAAACCAACAAGCAATTCATGGAAAATGAGATAGAAATAGAATATAAACATTAACAAATCGAATTACAATGTTTACATGTCATTTCCCCCCAACATGGTATCAACGTAACATAATTTCCCCCAAACAGCCCACCCAAGTGGCCTAGCTACTCATAGACATGGAAAATACAAAAAGAAAGGAGAAAGAGGTAGAAGTGGCCATGGAGCTCGGTGTAGACGAGGGATCTCCTCTCTCCAACTGTTGTAGGGGCGTCCTCCTTCTTCTCCTTGGATGAAATTGTGTGGAATGATGGAGGGAAGTGGATGGAAGGCTTAGATGTGGGATGTTATGTGGTGGAAATTGTGAAATGGAGTGGATTTGAGGTGGATATGGAGTGGAATGGAGTGGATGGAGATTTGGGGAGCTATGAGGGGGTAGAAGGTATCTAAGGGTGGCCAACCTCATTACCCAACCACCACCTAGGTATATATAGGTGTGGGGAAAGAACTAGGTGAAGTAGGGGCAAAATAGGTAAAGCAGTGAAAAAATGGATAGGTTTTGTGAGTAGCACGGCCATGGTGGGTCACCACGACCATAGTGGGTATGGGTGAGCATGGTCGTGGTGGTATACAATGGTCATGCCAATTAAAATGGTGGAGACCATAGGGAGATGTACATGGATGGTCACGGTCGTGGGGGGTCACCACAGCCGTGGTGGGGACCTTTTACCACGGGCATAACACTCACCACGACCATTTTGGTCATATTCATCAAATTCTGGAAGTTACAGTGATTTTTTGTGATTGTGGCATGTTTACCACGGCCGTGGTGGAGTACCAAGGCCATTTTGATGTCCCTCCCATGCACTTGAGCATTGAACTGGATCATCCATGGAGGGTATTTTTCAAAACATTCTTGACCACTTGAGGTAGGTTGGGAGTGGTTTTGGCCTCATTTTGGGATCCTCAAAGCCTGAGGAAACCCTAGATTGGACCATCTTCTTTCCATGCCATCAAGTAGTAGACAAAGTACCTATACGACATGCAAAAAGCCTCCATAAGTATATTTGATAGAAATAAGCATATTGGGGGAAATAACATGTAATCTAACAAGTATAGATGTGATTGAAATGCAATATGACACAAGATGAAGCCCTAAAATAGGGATGAATCAACAACTTCAACACTAATGAACATCAATGAGAAATGAGGAATCCCATATTTTGATAAATATGCAAGTGCACATTTTAACTCGTGCCCCTTGCATATAAAACTTTGTATTATGAAATAAGAGGGCCTATTGTTTACCTTCCAATGAAACTATTTGTAAAAGCACCTAGATAAGGAAGTCATCAATGATGTTTTGCTTGCCACTAATCCTTCCCCCACTATCAACATGCTTGTGTGGGTGGAGTCCAATCACAATCCCATGCTTGTATCCTTAATTGCTTCACTAGTGCCGAAGGTGGGCTTCTACAAAACAAAAGTCGCTTGGCAACGCCTGACTTTTGTCAGGACATCTTTCTTTTCTAGATCAAAGAAACTCCCTTCCTAAAAGCTCTCTCAGTGTTCAAGAAACCCACCATGAAGTGGGAATGTAGCCAAAATCAACATAGAAGGAAACACAATCTACAAACCTTGGTTGACAAAGGTCAGGTACAAGCCCAAAAACCTTTCCTTGGTAATTTTGATATACATTCCATGAAACTACAAGAGGAACTTGAGCAAATTCTTCTTCATGAAGAAGCCAATTTGCAACAGTGAGCCCACATAGATTGGCTTCATTATGGTGACCAGAATGCATTGTTCTTTTAGTCTTATGTTCAAGTCCACAGGAACTACAAAAAGATTACTTGACTGAAAAATGATTGTGGTGGTCGCTGGATTTCTATTGCCCCAAAGCTCAAGAAACATATTCTCAGATTCTTCTTATATATGATGATGTCATAGCACCAAGCATCACTACAATCCCTTCAAAACTACCATGGAACTTTTCCTGCCATCTCTACTAGTGAATATAACAGAGTTTTCACCATACCTTCTGAAGATGAAATAAAGCGAGTTACATTTGCAATGGCTCCCCCTAAAGCCCCAGTACCTGATGGGGTTTACAATTCATTTATCTAGTGTAATTGGAATCAAGTCAGTCCATTTGTTTTATGCATAGTTACTGATGCCTTCATTTTAGAAACAATACCCTAGGAGTTTGCTAACTCACACATGATTTTGATCCCCAAATTTTGGGTACCTAAATCATGCTGTGATCTCAGGCCCATATCACTAAATAATAGTTACTTCAAGCTTATCTTAAAAGTCTTTGTTGAACACATAAAAACATTCCAAAATTCCTGGATTTCCCATGTACAATTTGCATTCATCACAGGAAGAGATATCTACAAAAACATCCTACTGGTGCAAGAAGTAATTCACTCAACAAAGTCCAAGATGTCTAGCAAGGAGTGGATCTGCATTATGATTGACCATTCTAAGTCCTTCTATCAGATGAACTGAGCTTTCATGTGTGATTTGCTTCAAAGAACAATAATGCCCCAGAGGCTTTGAAACATTATAATACATATCATCACAATGGGAAACACCTTGATCCTATAGGAAGGTGAATCTCTTCAAGGTTTCAAGGCCTCACAAGGTGTTAGGTAAGGAGACCCAATTAGTCCTTTTGTTTTTGTTCTCTACATGGATAGGCTGAGCCAACCCATCACCAACATTGTGGAAGACAATGTCTAGAAATCAATGGTTCTCTTGCGAGAGGAACCAAGCTCTTACATGTTCTCTTTGCAGATGACCTTCTACTTATGTGTGAAGCTTCTTTGCAGCAAGTTGGCATCATCAATACTTTACTCAAATCCTTTGCAAGGGTTTTGGTACATGTAATATCACAAGAAAAATCATCATGCTTCTTCAGTTCCTACATATCTAGAAATGTCACATGTGATATAAGAAGGAAATGGGGAATCTCTCAGATACAGGATTTAGGGAAATATATTGGGGTCTATATCAGGGTCCCACTTCTTCACCATATATATAGTTAATAAATGTACTCACGCCAACCTTGTCACCTCTATTGGTGATCGCATGAATGGTTGGACTATGAGACACCTCTCCCTTGTGGGTCATATAGCACTGGTTAAATCCACACTACAATCAATTCCAACATATACTACACAGACTGTGAGACTGTCCCAGAATTGCGTGATGATATCAACTCTCACATCAAGAAATTAATCTGGTTGGGCAACTGGGAGCATAGGAAGATGCCCCTAGTTGCATGTAAGAAAGTCACTTTTAGTAAATACATTAGGGGGCTTGGTTTCAAGGAGTCTAGAGATCACAACCATGTTCTCATGTTAAAGAATGTATGGTCTTTTCTAAACCAACCGTATATGTTGTGGGTCCAAGTGACGAAAGAAAAATACGTTCAAGGCAACACCTTTCCTAAGAATTCATTCTCATATTCTTGGAGTTCTATTAGGAATCATATCAATGATACACATACATTAAGTTATAAAGTGGTTAATGATGGTATGAACATTAACATCTGGACTGACAATTAGATTCTAGGTAAAATAGTAAAAGATCTCCAACCTAACATCCAAACCTCAGACAATCTAGCTACTATGACTTTAAGTTTCTTGAAGCTAGACTCTGGGGAATGGGATTGGGACTTCATCCATGCCTTTCTCCATTTCTCTTCATGGAAGGATATTGCCTCCATACCTCTTACATATACTATAGTTGGTCCCAATCTTTGGGGTTAGCCATTTTAAACAAGTGGGATCTTACTCCATGATCATCATATCGTAGGATCAGACATGACAAGGAGGTCAGTTGCATTGGTCCCTTGAAGCAAATTTAGAAGAACAACCTTTGAGCTCGGGTGAATGTTTTTAATTGACTCCTAAGCAATTGATCTCTTATTAAATATATGGAGAAATGACACTGCCACATTGATGTTCGCAGTGATTATCTTGTATGTCAAAATGAGATGATACCATTGTACATGCTCTGTGTTACTATAGTGTGTCTAGACAAGTATGGAATACTCTTAATATGGACCATTCTTTTTTAACTGTAAATGATGACAAATGGATCAATGAAATCACTAGTAACTAAGATTAAGATGTCCTCAATCATTTGAGGAAGTCAATAACATATTGTATATATGTGTTACACACCGTTCAAACAAAATATCATTAACTAAGCGGAAGCGATCATTAATAGCGGATTATTGAAAATCACCAAAAATGAAAACCATTTACAAAGAGATCCAAACATAGGAAAATTCTTTTATCAAAAACCAATGTATTTTATTTAGCAACTGGTTCATAAGTGCATTTCCTGTACCATCCCTTCTCGAGGATTACAAGCATCAACTGCACTGTTAAAACTACACACAGACAACATAAGAACCTCGAGGTATAAAGCCAAAATCTCATATCGATTAATTAAAGAGTACTATCTACTAACTTCGAGGACCTGAGAGTACAAAGACGACACATTTCACTCTCTATACAAAATATGACATCCAATGCCTCCACCTGTATTATCATTGATGTCCCTGTTGTTGCTGCTACTTCTCTTCCCCTGATGTAGGGTTTCTGCCTCTTCTTCGGCGTCTACCTAAAAAGTGTTGGTGACCAACGAAGTGAGACAATTGAAATTGTCCCAGCGAGAGATATAACTCTCTACCAAAAACATTATTATTGCAGTGTAATAGAATAAAACTGAGCAAAGGAATCATATATATATTCAACAATAGATAAATCAATGTCTAAATAGATTAGAGAAATATTCTTATTCAAAGCATTTCAGCTATGACTTGATAAAGCAGCATGTCACTTATCCAATAAGGAATGGAAGAACATGTATAGCATTAATCCATCTAGGATATGCTAAGCAAGGTAACATCAATCAATGATTTTCGTATTTCAACCTTAAGAAAATACACTACACAGTTGATTACATTTTACAATCATACTTAAGCCCTAAGGACATGAGGTATACCGCTCATACTCCAGCCGACCACTATGAAGTCGAAATCAATACCATTCATAGGTCAAGGAAGAGCTGGATTTCAATGACCTCATCCTCCTCAGCCAATGTGAGTACAAAATACAGAGCATCTTGTGTCTCTGCTAAATAGCTTTCCAGAGTATAATGGAAACTTTGTTATAGAGTTATAGCCCATAGAATATACTCTCTTCAGGATATGGCCCGCTGCCAATGCCTGGTATTGTGGAGTCACGACCCATAGTCATGCTCCTATTAGGATATGGTCCATAACCATTCATGTACATAGGATATGGCCCGCAGTCATTCCTATGAGGCATAAGGATATATTCACCCAGTACCCCCACATACTCAAAAGCATGCATTCCGGGTTATGCCGCGGAGCAACCCGTTTCACCATTCAGCAAATCCTGACACTGATGGATCTATGGTCAGGGCTCTACATGATAAGATTCCACTTGATTAATTAAGTGAATTACCATATCTTCTTGGCATCAATCAAGTATCAAATAAGAATTATTATAACAGATGCTATATAGAATGTGTAATACTTCTATCAAGTACTTTTCGAAGTTTTATAAAACATTGGGATCTCAATCCCTTGTCGCTTCATGGTCATTCTCACCCCTTAACATCTCATCATCATGATTATGGAATATGGGTATTCAAACCCTCAGTTCATCAAAGAACACTTGTTACCACTTATTAGGCAACTAATACCTTCAGGTCATCTGACCAAGGTAAACATGATACTTGCTACTCAAGCATCTCACATGGCTTTCAAGGCCCATTTAATCTCTTGTTACCTCTTACTAGGAAAAAAAGCATATTATGTTTCAAAAGGCCCGTAAAACAATTTCAATAATAAAATATCATAGCTCATACCTGGCTATGCCCAACATCTGATGATACCTGCATGGTTAGTACACATGGTAACCATTATATCAATCACATATCAACACTATGCAATGTAAGGGTAGCATCAATATTCCCTCATTAGGGTTAGGGTTTCCCAATTCATGTCAATTAGGGATACCCATCCCATTACCCAAAATTAGGGTTATGAGTCATCATCATATTGCCCCAAGATTAGGCTTTCATGCACTATAACCCAAAATTAGGGTTTCACATACCTTCACCCTATATTAGGTTTAGGGTTTCATATAACATTACATAGCATCACCCTGGATTAGAGTTTCACATAACATCACTGCATTAGGGTTTCACATGTCATTACCCTAGATTAGGGTTTCACATGGCATCACCCATGATTAGGATTTCAAACATCATTATCTTAAATTATGATTCCTTATGACTTTTCCCCAAATTAGGGTTTTATGTAACTTTACCTGATATTAGGGTTTCATGAAGCATCCTCTTGAATTAGGATTTTTCATTATATTACCCCAAATTGGGATTTCGCATATCATCACCCTAGATTAGGGTTACACCATTACCCTAGATTAGGGTTTCACCTAGCATTGCCCTAAATTAGGGTTGGGCTAATCAACCTTCTCGATTAGGGTTTCATGGTCTATCTTGAATCAAACCCTAATTACATATTTTATTCATGTTGAAAGTGTTGAGGCTTAACCACTACATGATTATTATACATGTATGAATTCCTCTCTCTCTCATCCTCTCTAGGATGTTGATTACTTCAAGCTTGATTAGAATAGGTCAACCCTTCCTTCAAGTACATACATTTAGGGTTAGCATAGTGTATTGAGATATTTCTTTCATAAGCATCAAAGATTAACCCCTCTAAGGGTACTATCACCCTAGTACCTTAAATGTACAACCATTATAATTATCTTTGATATAAATCATTAACAATCATGGGGTTAATTGATCGTTCATCACATTAGGTCTTCAAACAGTTTTTGTTGCATTGAACATCCAAACGGTTTTGACCCCTCAACATCCAAACTGTTTGAGATCATTTGTTCTCCTAACAGTTTTGAAACCGTTTGGGCATCTAAGGTTGAGACCATTTGCCCTCCAAATGGTTTTGAAACCGTTTGGGCACTCAACCCTTGAAACCGTTTGATCACATGTACATTGAAACCGATTGGACCATCAACATTTGAAACCGATTGGATAAATCAACTTTGAAACCGATTGAACCTCCAAACGGTTTCAAGATCGTTTGGACTCAAACGGTCTCAAGACCATTTGGTCCAAACTACCTTGAAACCAAAAGGATCATCTATGATTTCCTTCAACCAATCAATTAGGGTTTGCTTCATTAAATCATTCATAAATTGAACCATTGAGGGTAGATCAAAATGTAACCCTTGGATCTCCATTCATCCATGACTCCACTTGACCTCAAACGGCCTTGAGACCATTTGACCTGAAATGGTCTTGAGATCATTTTCTTCAAACGGTCTTGACACCGTTTGATCATTCCACCTTGAAAATGTTTGAATCAATTTAGGGTTTCTTCAATCAATCAATTAGGGGTTGTAAAAAATGGATCATACATCATTGTAACCATTGTGATTAGATCAATTGGAACCATTGTATCTTCATCCATCCATTCCAGAAATTGACCCCAAACGGTCTTGAGACTATTTGACCTCAAACAGTTTTGAGATCGTTTGCCCTCAAACGGTCTTGAGACCGTTTGATCACCAAACGGTTTTGAGACCGTTTGTTCATCAAAATTGAAAATTGTTTGCTCATGATATTTATTGAGGTGTGTGCTAAGATGACATCATCATCTTCAAGCTTTAAACCTTTGAAATTTGTTGTGATCTTTATGGTGATTTCAACAACTAATCAAAAGGAATTTCGTTAAAGAAGAAAGATTCAAAATATGATGAAGAAGTGAAATCAATAACAACATTTAAGGGTGCAAGTTATATAACCCTCCTTCAAAGTTGAATCCAAGCTTCAAGCTTGACGTCTTTAATGGTGAATGAATCTTTCTCAACTTCCCAAGGTCCGTCCTCAAGTCTTTGAGTGAAAAGAATGCTAAAGTTGAAGATTGAATGGAGAAAAGAAGAAAATAATCATTAAATTTTTATTTCCACCATGAAATCAAGGTTGAAGATGATTAAGGAGCTCACCTACAGGTTGGGGTACGTCCTCCTATTGCTCCTAAGCTCCCTTGGGCTCGGCCAAAGTAAGTTAAAAAAGAAGAGTCGAAAAAGCCTTTCATGTGGTGAAAGAATGGAGTGTATATAAGGGAAATTCAAGAGAGAGAAAGTGTTATAAAAATCCTTCAATTCCCTAAATTGGTGCCACTTATCCCCCTCACTTCCTTGCATAGGAAGCCATCATCCTCCCCTTAGAAATCCTCTACTTTATCCATGAATTAAAAGAAAACAATTAAGCACCTTAATCAATATATTAATAATATCCAAAATTAGTGGATATTACTTTTTCTTTAACTAATGTGAGTGGGCTCTCCACTCAGTTTAGAAATTTCGGTGCCATTGCAAGGAAATAGGACGTCCATACTTATATAAATTCAACCAACACATATTTGGTTGAAGGGCACTTCCATTAATATATTTATTTTTGCATTAAATTGAATTAGGGTTTCAATTATGCTTAAATCTTGATTATTTTAATATCAAGATTCTCTCTCCCGGAAAGAGATTCAAATGAGACGCCCCTCTAATTTTCTTGTCTCTAATTGATACCAAGATACATTAGGGACTCTCTAGAAATGGTATTTTGCATATTGAACCCTAGGTTTTTGGTAAATTGCACATTACACCAAAACTAGGTTTTAATGCACAAACATTGCTTAATAAGCTCTTTGTTGGTGCTCAGGCTTGTAGAAGCCATACCTCTGCATCATTTTCATTCTTATGATGCTTCAACACTTGAGGAACATTTTAGTCCAAAATGGGCAAAACATTGTTTTTAACATTATTCAAAAATGACTAAAATTGAAACATAAGTTCTTCTTGATCCTTAATTACTTTTTAAAATATAAAAACAAGCATATAATTATCTTTCTTAAACAAAACATCTAGGGCTAAAGCATAACCCAGGTTAGAGATGTTACAAATTATCCACCCCTAACAAGGATTTTGTCCCCAAAATCATCAAAAGAAAAGAGAATGGTACTTCCTCCTCATCTCTTCCTCTAGTTCCCACATAGCTTCTTCAATGCCACGGTGATGCCAGAGAACTTTCACAAGACATATGTCTTTCTTTTTCAGCTTTTTAATTCTTTTATCAAGGATCATCACAGGTCCTTCAACATATGATATATCATCATTTCATTCTACCTCTACAGGTTGTAAAACTAACTCTATGTCCGAATGACACTTTCTGAGCATGGAGATATGCAACACTGGATGCAACTTTTGCATCTCAGGTGGCTATTCCAGCTTATAAGCTACCTTTCCAATCCGTTCAATGATTGGATAAGGCCCCATAAATCTAGGAGCCAACATTCCCTTCTTCCCAAATGTAAGGACACCTTTCCAAGGTGAGACCGTGAGATATACTATGTCTCCAACATGGAATTCTAAAGGTGTTCACTGTTTGTCGGCGTACGACTTCTGTCTATCATGTGCAATCTTTAATTGTTGTTGTATTACTTTAATCTCCTCAGTTGTCTGCTGCACTAGCTCAGGACCCAAAAGTTGATATTCTCCTATTTCATACCAACATAAAGGAGATCTACAATGTCTACCATATAATGCTTCATATGGTGCCATATCAATAATGTGCTGATAGCTATTATTGTAAGAAAATTCTATCAAGCTTAGGTGTAGATCCCAACTTCCTACAAACAGAAGGACACATGCCCTAAGAAAATCCTCCATGGTTTGAATGGTCCTCTCAGATTGTCCATCTGTCTGTGGGTGAAAGGTAGTAGTAAACCTTAACTGTGTACCAAAAAGGCAGTACTAAACCTTAACTGTGTACCCAAAGCTTTATGGATTCTCTCCCAAAAAGGACTCATTAGTTAGGGACCTCTATCAGAAACAATAGTAGCTGGAACCCCGTGCAACCTCACTATCTCATCTATATATATGTGCAAGCTTATCATTAGTGTAGGTTGTTTTGATAGGAAGGAAGTGTGTTGGCTTAGTCAACCTATCAACTATCACCCATATGGAATAATGACCTTCAGTTGTTCTAGGAAAACCAACCACAAAGTCTATGGTCACATGATCTCATTTCCATTGCGGTATAGGCAAAGGTTGCATTGTTCCTGCAGGCTTTTGATGTTCATCTTTAACCTGCTGACACACCGGACACCGCATAACAAACTCAACTACATCCTTCTTCACTCCTGGCCACCAATACATATCCTTCAAGCTACGATACATTTTGGTGCTCCCTAGATGCATTGCATACATAGATGAATGAGCTTCCTCCAAGACCAACTTCTTTAAGTCATTAGCATCAGGTACTACCATCCTATCATGGTAATAGACTACCTAATCCTCTGACTCATGAAATCCATCCTGTATCTCACTACTATACTCTGACCTGATATGCTGAACCATAGTATCAACTTGTTGTGGTTCTTTAATCTGATGTCTCAGAGTAGGTTTCACTTGCATCTCAATTAACAGCCCGACTAACAACGATACCTTAAGTTGTATATTGTTTAGCCTCAAGGAGATAAGCATATCTCTTTTAAAGCACTCTAAGGAGTTTACTGTGCTTTATAAAGTCGGTGATGATGATTTCCTACTTAGTGCATCAACCACTACATTAGCCTTTCCTGGATGATAATCACTTATACAATCATAGTCCTTGATTAACTCCATCCAGCGGCATTGTCTCATGTTCAACTCATGTTGTGAGAAAATATATTGTAGATTCTTATGGTCTATGAAAATCTGGAATGTCTCTCCATAGAGATAATGTCTCTAGATCTTCAACGCATGAACTACTTTAGCTAGCTCTAGATCATATGTTGGATAATTTTCCTCGTGTTTCTTAAGTTGTCGAGAAGTAAAAGAAATCACTTGATTATCCAGCATCAACACACATCCTAGACTGTTCTTAGATGCATCACAGAAAACTATGTACCCCTTCCCTTGCTCAGGTAACACCAGCACAGGTGCACTTGTTAACCTTTCTTTCAACAGCTAGAAAGAATGTTGACACTTGTCATTCCAGACAAAAGGAATCTCCTTCCTTGTCAACTTGGTTAGGGGTAAATCTATAGAATTGAAGTTCTTAATGAACATCCTATAATAGCCTTCCAGTCCTAGGAAAATACATATCTCTATTAGTGTCTTTGGTTGTTCCCATTGCAGGACAGATTCTACCTTCTTCGGATCAACACGGATACCTGAGGCATAAATTACATGTCCTAGAAAGGAAACTTCTGGTAACCAGAACTAACATTTTCTAAACTTAGCATACAACCTACGCTCTCTTAGCAATGTTAAAGCCTGATGGAGGTGCTACTCATGTTGTTGAGAATCTTTACTGTATATCAAGATTTCATGTATGAAGACCACTATGAACTGATCAAGAAAGGGTTGGAAGATTCTATTCATGAGTTCCATGAATGCAGCTGGTGCATTAGTTAGTCCAGACGACATAACTATGAACTCATAGTGACCATACCTTGTCCTAAAGGCAGACTTAGGTATGTCACTCTCCTTGATACACAACTGATGATATCCCAACCTCAGATCTATCTTAGAGAAGATAGTTGCACCACGCAATAGATCAAATAGGCCATCGATCCTTGGCAGAGGATACTTTCTCTTTATGGTTACTTTATTCAACTTTCTGTAAACAATGCATAACTGCATAGATTCATCCTTCTTCTTAACAAAGAGAACCAGAGCACCCCATGGTGAAGTACTCAGTCGGATAAAACCTTTCTCATTCAACTCATGTAGATATTTCTTGAGCTCTGCCATTTCAGCAGGTGCCATTCTATACGATGTTTGTTCTATTGGTTGTGTGCCCATGATTATATTAATCTCAAAATCAATCTCTCGGGGTGGAGGAACACCTGGAAGTTCCTCAGGGAACACATCTTCAAACTCCCTAACTATAGGAACTTCAGAAAGGTTAGGGCACTCCATTGTGGTGTCTACTACATGTGCCAAGAATGCAAAGCATCCTTGTCTCATCAACTTCTCAACTACCATAGTTGACACAAGATAGGTCAGAAGAATCTTTCTATCTCCCTAGAAGATCCATGAGTCATTGTCATCTACGAACACAACTTTATTGGAATCACAATCCAAGACAACCTTATACTTTTCTAGGGTGTCCATCCCAAGAATTATATCTAACTCATGCAGCACAAGTGGTATAAGATCCACCTGAATGTGATGTTTAGAAAAGGAAAGAATGTAGGGAGAAAACACCTCCCGCAACACCGTAGATCCAACTAATGGAGTTTCTAACAACAAACTATCTTCCCTATGACTGACAGTCATATTGCAGTCCTGAATCACTTCTCAAGTGATAATGGAATGTGTGGTAGCACATAGATCAATCAAAGAAGATATGAAGCAAGATGAAGACATATCAGAATGAAATAGTTCCATCTGACCTGTCACAACTCGAGGGTTGACTACTACTTTAGGTTGATTCATCGCATAGAATCTCATCGTTGTTTGTTGTTGACCATATGATCGATTGTTGGGTGTCGACGAACCAGCTTGGGACGCCTATCCACGTCCTCGAGTGCCACTAGAAAACTATTTCTTCTGATGACTTTGTTGACTCTGCCTCGGGGGTTGGGTTACCATTGTGTTTCCAGCTGGACAATCCCTTGCTAGATGTGTTACTTGTATACACTGGTGACATGTTCTATTCTCTTGATATGGTCTAAAAGGTCCAGATACTGACATTGATGATGTACTGGGGGCTCTATTTGGAGGAAAACTATGGCCCCTACCCCAACTTAACGTCCATTATGTCTGGGTATTGAACCTCGGTGGTGCTGTCGGTGTAGAAAATCTCAGTTTCTTGAAACTGTCATACCTCTGTCCTTGAAACTAAGTATACACCTTCTTATTCTTAGTCTGACACTTCTCAATCACTGATCTTTCTATCCGTCTCACACACTCCACAAAGGTGGCGAACCTCTCCCTGTTCTCTAAGGCAGATACAGGAGTGGTCAAATCAGCGTTCAACCCCTTCTCAAAATGCCAAATTATCTCTTCCTCAGTAGCTGCCATATGCGGACAGAACCGCAAAACTCCATGAACTTAGCTTCATACTCACTAATGTTCATTGGTCCTTGCCTTAACCTCGCAAAATGAGAGATCTTCTCATCTACATACGACTTAGGGAAGTATCTATTGACGAATTCACGTCAGAATTCTTCCCATCCGATTTTTGTTGGATAAATTGGACATTATGATAAATCCCTTTGTTTCGATGATGACAAACATTTCATTCTTGTTGATCTAACGATGCTACTTGAGTGTTGCAGGAATAAGGTGGATGACAAAGCTCTAGGGAATCTATATGCTTGAATGATTGTAAATGTCATGTAATCAATTGTAAACTTGTACAAATATATAATGTACAAGTACTTAGATTTCATGTAAATCAAGCGTTAGATCTTCCCTAGCCAATCACCACACTTAGATAGGTCATCCCCTTCAAATAGGATCACACATGCACACTCATACATATACTTAGTGCTTAAGTTGAAAGATTGAAACAAGGTCAATCTCGGTCGACCAAACTCCTCGACCGAGACACTCTCGGTCGACAAACTTCTCGACCGAGAAAGACCTAAGTAGCCGTTAGACACAGCTGACAAGGTAGTTGGCAGTTGCAAATGAACGTTGATCCAGAGAGCCTGTCGGTCGACAAAACTTCGACCGAGTAGGTATCTCGGTCGACAATTTGTCGACCGAGATGGTCTCTGACAGCAACTGCAGAATAAAGCAACTAGCCGTTACTAATGCACCTAACTTATACCTAATGGCTAGTTAAGCACTTAGAAACCCCTAGAAGTTGTCTAGAACGTCCTTAAGCATCCATAGGCCATTCCTATAAATAGGACAAGCCATAGGACACTCGAAAATACCTTTTACACATTTGAGTACTCTTTGAGCAACCAATTACATTTGCAATCTATTTTGAGCAATAGAGCAAATTCCTACATTGGCTATTCATTCCCATTGCTCTAATTTCGTGTCCTATAGGCTAGTATCTCCTTTCCACATCACTTACACTTCTACACTCATTGGTTAGGAGATCAATACGCTTGATATAGGCAAATCAAGCCTTGTGCTTCAAAGGATAAGTTGTAATTTCTATTTTCCTTATTGTTCCTTTTATTCCTTGTATTCTCCTTGCTACTCCTAGGGTTGGAGGCTGCGGATTGGAGAAGGTTCTTCTCGGAGGAGAAGGTGGACTTCAAGCTACTTCAAGAAGGCTATCGCAATGGGAAGCTACTTCAAGAAGGCTATTGCAACGGGAAGCTACTTAAGGAGGAAGGCTGCTTCGAGGTGCGTGCAATCACTTCTAGGTGAAGGCTGCTTCAAGGTTGGTGTGATTACTTCTAGGTGAAGGCTGCTTGAAGGATTTAGGGAAAGGAATTGTAATTTTATGTAAAGTCCTTGCGAGGTAATAAAATTAATTTCTTTCCAAATCCCGGTTGGGTAAGCAACCGGGTAGGGGAATGACTACCTTAGTATTTGCTAAGGTAGGAACCACTCTAACTCCTTGTCCCCTTGTCCAATATTCTTGTGGTTGATTGTTTTGAGTTAAATAATTGTTAAAATTACTTTAAAACTCTATTCACCCCCCCTCTAGTGTTTTTCAATTGGTATCAGAGTAGGCTTCAAGGAACCCTAACCAGGTCTTGAAGAATGGAGGGAAATGTTGATTACAACTGCAACAAAAGGTGCAGCTTGGACATATCTACAACATGTTGCAATTGGTGCTTAGGAACAAGCCACACAACAACTAGCTGCCCATGGAAATCAAAGAAGGAAGAAGAACACAAGGAGTGTCTTATTGCTACAACTAGTGAAGAAGAAGAAGAGGTAAGTCTTTTTGATTTATCTAAAGAAGAACTAGTTGCTAGTCTTGAAGAAACACATAATAAATATGTTGAGTGCAAGAAGAAATTAAAGAAATCTAATAAAGAAAATGATGAATTACATGCTAAGCTTCTTGCTATTACATCCGAAAATGAAGATCTTAAAAAGATCATTGAAGATCATGATAGTAAGATAAAATCTATAGAGGCAAATTGCAATCTACTTTCTTTAGAGAAGATTAATTTGCAAACTCAAGTGAACGATCTTCAAAAACAACCCATCTTATGCACCCATCTAGATTATGATACTATTGTTAAAGAAAGAAATTCATTGTCATCTAATCTAGATCAAGCAAAACTAGATATCAAGAAGAGAATGGATGAGATTGTCAAGTTACAACAAAAAGTTAGTAGTTTAAATAATAATGGCATTCTTGATCAAATCTTAGATAATCCCTATCATCAAATTGGGAGAAGAGGACTAGGTTACAAGCCTAAGGGGAAATCCTATCAACAACCTAGTTGGAGAAAGACACGAGCACATCAATCTATATATGTACTTAAAGGAACAAATACATTTGTACCAAAGAACAACCTAGAACAAAACCATAGAAAAAGACTTGAGGTTGATTCTATATGTTGCCATTATTGCTTACGTCTTGGACACTACTCTTTTTCATGCCCATACAAGAAAAAGGATGTTGAGTTGGTATGGGTTCCAAAACCTCCAAATTGAATTGATTAGACTAAGTTGATATATGACCAAAGACTTTAAATTGCATATCTGTATGTCTATCTCAACTTAACATAAAGAGATAACAAAATGATTCAAGTAATTAAAATCTCTAACTTGAAAATATACAATTTTAAACAAACCCGCAGAGACATATCTTTGAAAATTTATCTCAATTAAGGTCCTCAAAACCTAAAGATTTGAATATGATTAGTTGAGATTTGATCTAAATGTTACTTAGATATTCATATGTTTTATCTCAACTAAAACTGATTTTTAAATTGCATAATTGAATTAAATATAGTCTGTGTTTTTCCTTGGAAGCAATTAACAGTTCTGAAAACAGTACAGAAACCTTGTCGGTCGAGAAATCTTCGACCGAGCAGTCAGTCGGTCGAGAAATTTTTGACCGAACGAGTCACTGATTTCAAGACTGTAGTAAAATTGCTGAATAATTTTTTGATTGATCAAGTGGCTATCTATTTGCTGTTAATGACTGTTTTACATGCAAAACAAGTTGAAGATCATTTTTGAATATAAATGATATCATTTCGATTGGAAAAATGAAAATCATGTTTAGAAATTACTATTTTATCATGTTTCACATGATTTTTTTAAAGCATCTCCTGGTCTATCCATATAGAAATCATGTGTTATGACATTTAGTTTAAATGATCACAATCACTGTATTTCATGGAATTATTACTGTTACATCATGAATATGCTTACACTATTTTATCATTCAGCTCATAAAGATGATTCTATGCTACATAGAACAAATAGATAATGATTATTGTATGCATGGCTCCTTGATGAGACATAGGCAAAAAAAATGATTCATTGGTGATTTGTTGCTTAGAAAAAGAACTTTAAGGTTTGCAAAACATAAAATAAATAATTTCTCAATTGGTATCTATAAGAAATTGAGATATCATTCATGCCTTCAAGGATATATGTCTTTTCTTGAAGAATCACATGATTAATATGAACAGAAATAGGACTTATAAATAAAAGGGACATCATTCATAATAGGTTTTACTCAAAGAAATTTAATTGATATCTCTTTAAGATACCTGCAAAATTTATACTTCACATGTGAAATCTGCAGATTTTGCCTCTTGGTTGAAATAAAGTTTAGCCAAGGGGCGCTATGGTCGTAGTCAAGGACGACCTAAAATAAGATTTGACAAAATGCTTATTCGGATATCAATTTATTGAACTTAATCTTAGTATACTTTTGATAAAGGTCAAAATCAAAATTTAAAATCATTTGTGACCTTAGAAGCCTTAAATTGCTTAAATTGTAAGATTAAGGGGGAGCTCATAAAAACAAATTTGACTATTTGATTAAGAAGCTTACAAAAATATTGCAAACATCATTTGGATCTTGTTACGACCTTAGTACTTTTACTCTTGATTATGAAGAAATCTATGAATTTCATAAAAATGATATATCTTGTTCTTCAAGGAACTCTCTAAACAAATCAGGGCTTAACATCCCATGCATTTGGTTAGAGACATTTTTATGTTCTCTAAGATTAGAGGATTCTCAGGGCTTAACATCCCTTGTAAAATGAGTGAGAAATCAATATATATGCCATGAACCTAACATGATCTCATATCATTTCAAGGCTTAACATCCTTTGTAAATGATTGAGAAACAAATTATGGCTAAATTAGACAAAAATGATATTAAATCCATGTTCCTAATAAAATACCCATTTAAGGGGGAGCATAGTATAAAATTAAGGGGGAGAAGAAATATTAAACATGGATATCTTTTTGAAATGACAAAGGGGGAGAATGAATATAAAATCAAAAATATAATAAAAAATATAAATGAGTTTCATAACATCTTGGTCAGTACTCACTTGCAAAACAAGAATGGCTACAAAAGGTAATCTTCAGGTATGAAACTCACATGCTTTATATTTCCTTATTTCATATTTAGGAAATGTTTGTCATCTTCAAAAAGGGGGAGATTGTTGGATAAATTGGACATTATGATAAATCCCTTTGTTTCGATGATGACAAACATTTCATTCTTGTTGATCTAACGATGCTACTTGAGTGTTGTAGGAATAAGATGGATGACAAAGCTCTAGGGAATCTATATGCTTGAATGATTGTAAATGTCATGTAATCAATTGTAAACTTGTACAAATATATAATGTACAAGTACTTAGATTTCATGTAAATCAAGCGTTAGATCTTCCCTAGCCAATCACCACACTTAGATAGGTCATCCCCTTCAGATAGGATCACACATGCACACTCATACATATACTTAGTGCTTAAGTTGAAAGATTGAAACAGGGTCAATCTCGGTCGACCAAACTCCTCGACCGAGACACTCTCGGTCGACAAACTTCTCGACCGAGAATGACCTAAGTAGCCGTTAGACACATCTGACAAGGTAGTTGGCAGTTGAAAATGAACGTTGATCCAGAGAGCCTGTCGGTCGACAAAACTTCGACCGAGTAGGTATCTCGGTCGACAATTTGTCGACCGAGATGGTCTCTGACAGCAACTGCAGAATAAAGCAACTAGCCGTTACTAATGCACCTAACTTATACCTAATGGCTAGTTAAGCACATAGAAACCCCTAGAAGTTGTCTAGAACATCCTTAAGCATCCATAGGCCATTCCTATAAATAGGCCAAGCCATAGGACACTCAAAAATACCTTTTACACATTTGAGTACTCTTTGAGAAAGCAATTACATTTGCAATCTGTTTTGAGAAATAGAGCAAATTCCTACATTGGCTATTCATTCTCATTGCTCTAATTTCGTGTCCTATAGGCTAGTATCTCCTTTCCATAGCACTTACACTTCTACACTCATTGGTTAGGAGATCAATACGCTTGATATAGGCAAATCAAGCCTTGTGCTTCAAAGGATAAGTTGTAATTTCTATTTTCCTTCTTGTTCCTTTTATTCCTTGTATTCTCCTTGCTACTCCTAGGGTTGGAGGCTGCGGATTGGAGAAGGTTCTTCTCGGAGGAGAAGGTGGACTTCAAGCTACTTCAAGAAGGCTATCGCAACGGGAAGCTACTTCAAGAAGGCTATTGCAATGGGAAGCTACTTCAGGAGGAAGGCTGCTTCGAGGTGGGTGCAATTACTTCTAGGTGAAGGCTGCTTCAAGGTTGGTGCGATTACTTCTAGGTGAAGGCTGCTTGAAGGGTTTAGGGAAAGGAATTGTAATTTTATGTAAAGTCCTTGCGAGGTAATAAAATTAATTTCTTTCCAAATCCTGGTTGGGTAAGCAATCGGGTAGTGGACTGACTACCTTAGTATTTGCTAAGGTAGGAACCACTCTAAATCCTTGTCCCCTTGTCCAATATTCTTGTGGTTGATTGTTTTGAGTTAAATAATTGTTAAAATTACTTTAAAACTCTATTCACCCCCCTCTAGTGTTTTTCAATTTCAACACCTGGCCTCTTGCCCTCTGCTATTGTCCACCAGTGGCCCACACTCCCGTTTAGAAAATACATTGCATGCCTCACCTTCTCTGCTTCAGGGATATTAAGGATTCTAAAGGCCTTTTCCAACTCAGTTAACTACAAATCAGTATCTGCTGGATCATATGTACCAGCATAATTTGTGGCTCCAACCCGACAAAGTCGTTCAAAAGTCTTGTCGACTTTGTGTCCTTCATTATGGCCTGGTGCCCTTGATGGAGGTGGTGGGATCCTATCCGCCATATGCGTCATGGATTCCACGAACTTCCCAAACAGATCATGGAAAGCTGGGTTCTCTAGTGTAGCTTGGTTAAGCTGGGGATGTGCAGGGACTGATTCCTCCTTGTCTGGTCCCTTGCACCTCTTCTTGGTGCAGTGTTGCTGCTCTCAACAGCATGTTCTTCGTGTGATCCAAACATCTTTAAGTTCTTCTTCTCCTCCTATATGAGCAGAAGACACTATCAGATGAACTGGAAGACACTAGAACAAACTCAACAACCTTAATCCAATGTATTTGTAGACTCAACAAACCTAAAACTCTGATACCAACTAAAATGTGACACACCGTTCGAACAAAACATCATTAACTAAGAGGAAGCGATCATTAACAGTGGATTACTGAAAATCATCAAAAATTAATGCCATTTACAAAGAGATCTAAACACAGGAAAACTCGTTTATCAAGAAGCAATGTATTTTATTTAAATCTTGGTTCATAAATACAATTCTTATACCATCCCTTCTCGAGGATTACAAGTATCAACTACACTGTTAAAACTATACACAAGCAGCATAAGAACCTCGAGGTATCAAGACAAAATCTCAAATCGATTCATTAAAGAGTACTATCTACTAACTCTGAGGACCTGAGAGTACAAAGACGACACATAGGACTCTCTATACAAAATATGACAGCCAGTGCCTCCACCTGGATTATCACTACTGTCCCTATTACTGCTGCTGCTGCTGCTCTTCCCCTGCTGTAGGCTTTCTGCCTCTTCTTCCGCGTCTACCTAAAAAGTGTTGGTGACCAACGGAGTGAGACAATTGAAATTGTCCCAACAAGAGATATAACTCTCTTCCAGAAACATTATTATTGCAGATTAATAGAATAAAACTGAGCATAGGAATCATATATAAATATATATATATATATTCAACAATAGATAAATCAATGTCTAAATAGATTAGAGCAATATTCTTATTCAAAGCATTTTATCTATGACTTGATAAAGCAGCATGTCACTTATCTAATAAGGAATGGAAGAACAAGTATAACATTTATCCATCTAGGATATGCTAAACAAGGTAACATCAATCAATGATTCTTGTATTTCAACCTTAAGCAAATATGCTACACGGCTGATTACATTTTACAATCATACTTAAGCCCTGAGGAGATGAGGTATTCTGCTCATACTTCAACTGACCACTACAAAGTCGAAATTAGTATCATACATAGGTCAAGGAAGATCCATATTTCCATAAACTCATCCTCCTCAGTTACTATGAGTACAAAATATAGGACATCTTGTGTCTCTGCTAAATAGCTTTCTTGGATATGCTGTCAACTTCGCTATAGAGTTATAGCCCGTAGCATATACACTCTTCAGGATATGGCCCATAGCCAATGCCTAATATTGTGGAGTCACGACCCATATTCATGCTCTTATTAGGATATGGTCCATAATCATTCCTATACATAGGATATGGACCGTAGTAATTCTTGTGAGGCATAAGGATATATTCGCCTATTACCCCCACATACTCAAAAGTATGCATTTTGGGTTATGCCTTCGAGCAACTCATTTCACCATTTAGCAAATCCTGATGCTGATGGATCTATGGTCAGAGCTCTACATTCTAAGATTCCACTTGATTAATTAAGTGCATTACCATATCTTCTTAGCATCAATCAAGTTTCAAACAAGAATTATTATAAAAAATGCTATAAAGAATGTGTAATACTTCTATCAAGTAATTTTTGAAGCTTAATAAAACATTGGGATCTCAATTTGTTGTCACATCATGGGCATTCTCACCCCTTAACATCTCATCATCATTATTATGAAATATGGGTATTCAAACCCTCAGTTCATCAAAGAACACTTGTTACCACTTATTAGGTAACTAATACCTTTAGGTCATCTGACAAAGGTAACCATGATACTTTCTACTCAAGCATCTCACATGGCATTCAAGGCCCATATAATCTATTGTTACCTCTTACTAGGCAACAAAGCATATAATGGCTCACAAGGCCCGTAAAACAATTTCAATAATAAAACATCATAGCTCATACCTGGCTATGCCCAACATCTCATGATACCTACATGGTTAGTACACATGATTACTATTATATCAATCAAATATCAGCACTAAGCAATGTAAGGGTAGCATCACTATTCCCTCATTAGGGTTAGGGTTTCCCAATTCATGTCAATTAGGGATACCCATCCCATTACTGAAAATTAGGGTATGATTCATCATCATATTGCCCCAATATTAGGGTTTCATGCACTCTAACCCAAAATTTAGGGTTTCACATACCTTCACCCTATATTAGGTTTAGGGTTTCATATAGCATTACATAGCATCACCCTAGATTAGAGTTTCACATTACATCACTACATTAAGGTTTCACATGGCATTACCCTAGATTAGGGTTTCACATGGCATCACCCTAGATTAGGGTTTCACACATCATTATCTTAAATTAAGGCTCTGTATGACTTTTCCCCAAATTAGGGTTTCATGTAACTTTACCCGAAATTAGGGTTTCATGAAGCATCCTCTTAAATTAGGGTTTTTCATTATATTACCCTGAATTGGGATTTCTCATATCATCACCCGAGATTAGGTTCACACCATTACCCTAGATTAGGGTTTCACCTAGCATTGCCCTAAATTAGGGTTAGGGCTCATCAACCTTCTCGATTAGTGTTTCATGATCTCTTTATCTAGGATCATACCCTAATTGCATATTTTATTCTTGGGGAAAGTGTTGAGGCTTAACCAATACATGATTATTATACATGTATGAGTTTCTCTCTCTCTCATCCTCTCTAAGATGTTGATTACTTCAAGCTTGATTAGAATAGGTCAACCCTTCCTTCAAGTACATACATTTAGGGTTAACATAGTGTATTGATATATTTCTTTCATAAGCATCAAAGATTAACCCCTCTAAGGGTACTATCACCCTAGTACCTTAAAGGTACAACCATTATAATTATCTTTGATATACATCATTAAAAATCATGGGGTCAATTGATCTTTCATCACGTTAGGTCTTCAAACGATTTTGGTTGCATTGAGCCCTCCAAACTGTTTGATCACATGTACATTGAAATTGATTGGACCCATCAACATTTGAAACCGATTGGATAAATCAACTTTGAAACTGATTGAACCTACAAATGGTTTGAGACCGTTTGATGTCAAATACTTTGAGGGCCATTTGATTCCAAACAGTTTCAAGACCATTTGGACTCAAACGGTCTCAAGACCGTTTGGTCCAAACTACCTTGAAACCGAAAGGATCATCTATGATTTCCTTCAACTAATCAATTCATTGAATCATTCATCAATTGAACCATTGAGGGTAGATCAAAATGTAACCCTTGGATATCCATTCATCCATGTCTCAACTTGACCTCTAACGGTCTTGAGACCGTTTGACCTCAAACGGTCTTGAGATCATTTGCCCTCAAACGGTGTTGAGACCGTTTGATCATTCCACCTTGAAAATGTTTGAATCAATTTAGGGTTTCTTCAATCAATCAATTAGGGTTTGTAATCAATGGATCATCCATCACTGTAAACATTGTGATTAGATCAATTGGAACCATTGGATCTTCATCCATCCATTCCCGCAATTGCCCCCAAATGGTCTTCAGACCATTTGACCTCAAACGGTTTTGAGACTGTTTGCTCACCAAACAGTTTTGAGACCGTTTGGTCATCAAAATTGAAAACCGTTTGCTCATGATATTTATTGAGGTGTGTGATAAGATGACATAATCATATTCAAGATTCAAACCTTCGAAATTTTCTGTGATCTTTGTGGTGATTTCAACAACTAATCAAAAGGAATTTCGGGAAAGAAGAAATATTCAACATATGATGAAGAAGTGAAATCAATAATAACATTTAAGGGTTCAAGTTATATAACCCACCTTTAAATTTTAATATAATCTTCAAGCTTCACGTATTTAATGGTGAATGAAGCTTTCTGAACTTCCCAAGGTCCGTCCTCAAGTCTTTGAGTGAAAAGAATGGCTAAAGTTGAAGATTGAATGGAGAAAAGAAGAAAATAAGCATTGAATTTCGATTTCCACCAAGAAATCAAGGTTGAAGATGATTAAGGAGCTCACCTACAGTTTGGGGTATGTCCTTCTATTGCTCCTAAACTCTCTTGTGCTCGGACAAAGCTAGGAAAGAAAGAAGAGTCGAAAAAGCCTTTCATGTGGTGAAAGAATGGAGTGTATATAAGGGAAATTCGAGAGAGGGAAAGTGTTATAAAAATCCTTCAATTCCCTAAATTGGTTCCACTTATCCCCCTCAATTCCTTTCATATGAAGCCATAATCCTCCCCTTTGAAATTCTCTTCTTTATCCATGAATAAAAAGAAAACAATTAAGCACCATAATCAATATAATAATAATATCCAAAAGTTAGTGGATATTACTTTTTCTTTAACTAATGTGAGTGGGCTCTCCACTCAGTTTAGATATTTCAGAGACATTGCAAGGAACTAGGACGTCCATACTTATATAAATTAAACCAACACATTTTTGGTTGAAGGTCACTTCCATTAATATATTTATATTTGCATTAAATTGAATTAGGGTTTCAATTATGCTTAAATCTTGATTATTTTAATATCAAGATTCTCTCTCCCCCAAAGAGATTCAAATGAGACACCCCTTTAATTTTATTATCTCTAATTGATATCAAGAAACATTTGGGACTCTGCAGAAGTGGTATTTTGCATATTGAACCCTATGTTTTGGATAAATTGCACATTACACCAAAACTAGGTTTTAATGCACAAACATTGTTGAATAAGCTCTTTCTTGGTGCTCAGGCTTGTGGAAGCCATACCTCTACATCATTGTCATTCTTATGATGGTTAAACACTTGAGGAACATTTTATCATGTAACATTTTCAAGTTAACCCCTCAACTTGGGTAATTAGCACTTTAGTCCAAAACAGGGAAAACATTATTTTCAACATTATTCAAAAATGACTAAAATTGAAACATAAGTTCCTCTTAAGCCTTAATTACTTTTCAAAAGATATAATCAAGCATATAATTATCTTTATTAAACAAAACATCTAGGGTTAAAGCATAACCTAGGTCAGGTATGTTACAATATGGATCTATTGAAATGAGCAAATACATGAAGGAAGATCACAATCTACATCTAGAAAAGTCAAGTTAATCCATGAATGTGCCAACACAATCATTAAACTTGGGTGAGAGTGTTAAAGTTACTCCAATTCAAACAGACAAGCAGAGCGTCCATCCAATGGACCCTAGCTTCATTATCTTTATTGATTCTGCATTTAAACCCCTCATCATAGAGGAAGTCATAGGTGTTCATGTTGTGAACTGAGAGGGTCAGTGTCATATATGTCTTAGATTCCTCATTAATGCTTCCTCATCTTTGGACGTTGAAATCCAAGCAATCCTCAAAACTCTTGATGTATGTATTAAAATACAACCTAAACGGTGCTTCGATCACTCAAACTGACAGTATGATACCAAGATAATGATGAACCAGGATCCACATCTGGAGATATTACTACCTCATGCAAGACTGGTTGAAAAAAGATAGAAAGATGCAAGGTTTATGTGAATATATCACATTCGACACACATATGAACAAGGTTCTCATACCATTGCAAAACAACATCTTATTTCCAAGGAAGATACTTCCTTCTCTAGTACCCAACCCACATGCTTTTTTATGATTTGAACATTGCTCTAAGCTTGATTTATCCTGCATTGGAGAGAAGGGTGAATACATAAGTCTTTAAGTTATTTTGCAAAAAAAATTCCATGAAGGTTTTTTTACTTGATTGTGTTGAAAATATGTCCCATCTCAAATTAAGAAATCTTGATGTTTAATGACCCCTTACAGTCAACCGTGACTAACCTAGAAGCTACAGAAGTAGGAGATGTATAGGTGGAACAATGCTTATTTTACGTGATACTTTTGAAGAAGACCTAAATGTTGTTTTTTAAGAGTGAAAATATAATCCTAAGGAATCACCAACACTTAAATCACCAGAGATGAAACCCATGTTAGAGGGATTGAAATTTGTCTTTCTTGATGAAAAACTATTGAAAACAATCATCTTTTTATATCAAAAAAGGAGTACAGTCCTCTCCAATAAATTGGAGGGGATACAACAAGGAACCACATAGGAAACCCTAATGGGATTGTTATACTTAAGACCATATTACATTTGACTAAGTGAAAAGGAAAATAGAATTAAACAAAAAATATTAACTAAAGATAAATATATATCTCAATACCACCCCTCAAGCTGGATTATAGATATCAATCATGCCCAACTTGTAACATAGCTCTGCAACTCTCCTTCCAGAGAGATGCTATGTAAAAATATCTCTAATTCACCTATGTGTAGGTAGGAAAGGGGTAGTGATCTTCTTAGTCAACACAATAGCTAATAGAAAATGGTAGACCACCTCAATATGCTTAGTCCTTTCATTAAAGATGAGATTACCAACATGATTATTGTATTACATTGGAATAACATGAGTAATGGGAAACCCAAAGTCAGATAGAATGATTTTATCAAACTTGTGTATGTGCCATTGCATGATACTCAAATTATGCACTAGATTTGGCAAAAACATTTCGCCTTTTAATTCTCCTGGTAACCATGTTACCCCCCACACATGTAAAATAGCTAGAGGTGGATCTCCTATCAGATTTACACCCACCATAATCAACATTAGAATATACAGTCATATCTTGATGTCCATTTCTATTATAAAATAGTTCAAGTCCAGGTTCATTCCTCGAATATCTCAAGCTTCGGCATACAACGTCCCAGTGACACTACCTAGGGAAATCCATGAATTGGCTAAGAACACCAATAGAAAATCATATATTTGGCCTAGTGACAATAAGATATAATTTTTTTCCAACCAAATGCTTATATATTAATGTATCTACTAAGGGTTGAATAGAGTCTACCCATAGATCATGAGTTTGATCCATAGGGGAGAATGTAGGCCTACAACAAAGCATTCCAGTTTTAGATATTAAGTCTAGAGTATACTTTTTCTATGATAAAGATACTCCATCTTTGTTATATGTTGCCTCAATTCTAGGAAAATATCATAGATGCACAAGGTCTTTGGTTAATAAATTCGTCATAAGATAAGTCTTTGTAGTAGCAATTCCTACAACATCACTACCATACAAGATGATATTATCCAAATAAATAATAAGAACAATAATGCATGTGGTAGTGGTTGTGATAAACACAGAGTGGTCACATTGAGAATACATGAAGACAACTTTGTGTAGTACAAGGGATAACTTGTCACACCAAGCTTGGGGACTCTATTTGAGGCCATAAATGGCCTTCCTTAGAAGGCATACTTTTTCAGAGTACTCCCTATGAGCAACATAACCTGTAGGTTGTGACATATAGACAATAACATGTAAATATACATATAGAAAGGTGTTCTTAACATCTCATTGATGTAAGTGTTAGCCTTTATTAATAGTAATATAATTCAAAATGCAGACATAATTAACATGAGAAAATAGAGAAAAAGGTTCAAAGTAATCAATTCAACTTCTAATGTGTATCCCTTAGCTACAAGTCTAGCCTTTAGGTATTCAACCGTCCCATTAGGAAAATATTCCACAGTAAAAACCCATAAATAGCCAACATGTTTACTACATGCAGGGATATCAATAAGATCCCATGTCCCACTAGAGTGAAGTGCATCCATCTCCTCATCCATGGCTTGTATCCACCTAGAGTGTAGTAGTGCCTCCCGATTCTTTGGAATAGAATTTGTAGAAAGAGTAGTAGTAATTTGAGCCATGGAAGAATTCAAATGATTAGTGGACACATGCTGAGAGACACAATATTGGCCTCAGGTTGTCTCTCGTTTCCTATTGCAATGCAAATGTTAGAATCAGATGTTGTAATAGAGTTAATAATATTACCATTATCTTGAGTTGGATCATCAGTCTCAAAAGATGTCAAACTAGGGGATACTTCAAGTAGAGGTGCAGACATAGTGGGGTTATGTATGGGAACAATTGAAAGTGGAACTTTCTCACTAGGTTCGGAAAAAAAAGACATATCTTCTAAAAAGGTGACTTATGAACTAACATACAAACGATGTGCAACAAGATCAAAACATTTATACCCTTTTTGTGTATGATAGCAACTAGAAAACAACAATAGAAAGCATAGGATAATAGTTTATGATTCCTAGGTTGATGAATATGATCAAAACATAGGTAGCCAAGAACTTTTGGTGGTAAAGAAAAGAAGGTTCATGGGGATAAAGAACGATATAAGGAATATTATTTTGAAGCAAACAAGGAGGCATCAGATTCATGAGATAATTATCTAAGAGAATTGCATCAGCCTAATCAAATTAGGTATTGTCATTTCAATTAGGAGAGTGTGAGAAACATCAACAAGATGCATGTTCTTGCTTTCAAAAACTGTATTTTGTTGTGGGCTATAGGGACATGAAGTTTGGTGAATAATCCCCTAGGCTATACAAATGTTTTGAAAAACATGTTGCACATATTTATAGGCATTATTAGTGCAGACAAATTTAGGGGTAGAAGAAAATTGAGTGTTTATCTCATAAATAAATTTAAAGAAGACATCTAAAACTCTAGAACAATCTTGTAACAAATAGATCCAAGTAGTATGAGACCAATCATCAACAATGGTAACAAAATATAATACACCAGTACGATTAGTAATACGACATGGTCCCCAAAAATTTGAGTGAATCATGTAAAACAAACATGGACTCCTACTATTATGACAATGAGGAAACATTATTTTATAATGTTTTTCTAAGCTGACAAGACTGACATGAAAAGTTTTTAGTAAACAAACTTGGAAATAAAGACTTCAATTTGGAAGTAGAAGGTTGACCAAGTCATAGGTTCCATTGATGAAGGGAGGTAGACTGGGCCATAAAAGTAGTGGCAGTAGGGTTTGATGAGGTTTGAAAGTAGTACAAACAATCTCCACCTAAATATCCCTCACCAATCATCTTCATCATCATGAGATCATGCATAGAGATAGTGTAAGGAAAGAAGGTTATGCCGCAATTTAAGGTTTTGGTAATTTTACTAACAAACATCAAGTTTTAAGGGAATTTAGGTACCAACAAGAAATATTTAAGGAGATTGTGGTTCACATCTCCTCTTCCAAAAACTTGATAAGTGGTCCCATTTACCAAATGCACATGAGGATGGAAAATAAATTTCTTCATATAAGTAAACAGTTTCTTATTACCAGTCATAAGAGTTATAGAACCTAAATCAATAATAATTCATCTTTGGATGAAGCAGAAGAATCTTGAAGACGTGAGGGGTCACATGAGTGTTGAGCAATTTTTTCTTGAGGAGTACTAGCAATAACGTAAGCAACCTTGATCAATTTTTCAAGGACAAAAGAACTCACTGTCAGCATCTGGGGATTAGTAACACGATGAATATATATAGAATCTCCATCAACATTGGTAAGTGGATACTTTGTTTTCCCATTTGGTTTTCCCATGATTTTTCTACCATTTTTCCTCATTGTGATTAGTGGACTTGTAGAAATTACGAAATCTATTTTGAGATGAGTACGAAGAGGATCCTCTCCCATTGTTGTTAAAAAATTCCCTAGACATGACTAGGATTACCTTGTACATAAACAACAATTGTTGCAGTCTCAGTGGCAGGGTTAGAAGACACAAAGTGAGATAGTCATATATACACATCATCAAATGTCAGCAATGATGTAAAAGCAAGAATTTGTTGACGAATAAATTCATAACTAGGAGGTAGAGATGACAATAACATACAAAGTTTTATTTCCTCTTGTTGGTTTTGCATCTTGACAAGATCATATGATAAGTTGAGATTAAGCTTGATTTCACCCAAAATCCCTTTGAAAGTTTTGAAGTATGAAGCAAAGGATGAGTCATCTTCATGTTTAAGGGAATGCAAATCCTTGTATAGATCAACAACTAAAGACACATTTCATTTTCTAGAATACACTTGGGAGAGGTGATCCCATGCCTCCTTGGCAGTATTGGTGAATAGAAGATTAGTAGAAATATGTGATTCACAACTGTTTAGGATCTAGGAGAGAACCAGAGAGTCATATTTAGTTCAGTTTTTAAGATCTGCCTTTAGTTTCTCAAATGCTTCTCCTATAGCTTTCTTCTTGTCAAATGTGTTATCCTTTGGTGGAGGTAGATCTGTCAGATGTTCCTATTTCCCTAAGCAGTGTGCATAGATCTGAAATAAGTATGCCCATATGATATAGTCAGAACCATTAAATTACATAAGTTACACACTTGGGGTGTGTTTAAGACATCCCAATATAAAAAATAAGATGACCCCACAATATATCAATACATGATATCACGGAGCAGCAAAGGAATAATAGAAATAGGTGCAAGTAGTCACTAACATGTCATGTTAGGAAGTAGACATGTCGTGTCACTTGCAACAAAATAAAACTAGAAATTTCAGACATGTTGTGTCACTTTCAATAGATTTTACGATTGATAGATTTGTAGTAGAAGCTCACGGTGACACGCTGTGTAGGTATGACATATGTCGTGTGTGACGACAAAATAGGAGATTTTTCCCAAAACGAGATCCAAAATAGAAGGCGAACCTTATGGATCACCAAGATAAATAGAGATATGTTGAAGAGATCCAATCATATCTGGTAATATGTGCACAAAGCTCTATAGAAAGTGATAATAGAGGACCACAAAAGGATGATGTAAGGCATAAGATTGATAGAATGTATCTAGGCAATTTTATGAGATCCTCTTGTTGGGAAGAGCATAGGGATAGCGAGGAGAAAGATCTCCCTTGGTGTGATCAGAGGTGGTGAAGAAGAAGAGGATGATTAAAGGGGATGGGAGAAGTGATGGCAGCAATGTTGGATTGGAAAGGAGAAGTCCCTCGGTGGCTATCCACCCTGGTCTAATACCATGTTGATAACATCTACCTTTAAATATGAAAAATTGAGTACAATCCCATCCTATAAACAGGGGGAGAAACAATAAGGAAGCACGTAACTCTAATGGGACTAATATAAGTTAACCCATATTACATAACAATGAGATAAATGAAAAAATAGAATTAAAGGAAATAAAACAACTAAAGATAAATATATATCTCACTAAAAACAAGTATTTCTTATCACTATGAATCCCAACCTCGCCTTGGAGTTGAGGGACCATGTTTATGGAAGAGGATATCACCCTTGAGGTACAATATGACATATTCACAACTGTTGGTCAGCTATATGCATACAGTAGTTGAACAAACCTCTAATTAAGGATTACTTCACTCTTCCCTTCCTTGGATAGGCTGTGGACTATATAAGAACACCAGGAATTAAATTGTTCTTCGATGAGTATTATAGTTTTTATCAAATTCACATCTACCTAGATGTCAAGGAAATGACCACATTCACATGCCCACTTTTGACATGTATGCATTTCATAGGATGGCATTTGGGATTTACAATGCCACCTCCACATTCCAATGTTGCATAATGTAACATCCCTGACCTGGGTTATGAACTAACCCTTGGTGTTTTTCATAAATATGTGATTAGATGCTTGTGCTTATCTTATGAAATGTAATTAAAGATTTTGAGGAACTTATATTTCTATCTTAGTCCTTTTTTAACAATGTTGCAATATTGTTTTGTTAATTTTGGACTAATGTGCAAATTACCCAAGTTGAGGGGTTGACTTGCAAATTGCACATGTTAATATGTTCCTATGATGATGAGACATCACAAGAATGAATATGGTGTAGTGGTATGGATTCCACAAGCTTGAGCACCAAGATATAGCTTATACAACAATCCTTGTGCTTTAAAACCTAGTTTTGGTGTAAAATGCAATTTACCCAAATCCAAGGGTGCAACACGTAAAATATACCCTCTAGAGTATCTCTAATGTTTCTTGGCATCAATTTGAGCAAAGAAATGAGGAGGGCGCCTCATTTGAATGATCGAAGAGGAAAGATAATATTGATATCAAAATAATCAATACTTAAGCAAATGGCCCTTATATATATATATATATATATATATATATATATATATATATATATTTATATATAACTTAATAAGGTAATAGGTTTCTTTTCCTTTTAACCTTGCATAAGGGAGTAGCTTTGCATGTGATTAGGAGGAAGAAATGTGGCCATGAATGGGGCAATCCATGGTGGATATGATTCGGAAATAAAAGAGATAACTACCTTTTCCTTTGCCTTAAAAATATCCAAAAGTATATAAGGATTCTTAACAACAAGCAATGGATCGTTTCCCTTAGTCCTTTTCTCATCTTCTTGCTTTGGACCGACCTAGAGGAGCTATGGAGCAGAAAAGGATGACCAAGCTGGTTTGGGTAAGCTTTGATCATCACCTAGCTCGAATACATGATGGAACCCTAAAACAAGGTTGGTTTATTGGTTTTCTTTACACAATTCTTCTTTGTAGCCATCTTCTCCATCCAAATCTTGAAGAACGGACCTTAGGCAACCTTTGGAGCTTCATCCACCATTAAATCTATGAAAATTGGAGCTCTGGATCAGTACTAGAGGCAGGTTTTATAACTCTAAACATTAAGTTTTTTTACTGCATCCTCTTCTCCTAGAATCGTTGGTTGTTCTTATTCTTTAGACACCTTTGTATGTTCTTGCTAGCAATTCCGAGTAGAACAGTCCCTGTTCTTGAGATAGAAGATGATGACGTTAATTCCAAAGTTTATCCACAAACTTGCTTTAGCAAACAGTCTCTAACCCCTTGCACAAACGGTTTCCCAAACCGTTTGGGAGAAAATGGTTTCAAACCGTTTGAATGCAAACATTTCCAACCAAGAACGCATGGAAACGCACGGTCCAAGACCGTTTGGATGCGTTGACCAGGCATTGACCATTTGGAGGTCTGTTGTAAACAATATGTACTAATCACCCACCAAAAATCATCAAGTAATTCCAAGAGAATCACCAATTGAAGGCCCATGAGTCACCTAAACCCTAATCGGGTCTATTGTTGATTTCAATAATTCAATCATGATGAAGTTTGGGTTGAGTGACCCAAGCAGTTTCAAAACCATTTGGGGATACCCAAACGGTCTCAAGACCGTTTGGTGATCACCCAAGACCATTTGGAGGTCTATGGTTAATTAGGGTTGACCAATTGAGGGTCCAATGATATCATGTTGATGAGCAATTAAGTGTTGATTTGGTGACCAAACCTAGGGTTCAGCCCTTAAGTGAATGACTTGGTTTATGATGATACAATGGGAAAACAGTCTCAAGACCGTTTGGAGGATATCCAAATGATACCAAGACCATTTGGGGTTCACCCAAGACCGTTTGGAGGTCTAGGGTTGACTATTGTCAAGTGGTTGTAAATCTAAAGGTAATAAGTTGAAGTGTAATGGATTAGTGCCCTACTGATCAATTCAAAGAATTAAACCTTCATGGGTTGAGTTAGTTTTTGATGTTGACTTGAGCAAACGGTCTCAAGACCATTTGGAGGTTATCCAAATTATCCCAAGACCGTTTGGGTCAGGTCATGACCAAATTGAATGATGGTTAAATGGTTTCAAATAAATTAGACTTATGTTGATATATGTTGAAGGGTAATCAATTCCAAACCCTAATTCAATCGATCCAAGCCCTAATTGATGATCAATTGAGGGTCAATTGAGTGTAAAACTAGTTGAGGGTTGACCTAATTGACTCAATTGATGAGTGGCTAACAAGTGTATGGTTGATTGAGGGGTTCGACATTGGAAACCCTAACTCAATTGAAGTGGTTGAGACACTTTTTGGTCCATGCGAATTTTTGAGGTGGTTTGGTCCAAATGGTCTCAAGACCATTTGGGTCCAAACGGTATCAAGATCGTTTGGGACCAAATGATCCCAAACCTTTTGATCTCATGCGGTTTCAAAATCAATTTTTTCCATGTGGTTTCAAAGTCAAACTTGACCAAACGGTCATCGTGACCAACCGGTCTTCACCTCATCTTGGGCAAACTGTCTTGAGTGTGCACTTTACCAAACGGTTTCAAAGTCAAACTAGACCAAACGTTCAACAACACCAAACGGTTTCAAGGTCCATCCAAGACCGTTTGGGGAGTTTGTGTGCAAGACCGTTTGAGGTATGAAAAGGTTAAGAACGTTTGATGCCCTTAGTGGTCAAGATGGTTTAGTAGTTGATTAACCTAAACCTCAAAGATACCTAAAGTGATTAAGGGACCAAGTAATTAGTTGATTAATGTATAATCAATGGTGAACATTACAAAAGTACCCTCGATGGGATAGAGCGACCAATACCCTCTGATCAAGGAGCCTTAATAACCACAATAGTAATGACATAACCCATGATGTCAAGTTTGATTTGACTTAACCTAATAAAGAGTGATGTAAACATCATCTAATAGAAAGAGGAGAGAGAAGACTCCTTCTATAAATGAGAATCAAGTAACAAGCTTCCAATATGTATGAATGTATCTAATTTGGGTATGATCCTTTATAGTGAGATCATGGAAACCCTAATTATGATGGTTAATGAATCTTAACCTAATTTAAAGACATTAATGGAAGTAATCCTCATACATGATGTTGGTATGATCTTAATTCATTGTAATATGAATAGTAAACCCTAGTCTAGGGTAATGTGATATAATTTGAATAGTAAACCCTAATCTAGGGAAATGTGATGGTATGAACAGTAAACCCTAATTTTGGGTTATGCATTTAAGCATGAAGTATTATACTTCAGTATGAAATGAGTAACCATTATGCCATTGTAAGATAAAGGGGTTGAATAACCCTAATTGAATTGAATAGGGAAAACCTAACCCTATTAAGGTCATAGTGGTACAACCCTTGAATTGAAAGTTTATCTTTGAATTGCAATATGCTGATATAGAGATTAATTGCCTATTATCAAGTGTATTAATTATGCAGGCTTTTATGAAATGGTGAACATAGTCAGGTAAGGGCTATGATGTCATATTTATTAAAGCACTTTGTATGCTTTGAAAGTAATGATATTCTATGTTGCCTAGTGAGAGGTAACATATGAGATTGATAGGATGGGATAGCCATGAGAAATATCTGCATTGTTACAATCAAGGTCATACTATTAAAATGATTTAATAACAAAATGTTACTTGGTAACAAGTGTTTTGATAATCTAAGGGTTTGAATACCCATATTCTTGAATCACAATGATGATATGGTTAGGGATTGATATCCCAATGTTAACAATATGTGATATGAACTTGATACAATTAGTACTCTTTCTTTATAGCAATTGTCTTATTGGTTTATGTTTAAAAACATGCCTGATGCTAAAAGAATGCCATAATGTACTTAAATAATCAAGTATAATGATATCATGTAGAGCCCTGACCGTAGATCCATCATTGTCAGAAGTTAAATGATGTTGAAATAGGTTTTCCTAAGGGAACTCCTCGAGAGCATACTTTTGAGTATGTGGGGGTTATGGTCGCTAATATCCTTATGTCCTAATGTAAGAATTGATGTGAGATGTAGGATTAATCTCTCAATCCTTCATTATATGTTTATGCCGGGATGACATATCACTAATCTCCCGATGATGTTGTTAATGTCGCATCGATGAGAGATAAACAAGAAATCCCTCGATGGCGAAGAGAGTACAACACGCCATTGTAACTCTAATAGCGAAGTTGCCAGAATATCCTAGAAAGCTATTATGGCAAAGACACAAGATGTCATTCATGATGATCCTCACACTGAATGAGGAAGATGAGGTCACAGGAATCCGACTCTTCTGATGACCTATGTATGGTAACGATTGCAATTTCGTAATGGTCGGTTGGAGTATGAGAGGTGTAACTCTTCTCCTCAGGGCATAAATATGTTTGAAAAATGTAATCATCCGTATAGCCTAATTGCTTAGGTTGAACTATGAGACACAATGAATGATGATATATTGCTTATAGTGTTCCAGTTACATAACTAGTATACATGTCCTTCTTATTCCTTAATGATATATGTCTTGTCATTCAATCAAGTTATAATTGAAATGATTGCTTATAAAATATTGTTCTACTTAGCTTATGCAATGTTTTACCTGCTATCGAATAATTATAGTTCTACTACTTAGTGTTATTCCTTTATTGAAATAACAATGCTCCCGGCAGAGAGTTATAACTCTCGCTGGGACAATTATTCAATTGTCACACCCCGTGGGATTCGACTTTTTTAGCTAGACGTCGAGGACGAAGGAACCCATCAGTGGGTGAGCAACAACAACAACAACAACAACAACATCAGGGACAGCAGTGATCCTCAGGTGGAGACATTGTCTGTCAAGTCTAGTAGATAGAATGTCCTATGTGTCATCTCTGTACTCTCAGGTCCTAGGAGTCTTCAGATGTTTTCCAATATATATGAGATTTTGGCGTAATTCCTCGAGATTTTTGTATCTTTCCTTGTACAGCTAATAAGGTAGCTGATGTTTGTAATACTCGAGATGTGATATTACAAAGATGTAATGATGGATCGGTCTGTAAACCACTTATCATGTTTCTTTATGAAAGAGTTTTATCATTTATAGATCTCTTTATGAAAAGTTTTAATTTTTAGTAATTTTCAATAATTTGCGGCTAATTAATCGCTTCCACATTAGTTTACATTCGCTGATCTTGTTTTTCGAGACATGTCATCACAGTTTAGTGGTATCAGAGCTCTAGGTTTGCTGAGTCTATAGAGACATAGGACTTAGGATGTTGAGTCTGTTCTAGTGCCTTGCAGTATATCTGATAGTGTCTTCTGCTTATCAGGAAGAGAAGATAAAACTAAGGATGTCTAGACCACATGAGGAACATGTTGTTGAGAGTAGTATTGTTGCACCTAGAGAAGGTGCAAGAAACCAAGAAAGAGAAGAACTTGTTCCTGAACTACCCTAGTTCAATCCAACTGACATGGGGAACCCAGCCATCCAAGCTATGTTTGGGTTGTTTATGACTGCCATGATACATATGACTGATAGGATGCCTATACCTGCACCTAGGGCACCTACCCATACTGAAGGACAAGGAGTCGCTAAGACGTTTGAACAACATCTCCAGTTGGAGCCATAGAGTATGATGGAACAGATGACCCAACAGATGCTGACTTGTGGATAACTAAACTAGAGGAGGCCTTTAGAATCCTGAACACCCCTGAAGCTGAGAAGGTTAGACATGATGTATATCTCCTCAAGGGGAATGCTGGTCATTGATGGACCATGGAAGAACTGAAAAGGGCTAGTGTGGAGATTGCATGGGAAGTTTTTTGATGGAAATTTATCAACAAATACTTCCCTATGACGTTTCTGGATGAGAAAATATCTCAGTTCGAGAGGTTAAGGCAGGGACCTATGAACATTAGCGAATACGAGGCTATGTTCAAGGAGCTGTTGCAGTTCTGTCCAAATATGGAAGCTACAAATGAAGAAAGGATTAGGCGTTTTGAGAAAGGATTAACCGCTGAGTTGACCACCCCTGGGTCTGCTCTGGAGAACAGGGAAAGGTTTGTTACCTTTGTGGAATCAATCAGGAGGATAGAGAAGTATATATCAGAGAAGAGAAAAACTAAGAATAAGAGGATGTATCCCCAGTTCCAAGGATCTTCATCTAAAGATTTCAAGAAACCTAGGTTTTCTGCACCTACACCAGCACCTAGATTCAGTACTCAGACACAGTGGACGTCAAATAGGGGTAGAGGACAAAGCCTACCACTATAAGGAGCTCGCAGTTCAACATCTATGTCGGTTACAGGACCACCCAAACCACAACAACTGAACAGAAGTTGTTACATATGTGGGAAGATGGGACATCCTGTGAAAGATTGGAGAGCCATAGAAGTGAGTGTGACTCAACCTCAGAGGTAGAGTCAGAAAGTATCCCGAAAGAGACAGTTCCCACAAAGTGCTAGAGTATGTGGACAAGCGTCCCAAGATGGATCATCGACACCTAGTCAATGAGCACCGAATCAACCACAGGCGACGATAATATTTGATGCGATGAATCCACCTGATGTAGTGATCAACCCTCGGATTGTGGCAGGTCAGATGGAGTTGTTATATTCTGATATGCCTATATCTTGTGTTGTATCTGTTTTAATTGATCTGGGTGCTACACACTCCTTTATCACTCGAAGAGAGATTCTTGACTGCAACTTGACTATAAGTCATAGAGCAGATAGTTTGTTGCTAGAAACTCCGTTGATGGGGTCTGTTGTGTTGTGGGTGGTATGTTCTCCCTGCATCCTCTTCTTTTCTGAACATGGCATTCAAGTGGATCTTATACCATTTGAGATGCATGGATTTGATATAATCCTTGTGATGGATACCTTAGAAAGGTATAAGGTTGTCTTGGATTGTGAGTCCAAGCAAGTTGTGTTCACTGATGAAAGTGACACATGGATCTTTCAAGGAGAAAGAAAGATTCTACCAACCTGTCTTGTGTCATCTATGGTTGCCGAGAAGCTGATGAGGCAAGGATGTTATGCATTCTTGGCCCATATGTTAGATACTACCATGGAGAGTCCTAACCTTATTGAAGTTCTGGTAGTCAGGGAGTTTGCAGACGTATTTCCTGAAGAACTTCCAGGTGTGCCGCCGCCTCGGGAGATTGATTTTGAAATCAATTTAATCCCATACACGCAACCAATAGCACAAACACCATATAGGATGGTGCATGCTGAGATGGCATAATTCAAGAAACAACTGTAAGAGTTGCTTGAGAAGGGTTTCATCCAACCGAGTACTTCACCTTGGGGTGCTCCAGTCCTCTTTGTTAATAAGAAAGACGAGTCAATGCGGTTGTGCATTGATTATAGACAATTAAATAAAGTAACAATAAAGAATAAGTATCCTCTGCCAAGGATTGATAATCACATTGACTACTTGCACGGTGCAACCATCTTCTCAAAGATAGATTTGAGGTCGAGATATCATCAGCTACGTATTAAGGATGGTGACATACCAAAATCTACCTTTAGCACAAGGTATGGTCACTATGAGTTTACAATTATGTCGTTTGGACTAAAACATGCACCAGCTGCATTCATGGAAATCATGAATAGAATCTTCCGACCTTTTCTCGATCAGTGTGTTGTTGTCTATATAGATGACATCCTGATCTATAGTAGAGATGCTCAGCATCATGAACATCATCTTCGTCATGCTCTAACATTGCTAAGAGAGCATAAGCTATACGCTATGTTTAGCAAGTGCAAGTTCTAGTTACCAGAAGTTTCTTTTCTGGGACACGTAATATCTTCTTCAGGTATACGTGTTGACCCTAAAAAGGTAGATTCTGTTCTGCAATGGGAGCAGCCGAAGACACCGATAGAAATTTGTAGTTTCTTAGGGTTGGCAGGCTATTACCGAAGGTTCATTAAGAACTTTAGCTCTATAGCTTTACCCTTGACTAAGTTTACTAGGAAGGATGCTCCTTTTGTTTGGAGTGATAAGTGTCAACAATCGTTCTAGTTGTTGAAGGAGAGGTTGTCAAGTGCACATGTGCTTGTGTTACCTAAACAAGGAAAAGGATATATAGTTTTCTGTGATGCCTCTAAGAATGGACTTGGATGTGTGCTGATGCAGGATAAGCAAGTGATTTCTTTTGCTTCCCGACAACTTAAGAAACATGAGGAGAATTATCTGACACACGATCTAGAACTAGTTGTGTAGATCACACCTTGAAAATCTGGAGACATTATCTTTATGGAGAAACATTCCATATTTTCACAGACCATAAGAACCTTAAGTATATCTTTTCTCGGCATGAGCTTAATATGAGGCAACGCCGCTGGATGGAGTCAATCAAGGACTATGATTGCACAATTGATTACCATCCAGGGAAGTCCAATGTAGTTGTTGATGCTTTGAGTAGGAAATCAGCAACACCGGCCCTAGATAGAGCACAACTGAATTCCTTAGTGTGCTCAAGGAGAGATATAATTATCTCCTTAAGGCAAGACAATGTACAGTTAAGAGTATCGTTGTTATCTGGATTGTTAGCTGAGATGCACATAAAACCTACTCTGAGAGAGCAGATTAAGGAGGCACAACAAGTTGATGTTGTAGTACAACAGATCATATCAGAGTATGGTAGTGAGAAACGAGAAGGGTTCCATGACTCAGATGATCAAGTAGCCTGTTATCATGGTAGGATGATAGTGCCTGATGTGGATAACTTGAGGAAATTAGTCCTAGAAGAAGCTCATTCTTAGATTTATGCTATGCATCCAGGAAGCACCAAGATGTATCGAAACTTGAAAGATATGTATTGGTAGATTGGTTTGAAGAAAGACATTGTTGAGTTTGTTATGCGATGTCCTGTGTGTCAGCAAGTTAATGCTGAACACCAGAAGCCTGCAGGAACAATGAAACCTTTACCCATACCACAATGGAAGTGGGATCATGTAACCATGGACTTTGTGGTTGGTCTACCCAGGATAGCCAAAGGACAAGATTCCATCTGGGTAATAGTTGATTGGTTGACAAAGACGACACAGTTCAAACCTATCAAAACAACCTATTCTGCTGAGAAGCTGGCATAGTTGTATGTAGATGAAATAGTACGACTGCATGGAGTCCCAGTCACCATTGTTTCTGACAGAGGTCCCCAGTTTATGAGTCATTTTTGGGAGCGAATTCATAAAGCCTTAGGCACACAGTTAAGGTTTAGTACAACCTTTCATCCTCAGACAGATGGACAATCATAAAGGACTATACAAACCTTGGAGGACTTTGTCAGAGCACGTGTTCTTCAATTCACAGGGAGTTGGGATCTACACCTAAGCTTGATAGAGTTTGCCTACAACAATAGCTATCAACATAGAATTGACATGGCATCTTATGAAGCTTTTTATGGTAGACGTTGTAGATCACCCCTATGTTGGTATGAAACTGGTGAATATCAACTTTTAGGTCATGATCTTGTGAAACAGACTACCGAGAAGATTAGAGTGATACAACAACAGATAAAAATTGCACAGGATAGGCAGAAATCTTACGTTGATAAGTGTCGTAGACCTTTAGAGTTCTAGGTTGGAGATAGAGTGTACCTCAAAATCTCACCTTGGAAAGGAGTTTTGAGATTTTGAAGGAAAGGAAAGTTAGCTCCAAGGTTTATGGGGCCTTATCCAATCATTGAACAGATTGGAAGAGTAGCTTATAAGCTAGAGTTACCACTAGAGTTACAAAATTTACACCCTGTGTTCCACATTTACATACTTAGGAAATGTCATCCTGATACAGAATCAGTTCTGCAACCTATGGAAGTAGAGTTGAATGATGATGTGTCTTATGAGGAAGGACCTGTGTCAATCCTTGATAAAAGAATTAAACAACTGAAAAAGAAAGATATAAGTCTTGTGAAAGTCCTCTGGAATCACCGTGGTGTTGAGGAAGCCACGTGGGAACTAGAGGAAGAGATGAGAGGGAAATACCCTGCTCTTTTCTCTTAATATGTTTTGTTGATTTTGGGGATGAAATCCTTGTAAGGGGTGGATAATTTGTAACATCCCTGACCAGGGTTATGAACTAACCCTAGGTGTTTTGCTTAAATATTTGATTAGATGCTTGTGGTTATCTTATGAAATGTAATTAAAGCTTTGGAGGAACTTATATTTCTATCTTAGTCCTTTTTGAACAATGTTGCAATATTGTTTTGTAAATTTTGGACTAATGTGCAAATTACCCAAGTTGAGGGGTTAACTTGCAAATTGCACATGTTAAGATGTTCCTATGATGATGAGACATCATAAGAATGAATATGGTGTAGTGGTATGAATTCCACAAGCTTGAGTACTAAGATATAGCTTGTAGAGAAATCCTTGTGCTTTAAAACCTAGTTTTGGTGTAAAATGCAATTTACCCAAAACCTAGGGTGCAACATGTAAAATATACCCTTTAGAGTATCTCTCATGTTTCTTAGCATCAAGTAGAGCAAAGAAAATGAGGAGGGTGTTGTTGGTATGTATGCCCTGAGAGCCAATCATGTGATGATTGATGGGATACATTAAGATTGATTTGATAAACATCAAAGGCAAGCTTCCAATTCATTCTGGTTCAGTCATATGAGATAGTGATAGAACAGATTGAATCTCTAGAGAATGACAGTACTCAATGACGTATGCTTTCAGGTTGAGGACCTAAACGATGAGATCATACTGATACTAAGAGTTTGTACATTCTTGTTATGTCCCTAGTTAGATGTCATTGTGGAAGGTAGATAGACAACAATGACACACAAGACTAGATTGTGGTGTTGTTTGATGACATAATCTCATTAGTCATGATATAGAGATATCAAACCAAACACATAGGTACTTGTTAGAGAACAAGTGTACCGGACAGACCCACCGTGAGTTTGACACATGGAACCATGAGATGGTAGTCACAGTCAGTACTCACACTGATGGTGGTGAGTGTGATTCTTAGACCTGATATCACTACACTCAACACATGTCGTTGGGCACACTTTGACATCATCAAATGCAGTCCTGAAACATGGGTTGTTATAAAGGTGATGATTGGGTGGCTTTGACACATGGGGCTTTTGAGGGGTGAGTGATAGATATGGGATTTGTCCCTCCTGAGGGAGTTTGATATACATGGCCACTTGATGAGTAGGATTGAGAAAGGCGTGCACGCATGTGTGAATCAGTATGTGATACTGATGTCATACATATCTCTTCCAGTCTACTCTGAGATCAAGAAAGTGAATGAACGTTGACAGGATGACTGTTCCATGCCTCGAGTTCATTCGGGATATCAGTGACAAAGGAATTATACATTCGTTGTAACACCATTCACGGATTGTAGGATGAAAGTTGTTCTCCAACTTTCTACTTTCACTTCGGTAGCACTGATGTGTGACTAGGCACCGCTCTTTGCTTGTGAAGTCATAAGTGTTATGGACTTTCACTGCCACCGTGAAATGGACCTGCAGGGTCACACACATAGGATTTAACCTGGAAGAGGATTTTTGTCCACAAGCAATGTTTAGATTGATTACTAAAGGAGTTTAGTAGTTCAATTAAACACTCAATCAGTCGATGGCTCAATATCGTATGGTTCAAGGTGTTGGACGCATTGATTAGAGTATCAGATTGATTGAAATCGCATTTGACTGATTCTGCACAATCTGCACTCCCAACCGATCGGTTCATGTGATGAACCAGTCGGCTGAGGTTGCTGAACCGGTCGACTCAATTGTTGAACCAATCGGCTCATGCACAGAGTGAAACGACCGATTCAAGTGTTGAACCGATCGGTTCAACTGGTGCAATCGAGCAACTTGGGAAAGTAGGATTGGTGAGAATTTTCCTTTCGTTTCAATTATCCAATTTGATTGGAATTAGGATTGGTATTCGATACTGATTGGAAACAAAAGAAGGAAAGTCAATCGGGAACCAACCTGGAACCCCAACCAACCGGTTCATGAGTGAACTGATCGGTTCAAGGGTCCCAAACGATCGGTTCAGTGGTGAACCGATCTATTCAGGTCCGCAACCGACCGGTTCACTTGTGAACCGATCGGATCAGGTTGCGAGGTGATTGCTTTTTGTGGAAAATCCCGAACCCTTCTACTCCTGCTTTTAGTCCCGCATTGCCCGGGATGGAGAACCCTGTCCCATGACTCTCCTATATATATAGGGGTATTTGGGGGCTTCTCACAGTACAACTCAGTGCAACCAGTTGCTCTGCAAGTTGTCGTTCTCTCTGGTTTTGGTAACCGTGAGAAAACCCGAGCAAGTGCTTCCCGCAAAAGGGAGGTGCAGCAAGGGAAGGACAACTGCAGTTGCAACAGGAGACAGGAGAGCGTGTTGGCGACTAGTACGTCAACATGAGGGTGCGACTCCTTCCACTTCTTTGTGGGACAAGGAGTGTGGAGTTCCAGGTGGTCCGTGTGGACTACTACAGAGGCGGGAGGACACTGCCACTTAGGAGGACAACTGTCATTCGACAGTCCGGTTCGAGTAGAAGTTGTCAGTCTCGGTGTGACCAGGATTTACACAGACACCGTCGAAGTCTGGAGTTGAAGACCGTGCATTGCGCGAGGTATTGTCTCCGAGCAAGCCTCGGGACAAGGTATGATTCCACAAACCATCCTTTCCTATTATATAGATGTTGACGCGTTTCCTCGGTATGGGTTGGGGGAGAAAATTTTTTGTTTTCGCTGCCTTCTCTGTCTCCCCTAAAACCCAACAGTGGTATCAGAGCCACGTCAACTGCTCTACATTTTAGGAATATTGATATGATCGATTTTGGTTTGTCGTATTTATTTATTGCATACGATGTGAATAATATCGGCTTTATGCATGTCCAATCCTAAATCCACAAATCCCTAATTACATATATGATATGTATTATTAATGCACTCGATACGCGTCTCCCTTAAATGAGTTTTGTGGTGGATGTGTGTAGCATGATTATGGCCTATAAACCCCCATCTGTGTGTGGTTGTTTGTGGTTTCTTGCATCTCAGTCTGCACACCGATCTTCCCTCTCTTATTCCTGATGTAACTTGAAATAATTCGAGATTCTTTCCTACCCTTGCTCCCCCGGCCCGAATGTAAATCAGGGTTTCCCTTTTAAAGAAATGTAATAAATAGGATAGATTTTTATTTCCTGTTATGTCAAAGACTGGCGGACATCAAGACGACTGCTCAGACGGTCGGTTCAAGGAGTGAACCGATCGGTTGATGACCGGTTCGAGGAGCGAGACGAGCGGATGGCAGACATGACGAGATGCACGACGACCAGGCGAACCGATCGGTTGGAGGAGCCAACTGATCGGCTGGTGGCACCCAGACGACCTGCTGGAGAGTACAGATCATTCATGTGATGAGTTGATCATCTCAGATGGCAAGGCACAGATGTTCATCTTGTACAGGTTGCATGTGATGTAGACCTAGATGACCTTGATTCCTCTTGGCTTGAGGAATCACATTAGGATGGCCATAATCATCGCTTTTTATCATTGTGCGTGTTTTCTATGGGATATAGCATGTATATGACATGTACTATGTATTGTGGTGATTGGATATGTACATGTATATAAAACCAAATCCCTCATTAAATATTAAGTTTTATATGCCTTCCAAATGTGACACACGTGAAAAGCTTGATCGACCAAGTGTGGCACGCCCAAGCGTGGTGCACCGTCTATCTCGTGGAAGCGTGAAGGGTGAATGTGTGGGTCTGCCCAAGCAGGGTGCATGTTCATCGTGTTTGCTTTGGGTCGGACTTAACAAGGTGACCTAGATAGGATCTAGCGCCTTGAGGCATGGAGATGATCATTGCAAGGAGTTGTAGATGACATCTTATCAAGAGTTGCATATGATGCAATTGGCAAAAGTTGCCTACCTGAGAGATCTATGTTGTGGGTGACAGCCCAAGCTGGTCCATGACTTAGAGGATTTCAAGATCTTGCCCACTAGAAGGTTGTACGCTGCAATCTTCTGAATTGATGGTGAGGGCTATCAATTTGAAGTAAAATAGTGGGAGCGATAATTAATTAAAGGCCTAATTATATCGTCAAATTTTCAAATCAATAAAATAAGTCAAAAATGAGTTTTTGGACTAAAATTGCATATTTTCCTTTTGTAGTTCAAATGGCAACAAACAACAACAACTTTTCTTTGCGATCGGTCCTTGACAAGGACAAGCTAAATGGGACAAACTTCCACGACTGGTATCGGACATTGAGAATTGTTCTCACTCAAGAGTGTAAGCTCTATGTCCTGGATACTCCCATTCCAGAGGAACCCACTCCTAATGCACCAAAGACAGAAAGGGATGCTTACAAGAAGCATTCTGATGATGCCATTGATGCAAAGTGCTTGATGCTATGTTCAATGAACCATGAGTTGCAGAGGCAACATGAGAACATGGGTGTCATAGAGATGATTCAGCATCTCAGGAACATGTATGAAGATCAGGCACGGCAAGAGAGGTACAATGTTTCTAGGGCGCTATTCAAGTGCATCATGACAGAAGGAGATCCAGTTGGTCCTCACACACTCAAAATGATTGGGTATGTGGGGAACCTGCAGAGACTGGGATTTCCACTGAGCCAAGAGTTGGCTACTGACGTGACACTGCAATGGTTGCCAGAATCTTACAGTCAATTTGTGATGAACTACAACATGAACAACTTTGATAGGCCACTGTCAGAGTTGTTGGGCATGTTGAGGACAGCCGAGTTACAGATGAAGAAGGACAAGCTTAAGTCCGTGATGGTGATCACGAGCAAGAAAGGAAAGTCCAAGCGCAAGGACAAGGGCAAAGCTAAGAAAGGTTTTGAAGCTAGCCAGGAGTCCAAGCCATCTTCAGCTCTCAAGGCCAAGGGAGGCGTGACCAAGAAAGGAAATTGCCACCATTGTTAGAAGCCAGGACATTGGAAAAGGAATTTCCTCTCTACCTGGAAGAACAAAAGAAGAAGGAGGCGACTGAAGCCTCTACTTAAAGGTGTCATGTAAATAAACTTGTAACACTTTTTGAGGTATATGATACCAAGATGTAAAGTGTAAAGCATTCTTACTTGGGGCAAGTGTTGCCTTTATAGATAGGAATACTTTTTTTTTATTTACAGCCAATAAGGCATGTAATACAGTTATGAACTGCTATTTCATACTTGCCAATAGATAGAAACACTTTATTTTTGCATATTGTATGACAATGATGGCAATCAATAAAGTTGTGTTTGCAATCTTAAAGATGTGATCTTTGTGGCAATGCCTTGTTTATCTTATGATATTTGATATGCATAAGATAAGATGATACCTAAAAGTTATAGATAACTCAAACAATTTAATTAGCATCAATCATGAGAAATTCATTTCTATTTTCCATGTGATGGATAAAACTTGACTCTTTTGGTTAGAGAACCAGTAAGGGACATGAATATCTTGGACATGATTAATCAATCTTCACTAATGTAGTGGGAGAGTGATTATCCTATTAGGTATAATACATGTGATGTATTTACATACCTATTTGAATAAATGATAATACTTCAAATGGTGTTTAGAGAAATACCAATATGAATATCTTGAAGTGTTCAAGATTATCATAAATGAAGTACAAATTTGGTAAAGTATTAATTCTTGATGAGATCAATGAATGAAATACTTGGACCAAATGTTTGTGATCCTTATGAGCGATTATGATAGTGTATCATAGTGAACTCATGATTAAGGCATGTTGATGTCTGAATCAAAAGAAGGAATCATACTCTAAGGAGTTAGAGAATGATTGTCAAATAACGGAATTCTTCTTAATAAATGAATACCCCACACTAACAAAAGAAATTAAGAATCACAAGGGTTGTGAGTTCTTATATCTTTAACAGATACACCTTAATTATCTATATGATTAGTTGTTCATGTGATGAGTCAACTATCAAGATGAATATGAGGAACCGAATCTTGAGTTATGGTTTATGACCGTTACATCCTAAATGACATCCATGTGAACCATAAGGTATGACCTTGATGGTAGCACTCATTGGATCATATCCATAAGTGCAAATGAGTCTTAAGTGTTAAGACACATGGATAACATTTTTGAGAAGGATGATGCTTGTTGATTGCAACTTAATGACTAAGAGATTTGGCATATGGATACTAAAACCGCATTCCTATGAGGAACAAAACCAGGATGTGTTTGTGACACAACCTATAAGGTTTATGAATCCACTAATGCAAATGATGTCTAAAAGTTACAATGGACTAATCAATGTGATTGATTGAGTACAAGCAACTCAAAATTGGATCTTTATTTTGATGATATAGTCAAAGGGTTTGACTGATATGTCAAAGATAAAGAAGGGATCTGTGATTTAGTGGGAGCGTATTCACATTCCACATATTGATGTGAAATGGAAATGTTCTAGATTGGAAATCCAAAAGTGGAAATTATCTTTAAGGAAGATAGAAATGTTTCCTATGTGATAGGAATAGAGATCTATAGAGATAGTTCTCGAAAACCTCTTGACCTAAAAAGAGAGAGCATACATTGGCAATCTGTACTGAAGTGTTCAGTATGCACAGATTCAGTGGGAGAAAACTTGTCCATGTTACATGGATATTAGTATCCCAAGGCCAAGTGTCCAATTCTTATGAAGAATGGGAACACTAAGAATAGATATGGATCTATCATGTATGTAATCATCCCATTATCTTGCATGTATGACATGGCAAGAATGAAATGCATTCATCATCTTGTATGTGGGACATGGCAATATGATGTGCTCATCCTGATAACTCGTATGTGGGACATGACGAGTGGATGTCTGTCTGTTTCTAGTAAGGGTTACTGGAATGCCATGAGAACTTGATAAGTACTTGTGAAGTACTAGTTCTATGGAGATAAGGAAGAGTTCGATGTAAAGAGTTACATTGATGTGAACTTCCGAAAAGATAGAAAATTAATCGCAAAATATACATAGGATGTATAAAACTGAAAGTTTGTTGATAATTGGAAGTGTTCCAATAAAACCATTTAAAAGGGAAATGTTGAGTATCTATGTGTTAGTGAACAACAGTAGATACTATATGGATCTGGAAGTTCATGAGATGAACTTATATTCCACTCATTGATGACAAGTCTGGAATCCTTGATCATGCAATGTGGCTAAAGGTTAGCAAATGGAATACAAGATCGCATATTACGACAACTCCATCTCATACGTGTGACGTATAGCGAAGAGATGAGAGACATGCAATTTTACAGACCTTGGCAAGGTGTTGCCATTACTCACTATGTTGGCACTAGAGCACAGTAACATGTTGGACATGTTTGAAGATCACTATGAATATGATTCATGGGTGATTGGCTCGCAGTGCAAGTGGGAGTCTGTTGGTATGTATGCCCTATGAGCCAATCATGTGATGATTGATGGGATACATTAAGATTGATTTGATAAACATCAAAGGCAAGCTTCCAATTCAGTTTGGTTCAGTCATATGAGATAGTGATAGAATAGATTGAATGTCTAGAGAATGACAGTACTCAATGACGTATGCTTTCAGGTTGAGGACCTGAACGATGAGATCATACGGATACTAAGAGGTTGTACATTCTTGTTATGTCCCTAGTCGGATGTCATTGTGGAAGGTAGATAGACAACAATGACACACAAGACTAGATTGTGGTGTTGGTTGATGAAAGAATCTCATTAGTCATGATATAGAGATATCAAACCAAACATTTAGGTACTTGTTAGAGAACAAGTGTACCGGACAGACCCACCGTGAGTTTGACACATGGAACCATGAGATGGTAGTCACAGTCAGTACTCACAGTGATGGTGGTGAGTGTGATTCTTAGACCTGAAATCACTACACTCAACACATGTCGTTGGGCACACTTTGACATCATCAAACACAGTCTTGAAACATGGGTTGTTATAAAGGTGATGATTGGTTGGCTTTGACACATGGGGCTTTTGAGGGGTGAGTGATAGATATGGGATTTGTCCCTCCTGAGGCAGTTTGATATCCATGGCCACTTGATGAGTAGGATTGAGAAAGGCGTGCACGCATGTGTGAATCAGTATGTGATACCGATGTCATACATATCTCTTCCAGTCTACTCTGAGATCAAGAAAGTGAATGAACGTTGACAGGATGACTGTTCCATGACTCGAGTTCATTCGGGATATCAGTGACAAAGGAATTATACATTCGCTGTAACACCATTCACAGATTGTAGGATGAAAGTTGTTCTCCAACTTTCTACTTTCACTTGGGTAGCACTGATGTGTGACTAGGCACCGCTCTTTGCTTGTGAAGTCATAAGTGTTATGGACTTTCACTGCCAATGTGAAATGGACCTGTAGGGTCACACACATAGGATTTAACCTGGAAGAGGAGTTTTGTCCACAAGCAATGTTTAGATTGATTACTAAAGGAGTTTAGTAGTTCAATTAAACACTCAATCAGTCGATGGCTCAATATCGTAAGGTTCAAGGTGTTGGACGCATTGATTAGAGTATCAGATTGATTGAAATCGCATTTGACTGATTTTGCACAATCTGTACTTCCAACCGATCGGTTCATGTGATGAACCGGTCGGCTGAGGTTGCTGAATCGGTCGGCTCAATTGTTGAACCGATCAGCTCATGCACAGAGTGAAACGACCGGTTCATGTGTTGAACCGATCGGTTCAACTGGTGCAATCGAGCAACTTGGGAAAGTAGGATTGGTGAGAATTTTCATTTCATTTCAATTATCCAATTTGATTGGAAATAGGATTAGTATTCGATACCGATTGGAAACAAAAGAAGGTAAGTCAATCGGGAACCAACCTGGAACCCCAACCGACCGGTTCATGAGTGAACGGATCGGTTCAAGGGTCCCAAACGATCGGTTCAGTGGTGAACTGATTGGTTCAGGTCCCCAACCGACCGGTTCACTTGTGAACCGATTGGTTTTGGTTGCGATGTGGTTGCTTTTTGTGGAAAATCCCGAACCCTTCTACACCTGCTTATAGTCCCGCATTGCCCAGGATGGAGAACCCTGTCCCATGACTCTCCTATATATAGGGGTATTTGGGGGCTTCTCACAGTACAACTCAGTGCAACCAGTTGCTCTGCAAGTTTTCGTTCTCTCTGGTTTTGGTAACCGTGAGATAACCCGAGCAAGTGCTTCCTGCAAAAGGGAGGTGCAGCAAGGGAAGGACAACTGCAGTTGCAACAGGAGGCAGGAGAGCGTGTTGGCGACTAGTACGTCAACAGGAGGGTGTGACTCCTTCCACTTCCTTGTGGGACAAGGAGTGTGGAGTTCCAGGTGGTCCGTGTGGACTACTACAGAGGCGGGAGGACACTGCCTCTTAGGAGGACAACTGTCATTCGACAGTCCGGTTCGAGTAGGAATTGTCAGTCCCGGTGTGACCAGGAGCTGCACAGACACCGTCGAAGTCCGGAGTTGAAGACCGCACATTTCACGAGGTATTGTCGCCGAGCAAGCCTCGGGACAAGGTATGATTCCACAAACCATCCTTTCCTATTATATAGACATTGACGCGTTTCCTCGGTATGGGTTGTGGGAGAAAATTTTTTGTTTCCGCTGCCTTCTCTGTCTCCCCTAAAACCCAACAGGTGCCTCATTTGAATGATCAAAGAGGAAAGATAATATTGATATCAAAATAATAAATACTTAAGCAAATGGTCCTTATATATATATATATATATATATATATATATATATATATATATATATATATATATATATATATATATATATATATATATATAACTTCATAAGGTAATTGGTTTCTTTTCCTTTTAACCTTGGATAAGGGAGTAGTTTTGCATGTGATTAGGAGGAAGAAACATGGCCATGGATGGGGCAAGCCATGGTGGATAAGATTAGGAAATAAAAGAGATAACTACCTTTTCCTTTGCCTTGAAAATATCCAAAAGTATATAAGGATTCTTAACAACAAGCAAGGGATCGTTACCCTTAGTCCTTTTCTCATCTTCTTGCTTTGGACCGACCTAGAGGAGCTCTGGAGCATAAAAAGGACGACCAAGCTGGTTTGGGTAAGCTTTGATCATCACCTAGCTTGAATTCATGATGGAACCCTAAAACAAGGTTGGTTTATTGGTTTTCTTTACACAATTCTTCTTTCTATCCATCTTCTCCATCAAAAACATGGAGAACGAACCTTGGGCAACCTTTGGAGTTTCATTCACCATTAAAGATATGAAGATTGGAGCTCTGGATCAGTCCGGGAGGCGTGTTTTATAACTCTAAACCTTAAGTTTTGTTAATGCATCTTCTTCTCCTAGAATCGTTGATTGTTCTTATTCTTTAGACACCTTTGTATGTTCTTGCAAGCAATTCCTGAAGAACAGTCCCTGTTCTTGAGGTAGAAGATGACGACGTTAATTCCAAAGTTTATCCACAAACTTGCTTTATCAAAAGGTCTCTAACCCCTTGCTCAAATGGTTTCCCAAACCTTTTGAATGCAAACGTTTCCAACCAATAACGCATGGAAGAAAACGGTCCAAGACCCTTTGGATGCGTTGAACAAGCGTTGACCATTTGGAGGTCTGTTGTAAACAATATGGACTAATTACCCACCAAAAATCATCAAGTAATTCCCAGAGAATCGCCAATTGAAGGCCCATTAGTCACCTAAACCCTAATCGGGTCTATTGCTTATTTCAATAATTCAATCATGTTGAAGTTTGGGTTGAGTGACCCAAACGGTTTCAAAACCATTTGGGGATCACCCAAATGGTCTCAAGACCATTTGGTGATCACCCAAGACCGTTTGGAGGTCTAGGGTTAAGTAGGGTTGACCAATTCAGGGTCCAATGATATCATGTTGATGAGCAATTAAGTGCTGATTTGGTGACCAAACCTACCGTTCAACCCTTAAGTGAATGACTTGGTTTATGATGATATAATGGCCAAACGGTCTCAAGACTATTTGGAGGATATCAAAATGATACCAAGACCGTTTGGGGGTCACCCAAGACCGTTTGGAGGTCTAGGGTTGACTATGGACAAGTGGTTGTAAATCTAAAGGTAACAAGTTGAAGTGTAATGGATTAGTGACCTAATGATGAATTCAATGAATCAAACCATCATGGGTTGAGTTAGATTTTGATGTTTACTTGATAAAATGGTATCAAGACCATTTGGAGGTCATCTAAATGATCCCAAGACCGTTTGGGGTTAGGTCATGACCAAATTGAATGATGGTTCAATGGTTTCAAATCAATTAGACTTATGGTGATATATGTTGAAGGGTACTCGATTCCAAACCCTAATTCAACTGATCCAAGCCCTAATTGATGATAAATTGAGGGTCAATTGAGTGTCAAACCAGTTGAGGGTTGACCTAATTGACTCAATTGATGAGTGGCTAACAAGTGTATGGTTGATTGAGGGGTTCAACATTGGAAACCGTAACTCAATTGAAGTGGTTGAGACACTTTTTGGTCCATGCAATTTTGAGGTGGTTTGGACCAAACGGTCTCAAGACCGTTTGGGACTAAATGATCCCAAACTGTTTGATCTCATGTGGTTTCAAGATCAGTTTTTTCCATGCGTTTTCAAAGTCAAACTTGACCAAACGGTCTTCACCTCATCTTGGGCAAATAGTCTTAAGTGTGGACTTTACATAACGGTTTCAAAGTCAAACTAGACCAAACGGTCAACAACACCAAACGGTTTCAAGGTCCATCCAAGACCATTTGGGGAGTTTGTGTACAAGCCCGTTTGAGGTATAAAAAGGTTAAGAACATTTGATGCCTTAGTGGTCAAAATGGTTTAGTAATTGATTAACCTAAACCTCAAAGATACCTAACGCGATTAAGGGACCAAGTAATTAGTTGATTAATGTATAATCAATGGTGAACATTACAAAAGTACCCTTGATGGGATAGAGTGACCAATACCCTCTGATCAAGTGAGCCTTAATAACCACAATAGTAATGACATAACCCATGATGTCAAGGTTGATTTGACTTAACCTAATCAAGAGTGATATAAACATCATCAAATAGAAAGAGGAGAGAGAAGACTCCTTATATAAATGAGAATCAAGTAACAAGCTTCCAATATGTATGAATGTATATAATTAGCGTATGATCATTTATAGTGAGATCATGGAAACCCTAATTATGATGGTTAATGAATCCTAACCTAATTTAAAGACATTAATGGAAGTAATCCTCACACATGATGTTGGTTTGATCTTAATTCATTGTAATATGAATAGTAAACCCTAATCTAGGGTAATTTGATATAATGTGAATAGTAAACCCTAATCTAGGGAAATGTGATGGTATGAACAGTAAACCCTACTTTTGGGTTATGCTTTTAAGGAAATACTATACTTGAGTATGAAATGAGTAATCATTATGCCTTTGTAAGATAAAGGGGTTTAATAACCCTAATTGAATTGAATAGGGAAAACCTAACCCTATTAAGGGCATAGTGGTACAACCTTTGCATTGAAAGATTATCTTTGTTTTGCAATATGCTGATATAGAGATATATTGCCTATTATCAAGTGTATTAATTATGCAGGATTTTATGAAATGATGAACATAATCAGGTAAGGGCTATGATGTCATATTTATTAAAGCACTTTATAAGTTTCAAAGTAATGATATGTTATGTTTCCTAGTGAGAGGTAACATATGAGATTGATAGGCTGTGATAGCCATGAGAAATATCTGCATTGTTACAATCAAGGTCATACTATTAAAATGACTTAATAACAAAATGTTACTTGGTAACAAGTGTTTTGATAATCTAAGGGTTTGAATACCCATATTCTTGAATCACAATGATGAGATGGTTAGGGATTGATATCCCAATGTTAACAATATGCGATATGAACTTTATACAATTAGTACTCTTTCTTTATAGCAATTGTCTTATTGGTTTATGTTTGAAAACATGCTTGATGCTAAAAGAATGCCATAATGTACTTAAATAATCAAGTATAATGATATCATGTAGAGCCTTGACCTTAGATCCATCATTGTCAGAAGTTAAATGATGGTGAAATAGGTTTTCCTAAGGGAACTCCTAGAGAGCATACTTTTGAGTATGTGGGGGTTATGGACGTGAATATCCTTATGTCCTAATGTTGGAATTGATGTGAGATGTACGATTAATCTCTCAATCCTTCATTATATGTTTATGTTGGGATGATATATCACTAATCTCCCGATGATGTTGTTAATGTCGCATCGATGAGAGATAAACAAGAAATACCTCAATGGCGAAGAGATTACAACACGCCACTGTAACTCTAATAGCGAAGTTGCCAGAATACCCTGGAAAGCTATTATGGCAGAGACATAAGATGTCCTACATGATGATCCTCACACTGACTGAGGAAGATGAGCTCACAGGAATCTGGCTCTTCTGATGACCTATGTATGGTACCGATTGCGATTTCGTAATGGTCGGTTGGAGTATGAGAGGTGTAACTCATCTCCTCGGGGTATAAATATGTTTGAAAAATGTAATCAGCCGTATAGCCTAATTTCTTAGGTTGAACTACAAGAAACAATGAATGATGATATATTTCTTATAGTGTTCCGGTAACATAACTAGTATGCATGTCCTTCATATTCCTTAATGATATATGTCTGGTCATTCAATCAAGTTATAATTGAAATGATTGCTTATGAAATATTGTTCTACTTAGCTTATGCAATGTTTTACTAGCTGTGGAATACTTATAGCTCTACTGCTTAGTGTTATTTCTTTATTGCAATAACAATGCTTCCGGAGAAGAGTTATAACTCTCGCTGGGACAATTATTCAATCGTCTCACCCCCTTGGGATTCGACTTTTTTAGGTAGACGTCAAGGACAAAGGAACCCATCAGTGGGTGAGCAGCAACAACAACAACAACAACATCAGGGACAACAGTGATCCTCAGGTGGAGACATTGTCTGTCAATTCTAGTAGATAGAATGTCCTATGTGTCATCTTTGTACTCTCAGGTCCTAGGAGTCTTCAGATGTTTTAAAATAGATCTGAGATTTTGGCGTAATGCTTCGAGATTTTTGTATCTTGCCTTGTACAACTAACAAGGTAGTTGATGTTTGTAATACTCGAGATGTGATGTTACAAAGATGTAATGATGGATCAGTATGTAAACAACTTATCATGTTTCTTTATGAAAGAGTTTTATTGTTTATAGATCTCTTTATGAAAAGTTTTAATTTTTAGTATATTTCAATAATTCCATTGTTGATTAATCGCTTCCGCATTAGTTTACATTCGCTGATCTTGTTTTCTGAGACATGTCGTCACACATAGTATCCATTTTTAGGTTTGATAAAGACAATAATGGATGTTTTGATAGATAATTTTACCATCTATGGAGATTCATTCATTCATGTTTACATAATTTCTTACTTGTTCTAGCTAGATGTAAACAATCATAACTAGTGTTGAACTAGGGGAAATGTAACTTCATGGTTAAGGAGGGCGTTGTTCTGGGACACATGGTGAGTATTAAAGGAATTAAAGTGGATAATTCTAAAACTAAAGTCATATAAATTTAGCACATCCATGTTTTGTAAGGATGGGAGAGCATTCTTGGGTCACACAAGGTTCTATAGAAGGTTCATAAAGGATTTCTTGAAGATTGCAAAGACTGTAACCATACTAATTCAGAAGGGTGTTGATTTGATTAAAATTGCATGGAGAGCTTCAATGATATCAAAGATGCACCCTTTTATACACCTATCATTTGGGCACCAGACTGGTTTTAACCGTTAGAGATCATGTGTGATACAAGAGACTAAGCTATAGGTGCAATTTTCGGATACAGGATAGACAATGGGCACCATCCGATGCAATATACCTCCAAGACATCAAACAAAGCATAGCATAGTTATGCCACAATTGAGAAGGCCTTGTGTTATATCGTCTATGATTTTATAACTTTTGGTATTATGTTTTCAAATTCAATGTGATTGTTTATGTTAACCATGCAACTTTTTGCTACATGTTAAATAAGAAAGACACCAAGCTTAGATGGACTCAGTGTATTTTCTACTATAGAAGTTTGATATTGATACATATAAAAAGAATAGTAAGAATTTCATGGATTATCAATTGTGTCAAAATCATACACAAACAATCCTATTGTTTTGATCAATGATTGATTTCCCAATGACCACACTATGAATATCTCTTCCTCTTTCCCTTGGTTTACACACTATGATAGTTATCTTGCCTCAAGTGCAACATATTGAGTATATGGTAATTTCTAAGAAGAACTTCATGGATGCCATAAAGATCTACTACTCATGTGATCCATATCTCTTCCATATATGTGTTGATAGTCTTTACCGTAGATATGTTACCGATGAGGAAGGCCATCTAATTTTTAGTAGTGCCATTCAGATCCCATGGGGGCACACACGAGTGCCAATAAGATTACCACCAAGTTTCTACACTATAGATTTTGTTGGCCTATAGTATTCAAGGACTTATACAACCTCAAATTATCTTATGATCATTGTTAAATAACAAGAAATAAATCCAAGAGGAATGATATTCTCCTAACATTGTGGTAAGAGGTGGAAATTTTTGATATTTGGGGAGTGCACTATATGGGTATTTTCCCCTCTTCTTGCAGTTATTCTTACATCTTAATGGAAATTTACTATGTCTTCAAGTGGGTAAAGGAAATTTTTACAGTCGCCACTGACTCAAATATGGTAATAAAATTGTTCAAGGATATCATATTTCCTATGTATGGAGTTTGGGATGGTGAATATCCCCATAGCCCCGTACCCAACAAACTTAATGCAAATAAACCAAAATAATAATTGGTATGATGTGCCTTATTTGTATGCAGGGTATTACATGGGGATGCCTGGTCTGGCCGAAGTTTCAAGTTTATCCCAGTCAGGCAATGTTACACACCATTAGGTCAAAACAATGGTCTTTAGTCACCCACTCTCTAGTCCCCACTCTGACTCTCATAGTTGTTGTGGATGCATCAAATTTGTGCCATATTCCATATGCCCAGTCCCCCTCTTCACCTTAAACAAGTTGTTGGAAGGGCTTGAGTCTATCATCACTGACTCCTGAGCGACATTTCCCACACCTTCTTCGGGATCGCAGGCTGTGTGAAAACCTGGAAGACTCAACACACCGACAGTAAAGCTTGTTGGCTACCAGACACTACTCGTGACTACTTTAGTTGAATAATAAATTGGAACTACTAAATGTGTCTAGATTTGTGATTGCAAAGTTGACTCTAAATGCTAGACCACACTATATGTATTATTAATTTGATTAAAAATAAAATCACCAGTTTTTGGGTATGGATCAATTGACACTCGTTTACGTCATTGGTAAGTGGAAATATAAATCTAAGTATGGGTATTAATGGGGATCCACTCTCCATTGGGTTGGGTATGGGTATCCTATATATTCATAACATTCGATATGGGTCAAATGGGTTTGGATTTTAAAATAAATGCATAAGTTGGGTATGGGTATGGAATGGAAAAACCCACCCAATTGCCATCCCTATTAGGAGTTCCATGCACTGTGATATCTGATGGTGGCTCACACTTTTTAGAGAAAATTGTTGAATATTTCGTGAATGTATTTCATCACTTTATTTCATCTATGTATCATCCATTGACTAAAGGCCATGTGGAAGTTTCAAATAGGTACATAAAATCTAGTTTACATAAAATAGTGGCACATATGAAGAAGGATCAGGTCATGAAACTAAGTGATGCACTCTAAACATACCAAACTACATTAAAAAAACCCATTACCAACTACGCCATACTAAAATTTTTAGAAGTTGTCATGGAACCATTTTTATCCCAAACCCTATCGCATTGACTAGATTTTAGTAACGAAATTGAAGCATTTGTTCCTAAGGAACTAAAGGAAAGCACACAGTCTTATGCAAAAAAATACCATTCCACTAATTTTAATCAAAATTTCTTTATTACATGGGGGCCCATAGGAAAAGAAAGAAGAAACTTAACAAGAATGAAACCATATAAGACAACTATATAAGTGCTACATCTCGAGTTAAAAAAATTGTTCTCTGATATTTTCATGTTTGTTTGGTGTAGCTTCTAATCATCTAACTAAGTGCAGCAGATAAAGAGAATGAGTAGAGTCTTCTTTTTCTCAATATCGAAAATCATGAATGACTCAATGTCAATGTAAAAACATTGAGTATGGTTATGAAAAACGTGAAGCAATTAAGAATGTATGTATATCTCAAAAGAAATAATGACTTAGCTTGTTTATAAGAAACCATAGTAACAAAGAATAAAAAAAAATCAAGTTCTCAAGAACCAAAGGTTTTCAAATAAGTGTGTAATGTATTTTGAACAAAGGTAAACCACCTCACATACACAAAAATGGGTGGTAAAACCAACAAGTTGTTACTTAATCCTAAGGGAAAGGTCAAAGTGCCACTTAACCCTAACAAAAAGGCAAAAATCACCATTTGACCCCTAACAACAACAAGAGAGACAGATCAAATGCAAGAACAAGGGGAGTACATTACAAATTCACTTATCATATAAAAAGAAGAACAACATGTGGATATAAATTTGAAACACTAGTTTGTAAGTAACTTGGTAGCTCATAAAAGTATGTAGCCAAGTGTTTTTAGTCATACATATGTAAACATACACTACATCACATAAAGCATTGTCAAGAGGATATAGTAAAGGTTGACCTAACTGTTATACATAGTCCATATTTTTATGATGATTTAATCATTCAATTCAAATGTATCTACTATGTCTATTTGAAATTCATTTCAGGTATTAGGTATATGAAAAAGATCAATTCAATCATGCCCTAGCTTAACCAAATACAAGACAAAGTCAATACAAATGCACTTTTATGGAATATGCCCTATAACCCTTAGGACAACTTTTGTAATCATTTGTATTGATGCTATGAATTGTAATTAAGATGAGAAAAAATCATGAGCACTTAAAATGAATGTTTAAGAAATCAAATTACAATTTATATAAATTATAGGGACTTTTGTCGATTCAGTTTCATCCTTGATAAAGTCAATCGACACCCTTAATGGATTTTGGGAATTTTCACGGCCGGTTGTATCTCCCCAGGATAAACTTGACTGAAAACCTTATAGAACCTAAATAAATTTAATCCCTCAATCGGGTTTGATCTAGGATAAACTCGACCGACACTTCAAATTTGCTTTCTCAAATAGTGTGATCTGACCAGGTTTGCTTTATTGAAACTTGACCAACTGCATTGTATGGAGTGTTCATAAAAATGTTTCTAGCTATTGGAGTGTTGTAAATAATAAAAATGAATCTGTTACAACACCCTAAATGACTAGAATTCATTCTCAAGTGCTTCTAGTGTCTAGTGGATATCCTCAACTATAAATATAGACCCTTGGGCTTCATCCCATGTTTTCTCCTTATGATCCTTGCTACAGTTGAGAGGATTTGTCTACTAAGAGCCCCTTTCTTTCTCTTGCTTACTAAATAAAAAATCAATCATAGTGAGATAGGTATTTTGTGAGAGATCTACTTCCTTGTAATCATTGTGAAGCTCTCAAATCTTCCCTTTCCCAATATCTTTATTCTATCAAAGTTGGTGACAACTTATCCTGGAAGCTGAAGATCTTGAGAAGAGTGGGTAATCCTTCAAGGCAAAGGACTTATTTCCAGAGGGGAGTTCTATAGAAATGGTTTCCATCTTGTTGCAAAATTACCCTTGTAGAGGTTGAAGACACATTCTCAAAGGATAGGTCAGACTTTGTAAGGTTTATTCGATCCTTTTGATCCTTAAAAGGAAGGCTAGGTATCCTTGAACTACAAAAGGAAGTTCTTATTGCGTGCCTTATAATGGAATATTAGTGTTCAATGGTTTCAAATTCATAGAGGTTTTCCTATCTAGGTAGTGTAGGTACACTCTCCTAGTTTGGAGTTTGAAACCATTATACATAGCGTGTTCTTGTTCTCATTCAATATCCTTAATCCTTCGCATGTATGTTTAGTTGCACATTAAATTCCATGTTTGTGATCTTATCTCTTGAAGTAATTTAAAGGTCTAACTATTTTGATGTAAGTGTTCTTAGCTCTATTTACTTTCCCTCTAGAGCCCATTGATCCTACAAGTGGTATTAGAGTGACAATATTCTCTGACTAGATCTCCCATGAGATGAGAAGATGAGCGACAACCTTCAAAGTTATCTCAACTTGGAGGTTGGATTCTCCATGACATCTCCAATATTTGATGGCACAAACCTCATCTATTTGAAGCAAAGGATGCAATTCTACTTGCAAGGGATGAGCTATGACATGTTGACGTGGTCATCCTTCCCTACAAGGAGCTGGGAGGAGATGTGGATACTTGGGATGAAGCTACCTTAAAGAAAGCCAAGCTGAATGCAAAGGAAGTAGCATCATCTATGCCACCCTCACTCCTTCTGAATTCAATGGGATCTCTTCTTGGGACACTTCCTGTGAGATATGGAAAAAACTATGAATTACCTATGAAGGGACCAAGAAATTCAAGGAGTCTAAGGACTACATGCTCAAAGGTCACCTTCTGAACACCAAGATGGGTAAGAAAGAGAGAGTGTCGGAGATGTACTCTAGGCTCAACACCATTGTGAATGATATTACTTTTTTAGGAAAACCATTGGATCAAAGCACCATCAACTCCATGATCCTTAGATCTCTTCCCAAGAGATAGCAATCCAAGGTGACCTCCATTGAAGAAAGAAGATGCCTTGGTCAAATGTCTACCAAAGAGCTCGTTGGGAATCTCCAAGCCTATGAGCGTAGACTGGACAAGCAAGAAGAAGAAGAAAATCTAGAAGAGAAGTAGTCAAAGAAGATGAAGGAAAATGCCGTCAAAACTCAAGTCGAGGTCCTTATTCTTTAGCAACAACTTGCTTATCGGTCTACTCCTACAACAAGTGAATATGAAGCCCCTAGTGATCATGAAGCCAATTATTCTAAGGGAAAGCATTCCTCCTCCTCTACTCCAAGGTGCTATGAGTGTGGTCAAAACAAACAACATAAGAATGATTTCTTCAAGGCAAAGAAGCACTACCAATAGAACAGATCCAAGGTGAAGGAGGACTACGAGAAGAAATCATGTTCAAGAGGAAGGACAACAAGGAAACAAGAGGCAAAGATGTAGCCCATGCCACATGGAAGGAATCTTCCTCCAATGATTCCAGATCCAATGAGGGAAAATGTCACCTTTCTCTCATGGCCTCAACTAGAGAAGATGTATGTGAGATACATGAGATAAGTGAGATAATTTTAAATGAACTATCTAGGGAATCCCTCATTGACATTCTTAATGTTTCCCGTTCTTCTTATTCTAAATGCAAACCTAAGAAGAAAAGGTTTGGGAAAATTATTGATTACTTGTATGCTAAAATTGATTTTCTTGATCAAAATGAAAAGTCCATCTTGATAGAATAGATACTTTGCAAGGTCAATTGCTTGAGCTTGAGTTGCAATACAATGTAGTTGAGGTAGAGAATGGTATTTATCTTTAGAACATGATACTCTTAATGATGAAAACCAAGCTTGCCTTAGTTAGCTTATTTTGGGTAGAACTAAAAATGTTAAGCTTGTTTACAAAATGATCTTAGACATCCTTGTGATGGTATTAAGAAAGAAAATAGAATTTGTCTAGATGATATTACTATTCTACTAATTGATAATTCTATACTTCTTACTAGAATTAATGATCTTAAATCTCGACCTATCTTACCTAGTAATGATGATGCTAGTAATGCTTATGAAAGAGATATTATTTCACCAAATCTGTATGTTTGAAGGCTGACTTGCTTCATTCTCAAGATGATTTATCTATCCTTTATTCTATTGTCATTACTCTTAGTGATAATAATCACAAACTTAGAGTTTCCTTGCAAAAGTTCCTCAAAGTAAAAAAGTCCATCAATAAAGTCCTAGATCACTCTATAAAATATTGTGGTAAAAGAGGTTTGGGATACGAGGGAGATCCCAAAAGCAAAGGAAGAGGAAAGAAAAAGAGCAAGGAATCTCCTATTTTCCATGGAGAGTCATCCTGCTCTAAGAACCCTATGGTTTGTGCAATTTTAAGAGTGATGATCATTATTCTTCTTATTGTCCTTACAAAGAGAAGGGGACCATCCCAAAGATGAAATGGGTCCACATCTAACTACAAATCCCAAGGTTTGAATTGGGCACCCACATCTTCCTTTCTTGTAGATAAAAGGAAAATGTATTCACTGCTACATAAACATCATTCAATGTCACTTTTTTGGGCGTCGATTATTTGAAAAAACGGACGCCTATAATATTCAAAGTCGGATATTTAGGAACCCCGACGTCTATATTCGAAGACCAGCCAGACACAAGTACCGCTTTGTATTCAGCTTCGAATGGGTAAACAAACCGATGCCTAAAATCTCAGGCGAAATCCAATTTTCGAGCAAAAATTTGTTTACCCCAAAGTACCACATACAGTGTCATTTTTTTAACTACTAACTGACGCTGATATAAGATGAAAATTTGCATGAAAAGTTCCAATTTAGGCATCAGTTATCCTTTGATAACCGACGCTGATAATGGTTCCCGCCAAATAATTTAGGGCAAAGATTGTCTAATTGGACGTCGGTTTTTTAATATCAACTGACACTTAAAGGTAAAAGGCATCGGTTTTCTAGATAACTGACGTTGTTGAAAAACTTAATAGACATGTATCACCTGGCTCTTCCCCTTCCTTCTTGTTTCATCGTGATAGTTTTCTATTGTGATCGCCGCTCGCCTAAAATCGCCCGACGATCGCCTGACGACCCTCGCTGCTGCTCGCCGCCGCTGCTGCTCACCGCCGCTGCTGCTGGTGCGGCTCTGCTCGCAACCGCTGCGTCCTCTTTCTCCTATTGCCGCTGCCTCTTGCCGCCACTGCTGCTCGCCGGTTTGCTCTGCTCTTCTCCGTGTGCCATTGTTGCTCGCCGCTCTGCTCTGGTCTTCGCCTGCTCGCCGGTCGCTGCCACTCTTCTCCATGCTAGCTCCAGGTAGCCCTATCCTCTTTGCTTCCTTCTCTATAGCTCCTTACCAACAACAAGCATGGTTGTGGTTGTGTTGGCCTACCACGGTTGTGCTTGCTGTTGGTAAGGGCAAGCACAGCCGCGGCTGTGTTGGCCTATCGAGGCCGTGCTGGACAGCACATCCGTGGTAGGCAAACACAACCACGACCGTGCTTTCTGTTGGTAAGGATATGAATAAATCTTTATGTAATGCTTTATATAAATCCTAGGATACAAACAAATCTTTTGCTTGCATATATTTGTGTTTCTAATCCTAATGTTTGACCTAATTTAGTATATTTTGATGCATGTTGAAATAAGATTTAAACTTGTCCATTCTAGCATCCTAATTTTATTTGATTAAACCCTAACATTGATGAAACCCTAACATCAATTGTGATGAAACCCTAACATTAATTGTGATGAAACCCTAACATGTACATATCTATTATTGTGTTTGTTGGCTTAGAAACCCATCCAAGATTTACTCATTAGGAGTAAATCTTGTATAGTCCCCGGTTTGGGGCGCTTATTGAACACTTCATCTCACATAGGATGTAAGTGTATAATGTGTATTGGGTTTTTGAGAAAATTTTGGTAGCATTTCCCCATTTGTTCTCTAAGTACATATGTACTTAGGGAACTGCGGGGAAATGCTGCAGCAATTTTCTTGAAAACCCAATACACATTATACACTTACTAGTGAGATTAGGTGTTCAAGGATGGGATAGGTGGTACATATTTATTATATATCACAATTACATCACATGTGTTTATGCCCTAAATTTCACTACTACAGAAAATGTTGTTGGCGACGGTTGTTTATGCCCTTTTAGCGACGGTTCTCAAGCGACGCCTATGTGGCCGCCGCTAAAGGTCGAACTCTTCGGCTTCGGTTTTATAACCGACGCCAAAAGGCTTCGCGCCACCAAAAACGTGCCAGCAGGGCACCGATAGGCGGTACATATTTATTATATATCAAAATGCATCACATGTGTTTGTTGGCCTAGAAACCCGTCCAAGATTTACTCCTTAGGAGTAAATCTTGGATAGTCCCCAACAGGGCACCAATAGGTGGTACAGATTTATTATATATAAGAATGACATCACATGTATTTGTTAACTGTAGACCCTAATGTTGTCCTAATATATACTTGTTTTCTCTTTGATCATAGAATGGATAGATCATGGATGTCCATTCGCAATCGCTGCACCCCAGAGTTTATATCTGGTCTGGATCAGTTTATTAGATTTGCTGAGGAACATAGGAAAGAACCTGGAGATAGGTTCTGCTGTCCATGTAGGCATTGCGGTAACAACTTGAAAGTCAGCACTTGTGACGGAATCAAAAGCCATGTCACGTGCAACGGGATTGTACAAGGCTATACAGAATGGCACTAGCATGGAGAGATTTCAAACTCGAAACCAGTGGATGTCGATAACAGTGCGTGGGTGGAAGACAAAATTGTGTCCGATGACGTAGATGTGAACGAACCAGTTCCAGTAGACATCGTTGATGCGATGCTGGATAGTTGTAGGGTAGAGCACATTGATCCACCTCCTATCTTTAGAAACATTGTGCATGATGCTGAGATACCGTTATACACAAGTTGTGCTAATTTTACGAAGCTTAGCGTTGTGTTGAGATTGTATAAGTTTAAAGCTAACAATAGATGGAGCGACAAAAGCTTCACTTCATTGTTGACTTTGTTGAAAGAAATGCTTCCTGAAGGAAATGAGCTGCCAATCTCAATATACCGGGTAAAGAAATTGTTATGCCTAATGGGAATGGAGGCCAAGAAGATACACGCATGCCTGAATGATTGTGTATTATTTTAAAAGGACTATGTGGATTTAAAAGATTGTCCAAAATGTGGTGTGTCACGGTATAAATTGACGACTTCGGGGGAGTCCAAAACTGGTTCTCCTACAAAGGTGATGTGGTATCTACCTATAAGATCACGGTTTCAACGCTTGTTTGCAAATCCAAAAGATGCGAAGAATTTTAGGTGGCATGCAGATGTTAAGAAAAATTATGATGGGATCCTACAACATGCGTCTGATTCCCCACAGTGGAAGAAGATTGATCTATTGTACCCCAAATTTGGTGAAGAAGATAGGAATCTAAGACTTGGGCTTTGTATAGATGGGATGAATCCGTACGGGACATTGAGCAGCCAACATAGCACTTGGCCAGTCATGCTTGTTATATACAATCTTCCTCCCTGGTTGTGTATGAAAAATAAGTACGTTATGATGTCGTTGTTGATATCAGTCCCTCAACAACCCATAAATGATATCGATGTTTATCTTGAACCTCTGATTGATGACTTAAAGAAACCTTGGACCTATGATGCTTCAGGAAGAGAGGCATTTCGTTTGCACGCTATGTTGTTTTGCACTATTAATGATTGTCCAGCATACGGGAATTTGTCTGGATATAGTGTCAAAGGAGCTAAAGCGTGTCCTATATGTGAAGAAAACACTGATTCAATAAGACTAAAACATGGCAGCAAGACTGTATATCTTGGTCATCGAAGGTTTCTCTCAAAATTCCATCTGTATCGTAGGAAGCGTAAAGCATTCAATGGATGGAATGATGAACAGAGTGCTCCTAAACCTATACTAGGGGATGTTGTTTATGAAAGAGTAAAAGACATTGTTAATGAATTTGGTAAGAAATCACAATGTAGTATGGCCACACAGAGTGACAATTCTTCATTCAAGAAGAAGTCAATATTTTGGGATCGTCCTTATTGGAGTTCTTTGACAGTCAGGCATTGTATCGATGTAATGCACGTTGAGAAAAATGTTTGTGATAGCATCATTGGTACTCTGTTAAATATACCAGGTAAGACTAAAGATGGGATAAAATCGAGACCAGACCTACATGAAATGGGAATAAGGTCAGAATTAACAGAATTACGTGAAATGGGTAATAAAAGAACATACTTACCTCCCGCTTGTTACACGTTGTCTAGAAAGGAGAAGAAAGCTTTTTTTGAATGCTTGGTAAATGTTAAGGTGCCATAGGTTTACTCATCCAACATCCGTAGATTGGTATCAATGAAAGATCTGAAGTTGATAGGTCTTAAATATCATGATTGTCACACTCTATTGCAACAAATATTTCCCATGGCAATTCGATCTATATAGCCGAAGCATGTAAGGTTTGCAATCACCAGACTTTGTTTCTTTTTCAACAATCTATGCAGCAAAGTTATTGACCCTGATACTCTCGATAATTTACAAAGAGAAGTGGTTGTTACCCTATGTCAGCTTGAGATGTATTTGCCTCCTTTGTTCTTTGATATCATGGTACATCTTGCTGTCCACTTGACTAGGGAAGTGAAAATGTTGGGACCAGTTTTCTTGCATTGGATGTATCCATTTGAACGATACATGAGCATTTTTAAAGGTGATGTTCGAAACTATTATCGGCCTGAAGGGAGTATTATTGAAGGTTATGTGGTGATAGAGGTTATGGATTTTTTCAATGACTTTCTGAGTGGTAATAACACTCATGTTAATGACAAGAATATTGAGGAGGGCAAAGGAATTTTGGGATCACGGGTGAAAGTAATCAGCCATGAGCTGTTGGAACAAGGTCACTTGTATATTTACACAACATGGACAAAGTGAGTGTTTATATCGAGGAACATACCAATTTCATCAAGAGACAACATCCTTGAGAAAGTTCAATGTGGCTTTCTAGAGAGCATAACAAGACTTTTACTAAGTGGTTTGAAGATAAAGTCTTACATCAACTATCTCAAACACCCAATGATATTATGGAAACTATCCAATTCATCACCTTTAAACCAAAACTGAATGTTATGTATTATGAAGGGTTTGACATTAATGGGTTCACATATTACAAAAAGCGCCAAAATGATAAGAGTGTCGTCCAAAACAGTGGGGTCACTCTTCAAGTGTCGACTATGTATTTTGCAAGTGCAAAGGATAAGAGTCCATGTGAAGCTAAAATGTCATATTACGGTGTCATTGAAGATATATGGGAGTTTGATTACATAGATTTCATAATTCTGCTCTTTAAATGTAATTGGGTTGATAACACCAAAGGAGTTATCGTGGATGAGTTGGGTTTCACTTTAGTGAACTTTGAAAAGATTGGTGATGTGGTGACCATCTTGCGAAAGCATGATTAACTTATGCGGAAGCGAATTATTTGTAGCGGATTATTGAAAATCACTGAAAATAAAAACTTTTTCAAGAGATTCATTCACAGGAAAACTCTTTTACCAAGAACCAAAGTATTTCAAATTCATCCTGGTTTACAAGTACACAACCTGTACCATTCCTTCTCAAAGATTACAACATCAATTGTCTTATAAACATTATATACAGACAATATACAAATCTCGAGGCATCAAGCCAAAACCTCAGATTGATTCATTAGACACTGACTAAAAACTCTGAGCACCTGAGAGTACAGAGACGACACATAGGACTACTGTCTATATGACTAGACAGACAATATCTCCACCTGAGATCTTATTGTTGTCCATGTTGTTGCTGTTGCTCTTTCCTTGTTCTAGGATTTCTGCTTTGCCTCCCATGCATACCTAAAAATGTTTCCCATGGGGGTGAGACAATTGAAAATTGCCCCAACGAGAGATATAACTCTCCGCCAAAAACATTATTATAGCAGTTTATTAAATTAAAACTAAGCAGGGGTTACTTTTACATTATCAGGCATAATTATTCATCATAGAACAGAATAAGATAATCTCCATTCTCAAGGAGGTCATTGCATTTACCCATGGTAGATAAGTAATTCATCTGTCTACCTTGCAGAGAATATAAAGAAACATAATTAACATTTATCCACTAAGGAATGCATAAAGAAAATGCAACATCAGCCAATGAATCTTCGTATTCAATCCTTAAGCAAACATGATATACGGCTGATTACATTTTGCAATGACACTTATGCCCTGAGAAGGTGAGTCGTACCGCTCAAATCCAACCTTCGGTTGCGAAACCCAAAGTCGGTGCCATACAAGGTCCACAGAAGAGCCAGACTCCATGACCTCCCACGTCTCGGTCAGTTAGAGACCACAAGCAGGACCGCAGTCTCTTGCTTAAGTGACCTCAGTCATAGGGTTAGCTCCCGTAGGCTACCCTTTCTCTAGCCCGCCTTGGTACAGGTCTCAGTGCTAGTGTATCTGAGCCACGGGCCAGTTCACCGTGCTCCCTGAGCCATGAATGCATTCATGCTCTTTCACACTGAGCCATGGGCCTGTTCACCATGCTCTTATACACATATTCAGTCTACAACCAAAGTTGCACTCTAAGCCTCCTATTTTCGGCTAGGAGAAACCCCACATATTCAACAATATACGCTCCGGATTAACCCACAGGAAAACCCATTTCACCATCACCAGCTACTAACGATGATGGATCTATGGCCAGCGCACTACTTGATAAAATTCCACTTGATTAATTAAGTGCATTACCATATCTTTTAGCATCATCCATGTTTCAAACAAGAATTATTATAACATATGCTACAAAGAAAGATACAATACATATATCACATACTTTTAAAATCTTTAAAACACATGATACTTGGGATCACAGTCCTTTATCACATTACTGAGAATTCTCATCCCTTCACATTATCATCATCATGATTACTGGATCTGGATAGTTAAACCCTTAGATCATAACATTGTTATCTCTGTAATAGATAACCATTAGCTCTAGGTCCTCAGACCAAGGTATTCATTTTACTTGTGTGCAAGTATTCACATGGCTCACCAGGCCATTACACATCTTGTCACCTCTCACTAGGCAACAACTTATTCACATGGCTCACAAGGCCATTACACATCTTGTCACCTCTCACTAGGCAACAACTTATTCACATGGCTTACAAGGCCATTGATCATTATACTTGTTATACAAGTATTTAACATGCCTTAAAAGGCTTATCAAATAAAAGAAATACAACCTTCCCATCATTAGGGTTAAGGTTTTCCATTATTAACCATTTAGGTTTTCAAGGTCATATTATCAATGATCAAACCCTAATTCATTGCTCCACACATATAGGAGAAAATATTGATATCATAAGTATTCAATCATACATATTTATTCTCATCATTTTTCATTAAATGAGTCATCAATTCAAGCTATGAGTTCATTTCACATCCTCTTCATGGTATGATTACATCATACACATCATTTGGGCTTAACCCCATTCTCAAGGTACATTAATTAACACTCATAAAGGTGCATCAACTCATTACATTTCATTGTAATAGTTGCATAACACACTTCATATGTTTCTTACTCAATTATATTGGATTTGGAGTACATCAAGGCATATAAACCCTAAAGTGTTGAATGTGATAACTATCATATTTTGATGTATCACTTTCTCATCACTTCAGACTCTCCTATATTAGCCATCTTATCTTGTATAAAGGTATTTCCCTTCTTAATACATTCCATTACTAATCACTTACCTATAGCATATAATGCATAGGCCACACATTAGAGTTGTCCAACTATCTTTAATGATATGGACATGTCTAATGGTAAAGACATTGCTTACAATTAGGTTTCATATATTCTACCACATGAAATGTTTCACCTTTATAAGTCCATTCCTTCTATCTCATCATTAGGGTTTCATTATACCCTTACTTAAGATTAGAATTATGATTCATTGTCATATTATCCAAGATTAGGGCTTTATGTATTATGACTCCTCATTAGAGTCTCACATGCCTTCACCCTTCTTAGGGCCTCTTATCACAACATAACATTAGTACGTCATGTGGTGTTAATACTTAGTTAAGGTTTCTCATGGAATCACCCTCAACTAGGGTTTCCACCATAGTTTCCCTTCTTTTTGGGTCTACTATTCATCTCTATAAGGATTTCGTTCAATTATCAATAATTGGAGATTCACTATTCATCCCAGTTAGGGATTTACATCTCTTTTCCCTAAACTAGAGTTTCACTTATGAGTACCCTAGATTAGGGCTACATCCTTACCCTGGATTAGGCTTTCATTTAGAATTGCCCTTAATTAGGGTTAGAATTCAATAACCCTGTCAATTAGGGTTTATGTTCATGATTAGGGTTTCATGATCTCTTTGCTTAAGGATCATACCCTTAATCACCACATGAATCATATTCATGTTATGAATTCATGCTAACATCATCTCAACTTTATAAGGTCATATCATCCCTTCAATCAAGTACATACAACTATGAATGACATAGTGTACCAAGTCATTGATCCTATAAGCAATTAGGTTTCATCCCTTAATTGGCACTAATCACTTAGGTACTAATAGGGTTTCAATCTTTGTACCTTCATTTATTATCATTACTAATCATCATTGGATCAATGAGTCATTCATCATCTCTATTCTCGAGAGATTCAATCACCTTGGACCTCCATTACATAAGGTATCCAATTGAATTTATCAATTGAATCTACAATCAAATTTGACTACTTGACCCCCAAACGGTTTGAAACCGTTTGGTAAAGGTGGTGCTTGAGACCGTTTGCCCAAGTAGGTGAAGACCGTTTGCCCAAGTATATGATGACCGTTTGGCTAAGTAGGTCAAGATTGTTTGGCCAAGTAGGTGAAGACCATTTGGCCAAGTAGGTGAAGACCGTTTGGCCAAGTAGGTGAAGACCGTTTGGCCAAGTAGGTGAAGACCTTTTTCCCATAACATCATCAAAATTCAAGTCAACCAATTAGGGTTTGGATCATTGGACTGATCACCAAATCAGCAATTGATTACACTTTAACTTAGTATCATTAGATCATCAATTGCTTAACCATACTCACCCCTAGACCTCCAAACGGTCTTGGGTGACCTCCAAACGGTCTTGAGACCGTTTGGATGAGCTCCAAACGGTCTTGAGACCGTTTGGCTGATCCAACCCTTGGATTCTAGTGAAAAATCATTAGGGTTTGAGCTATTGAGTTGATCATCAAATCAGCACTTAATTGCAAAGTGATTTGGTATCTTTAGACCTTCACTTGGTCAAACATGCTTGACCCCAGACCTCCAAACGGTCTTGGGTGATCTCCAAACTGTTTTGAGACCGTTTGGGTGATTCCCAAACGGTTTTGAAACCGTTTGGGTCAATCAACCCAAAACATCAACTCATTCCAATGCAAAATCAGCACTTAGCTGATTAGGGTTAACACCATATCTTTTGTCCTTCAATCCAACCCTAGACCTACAAACAGTCTTGGGTGACCCCCAAATGGTCTTGAGACCGTTTGGGTAATCCCCAAATGGTTTTGAAACCGTTTGGGCTAATTAACCCAAAAAGTCAAATCAGCCAAGTTGAAAATCAGCACTTAATCCAATTAGGGTTTACCTAATTGATTAGCCTTCAACTAATGATTCCTTTGGAATTAATCCATCAACTTTGGTTGTTCATCAACCAACATAATTGAGAACAGGATTCTAAAACGGTCAACCATTGGTCAACTCTTTCAAACGGTTTTGAAACCGTTTTCCCAAATGGGCAAATAAATCAAGTTGAACATCAGCACTTAATCCAATTAGGATTTGCCTAATTGATTGGCCTTCAACTCATGATTCCTTTGGAACTAATCCATAAAATTTGGTGAGTTATTATCCAACATAATTAGGAACAGGAATCTCAAACGGTCAACCCTTGGTCAACCCTCGCAAATGGTTTTGAAACCGTTTGCCCAAAACGTTAAATTAATCAAGCTGAAAAATCAGCACTTAATCCAATTAGGTTTGCCTAATTGATTGGCCTTCAACTCACGATTCCTTGGGAGTTAACCCATTAAATTTGGTGAGTCATTAACCAACATAATTAGGAACAGTAATCTCAAACGGTCAACCCTTGGTCAACTCACTCAAATGGTTTTGAAACCGTTTGCTCCGAAACGGTTTCAAACTGTTTGCTCTCAAACGGTTTGGTGAAACCGCATGAGCAATTGAGTCAAAACCGTAGGAACCATGATTTCCTTGGAAAAAGTATCCAAGATGATGTCATCATCATCTACCTTCGTCCCTGAAGTTCTAACAACTTCTTATTTCATGAAATAACCATTTTCAACCAGCAATTAAACAAGATAATGAAGGAATCATTGAAATTGCAAAATTAATGGTTGAATAACAATGAAAAAGGGTTCAAGTTATAAAACCCGCCTCCAATTGAGCTCCAAAGCTCCATTATCACGGAAAAAATGGTGGATGAAACTCCTTTCACCATTCGAAGGCTCGTCCTGCAAGGTTTGAGTGAAAAGGAATGGTTAGAATTGAAGAGGAGATCGAATTAGGAAGAAATCCATAATTTATTTTCGATTTCCACCATGGAATCAAGGTGAAATGGATCAAGAACCTTACCAACAGGTTGAGGGTCGTTCTCCTGATCCTCCCAAGCTCCCTTGGTCGTTTCCCAAGCAAGGAGAAGAAGTGGGGTCGAAAAAGCCTTCCATTTGGCTTGTAAAGGGTCTTTTTATAAGAAATTCAAGGAGAGAGAAAGTGCCTTATAAAAATTCAATAAATCCCAAAAAAGTGGCCACCTCTTCCCCCTTATCTTCCTTAGGGACGTGGCTATCTTGTTTGCCTTTTATCCCTCTCAATTATCCATGATTTAAAGAAAAGAAAATCAAGCACCTTAAATCATATTATATTAATATCCATATGTGAGTGGATATTTCTTTTTCTTATAAAATTGTGTGTGAGTTATCCACTCCCTTGGATATTTTCGTGGTCCTTGCAAACCTCAAGTACGTCACACATACATCTAAATCCAACCATTTTAATTTTGGTTGAAGGCCCTTTAATTAATACATTTATTTTTTCCCTAAATCGAATTAGGGTTTCAATTAGGATTAAATCTTGATTATTTTAATATCAAGATTCTCTTCCTCCAACTTAATTCAAATGAGGCGCCCCTCTCATTTTATTTTCTCTACATTATGCCAAGAAGCATTAAGGACCTTATTGAAGTGGTAATTTCCATATTGAACCCTAGGTTTTGGGTAAATTGCACTTTACACCAAAACTAGGTTTTAACGCACAAACATTGCTTTATCAGCTCTTTCTTGGTATTCAGGCTTCCATAAGCCACACCTTAGCATCATCTTCACTCTCATGATGCTTCAACACATGAGGAACATATTATCATGCACAATTTGCACTTAAACCCCCCAACTTGGGTAATTTGCACATTAGTCCAAAACAAACAAAACATTGATTTCGACAATGTTCAAAAAGGACTAGAATTGCAATATAAGTTCCTCTTGAGCCCTAATTACCTTTCACAAGATGAGATTAAGAATTTAATCATCTTTCTTAATCAAAACACCTAGGGTTAAAGTATAACCCAGGTCAGGGGTGTTAAAAATTATAAACCCCTACAAGGATTTCGTCCCCGAAATCCCAGATAAAGGAAGATAGATGTATTTCATTCATCATACAATCTAGTCTTCACATAACATCGCCTTATTATGGAGGAACCATAAAAATTTGATCAGCACAGAGTGTTTCCATTCAAGATTCTCATAGAATCAACACACAAGGCACATGCTCCATTGTTCCTCATCATTGACTATAAAGTCAACTTTGTGTCAAACAACACTTCTCTTATTCAGAGAAACATCATACATTCTTTATTAATATTATGTTTATGCAGAGCATAAACCCCTAACATATGATGTTCATATTATTTTATACATCCAGACTAATTTCACAGTTGACCACCCCAGGTAGCCAACCTAACCCATCTGATAACTCTCACCAGAATCTTTCACCTTGGTATCTATCACATTTGTTGGAAATACATCATATATATCTCTTCCTTTCATCTTGGAACATTAATTATTTCATATGTCCTCATCTTGGGACCAAAGTCCAAGATAACTAATACTTTTCTAAGTATCCAATACATGAAATCCTTTATCTTATGCACATCAAGTGTCCTAAGACCCACTTGATTGCCATGTCCATGAAAGGAAAGAAAACAAGGATTCATATTCCTCTTATTAATTCATGTATTTTCAACTATTCTTGAACCATTTATTCTTTATCTCATCCTAGGTTACTTGCCTTTAGTATTGGAATTTTAAGGATGATAGCATGTCACTATCCCTTTCTTTATTATTACCTAGCATGTTTATGATCATCTCATGATCTCATCACATCTCCCATGTCCTCATTATGGGAAAGATCTATATTATGCGGGAAAAATTACTGAACAGGGTTCATCTCCCTTATTCTTATTCTTATCTTATGAGGAGTACATTTTTAGTTCCTCATACAATCATGTTTATATGAGATTATCTCATACTTATCTTTCTTATGCATGGGATATGACACATTTATTCGTTCTAGATTTCTGATTTCATGATACTTATTAGATTGTCTTAGAATGACTACTTGATCAGAGCAATAAAAAAGACAACAATCTAAGAGTTTCCATACCCACTTTATCATCAATAGTTGTATACCTGGCCAGGGTATATAAATACTGAGATTAAGTGGTATGCACTTTGTATACTATCATATTCCTCCTTTTCATATTATCACAAGCATAAGACTTATCATCCCTGAATTTCATTCAGGCATCTCTTCTATACCAAATCATTTCTCAAGGAGGTAAGAACAACATAAAACATTTGTAATGTTTTACTATGCAAAACATAAGTCCTCATAGGACTAATCAAGGAAAGTTCAATCATTTCCTTTCTCAGTTAATCTAGTAATTCATAAATTAACATATTTGAATGACATTATCTTGTCTAACTTGTCATAATACATGAATTATTCACTGCCTCAGGCTAAATCTGCCTCAAAGGTTGATTCAACGGGCTATGGTTGGGCACATACTCAATTTAAGTCCAAAAATTCATCATCCTTTTGCTTCAAGCTGCTGATGCTAATTACAAATCCTGTTGATATCTATAACATTATCATTGGGACTGGTAATCTAGGTTACACTGCCAAAACATGATCCACTATATACATTATTGTTGCCCTAAGTTTTCCAACAGTAATATTTAAAGAAGGATTTTCTTATTATAGTTGGATCAGCTAGGGGATTCTCAGGCAATTGTCTCTCTCTTGCCTGTTCCCATGCACCTCTTCTTGGTGCAACATTGCTGCTCTCAGCAACAATCTCCTCATGTGACCCAATCATGTTTAAGTTCTTCTTCTCTTATACGAGCAGAAGACACTATTAGATACACTCGATGACACCATAATAGACTCTACTACCTTAGTCCTATGTCTCTGTAGACCCAACGAACCTAGAGATCTGATACCACTAATTGTGGCGACCATCTTGCGAAAGCATGATTAACTAATGCAGAAGAGAATTATTTGCAGTGGATTACTGAAAATCACTGAAAATTAAAACTTTTTCAAGAGATCCATTCACAGGAAAACTCTTTAACCAAGAACCAAAGTATTTCAAATTCATCCAGGTTTACAAGTACACAACCTGTACCATTCCTTCTCAAAGATTACAACATCAATTGTCTTATAAACATTATATACAGAAAATATACAAATCTCGAGGCATCAAGACAAAACCTCAGATTGATTCATTAGACACTGGCTAAAAACTCCGAGGACCTGAGAGTACAGAGACTACACATAGGACTACTATATGTATGACTAGACAGATAATATCTCCACCTGAGATCTTATTTGTAACATCCCTGACCTGGGTTATAACCTAACCCTGGAAGTTTTGCCTAAATATGTAATTATATACTTGTGAACACTCCCTGGGATGTAATTAAGTTCCTTAGGAACATTTGCTTTTAATTTTGCTCCTTTTAAACAAAGTTGTAGCATTATTTTGTAATGTAGGGACCTATGTGCAAATTACCCAGTTAAAGGGGTTAACTTGCAATATTCACAAGTTAAGATGTTCCTCTGATGTTGAGACATCATGAGGATGTTTATGATGAAGTTTGAGGGATTTCCCAAGCTTGAGCACCAAGGTGCAGCTGTGGAAGCAATCCCTATGCTTGAAAACCCTAAATTGGGGTAAAAGTGCAATTTACCCAATTTGAGGGGAGCAACTTGTAAAATACACCCTCTAAAATATCTTGTAGGACTCTTGTCATCATTTAGAAAAGAAATGATGAAGAGGTTACTTCTTTTGAATAATCATATAATGAAAAACACCTTTGTGATTGAATAATCAAGGTGTAAGTACTATAGCCGTTTTATGTGTGTGCTTTAGTAATAGGTTGATCCTCTTTGCCTTCATTTCTTGACCTTAGAAGAAGGTTGTCCTTAGAAATAAGAAGAAGGTACGAGCAAAGAAGAAAGGGGGGACTTAGTTAAAAATATGGAGAACCTATGTGTTTATGTTGAAAATACACCTAAGTATATAACCCTTTTTCCCCTCTTTGCAAGGAAACACTTCTCTCATTTCCTTCACTTCTTCCCTTGCCCAAACCGACTAAGGAGAGATCTGGAGCTCAGGAAGACGACCAAGGGAGTGCAAGGTAGGTTTTGGATCATCTCTTTTGCCTAAATTCTTGGATGAAACTCGAATTCAAGGTCAAATTCATGGCTAGCTTACTTAACTCTATCTTTCTAGCCATCTCTTCTCAACTTTCCTTGGAGGATTCACCTTGGCCGACCTGTGGAGCTTCTAGGACGCCATTAAAGGCTTGGAGCTCGAAAGCTTGGATCTCAAGGAGCAAGCTTTAGGTGGGTTTTATAACTCTAAACCTATGCTTTGTTATATACATCTTTTCTATGCTTTTAGTTGCTAGTTCTTCTTCTTCCCTACCTTCCCTTGCTTCCTTGCAAGCAAAACCGTGAGGAACTGTTGCTGTTCGTGAGGAAGAAGATGGGGGCGTTATTTCCTATGTTTATCCACGGTTTTCCACTTTGCCATACGACCTCAACCAAGTTGCCCATACGGTTTGCAAACTGTTTGATGGGAAAACGGTTTCAATGTCGTATGAAGGCATACGGTCTTAAGACCATATGGATGCGTTGAACAAGCGTGGACCTTATGAGATTTCTGTTCACAATTATTTAGGCTAATCACCCACAAAATTTGAGAGTTTAACTCCAAAGGAATCATGAGATATAGGCAAAACAATTAGCAAGTTTAATTGAATTTAGTTCTAATTTTCAATCTACTTAAATTGTCCTTTTTGGGTAAACGGTTTCAAAACCGTATAAGATGGTTGACCAAATGTTGACCGTATGAGATTACTGTTCAGAAAGATGTTAATTAACTACTCACCAAATTTGATGGACAAATTCCAAACGAATTGAGAGTTGAAGCCACTTCAACACCCTAACCCTAATTGGGTTGAAATTGTTGTTTTTAAGTATAGATCTTGTTGAGTTTTGGGTTGAAGGACCCAAATCGTATCAAGACCGTTTGGGCACAACCCAAGACCGTTTGAAGGTCTAAAGTTGAGATAATTTGATAGGTTGAGGGTCCAATTGTAAATAAGTTGATGAATTGAGAAAAATTGCTGATTTTAACCCTAATTGGAGTTCAACCCTAATCTAACCCACTTGGTTTTTGGTCAACTTTGGGCAAACGGTCTCAAGACTGTATGGATGATGTCCATACGACCTCAAGACCGTTTGGGCCAAGTTTGAGCCCAATTGGAGGTCAATTGAGGGGTTCAACTTCGATTTGATTCCACATTGTTGAGTGTTGATGGTTGAACGTTTATAAACCTTAATTGAACCAACTCTAACCCTAATTGGATATCAATAGGGGGTCAATTGAGTTACCAATTGGTTAAGGCTAACCCTAATTGTCTCAATTGGTAAGTGGTTAGCAAGCTTAAGGCCAATTGATGGCTTCAACATAGGAAACCCTAATTGAGTTTACCCTTTGAACCACCTTGGAGTTCTATACGATCTTGAGCTTTTTAGGTCATACGACTTCAAGACCGTATGGATCTATATGACTTCAAGACCGTATGGATCTATACGACTTCAAGACTGTATAAGGTCATTCGACTTCAAGATCGTATAGGGTCAATTGATCTCAAACCGTATAAGATCATTCGATCTCAAACCATATAGGGGCATTCAGTTTCAAACGGTATGAGGTTATACGACCTCAAGGTCGAATGAGAGCTTACGACCTCAAGGTCGAATGGGGGCATATGACCTCAAGGTCGAATGAGGGCATACGACCTCAAGATCATATGAAGGTTGAAGGTGTGAAACCTAGTGAAGACTTTTAAGGATAAGTTTGCTTAATGCCTTGAGGGCTTAAATGGTTTAATAGTTGTTCAACCTAAACCCTAATGATACCAAGAAACATTAGGAGTCAAGTGGATAGTAAATTAACCCATGATGATGATCAATGTGTAATTTACCATAATACCCTTGAAAGCTTCAAATTGAGTGAAACCTTGTTCTAAACAAACCCTAATCACTCAATAGTGGTGATTTGGTCTATGTTAGTCAAAGGGGACTTAACCCAACTTGATCTAGATTGGTGTTATCACCATCTACAATTATGAGGAGAGGGAAAGTATCTTAAGAGAGAGAAAGTACCCCTTTTATGATGGAAACTCAAGTAAAGTACCTTCAACACACATGATTATGCATGATAGAGTATGATCCACCAATGTGAGATCATAGAAACCCTAATTATGATAATTGATGAATCTTAATCTTATCTGAGGTCTTTAATGATAATGTTTCTCATACATGATGATGTTATGAGTTCAATTCACCATGGGGTGAATAGTAAACCCTAATTCTAGGGTGATGACATATAATGTGAATAGTAAACCCTAATTCAAGGGTGAAGACATGCAATATGAGTAGTAAACTCTAATTGATGAGAATCAGAGAACTTAGCTCTTATGATAAGAGTGGAAAGTATATGCTTGTTTGATTTACCTTTATCAGTTGAATTAACCATGCAGGTTCTGATATGAAGGTGATCATATCCAGGTATGAATGATGATACTATATTCATTGAAAGCATGTTGTTAGCTTTATGAATAGTGAAATATTTTGATGCCTTGTCAGTGGCATCCTATGTTTTAATGGGCTGTAAGAGCCATGAATACCATCACGGTCATGCTTTAGAGATGACTTGTGATGAGTATACTGAGAAATGATGATTGATATGAGTTAGGTTTGTTACATTTGGTATTCTACTTTCATAGTTGTTATGCTACTATTATTGTTTGAAGAATAATGTATGATGTAAAAGAATATTGAATGCACCTACCTAATCAAGTGTAATGTAGAGCCCTGATCATAGATCCATCATTGTCAGAGACTAAATGATGGTGGAACAGGTTTTCCCAAGGGAACTCCTGGATCACATACTCTTGAGTATGTGGGGGAAATGGATGTGTAAATCCTTACATCCTAGTGTAGGAATTGATACTGTCAATCCTTCACTACAAATCCAGATGATGAGATGTATCAAAAATCTCCGAAAGAAAACACAAACACCGTATCGGTGAGAGATAAACAAGAAATCTTCCGATAACGAAGAGAGTACAGAACGCCACTGTAACTCTAAAATAGCGAAGGACCAGATTACCCTGGTAAGCTATAATAGCAGACATCCTGCAAGATGTCCTGCAAGTAATCCTCTAACTGACTGAGGATGATGAGGTCATAAGAATCCGACTCTCTTAATGACCTATGTATGATATTGATGTGACTTCTTAGTGATCAGTTGGAGTATGAGTGGTATGCCTCATCTCCACATGGCATAATAATGTTTGTAAAACATAAACAACTGCGTAGTATATCTGCTTAGGTTTATCTACGAGGAAGAATGTTTGTTGTTACATTGTTTACATTAATGATCTTTTCAGACATTTTGTATACACGTCCTTTATATGCTTTAAAGACATCACTGCCTAAGTAGAAGTTGTTTCACTGTTATTAAACCTGCTATTGTAGGATTTTTGTTATCTTGTCTATGATATTCTTTAAATGTTATAATAAAGCTTCTGGCAGAGAGTTATATCTCTCGCTGGGACAATTATGTAAAATTGTCTCACCCCGTAGACTTCGACTTTTTAGGTGGACGTCGAGGATGGAGGAACAGGTCTAAAGGTGACCAATCCCAACAGCAGCACCAGGAGCAGTAATCAATCTCAGGTGGAGATTCAGCCTGCCAGGTGTTGTAGTTAGAGTCTGTCCTATGTGTCCTCTGTACACTCAGGTCTTGGAGTCTTTTTGGTTGTGAATTCTTGAGATTTTGTATCTTATTGTATATAATTACTCAAGAAGTAATTTGACAGAGATGTATACAGTTTAAATCCTTTTTCAATGGAAAAGGTTTGTGGTTTCAAGCTCTTGTCTCGAAAAGTTTTAATTTCCCGTGATTTTTGTCTTCCGCTGTTTATTGATTGCTTCCGCTAAGTTTAATTCGTGATTATATCTAGGTTCGCCGAGTCTACAGAGGCATAGGACTTAGGAAGTCGAGTCTATCTTTAGTATTCCTTCCTTATCTGATAGAATCTTCTGCTCCTCAGGAGAAGAAGATATATGAGAATGTCTGAGCCACATTTGGAGCACGTGGCAGAGAGTAGCGTAGCTGCACCACAAGGCGGTGTAAGGGTTCCAGAAGTAGAACAGCCTGTACCTGAGAAACCCAGAGAGCCACCCCAGTTCGACCCAGCTGACATGGGTAACCCAGCAGTTCAGACAATGTTCGGGCAGTTCATGACTGCCATGACACATATAACCGACAGGATGCCTATGCCTGCACCCAGGGCACATGTCCAGCTAGAAGGTCAAGGTATCGGAAAGATGTTCGAGCGACTACGTCGTGTCGGAGCTACCGAGTACTTTGGGACTGCCGACCCCGCGGATGCTGATCTATGGTTGACAGAGTTGGAGAAGGCTTTCAGGATTCTCAATATCCCTGAAGTTGAGAAGGTCAGACATGCAGTCTATCTTCTCAAAGGAAGCGCTGGTCATTGGTGGACAATGGAAGAGCAGAAGAGACTTGGAGTGGAGATCTCGTGGGAAGACTTTCGGCAGGAATTTGTACATAGATATTTCCCAAAGACCTTCCTAGACGAGAAGATCTCTCAGTTTGAGAGACTGAGGCAGGGCATGATGAACATTAGCGAGTATGAAGCTAAGTTCATGGGGTTGTTGCGGTTTTGTCCGCACATGGCTGCCACAGAAGAAGAAAGAATCAGGAGATTCGAGAGGGGTTTGAATGCTGACATGAGTACCCCTGTGTCTGCCTTAGAAAACCGAGAGAGATTCTCTACCTTCGTTGAGTCAGTCCGAAGGATAGAGAGATCTGTTGTTGAGAAAAGGCAAACTCAGAAAAGATATCCACAGTTCCAGGGTTCTTTATCTAGGGACTTTAAGAAGTCCAGATCCTCTGCACCTAACCCTCCACCACCTAGATCTAGTTCTCAGACTCAGTGGTCTCCAAGTAGAGATAGAGGACGAGGACAACCACCTCGGGAGACTCAGAGTTCTGCATCAGTGTCAGTGACTGGACCACCAAGACCACAACAACAGGAGAGAAGCTGCTACAATTGTGGTAAGGTGGGACATTTGATGAAGGACTGTCGATCTAAGCCTGTCAGTGTGACACAACCTCCGAGACAAGGTCAATAGGGATCACAAAGAGGGCAATCTCGAGGAGCAACTCGAGGACGCGGGCAAGCGTCTCAAGCTGGATCATCAGCACCACCTCAACAACAGGCTACAACGAGGTTCTATGCTATGAACCCACCAGAAGCAGTGGTCAATCCACAAGTGGTGACAGGTCAGATGGAACTTCTATATTCTAATATGTCTAAATCTTGTGTAATATCTGTTCTGATTGATCCGGGTGCTACGCACTCTTTCATCACTCGAAGAGTGATTCGCAACTGCAATATGATGGTTAGTCATAGGGCAGATAGTTTGTTGTTGGAGACTCCGTTGAGTGGGTATGCCGTTCTGCAGGAGGTATGCTCTCCCTGCATCCTCTTCTTTTCTAAGCATCGCATTCAAGTGGACCTTATACCGCTTGATATGCAAGGATTTGATGTAATCCTAGGGATGGATACCTTGGAAAGGTATCGAGTTGTCTTGGATTGTGAGTCCAAGTTGGCAGTGTTTGCTGATGAAAGCAACACATGGATCTTTCAAGGAGAAAGAAAGATTCTTCCCACCTGTCTTGTATCAGCTATGGTTGCTGATAAGCTGATGAGGCAAGGATGTTATGCATTCTTAGCCCATGTGGTAGATGTTACCAAGGAGAGTCCCAACCCTGCTGAAGTTCCTATAGTCAGGGAATTCAAGAATGTGTTTCCTGAAGAACTTCCTGGCATACCACCACCTCGGGAGATTGATTTTGAAATCAATTTAGTCCCATATACGAAACCTATAGCCCAGACTCCTTATAGGATGGCGCCTGTCGAGATGGCAGAACTCAAGAAACAACTTCAAGAGTTACTTGAGAAGGGTTTCATTCGTCCGAGTACCTCACCTTGGGGTGCTCTGGTTTTGTTTGTTAAAAAGAAAGATGGATCAATTCGGTTGTGCATTGACTATAGACAACTCAACAAAGTAACTATAAAGAACAAGTACCCATTGCCGAGGATTGATGATCTTTTTGACCAGTTGCGTGGTGCAACAGTCTTCTCAAAGATAGATTTGAGGTCTGGATATCATCAACTCCGCATTAAGGACATTGACATATCCAAGTCTGCCTTTAGGACAAGATATGGTCACTATGAGTTCACGGTTATGTCGTTTGGACTAACCAATGCACCAGCTGCATTCATGGAACTTATGAATAGAGTCTTTCGACCCTTTCTTGATCAGTGTGTTGTCGTCTTCATAGATGACATACTGATTTATAGTAAGGATGCTCAGCAGCATGAGCAGCATCTTTGCCAAACTTTGACTTTGCTAAGAGAACATAAGCTTTATGCTAAGTTTAGCAAATGCGAGTTCTGGTTACCTGAAGTGTCTTTTCTTGGACATGTGATATCTTCCTCAGGAATTCGTGTCAACCCTGCAAAGGTAGAATCTGTTCTACAATGGGAACAACCGAAAACAACGACGGAGATTAGAAGTTTCTTGGGGTTAGCTAGTTATTATCGAAGGTTTATTAAAAATTTCAGTTCTATAGCCTTACCTTTGACCAAGTTAACCCGGAAGGATGTTCCTTTTGCCTGGAGTGATAAGTGTCAACAGTCTTTTCAGCTGTTGAAGGAGAGGTTGACAAGTGCACTTGTGCTTGTGCTACCTCAACAAGGAAAAGGATATGTAGTCTTCTATGATGCCTCCAAGAATGGACTTGGATGTGTGTTGATGCAGGATAAACAAGTGATTTCTTTTGCTTCCCGACAGCTTAAGAAACACGAGGAAAATTATCCGACACACGATCTAGAGTAAGCTGCTGTGGTTCATGCCTTGAAGATCTGGAGACATTATCTCTACGGAGAAACCTTCCAGATTTTCACAGACCACAAGAACCTTAAGTATATCTTCTCTCAGCATGAACTTAACATGAGTCAACGTCGTTGGATGGAGTTAATCAAGGACTACGATTGTACTATTGATTACCATCCGGGCAAGGCCAATGTGGTTGCAGATGCCTTGAGTAGGAAATCAGCAACATCAACCATGGATAGAGCACAACTAAGTTCCTTAGTATGCTCTAGGAGATATATGCTTATCTCTTTGAGGCAAGACAATGTACAGTTGAAGGTGTCATTGTTAGCCGGTTTGTTAGATGAGATGCATATTAAACCTACCCTAAGAGAGAAGATAAAGGAGGCACAACAAGTTGATGCTGCAGTTCAGCAGATTAGGTCTGAGTATAGTAGTGAGAAGCAAGATGGTTTTCATGAGTCAGATGACCAAGTGGCATGCTATCATGGGAGGATGATAGTACCAGATGTAGATAACCTGAGGAAGTTAGTTCTGGAGGAAGCTCATTCTTCAATGTATGCTATGCATCCGGGGAGCACCAAAATGTATCGAAACTTGAAAGATATGTATTGGTGGCCTGGAATGAAGAAGGATGTAGCTGAGTTTCTTCTGAGGTGTCCTGTGTGTCAGCAGGTCAAGGCTGAACACTAGAAACCTGCAGGAACAATGCAACCCTTACCCATACCACAGTGGAAGTGGGACCATGTGACCATGGACTTTGTTGTTGGCCTACCCAGGACAAGCAAAGGACATGATTCCATTTGGGTAGTTGTTGATAGGTTGACTAAAACAACACATTTCCTACATGTCAAAACAATTGATTCTGCTGAAAGGTTATCCCCGTTGTATGTGCAAGAGATAGTGCGTTTGCACGGAGTTCCTGTCACAATAGTTTCTGATAAAGGTCCCCAGTTTACAAGTCACTTTTGGGAGCAGTTACACAGAGCCCTAGGCACCAAGCTAAGGTTTAGTACAGCCTTTCATCCACAGACTGATGGGCAGTCAGAAAGGACTATACAAACCTTGGAAGACCTGTTGAGAGCATGTGTTCTCCAGTTTACCGGGAGTTGGGATCTACATCTGAACTTGATAGAGTTTGCCTATAACAATAGCTATCATCATAGCATTGATATGGAACCCTATGAAGCTTTGTATGGTAGACGTTGTAGATCACCCTTGTGTTGGTATGAGACTGGTGAGCACCAGTTGTTAGGTCCTGATCTTGTGCAACAAACTACAGAGAAGATTAAAGTTATACAGCAACAGCTTAAGCCTGCATAGGATAGGCAGAAGTCGTATGCTGACAAACGTCGTAGACCCCTAGAGTTCCAGGTTGGAGACAGAGTGTATCTCAAAGTCTCACCTTGGAAAGGAGTCCTTCGTTTTGGAAGAAAAGGGAAGTTAGCTCCTAGATTTATGGGACCCTATCCAATTGTTGAAAAAGTTGGAAAGGTGGCCTATAGGCTAGAGTTACCTCAGGAGTTGCAGAAGTTACATCCTGTTTTTCACATTTCCATGTTGAGGAAATGTCACCCCAACACCGAATCAGTTCTACAACCTATGGAAGTAGAATTGAATGAAGATATAACATATGAGGAGGGACCAGTGTCAATCCTAGATAACAGAACTAAAAAGTTAAAGAAGAAAGATATAAGACTTGTGAAAGTCCTCTGGAATCATCGTGGTGTTGAAGAAGCCACTTGGGAACTAGAGGATGAGATGAGAAGGAAATACCCTGCTCTTTTCTCTTAATACGTTTTATTGATTTCGGGGACGAAATCCTTGTGAAGGGGTGGATAATTTGTAACATCCCTGACCTGGGTTATAACCTAACCCTGGAAGTTTTGCCTAAATATGTAATTATATACTTGTGAACACTCCCTGGCTTGTAATTAAGTTCCTTAGGAACATTTTCTTTTAATTTTGCTCCTTTTAAACAAAGTTGTAGCATTATTTTGTAATGCAGGGACCTATGTGAAAATTACCCAGTTAAAGGGGTTAACTTGCAATATTCACAGGTTAAGATGTTCCTCTGATGTTGAGACATCATGAGGATGTTTATGATGAAGTTTGAGGGATTTCCCAAGCTTGAGCACCAAGGTGCAACTGTGGAAGCAATCCCTATGCTTGAAAACCCTAAATTGGGGTAAAAGTGCAATTTACCCAAATTGAGGGGAGCAACTTTTGAAATACACCCTCTAAAATATCTTGTAGGACTCTTGTCATCATTTAGAAAAGAAATGATGAAGAGGTTACTTCTTTTAAATAATCATATAATGAAAAACACCTTTGTGATTGAATAATCAAGGTGTAAGTACTATAGCCCTTTTATGTGTGTGCTTTAGTAATAGGTTGATCCTCTTTGCCTTCATTTCTTGACCTTAGAAGAAGGTTGTCCTTAGAAATAAGAAGAAGGGACGAGCAAAGAAGAAAGGAGGGACTTAGTTAAAAATAAGGAGAACCTATGTGTTTATGTTGAAAATACACCTAACTATATAACCCTTTTTCCCCTCTTTGCAAGGAAAAACTTCTCTCGTTTCCTTCACTTCTTCCCTTGCCCAAACCGACTAAGGAGAGCTCTGGAGCTCAGGAAGACGACCAAGGGAGTGCAAGGTAGGTTTTGGATCATCTCTTTTGCCTAAATTCTTGGATGAAACTCAAATTCAAGGTCAAATTCATGGCTAGCTTACTTAACTCTATCCTTCTAGCCATCTCTTCTCAACTTTCCTTGGAGGATTCACCTTGGCCGACCTGTGGAGATTCTTGGATTCCATTAAAGGCTTGGAGCTCGAAAGCTTGGAGCTCAAGGAGCAAGCTTTAGGCGGGTTTTATAACTCTAAACCTATGCTTTGTTATATACATCTTTTCTATGCTTTTAGTTGCTAGTTCTTCTTCTTCCCTACCTTCCCTTGCTTCCTTGCAAGAAAAACCGTGAGGAACTGTTGCTGTTCGTGAGGAAGAAGATGGGGGCGTTATTTCCTATGTTTATCCATGGTTTTCCACTTTGCCATACGACTTCAACCAAGTTGCCCATACGGTTTGCAAACCGTTTGATGGGCAAACGGTTTCAAGGTCGAATGACGGCATACGGTCTTAAGACCGTATGGCTGCGTTGACCAAGCATGGAACGTATGAGATTTCTGTTCCCAATTATGTAGGCTAATAACTCACAAAATTTGAGAGGTTAACTCCAAAGGAATCATGAGATATAGGCAAAACAATTAGCAAGTTTAATTGAATTTAGTTCTGATTTTCAATCTACTTAAATTGTCCTTTTTGGGTAAACGGTTTCAAAACCGTATAAGATGGTTGACCAAACATTGACCGTATGAGATTACTTTTCATAAAGATGTTAATTAACTACTCACCAAATTTTATGGACTAATTCCAAATAATTGAGAGTTGAAGCCACTTCAACACCCTAACCCTAATTGGGTTGAAATTGCTATTTTTAAGTATAGATCTTGTTGAGTTTTGGGTTGAAGGACCGAAACGGTCTCAAGACCGTTTGGGGGTTCACCAAACGGTCTCAAGACCGTTTGGGCACAACTCAAGACCGTTTTAAGGTCTAAAGTTGAGATAATTGGATAGGTTGAGGGTCCAATTGTAAACAAGTTGATGAATTGAGAAAAATTGCTGATTTTAACCCTAATTGGAGTTCAACCCTAATCTAACCCACTTGGTTTTTGGTCAAACTTTGGGAAAACGGTCTCAAGACCGTATGGATGATGTCAATACGACCTCAAGACCGTTTGGGCTAAGTTTGAGCCCAATTGGAGGTCAATTGAGGGGTTCAACTTTGATTTGATTCCACATTGTTGAGTGTTGATGGTTGAACGTTTATAGACCTTAATTGAACCAACTCCAACCCTAATTGGATATCAACAGGGGGTCAATTGAGTGACCAATTGGTTAAGGATACCCCTAATTGTCTCAATTGGTAAGTGGTTAGCAAGCTTAAGGCCAATCGATGGCTTCACCATAGGAAACCCTAATTGAGTTTACCCTTTGAACCACCTTGGAGGTCTATACGATCTTGAGCTTTTTAGGTCATACGACTTCAAGACCGTATGGATCTATATGACTTCAAGACCATATGGATCTATACGACTTCAAGACCATATGGATCTATACGACTTCAAGACCATATAAGGTCATTCGACTTCAAGATCGTATAGGGTCAATTGATCTCAAACCGTATAAGGTCATTCGATCTCAAACCATATAGGGATATTCGGTTTCAAACCGTATGAGGTTATACGACCTCAAGGTCGAATGAGAGAATATGACCTCAAGGTCGAATGGGGGCATACGACCTCAAGGTCGAATGAGGGCATACGACCTCAAGATCATATGAAGGTTGAAGGTGTGAAACCTAGTGAAGACTTTTAAGGATAAGTTTCCTTAATGCCTTGAGGGCTTAAATGGTTTAATAGTTGTTCAACCTAAACCATAATGATACCAAGAAACATTAGGAGTCAAGTGGATATTAAATTAACCCATGATGATGATCAATGTGTAATTTACCATAATACCCTTGAAAGCTTCAAATTGAGTGAAACCTTGTTCTAAACAAACCCTAATCACTCAATAGTGGTGATTTGGTCTATGTTAGTCAAAGGGGACTTAATCCAACTTGATCTAGATTGGTGTTATCACCATCTACAATTATGATGAGAGGGAAAGTAACTTAAGAGAGAGAAAGTACCCCTTTTATGATGGAAACTCAAGTAAAGTACCTTCAACACACATGATTATGCATGATTAGAGTATGATCCACCTATGTGAGATCATAGAAACCCTAATTATGATAATTGATGAATCTTAATCTTATCTGAGGGCTTTAATGATAATGTTTCTCATACATGATGATGTTATGAGTTCAATTCACCATGGGGTGAATAGTAAACCCTAATTCTAGGGTGATGACATATAATGTGAATAGTAAACCCTAATTCAAGGGTGAAGACATGCAATATGAGTAGTAAACTCTAATTGATGAGAATCAGAGAACTTAGCTCTTATTATAAGAGTGGAAAGTATACGCTTGTTTGATTTACCTTTATCAGTTGAATTAACCATGCAGGTTCTGATATGAAGGTGATCATATCCAGGTATGGATGATGATACTATATTCATTGAAAGCATGTTGTTAGCTTTATGAATAGTGAAATATTTTGATGCCTTGTCAGTGGCATCCTATGTTTTAATGGGCTGTAAGAGCCATGAATACCATCACGGTCATGCTTTAGAGATGACTTGTGATGAGTATACTGAGAAATGATGATTGATATGAGTTAGGTTTGTTACATTTGGTATTCTACTTTCATAGCTGTTATGCTACTGTTATTGTTTGAAGAATAATGTATGATGTAAAATAATATTGAATGCACCTGACTAATCAAGTGTAATGTAGAGCCCTGATCATAGATCCATCATTGTCAGAGACTAAATGATGGTGGAACAGGTTTTCCCAAGGGAACTCCTGGATCACATACTCTTGAGTATGTGGGGGAAATGGATGCGTAAATCCTTACATCCTGGCGTAGGAATTGATACTGTCAATCCTTCACTACAAATCCATATGATGAGATGGATCACAAATCTCCCAAAGAAAACACAAACACCGTATCAGTGAGAGATAAACAAGAAATCTTACGATAATGAAGAGAGTACAGAATGCCACTGTAACTCTAAAATAGCGAAGGACCAGATTACCCTGGTAAGCTATAATAGCAGACATCCTGCAAGATGTCCTGCAAGTAATCCTCTAACTGACTGAGGATGATGAGGTCATAAGAATCCGGCTCTTTTAATGACCTATGTATGATACTGATGTGACTTCTTAGCGATCAGTTGGAGTATGAGTGGTATGCCTCATCTCCACAGGGCATAATAATGTTTGTAAAACATAAACAACTGTGTAGTATATCTGCTTAGGTTTATCTACGAGGAAGAATGTTTGTTGTTACATTGTTTACATTAATGATCTGTTCAGACATTTTGTATACACATCCTTTATATGCTTTAAAGACATGACTGCCTAAGTAGAAGTTGTTTCACTGTTATTAAACCTGCTATTGTAGGATTATTGTTATCTTGTCTATGATATTCCTTAAATGTTATAATAAAGCTTCTGGCGGAGAGTTATATCTCTCGCTGGGACAATTATGTAAAATTGTCTCACCCCGTAGACTTCAACTTTTTAGGTGGACATAGAGGACGGAGGAACAGGTCTACAGGTGACCAATCCCAGCAGCAGCACCAGGAGCAGTAATCAATCTCAGGTGGAGATTCAGCCTGCCAAGTGTTTTAGTTAGAGTCTATCCTATGTGTCCTCTGTACACTCAGGTCTTGGAGTCTTTTTGGTTGTGAATTCTTGAGATTTTGTATCTTGTTGTATATAATTACTCAAGAAGTAATTTGACAGAGATGTATACAGTTTAAATCCTTTTTCAATGGAAAAGGTTTGTGGTTTCAAGCTCTTGTCTCGAAAAGTTTTAATTTCCCGTGATTTTTGTCTTCCTCTGTTTATCGATTGCTTCCGCTAAGTTTAATTCATGATTATATCGTGGTTTGGAGATCGGAGCCCACATTATTGATGTCCCTATTGTTGTTGTTGCTCTTTCCTTGCTCTAGGTTTTCTACTTTGCCTCCCATTCATACCTAAAAATGTTTCCCACTGGGGTGAGACAATTGAAAATTGCCCCAGCGAGAGATATAACTCTCCGCCAAAAACATTGTTATAGCAGTTTATTAAATTAAAACTGAGCAGGGGTTACTTCACTACTACAGAAATAGCATTCAATGTCACTTTTCTGGGCGTCGGTTATTAAGGAAAACCGACGCCTTATATGTTAGGCATCGGTTGTTTAAGTAAACCGACGTCTATATTCAAAGACCAGCCAGACACGGGTACCGCTTTGTATTCAGCGTCGGTTGTTTATAACAAACTGACGCTGAAAGTCGGCCGTGAAATCCAAATTTTGATCAAAAAAATAGTGTCATTTTCAGCGTCGGTCATGTAGGTATAAACCGACGCCTATGTGCGATGAAAATTTGCGCAAAAAGTGTCACTTTCAGCGTCGGTTATCCTTTTATAACCGACGCTGAAGGTGGTTCCCGCCAAACAATTTCATGAAAATATCGTCCAATTGGACGTCGGTTGTTGCAAACAACCGACGCTAAAGATGTGTAGGCGTCGGTTGTTTAAAACAACCGACGCTATTTGGGAACTTATACTCCGCGATCGCCCGACTCTTCCCCTTTCTTCTGTTTCATTGCGAGCAGTTACCCTATTTCACTGCTGTCGGCGATTTCTCTCCGGCGATTTCTTCTCCAGTGCCATTTCTCCGGCTATTTCTTCTCCGGCGCCCCCGTCTCCGGCGCCCCCTTCTCCACCACCACTCCTCCTTCTCCGCGCCCCCTTCTCCGCCGCCCCTACTGCCCGCCCCTGCTGCCTGCCCCTGCTGCTCCAAGCGCCTGAGGCCGCCGCCACGCCTGACTCTTCGGCGCCGCCTGGTGCTTTTCCACCATCGTCGCGCCGCCGCAACCACCGCCAGAGCCACCGGAGCTGCTAGCTGCTCCTCCACCGCCGTCGCTGCTAGCTACTTCTCCAGCCAGAGCCACCGGAGCCTCTGCCTTCTTCCCTCTGACAAGGTTGGTCTTCCCGCTGCTAGCTGCTCTGCTTTTTTATGCATCGATCAAATTGTTGTGATAAAAATGCATGTAATGTATTTGATTAGAGTTAATCTAATCTGGATGTTCATAATAATGGTATGTTAAATATGATGATTAGGGATAAATATAATGTCTAGTACACAAATATTAGATGATATTCAAGAAAACCCTAGTTTGATGAGCATGTTGTTAATCATGTTAATTATGATTCTTCTATATATTCTGATGTCATTATATAATTATGTGATCCCAACATATTAAATTGAATTAGAATGATTTCATGAATTATAGGGTTTTAAAGTTGATAAACATGTACATGTAGAAATAGGGTTATTAAACCAATGGTTATAACATAGTATGATCTTAATCTGATCTGGATGTTCATAATAATGTAGTATGTTAAATATGATGATTAGGGATACATATAATGTCTAGTAAAGATTCCTAGACCTTTTGTTTGAAACTATTGATTTCTTGATTTATTATTTAATAATGCTCTATTGATTAGGATTAACCATGTTGCCTGTACTTTATAGACATTTATTATATATAAGAATGACAACACATGTATTTGTTGGCCTAGAAACCCATCCAAGATTGGCTCATTAGGAGTAAATCTTGGATAGTCCCCGGTTTGGGACTGTTCTTGAACACCTAATCTCACTTAGGATGTAAGTGTATAATGTGTATTGGGTTTTCGAGAAAATTTCGGTAGCATTTCCCCGTTTGTTCTCTAAGTACATATGTACTTAGAGAACAGCGGGGAAATGCTGCCGAAATTTTCTTGAAAACCCAATACACATTATACACTTACTAGTGAGATTAGGTGTTCAAGGATGGGATAGGTGGTACACATTTATTATATATAAGAATGCCATCTCATTATTTGTTGGCCTAGAAACCCGTCCAAGATTTACTCATTAGGAGTAAATCTTGGATAGTCCCCGGTTTGGGACTGTTCTTGAACACCTAATCTCACTTAGGATGTAAGTGTATAATGTGTATTGAGTTTTCGAGAAAATTTTGGTAGCATTTCCCCGTTTGTTCTCTAAGTACATATGTACTTAGAGAACAGCGGGGAAATGCTGCCGAAATTTTCTTGAAAACCCAATACACATTATACACTTACTAGTGAGATTAGGTGTTCAAGGATGGGATAGGTGGTACACATTTATTATATATAAGAATGACATCACATGTGTTTGTTGGCCTAGAATGTGAACAATCATTGTTTTTTATATTACTTGTACATTGATATAAATTAGAATGAACAATCACTAAATTATATACTGTTTGTATGGAGTCCGGCTTCATTGTAGATATCTATTATTGTGTTTGTTGGCCTAGAAACCCGTCCAAGATTTACTCATTAGGAGTAAATCTTGGATAGTCCCCGGTTTGGGACTGTTCTTGAACACCTAATCTCACTTAGGATGTAAGTGTATAATGTGTATTGAGTTTTCGAGAAAATTTTGGTAGCATTTCCCCGTTTGTTCTCTAAGTACATATGTACTTAGAGAACAGCGGGGAAATGCTGCCGAAATTTTCTTGAAAACCCAATACACATTATACACTTACTAGTGAGATTAGGTGTTCAAGGATGGGATAGGTGGTACACATTTATTATATATAAGAATGACATCACATGTGTTTGTTGGCCTAGAATGTGAACAATCATTGTTTTTTATATTACTTGTACATTGATATAAATTAGAATGAACAATCACTAAATTATATACTGTTTGTATGGAGTCCGGCTTCATTGTAGATATCTATTATTGTGTTTGTTGGCCTAGAAACCCGTCCAAGATTTACTCATTAGGAGTAAATCTTGGATAGTCCCCGGTTTGGGACTGTTCTTGAACACCTAATCTCACTTAGGATGTAAGTGTATAATGTGTATTGAGTTTTCGAGAAAATTTTGGTAGCATTTCCCCGTTTGTTCTCTAAGTACATATGTACTTAGAGAACAGCGGGGAAATGCTGCCGAAATTTTCTTGAAAACCCAATACACATTATACACTTACTAGTGAGATTAGGTGTTCAAGGATGGGATAGGTGGTACACATTTATTATATATAAGAATGACATCACATGTGTTTGTTGGCCTAGAATGTGAACAATCATTGTTTTTTATATTACTTGTACATTGAAGGATTGCTAATTGATAAAAGATCACAATTTTAGAGACATGTATGTTTATACAAATGCTAAATGTTTTCCTTATTCTAGTTGATACAAATGCTAAATGTTTTCCTTTTTAATGAAATTTTCAGATGGCTCACCATGATGAGAATGATGTCCATGATGAGCATGAAGTCCATGATGAGCATGCTGTCCATGACGAGCATGACGAGGATACCAACGTAAGTTCTAAAAACATATCCCGTATTTCTATAAAATTCATTATCTTCTAGTTATGTCATATATCCTGTATTTCTATATTGGCTTAATTCGGTGTGTTTATTTTTGTCAAATTTTAGGTTGATGATGCACAACTACCCACTGAAGCAATTGAGCAACTTGATGCGACGCAACAAAAACTTAACAAGAAAAGGGGTATCACTCTGTTGAAAAAGTTACTTGCGCTGAGTGGCAGTGGATCCAAATTGGTTGTGGAGTTTGATAATGGAGGGAATGCAATTGGAGTGAACCGCAATCATTTTATAAACTATCTTGGGGTTGTCACTCGAAGCCATTGTGGTGTTAAATATGATAATTGGCATAAAGTTCCTCAGGCGAAGAAAGACTTGATATGGAAAGATTTATGCGTGAGTTATTATTATTTGCAATTCTATTTTGTAGATTACAAATTCTATTATTTGCAATTATATTTTTGGTACTAGTTAATAACATTTCTATTTTACAGAATCTGTTTGCATTGGATGAGATGTTGCATCGTAAAAGTGTGATGCAATGCGCTGGAAAGATGCTTAGGAATTACAGGACAAATCTGAACAGAGAATACATAAGACAGGGTGATAAGAAGAAGAAGTCAGCCCTTGAACAATGGAACTTCTTGGACAAAGAAGATTGGGACAATTTTGTTGCTTCAAGAAAATCTGAAGAATTCAAGGTATTAGGCGTCACTCCCATTTTAATTAATATACATTGTATTCACCTATTCAAGATTAACATTTAGTGCTACTAACCTAATTATAAATGTGCATACTAACTAGGCCCTCAGTGATGCACAAAAAGCAAGGCGTGCACTGAATGTACATGACCATACTATGGGTCCAAAAGGCTATGCAAGCGTTCGCCAAAGACTACAGGCGGAGTCTGCGGCTACTCAGGAGTCTGCGACTACTCAGGAGTCTTCGGCCACACCCTTCCCTCGCCATGATATCTGGATAGCTGGCAGGAAAAACAAGAAGGGTGAAATAAAGAAGCCCGAAACTGCTGAGGCGGCTGCAAAAATGGTAAAATACAACTCTTAGAGCAATCATTTGAATATTGATTATTTGTGGTGTTAACATACCAATTTTTGTTTATGGTGATTAGCGGGAGCTGCACGAGCAGAGAAAACAAGGCACGTTCATCCCTCAGGGCACAAGGGATGAATTGACAGTTGCTATGGGTAACCCAGAGCATCCTGGACGTGTTAGAGGTGTCGGCGCTGGTGTGGGCATCAAAGCATTCTTTGGGCCATCCCAGCGCAAACCCAGAGCGGGACTTTCTCAAGAAGAGGTAACATATATATTCTATTTTTATAATGTTACTGCAAAAGGAAATTCATTAATAAAAAGCTAATATTTGTTTTATCCATGTATAGGAGAATAAGAGAGTCGAGGATATAGTTGCTAAGAAGCTCAACGATGTGGTTGTTGAGAAGGTCAAGGAAGAATTGCTGCGGTGGCAGACATCTCAGGCTTCCAATCAGCCTATGCCGACCCACTCTTCTCCTGGTGCACAGACTGCAAGTAATCCTGGAGACCCATCGCCTAACACGTCTGCTGTAAGTATTGTTTATGACATTGTAGCTAGTCTTTTCAAGATGATATGTTTTCAAGATGATATGTATATATGTATAACATTCTTTACGTAAATTTGTAGGCATTGAAGCCATGCCGCTTAAGAATGGAAAATTATGTTGTTGCAGAGGCGCAAGCTTACCAGTCCCTTCCTGGGGCAACGTTTCATGGGACTCCAATGCCGCAGGGCTACATTCGTGTGAGCCCGATACATGTATTACCCGATTGGAGGGAAGTTGCGTTGCCATATGCCCACCCAGATATTGATACACTTGGTGAGGCAGAAAGCGGGGTCATATTGTGGCCCAAAGCAGATGTCCTCTACACGACTGAAATTGTAAGATAAATTTACATTGATTTAGACTGTTAATGTGTATATATGATGTCAACTGATCTGAAATTATATATACAGGTTAAAAAGAAGACACCAGGAGCACCTAGGCCTCCACCTCCAATTCCCGCATTACCAACTTGGGTTCCAACTGAACTACAATACCCGTTAGGTCCTGCTTGTAGGGGAATGACATGTTGGCTACGGGCACATAATATACTTTGCCCTATAATTGTTTCTTTAGATGCAGATTATGCAGGTCAATCATACGACAGCTCTTTATTTATACAAGATATTATTGAGCTGTTTATGTATGATTGGTTGAATACATCAATGATAGAGACATGGATAAGGTGAGATCTTGTTTATACATCCATATACCTTGTGTAAGATCCGGTGATCTAGTTTCTTATATATTAATGCATACGTCTATATGTTTTGCAGCTACTTAATCGAAGATCATTGCAAACAATTTGCATATGATCATGTGGGATTTTTGATTCCATCATTGATTAGTATGGTAGCTAAAGACCCTGATAGTGTTCAACAATACTGTATAGATGCTTTTACAATTTTTGGTCATCAAATGAAGACGATAATAATAGCTCCATTCAACGTCAAGTAAGTTTGCTTTATTTATAATTTGGACTTAAGAAAATTCCATTATTATTTTGCATTTTGAGTTATTAATTGTTAACTTTTTACCTCTAGTGGTAGACATTGGGAGTTACTAGTTATTGTCCCCGGGACGTTCACTGTTTATTATCTAGATCCCGCAGGAAGTACATTAAACACTAAAATTGGACACGTAATGAGAATGACATTATTCTGGTGAGAAATATTTCATTTTTTATATCCGTTAACATCTTTTATTACATTACTATTTACTTATGCAACTTAGTGTGTTATATTAACATGTAGGGGTTTAGATGCATTCAAAAATGCTGGAGGAAAGGTCCCAAGGAAAAAGAACCAGCCATTGTCTTGGGAGAACGTAAAAGTAAGTTCCCGACTCCCCGACTCCAATGTATATATTATTGATGTGAATTGTGCTTAGTTGTATTAATTTGTATGTTTCAATTTATAGTGCGCTACACAAGACAATGGCTGGGCATGCGCATACTATGTGATGCGATTTATGCAGATGATTATCAAACATGCCGCATTGGACATCGATACCATACATGAGGTATTATATATAGTCTCATTAGTTAGTATGAAATATATCAATCTTATTTTTATATTATTACTTATATATACATCATTCTCTTTGCAGGTGTTTAAAACTGACCACACTATAGGCAAACGCTTAAAAAATGTACATGCTCCATATACGAGGGAATCATTAAATGAAGTAAGAGAATAATGGGCAATAGCTGTACAAACAGTGGCAACTGTAAGATATAATTGGGATGTTGATAGTGATGATGAATGATACTTTGTAAATGAATGTTTCTGAATGTTAAAACATGTATTTGAATGATTCTATATGTGTGAACGTGACAATTGAATTGATGTCTGAATGTATCTACTTGTGTGAATCTTTTTATGTTAATTTTGCAGGTTTGTGGCCTGTTTGTAGGCTGATATCAATGGATGTCGTAAACCTGCAGTTCAGAAAACTGAACTGCAGGTTCTCATCCTGCTGACCAGCCACAGCAGGCCTGCAAACAGATTTATAAAAAAAAAATAGATATAGGCGTCGGTTATTTACCGATAACCGTCAGCACAGACTTACAGCGTCGGTTTTTTGTTGAACACCGACGCCAAAAGTGTTCGCGCTACAGGAAATGGGAGTCATCTAGGGCACTTTTATGCGTCGGTTGTTTAGTATATAACCGACGCAGAAAGCGTCCTAGATGACGCCGTTTTCTGTGGCGCGAACCCTTGTGGCGTCGGTGTTTAATAAAAAACCGATGCCTTTATATTAAATAGGCGTCGGTTTTTTAACCGACGCTGAAGTGTCCAACCTTTTAGCGGCGCCCACATAGGCGTCGTTCCGAAACCGACGCCAAAGGGGGTTAAACAACTGACACTAAAAGGCACTTCTGTAGTAGTGCTTTTACATTATCAGGCATAATTATTCATCATAGAACATAATAAGATAATCTCCATTCTCAAGGAGGTCATTGCATCTACCCATGGTAGATAAGTAATTCATCTGTCTACCTTGCAGAGAATATAAAGAAACATAATTAACATTTATCCACTAAGGAATGCACAAAGAAAATGCAACATCAGCTAATGAATCTACGTATTCAATCCTTAAGAAAACATGCTATACGGCTGATTACATTTTACAATCACATGTATGCCCTGAGGAGGTGAGTTGTACTGCTCAAATCCAACCTTCAGTTGCGAAACCCAAAGCCGATGCCATACAAGGTCCATGGAAGAGTCGGACTCCATGACCTCCTACGTCTCGGTCAGTGCGAGACCACAAGCAGGACCGCATTCTCTTGCTTAAGTGACCTCAGTCACAGGGTTAGATCTCGTAGGCTACCCTTTCTCTAGCCCACCTTGGTACAGGTCTTGGCACTAGTATATCTGAGCCACGGGCCAGTTCACCGTGCTCCCTGAGCCATGAACGCATTCAAGCTCTTTCACACTGAACCATGGGCCTATTCACCATGCTCTTATACACATCTTGAGTCTACAACAGAAGTTGCACTCTAATCCTCCTATTTTCGGCTAGGAGAAACCCCGCATATTCAACAATATACACTCCAGATTAACCCGTAGGGGAACCCATTTCACTATCACCAGCTACTGATGATGGTGGATCTATGGCCAGGGCACTACATGATGAAATTCCACTTGATTAATTAAGTGCATTACCATATCTTTTAGCATCATCCATGTTTCAAACAAGAATTATTATAACAAATGCTACAAAGAAAGATACAATACATCTATCACATACTTTTCAAATCTTTAAAACACATGATACTTGGGATCTCAGTCCTTTATCACATTACTAGGAATTCTCATACCTTCACGGTATCATCATCATGATTACGGGATCTGGGTAGTTAAACCCTTAGATCATAACATTGTTATCTCTGTAATACATAAGCATTACATCTAGGTCCTCTAACCAAGGTATTCATTTTACTTGTGTGCAAGTATTCACATGGCTCACCAGGCCATTACACATCTTGTCACCTCTCACTAGGAAACAACTTATTCACATGGCTCACAAGGCCATTGCACATCTTGTCACCTCTCACTAGGCAACAACTTATTCACATGGATTACAAGGTCATTGATCATTATACTTGTTATACAAGTATTTAACATTCCTTACAAGGCTTATGCAATAAAAGAAATACAACCTTCCCATCATTAGAGTTAAGGTTTTCCATCATTAACCATTTAGGTTTTCAAGGTCATACTATCAATGATCAAACCCTAATTCACTTCTCCACACATCTAGGAGCAAAGATTGATATCATAAGTATTCAATCATACTTATTTATTCTCGTCATTTTTCATTAAATGAATCATCAATTCAAGGTATGAGTTCATTTCTCATCCTCATCATGGTATAATTACATCATACACATCATTTGGGCTTAACCCCATTCTCAAGGTACATTAATTAACACTCATCAAGGTGCAAGAACTCATTACATTTCATTGTAATAGTTGCATAACACACTTCATATGTTTCTCACCCAATTATATTGGATTTGGAGTACATCAAGGCATATAAACCCTAAAGTGTTGAATGTGATAACTATCATATTTTGATGTATCACTTTCTCATCACTTCAGACTCTCCTGAATTAGCCATGTTATCTTGTATTAAGGTATTTCCCTTCTTAATACATTCCATCACTAATCACTTACCTATAGCATATAATGCATAGGCCACACATTAGAGTTGTCAAACTATCTTTAATGAAATGGACTTGTCTAATGGTAAAGACATTGCTTACAATTTGGTTTCATATATTCTACCGCATGAAATGTTTCACCTTTATAATGACATTCCTTCTATATCATCATTAGGGTTTCTTTATACCTTTACTTAAGATTAGAATTATGATTCATTGTCATATTATCCAAGATTAGGGCTTTATGTATTATGACTCCTCATTAGAGTCTCACATGCCTTCACCCTTCTTAGGGCCTCTTATCCCAAAATAACATTAGTACGTTATGTGGTGTTAATACTTAGTTAAGGTTTCTCATGGAATCTCCCTCAACTAGGGTTTCCACCATAGTTTCCCTTCTTTTTGGGTCTACTATTCATCTCTATAAGGATTTCATTCAATTATCCAAAATGGGAGATTCACTATTCCTCCCAATTAGGAATTTACATATCTTTTCCCTAAATTAGAGTTTCACTTATGATTACCCTAGATTAGGGCTACATCCTTACCCTGGATTAGGTTTTCATTTAGAATTGCCCTCAATTAGGGTTAGAATTCAATAACCCTGTCAATTAGGGTTTATGTTAATGATTAGGGTTTCATGATCTCTTTACTTAAGGATCATACCCTTAATCACCACATGAATCATATTCATGTTATGAATTCATGCTAACATCATATCAACTTGATAAGGCTGTATCATCACTTCAATCAAGTACATACAACTATGAATGACATAGTGTACCAAGTCATTGATCATATAAGCAATTAGGGTTCATCCCTTAATTGGAACTAATCACTTAGGTACTAATAGGGTTTCAATCTTTCTACCTTCATTGATTATCATTACTAATCATCATTGGATCAATGAGTCATTCATCATCTCTATTCTCGATAGATTCAATCACCTTGGACCTCCATTACATAAGGTATCCAATTGAATTGATCAATTGAATCTACAATCAACTTTGAATACTTGACCCCCAAACGGTTTGAAACCGTTTGGTAAAGGTGGTGCTTGACGTTTACCCAAGTAGGTGAAGACCGTTTGGCCAAGTAGGTGAAGACCGTTTGGCCAAGTAGGTGAAGATTGTTTGGACAAATAGGTGAAGACCATTTGGCCAAGTAGGTGAAGACCGTTTGGCCAAGTAGGTGAAGACTATTTTCCCATCACATCATCAAAATCCAAGTCAACCAATTAGGGTTTGGATCATTGGATTGATCACCAAATCAGCAGTTGATTACACTTTAACTTAGTATCATTGGATCATCAATTGCTTAACCATACTCACCCCTAGACCTCCAAACGGTCTTGGGTGACCTGAAAATAGTCTTGAGAACGTTTGGATGATCTCCAAATGGTCTTGAGACCGTTTCGCTCATCCAACCCTTGGAACTTAGTGAAAAATCATTACGGTTTGCGCTATTGAGTTGATCATCAAATCAACACTTAATTGCAAAGTGATTTGGTACCTTTAGACCTTTGATTGGTCAACCATGCTTAACCCTAGACCTCCAAACGGTCTTGGGTGATCCCCAAACCGTCTTGAGACCGTTTGGGTGATTCCCAAACGATTTTAAAACTATTTGGGTCAATCGACACAAAACATCAACTCATTCCAATACAAAATCAGCACTTAGTCGATTAGGGTTAGCACCATATCTTTTATCCTTCAATCACTTAACCATATCCAACCCTAGACCTCCAAACGGTCTTGGGTGACCCCTTGGGTAATCCCCAAACGGTTTTGAAACCGTTTGGGCTAATTAACCCAAAAAGTCAAATCAGCCAAGTTGAAAATAAGCACTTAATCCAATTAGGGTTTACCTAATTGATTAGCTTTCAACTCATGATTCCTTTGGAATTAATCCATAAAATATGGTGGGTCATCAACCAACATAATTGGGAACAAGATTCTCAAACGATAAACCCTTGGTCAACTCTATCAAACGGCTTTGAGACCGTTTTCCCAAAAAGGCAAATAAATCAAGTTGAAAATCAGCACTTAATTCAATTAGGCTTTGCCAAATTGATTGGCCTTCAACACATGATTCCATTGGAACTAATCCATAAAATTTGGTAAGTTATTAACCAACATAATTAGAAACAGGAATATCAAATGGTCAACCCTTGTTCAACCCTATAAAACGGTTTTGAAACCGTTTTCCCAAAACGTTAAATTAATCAAGCTGAAAAATCAGCTCTTAATCCAATTAGGTTTGCCTAATTGATTGGCCTTCAACTCACGATTCCTTGGGAGTTAGCCCATCCCATTTGGTGAGTCATTAACCAACATAATTAGGAACAGTAATCCCAAACGGTCAAACCTTGGTCAACTCACTCAAATGGTTTTGAAACCGTTTGCTCCCAAACGGTTTCAAACCGTTTTCTCTCAAACGGTTTGGTGAAACCGCATGAGCAATTCACTCAAAACTGTAGGAACCATGATTTCTTTGGCAAAAGTATACAAGATGATGTCATCATCATCTACCTTCGTCCCTGAAGTTCTAACAACTTCTGATTTCATGAAATAACCATTTTCAACCAGCAATTAAACAGGATAATGAAGGAATCATTGAAATTGCAAGATTAATGGTTGAATAACAATGAAAAAGGGTTCAAGTTATAAAACCCGGCTCCAATTGAGCTCCAAAGCTCCATTCTCACAGAACAAATGGTGGATGCAACTCCTTTCACCATTCCAATGCTCGTCCTCAAGGTTCGAGTGAAAAGGAATGGTTAGAATTGAAGAGGAGATCGAATTAGGAAGAAATCCATAATTTATTTTTGATTTCCACCATGGAATCATGGTGAAATGGATCAAGAACCTTACCAAAAGGTTGGGGGTCGTCCTACTGATCCTCCCATGCTCCCTTGGTCGTTTCCCAAGCAAGGAGAAGAAGTGGGGTCGAAAAAGCCTTCCATTTGGCTTGTAAAGGTTCTTTTTATAAGAAATTCAAGGAGAGAGAAAGTGCCTAATAAAAATTCAATTAATCCCAAAAATGTGGCCACCTCTTCCCAATTATCTTCCTTAGGGATTAGGATATCTTGTTTACCTTTTATCCCTCTCAATTATCCATGATTTAAAGAAAAGCAAATCAAGCACCTTAAATCATATTATATCAATATCCATATGTGAGTGGATATTTCTTTTTCTTATAAAATTGTGTGTGAGTTATCCACTCCCTTAGATATTTTCGTGCTCCTTGCAAATCTCAAGGACGTCACACATACATATAAATCCAACAATTTTAATTTTGGTTGAAGGCCCTTTAATTAATACATTTATTTTTGTCCTAAATCGAATTAGGGTTTCAATTAGGATTAAATCTTGATTATTTTAATATCAAGATTCTCTCTCCTCAACCTTAATTCAAATGAGGCGCCCCTCTCATTTTATTTTCTCTACATGATGCCAAGAAGCATCAAGGACCTTCATATTGAACCCTAGGTTTTGGGTAAATTGCACTTTACACCAAAACTAGGTTTTAATGCACATACATTGCTTTATCAGCTCTTTCTTGGTATTCAGGCTTCCATAAGCCACACCTCAGCATCATCTTCACTCTCATGATGCTTCAACACATGAGTAACATATTATCATGCACAATTTGCACTTAAAACCCTCAACTTGGGTATTTTTCACATTAGTCCAAAACAAACAAAACATTGATTTCAATAATGTTCAAAAAGGACTAGAATTGCAATATAAGTTCCTCTTGAGCACTAATTACCTTTCACAAGATGATATTAAGCATTTAATCATCTTTCTTAATCAAAACACCTAGGTTTAAAGTATAACCCAGGTCAGGGGTGTTACAGGCGAGAAGGGTGAACCATTCATATTGGCATCACAGGCGAAACAAATATTCTATATCGATGATCCTGCAAATGATAAATGGTCGGTTGTTCTTCATGGTAAAAGACAGTTCATTGAAGATCCTATAGATGAAGAAGAGTACTGTGACAAGTATGATGACTCCAGTCCATTCTCAGTTGGGTTGCCAACTCCACAAAATATTGAAGCTAATGATGACTTATATGTGGGCGGAGATCACAATGAAGGATTGTTAATTGATAAAAGATCACAATTTTAGAGGCATGCATGTTTATATTTTTTTATTGAAGCTAAATGTTTGCTTTTTTAATATAAATATCATTTTCAGTTTTGATGTTTAATTATCTTCTAGTTAATAAAAATGCTAAATGTTTTCCTTTATAATGACATTTTCAGATGGCTGACCATGATGAGCATGATGTCCATGATGAGCATGTTGTCCATGACGAGCATGGCGAGGATACCAATGTAAGTTCTAAAAACATATCCTATATTTCTATAAAATTCATTATCTTATAGTTATGTCATATATCCCATATTTCTATATTGGGCTAATTCAGTGTGTTTATTTTTGTCAAATTTTAGGTTGATGATGCACATGTACCCACTGAAGCACTGGAGGAACTTGATGCCCATCACCAAACACTTAACAACAAAAGGGGCATCACTCTATTAAAGAAGTTAATAGCGCTAAGTGACAGTGGATCTAGATTGGTTGTGGAGTTTGATAATGGAGGAAATGCAATTGGAGGGAACCGCAATAATTTTGTAAACTATCTTGGGGTTGTCACTCGAAGCCATTGTGGTGTTAAGTATGATAATTGGCATAAAGTTCCTCAGACGAAGAAAGACATGATATGGAAGGATTTATGCATGAGTTATTATTATTTGCAATTCTATTTTGTAGATTACAAATTCTATTATTTGCAATTCTAGTTTTGGATACTAGTTAATAACAATTCTATTTTACAGAATCTGTTTGCATTGGATGAGAAGTTGCATCAAAAAAGTGTGATGCAACGTGCTGGAAAGATGCTAAGGAGATATAGGACAAATCTCAACAGAGAATACATAAAAGATGGTGATAAGAAGAAAACGTCAACCCTTGAATAGTGGAACTTCTTGGACAAAGAAGATTGGGACACGTTTTTTGCTTCAAGAAAATCTGAAGAATTCAAGGTATTAGGCGTCACTCCCAATTTAATTAATATACGTTGTATTCACCTATTCAAGATTAACATTTAGTGATACTAACCAAATCATTAATGTGCATACTAACTAGGCCCTCAGTGAGGCGCAAAAAGCAAGGTGTGCACTGAATGTGCATGACCACACTATGGGTCCAAAGGGCTATGCAAGCGTTCGCAAAAGACTACAGGCGGAGTCTGCTGCTACTCAGGAGTCCTCTACTACATGTGCCACACCCATGCCTCGCCATGATGTCTGGATAGCTGGGAGGCAAAAAAAGAAGGGTGAAATAAAGAATCCCGTAACTGCTGAGGCGGATGTGAAAATGGTAAAATACAACTCTTAGAGCAATCGTTTGAATATTGATTATTTGTGGTGTTAACTTACCAATTTCTTTTGATGGTGATTAGCGGGAGCTGCACGAGCAGAGGAAACAAGGCACACTCATACCTCAGGGCACAAGGGATGAATTGACAGTTACTCTGGGTAACCTAGAGCATCCTGGATGTGTTAGGGGTGCAGGCACTGGTGTGGGCATCAAATAATTCTTTGCACCATCCCAGTGCAAACCCAGAGCAGGACTTTCACTAGAAGAGGTAACCTATTCTTTTTTGAGAATGTTAGTACAAAAGGGAATTCAATTATAAGAAGATAATGTTTCTTTTATCCATGTATAGGAGAATAAGAGAGTCAAGGATATAGTTTCTAAGAAGGTTAATGATATCAATGGATGTCGTAAACCTACAGTTCAGAAAACTAAACTACAGGTTATCTTTTTCCTATTCAAAGATGGGCCCTTTGTCTCTTTGTTTCTAGCAAGCTATCTTTGGATTCCTTGACTATTCCAGTCAAATCTTTGTTGCATTTTTCGAGGCTTTTAGCCGGTTCAGTAATGGGATGGCTCATCCTGCTGACCAGCCACAGCAGGCCTGCAAACTAATAAGAAAAAAAAAATTTAAAATATAGGTGTCGGTCATTTATAGAACACCGTCATCAAAGGCTTACAACGTCGGTTATTGGATAAAAACTACCGCCTAATATGACAAACAACCCAATCGTGCCGGAAAGCACGGCCGTGGAAGAAAAAGCATCAGTTATTAGTATAAAACAGACACCTATAGTACTAAACATGGCCGTGCAGGGAAGCACGGCCGTGGCGTTTGGAATATGACTGGACCAGAAAGAATTGGAAGCTTTCCTTTGATACATATCAAATAAATCTTAATCTATCCCACCAATCATCCCATGATTGGCTCTCAGGGCATAAATATGAATAGACTCCCACTTGCACTGTGAGCCAATCATGCTTGAATCATATTCATAGTGACCTTCAAACATGTCCCACATGTTACTGTGTTGTAGCGCTTACGAAGTGAGTTATGGAAACACCTTTCCAGAGTTGGTATTAACTGCATGTCTCTCATATCTTCAATGAATGTCACACGTACGAGATGGAGTTTTCGTAATATGTGATCTAGTATTCCTTTGCTAACCTTTAACCACATTGCTTGACCAAGCACTCCTAATTTGTCATCAATGACCGAAATATCTATAAGTTCATCTCTATGAACTCCTAGATCCATATAGTATCCACTGATGTTCGTTAACACACGGATACTCAACATTTCCTTTTAAAACAACTTTATTGGAATGTTTCCATTATTCAACAAACATTCACTTTTATATATCCCATATATATTTTGTGATTAATTTTCTGTCCTTTTCGGAAGTTCGCATCAGTGTAACTCTTAACAGTGTACCCTTCCTAATTTCCATAGAAATAGTACTTCTCAAGTTCTTATAGTATTCCAGTAACCCGTACTAGAACTAGACGAACATCCACTTGTCATGTCCCACATACGAGTTATCAGGATGAGCACATCCTATTTTCATGTCCTACATACAAGATGATGAATGCATTTTATTCTTGCTATGTCCTATACATGCAAGATAATGGGATGATTCCATACATGATAGATCCATATCTATTCTTAGTGTTCCCATTCTTCATAAGAATTGGACACTTGGCCTTGGGATACTAACTCCATGTAACATGGAAAAGTTTTCTCCCACTGAATCTGTGCACACTGGACCTTTCAGTATAGATCGCCAATGTATGCTCTCTCTTTTCAGGTCAAGATATTTTCAACAACTATCTCTATAGATCTCTATTCCTATCACATAGGAAATGTCTCTATCTTTCCTAAAGATAATTTCCACTTTGAATTTCCATTCTAGAACATTTCCATTTCACATCAACATGTGGAATGTGAATATGCTCCGTCTAAATCACAAATCTATCTTAATCTTTATCATATCAGTCAAACCCTTTGACTATATTATCAAAGTAAAGATCCCAGATCTGAGTTGCTTGTACTCAATCAATCACATTGATTATTCCATTAATTGTAACTTATAGACTTTATTTGCATTAAAGGATTCATAAACCTTATAGGTTGTGTCACGTACACATCCTTGTTTTATTCCTTATAGGAATGCAGTTTGAGTATCCATATGCCAAATCTCTTAATCATTAAGTTGCAATCAACAAGCATCATCCTTCAAAATGTTATTCATGTGGCTTAACACTTAAGACTCATTTGCACTTATGGATTTCATCCCAATGGGTGCTACCATCCAGGTCATACCTTATGGTTCACATGGAAGTCATTTAGGATGTAATGGTCATAAACCATAACTCAAAATCTAGTTCATCATATTCATCTAGATAGTTGACTCATCCATGAACAACTCATCACATAGATAATTGAGGTGCATTTTTCAAGGATATAAGAACTCACAACCCTTTGTGATTCTTAATGTCCTTTATTAGTGTGGGGTATTCTTATTTTAAGAAGAAATTAGTTATTTGATAATCATCCTCTAACTTCTTAGAGTATGACTCCTTTTTATTTAGACATCACCATGCCTTAATCATGAGCTTGCTATTATACACTATCGTAATCACTCACAAGGTTGTCAAACATTTGGCTCAAGTATTTTATTCATTGATCTCATCAATAATTAACACTTTACCAAATTCGTACTTCATTTATGATATTCTTGAACACTTCAAGATATTCATACTGGTGTTTCTCTAAACATCATTTGAAGTATTAACATTTGCTCCAATAGGTATGTAAATACCTCACATGTATTATACCTAATAGGATAATTGTTATAACCCCAATTTTTGGGTTCAATTAGTGAGAAATGTAATTTCTTATATTAAAGATAATTGAACAAATAATGATATGTTTTGTTTTGAATGAATGGATTTCGTTTACAATAGCCTTGATATTTGTGTTGTGGGCTTTACTGGCTATTCGGCCCAATAACAAGGAAATAACAAAGGAAATTCAATTAGTAAATGGATAATTGAATTTTAAGAAAAGAAATATGTGGAAACCTCTTGAAGGCAAATCCAAAGAGGATTTCGTGCCTCTTGGGTTCCTTGGGTACCAAGGAGTCCAAGGTTGCAAAAAGAAAGTAATAGGAAAAGAAAAGATTAATTATGTATTTCTTTATTAAAAAAAAGAAATTGGGAAATAATGATATAATGTGGAAAATGAATGAAAAGAGGCATAAATGAGATTTCTTGGGGAAATTTCGTATCCATGTGGTTGTTAATATTAAAAGGAGTGCCAATGAGGAAAATAAAAGAGAAATAAAAAGAAATCCTAAAAAAGGAATATTTAAATAAGAAATAAACAAGATAATGTGAAATAAGGCATAAAGATGCATCTAGAAGGATAATGAATATCCTTGGGAAAGGGTTTCGAAATAATGGAGTATATTGGGATCCAAGGAGTCCCAATATAGAGGAAAGAAAGAGAAAATACCAAAATTGTAAACTAAGAGGATAATGTGTTGTATTATTAATGGATTATGAGGTATTGTTAAAAAGAAAATAATTTTGATTGAAGGAAATATAATTTCGTGTCAATGGAATAAAAAGCAAGGAAAGAGAGAATAAGAAGAAATTAAAATTATAATATGTCAATGATAAAGGATATCAAAGGAATACTAAAGAAGAGAGAGAAAACTTGCTTTCTAAAGATGGATTTGGATTCCTAATGGGACAAGACCTTGCAGCATGATAGATGCACATCTTAGGGTGCGAAAACCCTCCCCTATAAAAGGGGTAGAGCTCAGAGGCGAGTTCTGGAGAGTTACATGTATCCTTTCTTCCCTCTTCTTCATGTTCTTGGGAAAAACCCTAGTGGAGAAGGAAGCTCACAACCTGACGCAAGAAGGGGCCGTGAGGAGGTGTATTGGGTGTGTTTTTCTCATGCGATGACCTGGAAGTGTTTATCCACCTTTACCTTGCCCTCGTCCTCACGCAAACACTGCAGACGGACTGCAGCAGGGCTGCACGATCAGCCGAGGGATGCAGGCTTGGGCGCACTGGAGAGGCCACCATGGCTGTGAAGGAGGAGCGTTCTAGACCTAGCGGAGGTCGACGGAGGAAGGGTGGTGGTTTCCGGCCACCCTCAGGCCTTGGAGCTGCGGGGATGGACCCATGCGGTCGACGTAGCATCGAGCGCTGCGCTAGGGCGCGGCGGGGAAGAAGACGACCGGCTTTTGACGGTTATACCCCCAGGGTATGAAGAGCCGACCCATTTAAGTGGAGGGTAAATACGTCATTCGATTCTAATTCCTAAGCGGGTCGCGTGCATGGAAGGAGGTGACGTGTCAGCCTCTGATTGGTCCAAGAAGGTAAACCTTGCAAAATTCATAATTTAATATTCGTAGCTCGGATGACAAAAGTTTATATATGAATTTTGATCAGGAGAACATAAGGAATCCAATAAAAATAGTGTCGTAGCCCGAATCTGATCGTAGTTCGAAATATAGTGTAAATTATCATCTTTAATGAATTAAAGATTAAGAAACCCTATTTTGATATGATTAATGTGTTTAATAGGGTTTAATGGATCTTTAGAGTTTATATTAATCTGTTAAATGTAAAAAAGAACAATGAGTTCAAAAAGGAAGAACTTTGCACATGATTGGTCTAAATTAGAGTTTATATGCATGAAATTTTGAAAAGGGCATAAAGTTATCATCTTTAATGATTTAACTAAGGAAAAACCCATAGATTTGATGATAGATGGATAATTCAATATGATATTAACATGTTGTTCATAAAAGTGAAAATAGGATTTTAAAATATGATCTTTTTATATAGTTGGTTTAATTTAGGGTTCTATGTACATGAATATGCCTTAATGGGATTAGAAACCCTAATTTATGTTGATATGAATTCTAATGGTTTTAATTGTACAAATCGACGAATAAAATATAATTATGACGATTAGAAGATAAATTGAGTACCAAAGATCGTAATGTTGATAATGTGTATTAGATGTAATGAGTAGTCTAATATGCTTAAGAAGATAATTAGGGTTTAACCTAGTATGCAAAAGTGAGATTGTAATCTTATAAATCATAATATGATGGAATTAGGGTTCTTAGCCCTAATCCTTAGTCCAAACAAGAAATAACCCTAAACCCTAGTTTAGGAGCACATCTAGATCTGAGTAATGTAATGTGAATACATGGTGAAACATATGTAGTATACATGTTTCAGATATTGTTGATTATATGCTTGGTTACTTGGATGTTTGGATGCACTCATAAAGTCTATGATGTTTGGCATGGTTTCTGCAAGGAATAACGTATGTGGTTACTTATGGTTAACCGTTTAGGTTTCCCGACGTTTTCCGAATGTTTAATCGCATTGAATGCAACTAAACAGTTTGGATGTTTATTTCTGCCATGCAAAGTATAAAGTGACTATGACTATCACTTAATGTATATGTCATCTAGCTCAATCCTTGATTCCCTTTGTGTCGTAATGGCGGACCTGATAAAAGACTACCTAGAGGGTAGGTACATCAGGTCATGAATGACTTTGACTACCTAGAGGGTAGGGTCATGAATGACATTAACTGCCTAGAGGGTAGGGTCATGAATGACTTTGGCTTCCTAGAGGGCAGGTCCATCAAGTCACCTTATAGAGGTACCATGTAAGTCCTAAAGGGACAACACAGAGTTGTGAAAAGATGGATTGAGTAGTTTGGCTTAAAACATAATCTTGGTTGTTAAATGATTAATTGAATGATTACATGGTTATCATAGTTGCACGATTATCTGTTTCCCCCACATACCAGCTTCGGCTGACCGACATTTTGTTTGTCGGCGTTTTAGGTACAATGAAAAGAACAAACAGTAAAGTGGCACATGTGATACTAAAAGGGAATTAAAGTACAAAGGAGGATTAGATAGGTTAGTATCGGTGTGGATAAAAGTTTAGAGATCCAAGTTTTCAAAAGGTATGTAAAGAAAAATTTTATTACCATTTTCAGTATAGTCTGTTAGAATTTGATAATTGTTTATGGTTATATGTCGAACCTTTGATCCGGGATTAATGGATGCGGCTCAACCTCTTGGTCTCCCTTAATTGGGGGTTATCGGGAGGTGGGGTCGTAACATTTGGTATCAGAGCGTAGGTTCCTCATTTAACCATTAATAATTATTAAATTTTACAAACTCCATAGAACCCAAGGGAGTTATTAGAGGAGTATCCGAAAGATGGAGGTGTCTAGAAAGGGGTCACGACCGGGGGCTGGCAAGATTTTCCTCCGCACCGCTAGTCGGAATACGAGGACTCCCGGACCCGTGTGACCGCCTGGTCAAAGTCTTAGGGTATGAATCGAAATAAGATACCTTTAGGACTTCTCATCTTATTCATCCATTCTCATCACAAAATTCTGATAAGGACCTAAAGGATTAGGGTCTTCTTTCTTCTCCTCACCCTCTTGAGGTATGGGTAAGGTTAATAAGGTTTAAGGAATCCTTGTGACAGAGTGAGTTTTTACACATTTATTATTTAGTTCCTCTCCCTTACAATTTTAATTGTTCAAATTATGCCCTCAATCACCTCTCTCACTAATTTGAATAAATGGATCATTAATTCCACCTAAGACCATCACTAATGATATATATAAAGTCAATAATATAAGTATTAGGACATTAATAAATTGACCTAGTCAATAATCGAATTGGGACTCTAAATTTGCACCATAACTAAATCATAACATTATATAACCATGCCTAAAATCTCATTTCAATTGGAGCTACCAATTTAGAGTTATTTACTATTGAAAATTTGTGTATTATATCACCTAATCCAGCCTAGGACTATGGTATGCAATTTAATTTGAATTTATGTGTCACGCAGCCTTGCTTAGGCTTGGGCGCGGCTCTTTTAAAAGGGGGAGTAATCTCCACCCTCGGATCGGCCGATCACATAACCCGCATGATCTGACGACTGCCGAGTCATCTCCAACCTCCGATAGACTCGGTCCTCGCCAGTCCGCAGAACCGGTGATCCCTCCAACGACCCTCGCACCCGAACCCCACCTTCTCCTCGCAAGATCCTTGGAGGACTGAACCCCCTCCTCAAACCGAGCTCAACAACCCTCACCACGTCATCCAGCTCCTTCGGATCAGGGAGAACGACACCCCGAACTCTCAAGCCTCTCACTGGCGGCAACGTAGGATTTAGGGCTTAGCCCCCTACTCCACCACGGGTCTATAAAAGACTCCCAAAAGCTTCCCTGACCTCCCTTTCATCTTCCCATACCGTCAATTCCACCGAGACTTGCCCCGTCTTCCCTACCCTCTAGCACCTCCTGCTCACCGGAAGTCGACTCCCCCCTCACACCTGTCGCACCCTCCACCCGATTGGGCGACGCTACACCATCAGGGGACTTCGGCGAGGAGTTTCCCACCGTCGGTTGGGTCTACGGACGGCCGGATAGTCGGGTCGACAAGTTGTGCGGCCAAGCTCCAAGAGCTTCATCGCCTGCGAGCTAGGAGCCTTCAAGGAACTAAAGGAGGTTCGTGAGCACCTCAGCAGACCTCCGCGAAGCTGTGAATTCCCTCAATCCAACCCGAGGGCAGGTATTCCTCGACTTTCCTCCTTGACCTGTGTTAGCCTGTTTTGGACGGAAATCGACACCTAGACCACCTTCTCCGACGAACCTGACCTCCCCACAACCGCCGCGAGTCGGCGAACTCAGCCTGATAGATGGCACAACCCAGCTCACCCTAGGAACCACTTTCCACCTTCGATCGACCCAGCTCTCCCCTGCTGCCTCACCGTTGCCATGGCGCGAGAGGAAAACAATCGGAAGGGTGGGATTACTGGTTTGTACATGACCCGTCACAGTCTCTATGCGACCCCCCCGAAGGGCATTCATGTCCTTTTACCCTAGCCTGACCCTCCTTGGACGAGCACTGGCACGCGGGTCAGTGAGAGGGTCTGGTTGAACGGATCCCTCACATGATCCGCGAGGCAGATGCTCGCAAATCTTTTTTTTCTTTTCATTTTATTCCTTTAAATTTCCTGATTGGTCAGATCTTAGGAAAACTCTAGAAAATGGTAGGATTATCAGAAAATATCGAATAAATACACCATTTTCATCAGAAAAATCCAAGCTATCTAAATAAAATAGGATCATGACCTGGATCCGAACCCTTTTTGGAATATATGGCCAACCATCTCTAATGACCTTTTTAATACATTGTTTTGTGGAATAATGGTTATAAATGATTTTATTTCTGTCTTGGGAATATTTAAGCCCTAATTATGATCTTGGTCATAATGTTACTCGAAATCCTACCTAAGGAAGAAAGTTGATGTAATAATGGAGAAGAACCCTAATTTCTAGTTTTCTCACCTCACCATGAATATTATGTACAATTTATGAAAACCCTAATAACTGAAATGTCCTTTTAATAACCTGGACGACCCTAATCTCAGACCCCAACTCGGAATCCTATATATCCTAACTGACCCCTCTAAACGACCTAAACCCTAATAAGAAACCCTAATGTGGAATAATGAGGATCCATAGTAACTTAGGGTTTTGTTTACATTTCAGGGTGATCTATTATCTTCTCCTAACTTAGGACTTGTGGAATCCAGATCTGAGATTTAGAGGTACGTGGATATAATTATATGACTAGTTTTTGTTGGATGTTAAGTATATGTAATTGTTTGCATGAAATTGATATACATTGATGGATGTTGATATATGATTAATTGATGATTTACCGCCTTGAACATAAAAGAACATAATTGAATATAAGTGAAATGTAGTTACTAGTGGTGCTCATTAAACTCCCTACTAGAGAGGGAAAGCTTTAATGTTGACTAGCACCTCCCTAGAGTACATGGTATACGGGGAGATCCCTAGAGTACAAGGTACACGGGGAAGGGCCCACTATTTATGCAATTATGTGCTAAGTCCACCATAGTAATGCATGTTCACTATAAATGAGGCTAATAATTTGGGATTACCTGATTTTCTGCCTTTAAATAACGTTTTCTTTCTTCTTCTTCAATTCGAGTATTTTTATATGCCAGCATAGTATTGCTTTTGTTCCACGTACCAACTTTGTTGATGTTTTTGTTTCTCGTATTTTATAGGTACAAGGAACAATTGATGATTAAAGTGCAATGCATATTCAAAGTACATGAAGGCACAAATAATAAGCGTGGAGGATTTATTAGATAGACCTAGTCCTCTTATCTTTTTCTTGCTAGATGCTAGTTTATTTCTTTCCCTAGATTATGTTGAGGATGATTGAGATCCAATGTAATAATCATAGACTTATTCTTCTTCTTTCTCCAGTATCAATATGTATGACTTTATCTTATATTGTTGAATGAAATGTCGTGTGGCTATTTGCTATGATGTGAACTTGATCTTGGCTTATCTCTGATTTTAGTTGGCTATCTTGATTTCTATTATTTTCCCTTTTGACATTTATAGATATGAGTGCACGCATATCTGTATATGTCACTAAGGAAAGTATGTAGAAATTGGGGTCGTCACAGTTGGTATCAGAGCCAAGATCATACATCATAGTCACATGAATTTCTTCACCCTATTATGAGTCTAGGGTAGTCCTCGAGTTAGGGATGTGAAGGGTTGAGGTGTCTAGGATAGCATCTGCCATGGGTCTGACTAAAGTCTCTGAGCCACTTAGCTTGGCAATCACGAGGCTACCTTTATGGAAGTATAAGTCTACCTGGCCGATATCCTAAGTGTCCCCTATTCTTGGGCATACCTTAAATTAGGAATTTTCTCATCTATAGATTTTCCCTCTCACCTCTTCTATAGGAAGAAAAAAATCCTCCCTCTCATCTATGCTTTGAAATAAATTAAACTTTCCCTCTTACCTCTGTAATAAAGTTAGGAAGGAGTCTCTCTAATTAGAAAGTCCTAAGGATCGACTGATAAGGATTTTAGGATATCCTCCCTAAATCATAACATTCAGAATATTAATCATTAAATCATGATAATAATAAAATATCATGTGAAAATAATAATAATTATGACAAGAATAATTGTTGAAGTAATAATCTAATATGTTCAAATTAATTTCAGGATGCCTCCTAAGACTCGCAGGTCAGGGGAATCATCCTCTAAGAAAAGAAAAGAACGTGAAACCTCTGAAGTACCTGATCCCGATGCTGAGGCCAAGGAAAGGTGGGAAGAACAGAATAAAATCCTTTTAGATTTTATGGAAACCCTCGCCACAAAAGGAACCCCAGAACCTAGCCCATCTAAGAAGAAAGAGGTGACAGTGATAGATTTTATTAAACGAAACCTTGATTCTTTTTGGGGTGAGGATCATCCTGAGGTTATGGATAAGGCTGAAGCCTGGATTTTGACCATAGAGAATGGTTTTCATACCCTAGAAGTACCTAATGAGAAGAAGGTTAGGTTCGCCACCCATATTCTTAAGGGAGGGGCAAAAATCTGGTGGGAGAACTATGGCGGGAATAGGGGTGAGGAAGTAGACAACATGGAGTGGGAAGCCTTTAAAAACCTCTTCACGGATCGTTTTATGCCCATAGCTGAGAGGAAGAGGAAGGAGAAGATGTACATGGAGTTAAGGCAGGGTAGTCTTTCAGTAGCTGATTACATCCGAAAGTTTAGGCTTCTGGAACGTTATGCACCCATCAGGACTGAAGACCGCCTTACTGAACACTATGTGGATTGCCTTTCCACCCACCTAAAAACCCTAGTCATAGCCTCTCGTCCCAGAAGTATAGATGAAGCCCTAGATATGGCCCTCAAGTAGGAGAGAGAGCAGGGCATGCAAAAACCTTCTAGCATGGGATACTTAGGGTTAACCACAACTGAAGAGGATAAGTTTAAGAAGTTCAATCCAGGCCATAACAACAAAGGATCAGGGAAAGGAGGAGGTTCAGGGAAAGGAGGACAGAAGAACAATCTAAATCAACAGAAGATTGTCCACCCGAAGTGCAAGACTTGCGGACGACACCATGGTGGAGTATGCCGCCACACCAAGCCAGTCTGCTATAACTGCAAAAAGGAGGGTCATTTCGTCGCCAAGTGCCCCACTCCCTCCATCTTTGGCAATCCTGCGGGTGGTGCTCCGCAACCTCAGGGACACTGCAATGGCAGGGTATTTGCAATAAATGCAGAAGAGGCCAAGGCAAACCCAAACCAGCTCTGTGAAGGTAACCTAATTTCTTTATAATTCAATATCTTTTGTCAAGCCTGCAATTATTCAGTTTCCCACCGTCGGTTGGGTCTATGGACGGCCGGATAGTCGGGTCGACAAGTTGTGCGGCCAAGCTCCAAGAGCTTCATCTCTTACGAGCTAGGAGCCTTCTAGGAACCAAAGGAGGTTCGTGAGCACCTCAGCAGACCTCCGCGAAGCTGTGAATTCCCTCAATCCAACCCGAGGGCAGGTATTCCTCGACTTTCCTCTTTGACCTGTGTTAGCCTGTTTTGGACGGAAATCGACACCTAGACCACCTTCTCCGACGAACCCGACCTCCCCACAACCGCCGCGAGTCGGCGAACTCAGCCTGATAGATGGCGCAACCCAGCTCACCCTAGGAACAACTTTCCACCTTCGATCGACCCAGCTCTCCCCTGCTGCCTCACCGCTGCCATGGCGCGAGAGGAAAACAATCGGAAGGGTGGGATTACTGGTTTGTACATGACCCGTCAAAGTCTCTATGCGACCCCCCCCGAAGGGCATTCATGTCCTTTTACCCTAGCCTGACCCTCCTTGGACGAGCACTGGCTCGCGGGTCAGTGAGAGGGTCCGGTTGAACGGATCCCTCGCATGATCCGTGAGGCATATGCTCGCAAATCTTTTTTTTCTTTTCGTTTTATTCCTTTAAAATTTCCTGATTGGTCAGATCTTAGGAAAACTCTAGAAAATGGTAGGATTATCAGAAAATATCGAATAAATACACCATTTTCATCAGAAAAATCCAATCTATCTAAATAAAATAGGATCATGACCTGGATCCGAACCCTTTTTGGAATATATGGCCAACCATCTCTAATGACCTTTTTAATACATTGTTTTGTGGAATAATGGTTATAAATGATTTTATTTCTGTCTTGGGAATATTTAAGCCCTAATTATGATCTTGGTCATAATGTTACTCGAAATCCTACCTAAGGAAGACAGTTGATGTAATAATGGAGAAGAACCCTAATTTCTAGTTTTCTCACCTCACCATGAATATTATGTACAATTTATGAAAACCCTAATAACTGAAATGTCCTTTTAATAACCTGGACGACCCTAATCTCAGACCCCAACTCGGAATCCCATATATCCTAAGTGACCCCTCTAAATGACCTAAACCCTAATAAGAAACCCTAATGTGGAATAATGAGGATCCATAGTAACTTAGGGTTTTGTTTGCATTTCAGGGTGATCTATTATCTTCTCCTAACTTAGGACTTGTGGAATCTAGATCTGAGATTTAGAGGTACGTGGATATAATTATATGACTAGTTTTTGCTGGATGTTAAGTATATGTAATTGTTTGCATGAAATTGATATACATTGATGGATGTTGATATATGATTAATTGATGATTTACCGCCTTGAACATAAAAGAACAAAATTGAATATAAGTGAAATGTAGTTACTAGTGGTGCTCATTAAACTCCCTATTAGAGAGGGAAAGCTTTAATGTTGACTAGCACCTCCCTAGAGTACATGGTATACGGGGAGATCCCTAGAGTACAAGGTACACGGGGAAGGGCCCACTATTTATGCAATTATGTGCTAAGTCCACCATAGTAATGCATGTTCACTATAAATGAGGCTAATAATTTGGGATTACCTGATTTTCTGCCTTTAAATAACGTTTTCTTTCTTCTTCTTCAATTCGAGTATTTTTATATGCCAGCATAGTATAGCTTTTATTCCACGTACCAACTTTGTTGATGTTTTTGTTTCTCATATTTTCTAGGTACAAGGAACAATTTATGATTAAAGTGCAATGCATATTCAAAGTACATGAAGGCACAAATAATAAGCGTGGAGGATTTATTAGATAGACCTAGTCCTCTTATCTCTTTCTTGCTAGATGCTAGTTTATTTCATTCCCTAGATTATGTTGAGGATGATTGCGATCCAATGTAATAATCATAGACTTATTCTTCTTCTTTCTCCAGTATCAATATGTATGACTTTATCTTATATTGTTGAATGAAATGTCGTGTGGCTATTTGCTATGATGTGAACTTGATCTTGGCTTATCTCTGATTTTAGTTGGCTATCTTGAATTCTATTATTTTCCCTTTTGACATTTATAGATATGAGTGCACGCATATCTGTATATGTCACTAAGGAAAGTATGTAGAAATTGGGGTCGTCACAATCCTCCACTAAATTAATGAAAGGCATGTAAATAAGATGTCACGGACATAAGCTTAATAGATTAAGCGTGAAATAAATAATAGATACATGCTTAGGTCGTATGACATAAGATGTCATGTCCTCAGAAGAGACCTGAGGCTAGACCTTCTCGTCAGGAGGATAAGTTAGTCTTGGAGATAGAGATCTCCATTGCAAGTAGAGACCTATCACATCCACTGAGGATGATGCTAACCCTAACCCGAAGTGAAGATTAGAGAGAGATGAGTTGGACCAGGTGTCTAAAAGGACATGCCTCTGGGATACCATACAATCCATGGGTGACCTAGCACCTTTTGGCAACCCAACCCTGGGAAGGGTCGTGCATGTTAGGATAAAGGATAGTCCTTTAGATGATGATGTTAGTGAAGGACCTTAGCAACCCAATGGGCTTGTGCAAATAGGGCATAGCTGGCACCTAGGGCACATCATAATCCTGACAGAAGAATGAAACCCTGAATAAGGAATTATGATGAAGCATAAAGGGTTAGGATTGATCTTGAGCAAACACAAGTTCGAACCTAGGCTTCAATCACATAGAGCATGCTTTTGGGGATGATCCTTCATGAATAAAGGACCTCTAATGGTGAGGTTGGATGTTGGGTTAGCTCTAGAGAGAGCAGGAAACCCAGCAAAAAAAGGTTGGAAGCCTAAAACCCTGAACAAGGGATGATAATGGTTGCCTCATGATCAATCCCTGAAAGTTGATGATATCTTGGTTGCCTTTAGAGGTACCAACCCTTGAGAAAAGATGAAGCTTCTGGTACCTACGTGCCTACGGTAGAGATGTTCACCTTCTGAGTTAGGAAGAAGAAAGGTTTAGTAGCAGGTTATAAGGCCCTGTACCTTGTGGGTTATCCTTAGGGAGGACCCAACCCTAAGTGTTGCTTGAGTTGAAGGATGACAAGGAGTGTGTGTCATGCCTTTTTAATGCTTGGTTTGTAGTTAAGAGACAGAGCATGCAGTGAACCTAGGGATCCTATGCCTAAGAGGGGAAGTGGTGTACCTAAGGCTCATGATGAGAAGTTGAGCTCCTATAGAAGTGAGCATGGTAATCCTAATGAATAGAGGAAAGGAGGAGCCCCTGAAGTTAAAGGTGTTTGATTAACCCCTCACAACTAAGTTGATGATAAAGGGAAAGTTTGATCTTGATCCAACATCGAGGAAAGAAGAATAAGTAGGACCTAGCATGGTACAGTAAGTGATCTGCTCGTGCCTTAATGGCTTGCTAGGGTTAAGTAGGCTCGTGTGGATGTAAACCCTAGACCAAAGAGCTTTTGCAACCTTAGAGATAGTTTCCTCCCATCCTGGGAGAGGGACCCCCATTGGAACGGTGTATATCAGTTTTGTTGGTTCAAAGTAACCTAAAGAGGTCTCATAGGATCTGGAGAAGCTAAGTGAAAGGTACATAGTATGAGATTGAATCTACAGACCCATAGATATCCATCTCTTTTTCATGTGAATGTGTTACCATGGTGGTAACCAGTATGGGGCTTGACCAAGGTAGGCAGGTTGCCATAATGCCTATGAACGGATGAGAGTCAGCCCATGAATGTAGAAAGAGAGATGATGAAGACTTGGGTAAGATTCTAAGTGAACATGTACTATAAGGGAGAATGCTATGTCTATCCTAGGGTCAGGTAGGGATAAGACCGATGAAAGTAGGAGTTGCCTAATTCCCCAGTTGCACATGACCATAGGGTCGGGAGGTAACAGCTATCATTGTCTGAGGGCCATGGGTTAGGAGATTGATCACCTTCATGAACTCATGAGACCCAAAGGGCAGATGAGTAGGACACTCTCTTGATGCATGAGGGAAGAGGGATGACCCCAAAAAGGTCGGTACCCTATAGACCTAGAGGAGATGACCAAGGATGTAAACCTCAGTAAGTTCAAGACTAGTTTGATATCATGATGTATGTGATGTAGAGACATATGTGGCACGTTGCAACTTAGATTTAAAGGTGTACTGGCAAGGTGGGATGTACCATCTCTACTCTTGGAACAGGAAGAACTCTGTATTTGGACTGCAGCCAAATGCTTATTTCCTCTTGTTATGGGGGTCAGAGATAGGACATTATGCATGTCATACACCAAGAATAAGAGATGATGTAGGTTGGAGCGTTGCCACGAGAAATGGGGATAGAGAAGATACCTACCCTGGTAAAGTGAATGATAAAAGGGAATGAGGTAGTCACCTTATGAATATGTTTTTATCATGAGCTATGTGGAACTTACAAGTTATATCAAGTTGAGTTTGTTCACCATGATGATGAAATCAGAGAGTGTTCTTAAGGAAGATAGACATAGAGTTTAAGGTGAGATGATAAGTGAAATACATGGAAGTGTATGTCTTTAATGTTACCTAATATCTAAGGATGTGAGGTGGTAATGGATGCTCTGGTTGAGATACATCTGACTTTTTAGAAAAGGTTGTCTGGCTAACCCTAAGTTTAAAAAGGATAGGTGTTTGGATAACACTCAGAGGTAACATGATACGTTGAAAAGTTAAGGGTTGTTTGGTTAGCCGGTCTAGTCCTTGATACGATGAATGGATGGTGGTAGAACCTCAAGTGCACTTCTTTGGAAAGGAAGGTGATGAAACCCTGATAGAGTGATTTAGGGCTTTTGAGGTATCGATCTTGAAGAATCATGATATACAGAAGATCATGATTGAAGATCACCATATACCATGGTATATGGCAATAGCACTTTGGATTCTTAAGATGAAGTTGCATGTGGTTTATGACCATGCAAGCCAGGAGGTAAAGGACGAACCCCAGTAACCCAGTGTATCGATATAGAGGACAAAAGAGTCCCTAAAAGGGAATGGGAGTTCATCACTATGGATGTTGTGATAAGTCTCCCCTTGACCAAGAAAGGTCGATATGCAATATGGGTTATGGTAGGTCGCCTTACCTAGATGACATGAGAAAGGAAGAGTTCTGTTAAGGGACAGATCTGGTTGAACTACCCATGAGAGAGAGATGGTTCAACTATGAAGAGAGTTCAAAGATTTTTGAGTTTGACCTAAAGGTTGCCTTCCAATAGGTGGAAGTAGTATATGAAGAACTCAATGTTAGTACAGTTTATCACCCTTAACTATGGTCCAGACTAAAGGGTCTGATGAGGGCATGTGTGCTCGTTCAGGGTGATATCTAGAAACAGTTCTTGTCCTATGAAATATGTGACAGAGACCACCATAGCCAGTATCGGGTTTTATATGAAGTTCTGTAAGGGAGGTTGTGTCGGTCACCACTTCAGTAAGGTGATGTTGGTGAAAAGGGACCACTTGATGGTTAGAAAAGGGACCCCAGTGCGTGTAGATGAAGTCACTTTTATTATGCGTGGGCTGAAAGGAGACCAGAGACGATGAGAGTCGTGAGAAGATGCAAAGTAGACTGACATACAGTTCACTATGGGAGAAAATGTGACATGAAAATCCGACCCCTCTAAGTTATATCTAAGAGAGTTGAGTCCCCGATACATGGGTCCATTAGAGATGGATGGGTGGAGAAGGTTAGGTTCGACCCAACCCCTCATGTTAGAGTAATGGGAGATGTTTTCCATGTGTCCAATTTAGAGCACTATGTGAGGTACCCGACCATGTGCTAAGCCATGAACCTAGTGAGCCCCAAGGGAGGCTGAAATGGACTGAGTCACCTGTGTAGTTTATAGACGCCAGGATGAAAGAACTCAGAGAAAAGAATATGTAATGATAAAGGTTCTTTGAAAATGACATGGGTACGGCAAAGCCACATAGGGGCCAGTGGTGGACATGGAAAAGTTTTATCCTGAATTGTTTGTTTGCTTGCCTGAATTTTGAGGACAAAATTTCTATAAGAGGGGAAGGATGTTATAACCCCAATTTTTGGGTTCAATTAGTGAGAAATGTAATTTCTTATATTAAAGACAATTGAACAAATAATGATATGTTTTGTTTTGAATGAATGGATTTCGTTTACAATAGCCTTGATATTTGTGTTGTGGGCTTTACTGGCTATTGGGCCCAATAACAAGGAAATAACAAAGGAAATTCAATTAGTAAATGGATAATTGAATTTTAAGAAAAGAAATATGTGGAAACCTCTAGAAGGCAAATCCAAAGAGGATTTCGTGCCTCTTGGGTTCCTTGGGTACCAAGGAGTCCAAGGTTGCAAAAAGAAAGTAATAGGAAAAGAAAAGATTAATTATGTATTTCTTTATAAAAAAAAGAAATTGGGAAATAATGATATAATGTGGAAAGTGAATGAAAAGAGGCATAAATGAGATTTCTTGGGGAAATTTCGTATCCATGTGGTTGTTAATATTAAAAGGAGTGCCAATGAGGAAAATAAAAGAGAAATAAAAAGAAATCCTCAAAAAGGAATATTTAAATAAGAAATAAACAAGATAATGTGAAATAAGGCATAAAGATGCATCTAGAAGGATAATGAATATCCTTGGGAAAGGGTTTCGAAATAATGGAGTATATTGGGATCCAAGGAGTCCCAATATAGAGGAAAGAAAGAGAAAATACCAAAATTGTAAACTAAGAGGATAATGTGTTGTATTATTAATGGATTATGAGGTATTGTTAAAAAGAAAATAATTTTGATTGAAGGAAATATAATTTCGTGTCAATGGAATAAAAAGCAAGGAAAGAGAGAATAAGAAGAAATTCGAATTCTAATATGTCAAGGATAAAGGATATCAAAGGAATACTAAAGAAGAGAGAGAGAAAACTTGCTTTCTAAAGATGGATTTGGATTCCTAATGGGACAAGACCTTGCAACATGATAGATGAACATCTTAGGGTGCGAAAACCCTCCCCTATAAAAGGGGTAGAGCTCAGAGGCGAGTTATGGAGAGTTACATGTATCCTTTCTTCCCTCTTCTTCATCTTCTTGGGAAAAACCCTAGTGGAGAAAGAAGCTCACAACCTGACGCAAGAAGGGGCCGTGAGGAGGTGTATTGGGTGTGTTTTTCTCATGCGACGACCTGGAAGTGTTTATCCACCTTTACCTTGCCCTCGTCCTCACGCAAACACTGCAGACGGACTGCAGCAGGGCTGCAAGATCAGCCGAGGGATGCAGGCTTGGGCGCACTGGAGAGGCCACCATGGCTGTGAAGGAGGAGCGTTCTAGACCTAGAGGAGGTCGACGGAGGAAGGGTGGCGGTTTCCGGCCACCCTCAGGCCTTGGAGCTGCGGGGATGGACCCCTACGGTCGACGTAGCGTCGAGCGCTGCGCTAGGGCGCGGCGGGGAAGAAGACGACCGACTTTTGACGGTTATACCCCCAGGGTATGAAGAGCCGACCCGTTTAAGTGGAGGGTAAATACGTCATTCGATTCTAATTCCTAAGCGGGTCGCGTGCATGGAAGGAGGTGACGTGTCAGCCTCTGATTGGTCCAAGAAGGTAAACCTTGCAAAATTCATAATTTAATATTCGTAGCTCGGATGACAAAAGTTTATATATGAATTTTGATCAGGAGAACACAAGGAATCCAATAAAAATAGTGCCGTAGCCCGAATCTGATCATAGTTAGAAATATAGTGTAAATTATCATCTTTAATGAATTAAAGATTAAGAAACCCTATTTTGATATGATTAATGTGTTTAATAGGGTTTAATGGATCTTTAGAGTTTATATTAATCTGTTAAATGTAAAAAGGAACAATGAGTTCAAAAAGGAAGAACTTTGCACATGATTGGTCTAAATTAGAGTTTATATGCATGAAATTTTGAAAAGGACATAAAGTTATCATCTTTAATGATTTAACTAAGGAAAAACCCTTAGATTTGATGATAGATGGATAATTCAATATGATATTAACATGTTGTTCATAAAAGTGAAAATAGGATTTTAAAAGATGATCTTTTTATATAGTTGGTTTAATTTAGGGTTCTATGTACATGAATATGCCTTAATGGGATTAGAAACCCTAATTTATGTTGATATGAATTCTAATGGTTTTAATTGTACAAATCGACGAATAAAATAGAATTATGACGATTCGAAGATAAATTGCATACCAAAGATCTTAATGTTGATAATGTGTATTAGATGTAATGAGTAGTCTAATATGCTTAAGAAGATAATTAGGGTTTAACCTAGTATGAAAAAGTGAGATTGTAATCTTATAAATCATAATATGATGGAATTAGGGTTCGTAGCCCTAATCCTTAGGCCAAACAAGAAATAACCCTAAACCCTAGTTTAGGAGCACATCTAGATCTGAGTAATGTAATGTGAATACATGGTGACACATATGTAGTATACATGTTTTAGATATTGTTGATTATATGCTTGGTTACTTGGATGTTTGGATGCACTCATAAAGTCTATGATGTTTGGCATGGTTTCTGCAAGGAATAAGGTATGTGGTTACTTATGGTTAACCGTTTAGGTTTCCCGACATTTTTCGAATGTTTAATCGCATTGAATGCAACTAAACAATTTGGATGTTTATTTCTGTCATGCAAAGTATAAAGTGACTATGACTATCACTTAATATATATGTCATCTAGCTCAATCCTTGATTCCCTTTGTGTCGTAATGGCGGACCTGATAAAAGACTACCTAGAGGGTAGGTACATCAGGTCATGAATGACTTTGACTACCTAGAGGGTAGGGTCATGAATGACTTTAACTGCCTAGAGGGTAGGGTCATGAATGACTTTGGCTGCCTAGAGGGTAGGTCCATCAAGTCACCTTATAGATATACCATGTAAGTCCTAAAGGGACAACACATAGTTGTGAAAAGATGGATTGAGTAGTTTGGCTTAAAACGTAATCTTGGTTGTTAAATGATTAATTGAATGATTACATGGTTATCATAGGTGCAGGATTATCTGTTTCCCCCACATACCAGCTTCGGCTGACCGACGTTTTGTTTGTCGGCGTTTTAGGTACAATGAAAAGAACAAACAGTAAAGTGGCACATGTGATACTAAAAGCGAATTAAAGTACAAAGGAGGATTAGATAGGTTAGTATCGGTGTGGATAAAAGTTTAGAGATCCAAGTTTTCAAAAGGTATGTAAAGAAAAATTTTATTACCATTTTCAGTATAGTCTGTTAGAATTTGATAATTGTTTATGGTTATATGTCGAACCTTTGATCTGGGATTAATGGATGCGGCTCAACCTCTTGGTCTCCCTTAATTGGGGGTTATCGGGAGGTGGGGTCGTAACAATAATCATTCTCCCACTACCACTAGTGAAGATTGATTAATCATGTCTAAGAGATTCATGTCTCTTACTGCTTCTCTAACCAAAAGAGTCTAGACTTATCCATCATATGGAATCCAGAAATGAATTTCTCATGATTTATGCTAATTTGAGTGTTTGAGTTATCAATAACTTTTAGGTATCATTTTATCTTATGCATACCAAGTACCACAAGATAAACAAGACATGGCCATAAAGATCATATCTTTTGAAATCGAAACATCAACTTTATTAATTTCTATTATTGTCATACAATATGCAAAAATAATGAGTTTCTAACCATTGGCAAATATGAAATAGAAGTTCATAACTCTATTACATACCTTAAAGGTTGAAAATAAACTAAAGTACTCCTATCTATGGCGGAAACACTTGCCCCATGAATTGAGTGCTTTACATTTTATATCTTGGTATCATATACCTTAAAAATGTTATAAGTTTATTTCATGACACCTTCAGGTGTAGACGTCTGTAACCTCCTTCTTCTTTAGTACTTCCAGATAGAGTGAACAATTCCTTTTCCAATGTCCTGGCTTTTGACAATGGTGGCAATTGCCTCTCTTGGTCACGCCTCCCTTGGCCTTGAGAGTTGAAGACAACTTGGGCTGCTGGTTAGCATCATGATCTTTCTTAGCATTGCCTTTTCCCTTGCGCTTGGACTTCCCTTTCTTGTTGTTGATCATCATCACATTCTTAGGCTTGTCCTTCTTCATTTGTTCCTCGGCTATCCTCAATATGCCCAACAACTCTCTCAACGGCTTGTCAAAGTTTTACATGTTGTAGTTCATCACAAATTGATTGTAACATTCTGGCAACAATTGTAGTATCACGTTAGTAGCCAACTCTTGGCTCAAGGGAAATCCCAGTCTCATCAGGTTCTCCACATACCTAATCATCTTGAGTGTGTGAGGACCAACTGGATCTCCTTCTGTCATGACACACTTGAACAATGCCCTAGAGACATCATATCTCTCTTGTCGTGCTTAATCTTCATACATGTTCTTGAGATGCTGAATCATCTCAATGACACCCATGTTCTCATATTGTATTTGCAACTCGTGCTTCATGGAGCACAACATCAAGAACTTTGCATTAATAGCATCTTCAGAATGCTTCTTATAAGCATCCTTTTCTTCCTTTGGTGCGGTAGGAGCAGGTTCCTCTGGAGTTGGAGTATCCAGGACAGAGAGCTTTCACTCTTGAGTGAGAACAATTCTCAATGTCCTAAACCAGTCATGGAAGTTAGTCCCATCCAGCTTGTCCTTTTCAAGTATCAATCGCAACAAAAAGTGATTGTTGTTTGTTGTCATTTGTACTACAAAAGGAAATATATGCTATTTAGTCCAAAACTCCATTTTGACTTATTTGATTGATTTGAAAAATTAACGATATAATTAGGACTTTAATTAATTATCTCTCCCACTATTTTGTTCAAATTGATGGCCCTCAACATCAATTCAGAAGATTGCAGCGTACAATCTTCTAGTGGGTCAAGATCCATATTTCCACAAGTCATGAGTCAGCTTTGGCTGATCGCCCACAATCTTGACTATTTAGGTAGGCCATAATGCGAATTGCATCATATGCAACTCTTAATGAATGAACATGCGCAACACCTTGCCATGAACATTTTTTACCTCTGGGCATAGACGCTCTAAGAATCACCAGTTAAGTCTAACCCAAAAGCCGACACGGTAAACATGCACCCTACTTTGGCAGAACCTACATGTTTACCCTTCACACTTCCACGAGATAGATGATGTTGTTGGGTTTTAGGGAGACAGAGAAGGTAGCAGAAATAAAACATTTTCTTCTTCCAAACCCAAAATAAAGGAATCACGTCAACATCTATACAATAGGAAGGATGGTTTGTAGAGGTGTACCTTGTCCCGAGGCTTGCTCAGTGACGTCACTTTGCGGCTTCCGCGGTCTTCACCTCTAGTCTCAGACGATGTATGTACATCTCCTAGTCTCACCGGGATTGTCGGGATTGATAGTCGTCCACTGAGCGGAAGAAGTCTCCCACCTCTACAGTCATCCACACGGACTGCCTGGAACTCTGATCTCCTTGTCCCACAAGGAATCAGAAAGAGTCACACCCTCCTGTCGGCATACTAGTCACCGTCACACTCTCCTGCAACCAGTTGCCTTTCTGCAGTAGTATTTCCTTGTTGTTCCTCCCTTATCGGGTAGCACTTACTCGGGTTCTCTCTCAATTACCAAAACCAGAGAGAATGAAAACTTTGCAGAGCAACTGGTGTTCTGAGTTGTACTTTGAGAAGCCCCCAGTACCCCTATATATATGAGGGTCATGGGATAGGGTTCTTCTCTACCGCGGGCAATGCGGGATTAAAGCAGGAGTAGAAGGGTTCGAAATTTTCCACAAAACAACCAACTGTGTTTGCTGAATCGATCGTTTCAACCTAAAACAGTCGGTTGGTGACCTCAGTCGATTGGTTCACACCTGAACTGATCATTTGGGGCATCTGAGCCGATCGGTTCATCACATGAGTCGATTAGTTCATGCTCCTGGTCCAACTTGAATCGACTTTCATATTTGTTTCCGATTAATAAAATAGTAATCCTTGTCTAAATCCAATTTGTACAAGTGAAACAAATTGTATTTGCAAAATAGTCTTCTGACTTTCCAAACGATCTCAGTTGGTCACATGAGCTGACCGGTTCAACAATTGAGTCGATCATCTCATTGATACATGAGTCGATCGTCTCACCAGTTGAGTCGATCAGTTCACCAACCTGAGACAATTGGTTCATCACATGAGTCGATCGGTTGGAACTGCAGACTATGCAAAATCAGTCAATTGCAGTTTCAATCAATCTAATACTCTAATCAATTGGTCCAACACCTTGAACACTATGATATTGAGCTATCAATTGATTGAGTATTTAATTGAACTACTAAACTCCTTTAGTAATCAATCTAAACATCATTTGTGGATAAACTCCTCTTCCAGGTTAAATCCTATGTGTGTGACCCTACAGGTCCATTCATGTTGGTAGTGAAAGTCCATAACACTTATGACTTCACAAGCAAAGAGTGGTGCGTAGTCACACATAAGTGCTACCCAAGTGAAATAGAAAGTTGGAGAACAACATTGAATCCTACAATCTGTGAATGGTGTTATAGAAAATGTATAATTCCATTGTCACTAATGTCCTGAATGAACTCAAGGCATGGTACATTCATCCTTTCAACATTCATCCATTTCCTTGATCTCAGAGCAGATTGGGTTAGATGTGTGGGACATCAATATCACATATTGATTCACACGTGCATGCGCATGCCTTTCTCAATCCTACTCATCAAGTGGCCATGGATATTAAACTCCCTTAGGAGGGACAAATCCCATATCTATCACTCACCCCTCAAAAGCCCCATGTGTCAAAGTCACTCAATCATCACCTTTATAACAACCCATGTTTCAGGATAGCGTTTGATGATGTCAAAGTGACCCAACAACATGTGTTGAGTGTAGTGATTTTAGGTCGAAGAATCACATTCGCCACCATCACTGTGAGAGCTGACTGTGACTACCAAATCATGGTTCCATGTGTCACTCTCACGGTGGGTCTGTCCAGTACACTTGTTCTCTAACAAGTACCTATGTGATTGGTTTGATATCACTATATCATGACTAATGAGATTCTGTCATCAATCAACACACAATCAAGTCATTAGTGTTATTGATGTCTATGGTTATTTCCACAATAACAACTGAGTAGGGACTAAACAAGAATGTATACTCTTAACATCTGTATGATCTCATCGTTTAGGTCCTCAACCCAAAAGCATATGTCATCGAGTAAAACAATTCTTTAGACATCTATCATGTTACACTATCATCTCAGAAACACTTAAAACATATAGATCAGAAATTGCCTTTATTATTCAAATCATTTACAAAGTATCACAATACAATCAACACATGACTTGCTCTATGGGCATACATACACACAGGCGCGCCACGCTTTGGCATAACCTATGCTTGGTCGATCAAGTGCTTCATGTGTACCGCTAATGGAAGGTGTAAAAGACTTAATATTAGATGAGGGATTTGGTTTTATAGGTACATATACATATCCAATCACCACAATACATAGTATGTATCATATACATGCTATATCCCACAGAAAACATGTGAAACGATAAAAGTGATGATTATGGCCATTCTAATGTGATTCCTCGAGCCAAGAGGAATCACAGTCATCTGGGTCCACAACACATGCAACCTATACAAGATGAAGTGCTATAGCCATCCGAATTGATCAACTCATCACATGAATGACCTGCTCGTCCTGGCCGGTCGTCTGGGTGCCACCAGCCGATTGGTTGGATCCTCCAACTAATCGGTTCTCTTGGTCACCGTGCATCTCCTCATGGCCGCCACCCGCTCGTCTCGCTCCTTGAGCCGATTGTGTGAATCGGAAACTGATTGATTCACGCCTTGAACCGATCGTCTCATTAGTCGTCTGATTGTCCTCCATTCTTTGACATAACCTAAAATATAAAAAGAACTATCCTATTTACATTTAAAAATGGAAACCTCGATTTACATTCGGGGGGAGTAAAGGTAGGAAAGAAATCTCAAGTTATCTCGAGTTACATTAGGAATAAGGAGGTAGGGAATTAGCGCGTAGATCGAGATGCAAGCAGCCACATTCAACCAAGCACACATAGGGTTTATTGGCCATAACCATGCTATACATTCACCACAAAACTTGTTTAAGGGAAAGGCGTATCGAGTGCATTCATATTACATATCATATATGTATATTGGGATTTGTGGATCTAGGATTAGACATGCAAAAAGCCAATTTTATTCACATCGTATGTAATAAATAAAGGTGACAAACCAAAATTGATCATATCGATAATCCTAAAGTATAGAGCGGTTGATGTGGTTCTGATACCACTGTTGGATTTTAGAGGAGACAGAGAAGGCAGCGGAAACAAAAATTTTCTTCTCCCAAACCCAGAATAAAGGAATCGCGTCAATGTCTAAATAATATGAAGGATGGTTTGTGGAGACATACCTTGTCCCGAGTCTTGCTCGACAACGTTACCTCACAGCTTGCACGGTCTTTAACTCCAATCGTAGACAGAGTCTGTGCAGCTCCTGGTCTTATCAGGTCTGTAAGGATTGACAGATGTCCGCCAAGCAGCAAAAGTCTCCCTCCTCTGAAGTAGTCCACACGGACCACCTGGAACTCCGATCTCCTTGTCCCACAAGGAATCAGAAGGAGTCACACCCTCCTGTCGGCGTACTAGTCACCAAAACACTCTCCTACAACTAGTTTCTTTTCTGTAGTTGTCTTCCCTTGTTGTGCCTCCCTTATCGGGTAGCACTTACTTGGGCTCTCTCAGTTACCACAACCAGATAGAACGACAACTTTGTAGAGCAACTGGTGTTCTAAGTTGTTGTTCTAGAGAAGCCCCTAATACCCCTATATATAGGAGGGTCATGGGACAGGGTTCTCTACCCCAGGCAATGCAGGATTAAAGTAGGAGTAGAAGAGTTCGGGATTTTCCACAAAACAACCAACTGCGCCACCTGAACCAATCGTTTCAAGCATGAAATGGCCGGTTGGGGACCTGAGCCGATCGGTTCACACTTGAACCGATCGGTTGGAACACCTGAGCTGATCGCTTCAAGCATGAGCCGATCGGTTCAAACATGAGTCGATCAATTCAAGCATGAGCCGATCGGTTCAAGCATGAGCCGATTGGTTCGTGGTCCTGGTCCAACTCAAATTGACTTTCATATTTGTTTCCAACTAATCAAATATTAATCCTTATATAAATTGAATTTGTACAATTGAAACAAATTGTATTTGCAAAATAGTCTTCTGAGTTTCCAAACGATCTCGGTTGGTCACACGAATCGACCGGTTCAACAATTGAGTCGAACGTTTGATTGACATTTGAGCCCATCGACTCACCACTTGAGCCGACCGGTTCACCAACCTGATTCGATCGATTCATCCCTATGAGCCGATCGGTTGGGGCAGCAGACCATGCAAATAAGCCAATTGCAATTTCAATCAATCTGATACTCCATTCAATTGGTCCAACACCTTGAACACTATGTGTAACACCCCTCCCTAGGGTTTCTTACGTAACCAGTGGAAGCACAGCCTAATCCCCAACATTATCCATAATGTGGGGTACTTGGCATATCACGGAGGGATTGTCACATGCATGATCTCATGTCAAGAAACAAACAACACTTGGCATTCATAACAACATAGATTCATACATGAGTTCTTGGAAACAAAGTTACACCATGTTTCTAAAGGTATACTAAACATAAACTAGATAATATGAAAAAGATAGGATCTCCATAGATGGACGTACCACCAAGCAACAACTCCTAAGACCTTGGATCCTTGGAATCTTCTCAGGAGGTCTCCTTTCCTTTAGCTCCAACTTCTGTGGACGTCTCGTCCCCAACCATGCAAAGGAAAACAAACATGGTAAGTAAGTGGCATTGGCATATTATAAAGCATAAAAAAATAAAACATAAAAGTATTTAACATAAACATGATCATGCATTAACATTAATCATTTCTTAGCATCTTTTACATGAAGAATTTGACTAGAAGTATATGCTCCTTTCTTAATGCCCCATAAGGAGTCCATAATGCTCGGAAAGCCCATAATTGCTCGGAAAGCCCATAATTGCTCGGAAAGCCCATATTTGCTCGGAAAGCCCATAACAAGGTGCATATCAATCTAAATCAATTTCTATTAACCATGATCTTTCTTGGACTTTACTTATCTTCTTAATAACCTAAACTTGATCTTAATTGGGATTTCTCCCTCTTGAACATAATGGGATTTCTCCCTCTTAAGCATGGATGGGAATCTCTTCCCTCTTAATCTTGGTTTCATGTTCCTTAACCATAATTCATAACATAATTGTGGTTTCTATACTTACACTTAGATTATAACAAACAAGCATTCAACAATCATATATTTGAAAGAAAACATGCATTTGTCATGTCTTTAACTTAAAGTGATTAACAATAGTCATAAACATGCAATAAATCAAGTTTACTATGCCAAGGGCATGGCTCACTTACCTTGAGCTAAAACACCTAAGTCAAACCTGGTTTGACTGATTGGGTTCTCGTAATCACCTGAAATTAACATAATTATCATTTATCATATATCAATAAACCATAATTTTCTCATATAAATATTGAGATGTTAAAGTAGCAAAATCATTCGATAAAAACCACAAAACCGGATTCCTCATCGACAATCCTTTCCAAAACATATTTTTTTGTAATTTTCTGATAAACAGGCGATTTACTATGAATTTTACAAAAATAGACCAATAATAAATCTAGAAAAAGCCACATCTGCTTATTGGGCGTGAGTCCTGAGTTGGACCAATCGGATTTGGCCAACTCAGTGACGAGGCTTGCCACTGAGGGCTCGCGATCACAACAAAGAGGATTGGTGAAATCCCGAAAATAACCCTGCGGTTGAAAATGTCAAAATAAAAAAAAGATAGGGCACAAAGGTCATTCGAGGACCTCGATTGCTCCTCACCTTCACCACGCGAGTCATGGCTCCAGCAGTAAGGGTGGAGAATCGGTCCCAGATCCTATGAGCGGAGGGTCATTGTTCCTAGAGAACTAAGGTTCTCTGGGGCTTCCTTATGCCAAACCGAACCTGCTGAGCTAAAGCTCGGGTCCAAGGACCCTGAGCTTCAAGAGCTCTTCGGCCATGGTGGGAGGTGGCCATGTACTGGAATCTAGCAAGGGATCACTTGCCGAAGCCATAAAAGAATTCCCTGAGGTGCGTCGGAGTCCCAGAAGGTGGAAAGTGGCCCGAGAAACCACTGGGCAAGGACGGCGGTGAGAAACAGAGAATGGCCGCGTGAAACAGGGGCGGCAGTTAGGTTCAAAATGGCGAAGAATAAAGCCAATAACGGCACGCTGGGGGTCGGAAACATTCGTCGAGGTCAAATGAAGGTCGGAGCATGCTTCCCTTGGCCGAAGAGGCCGTGTAGGTGCCATGACGTCAACACGTCGATGAGTGCTCCTACTGGTCCTATAGGACACGGTGATCGGGGCACTGCCAGTCAGAGGAGCGATACCAAAGAGAAGAACGGAGCTCAAGGATGCTCACTATAATAGCAATTGAGCCGAGAAGACAGGAGGAGACGGGGAAAAGTCAAGGCAGTCGGATAAGACAACTTGAGTAGGTTGGGGTTGCTGATGGAGCTGGGGGAGTAATTGAGCGAGGGGAGTTACTTGGAGGTCGGTGATGCTTGCAGACTACTTAGGTGGAGGCCAGATGGAGCGGGGAGGTGTCTGCGCAACAATGGAAGCGAGGAGGTGATGCCCAAAAATGGGTGTTTTTCCTACAGAGAGCGAGAGGGAGCAATCTGGGGCTTGTTTAGATCGGGAAGGTGAGCCATATTCAAAGGTGAAGAAATGACGCTGAACCGTCAAGAAATGATCGAGCTTGAAGTCCAAGAGGCAGCACAGGTAGCGTCGTTTCCGTTTTGCAGGATAAGCAGAGGAAGGAGAAAACGCGAGTGTCATTGGATCTTGATCCAACGGTTGCAGACACGCGCGAAGGAAATGAAGCGGACGACTAGTTGTACAACAGTGTAAATCAATTAAATGTGACAAATAATACATTGATTCATATACTATAAATCTTATAAAATGTATAATTAGCATTTGGAGGGTCATTTGAAATCCAAATGACCTCAAATTTCACCTAAAGGTTAAAGAGGTGCATTACAACACAATGGCTCAATTAATTTCGTATTTTAGCACACCATCACTACTAATTAGGAAATAAGCATTCAATACACCTAAGTGAATACATTAAAGCATATAGAGCTATTCATTAATGACTAAATGGAGATAATTCAGATAATTCGTCCAAATATCAACACTAAATATTTTGAGGAACATTAAGCAAGCTCTTATGCATAAAAACCACTAATGATAATGAGAGAGAGAAAAATGATATAACAACATCCATTTCTATTTTCTAAATAAGAGTTCATAAATGCGCAAGGAAATATTTTCTAAAGGTAAACCATGGGTAATAAAGTAAGTGAACATAACTTTTCTTCACATGAAACGAAATTGTAAAGCTAATATGGGCAAATTGCATAAAGGTCCTCAACATTTGTACTATTAGAAAAAGAGCATGCAAATAATAAAATGTTTTGAAAATTTTCATAATAAGATTGGGGTGTTACAATACTACCCACCTTAAATAAATTTTGTTCTCGAAATTTCCTAGGGTTTCTACCCACCTTAAGGGTTTCACATAAACTTGCAAATTTTCAATACAAATTTTTATTATAAAAGAAGCATTATTATTCAACATAAATTACTTAACTACCCTTACCTTGATCATTTTCCTCTTCTCCATCTGACATTTGCATGGTGAAGAGCCTTGATTTGACCTTGGGTGGAGGATTAGGGTTCTTAGCTTGGTTGTGGTTAGGATCCTTCTTTGCAAGCTTAGGGCAATTAGGCTTGATATGCCCTTCCTCACCACAATAGTAGCAAATAGAAGTCCCAAACCTACAAGGACCACCATGGTTTCTCTTACATTTGGGGCATGGGGTTCTCCCATTCTCAGGGGAAGGCTCAGGGGCTTTTCTCTTGTGGTTGGAGGGTGGAGGGGGTTGATGGTGACGATTGTTTTGGGGTACCTCCTTCTTATGGTTCCTCCCAGGGTGCTCCTCCAATTCCAGGGCTGCATCCAAGGTTGATTGCATGGTCCTATGTCCTCTAATAGACAAGGCATAACTTAGGTCAGGTTTAAGCCCTCTAATAAACTTCTTCCCTCTCTTTTGTTCAGTGTACTCAAGACCATACTTTTGGAGCTTACGAAACTTCATGGCATACTCTGTGACAGTCATATCACCCACTTGCTTAAGGTTAACAAACTCATCCTCCTACCTTTCTAACATGGCTTCAGATACATAATGGTCATTAAACACAACGACAAACTCATCCCAAGAGAAAGGAGGGTCATCATCTTCCCTAGAGGCTAAGAGTTTTTCCCACCAAGTACGGGTTGCACCCTTGAGCATATGGGTGGAAAATCTAACCCTACTACGTGGGGGACACTCTAGGTCTCTAAAGCAATGTTCCATGTTGCTTAGCCACTCCTCAGCCTTGATTACTACATTAACCTCATCTTCACCATGGAAAGCATCAGGTTTAATCTTAAGGAAATCTATGAGGGAGATCTCATGTGCCCTAGGTGGAGCTCTAGGTTGGAGGACATTGGTCAAGGCTGCTACTAAGGCATTGAGGGTGACTGGTGGAGGGGCGTGGTTCATGTCTTCCGTCTTATCACCACTAGAGGATCCTTGTGAGTGCCTTGACTCACCAACCTTCTCCTTCCTCTTAGGGGCCATCTGAAAGGGTAAACATAACATGATATTAGAACATAATATGAATCTCTAATGTTTCCTTAGTGGCCATCTATTCCTTACTCTGATACCATTAATGTAACAACCCTCCCTAGGGTTTCTTACATAACCAGTGGAAGCACAGCCTAATCCCCAACATTATCCATAATGTGGGGTACTTGGCATATCAGGGAGGGATTGTCACATGCATGATCTCATGTCAAGAAATAAACAACACTTGGCATTCATAAAAACATAGATTCATACATGAGTTCTTGGAAAGAAAGTTACATCATGTTTCTAAAGGTACACTAAACATAAACTAGATAATATGAAAAAGATAGGATCTCCATAGATGGACGTCCCGCCTGGCAACAACTCGTAAGACCTTGGATCCTTGGAATCTTCTCAGGAGGTCTCCTTTCCTTTAGCTCCAACTTCTGCGGACATCTCGTCCCCAGCCATGCAAAGGAAAACAAACATGGTAAGTAAGCGGCATTGGCATATTATAAAGCATAAAAAAAATAAAACATAAAGTGATTTAACATAAACATGATCATCCATTAACATTAATCATTTCTTAGCGTCTTTTACATGAAGAATTTGACTAGAAGTATATGCTCCTCTCTTAATGCCCCATAAGGAGCCCATAAAGCTCGGAAAGCCCATAATTTCTCGGAAAGCCCACAATTGCTCGGAAAGCCCATAACAAGGTGCATACAAATCTAAATCAATTTCTATTAACCATGATCTTTCTTGGACTTTACTTATCTTCTTAATAACCTAAACTTGATCTTAATTGGGATTTCTCCCTCTTGAACATAATGGGATTTCTCCCTCTTAAGCATGGATGGGAATCTCTTCCCTCTTAATCTTGGTATCATGTTCCTTAACCATAATTCATAACGTAATTGTAGTTTCTATACTTAGACTTAGATTATAACAAACAAGCATTCAATAATCATATATTTGAAAGAAAACATGCATTTGTCATGTCTTTAACATAAAGTGATTAACAATATTCATAAACATGCAATAAATCAAGTTTACAATGCCAAGGGCATGGCTCGCTTACCTTGAGCTAAAACACCTGAGTCAAACCTGGTTTGACTGATTGGGTTCTCTTAATCACCTCAAATTAACATAATTATCATTTATCATATATCATTAAACCCTAATTTTCTCATATAAATTTTGAGATGTTAAAACAGCAAAATCAGTCGATAAAACCCACAAAATCGGATTTCTCATCGAAAATCCTTTCCAAAACATATTTTTTTGTAATTTTCTGATAAACACGCGATTTACTATGAATTTTACAAAAATAGACCAATAATAAATCTAGAAAAAAGCCATATCTGCTTATTGGGCCTGAGTCCTGAGTTGGACCAATCGGATTTGGCCGACTCAGTGATGAGGCTTGCCACTGAGGGCTCGCGATCATAGCAAAGAGGACTGGTGAAATCCCGAAAATAACCCTGCGGTTGAAAACTTGAAAATAAAAAAAGACAGGGCACAAAGGTCATTCCAGGACCTCGATTGCTCCTCACCTTCACCACGTGAGTCATGGCTCCAGCAATAAGGGTGGAGAATTGGTCCCAGATCCTGTGAGTGGAGGGTCATTGTTCCTCGAGAACTAAGGTTCTTTGGGGCTTCCTTATGCCAAAACCTGTTGAGCTAAAGCTCGGGTCTAGGGACAACCCTGAGCTTCAAGAGCTCTTCGGCCATGGCGGGAGGAGGCCATGTACTGGAATCCAGCAAGGGATCACTTGCCGAAGACATAAAAGCATTCCCGGAGGTGCGTCGGAGTCCCAGAAGGTCGAAAGTGGCCCGAGAGACCACTGGGCAAGGACGGCGGTGAGAAACAAGGAACGGCCGCGTGAAACAGGGGTGGCGATTAGGTTCAAAACGGCGAAGAACAAAGCCAAAAAAGGGCACGCTGGGAGGTCGGAAACATTCGTCGAGGTCAAACGAAGGTCGGAGCATGCTTCTCTTAGCCGAAGAGGCCCTAGAGGTGCCATGGCATCAACACGCCGGTGAGTGCACCTACTGGTCCTATAGAACACGGCGATCGGGGCCACCGCGAGTCAGAGGAGCGATACCAAAGAGAAGAACGGAGCTCAAGGATGCTCACCGTAAGAGCAATTGAGCCGAGAAGATAGGAGGAGACGGGGCGAAGTCAAGGCATACGGAGAAGACAACTTGAGTAGGTTGGGGCTGCTGACAGAGCTGGGGGAGAAATTGAGCGAGGAGGGGAGTTACTTGAAGGTCGGTGATGCTTGCGGACTACTTAGGTGGAGGTGAGAGGGAGCGGGGAGGTGTCTGCGCAACAATGGCAGCGAGGAGGTGATGCCCTAAAATGGGCATTTTGCCTACAGAGAGCGAGAGGGAGCGAGTTGGGGCTTGTTTAGATTGGAAAGACAAGCTGGATTCAAAGGTGAAGAAACGACGTGGAACCGTCGAGAAACGATCGAGCTTGAAGTCGAGGAGGCAGCACAGGTAGCGTCGCTGTCGTTTCCCAGGATGAGCGGAGGAAGGAGAAAACGCGAGTGTCGTTGGATCTTTATCCAACGGTTGCGGATGCCCGCGAAGGAAATGAAGCGGATGACTAGCTGTATAATAGTGTAAATCGATTAAATGTGACAAATAATACATTGATTCATATACTATAAATCATATAAAACGTATAATTAGCATTTGGAGGGTCATTTGAAGTCCAAATGGCCTCAAATTTCACCCAAAGGTTAAAGAGGTGCATTACAACACAATGGCTCAATTAATTTCATATTTTAGCTCACCATCACTACTAATTAGGCAAAAAGCATTGAATACACTTAAATGAATACATCAAAGCATATAGAGTTATTCATTTATGACTAAATGGAGATAATTCAGATAATTCGTCCAAATATCAACAATAAACATTTTGAGGAACATTAAGCAAGCTCTTATGCATAAAAACCACTAACGATAATGAAAGAGAGAAAAATGATATAACAACATCCATTTCTATTTTCTAAACAAGAGTGCATAAATGTGCAAGGAAATACTTTCTAAAGGTAAACCATGGGTAATAAAGTAAGTGAACATAATTTTTCTTCACATGAAACGAAATTGTAAAGCTAATATGGGAAAATTGCATAAAGGTCCTCAACATTTGTACTATTAGAAAATGAGCATACAAAGAATAAAATGTTTTGAAAATTTGCATAAAAAGATTGGGGTGTTACACTATGATACTGAGCTATCAATTGATTGAGTGTTTAATTGAACTACTAAACTCCTTTAGTAATCAATCTAAACATCGTTTGTGGATAAAACTCCTCTTCCAGGTTAAATCCTTTGTGTGTGACCGTGCAGGTCCATTTCACGTGGGAAGTCTACGTCCATAACACTTACGGCTTCGCAAGAATAGAGTGGTGCCTAGTCACACATCAGTGCTACCCAAGTGAAAAGGAAAGTTGGAGAACAACTTTCAATCCTACAGTCCGTGAATGGTGTTACAGTGAGTGTCTGATTCCTTTGTCACTGATATCCCGAATGAACTCAAGGCATGAAATAGTCATCATGTCAACGTTCATTCACTTTCTTATTCTCAAAGTAGATTGGAGGAGATATGTATGACATCAATATCACATACTGTAAAAGGGAATTCAATAATAAGAAGATAATATTTCTTTTAACCATGTATAGGAGAATAATAGAGTTGAGGATATAGTTGCTAAGAAGGTCAATGATATCAATGGATGTCGTAAACCTGCAGTTCAGAAAACTGAACTACATGTTATCTTTTTCCTATTCAAAGATCGACCCTTTGTCTCTGTGTTTTTAACAAGCTATCTCTGAATTGCTTGACTATTCCAGTCAAATCTTTGTTGCATTTTTTGAGGCTTTTAGCCGGTTCAGTAATTTGATGACTCATCCTGCTGACCAGCCACAGCAGGCCTGCAAACTGATAAGAAAAAAAAATTTAAAACATAGGTATCGATTATTTATAGAACACCGTCCTGAAAGGCTTACAACGTCAGTTATTGGATAAAAACTTCCGCCTAATATGACAAACAACCCAACCATGCCGAAAAGCACGGTCGTGGCAGAAAAAGCGTCGGTTATTAGTATAAAACCGACGCCTATAGTACTAAACATGGTCATGCAGGGAAGCACGGCCGTGGCGTTTGGAATATGACTGGACCAGAAAGAATTGGAAGCTTCCCTTTGATACATATCAAATAAATCTTAATCTATCCCACCAATCATCCCATGATTGGCTCTCAAGGCATAAATACCAACAGACTCCACTTGCACTGTGAGCCAATCACCCTTGAATCATATTCATAGTGATCTTCAAACATGTCCCACATGTTACTGTGATGTAGTGCTTACGCAGCGAGTTATGGCAACACCTTTCACGAGTTGGTATTAACTGCATGTCTCTCATATCTTCAATGTATGTCACACGTACGAGATGGAATTTTCGTAATATGTGATCTAGTATTCCTTTGCTAACCTTTAGCCACATTGCTTGACCAGGCACTCCTAACTTGTCATCAATGACTGAAATATCTATAAGTTCATCTCTATGAACTCCTAGATCCATATAGTATCCACTGATGTTCTTTAACACACGGATACTCAACATTTTCTTTTAAAACAACTTTATTGGAATGTTTCCATTATTCAACAAACATTCACTTTTATATATCCCATATATATTTTGTGATTAATTTTCTGTCCTTTTCGGAAGTTCGCATCAATGTAACTCTTAATAGTGTACCCTTACTAATTTCCATAGAAATAGTACTTCTCAAGTTCTTATAGTATTTCAGTAACCCGTACAAGAACTAGACGGACATCCACTCGTCATGTCCCACACACGAGTTATTAGGATGAGCACATCATATTTTCATGTCCTACATACAAGATGATGAATGCATTTTATTCTTGCTATGTCCTATACATGCAAGATAATGGGATGATTGCATACATGATAGATCCATATCTATTCTTAGTGTTCCCATTCTTCATAAGAATTGGACACTTGGCCTTGGGATACTGGTTCCATGTAACATGGATAAGTTTTCTCCCACTAAATCTGTGCACAGTGAACCTTTCAGTATAGATCGCCAATGTATGCTCTCTCTTTTCAGGTCAAGATATTTTCGACAACTATCTCTATAGATCTCTATTCCTATCAGATAGGAAATGTCTCTATCTTTCCTAAAGATAATTTCCACTTTGGATTTCCATTCTGGAACATTTCCATTTCACATCAACATGTGGAATGTGAATGCACTACCTCTAAATCACAAATCTCTCTTTATCTTTATCATATCAGTCAAACCCTTTGACTATATTATCAAAGTAAAGATCCCAGATCTGAGTTGCTTGTACTCAATCAATCACATTGATTATTCCATTAATTGTAACTTATAGACTTTATTTGCATTAATGGATTCATAAACCTTATAGGTTGCGTCACATACACATCATTGTTTTATTCCTTAGAAGAATGCGGTTTTAGTATCCATATGCCAAATTTGTTAATCATTAAGTTGCAATCAACAAGCATCATCCTTCAAAATGTTATCCATGTGTCTTAACGCTTAAGACTCATTCGCACTTATGGATTTCATCCCAATAGGTGCTAGCATCAAGGTCAAACCTTATGGTTCACATGGAAGTCATTTAGGATGTAATGGTCATAAACCATAACTCAAAATCGGGTTCCTCATATTCATCTATATAGTTGACTCATCTATGACCAACTCATCACATAGATAATCGAGGTGCATCTGTCAAGGACATAAGAACTCACAACCCTTTGTGATTCTTAATGTCCTTTTTTAGTGTGGGGTATTCTTGTTTTAAGAAGAAATTAGTTATTTGATTATCATCCTCTAACTTCTTAGAGTATGACATCTTTTTATTTAGACATCACCATGCCTTAATCATGAGCTTGCTATGATACACTATTGTAATCACTCACGAGGTTCTCAAACATTTGGCTCAAGTATTTTATTCATTGATCTCATCAAGAATTAACATTTTACAAAATTCGTACTTCATCTATTATATTCTTGAACACTTCAAGATATTCATACTGGTGTTTCTCTAAACATCGTTTGAAGTATTAACATTTGCTCCAATAGGTATGTAAATACCTCACACGTATTATACCTAATAGGATAATCATTCTCCCAATACCACTAGTGAAGATTGATTAATCATGTCTAAGAGATTCATGTCTCTTAATGTTTCTCTAACCAAAAGAGTCTAGACTTATCCATCATCTGGAATCCATAAATGAATTTCTCATGATTTATGCTAATTTGATTGTTTGAGTTATCAATAATTTTTAGGTATCATTTTATCTTATGCATAGCAAGTACCACAAGAAAAACAAGACATTGCAATAAAGATCATTTCTTTTGAAATCAAAACATCAATTTTTATTAATTGCTATTTTTGGCATACAATATGCAAAAATAATGAGTTTCTATCCATTGGAAAATATGAAATAGTAGTTCATAACTCTATTACATGCCTTCAAGGTTGAAAATAAACTAAAGTATTCCTATCAATGGCGGAAACACTTGCCCCATGAATTGAGTGCTTTACATTTTATATCTTGCTATCATATACCTCAAAAATGTTGTAAGTTTATTTCATGACACCTTCAGGTGCTGACGTCTGTCACCTCCTTCTTCTTTAGTTCTTCCAGATAGAGTGGACAATTCCTTTTCCAATGTCCTGGCTTTTGACAATGGTGGCAATTGCCTCGTTTGGTCACGCCTCCCTTGGCCTTGAGAGTTGAAGATGACTTGGGTTGCTGGCTAGCATCATGATCTTTCTTAGCCTTGCCATTGCCCTTGTGCTTGGACTTCCCTTTCTTGTTGTTGATCATCATCACATTCTTAGGCTTGTCCTTCTTCATATGTGCTTCGGCTATCCTCAATATGCCCAACAACACTCTCAATGGCTTGTCAAAGTTTTTCATGTTGTAGTTCATCACAAACTGATTGTAAGATTCTGGAAACAGTTATGTATCATTGCAGTAGCCAACTCTTGGCTCAGAGGTAATCCTAGTCTCATCAGTTTCTCCACATACCCAATCATCTTGAGCGTGTGAGGACCAACTGGATCTCCTTTTGTCATGACACACTTGAAAAGCGCCCTGGAGACATCATATCTCTCTTGTCATGCTTGATCTTCATACATGTTCTTGAGATGCTGAATCATCTCAATGACACCCATGTTCTCATATTGTCTTTGCAACTCGTGGTTCATGGAGCACAACATCAAGCACTTTGCATCAATAGCATCTTCAGAATGCTTCTTATAAGCATCCTTTTCTTCCTTTGGTGCGGTAGGAGCAGGTTCCTCTGGAGTTGGAGTATCCAGGACAGAGAGCTTTCACTCTTGAGTGAGAACAATTCTCAATGTCCTAAACCAGTCATGGAAGTTAGTCCCATTCAGCTTGTCCTTTTCAAGTACCGATCGCAACAAAAAGTGATTGTTGTTTGTTGTCATTTGTACTACAAAAGGAAATATATGCAATTTAGTGCAAAACTCAATTTTGACTCATTTGATTGATTTGAAAAATTAACGATATAATTAGGACTTTAATTAATTATCTCTCCCACTATTTTGTTCAAATTGATGGCCCTCAACATAAATTCGGAAGATTGCAGCGTACAATCTTCTAGTGGGTCAAGATCCATATTTCTGCAAGTCATTAGTCAGCTTTGGCTGATCGCCCACAATCTTGACTATTTAGGTAGGCCATCATGCCAATTGCATCATATGCAACTCTTAATGAATGAACATGCGCAACACCTTGCCATGAACATTTTTTTCCTCCGGGCTTAGACTCTCTAAGAATCACCAGTTAAGTCTAACCCAAAAGCCGACACGGTAAACATGCACCCTACTTTGGCAGAACCTACATGTTTACCCTTCACACTTCCATGAGATAGATGACGATGTTGGGTTTTAGGGAGACAGAGAAGGTAGAAGAAATAAAACATTTGCTTCTCCCAAACCCAAAATAAAGGAATCGCGTCAACATCTATACAATAGGAAGGATGGTTTGTAGAGCTGTACCTTGTCCCGAGGCTTGCTCAGTGACGTCAGCTTGCGGCTTGTGCAGTCTTCACCTCCAGTCTCGGACGGTGTCTGTACAGCTCCTAGTCTCACCGAGCCTGTCGGGATTGATAGCAGTCCTCCGAGTGGCAGAAGTTCCCACCTCTACAGTCATCCACACGGACTGCCTGGAACATCGATCTCCTTGTCCCACAAGGAATCGGAAGGAGTCACACCCTCCTATCAGTGTACTAGTCACCGTCACACTCTCCTGCAACCAGTTGCCTTTCTACACTTATCTTTCCTTGTTGTTCCTCCCTTATCGGGTAGCACTTACTCAAGCTCTCTCTCAATTACCAAAACCAGAGAGAATGACAACTTTGCAGAGCAACTGGTGTTCTGAGTTATACTTTGAGAAGCCCCCAATACCCTTATATATAAGAGGGTCATGCGATAGGGTTCTTCTCTACCCCAGGCAATGCGGGATTAAAACAGGAGTAGAAGGGTTCGAAATTTTCCACAAAACAACCAACTGCGTTAGCTGAACCGATCGTTTCAACCTAAAACAGTCGGTTGGTGACCTCAGTCGATTGGTTCACACCTGAACTGATCATTTGGGGCATCTGAGCCGATCGGTTCATCACATGAGCCGATCAGTTCATACTCCTGGTCCAACTCAAATTGACTTTCATATTTGTTTCCGATTAATAAAATATAAATCCTTGTCCAAATCCAATTTGTACAAGTGAAATAAATTGTATTTGCAAAATAGTCTTCTGACTTTCCAAACAATCTCAGTTGGTCACATGAGCTGACCGGTTCAACAATTGAGTCGATCATCTCATTGATACATGAGTCGATCGTCTCACCAATTGAGTCGACCAGTTTACCAACCTGAGACAATTGGTTCATCACATGAGTCGATCGGTTGGAAGTGCAGACTATGCAAAATCAGTCAAATGCAGTTTCAATCAATCAAATACTCTAATCAATTGGTCCAACACCTTGAACACTATGATATTGAGCTATCAATTGATTGAGTGTTTAATTGAATACTAAACTCCTTTAGTAATCAATCTAAACGTCATTTGTGGATAAACTCCTCTACCAGGTTGAATCCTATGTGTGTGACCATGCATGCCCATTTCATGTTGGCAGTGAAAGTCCATAACACTTATGATTTGACAAGCAAAGAGTGGTGTGTAGTCACACATCAGTGCTACCCAAGTGAAATAGAAAGTTGGAGAACAACATTCAATCCTACAATATGTGAATGGTGTTATAGAAAATGTATAATTCCTTTGTCACTAATGTCCTGAATAAACTCAAGGCATGGTACATTCATCCTTTCAACATTCATCCATTTCCTTGATCTCAGAGCAGATTGGGTTAGATGCGTGTGACATTAATATCACATATTGATTCACACATGCATGTGCATGCCTTTCTCAATCCTACTCATCAAGTGGCCATGGACATTAAACTCCCTTAGGAGGGATAAATCCCATATCTATCACTCACCCATCAAAAGCCTTATGTGTCAAAGTCACTCAATCATCACCTTTATAACAACCCATGTTTCAAGACTGCGTTTGATGATGTCAAAGTGACCCAATGACATGTGTTGAGTGTAGTGATTTCAGGTCGAAGAATCACATTCACCACCATCACTGTGAGAGCTGACTGTGACTACCAAATCATGGTTCCATGTGTCACTCTCATGGTGGGTCTGTCCAGTACACTTGTTCTCTAAAAAGTACCTATGTGATTGGTTTGATATCACTATATCATGACTAATGAGATTTTGTCATCAACCAAAACACAATCTAGTCTTTAGTGTTATTGATGTCTATGGTTATTTCCACAATAATAACTGACTAGGGACTAACCAAGAATGTATACTCTTAACATCCGTATGATCTCATCGTTTAGGTCCTCAACCCAAAAGCATATGTCATCCAGTAAAACAATTCTTTGGACATCTATCATGTTCCACTATCATCTCAGAAACAGTTAAAACATATAGATCAGAAATTGCCTTTATTATTCAAATCATTTACAAAGTATCCCAATACAATCAACACATGACTTGCTCTATGGGCATACAAACCAACAGACGCACCATGCTTTGGTGTAACCTATGCTTGGTCGATCAAGTGCTTCATGTGTACCGCTAATGGAAGGTGTAAAAGACTTATATTAGATGAGGGATTTGGTTTTATAGGTACATATACATATCCAATCACCACAATACATAGTATGTATCATATACATGCTATATCCCACAAAAAACATGTGAAACGATAACAGTGATGATTATGGCCATCCTAATGTGATTCCTCGAGCCAAGAGGGATCACGGTCATCTAGGTCCACAACACATGCAACCTATACAAGATGAAGTGCTGTAGCCATATGAATTGATCAACTCATCACATGAATAACCTACTCATCCTGGCCGGTCGTCTGGGTTCCACCAGCCGATCAGTTGGCTCCTCCAACCGATCGGTTTGCTTGGTCATCGTACATCTCCTCATGGACGCCACCCGCTTGTCTCGCTCCTTTAGCCGATCGTCTAGATTTGCAACCGATCGATTCACGCCTTGAACTGATCGTCTCATTAGTCGTCAGATTGTCCTCCATTCTTTGACATAACACGAAATATAAAAAGATCTATCCTATTTACATTTAAAAAGGGAAACCTCGATTTACATTCAGGGGGAGCAAAGGTAGGAAAGAAATCTCAAGTTATCTCGAGTTACATCAGGAATAAGGAGGTAGGGAATCGGTGCGCAGACCGAGATGCAAGCAGCCACATTCAACCAAGCACAATAGGGTTTATTGGCCATAACCATGCTATACATTCACCACAAAACTTGTTTAAGGGAAACGTGTATCGAGTGCATTCATATTACATATCATATATGTATATTAGGATTTGTTGATCTAGTATTAGACATGCAAAACGCCAATTTTATTCACATCGTATGCAATAAATAAAGGCGACAAACCAAAATCGATCATATCGATAATCCTAAAGTATAGAGTCATTGATGTGGTTCTGATACCACTGTTGGATTTTAGAGGAGATAGAGAAGGTAGCGGAAACAAACATTTTCTTCTCTCAAACCCAGAATAAAGGAATCACGTCAATGTCTAAATAATAGGAAGGATACTTTGTAGAGACATACCCTGTCTCGAGTCTTGCTCGACAACGTTACCTTACGGCTTGCCCGGTCTTCAACTCCAATCTTGGACAGAGTCTGTGCAGCTCCTGGTCTTACCGGGTCTGTCAGGATTGATATTTGTCATCTAAGCAGCAGAAGTCTCCCTCCTCTGAAGTAGTCCACACAGACCACCTGGAACTCTGATCTCCTTGTCCCACAGGGAATCAGAAGGAGTTGCACCCTCCTGTCAGCGTACTAGTCACCAACACAGTCTCCTATAACTAGTTTCTTTTATGTAGTTGTCTTTCCCTTATTGTGCCTCCCTTATCGGGTAGCACTTGCTTGGGCTCTCTCAGTTACCACAACCAGAGAGAACGACAACTTTTCAGAGCAACTAGTGTTCTGAGTTGTTGTTCTGGAGAAGCTCCCAATACCCCTATATATATTGGAGGGTCATGGGACAGGGTTCTCTACCCCAGGCAATGCAAGATTATAGCAGGAGTAGAAGAGTTCGAGATTTTCCACAAAACAACCAATTGTGCCACCTGAACCAATCGTTTCAGCATGAAACGGTCGGTTGGGGACCTGAGCCGATAGGTTCACACTTGAACCGATCGTTTGGAACACCTGAGTCGATCGGTTCAAGCATGAGCCGATCGGTTCAAGCATGAGCCGATCGGTTCAAGCATGAGTCGATCGGTTCAAGCATGAGCCGATCGGTTCAGGCATGAGCCGATTGGTTCGTGGTCTCGGTCCAACTCAAATTGACTTTCATATTTGTTTCCAACTAATTAAATATTAATCCTTGTCTAAATTGAATTTGTACAATTGAAACAAATTGTATTTGCAAAATAGTCTTCTGACTTTCCAAACGATCTCGGTTGGTCACACGAATCGACTGGTTTAATAATTGAGTCGATCATTTCGTTGACATATGAGTCCATCGACTCACCACTTGAGCCGATCGGTTCACCAACCTGAGTCGATAGATTTTTCCCTATGAGCCGATCGGTTGGGGCAACATACCATGCAAATAAGTCAATTGCAGTTTCAATCAATCTGATACTCCAATCAATCGGTCCAACACCTTGAATACTATGATACTGAGCTATCAATTGATTGAGTGTTTAATTGAACTACTAAACTTCTTTAGTAATCAATCTAAACATTGTTTGTGGATAAAACTCCTCTTCCAGGTTAAATCCTTTGTGTGTGACCGTGCAGGTCCATTTCACGTGGGCAGTGAAAGTCCATAACAATTACGGCTTCACAAGAATAGAGTGGTGCCTAGTCACACATCAGTGCTACCCAAGTGAAAAGGAAAGCTGGAGAACAACTTTCAATCCAACAGTCCGTGAATGGTGTTATAGTGAATGTATGATTCCTTTGTCACTGATATCCCGAATGAACTCAAGGCATGAAACAGTCATCCTGTCAACGTTCATTCACTTTCTTGATCTCAGAGTAGATTGGAGGAGATATGTATGACATCAATATCACATACTGATTCACACATGTGTGCACACCTATCTCAATACTACTCATCAAGTGGCCATGGATATCAAACTCCCTTAGAAGGGATAAATCCCTTATCTATCACTCACCCCTCAAAAGCCCCATGTGTCAAAGCCACCCAATCATCACCTTTATAACAACCCATGTTTCAGGATTGTGTTTGATGATGTCAAAGTGTACCCAATGACATGTGTTGAGTGTAGTGATTTCAGGTCAAAGAATCACATTCACCACCATCACCGTGAGAACTGACTGTGACTACCATGTCAAGGTTCCATGTGTCAAACTCACGATGGGTCTGTCCGGTACACTTTTTCTCTAACAAGTAACTATGTGTTTCGTTTGATATCTCCATATCATGACTAATGAGATTCTATCATCAACCAACACCACAATATAGTCTTGTGTGTCATTGTTGTCTATCTGCCTTCCACAATGACATCTGAGCAGGGAGATAATAAGAATGTAAAAACTCTTAGCATCTGCATGATCTCATCGTTCAGGTCCTCAACATGAAAGTATACGTCATTTAGTATTGTCATTCTCTAGACATTCATTATATTCTATCATTATCTCATATGACTGGACCAGAAAGAATCGGATGCCTTTGATACTTATCAAATCAATCTTAATGTATCCCACCAATCATCCCATGATTGGCTCTCAGGGCATACATACCAACAATGAGAACTCAATTTCTTTATGGTATCAAGTATTGCCTTGTGATTGTCAACAATTTCTCTCACTATATGTTGACCTTCTTGTTTCTCTAAAAAGTTATACTCTTGATGTTTTATTGGCTTTTTGAAAAATGGTTGAAAATTAAGCATCTTTTGGAATCATCTCTACCCAAAGTGACCATGGGGGAGAATTGGAAAATGTTTTGTTTGTAAATTATTGTGAGGAATCTGGTTATGCACACAACTTTTCTTCCCCTCATACACCTCAACAAAATGGGTTGTAGAGATACAGAATCAATATGCATAGGAAATGGCTAGGACCATGCTTTTAAGTATGTTACTCCCAAGAAGACTTGGGCCGAAGCCCTTAGTAACTCATGCTTTTTGCAAAACAAGGTTTTCACTCATTTTCTTTAAAGAAAGCCCCCTATGAGTTATTGTATGGTAGAGAGTCATTTATCGACTACTTTCATGTCATTGGTTGTCCTTATTTTGTTTTAAACACCAAAGTTCTCTCAACAAGTTTTTTGTGAAATCTTATAAAGATTTCTTTCTTAGCTATAGCACTAATAGTAGAGTATATAGAGTATTTAACATTGATTTGTCTAAAGTAGAAGAATCTATCAATGTTAAATTTGTTGAAACTAATTCCTTTATTTCCAAGGATATTGTGCATCATGATGTTGAAGATGTGGTTATCCCTAGATTGAATGAGCTCAGCATCACTAACAAAGGAAAAGAGGTGGTAGTAGATGAAAAGAAGGACCCAACACCTTGGCTTGCTAAAGATCATCCTAAAGAGTTCATCATAGAAAATCCTTTTGAAAAGGTGTAGATGTGGGTTGTATTCAACAAAGAACAAGCTGACAATACCTTCATCACACAAATCGAGCCAAAGAATGTCAAACAAGCTCTCAAGGATGATGAATGGATCCTATATATGCAAGAGGATCTAGACAAGTTCAAAAGAACCAGGTGTGGAGTTTAGTGCCAAGACTAAGTGGTAGAAAGATCATTGGTGCCATGTGGTTCTATTACAACAAACTAGATGAAAGCGTAAAAGTGCTATGAAGCAAAGAAAGGTTAGTTTCTTAAGTCTACAACCAATAGGAAGGTATTAATTTTGATGAGAATTAAGCTCATGTTTCTAGACTTGAATCTATTAAAATGTTACTTTCCTTTGCTAGCCGTAAGAATTTCTTGTTACATCAAATGGATGTTCAAAGTGTGTTTCTGAATTGTAGAATAGGGGAGGAAGTCTATGTGGCTCAACCTCCCAGCTTTGAACATGACAATCTTCCTAACCACTTTTGTTTGCTACATAAAGCTCTTTATCAACTCAAACAAGCCCCTTAATCTTGATATGATTAATTGAAGAACCTTTTTCTAGACAATGGATATGTCATGGGAGAAGTTGATTCTACCCGCTTTCATAAATACACTTCTAGCAAGTTTTATATTTCAAATATTTATTGATGATATCATATTTGGTGAAACTGATATTGATATTTACAAGGAGTTGAGTTCTCTTAGGCAGAAGGAATTTAAGATGAGTGTGATGGGGGAGCTTACTTTTTTCCTTGGATTCCAAATCAAGCAAACAAAGGAAGGAAACTTCATTAACCAACGAAAGTATACAAGTGAACTCTTGAATCTCATTGGGATGGAGAACACCAAGGCAATGGATACCCCCATCTCAAACACCATCAAACTTGATAGAGATGAGGAAGGTGAAAATGTATATGAGAAGACCTATAGAGGTATGATTGGTAGCATGTTATATTTAACTGCCTTTAGACCTATTTAGTGTTGTCTTGTGTGCTAGATTACAATCAAGCCATAGGAAATTCCATCTTATATAGGTTAAGAGGATTCTAGTATCTAGCCAAAACCCAAAATTTTGGACTACAGTATCCCAAGTCAAGGGACTTTACTCTTACTACTTATAGTTATGTGGATTATGTCAGGTGATTAATTGATAGAAAGTGAACAAGTAGAAGTTTCTTCCTCCTAGGACCTTGACTAATTTCTTGGTTCTCTAAGAAACAAAGCATAGTATCTCTTTCAACTACTGACGGTGAGTAAATTACAATAGGGAGTTGTTGTGAGGAAGTCCTATGGATGAAGCAAATGCTTGAATATAGTAATGTTCATTATGATGCTTCTCCTGTCTTTTTTGATAATACTAGTGCAATCAATCTTTCATACAATCTTATATTCATAGTAGCGCTAAACATATAGCGGTCCGCCATCACTTCCTCCATGACCACATTTCCAAGAAATATATCTGCACACACAGAAAGTCAACTTCGAAACATTTTAACTAAACCTCAATCTAGAGTACAATTTTCTTTCATTAGATCCAAACTGCTTATTACTTCTCTTGATGATAATGATATGCCTTCTAACTAGATGTTCTCATATCTATATGTTCTTGCTCATCACTTTCTCATCGTATGCTTATTAGTGCTTCATATGCCCTATTTTGGTTTTTTTGGCTATTTTTGCATACACTTATTTTGTTGTAAAATAATAGCAAATGATGAGAAAAAAGTTTCTTAATCTGTTCAAAATGCATGAAAATCTAAAAAACAAATGTATATAACACTCTAGTGGCCTAGAATTAAATTTTGTATCCTTTTGATAGATTATTTTGTCGGTCAAGCTTGCTCTGGGAAAATTTGACCAACTATAGACCAAAGGACTAAACACCCAGTAGTGTCAATGGAGTTTCCCAAATCTCAAACTCGACTGAAAACACTATTGTATAGAAATATATATAGAGTTTCGGCCAATTTTCTCCCTCTCAACTAGATAAATCTCGATCGATTTCTCTACCTCTCAGTTATTCCCTGAATCCTAGGTCACCCAAACCCATTTCCTAACCCTAGCCAGTCCTATTTTTACCTTCCCCTACCTCTAACATAGATTGGGTGGCCTGCTGCTTGAGTTCTTTTCCTTGTTTGGTGTCATCTTTAGTTTCTCTTCTCTCCATGGCATCCAATAGGTGAAAGAGAACAAGTCCTTCTGGTATACCTTCGTCCTCCACTACAATTAGGCATATCTCATATGATGGTACATTGTTTCTCTCAAATGAAGTAGTAAATCAGTATAGGGAGTTGTTTCCTAGGATCAAGTGAAATATGGATACTAAATAGGTAGCAAAAAAAATTACTATCATATTCTCCATAAACTAGCAGATCACGTCAACAACTATATGATGGGAAGGATGATTTCAAGGATATACACCTGAAGCAAGTCCAGTGGCATTTCCTCATTGTCATAGATGTGCAACTGTCTTCTAGTTTGACTGGGACTTGTCTTTTGCACCTCTTGATCTGCACCACAGACAACATGTTGACGATGTCCTCCTATATGCAGACAATGGCCTCCACACCTCTATGGAAGTCCATAGGAACCACCTAGAACTCATGTCATTCTACTAGAATGTACACGGAGGAATTGTCCCTCCCGTTCATGTACTTGTCACCAACTCGCTCTCCCAAAATTGTTTCTTCCTTTCTATCCCTCCCTTTAGCGGGTAGGAATTGCTCGGGCTCTCTATTGGCTACCACAACCAAAGAGGACAACAATTGTCAAAGGCAACTAAGTTGTGTTTTGGGAAGCCCGCACTACTCCTCTATTTTTAGGAGGGGTTAGTGATTGGGTTCCCAATCTTTGTGAGAGAGGAAAGGACATGAAGATAATGAATTTTCACAATTTGTGAGTGCCAAGACGATCAATTAGCAACCAAACCAGTCGGTTCACGTGCGAGAAGATTAGTTCTCTTTTCAAACTTGTTGTTTCACCCTGTTTCTAATAGTATATGAATTAGCAAATTTGAATCCAATTAATGCACAACATGACGTCAAAACTAATCCTTGATAGGATTCAATTTCTTCACAAACTGGATGTCTCACCCTGTGATCCAATCGTCTCAGGAGCCCAACCGGTCAGTTCATTGAGCGAGCTAATCGGTTCACTAGGTGAATCGGTCGGTTCGCTCCTCAGTTCAAATAGAACATAGCTAATTCAATATCCAATCAACCTAACACTCCAACCGGTCATTTCCTCTTATGAGCCAATCAGTTGGGAGTCTAATTAGTTGATTTGTTGCTTAAATTTAATACCTAAACACTATATTAATCAATCCAATTATCATACAAGATCAAAATTCTTCTTCTAGGTCATGACCTACGTGTGTGACCCTATAGGTCCCATACTATCTTGGCAGTGAATGTCCATAACTAGGTATGAAATCACAAGCAATGAGTGCCTAGTCGCACATCAATGCTAACCAAGTAGATGAAAAGTTGGAGAACAAATTCAAGCTAAAATATGAGTATGGTGTTATAATGTTTGTATAGTTCCTTTTTCAATAATATCTAGATTAAACTCGAGGAATGGACCAATCATCCTCTTCAACATTCAATCTTGTTCTTTAAACCAGAGCAGACTCATTGAGATATATGTTGTGGCATACAAATCACAAAAACATGAATTACTTAAGTGGAAGCATTCGTTAGAAGTGGATTAACAAAAATCACTAAAAATTAAAACCTTTTACAAAGAGATCCATACATTGGAAAACTCTTTCAAAAAGAACCAAAGTAATTCAATTACATTCTGGTTCACAAGTACATCTCTTGTACCATTCCTTCTCAAGGATTACAAGCATCAACTGCCTTGTTAAATCTATACATAAGCAGCATAAAAACATTAAGGCATCAAGCCAAAATCTAATATTGATTCATTAGACTAACTATTGACACCGAGGAACTGAGAGTACAGATACGACACATAGGACTCCATGTACAAGACATGATAGTCAGTGTCTCCACATGAGGATCCATTGTTGTCCCTACTGTTGTTGTTGTTGTTCTTCCCCTGTTGTAGGGTTCCTGTCTCTTCCTCCGCGTCTACCTAAGAAGTTGGATCCCACGGGGGTGAGACAATTGAAATTGCCCCAGCAAGAGATATAACTCTCTGTCAGATATATTATTATTGCAGTTTATTAGAATAAAATTGAGCAGAGGAATCATATATATATGCAAAAGTAGTTAAATCAATGTCTAAACAAGTTAGAGCAATATTCTTGTTCTAAGCATTTCAGCTATAACTTGATATAACAGCATGTCACTTATCCAATAAGGAATATAAATAAAATGTATAACATTTATTCATCTAGGATATGCTAAGAAAGATAACATCAACCAATGATTCTCGTATTTCAACCTTAAGCAAATATGCTACACGCCTGATTACATTTTACAATCATACTTAATGCCCTGAAGAGATGAAGTATACCGTTCATGCTCCAACCGACCATGATTACGTAAAGCATCAGTACCACACAAGGTCAATGGAAGAGCCAGACTCCAAGACCTCAATCTTCTCGATCAGTACGAGATTATTTGGCTGAGACATCACGTGTCAAACTGCAATTCGCTGGCTAGGGTATATAGGCATCTACGCTATAGAGTTATAGCCCGCAGCATATACTCTCTTCACGATTATGGCCCGTAGCCAATGCCTGGTATCATATCATGGAGTCATGGCCCGTATCGATACTCTTACTGGGGTAGGGTCCATAACCAATCCCATACATAGGAAATATACCACAACCATTCCTATGGGGCATAAGGATATAGTTGCCCAATTACCCCTGCATATTCAAAAATATGCACTTCGAGTTTAACTCATTTCACCATTCAACAAATTCGGACGCTGATGGATTTGTAGTCAGGGAAACTACATTATATGATATCACTTGATTAATTAAGTATATTACCATATTCTTTTAGCATCAGACAAGTTTCCAAACATCAATTATTTTAACAATTGCTTCAAAGAATGTGTAATACTTTCATCAAGTATTGTTCAAATCATTAACAAAGCATTGGGATCTCGATCCCTCATCTCATCAGGAGCAGTCTCATCTTTTCACAAACTCATAACAATGATTATATAAAATGGGTATTCAAACCCTCAATTCAACAAAGAACACTTGTTACCACTTATCAGGTAACTCAACACCTTCAGGTCAGTTGACCAAGGTAAACATGATACTTGCTACACAAGCATCTCACATGGCTCACAAAGCCCATTTCATCTCTTGTTACCTCTTACTAAGCAACAAGGCATATTATGGCTCACAAGGCCCATTAACAGTAATAAAATGAAACATCATAGCTCATAACTGGCTATACTTATCATCTCATGATACCTGCTTGGTTAGTACACTTGATAATAGTTATATAAATTACATTTTAGCACCATGCTATACAAAGTAACACCACTTATACCCTTATTAGGGTTAGGGTTTCCCAATTCATTTCAATCAGGGTTACTCATCACTTTACACAAATTAGGGCTAGGTTTTTCCAATTAGGGATTCATAATACATAGCATCACCTTGGATTAGGGTTTCATATCACATTACCTTGTATCAGGGTTTCACATTACATTCTTACCTTAAATTAAGGTTTCTCATAATATTTCCCCCAAAAATTAGGTTTCATGTAGCTTTACCCAAGATTAGGGTTTTCATGAAGCATTCCCTTAAATTAGGTTTTTTTCATCAAAATGCCCTGAATTAGGGTTTCTCATTTCATTACCCTAAATTAGTGTTACACCATCACCCTAGATTAGGGTTTCACCTAACTTTTCCTTAAATTAGGGTTAGAGCTCATCAACCTTCTCAATTAGGGTTTCATGATCTTATCATCATGGAGTACACTCTAATTACATATTTTATTCATGTAGAAAGTGTTGATGATTAATCACTATAGGATTATCACTCATGTATAATTTTCTCTCTTTCATCCTCTCTAGGAGGTTAATTACATTAGACTTTATTGGATTAGGTTAACCCTTTGTTCAAGTGCATACATTTAGGGTTAACATAATGTATTGAGGCATTGCTTCCATGAGCATCAAAGGTTAACCACTCAAAAGGTACCAATCACCTAAGTACTTTAGAGATACAACCATTATAATCAATCTTGAGTTACTTTAATATTACCCATTTAGTTCTCAAGTTCAATTGTAATTTGAATCAACTCATTCAGTTTTGAAATTGAATCAATCCATTCGGTCTTGAAACTGAATCCTTCATTCGGTCTTAAAACTGAATCCTTTGTTCGATCCTGAAATCAAATAAATTCGATCTTGAAACCGAATCATCCATTCGGTCTTGAAACCACTTCCTCCATTCGGTCTTGAAACCAAATCCTCCATTTGGTCTTGAAAACCAAATCATCATCCTTTGCATTAAAATCGAATGGGCATCTCAACTTTGAAACTGATTGAGTGTTGAAACTGATTGGACAATTCAAAATATTTGAGATCATTTTCTCTCCAAACGGCCTGATGACCATTTCTCAAATAGTCTCAAGACTGTTTGGTCCAAACTATCTTGAAACCGAATGGACCAAAAAGGGTTCCTCCAATCAAATCGATTTAGGATTTGTACTCATTGAATCATCAATCGATTGAACCATTGAAGGTACATTAGATCGCAGCCCTTGGATCTCCATCTATCCACCAAAATCAACCATTGACCTCCAAATGGTCTTGAGACCGTTTGACCTCCAAACGGTATTGAGACTGTTTGGGTCAATCCACCTTGAAATTGATTCCAGCAACTAGGGTTTCACTCAATTCAATCGATTAGGTTTTGCATTTAGTGGATCATTCATATATGGAGCCCTTAAAATCAAATCAATTGATATTATTGGATCATCAACCATCCACATCAGCATTGATCCTCCAAATGGTTTGAGACCGTTTTATCTCAAATGGTCTTGAGGCTGCTTACCCCCAAACGGTCTTGAGGTCGTCTGGTTTCAATAGATCCTAAAATCCATTGGTCAAAATGTTGAAACTGTTTGATCATGTATGATGTTGAGGTTTTTTCTTAAGATGACATCATCATCTTCAAGCTTCAAATCTTCAAAATCTACTTCCATTCTTATGATAATTCTATCAATTATTCAAAGGAATTTCAAGAAGAATAAAATGATCAACAAATGATAAAGAGTTGAATTTAATAATAACATTTAAGGGTTTAAGTTATATAACCCACCTTCAAAGTTGAAACCAAACTTCAAGCTTCACACCTTCAATGGTGAATGAAGCTTTCTCAACCTCCCAAGGCTCATCCTCAAGTCCTTGAGTGAAAAGAAATGGCTATGATTGAAGATTGAATGGAGAAAAGAAGAAATCAAACATTGATTTTTGATTTCCACCATGAAATCAAGGTTGAATATGATTAAGGAGCTTACCTACAGGTTAAAGCTCGTCCTCCTATTACTCCTAACTTCCCTTGTGCTCGGCCAAAGCAAGGACAGAAAGAAAATAAAAAAAAGTCTTCAAGTAGATGGAAATTAAAGTGTTTATAAGGAAATTTCAATGAGAGAGAAAGTCTTATAATAATCCTTCAACTCCCCAAAATAGTGCCACTTAACCCCCTTAATTCCTTGCATACGAATCCATCTCCCACACTTTGCAATTCCTCTCCATTATCCATGAATTACATGAAAAGCAGTTAAGCACCTTAATTCATATAATATTAATATCCAATATTTAGTGGATATTACTTTTTAGTTTACTAATGTGAGTGGGCTCTCCACTCACTTAGGATATTTTCGGTGCCATAGTAAGGCACAAGGACTTCCACACTTATCCAAATTCAACCTTCACACATTTTGTTGAAGGGTACTCCCATTAATATATTTATTTTTGCATTAAATTGAATTATGTTTCCAATTATGCTTAAATCTTGATTATTTTAATATCAAGATTCTCTCTCCTCTAAAATTATTCAAATGAAATGCCCCTCTCATTTTCTTTTCTCTACATGATGCCAAGAAACATTAGGGACTCTCTAGAAGTGATATTTTGCATATTGAACCGTAGGTTTTGGGTAAATTGTACATTACACCAAAACTAGGTTTTATTAATGCACAAACATTGCTCAACAAGCTCTGCCTTGGTACTCAGGCTTGTGGTAGCCATACTTCTGCATCATTTTCATTCTTATGATGCTTCAACACATGAGGAACATTTTATCATGTACAATTTGCAAGTTAACTCCTCAACTTGGGTAATTTGCACTTATGTCCAAAACAAACAAAACATTGTTTCAACATTATTCAAAAAGGACTAAAATTGAAACTTAAGTTCCCCTTGAGCCTTAATGACTTTTCATGAGATAATAGTAAGAATCTAATCAACTTTATTAAGCAAAACATCTAGGGTTAGAACATAACCCAGGCCAGGGATGTTACATATGTAATCTTAATATCACATATTGACTCACATGTGCGTGGCCATGCATTTCTCAGTCTCACTAATCAAGAGGCCTAGGATATCATAATCACGTAAGAGGGAAAAATCCCATGTACATCACTCATAGTCAGTCCCCATGTGTCACTGTCACCCAATCATCACCTTTATGGTAACCCTTATTCACAATTATGTTTGATGATGTCAAACCATAGGAATGACATGTAATAAGTTTTCTGACTTCACTTCTAAGAATCACAATCACCACCAACACTATGAGGGTTGACTATGACTACCATGTTAATGGCTTCCATGTGTCAGACTCATGGTGGGTCTTCCGGATACACATATCTCTAAAATGTATCTATGTGCTTGGTTTGATATCACATATCATGACTAATGAGGTTCTATCTTTATACAACACACACTCTAGTATTATGTGTTATTATTGTCTATCTACCTTCCATAATAACAACCGACTAGGGACATAATGAGAATATATAAACTATTAACATATGTATGATCTCATTGTTCAAGTCCTGTACGTGAAGACATACGTCATTGAGTAATATCATTTTCTAGACATTGATTATGTTTCATCATTATCTCATAATTGAATATAATAAAATAAATTGGAATCTTGACTTTTATTAATAATCTAATCATTTACAGATTATGCCATTATAGTCATGATATGATTAGCTCTTTGGGCATACATACCAAAAGACTCCCACTTGCACTTAGAGCCAATCACCCACGAATCGGATTTCAAGTGATATAACATGTCCATCATGCTTCTTTTATGAAAGTGTCTTTTTCTAGGGGTCAACATTATTGTTTTCAATTGGTACTCTGCAAATCTTCACATTTCCTCATTGTTCAATCTCTCGTATGACATGGAATTTCCTTTGTATATACATTGAATGTTGACACGATCTGGCTACCTTATCTTGTGAAATAGATCCATTTTTGTTACAATATAGCTCAATTATGTCGTTGATGCTTGGAACAACCCCAAGTTTAGATATGAACTTCTTGATCCATATAGCATCCTTTTATTCATTTGATTCAACCATATACTCAACCTCTATTGTAGAATCAACATCTGTCTCTTGGTAGGAACTCTTCTAGCTTATAACTCCATTGTTTAGGCTAAACACAAATCCTTATTGTGATCTATAATCATCTTTATCAGTTTGGAAGCTTGCATCAGTGTAACATCTTACCACCAACTCTTCCAATCCACCATAGATGAGGAGTTGATCCTTAGTCCTTTTCAAGTACTTAAGGATGTTCTTCACGATTGTCCAATGAACATCACCTAGATCTGACTTTTATTTGTTTGTCATTCTCATGTCATACGAGACGTTAGAATGGGTACACAACATTGCATACGTGATTGATCCAATTGTTGAGGGATATGGAATCAAACTCATGTGTTCCCTTCACAAGAACTGGGACATTAAGCTTTATAGATGGTAACTCCATGAAGCATGGGTAGGTTTCCACTCTTTGAGATTTCCATGTTGAACTGCTTCAACACTTTGATAATGTATGTGTCTGACATATCCCAAGATGCCTTTCAAATCTATCTATGTATATCTTGATCCCCAAGATGTAGGATGATTCTCCCAAGTATTTCATATAAAATGTATTTCCCAGCCATGTCTTTACCTTTTGTAATGTAGGGATGTCATTTCTCATCAATAGCATATCATATACATAAAATATGAGGAACATCACTATGATCCCACTAACCTTCTTGTACACACGAGGTTCACCTTCATTTTTAATAAAGCCAAACTCTTTGGTTGTCTTATCAAAATAAAGATTCCAGCTCTAAGATGCTTCTTTCAATCCATAGATTGATCTTGGTAGCTTACAAACCTTATTTTCATCCTTTTAATTTATAAAACCCTCAAGTTGTGTCATGTACACATCGTCGAGTATATTCTCGTTAAGGAATATGGTTTGAACATCCATATACCAAATCTCATCGTCATGATAAGCTGCATGTACTTAACTGTTGCCAATGGATAAAAGGGTTTGTTATAGTCAATACCTTGAACTTGTCTGAAACCCTTTGCAACCAATCTGCCCTTATAGGTCTGTATTGTACCATACATTTTAGTCTTCTTCTTGAAGACCTACTTGACGGGTTTCACCCTTTTGGGTGGATCGTCCAAGGTCCATACCTTATTTGTATACATGGATTCCATCTCATATCTCATGGCCTCAAGTTATTTCTCAAACTATGGCTCCTCAGTAGCCTCTACATAGGTTCATGGCTCATCATCTATGACCAACTCAACTCCTTCCTAAGTCAAAAGTTATCCAAATCTCCCAGGTTCAAGGCGTGTCCTATTAGATCTATGAGGTACTTGTGTTACTTGAGAAATTTGAGATTCTACAACACTTTGTGAATATATTTCTTCCTTTTATACATCTATCAGTTCTATGTTTTCTTATTGTTCTCGAACCTCTTCAAGTTCCACTTTCCTCCCACTAACTCTTTTAGAAATAAATTCCTTTTCTAGGAATACAACATCTCTGGCAACAAACACTTTGCTTTCAGGTAGGAAATAAAAGTTATATCCTTTAGTCTCCTTAGGATATCCAACAAAATAACATTTAATAGATTTACGACCAAACTCTTTAGGAAACATTTTCCTTACATAAGCTTCACATCCCCAAATCTTCATAAAAGACATTTTGGGACACTTCCCATACCATATCTCATATGATGACTTTTGAACCAATTTTAGATGGTACTTTAGTGTAAATGTAACAATTTCCAATCATACCCCCAGAAGGTAGTTGGAAGCTCAAATGAACTCATCATTGATTGCATCTATCCAATAATGTGTGATTCCTTCTTTCTAATACACCATTATGCTAAGGTGTTCTAGGTGGAGTCCACTGGGATGCAATCTCATGGGCTCTAAGAAGGTCCTCAAACTCTGGACTTAAGTATACTCCACATCAAGAGGAATGAAGTGCCTTGATACTTTTTCCAAGTTGGTACACAATTCATTCATAAACTCTTTGAACATGTTAAGAGTTTCTGATTTATGTTTCATTAGGTAAACATAAGCGTACCTACTGAAGTCATCAATGAAAGTAATGAAGTATTGATACCCACCTCTAGTTGTTGTTCTCAAATGCCCACACACGTCAGTATGTATGAGTTCTATTAGATTACTATCCTTCTCATTGTTACCAGTGAAAGGGCTCTTAGACATCTTGCCCATCAAACATGATTCACATTTCTGTATCGATTCAAAATCAAAAGAGTCTAGATAACCATCTTTATGGAGTTTAAATATGCTATTCTCATTTATGTGCCCTAGAGGATAATGTCAAAGATATGTTTTGTTTGAGTTGTTGAGGTTTAGTCTTTTGGTATTCACATTATAGACATTTGTCTTTAGATCTAGAAAGTAAATATCATAAAACATTCGGGCACTGCAATAAAAAATCCCATCTTTAGAAATAGAACATCAACTGTTCTTAATATGAAATTAATATGCATCCTTGTCCGTACAAGATATAGAAATGATGTTTCTATCTATGGAAGGTACATAATAACATGTCAAAAACTCTATTACAAGCCTAATGGGTAAAGATAAATTGTAGTGGCTGCAACTCTTGTGCCATTTGCAATTCACAGTTCTACCTCGCCCTTTCCCAAAGGCCTATTTCTTTTCACATGCTGCATATTCAAGCATATGTGAGATCCACGTCTAGTATCTAGTACCCATGATGAATAAGTAGATAAGTTTATCTCAATAACATATAGAATAGAAGTGGAGATTTGCATCCCCGTCTTCTTCTTCATGAATGACTTCAAGTACAAAGGATAAGTTCCTCTTGTAGTTTTCTTTCTCCTCATCTTGAGTGCTGAAGATCTGAATTTGGCTTAGCCTCAGAACTCTTCATGGCTTTGCTTTGATCCTTAGACTCAACTCGATTCATCACTACCATAGGTTTGTCCTTCTTCATTCTTTCTTCCAAATGAATCATCATACCAAGAAAATATGACATCAATCTTGCCAATTTATTCAGGTGATAACATGCAATAAAGTTGCTATATAATTCTGGCAATGATTTCAGAATCATATTCATGGCCAACTCTTGGCTCAAAGAGAATCCCAGTTCTTCAAGATGATACACATGTCTAATCATATTGAGCACATGTTCTTCTATTGAGTTTCCCTCTATCATCTTACACTCAAAGAGTGCCTTTATGATATCATTCCTTTCTTGCTTTGTGAGATCATGGCTCACTTTCTTGAGATGTGTTACCATCTCAAAAATTCACATGCCATGGAACTTCTCATGAAACTCATAGTTCATGCAGCTTAGCATAAGGTATTTTATCTCTAAGGCATCATTGGCATGCTTCTAGTAAGCATCCACTTTTTCCTAGGCGTATCAGGAATAGGTATTTCTGACATTGTTTTATCAAGGACATAGATCTTGCACTCTTCATTGAGAACCTTTCTCAAAGTCCAAAACCAGTTGTTGAAATTTGTTCCATCAAGTTTGTCCTTCCTAAAGACTGATCGCAATATTGATTTATTCATCATTTGATTCTACAAGAGAAAATATTCATTTTGTCAAAAACCCTTTTTGATTTGATTTGCATCAAAAAGTTTGATGGTGTTCAATTAGGTCTTTAATTACTTATCACTTCCATTATTTTGTTCAATTTTATAGCCCTCACATATAAATTTCAAATATTGTAGAAATATTCTATTGAGCAAAGATCCAAAATAATTCAACTATTACGTGGCCAACACCAGTGTCCATAGTCAATTATCAAGTTAAGAAACTTTTTCCAATTGCATCATAAGGAACTCTTGGATATATGATATGCACAACTCCTTGTCATAATCATTTGTATGCTTATGGTGCTTAATATCGTTAAGACCACACAGTTAATCCTGACCCAAAAGCTGACTCGATAATAATGCACCACCCACTCGACGGGCCCACATCATTACCATCACACTTCTAGACAGTGCACCACCCTTGGGGTGCCCACACTTATTCGATCAAGCTTTTTATGTGTGTCGCTTTTGGAAAGCATCTAAGACTTATATTTGATTGAGGGAGTTTGTATTTATAAATACTCATACTTTATCCAATCACCACATATATAGTATGTATCATATACATGTTATATCCCACAACGAAAACACACAATAAACAAAAGGCGATGGTTATGCCCAACTTAATGTAATTCCTTCGAGCTACAAGGAATTATCACAACCTAAGGTCCATACCACATACAAAAACCTTTTGTTGATGAAGATCTATGCTTGTCAATATGAGTTGATCAATTCAACCCTTGAACCAATTGGCTCTCCTATTGGTCGATCGATTGGTCGTCTCACTGGTCGTCTAACTTGTGATCCACCATCTGTTGGGTCCTCCAGTTGATCGGTCGGATCCACCAACTGATCGTTTGGCTCATCCTCATGGTCCTCCTCAGTCCTCTAATTGGTCGGCTCACCTCCACGATGGTCAGTGGGTGTTGTCTGAGCATCATTCTTCTTTTTTTGGTATCCTTCACTGCCAAAAAAAGATGTTTTAACTACAATTATTGTCACTACATGTATTTTATATGTAGTTAGTCATACTTTTATTTACTCATAATATGTATGTATACAAAATAATATAGTTATTTAAATTCAAGTGGACTAGACACCGGGAAAACAGACTAAATACTAGCTGGCTACAAAAATTTTCGGTAAACAATTGGTTTTCCGCGCCCTCCTCTCTTCCAAACTTTCCGCCAGCTTCCCTCTCTAACCTATTTCCAGACTTTTCATCAGTGACGGTTCTTATCTTTCCTCCGATGATTGCCTCCTTCACCCACAAACAAATGCAATTTGTGGCACCTATTTTCGCATACGACGCCCAAAATCAGGAATAGTAGCTTTAGGCAATCACCTGCCCCTCTTTACATCGCCCCCGCCTCATTGCCGCTGACATTTGACTGTGTGGCTGCTAATCATCTCTCCATGAAATCAGCCTCAGACTTGAATTCAAGTCTCAACCGGAAGGATAATCGCCTATTGTGCAACAGTTGTAGCATTACTGGAAAGTTCTCCATACATTGGGATTTTTGGCTGGCGGTCATGATCTGTTGCAGGTAACTCTCTTCTCAAGGCAGCCACAGGTTTTGTTTCATGGTTTGTGATGGGCGCCCACCTTTTTCCTACTTCTGTAGATGGGTTATTATATACATAGTCTTATGTTGGTTGTTACCCCTTTTCTAGTTCAGGGTGCATGACTCATTTTTTCTTCTTCTATGGCTAATAGAAAAACGTAAAAGTATACCATTGGATTAGAGTACCTTATCTGTATATGCACTCCTCTTATTATACGAGGACGTCAAAGTCACCATTATATATTAGACATGCGATGATTGTATGATCTATTCACAGTTACTGAATTGATAGTAAAGAGTGTGTTGTTCTGTTTAAAACAAATGCTGGAATTATAGGCTATTTTTAGTGAACAAACTGCTTTGTGATGTTACAGTTTACTTTTATTTTTTTCAAGTTAAGTAGATTGCAAGGACAGTGAATATTGGCTTACAATGAGATTTTTGTGAATAGTTTTTTAAGGCAACATAGTTTGAAGGACGTTTCTATTTTGAGAAGGTAAACACAAAATATGACCAGGCATGTGGTCCAGCCTGGAAAAACATAGTGAATTCAAAACAGTTGATATGATGCCGAGAAGATGAAGTGTGCATGGAATAGAGTAGGAAATATCTATTAACAATCAACATTATGGATACACCAAAAGACATTGTCGACTGTGTTGTTGTAGGTAATTGAATGCATTGACCTTGTATCATTGATACCGTCTATTTCATCATATATAAATGGTTGTTTACATGTGTATACCTTAAGGAATTTACTTATTCAGGCAGATGCAGTAAAGGATATATGAACTGATATAGATCTAGAAATTACCGCAATAGACAATAGACGGATATATTTACTTCAGACAGTATGTTACTACCATTTAATATTTTAGTTAGGTTGCATAATTTTTAAGGTATGCATTCATAATTGTTGTTTCTTATTAAAGTTCCCTCAAGTATATCAATGATAGATTCAAAATATTAGGACGAAATCTTTAGAATCTTTTGAGCTTCTTTTATGCAATTGCTTGTTGGACAGATTTGTCACAAAAACTAAAATCTTCACTTTTAGGATACTAACATTTTTATGTATGAAAAAGGTCATTTTGATTAGACAACTGACTATGTTATATTGTATATGTGATATCTATGTAACTCATATACAACATTATGTCATAATGTACTGCAGAAACTTTGGGTACGCCTACAAGTGATCATTCATGCGTATACTTCTCGTACAATATGAATTCTTCTGTGTCTACTCTCCATCTATGAACGACCTTCTCTACCTTTTGTAAAAATGATAATTGTATTTACCTTTAATATGAATTCTTCTATGTCTACTCTCCATCTATGAACAACCTTCTCTACCTTTTGTAAAAATGATAACTATATTTACCTTTTCGCAAATTTTTGCTTATGGATTTACTTCTCAGGTCATAGTGTATCCCATCAGCTATACTTAGTTATCAGGTCATACTAGTATACAGAAGTTTCAGAATTATAATTATATAACATGCTCAGTGGTATGCAATAGTATAGTAGTATACAATAGTTATATAATATCTTTTTTTGGTCGGTAAAAAACTCGTGTTACTATTAAATGAAATCCAAAACTTTGGGTACATAAGAGGACCCCTTACAACCCAGGATGTGAATCTAGACAATCACTAGAGGCCTAAAGAAGACCTCCCAAGAAGTAAAAGGAGAAAAGATGAAAACCACAAGTCCTATGCTAGAACCTACCACGTAGTTGTCGAGTTGCCTACAAACGACTCAAAACGACTAACAATATGACCGCCTACAAAATGTGGTACCAAACCGCCCGAAACAACCTTAGACTACAAGGGAAGTTAGCATCATCCAAGGGTCAGCCATCGATAGACTCGATTCTACAACCAGGCAAGCAACCAAGAAAACCAGAGATAGAACCAAGAAGCACATCCAATGGTCATGAAAAACAGCTATGTCCATGAAAGGGAAGCCCCCATGTACTCCATATGCAATATGCTCATCTATCTAAAAGAATGGATTTCAAGAACACTTCCAATCATCTTCATCAGTCATCATCACACCCATATTAGGAGCCCTTAGCAGCAACCTGCAGCCATCCAGGAAGCAAGCGGTACCCGAGTCGAACAACTTCAAGGTCTTCCAACACATAACAGTAGGCAGGCCCAAAGAGAATAAGAAGAAGAAGCCTTCCACCCCCCTTGATCCCAACCCACACAAGGCTAGCCTACTGCTTGAAATAGAGGTGCCAATCTCCATGATCAGAACCGGACTGGATGAGAATAGAGCTCAACCAGTTTCTTCCTAGATGAAAGGAAACCCCCTCTAGGAGAGGACCTCGTCCAGGACCCAGAACCCCTGTTTGCACAGAGGGATATCACCGAACACCTTGCGAGTATTCCAAAGGCAGCAGCAGGGGTCACCTTTCTTACGCCAGGTAAGCGCCAAACAGCCAGCAGTGGGCGATGCAGCGCTAGTCGACCCAGGAGCACGCTCTGTAGGTCATGAAGTAGCAGGGCCTGCAGCCAGGAGCCGAACCTCTCCCACCTTTCTAAGACCACTACAGCCGCGAGGCTGCTTCAGCATCGGGAATGAGATGTGCCACCATCCTAGACGAGATCTGGACCAGTGAACATGAGGTGCGACAACAGCGAGGCACGGCAGCTAGCCGCCTCAGCGTAGCGCTCCCATCAGCGGATCGAGCCAGCGCCACCCAGGATGGTCTTCACTCGGAGAAGGAAGGGAAACGAGACACTGGACGAGGCACTGGACGAAGCCAGGATGAGGATCGGGAGAGAAGGGGAACGAGACAAAAGACAGCAGCGACGCCAGAGCAGCTACGCGAGGAAAACCTAGTCTAGTAGGGAGCGACTCCTCTCCATCCATCCCTCTTAACGGATCGGAGTCGACCGAAGTCGATGCTGCCGCCAACGAACCAAGACCTGGCTTCAAGCTTCACATCACGTCTCCATCTCTCCCAGGCCGTGATCTGCCCCGAAGGATTGCATCCGACTTTAAGCCTTCCTTTTCTCCGAGACTGCGATTGGATTCATGACCACACCGTAGACGATGGGAGCCAGGGGAGGAAGGTGCCGAAGCAGCACTCCCTCCCCCCAGTGGTAGCCGCCGGGGTTCTAGAGAGAAGGCGGAATGGATGCCCTAGAGAGAAGGCAGAGCCCCCGTTATATAATATCAATAATGTAGAACAACAATATTGAGTTTAAAATATAGAGGAATATTACTTATTAATGAATGGTACATATAGTATACTATTACAATGTCTTACCTACAAGTGTACTACAATTCTACAATATTCGACAACAAATTTACAATATATAAGTACATAGTGCACAATACAGTAGCAACATAGATGCATTGGTCCAATCTAAGTGACTTTTATAGTATATAAGTATATCTTTGGAAGACTAGGAAATTGTTAGGCTACAACATGCATCCCCTACCTAAAGAGCTAAAGCAGTACTTATGTTGTATTGAAATCACTATACATGCCAAACCAATTAGATTTATATATATATGTATGTATATATATATATATATATTGTTGAGCTTCTGTAGAGACATCTTATTCTCTGAGAAATCTTGATTGCTGTAAAAATAGACGGAGCTATGCTTCAAAACTTAGGGAACAACAAATGAGCTTTGTCTCTGAAGCAACATTTGTGTCTGTCTAACGTGTCTTCATCTTTGCGTAGTAGCTTAGCGGTGGACTCTGACCCATACAAAGTGGAGTTGTCTCTTCAGTGCTTCTCGTGCAGACACACCCTGCTACTTTGTGAGGTTTTCAGTTAAATTCCCGAAAGGTATGAGCTGATAGAAATAACATGCTAGATAATTGTTAAGAATCTATTCCATTCTCCACTATGACCATCTAATTCAAAATATTTGATTATAGCACTCCTCATTTAGTCATGTTAACTATTTTAAAACAATGGCATTATTGGACATTTGATCTTGAGTAGTCTGATGCAAAACATTTATTATTTTTTCACACTACTATGCAGACAACCATGGTTGGTTTGCTTTTTGTTTGTCATCATTAGGCATTGGTTTGGCTTTAGTTTCTTACTTTTACCAAGGTTGCTGATACTTTTAAACAACATTTTCTAGATATTTGTCTTCATGTTGAAATCCAATGATACAATAAGGTAAAAGCATTTAAATTTTTTTTCGTTCTTTCTTCCAAGAAATTTGTGAGTCTAAATATGAAAATATTACATACTATGATAGTGACCAAACAACCAACACTCATGGCAAATTCGTTTTGTAAACACATTAGCAGAGGAAGACATGAATTCAAGACAAATATTACATATTACATATTACATTTTCTAGGTGTGAAAACATCAAGATTGGACAAGACGCTTAGTTGAAGTTTGACTATTATTTGGTTACTAGTGGTTGGTTGGACTAAACTTCAGAATGTAGTCATAGACTTCCTGAAGTTGTGGTGTATTTTTGGTGGGCATTTTACTAGATAGATAGAAAGAGAAATAGTTCTTGCTTGATCTAGTAAAACGGTAAATTTTCCACCTATATCTTGTACTAGTTGTGACGTTCATATAGGCTCCAAAACTCCATATCTAGAACAAACATACATAAAACACCAGGAACATAAACCTTCGTATAGTCTCCAAAACTCCATGTCCAGAACAGACGTATCAAATTCCAAAAACATACTTCAAAGACAGAAAATAATGAATCATGAACAAAGAGTTCATTAAGAAGCAAGATGAATTATGTTATTAAAAGTGAATAGAATTAGTATGAAAGGTACATAGGAATTCTTCTTGATCCAAGATATTTTAAAAACAATTGTTAAACACAAAAAGGTACAACTGGCATAAGCAATTTCCAGAAAAAAGTGATCACACTAGTTATACTAACGGACTGTGCAATAAACCAGGGGAGAATAAGAAAAATATGTGCAATAAAATGTAATGTATGCAGATACTTGACATGACTCAAAATAACAACAAAAAATAGAGCCTTTGTTAGATCACCAACATCTCCAAACGAACAAAATCATGTTACCATACCGATTGAAACAGAAAACTCTCATCCAGAACATACAAACTTGGGAATTCAGGAGAATATAGCAAGTCATGACTGAGATATCTAGATGTCAATTACCTAAAACAAAGCTCAGCATATAATGGAGGATGCACATGAAACCATAATTTAAACCAAGTGTTCAACTACTATCTAATTTGTATCCACCACATTTGGCATGCCTCTTTGTTGGTGCCATAGCCTCACCCAACTACTGAAATGGCAATGTATTAAATGCTTAGAAGCATTTGGCTAATATGAATCATGGTTAGGTAGTAATCGAGGATGTGCAAACTGCATCTCTGGAAATCTATAATCCACAAGATACATACATGATGATGTAAGAAGCAACAAAACCCACTATTATATATACCACCCAACAATGCAATTGTATTTTAGTTAGAATAGAACTCCTTTCAAGTTTCTACTAAATTTGAATCCGAAACAGAGTTCTTATCCATATAGGGACTCTCTGCAAAAAAATGTCCAAGACAACAATAGTGTGCAAGCTTCCAAGAAGACAAAAAAGATTCTGATAATCCTATTTCATCATGCACTAGACATCCAGCTGAGTATGGAGATATCCAACAATAAACCAGTGTCATGTTTGAATTAGTTGCCATCCAACATGAAGTATAACCAAGGGTCTTGATGAATAGCCACACATAAGACTGATGCTTCAAACTGTACTCGAATATGATCCATATAAAGTCAGAGCATTGCTACTTCCCATCAGTAAAAAAAACAAATATTAAACACGACTAGCTACAAATTTGTATGTTTCTTATAGAAAAGATTCTACTGACATGTTAATGAAGCCTTAGTAAGTTCATTCCTTGCCTTCCCTCTTTCCTACTCATCCCCCTTATTGACAGAGGAAGTTATAACCATTGTTCTACTACTGGCATTGTGTTATGAGCTTCACTAGATGCATCATTTAGTATAAGTTCAAACTTCCTTTAGCCAATTAGTGAACCATAGGTATTTGATGATCATTATGAATAGGTGAAATCTAAAAAAAGTATAAGAATTCACAGCCTTATCAACACCTCCCACTTCAAATCTAGTACAAAATGAACATCAATAATAGCACGAGATGCAAACTCCAATATCATACTAATTCGAAAGAGTACCTTCTCTTTCACTGCGCATGAGTTACTACTCTTTAAGGTCACATGTTAAGGCCACTAAATATAGGTCCCCTACTTGATGCGTTTCTGGTGGAATACTTCATCTTGGGACCACATGTCATATTATTATGCCTTTAATTAGTTGATGTGCATTGGTTGTGTTTTAGTTGAATTGGAGTCACTTTTTGAGAAGATGTGGCATCCTATTTGCTGACTAACACTTATTTCTTTAATTATTTGCATTTACAACTTTTAGTGGGTATGTTTCTCCTACTGCTTCTAGCATGTGCAACCATGTAGCTCGTGAGTTGAAGTGACTGGAGAAGAAGGTTGCTGCCATTCATGAGGCTAGCACTGCGATACTTCATGTGTGTACAACAGATAATGTAATCTTTTACATGCCATATTTGTTCCACATTGTTGAAGATGGCATGAAAATGAAGGTCTGATTTGTGTAGTACAATATGTTGATTATCACTCTTCTTGTTTTAACTTTTTATAGTATATTACAAACATTTAGTATATTTGTATTATGTAAAACAAAAAGTTAAATTGCCATGAATTATTTGTGGTGATATTGATTGTTTTTTCCATTGTAGGCGCATAATGGAGTTCAACTATGAGATAATGCCTTTTTCCATTTATGCCATCATTTCACCTAAGCTTATGGAGGAATATGGTCCTAGTCTAAATAGGGCTCATCAAGAATTCTTTTGATAATTTCCCTATTCTTAAATCATTCTGGTATTATCGTGGATGTTTTCTACATCAAATTGAGTATGATCTTTTCTTACTGCACTACAAATAGGCTTAAAGGTAATTTTTGTAATGGTATATCTGTCTATTACTATTCCTCATGGTCTAGACATTTTCTACATTTTCATGTTGCTCATCATTATCTTCTTGCAGTTGTTCTTTGATTTCCACATGTTTGTTTAGATAAGCTAAATCCTAGAACTGGTTCTTGTTCTATATAGTTTTGTTATTGGTATTTTTCTTCCTCATCTTTCTCAGTATGTTTCTAGTATGTATAGCTTCTATGTAGGAATAGGGCATCCTTTGAGTTCTATTGAGGTTCCAATTTCACTAGACCAAGTGCCCTCATGGTGTAGTTGTTGTGTTTCCATCTTCACAATAGAGTTTGCACAGTTATTGCAACTCCTCCAAGGTCCCTTTAGGATTAGTTGAAATGAACTTGAGAAGTACTACATACACGATTAGAGTTTCCTACCATCTCTTATTTCAAATTACTCGATACATAATTAGTTGCTTGAGAATTATCACTTTGTTCCATTCCCTTATTATGCCCCTGTTTCGACCAAGATCGTACAATCAATGAGGGGAGGAAGACATTGAAGAGGTAGTCTGATGTGCAACAAGTAGGAGGAGGGGGTAGGATGGGTGAAGAAAAGCATTGCTAGAGGGCGAAGGATAGGAGGCAACATAAGATATGGAGAGAGGATGGGTGGTATATATGGTAGTGGTCTCAGAGGTAACGTAAAAAATAGCAAGTCTATACATGTAAGAATGGTGTGTGCATATGGTTGAATTAACTTATCAACAAAAGATGGTTTGTCCTGTCCTACTTTCACCAACAATCTATATATGTATAGAAGAGCTTCATATTTGTTGTTATCATGTCATCTTACTCCATTTCAACAAGATGTGACCATATCAGCTGGAATCTCAAGTACACATCTTGAATACATTGATCAAACAAAAACAACCATTGTTATTTGCTATCATGTGCCTTTCCTTTAGAAAAAGTTAAACTTTTGACCAAGAGACTTGCAAAAAGCTGCTTTACGAATGGTTCTGATTGGTTTAACATAGGATTGGTAAGAGTCTTAGTTATTTAGTAAGGGGAAGTGGTGACATGTGTTCCTTGGAGACTTAAAACAAGTGCTATGGAAGTCTCCATCAGGTTGGATTGGAATGAAGCTTAATTCGGGAAACTAGCTCTTGATGTTGCGGGAGCTTGTAAGACACGTTGTTTTTAGTGTTCTGAACGTGTTTAACTTTAAGAAACATTGAAAACTAGAGTTTCCACATGGTTCTCTATTGAGTAATATTTAATTTATTTCATTTGGTAGTGACCAAAGTAGGTCTACTTTCACAATTAGACTCCATTGATGTCTTGCACTTTTTGATTTATGTGTCGGTGTTGATTGGATGACATGATTCAGTTGTGCAATCGCACATTCCATGTTAGAATAGGAAAAAAATAGATTAAATCCTTACGTAGTGATGATTTTAGGAAGACAACTAAATGCATGCCCAAACAAAATATGGGAAGAAATGAAAGCATCAGTGGTTAATTCTATTTAAACCTACACAAAATTGGTGGACAAGTAAACTTGTGTGACTAACTATATCATTGATCTGCTTAAATGACTGTATGTTGATGATACAGGGATATAGAGAATACAGAAGAAGCATTATTTAGCAAGTCTTGGCTTTGAATACGGAAATCCTTTTTAATATGGTTGATTATCATTACAAAAGTAACTTTATTCAAAATTACTAGGAGAACCACTTAAATATTGACGCACGATGGATGTATAAAAACTAGTGATTCAACTAATCTTGGAAGTCATTTTGAAGTGGGATTTTTTGACCCCATTGCTCACTCACTGTAAGGTTCGTTTATCAACCTATGTTATTTCCCATTACCCCATTGGCATCTATGTTGTCCCCTGTTCTGAAATATTTTTTTGAGAGGTTGTGCTATCACATGCCACCTTCCTCAACTGTTTCTAACCATTCCTGGAACGCAAAGCAAGAGAGAGGGTATTAAGCAGGATGTATTTCATTCATTTCCAATCATAGTATCCGAATTTCACTTGTTCTACCCACCAACCACATCAGTTGATTCTATGTATGATAATAGTTGTCTTATTCTCTACATGAACTGGGAGATTAATCTTCGATACCTTCCAATGTCCATGTGGCCTACCATTGCTACCCAGACTAGAAAAATCTTTGGTGTGACATGAGCATGGGTTTTAAGAGATCTAGCCTAGAATTGCTATCTGGACTGCAAAAATTATGTCCTAGTCCATGAGTGGTGTTTGTGGACATTCTAATTTACTGCCATCAGCTCATAGATTAGAAGAAATGTTGCCACATGGAAAAATGAATATATTACACATTGTTCTTTGTAGAAGTAACCTGATGAGCCACATTGGAACATCAATAGAACAGAGTATCAAGTAGTAGTTAATGAGAAAATTGATTACGAATGGTTAAAAAAATCTTATATATTCGTGATTTAGACCTTAATGAAATTAAACCTGTTGATCTTCACCACAGATAGTGAGAATCTTGGATAGTTTTTCCTTTTGTCGGCCTTCTTACAAAAATTTGGAATATATCTATTTGTAATAATGGGTAATTTCTATGATTCTTACTCTACAGATATACCAAATGCAAGCTATGATTTCTCTATACCCCCACCTTGTAGGAAAGTTCCTATTTTGTTCGCCACCACAGTTACAACCTTGTCAGATCTATAACCTAGAGGTAGATTATACAGTCTGATCCACATAGGGATCTCATTGATTATCATATCAGAGGGTTGGACGGAGCTACTTGCTTCTTTGAAAAGGATTATGCTATTGTCAAAACTCCACGGTGCACCATCAAGGACTCTCTCTTTGTCCCTTTTTTCCTCAAACTTTATTATCATTATACCATGCTCGATCTGCTTGAAAGCTGGTGTGGTTTTCAAACCCCAGATCGCAGTCATTGTTCTTTGAAATGTGTTGAAGTTTTAAGATCTTTCAGATAATATCCTAGCTGGCAGGACCAGCTCCATTTTCTCTTGCTCCATAAAATCTTCCCCCAAAAACACTACAATGTCGTCCTCTTGTAGGGTGAGCGCATCACATTATCTGGCTATTTCGTCCTCTGTCCCTTAACCAGGGCAACACACTGTAAGGGAGAAGAGATACAACCCACTTCTACTGGATCAGCACCAAGACTCTCATATCTCATCTTGAACGTCAAGATTTGAAACCTCGACCTCCTGAGTCGATGCCGCCGAGAGTGAGGGTGAGCCTAGGGTGCAGACGCATATCCATGTGTGATTACATATTTTCACACTTTATTGGTAATGGTCGACATTGTATGAGCATTAAATTTAGTTTAGAGAGGATGTGTTTTCCATAAACCAAGTAAAATTGTCTTCCTACTATATTCTTCTAACCCTTTCTCAGCAGTTAGTCCTAGAGTAATAGCTGATGATTTGTTTTCCTCATCTTTGAAACTTTATTTTAATGATGTAAGATTTATGTGAGATCCATCAAGTCAGCACAAGTAAAACTTAGGTAGTTAGGACTTTTATACTTGTAATCTTTTTATATCATATCTGACACAACACCACTATGCACATTGTTCTAACAAAATCTGCTACCAGATTGTTCTTCTTTCCCACCCAAAAAAAGAACTGTGTTGCATGAAATTGAATTGTTTGTGTTCTTTTATCCAAGTTCCACTACCATAAATGTGTTATGAGGTTTTAGTATTATATTTGGAATAGTAAGAATGTTCAATGACTTCTAGTTTGTATATAATTACATTCATCACATTGTTTTTTGGTCAATTTGATTCAACCATCTGACCCTATTTATATGCATCAACTTAACATCACTTTTATACACTACGATAGGTACACAAAATGGATGTGATTATAATCCATCCAAGCAAGAAAGATTTCAAACTAAAAAGTTGGATGATATATATGAACTCAATGACATTGGAGGTGTCAATGGTAATACAAAGTTGGTACAAAATCAATAGAAAAAACCTCGGCCTCAGCTGAGGTGAGTACTAAGTATTTCCTAAATACTTTTCTAGATTTGTAATATTGGGAATTCATCTCTTTTGTTGTTAACCTCATTTTACATTGAATGTAGGGTGGAAGAAAATGAAAGAATGCTCGAATAACGAAAGATCAAAAAGGCAAAAAGGATAGAGAATTTAATGAGTTGAACACTGTGCAGGAGTGAATCTAGTTCTTTTTAAGTCGATTTGGAAGTGCAAAGCTCCAAAGATATATTTGTTGCATATGTCTAAGCCTGTCATAACAAACTTCCACATCAGATTATTTGAGGAAAAGAGGTATACTACTTTCTTCTAATGGATTTATCAACTTTAAGTAACAACAATTTAATATGACCCACTATGGCCTTATAGTGCACTAATTTTGAAGTTATATATTAGTTAATCCTTAAGTTGCAAAAACATAACTTTGCTTTGCATGGGTCCTGGATTACTAACCCAAGATACCACTCCAAGATCATTTCCGTTGTCATTTCTGCCATGTCTTACTATTTCTTACTTACTGTCCTTGCTCTCATCACCCTAATTTTTGCATATATTTAGTCTACAAATCATAATAGTTTCATAATGATTATAATGGCATTTCCTGTACATTGGTATGTATGCTATATAGTACTACTAGATTTTTTGTTGAAGGTGTTATCATACTTGAGAATAGTTATAGTCTTTCATTGACTAGATGTTTGTGTTCTAGATTGAGGCAACATGCTCAAATCTTTGCTTGTTTTCCTAACTAAGGGATTCATTTAGATCTGCTCCATAATGAACTACTAAGGATAAGCATACTGAAGGATTCATTGGCACACTTTTCCAGAGAACTTGGTTATACAAAATTTGATCTTTCATGACTAAGTTCAGATATTACGATTCTTACTAAATGGAATAACTCAACGTTACTTGTCCTTTCTCCCTAACCCCATGCATCCCTTCCATTAGAACATAGATAAAGATGGAAAATAGTTTCCCTATGAGTTTAGTTTCATTAGTCTTGAAATACAACAAGTAAGCATTTTTTGGGATAAATCTAGAACCTATTAGGTAGGGTCACTATTAGAAGCACCCTGATAGGCCAACCCAGAGGACCTCCATACCCACTATTGGCCATGGACAGTCTTTGAGGATGGTGAACAAATGTTTCTTTGGCAGTAATGATTCTAGTTTTGAGTAGGTACTAGTTGTAGTTAGATGGTTCCTTGACTACTATAATAGTAGTTTGGGTTGGAGTCCACAACCTAGAAAGTCTAAAACTGATTGAAACTTGTTCTTTAACAACATAAGTATTGATAGAAAATTGTTCTTTTAACTTATATAATTGTTTGAAGAGAGAGCCCTCCCCCCTCAAGCTCCCAATCGTCATCACTTAAGAAGTTGTCAGTAGAGAAGGCATGAAAAATGACCTACTAATAATTTTATTTAAATGTGAGAATGTACCACATAACTCATGTTCCATTCATTATGATTATATATTCTTATATGAACGTGAAGACCACTAAATTAGGCTGTTGGAGACTTTTAGTTGGTACAAGACCTACCAGAATGTGCAACATTTTCCAATGTAGTGAGATTATGAATTCCTATATTACAACTGAATTCTACAGATAATACTGCCAATATTCTGTTCCATGTGACAGAGAAGAAGTACGAGAGTGTATGGAATATAGGCATGCATGCCAAACATATCAAGTAAAGACTTAAATAAACAAAATCCAGTGTCTCGTATGAATTAAATGAAACGATTCAGCCATACATTCAGTTGTTCGGGTTAGTTTAAGAGACTGCTTTAATGTTTGCCAATTATTTGATGCACATGACTGAACAGATACACTACATGTAAGGAAGAGTGACATGCGTGGAAGACTTGTCTTAAGTAATAAAGACTTTTTTAAACACTATCTGAGGTCCCTCATCTAGCATAAGTAATGTGTAAAGATATATTACTTGTCATCTTGCATTCATTTATAAGATGAGGTATTTTAATGTCCTCAATGTATCCAATCATCGTTAATCTTTTGTAGGTTGCTCCTAAAGAATATAGCTAACATAACACCTCAGATTAGTAGCTCTCAAATGAGTTTTCTCCAATTGCAACCTTAGACTGAGTGCAACAAGCTTTTATCTTCTTGTTCGCACCTTGGACAGATTGAGGACAAACCTATATTCCCTCTCATGCTCTCTGAGCTAGTAACATTCAGCAATTAGATTTCTGCAACTACATTTCTTCTTATATACTCATACTTCCTTTTTCTACTAACTTGTGTGTGTAAAAGCTGAAACATGAAAAAAGTCTTATCATTTATGAGGACCGATGGGTCTATTTTCACATGAGAAGAGAATAACACCCGATGTTTTCTATATGAATTCTCTCTATTTTGCAAGGTCTAGTGTGCAATCTAGCTTGATATTTAATATATGTTGGATAATTTATTCTTTTGACACCATGAGCTACTAAGTCAATCATGAATTGCTAGATAAGTTCTTTAAGTTGTTGAGAAGATTATGAATTAGCATTTACTGATGCTCTATAAGCTCAGATAGTATGGTTGTTCTCTCTGTTTTAGTAGTGGATTGCATGCCCATGGTTTGTGGTGCTTCCTAGATTGAAATTGGTGATATGCTAATTGAAGCATGTTGATTTTTCCCTCCAGGGTGAGGCTACTTTATGATTCAGATTTATGCATATGCCTTCTTTTTGTGATGCAGCTGAGTCAAGTCTGACTATTTATGCAGTTGCTAGGAAGACCTTAGATGAAGCTAACTTGTTTCTTGGCCTTCTATTTCATTTTTCCATTCTTGGCCTTCTGGGTTTGTTGTGGGCAGGTTTTCTTTTTAACACTTCTTTTTCTTTTCCATATCCTAGTTTCAAATTTTGAGTGAAATAAAGTAAACATTAATGCAGTAGTAAAAAAAGTTTGTAAATTCTGGACTTTTTTATGAGAAAGAATATATAGTATGGTTTGATCTATGATGCTATGGTTTTTTCCCTTCTACATGCTTATTACAAATTCTGGTTGGTTTCTTACTTATCAGTTTGCATGTTGGTTGTTTATGAAGCATGTCTAAACCCAAATCTCTTCTTTGTTTGGCTAGTGATTATTATCTTGGAGGCTAACCTGGTTCTGCTATGTGAGTTTGGCTAGAACTTGCTATCTTAATCTCTGTCTAACTACTCAAGAAAAAGAGAGCTAATTTAAAGTGGTAACCTTAAGTCTCTTCTACTTTAATCTTAATGTTATCTGGATGTAAAGGAATGACACTATGTTCAAAGGTAAAATTTTTAGGGGATGCCCCGTGTCATTGAACTAAATTCTCAGATCTAATAAAGACTATAGTTCATAATTATGTTCTTTGCACTTTTGCTTGATTTATGATACCTTCTGAGATAGTCTCTGAGATAATTGTCTAGTGAAGATTTTGGTTATTCTATGATGACCTGTGATTTTTGGTAATGCTTAATAGTAGAAAACTAAACATGGATTAAAGTTGTTCTTGTCCTATTATTTTCTTGCAAATGGATGAGTCATGGTTTGGAAGATTGATCTTGTTTTAAGTTGAGTGTTGACCTAAAGTTTGTTGAAGCTATTTTAAATATTTTGTATCATATGCTACAAGTTTTTGAATGCATTTCCAGGTTATATATATGAGATATATTTCATGTTCAAAGTTAACACCTCCTAGTTTACCTTCTGTTGATATCGTAGTCATCTCTTCTAAATAATACTTCACATGCTTATTTTCTCTAGAGTTAATATGAAACATAGGTCTGGAGCTATAAGTTTTATAGTGTATTATATGTGTGCAGATGCTAGATGAGAGCTTGTATCCTCTAGTGGATCAGATCGAACATGACATGGTTTCTATCTACATAACTTTGGGTGAACTCAATAATCATGCTAGTTGTCCATGCTTGTGTCATGTATATCGCCAAGCCGGCAGTATGATTAATAAAGTGACTATCAGTGAATTGCTAACTGCATTATTCTTCTATATATGAATTAATTACTGCATTATTCTTCTATCAGTGAATCGCTAGACAGGAAAGAAGCAAAAGCATGAGGATGATCAACAACTCTAGTAAGAGATGATGGTTCCAAAACTAACCAAGGTATATGCAGATTTTAGCATTTCATCCTAATGCTGAGTTGAGGTTTATGTTTTGTCAAATATCATGTAAATATGATCTCTTTTATCAACTAGATTGGTCATAGTTGCACTCTAATTTGTTTTAGTATTTTACTACCAGATTTTATCAACCATAACACTGATGAATTTCTCTTACTTGAATTGAGTTAGCTGTTTGACATTTCATGTCTTGTGGTGCCTTCAGGCACGCAATCCAGGTTCAATCAAGAAGTTTTTGTACTCCTTTTTTTCCTTCAAATTCTAGGCCAGCAAGTTAACCAAATAGAGTGTGCACTTTCAAAAGAAGTCTACAACAACATGCTTAGTTTGTCAATTATTCTAACCAAGTGATCAAGAATAAAGTCTTCAATCTGGATTTCACATACTCTAGAAAATAGTCAAATACCAGTAAATGAGAATACCAAAATATACATTTATAGAATGTAAAACTTCATCCATTGATGGGATGAGTATGTAATGAGATTATTTGATAGGACTTCAGCTTTTATTTTTGTCTCCCATACAATACTTGGGCTGCAAAAATACATGGATGACTTCCTAGATACTTCTTGTCTCTTCAAGGTACTAATTCTGTCATCTTGTTCTCATAGCAACCTTCATTTATACCATGTATGAATTTCTTATATATCTTTATTAAACTATTTGGATGATCTTTTCCTTATTTTTAATGCATCTCCATTTGTAAAACCTTATTTTCAGGATTAAGAGAAGTACAAGCTTCGCCGATGTAGCAGATTCCATTACCTGAAATAGAGATTGAGCTTAACAACGTCAAGAATTAAGATACAAAGTATAACAAGTATCTAAGACAGCCCCAGCACAACATGTGCTCTCCTGTGAAGCATGATGATGCATCTCCATTTGAAGCCCAGGACCACCCAGTTACAGCTGCAGTAACATCCATAGATGCAACAATGTATCATGATATGTTGCAATTTGATATGGCTCTTTGCTACTATGAGAAGGCTACATTTCATAGACCTGTGTATATATTTGAACAGTCATTGTTAGCTAGCGACCAACTTCTAGGGACGATATTCCTTCTATCTCTGCTTAGAAGGCTCTTTTCAGATTCTTATATCGGGTGATTTTGGACGATGCTGGTCAAACAACAAGAGCCCGAACAAAAGAAGAAGACAATAATGATGTTAAAACTGGCTGAGAAAGACACAACTCTTTCACAAAGATGTTAGTAGCCCACTGAATCTTTGATATATGTATATACTTTTCTTTGTACACATTGTGTAATAGGGGCAAGGTATACACCCTCCCCATGTACATTCGACATTTCATTATAAATGAAATTAAGATTGTTGGCATAATGAGCATAACTTGCTCTAAATACTACAATTTTGTTACTAAAAGAGCTTGTGTACTAAAAAATTACAATATATATATATATATATATATATATATATATATATATATATATATATGAATATATAGTTGAGCTAAGCATATAAGTATGTGTACTAAATGGCACTACATATGTAGCTAGATGCATAATCAACTACATATATATGTATATAGTAATTGCTGCCTTTCCCTACACACTAAATACATAAAAATATATTAACTTCATATTTTTGCTACATACTGACTATATATGCAATTGTAGTCATACATTTAGCTATAATTATTCTGATATTTAAATATGTAAGGACAATATCTAGCTACGCTTCTGGATACATATGAATTTGTAGCGAATAGATTATCTAACTACATATTTGAAAAATATAGCTAAAGGCTTTAGCTATACGAGCATATACTACAACTTCTATGTGTAAAGAAATATGTAGTTAAAGCCTTAAGCTACAAAATATGGAGTTTTCTCTACAAATTTTTTTTATAGTTAAAGACCCTTTTTTTGTAGTGCTTGCTCTCCTCGATGGTCAGTGGGTGTGGTCTGAGCATCATTCTTCTTTGTCGTAACAGAAAAGTGAACTATCCTACTATTACATGATTGTAGAAAAAGTCTCGACATTACATTCGAGGAGAGCGAAGGTAGGAGATAATGATACTTTTACAACTGAAAGATAAGATCCAGCCTCGGTATGCAAAACAAGATAAAATAGGATTAACCAACCACACAACCATACACAGATAATTAGTGTTACTAACAATAACTACACTACACATCCACCATCAAAATTTAAATTTTGGGCGACTTGTGTAAATAGAATGTATATATATAGAGAGAGAGTCAGGCTAGAATACACTCAAGTGTATCCGAAGCGGAATACACTCAAGTAGTTTTCCATGATGCAATATTTTTTTTTAAAATCTAATCTGTTGATCTTCTTAAACATCTCGTGAACATCTCATACGCAAAATTTGAGCACATTTGGATATGTATAGCTCATGTTATTAAGACCGCAAAAATTATACATTTCAAATTAGTTTCGCACGTTGATTTTGTTGCCCTTGGATGAGTGACTTACACTCATCCAAATGGGTTCAAAATTTGTATGTAGCCTAGTTATAGTATGACGGTGAAGATCAATGGTTTACATTTTTCAAAAAATAGTCTTGATATGCAAATACACTTGAGTGTATTCGTGCGATCCGTACACTTGAGTGTATTCTAGCATATATATATATATATATATATATATATATATATATATATATATATATATATATATATATATATACTATTACCATATTAAGAGCCAAGTTCCTCTCCATCCTCTCACATGACATGCATGCGTTTCGTTTTCAGCATAATAAGCCCATTATCACAAGAGGAGAAATCCAACCGTGGCAGGAATTCAGCCAATTCTTCTTGTCCCTCACTTCAACCCATACTCCTTGCGATGCCAATAGAAACAGCCCAGTGCCTTCAGAATTCGACTGACTTCATGTCCAGCGAGAGTCCGGTCATTGTTGTCTATCCACTACGGTCACAAGTGGACCCCACGTGTACAACCCTAAGATTTTTCCCACGACTAGGATAACTCGGCGAGAGATAATATTGTTTCAGACCATGTTGAAGTTCGATACCAGGGGCCGACGAGATGTTTCTGCATATCTCTGTCAACTCTTTCCTTAGTTGATGCGACAGTTTCACCTATAATTTGGGATCACAGTGCGCGGTTGAGTCCGAGCTGATTGTCGTCGCCAACCACTGGTTGCCTTTCTCCGGTGGCGGCCGCTTCATCTACCTTGCAGCTTTCATCGTGCATGACTGGATCGGGCGATCAAAGACATTAATTGGTACATCTTTGTCCATTATCCTTACTACATATGAACTCACCATTAAGTATAAATCTGTATGATCATTAATCAAGCAACGTACAATGCTTGGACAACCACCAAGCGTGCTTCTTCCTAATTATATTTTTCTGATGGCGGCCGCTCTGCCAACGACGTTATAACAGTTATGTTGCATCGACAATTGAAGACATCAACACGTATATCTTTTAAGCAACAAATGTAGCTTCCGCTTCTGTAGGTGATGCCAAGGTACCCATGAGGAATCTTTCCAGCTGACCAGTTCACGCACCGATATTGCCTCTTCCTACCTCTTGTGTCGTGTCCTGGATGTTGCCATCATGGATGATAACATCATTTGTAAAAACGAATTGCATACAGAAGTACGTATTATGCGGAAAAATGTCCTGTAGAGGGGTGCAGAGAATGGAAGAACTCGCTCAAATCAAGTATCAAGGGGCTGGACCAGCATCAACTAACTTTTTTCTCCTATGGCTTAATTTCACTTCCGTTCCCCGGTCTTGATATCAAGTATTCTTGCAAATGTTATATCTTTTAGCATGTCAAAGAACTACACAATAGGCATCCTCTTCTTCCTTGCATGAACCGACACTCTTAAACAGTATCGGGGGTGTCTGCACTTTAAACAAATATACAATCAAGAAATGAATTGGAGCATTAGTATCGCAGCAGAACTGAGTCGAAGGGCATGCCTTGATATCCTCCTACCTAGAATCACATGCTAGTGATGCAGCGATGATTTTACTGGACACTCTTATATCCACCAAATTAGACAACACATACAAATCTCTAGAGTGAGTATATTCCAAACGGATTACGACTGGTGTGTGGTTAAATACCTTTGAATGCCTACATCGCTTTCTCTTATTTTATGCTCAATGTAGAATGCCACCGAGTGTTCAGGTCTTGTGTAAGGAGATACATTAACCAAGCAAGAAGGTAGAGCTAATGAACACTTCATGTGGCGTAACTACGAAGTGATAATGGTACCGGTCATTTTCAAAGAATCCTACATGGATAGCTTTCTCTTAGTGCACCTAATGCACGAAATCTTCTTTGCAATGTAAGTATTTGAAGATAGAATATTTTATGTTTTGTCTTATTCTTTTGACAATTTCAAGCTTCTTTTCGTTAGTAAGATGCTTATTATAATTATCTTTTTAGAGAACATTGACATGAAATGTTATCAAGATTTAAGATGATCGAAGGAGTATTGGAGATTTTAGAGTGAAATTATATCATAAACTATTCATTTCATTTCAGCATTTAAGTGATCATTTTACGTGAATGGGAATCTCAAAAGTTTGAGTACTATGTGCAAAGCATTGCTTTTGACTTCTTGTATGTTGCATTTCAAGAATATCTATACTTACCATGTTCAAGGCACTTCCATTGAGGGTTCCTTGAATACACAATCACCATATATAATCGTTGAATACACAATCACCATATATATGTATTAGAATAACAACATATAAAAATGCATCTAAGTTTGTATAGTGAAAAATATGATTATGATGTGACTTTCTATTAGACGTGTACTTACAGTTTAAACTGTTATACTTATTATTCTTATATATAACAAACATTACAATTACTATAAAAACAAAAACCATCAATTTAATAACCTTGCATTTTTGTTGCTCGCACCGTAATTGACGATATAAATTTGAAAATAACATCTAATTATGAGAATGTCAACATAATAAGAAATTAACAAATATAACTCTAAACTCAATCATGTCAAAAAGAAAACTTATAAGTTTCCTAAAAAAAAGTTGCTTTATAAAAAATCAACATCTATATATCTAGTGAATAATGAAAACAAATAAGTAAATCCCGATCATAAGAAACACTAAGGTAAAATGCTATTCAAAATTTTAAATTTAGTAAATTTCAAAAGTTCCAAATTTGTAATGCACTAATATGATCATATCTTTTGTATTGTATGACCAACTATCTCTATAAACAAAAGACTATATTTACTATAACATAGGAGTGTAACCAGATTACTTCGTGTTCAAAAGACCCCTCTTAGATGGAAGAGTTAAATCTGCATATCAATTAGACAACTTGCCATGTTTGGGAACGAATGTAGAATTAAGAAAACAATATGTCAAAAGGATATTAACGAGAATTAATGTGAATACAACAAAACAGTTGAATTTTGCATCAGTCTAAAGGACGATGATATGCAAACATATTTCATGTAGACCAACAAATGAAACATGACTAACCGTCAAATAATGACAATGTATTAATGAGTATTGATATGTATAATAATGAGGTTCACATGTACATAGATTAGTAATTCAATGTGCTAAAATGTGCATTATAATAATATAGTCGTTCAATTAACAAAAAAAAAATCAACACCTTTTATGACTGCAATACCCTTACTAGAGATTGTACAAATTTTGAGATGATATGGTACTTAAAATTGCATAGAAATACTAAAAATATTCACATACCAACAATATTAGAATACACGTATAATACTCATTTTATGAGGCCACTTGCAATAATAATATATCTAACAGTTGTAAGTTGATGAGGTATTATAAACATTATATAACTAATTATATTTTTATAAAATAGTTAGAAAATATGATAGGCATAGAACAATATCAAAATGAATGATAGAAAAAAATGATGGTTTTAATATAGTCAGAAATCAAAAAACACATAAATTTTTCTTTAAATTTGTAAAATAGATAAAGTTTTTCTATACAATATGGATAAAACAATTCATATTTTTACTACCAGAATTTGTAATTAATGATAAATAAATAATGAAACCCAGAAACTCAAATCACATATTCTAGGTGACCAAATTAATTAGTCACGTCTATTTTAATAAGTACATGGTTAAGATAAAAACTATAATTAAGTGAAGATCATTTAAATAATCAAACATGCACATTAAAAATGTATCGTGACATAGTTGTGTATTAAGACAAATAAAATATATCACTATGATTTCATAATAACACCATAAGACATTCGTTGATTTTTTGGTCAAAAGGTATTGATATCCATACTTCACTCCAAATATTAAGAGATGACAATGTTGATTTTCAATAAAGAACATATCTATTTGTCCATTAAAAAATTACACTTTTTCTATCTTCTTAATATATAGATATTGTCTGTTGGTAGAATCTGAAATGACATATAGTATTCATTTCTGCTTGACATACTCTGGTTTTTATGAAAAAAATGGGAACTACTATATTCCTTAAAATTTAGAATTATGATACCAAAATAATCGATATGCTATATTAAAATTAATAACTAAATGTTATTCTTCTTCGACAGAGTTACCACCATATATATAATATCATAATATTAGATACTATTGCATATAAATGATATCTATAATTGCATATAAATGATATCTATAACCAATTAAAACCTTGGAAAAAAATGTTCTATATAATTTGTTATCCAATAGGGGTATCATTTGGATAGCATCTAGATGACAATAACAAATTATATGTATAATCATTAGAAAAACATATAACTCAATGATACATATATTGTATAGATATATGAGAATAAGATATATTCTATTTCATAATATATCAATATTTTCAAGTGTGGGATAGCACAAAGGAGGGACCCAAACTCAATCCACAACACATGTATTCTTTTATTTAACACCTCAATGATGAATTGATGTCTGCTACATGTGTTGGGAGAGTGGTGAGATAAATATTTACCTATTAAACCAATATATTATCTATATATAAATCACTAATTATATGAAAACTACCACTTAGAGCTATATAAAAAATATAAGTATGTACTCTTTATCCATGTTTGCGACAATGTATGATTTTCATGGTTATCATATGTAAAAATATAGATAGTGTGCTTTCAAAGAACAATATAATTCCATTTTCTAAAACTTATTAACTACACTTTTAATTATGTAGACATGTACAAAATCAATTTAGTGTTTCATTTAATGGCGCCAGAAGAATGCAGCACAAGTAATTACATGTTTATTTCTACAATTTAGAGCATTTACGGCTTTGTGGGATTGAAGAATACTAAAGAACTCACTCTCATTATGTTTTGATTTAGACTTCCATTATGACTACGAGTATAATTAATAAAACCTATAAAAGAAATTAGCATATGATTAGTAGGAAAACACTCGTGAAAAATATTATTTTAATCCAATTATTTATAATTGTGTATTATAGAGTCTAATTTTTCATATACATATATATGTAAGTCATTTGTTTAGATTTCCTATTTTTTTTAGATTTCCTTATATATATATATATATATATAACTAAAATTGAGCTTTTTGTTATTTACATAACTTTATCTCTAAAATTCCATAATAATTTTGAATTTATATCAATATAAATGAATTATTACTATTATAACATATATTTGAAAAAATACTAAATAATCGGAATTAGAACTCAAACTTAAAATTAATATAACAATGTCATTTTGAAAAGAGTGGTGGTACATCGATCTTCAAGGAATAATAAGCAATCATTATGAACTTCTGCAATTGTACTAGTATGACATTTCTATTACTGTTTCTAAACTAAAGTAGAATTTGTGGAAAAATATATTTCTATGTACTGATATGATTATACATCTTAACATTCCTTACACTAATAATTATTATTTAATTTTTTATGAGAAAGAAATTGAATACTTTGTAAGAGTTTATTTAAAAAAAAATTAGTTTAATATTTTACTTCCCACATCACATGAATGTATCAAATCACTTCAATTTTGATTAATATATGCACGTGTAAAGCACGTGCATCAACCAGTATATATATATATATATATATATATATATATATATATATATATATATATATATATATATATATATATATATATATATATATATATATATATATATATATATATAAGTCTAGGATTTTTTATGGTATTTGATTAGACCAAATTATTTGCATTGTATGAAATAATTAAACGATAAAACCAAAAATCCAATCATATCGATTTTTACAAAATACAGCAGATTGGCGTGGCTGTGATACTGATGTAGGGAAATATGGCTGTAAAATAGGCAATGGAAACAAAATATTTACTACTATTGTTACGACCCCATCTGAGCTTAATTGGTAAACTAGGGTTTACCTAGACAATTGCAAAGATTAATTAGAATAATCATTCTGGAAATCTAATTAATGACGATAACACAATTAGGATGTTTTAACTATGATAAGAAGTCTAATGTTCTTTTGTCTTGAGAATTAGGGTGTGAGAAGCATAAACCCTAATCGGCCCAAAATTAGGGTTTTGATAATGCTTGAATACAGAATTTGATAAGTGGAATGTCTCACTAAATGATTTTTAGTATTTTATGTGTAACTCTGATTTGCTTCAAATTTGGATATGATTTAGATATATAAAATGTGAACAATATTGGAAAATATCAGAATTTTTGAAAAATACCCTGACCTGTTTGTCGGCCGAGTTTCAAACTCGACCGATCACAATTTCAGAATTTTACAGCAGTGTGGTAATTGAATTTTATCTTTTTATTGGTATATCCAATTGATCTCAAATTTTAACAGTATTTGATAAATACAATTTTAGACACTCTGTTAAATTGGCGTAATTTTTGGATGACTTTTGAATCCCTACAGTAAGGGTGTCGGTCGAGTTTGTGCAGGACAAACTCGGCCGAATATATTGCTGACTGCAATATAGCAGTACACTGTTCGATTTTTAATTAATTATTGGTAACTCCAAATGATTCCAAATTTTAACTGAAGCTTTATAGAACAATTATAAACAACGTGCTAAATTCTCATAATTGTTGGAGAATGTTTGATCTCTGAAATAAATGAATTACAGTAACTTTTGTATAACTGAATATTCAGCCTATATAATTAAAGTTAAGTGTTGGGTCAATATGCAATTGACCCAAGCAGCTCAATTGACTTATATGAACGACCACACACACAAGCAGCTCTCATTTCTCGTCATCCATTCCAGAGAAACGAGCTTCTAGAGAGAGAGGGAGAATTAGGGCTTGAGTGAAGAAAGTGGGGGAATTACTGAATTAGGGTTTTGCGATTCCAGGAAGGGTGAAATCAAGTAAGTTCGGATTCCTTGCATATACTTTTATGGTGAATCTTCTCTCTTATGTCAAGATTCCGTCCATGCTCTGATTTGATCCAAGATGATGTCGAAATCCCCTCTTTTCTCACCCTTTCTTCATAATTCCTCTTTTTCTAGGTTTCCGAGTTGAATGAAAGAGGAATTGGGAGATTTGCTAGGGATTTGATGGGAATTCGAGATTCCCTGAGTTGAGCTGCAGTTGTGAGGTGTTTTCACACCTTAGGGTGAGTGGGTTCTTCCTTCAAACATTCTAATGGACGAATTTGATTATAACAACCAAACCCCTAAATGTTTAGCATGCGATTTCTAAATCCTGAAATGTCTATTTGATTTAAGTTATTGTAAATTGATATGATATGGATTCCTTCTCTGTTTGAATGACTCCTAAATGGTAGATTCATATCAGATTCGTATGCAACACTTCCTATTGAGTATGCTTTTAGATTCATATCAAATGATGTAATTAGGGTTTGACCTAATTGGGATATCGCTAGGGTTTCAACCTGTTTGAAAAAGACTAGAAATCCTATATGTGGTTAGGATGTACCTCGTGGGTTATATTAATTGAATCTTATTCTGGATACATGATATCACAGTGATGATATGGAAAACCTAAGTTTAGTTAAGTTTCCATGATTTCATATCTATATTGATTATATAAGATTTGTTGGAAACAGTCTTTATTTAGTGAATGCTTATATCTTATGAAATTATTATGAGAGCCATGTGACAAGTGAATGAGGTAAATGAAAAGGTGAATGAGGCAAATGCAACCCTACGAGTAGGGTGTTGACATGTGATGAATGAATAAGGCAAATGAAACCCTAAGGATAGGGTGTTCAATGAATCATGCTATGGTAATATGAAAGGTCTCGATATGAGATGTGGTGATGCTTAACTGTTGAATTGTATGTTTCTAGTGCATTTAACTTTATATGCTTGTTCTCTCTGAAATGATATCTACATACTGAAGGACTTCTTATATTTCAATATATATCTTGTAAATTGCAGGTGATGAGATATGACATGCCCTAGAAAGGAATGTTAGTGAGATATGATATATGTTGAATACATGAGTTTTGACGTTGCTATGTGATATTTCTGTTAAATTGTTTATTGTTAATCAAGTATAGACTTAGATGCCCTAACACCGTAGAACCCCTAACATGTGTCTGCGATTTAGGGGTGAAACTCGTGTTGCAACATCATCCGTGCGTGTGTCGCGGACAAACGAGGAAAGAGAAAGAGGGCAGTGTCTAACAACAATTGTGCTTGTGTCACAATGGCACTGCGGTTTCACCAGAAAACTTGGTTATCTAACACCATTCGTGCTTGTGTCGCGAAGGTAACCCTGTGACACTCCGCCTGTGTGCTCAGGTTGAAGGAGGGGTCGAGAGAGAGCACTCAGAGTAGTGCATTGAGGCCAGAGAGCCTGTGGTCCTGTGGCAGAACAGGGCTGGCGTCAGATTCAGCATCCCCCGGGTGTGTCGCTGAGTCTTGTACGGTGGGGCCGTAGCATGGACTTGTTGCGGATCCTTATATGCAGAGTACACTGCATATATTTAGGGCATAATAATAAATGAGTAAATAATCACATAGGATCACAGTAAATTTATATAACTGTCTATCTATTTGAAATACTTGATGATGCTTAGAAATGTGCTATTTCAATTATATTGTTTTAGAATTATTCAGTGTAATATTTATTGGTGTTAAATTTCATATCGTTTAATTAAATTATATCTTTGATCACATTAGTGCATTAGTCTGTTTCCATGAAGTATTCATTCACTGAGCGAGTAGGCTCACCCCTCTACTCAAACATTTTAGGGTTAACCGCGTGGACTTGAAGATGATCAGAGCTTCAGTGTAGATCTGCCACAGGAGTCAAGTATGAGATTAGTTGAGTCAGTCGGTCCTTGTCACTCTAGGTCCTCAGTAAGAGATAGAGAGAGAGTTGTAATTACAATGTGTAATATTGTTCCTCTTTGATATGTATGTTAATTAACAAGTTTTATGTATACAAGTTGTGAAAGACATCATAAATGTTTATATATGTATCTTTTCTGTTAAAGTCTGATTAGTAAATGAAATGTTCAGATTCCCTTGTTAAGATCTTTTTATGTGGTTCGATGCGAAGAAACAAGAGTTTTTAAGAAAAGAAAAAGTTAAGGGTGTTCTTTGTGTTAAAATATAAATCCTTTCTTACGCCCTAATCTCATGATTTGAGGAAATTGTGAGATCGGGGTGTAACAACTATATTCCTCATAAAATAGTAAATCGCGTCAACAACTATATGATGGGAATGATGGTTTTGAGGATATACCTAGTCATGGAACAAGTCCAACAATATCTCCTCACCATTGTATGTGCACAACTGTCTTCTAGTTGCATCGGGACTCATTTGTTGTGCCTCCTAGTCTGCACCACAGACATCAGGTTGACGTTGTCCTTCTAGAGACAAACAACAGACTTCACACCTCTATGGAAGTCCACATAGACTTCGTAGAACTCATGTGTTTCTACTAGAACAGACATGAAGGAGTTATCCCTCCCTTTGGTGTACTAGTCACCAACTTGGTCTCCCATTAATTGTTTATCCATTGCAATCCCTCCCTTTAGTGGGTAGACTTATTTAGGGTCTCTATTGATTACAACAACCAGAGAGGAAAAAAATTATCAGAGTCAATTGAGTTGTGTTTTGGGAAGCCCCCAATACCCCTCTATTTATAGGACAGGTTAGAGCTTGATTTTCCAGTCTGTGTGGGAGTGGAAAGGACCGTTAGATCATGAGTTTTCTCCACCCGTGAGTGCCAAATTGGTCAGTTGGCAACCAAACAATCAGTTAGCATGCGAGATGATCAGGTTACTTTCCAAACCAATCCTTTCTCAAGTTTCCCAAGCACATATGAATTAGCAAATTCGAATCTAATTAATGTACAACATGAGGTCAATTCTAATTTTTAATACAATCGGATTTCTCCACAAATTGGATGTCACGCCCTATAAGTCGGTCATCTCACTATCCCAACCGGTCAGTTGGTTGAGCCGAGGCAATCAATTCACTTAGTGAACCAGTCGATTCGCTCCCCGATTCAGGACGAACTCAACTAATTCAATATCCAATCAACATGACGCTCTAACGACTCATTTCATCATATGAGCCAATCAGTTGGGAGTCCAATCAGTTGATTTGTTACTCAGATTGAATACCAAAATACTTTATTAATCAATCTAATTATCATTCAAGATCAAAACTCCTTTTGTATGTAATGACCTATGTGTGTGACCCAATAGGTCTCATATTACATTGGTAGTAAATGTCTGTAACTAGTTATGACATCACAAGCAATGAGTATTGCCTAGTCGCACATCAATGGTACCCAAGTAAGTGGAAAGTTGGAGAACAACTTGAACCAACAATCTGTATGGTGTTATAGTGTTTGTATAATTCCTTTGCTAGTGATATCTAGAATGAACTTAAGGCATGTAGTAGTCATCCTCCTTCACATTCAATCTTGTTCCTTGAATAAGAGTACACTATAGAGATACATGTAAGCACAATATCACATAATTGTTCACTTGTGCATGGCCATGCATTTCTTAGTTTTGCTAATCAAGAAGCCTATGATATCATATTGTCACACGAGGGACAAATCCCATCTGCATCACTGAAAGTCAGTCCCCATGTGTCATAGTAACCCAATCATTACCTTTATGGTAACCCTTATTCAGGATTACATTTGATGATGTCAAAGAATACTGAACCACATGTGATGAGTGTAGTGAATTTAGGTCTAAGAACCCCAATCACCACCAATACTATGAGAGATGATTATGACTACCATGGTAATGGACTCCATGTGTCACTCTCATGGTGTGTCTTCCTGATACACTATTCTCTAACATTTATCTATGCGCTTGGTTTGGTAGCACATATCATGACTAATGAGATTCTATCATCAACCAACGCACACTCTAGTCTTGTGTTATTGTTGTCTATCTACCTTTCCTAATAACAACCAACTAGGGACATAATGAGAATGTATATACTCTTAACTTCCTTATGATCTTATTTTTCAAGTCACATACTTGAAGACATACGTCATTGAGTAATATCATTCTCTAGACATTTATTATGTAACATCATTATCTCATAACTAAATAAAACAAAATAAATTGGAAGTTTTACTTTTATAAATAATCAAATCATTTACATATATGTCATTACAATCATCGCATGATTTTCTCTCTAGGCATACATACCAACATAGGAACCCTAATCCTTTTTGGCCCTTGTTGATTCCTAGCAATGAGCTACTAAAAGAGGTTAAGACTCTATTTTCTTACAAAATGTTTGACACTCTTTGCTATTAATGTTTGACATATAACAATTCCCTATCGAGCAAGAAGGTGTTGTGTGAGCTCTATGCAAATCTTACCTGGAAGTATACCACCTTAGTGCCTCCACCCAACACCCGCATGGTTTTATCATCCATGATAGGAGGAGTGAAGTTTTCAATCTCCAAGCAATATTTAAATACTTATCTATCTTTCTCTTCGCCTATTCGGACGACTCCTTGTCTTACCTACTGAGACCTCCTTGATCCTGAAGCCTTCTACAACAACTATCACCCTTAGTTATCTATTTATGATATCCATAAAAATCTTAAGAAGCATGAAGTCCCATATAGGAAGAAAGCCATCCTCCCATTTTCTTCTCTAGATATTAAGACATTATTGGTTTCTCTCTTTGTTAACTGCAACATCCATCTGAAAAAGAATCAAATGGATATTGCAGAAAACTCAGATGTGATCATGTATTGTCTTATTAAGAAAATCCGTGTCAAATGGGAAAGATACATCCTCCACCACATGACTTTCTTTGGCACGGAGAAGAATACTAGAGACTCCCACCCACCATGCACAAACATGATTGTTGGTTTCTTTCAAGATCACACTAGTCAATCCCTTTTCAAAGACCTTGGCTAGAAAGTCATTCGAAAAGTTATCTATATCAATGAGATCACAGTCAAGAAATCCTTTCACCCCACCTCCTCTACCCTTATGCTTCAACCTCCACCCAACCTCCTCCTAGACCTGTCTGTGCCACTTTCTTGGTGTCTAATGAAACCTCATGGCTGCATGATTCACCGACAAGCATACAACTTGCATGTCTACGATCACCTCTACCAGGATCTTGTTCAGATAATGTCAACCATGAACTTATCATGCACCCATCCTTATCCTAGCTTTAAGCCCTACGAGGTTGCTGACTATTCCTCTTATGCATATAGTCAGTTCCACCTAGCCTTCCAACCTATTACTTCCACTATACCTCCTACCTATGATGCTAGACCTACCTCTGGACCCTTTACTAAGTCAAGTTCCACTCTCTCTACTTCCTCTTCCCACTAGACCTACCTCCACCTTTCTTTCTATTTTTATGGGGTTTATAAGCCCAAATTGAGTAAGAAAATGCATTACATGCATGTAGTATGTCTTGGGAGGAGCAACATGCCAAGTGACCTTCTACTCGCTCCTTTGGACCTTCTGAGGATGAGGAGATGGTTGATGTGGAAGATGAGGATGATGAGGATGCTCAGGGTGATGATGTTAAGGATGGTGATGATGGATCTGATGCTGATGGAAATGGTGATGAGGATACACCCACTGCCCTTGATGTACCTTCAGATCGAGATCAAGACTACCAACCTAAGAACGATGGGGAAGTTGACATAAATACCATGGATGTTTAGTTCTTATCCTATAGATTTCTCATACATATGTATTTTTGTAGGATTTTCATGTACATAATATTTGGGAATTGCATATGAGGTTTACAGTTTTCTTATTTTTTATTTTCATCATTCTTTTGTGGTTTTCCTCTACAAAGGACATATTTTTTGTTGTAATCCGACTATTTGTACCTTAACTATATGCTTAGCTATATCTCACGAGTTACTTGGTATGTGTTGCCATATTTTGATTATTACTCTAGTATGTTATGTTCTCTCTCTGGCTACGTGTGGTGTTTATGGTGGTTGCTTGCGTCGTTTGTTCCTTTTAGATAAGACGTGTTTTAGAACTTCTACCCCCTCCTTTTTAATATGACAAAGGGGGAGAAATGAGCTCAGTTTATACTGAACTATGATCCTTTTCTGGGTTTTTTTCTTCTGAAATATCATATGACTATGTAAGAGTACTCAAATAGTATATATGTGCTATGGTTATACTCTTTGGAAAAACTAACCATACAAGTAAAGGAAAGAGAAATTGAGGTAAGCATGAATTAAGGGGGATCAATTGCTATTGTTCGCCAATGTATCCCCTTACAATTCACAATGTAAAAGTTTAATTTCCATGTCATTTTCAATATGTTGAGGAACGTTTGTCATCTTCAAAATGGGTGGATAATGTTGATCTAATAGTTATACTTTGTCCATATGTTTGGTATCACTTAACCAATCCATTCATATGTAGTGAATATGTCTATTTGAGATTCATTTTAGCTATAAAACACATGAAAAGGATAAATTCAATCAAGCCCTATCTTGACCAAATACAAGCCAATGTCATATACAAATGCAATTTTGTGGAATTTCCCTAAAATCCTTAGGACAATTTTTGTAATCATATGTATTGATTCTATGACTTGTAATTAAGATGAGAAAAAATCAGGAGCACTTAATAAGAATGTTTAAGCACTAAAGTGATAATTTCTAAAATTCATTATAGGGACTTGTCGGCTGAGTTTCATCCTTAATAAACTCGATCGACACCCTTGATGGATTTTGAATTGCCAAGGTCAGACGAGTTTCCACAAGATAAAATCGGCCGACACCCCTTTACAACCAAAATAAATATAATCCATTAGTCGAGTTTTATCTAAGTATAAACTCGACTAACACTTCAAATTTACTTTGTGGCATAGTGTTATAGATCAGTTTGCTTAATAGAAACTCAACTGACCTTACTGCATGGAGTGTGTAGAAAAAGTGTTTCTAGTCGTTGGAGTGTTGCAAATATAAAAAATAGATCCATTACAACACCTCAAATGACTAGAAGTCATTCTCAAGTGCTTCTAGTGGCTAGTGGGCATCTACAATTATAAATACACCCTTGTGCTTCTGTTGGGTTTTAGGGGAGACAGAGAAGGCAGCGGAAACAAAAAAAATTTCTCCCAAACCCAAAATAAAGGAACCGCGTCAACGTATATACAATAGGAAGGATGGTTTGTAGAGGCATACCTTGTCCAGAGGATTTCTCGGTGATGTTACCTCGCGGCTTGCGCGGTCTTCACCTCCGGTCTTGGACGGTGTCTGTGCAGCTCCTGGTCTCACCGGGACTATCGGGATTGACTGCTGTCCTCCGAGCGGCAGAAGTCTCCTTCCTCTGAAGTAGTCCACACGGACCACCTGGAACTCCGATCTCCTTTTCCCACAAGGAATCAGAAGGAGCCGCACCCTCCTGTCAGCATACTAGTCACCAACACACATTCCTAAAACCAGTTGCTTTTCTACAGTTGTCTTTCCCTTGTTGTTCCTCCCATATCGGGTAGCACTTTCTTAGGCTCTCTATTGGTTACCAAAATTAGAGAGAACGACAACTTTGTAGAGCAACTGGTCTCTGAGTTGTTGTTGTTCATGAGAAGCCCCAATACCCCTATATAAATAGGAGGGTCATGGGATAGGGTTCTCTACCCCAGGCAATGTGGGATTAAGTAGGCGTAGAAGGGTTAGAGATTTTCAACAAAAAAACAACTTGCGCTAGCTGAACCAATCGTTGCACACCCTAAAATGACCATTTCAGGTCCTGAGCTGATTGTTTGGGACCTGAGCCGATCGTCTAAGGCTCTGATCCGATCGGTTGGAGCTCTGAACCGATCGGTTCGTGGTCCTGATCAAACTCAAATTGACTTTCAAATTTGTTTCCGATTAATCAAATATTAATCCTTGTCCAAATTGAATTTGTGCAAGTGAAACAAATTGTATTTGCAAAATAGTCTTTAGGCTTTCCAAATGATCTCAGTTGGTCCATGAATCGACCGATTCAACAATTGAGCCGATCTTCTCATTGCACATGAACTGATCGGCTCACCAATTTAGTCGATCGATTCATTAACCTGAGTCGATCGGTTCATCACATAAGCTGATCGGTTGGGGCAGCAGATTATGCAAAACCATTCAATTGTAGTTTCAATCAATCTGATACTCCAATCAATTGGTCGAACACCTTGAACATTATGATAATGAGCTATCAATTGATTGAGTGTTTAATTGAACTACTAAACTCCTTTAGTAATCAATCTAAACATCGTTTGTGGATAAAACTCCTCTTCCAGGTTAAACCCTATGCGTGTGACCCTACAGGTCCATTTCACATTGGCAGTGAAAGTCCATAACACTTATGACTTCACAAGCAAAGAGCAGTGCCTAGTCACACATTAGTGCTACCCAAGTGAAAAGGAAAGATGGAGAACAACTTTCAATCCTACAATCCGTGAATGGTGTTATAGTGAATGTATAATTCCTTTGTCACTGATATCCGGAATGAACTGAAGGCATAAAATAATCATTCTTTCAACGTTCATTCACTTTCTTGATCTCAGAGTAGATTGGAGGAGATATGTATGACATCAATATCACATATTGATTCACACATGCATGGACGCCTATCTCAATCCTACTCATCATGTGGCCATGGATATCAAACTCCTTCAGGAGGGGCAAATCCCATATCTATCACTCACCCCTAAAAAGCCCCATGTGTCAAAGCCACCCAATCATCATCTTTATAACAACCCATGTTTCAGGACTACATTTGATGATGTCAAAGTGTACCCAATGACATGTGTTGAGTGTAGTGATTTCAGGTCAAAGAATCACATTCACCACCATCACTGTGAGAACTGACTGTGACTACCATGTCATGGTTTCATGTGTCAAACTCACGGTGGGTCGGTCTGGTACAATTATTCTCTAACAAGTACCTATGTGTTTGGTTTGATATCTCCATATCATGACTAATGGGATTCTGTCATCAACCAACACCACAATCTAGTCTTGTGTGTCATTGTTGTCTATCTACCTTCCACAATGACATCCGACTAGGGATATAATAAGAATATACAAACTCTTAGCATCTGTATGATCTCATCGTTCAGGTCCTCAACTTTAAAGCATACATCATTGAGTACTATCACTCTCTAGACATTCAATCTGTTCTATCATTATCTCATATGACTGAACCAGAAAGAATTGGAAGCTTGCCTTTGATGTTTATCAAATCAATCTTAATGTATACCACCAATCATCCCATGACTGGCTCTCAGGGCATACATACCAACAACTTCATCCCAAGTTTTCTCCTTCAGCTCCTAACATGGATGAGTGAATTTTCTACTAAGATCCTTTCTCTCTCACTTTCTTATTAATAATGCCAATTTGAGTGAGATAGGTATTTTGGGAGAAAGGTACTTCCTTATAATCATTGTGAAGCTCTCAAGTCTTCCCTTTACCAATCTCTATCTTCAAGCAAAGTTGGTGAAAGCTTCACGGGGTGAAGGAAAAGGTAAAGGTTGAAGACCCTTGATAAGAGTAGGTAATTCCTTCAAGGTAGATGACTTGTTACAAGAGGGGAGATCCTTAGTGAAGCTGTATAGCTCGTTGTAAAAGTGGGTAAGCCCTTGTATATGTTGAGACTCTTTCTCAAAGGATAGGTAAGACCTTCTAAGGTTTATTGGATCCTTTTAATCCTTAAAAAGGAAGGTTAGGCATCCTTGTCCTTTAAACGGAAGGCCTTATTGTATGTATTATAATGGAATATAAGTATGGAATAGTTCTAAAATCCTAGAAGTTGACCTCTCTAGGTAGTGAATGTATACTCTCTTAGTTTGGAGTTTGGAACCATTATACATAGCTTGTTATTGATCTCATTCAATCTCTCTCATCCTTGCTATGTATGTTTAGTGGCACATCAAATTACATATTTGTAGTTTTATCTATTGAAGTAATTTGAGGGTCTACTGATTTTGGTGTAAGTGTTTTTATCTCTATTCACCCCCTCTAGAGCCCATTCATCCTACAATACACATACCTTCCAAAACAAGACATAAGTTCTAAGACGCAGTAGATTAGGGGATAGGGTTAAGACCTAGTTAATGTTTGAGTAGATCATGGTTAGGATTTGGTGTTTGAGAATTTTGGTATCCAAATAACAAGATCTAGGGTACTTGTTCCACATGACCACAATGTCATCCTCAAAATAACGAGTAATTGGATTTCATAATTTATCAACAATACCAAATATCAAATTTTCACATCTTCATGAATGATTTAATTAGGTCAACATAAACTTAATCATGATCAAGTTTTGAGTTCATACATCAAGGTTCGAGATAAAGATTCCAAATTATGATCTGATTTTGATTGAGTTGATCTCATGATGAGAAGGTCAAGTTTAGTCAAAGATCCAACTTTTGTTTACATGATCTCCAACAAATGTCATTATATAAAAACATTTGGAAGACGGTTTTGAAAAAAATGTTAATAATAGGTTATTGTATGAGCCATATTCATACGATCAAAATAGACTATAGAGTTGTCCATTTTTGTATCAAATGTATGATTTTTGATCAAATTATGACCTAGAGAGAGAGTATTCAAATAGCGAGAGATAGAGTGCACGTACTTATTGCATTGTCACAGTTGTTGGGCAAGCTGGAAAATGGTAGAAAACATAAGAGTTGGCAAGGGACAAAACCAACGATATGCCTATGTGCCCGAGGGTCATACCTAGATAGAGAGGGTTTTTATATAGGAAGACTAACATAGGTTTATGGTGTATTTTGATGCCTAAGAGATCTAAAACACTGTGTAAAGCTCTCTTGAATCTTCATGAAACCCCAAAATCAGACACTTAAAAATGAGTAAAGGGGATAGATCTAATAAATGAATGTAATGAATCATAAAGAAAGGGGGACAAAAAATGGTGGTTTCATTAGGGGTTCTTGGCCACTCCGAGGACTTTTTCTTGTCATACTAGAGGTAAAAAATGACCCCTTGCTCAAATGGGTTGGACCAAGGTGCGTCATCTGCACAAAAAGGGTGATTTTTGCGCAAAGGAGAATAAAATGCATAACAATAAGTATTTCTGAATGCACACTTTGGGATTTTGTCGAATTCAAGGCTCACAATAAACTCTAGAATCTATTTACAACTAAAAAAAGAGTGAATATTTTTGACTAATTATAGTTATGCCACCAGTCAGCTAAGTGACAGATTTTATGAATGATACATCCTCCTCAACTCTCTCTCTTCGCTCCTTTTTTCAAAGATTTATTGTTTTTTGTTCTTTTTTCCCCTTCCATCTGAAACAAATTGATCCCTACTATCCTCTCTCCACCCATCCCTCATTCTCTCTTTCTGATTCCCATGATCTTTAGTTCTCTCCAACCATCCCCACTACCATTTCTCCGACCATTGTTTGGTCTAAAACCAATCCCCGCTACTTCTTAGACCCACTCGATTCCTCACGTACAATCTCCTCCTTCTTTGTTTGCCACACTTGATCTTTCATAACTTCTCTCATCTGAATCTCATCCATGCCTCCATCTTCATTTCTTTTCCCACAATGTTCGAGATCATTGGGCATCCGTAGAGGTATAATTTGAAATAGTCATGTTTTGTAAGCACCTTCCTCTAGACCTATCAAAATGTGTCATTGACCCTACGGGCACCTACATGTTGACCTATTTAATACGGGTTTGGGTAGGGGTTTTGGCCGCTCAATAAATTATGGGTCAAACCTGATCCAATCTGTTTATTAGGCGGGGCTATGGGAGTTGACTCGTAGGCACTCGTAGATGACTCATTTAAAAAGGACGTAAATTAAAAATAAATTTCATAGATGATTTATTATGAGGATTTAATTATATATCTAGTAAGAATTTGAATATTTTGTGTTTTGTACTTACATGGCATATATATTTGACATACTTGAACTTACATTAATATATTTATGAATGTTTTTCTTAGTGTTTGTGTTGCGAATATTTGTGTATCTATAATAATAACAAACACTTTTACTTTATACTAATAAAAATGATAACATCCTAATTTGTTCTTATCTTTAAATTACACTAGCATGTTTGAGTGTGTTGAATATCTACATGTATCGAAAAATTGTTTGTCTTTTATATTTGACATTAAAACATCAATTAAGTATTTTTTAGTATTTTAAACACTAATTTATAAAATATATAATTTTCTATTATAGTCGACGTGAAATGTAAGAAACTAAATGTTGTAGTTTGTGTTGCACATAAAAAAAGAGCCACATGAAGAAAATAATATAAAAAGTTATATTTATATTATTTTCAACGAGATCTTTTGAGTGTTATTACAAGTTATATGGGTACGCACATGTCGACCCGTGGCCCTCCGGGTTGAATCTGGATGGACTTTTGTAAGACTCGTTTAGAAGTGAATCTTTATTAACCCGCACAGCCCACCCGTTTGACAGGTCTACCTTCCTCCACTTTATATTCTGTTCTTTCATAACATCCATGCTTTCATATTCATTCGTTAGCTACTTTCTTATCCTTGGAAACTTTGTTATAAAAGGTCAAACGAATTGATTTCCGAATACCTTACACCAATGAGGATTTCCCCTCTCTACCATTCCCTCAAACTCACTACCACGAAGCCCGCGGATCTCGCACTCCCGTAGCTCCAACTTCTCACCCTCTCCCTTCCTTGTTAGTGGGACAACTTAAAAGGAAACGTCCACCTTTTTATACTAATATTGATTTGGTTTTTTCAATGCCTATCATTCATGCGTCAATTTGTTAATGTGTTATGTCACTCTCGCGAGATCTATTAGCCGTGTTCCCAACCGTTCTTAAATATAATTTTTCCGCCACTCCATTCTCTAACCCAACTATGTCATTTAAAAATAGAATTCCAACATTTTCTCCATGTAATCTACATAACATTTAATTATCAATCTCTTTTCTTCCATCCAATAAAAAGGATTCCTCAGCATTTAAGTCCCATAATATTCAACTGTATTTCTCTCTCATCAACCAATTGAAACGGTTCATCAACACATAACTCTTATAATCATCAAATATATCTCTCTTTTTAAAACGGTGCACAAACTATATCCTCTAACTAACCTGTTGTATACTCATCTGTTCATTCCACCACTCTCTTCTAAACAGTAACCTCTCTTCGGACAATTCGTTTTTCCCCAACAACTCGGCAAATAACCTCGCATTTTTCTGTTTGAATGTCATCACTAGGGTATAGAAGTTGTTGGAATGAGGAAAAATTTGAACATTTAGTTAGAATGCCACAGAGCCCATGAAACGTGGGTGAGAGATGAAAAGTCTGTTGCCGAAATGTCTTTTGAACGTGGGTTCAGGAATAAGACAATAATATAATATCCTGACCGCTAACAACTTTTCCCAAGAACAACTTCAAACCTCAAAATGCGGTACGGTCCCACTATGTCCTCAAAGTGTCATGGTTAAATAAATAAATGAAAATATGGTTGCAGTTTGTATTTTACCAATTAAGTGTGATATTGGTTAAATCGTGTCAATGTCTTTTTTGTTAACATATGCTAATCAATCACAAGATAGGATTTCAAATTGCTGGGCTGTCAATGATTCTCTCACTTTGAAGAATGTTTCTCATCTTTTCTGTATTATTCTATATCATTTTTACTTCTACGGAACCGTTTAATACACAAATCCTAACTCCAAATGACTACAAAGTCAATGATGATAGGATCTAGGAAACCCTCCCTAGTATTGTTGGTATGTATGTCCAAAGAGTCAATCATGTGATGATTGTAATGCCATAAATAAAAATAATTTGATTATTAACAAAGGTAAGATTCCAATTTATTATATTTGTTCAGTTATGAGATAATGAAATAACACGATGTCTAGAGTATAATATTACTCAAGGATGTATGTCTTCAAGTATTAGACTTGAAAAATAAGATCATACAATGTTAAGAGTACATATATATATTTTCGTTGTGTCCCTGATCAGTTATTATTGTAGAAGGTTGATAGACAATAATAACACATAAGATCACAGTGTGAGTTGGTTAATGACTTACTCTCATTGGTAATGATATGGCTATATCAAACTAAGCACACACTTTTCTCACATTATCGGACAAACCCACAGTGAGTCTGACATATGGAATCCGTCATCATGGAAGTCATTGTCAGATTTCACAGTTATGGTGGTGTTTGCAGTTCTTAGACATGAAATCGCTTGTTACAACCCCAATTTTTGGGTTCATATGGTTGGAAATGTAATTTCCCTAATAAATGTATGAGTATGAGAATTGCATGATTTATGTGTATTGAATGGATTTTCTTTGCAATATTTCCTTTGTGCATGTGATTTTGTGGATCATAATATGTTAATGAGTCCAATATGATTAAAAGAAAAAAAGATGAAATCAAATAATGTATTATTAAGAAGGAAATTTGAGATAATGTGGAAACGATAAGAAATATGTAGAAATTGGGATAATGGAATCATCACGGAGGAGACTGAGTCCACATGGATTCTAATGGTAAAAGGAATCCAAATAAGGAGAATAAAAGAATATGAGAGAGAAAATATGCATAAAATATGCCTTAATAAGTGGTAACTTATTTCCCTTTTGTATAATGACTCCAAACTTGGCACCTAAGTGGTTAACTTTGGAAAAGGCATCAATATATCACGCGGCAGGATCAATATTGATTAATCTGATTTGATATCATTAACCTTGCAACCGACTCTATCACAAGAATACTAGTCGTTGTGAGCTATCATCTTCGTGGTTGGAAGAACGAGTGGGATGAGGGAGGGGCCGCTTGGGTGGAAGAGATGACTTTTGTTGGGCCTCCATCATTGCCAGGGGGAACTACAAACTCTGGTGGTCACTCTCGAGCAAAACATTGTGAGCATCCAGTGGCATGGACGTCGAGGCTGGATGCCGAGGCTGGGCATCAAGCGATAGGTTAGAGCACCGGCTCCTTGGCAAACCGGTGGACGTCACAAGGGAGGAGTAGTGAGAGACGTCGAGGCTATGGACTCGTTGCACAACATCCATTCAGAGGGAACGTCGGCGCACCACGCCCACGGCTAGTGACATCTATGAGGTTGGGTAGCATGAATCGCAGGCTGCAATCTGTGACGTCATGGGGAGGGAGATGAGCGAGTGCCAAAGGATGAACTTGCCCCTCGCGTGCCTGCAGATCGGGATCAGCGGGGAAGGGCAAAAGGGTCCTTTGAGATTTACTTAAAGTGTCGGCCAATTTGGCACCTACGCTGAGGTGGCTTTGGCCTGTTGGTCTAAGGAGCAATATAAGAATTTGATGACGTGTCAGGTTAGGATTGGTCCCATTAGATTTTATCTTGCAAAATTTGTAGAAAATAATTGGTGACTTAGTTTGGGACATATAATATATGAATTTTGATCAGAAAAACCCATAAAATTGAATATAAATAATTTTAGAACCTGAATCTTATCATATTTCAAAAAGTGGTTAAAGTTGCTAAACTAATGCTTTATTATGAGAAGAAACCCTAATTTGAAGATTCTATGAATTTGAGATGATTAATATTGATAATCTACGAGCAAATTAACCTGATGTTAATACAAAGACGTAATGATGTCCAAACAAATATTTCATATGTTTAATAGCCTAATTTAGGGATTGATATGTTAATGTGCATTAATGGAATTAGAAACCTTAATCTAGGTTTTAGTGGTTTCTAATGAAATGTATTTAAAAATTCCTTGTATAAAAGTTATAATAGGTTAATCCTAAGCCTAATTGATGAAAAGAAGGCTTTAATACAAATTAGTGGATAATTAGGGTTTTGAACCTAGAATTGTTGTTTTAGGGTTTTGTGGATAGAAAAGAGGAAAGTTGTAAATAGATCTAAAGGAACCCTAATGAAACCCTTGTTTGTGTTAGCAACCTTAGAAAGGTGTCCCAAGTTGATAAGGAGTTGTTTTGGGATGTGATGGTAACAATTTGGTGTTACACATATTTGCAGGATCAAGATTGCTTGATTGGTTGCTTGTCTTGCTTGATTGGACATCTTGATTGGATTGGATTATGCTTATTTCTTGTGAAATATCCAAATCAAGTATGTGATTAATTATGAGCACACTTTAGTTTCCCAACATTTTTCCGAAGTTTTATCAATTGCATGGAAATAAATTGTTTGTATGCTTTTCTTTCTGCAATCTTTAAAGTGAATATGATTATCACAACATAAGTGTATATGTGACTATCTCGAACCTACATACCATCTCTGGATGTATGATGCAAGACCAATCCCTAGAGGGAAGGTCTGAAGTGGTCAAGCCCTAGAGGGAAGACCACTGGGCACCCAGAGAGGTGACCCGAGGTATTAAGATCAGGATGGAGAAGTTAGCATTAAGTCTCTTGCAAGGACTAAACCCTAAGAGAGGGTGTCCCAGAGGAAGTCACATTGAAAATGTAATTTTGCATTGTTAACAACTACTTGATATGATTAGGTTGTTAAATCTTATGCACAATGTGTTGTCCCCAGATACCAATATATTCATTTATATGGACCAACGTTTTATTTATCGGCATTTTAAGAAATATTTGAAATTGGACAAATAGTAAAGTGGCACCTGTGAAGATTAAAGTTAATATATATAAAGGAGGATTTAGGTAGATAGAGTTCTACTATGGGTAGAAATTCTAGTTACCTATTTTTAAAGGTATGTTAAAAGAAAAATTTTATTCCAGTTTTCAGTTTAGTCTTTCGTAGACTTTATTAATTTTTTTTTATTATTTGTAAAACCATTGATCCAATTTTTAGAATAACGCCTCTGACTTGTTCGTCTTCCTTAATTGGGGGTTACCGGAATGTGGGGTCGTTACAATTGGTATTAGAGCCATGGTTTTCCATTTAATCTCTAATAATTAATAAATTTTACAAACTCTTTAGAACCCAAGGGAGTTATTAGAGGATTTTTCAATGATGGAGGTGTCTAGAAAAGGATCATAATCTGGGGGATGGCAAGATTTTCCTCCGCCTCTCTAGTCAGTCTATGAGGACTCCTGAATTATGTGTGACTGCCTGGTCAAAATCAGGGGTTTTGACTCGAAGTAAGATACCTCTAGGACTCTCTCATATGTTTGTTTCCTTTCTCAACCGTAATTGAAGTATAACTCTAAGTGCTTAAGGTTTCTCTCTCTCCACACCCCTCCTGTGTTTGGGATAAGAGTAATAAGGATTAAAGAATCCTCCAACAAATAATGAAAAGCATGTAAACAAGATGTCACAGACATAAGTTTAATAGTTTAAGTGTAAACTAAATATTAGTTACATGCTTAGGTTGCATGGTGTGTGTTTTCATTCCCTAAGGAGAGCTCTGAGGTTAGACCTTCTGGTGGGAGCATGAGGAGAGAGTTAGCCTTGGAGGAAGAGGTAGAGACTGGATGCATCCTCTAAGGATGATGCTCAACCCAAGCCCTAAGTGTATGTTAGAGAAAGGAGATGACAAGATTAGTTGGATACCTTAGTCTTATATACCTTCAAACATGTGGGTTGCACATACATGCTTTATGTAAAGATTTTGAGTACACATGAGGAACATGAGCTATGTGTGATTGTTTAACCTAGTGCCTTTTGAGGACCCGACCTTGGGAGTGCTTGTTTGGGTGAGGGATAGCTCCCTCATTAAGGAGGTTAGTGGTGGCCTTATCAGAACCCTAACAGATATATTCAAGTAATAAGAGAGTGGCAACAAGGATGTCATCAAGTTTTAGACCTAGGCCAGAAGGGTTATGTCGGATGTTCATGAAATGAGCATGCAGAGTTGTGGATGATCTTGGCCAGACATAGGTCTTGATAGTATGTTTCACCTAAGTAGAGATAGACATGTGTCCTTACGAGCTTAACCCATCTTCTATAGAGAACCTCTAGTGGTAAATTAGTTATAGGGTTAGCTCTAAATAGAGAGAAAGACCCCGAGGAAGAAGGATGGAAACCTAGACTCTGAGACATGAGGAATCATGAGAAGTTGGGTATGATATGGCCTAGAATGGACGACCCTAAGTAGATGTATGTGGTTTCCTCATGCACAATCCTTAGAGGCCTATCGTATCTTGGTTTGTTTAGAGGAACTAAACCATAAAATGACAAAGAGGCTTCCTGAACATGTATAGAGATTATAAGTGCTTACCTTTTAAGTGTAGGAAGAGAGTTCCTTAGACCCTGAAGAGGTATGATAATAAGTTGTGAGGACTCACACCCAATTGGTTGTCCTTGTGTAGGAATCTAAGGTGTTGCTCATGTGGAAGAATGGTAAGAAGTATATGCCCTATGTGGTATATGTTCAGTTCATGGTGGAACAACTGAGCATGATGATAGACAACTAATGCATATGAAGTGAACCAGGGGTTCATAAACCAAAGAGGGGAAGTAGTAGTACCTGGTGCACTTGATGCTCACAAATATGTTGAGTTCCTAAGGATTTGAGTATGGTACCCCCTCATGTTTAGAGGAAAAGGAAACCCGCCTTGGACTAAGGTATATGTATGACAAACCCCTCACACATGTTGGTGACATACGTATGAGATTGTCCAACTTTGATGGATAAGGAACAAGTATGACATACCAAGGAACTCATAACGGCTTAGTAGGTCATCTTATGATAGGATATGTGTATAAGTATCATGGTAGGGCTAAGCATGCACATGATGATGTAAACCTTGGAAATAAGGACGTTTGTGACCTTTTTTAATATCAAGAGATAGTTTTCTCCATCTTGGGAAGGGACCCTTAGGTAGGGTGAGTACCAACTTTTTTTTAGGTTCGAGGCAACCTAAAGAGGTCTCTCATAGGAGTTTGATGAGCTAAGTGCAGAGAACATATTATGAGCACAAATCTACAGACCCATGTGTGACCATCTCTAAGGGGCATGAGGATAGGTTGCCATGGATGTAACTTGTATGGGGCCAAACCAAGTTAAGTAAGCAACTATGATCCCTATGAAATGATGTAAGTTCAACCATGCATGTCCAAAGAGATGATGGAGATATGAGTGAGAATTAAAGTTTGAGATGTAGTATCCTAACTCAATCTAAGTTCAAGTAGGGATAAGATCGGTGGGAGTAGGAGTTGTGTGTTCCCTAGATGCACAAGACCATAGGGTCAGGAGGTAACATCTACCTTTACCCGAGGCCCATGGGTTACGAGGTTGGCCACCTTCATGAGTTCATGGGGCCTAAGGGGTAAATGTGAGAGGCACTCCCTAGGTGCATAAGGGTCAGATCACCCCAAAAGTACCAACATCCTAGAGATGTTGAGGTAACGAATAAGGATTGTACATAAAAGAGATATGTTAAGATCCAGAGGTGATAAGAAAAGTCTTCCCATGGGTCTAGACCGTTAATGGAGATGTTCAGGGTGAGGATTCATGTGAAGTATGTTTCAACTTAGATTGGAAAAGATAATGGCAATGTGTGATGCACCATCTCTACTCTTGGAACGGGATGAACTCTGTATTTGGACTATAGCCAAATGCTTATTTCCTCTCATTATGGGTGTGAGATATGGGGCAAATTGTATGCCATATACTAAGGATAAAAGTGATATGAGTTGAAACCTTTCTATGATGTTTGAGGATAAAGAAAGTATCACACCTCTTGGATATTACTTTGAATTGTTTGGAAACACGAAGAGAACAAAGGTAATATGAGGATGTACCTCCCTGGAAGTAGTATGGAATTTATGAGTTATAAGGTTGAGTTTGAGAACTGAGATGATGAGCTTGAAGTTTTCTTGACTCAGTTAGACCTAAACCTGATATGAGGCTGTTGAGTGGAATATATGAAGGTTTATGTCTTCACCATTACCTAGCACATATGGAAATCAATGTGGTAACTGATACTCTTAGCCGAGACACAGCTCAGGTGTATAGTTGTCTTGTCTAGACAACAGAGAGAGCTGGTGTAATGACCCCGCCTCCTGGTAACCCCCAGTTAAGGGAGACCAAGAGGCTAGAGGCGTTATCCCAAAATAGGATTAGTGGTTTTGCAAATAATCAACAATAATTAATAAATTCTACTACAACATTACTTTTAATGCAACAATTTTTTTTCTATTCATACCTTGCAAAATATATGTAGTGGAAGTCTTTACCTAAGTAAGAACTTATCTAACTACAATCCTCCAATTCTTTATTAAGCTTTATTCCATCAATTTCACTTTAATGGAAAATCCATTTTCTTGATAACCTAAACCGCTGACAAACAAAGTGGCGGTAAGTATAATGAATTATACTAGTATGTGGGGGGACCAATAATCTTGCATTTAATTGTAATAACATATTGCAAGAAATGATGATTTAACAAATCAACATTTACATTTTAAACATGACTACTCTATCCTTACATACCCTAGCCTCTGTGATGTCCCTACAATGGACATGGATACTACCTCTCATATGGTAGATCTCAACTAACCCCCATGATCCTACCATACAAGTAGATCAATAAATAGGGTTGTGGAGTCGTATGATCCTACCCAAGGGTAGACCAACACATCGACTCGTGATAACCTGATGATCCTACCTCACGTGTAGACCATGTACTAGGTCATCTATCTCATCATCATCAGAGCTACAGAGTAGGACCAGGATCTGAGCTAGACATGCACATATTATTATGGTGATGATCATAATCACTTTACAACTGCATGAATTAAATATCAACCAATCAGTTAATTTCAAGCAACCGGTAAAACCACAGAAATCACTGTGAAACTAAAGCAATTTAATCATAAGTGTAACCACATACCTATTCTTGAGCAATAAAATCCAAATTCAACAAGATATCCAATCAAGCACCTTAATGCAAACAACCCTTAATTCCTAAAACATATAGAGTACCTAATGTCAAAACACATTCCTAATGACATCATGATACTTTCTAAGGCTTCCAAGCCCCTTAGGGTTGATTAGGGTTTCTTAGGTTTCTTTATCCAACTTTACCTCCTTTTTAGCCAAGCAACCCTAAAATTGGTTTCTTATATCCAAAACCATAATTATTCCCAGTATCCTCATTAAGGGTTCTTTAATCTCAAACCATGTTCAAGATCATTATATCTCTATTGTATATTTACATTTTTGGATGACAACCATTAAAACCCATATTTTCCCCAAATTAGGGATTTAATCCATTAAGACGTACACATGTTCGTAAAAACCCTAAAACAAGCATACAATCATTCTTTTACAAATTCATCTTTCTTTTACTCTTAACAGGTTAATACTACTCAAACTACCCTAAAAGATTCATCGTACTCAATTTTCACATCATTTTAGGGTTTTATCATGATCTAATATATTAAGAGAGGTAACTTCATACACTTTTTCAATTAAAAGCAATATCAGGCTACAATTCTATTTTTATTAGATTGTACATATTTTTCTGATAAAAAATCACTATTTACTTTTATTTTTCGGCCAAAGGATCGATTTTTAGTGAATTAAGAAAGATCCATTGATTTTCTTGAATTTCTAACTAGAGAAATGAATTACCTTGTTTTTTTGGAAAAACACTGGTCGTTAGATTGCCAGTCATCGTTGACTGTGTGGGGATCAAACAAACCACATCGGTCGCATCCACTCGCACCTTCAGAAACGTGGTGCACTCCTGAGCTGTTGATCTATCTCGGCAGTCAGCAGCTGACCCAGATCTGACGGTTGCTACTATTCTTTCCCGTTCGATCCAGTAGGAAAGCTCACGGTGGAGTCGCGGCTTATATCTCACCTAAGAAGCTTCGATACACATGTCAGGGGAACAAGAGAAGAAGGGAATGGGCCATTTAGGATCGTGAGGTTAGGGCAAAGTCGAAGGTCCCTATATATATAGATATATATATACATATATATATACATATATATAGGATTCATGGGCTGGTTCTAGAATTTCTAACCCTTGTCGTGGCCCACCAGCTTAGGAAAATTGGGTGTTTCTTTTAGATGCCTCCAAATTGCAAAAAACCTTGATATAGGATGTGAAAAATTCTCTCTCGAACTCAACCATGGTCTTTCCTTATACGCACATGGAGTAAAATGTGAGAAAATTGGATGGAAAGAATCCCCTGTCGGCGGCCTATTTCCCAGTTCGGCTTGAACTGGATGACGCAGGACCGTTGTTGGATCAAGATACAACAATCCGCGTCACTCACACCCAAAAAAAGGAATTCAATTATTATTTCAGGAAAATTGTGACATTTATTAGAAATCCTCTCACTTTAGGAAATTTTGGAAAATTCATAACTCTCAAACCATGGCTCCTTTTAATCCCAAATTTTGAGGGAAACTTAATAATGACTTAATCTATTGTCATGCCATGTGTGGGGTCATAACTCAAAATCAAATGAGCCTTTTCTTTATGTGCAAGTTATTGCTTAATTATGTATATTTCATTCATATTTCCTCTTTCTTATTTTCCTTTATTTCGATTCATTGTATCTCAAGAATCCATGAGGGGTTAGAAATATCATCTATTTGGATCAAACCCACACTTCTCCACTTATTTCTTATATTTTCACCTTTATTCAAATTTCCTTTATTATTTATGCATTAGTTGTTCTCTTTTAACTTTTCTTCCTCTTTTATTATCTTGGACCCACTATTACTAAAGGGTCCACAAAAAACCATGTACAAGGGAAAAGTTGTAAAAGAAACCCATAAATTTGTCATAAGCCATACAATTTGCAAACAAGTACATTCCTTTGAAACAATTGCAATTACAATCATATAAGGAAAATTCGACATTATAACATCCTCCCCTCCTTATAAGAATTTTGTCCCCAAAATTCAACCAATTAAACAAACAATTCAGGGTATGCCTTTTCCATGTCTGTCTTCAACTCCCATGCGGCTTCATCCTCTCCCTGGTGCTTCCAAAGGAATTTTACAATCTCTATCTCTTTATTCTTGAGCTCTTTAACCTTGGTATCTAGTACCCTTATAGGTGACTCAGGATATGTCAATCTCCCTTGGAGCTCAATAGGTTCAATGATCAACACATGGCTCAGGTCCTTCACATAGAGCTTTAGATTAGATACGTGGAAAACATCATGCATCATACTAAACTGAGAGGGTAGGGCCAAATGATAAGCAGCTTCACCAATCTGTTATAAAATCTCAATCAGACCCACGTATCGGGGACTCATCTTACCTATATTCTTTGTTATAGCTTAGAGGGGTCATATTTCCAAAAACACGTGCTCCCCTGTAGTGAACTGCAAGTTAGTCTACTTTGCATCTGCATACAACTTCTATCGATCCTGGGCTCTCTTCAACCTCTGCTTGATCAAAGCAACTTTATCTGCATACACCTGGAGCTCATATGACATCAACAAGGTCCTCTCACCAACATCATCCCAGTGAAGTGGTGGCCGACACGGCCTCCCATAGAGAGCTTCATATGGTGTCATCCCGATACTGGCTTGGTAGTTGTTATTGTAATCAAACTCAGTGAGGGGCAGGTATTGTTCCCATCAACCACCCCAATCGAGCACACAAGCTATCAACAAATCCTCAAAAGTCTGGATTGTCCTCTCTAAATGTACATCAGTTTCGGGGTGACATGATGTACTAAACTTTAGTCTAGTGCCAAGTTCCTCTTGTACCTACTTCCACAGTTTGGAAGTGAACTTTGGATCATGGTCAGAAATGATCGAACTCGAAACACCATGCAGTGGTACAATCTCTCGGATGTACAATTCAGCTAAGTGTGTCACTTTGGTAGTGGTCTTTAGGGTGAGAAAATGTGCCGACTTGGTAAGGAAATCTACCACAACCCATATCGTATCATGACCTCTCTTGGTCTTGTGGAGACCCACCACAAAGTCCGCGGTGATCTATTCCCATTTCCACTTAGGAATTTCAATCGACTATAGTAATCCATCGGGTCGCTGGTGTTAAACCTTCACCATCTGGCAAGTGATACAAATGGACACATATGCCTCTATATCTCTTTTCATTCTGGGCCACCAAAAGTATTGTTGTAGATCCTTAAACATTTTAGTAGTGTCTGGGTGTATCATGTACTTTGAACCATGAGCTTCTTGCAGGATACAGTCCTTCAATAGTGAAACTTTAGGAACCCAAATATGACTTTTGTAACAGATTTTGCCATCCACTCCTATTGAGAGATGGGTCTAAGGTTTCTCCATCAAACCTCTCATCTTATCAAGCCCTGGGCTGGCTAACTGGGCAATTGCCAACTTGGTCAATAGGTCTAGTTTAATTAGTATATTAGCCAAATGAACTCGGTCTTATAACGGTAGTGGAGTCCACTCCACAAGATCTTCTAGATTCCTCCACTGGCTAGACAAGACAGTTGCACACCTAAGCTATTTCCAGCTAAGCACATCAGCTACAACATTTACCTTTCCAGGGTGATAGGCAATGATGAAATCATAGTCTTTGATATATTCCATCTACCGCCTCTGTCTCAGATTTTGGTCCTTCTACATTAGGAGATACTTCAAGCTCTTGTGGTCGGTGAAGATCTTAAAGGTGGCTTCATACAGATATTGTCTCTAATTCTGAAGAGAATGTATAATCTCAGCCAACTCTATATCATGTGTCTGATAATTTACTTCATTGGGTTTGAGTTGTCTGGAGGCATAGGCAACAACATGTCTATCTTGCTCTAGCACACATCTGAGTCCCATCTTTGCTGCATCAGTGAAGATCATAAAACCCTCATTACTGGATGGTAGAGTCAACACTAGTGTTATAGTCAACTTCTCCTTTAGCTCTTGGAATCTTGATTCACATAGGTCCGACCACACAAACTTCTCATCTTTTCGGGTGAGCTTGGTAAAAGGAAACACAATCTTCGAGAAATCCTTTATGAAGTGCCTATAGTATCCAACCAATCCTAGAAAGCTACAGATCTCTGAGGGACTCTTTGGTGTTGGCCAATCTCGAGCAACTGACACATTGGATGGATCTACTGAGATGGTTCCTCCAAATATGATGTATCCAAGGAACATGACACGGTCTATCCAAAACATGCACTTCGAGAATTTCCCATAAAACATCTACTTTCTCAAGATATCAAGGACTCTACTCAAGTGGTCTCAGTGTTGTTCTAGATCATCTAAATAAACCAAAACGTCATCGATGAACACTATGACAAATGAGTCGAGGAAGGGTTGGAACACATTGTTCATGAGGTTCATGAACACACTCAGGGCATTGGACAACTGGTGGTACCCCAATATCAGGTCAATCTTTGAAAACGCTCGAGCTGACTTCAACTGGTCAAACATGTCATCTATCTGGGGTAAAGGGTATTTGTTTTTAATTGTAGCATGGTTGATCACCTATTAGTCTATGCACATTTTGAGCAAACCATCCTTCTTCCTCAAAAAGAGAATCGGCGCTCCCAGTGGTGATGTGCTAGGGTAGATAAAACCCTTGTCTACTATTCCTGTAATTGCTTCTTCAACTCGAGCAACTCAGCAGGGGCCATTCTATAAGGTGCTCTTGAAATAGGGTTTGTCCCGGGAGCTAGCTCTATCGAAAAGTTTACCTCTCTCCCAAAAGGGATCCCTGACAAATCATCCAGGAAAACATCTGCATAGTCACTGATTACCTCTATTTCCTCTAAGGGTTGCACCTTGGACTCCAGCTCGGAAACGACTACTAGGAAAGCTTGACAACCGTTGGTTATAATCCGCTTTACCTTCAAGGATGACACATATAGGTTGGTGGTAGCATCCTTCCTACCCCTAATGATGAATGGTGGGTGACCTGGCCTCCTTATGATTACCTTCTTCTCCCTACAATCAATATTTTCCGTATAAGTATAAACCAATCCATACCAATGATTACATCAAAATCATTCATGTCAAGGAGGATAAATCTATAGGGAACTCATGATTTCGATACTTAACAAGTATCACATGATTTTTCAAAAGGGATGTAAAGATATGACCACTTGGGGTTGTGACATCCAAGATATACCCTAAATCCTTGATATCCAAACAATTCATAGTTGTGAGATTTCGCAAAAGAAAAGTATTAGTAGATCTAGATTCAAATAAAGCTTTTACATTGTGTCCCATGAATTCAAGCATGCCTACATTTTATTCACCATACATTAGACCATTACATTCTTATCTTAAAACATAAAAGAAAACTCTAAGGGTTATTGCCCTCTATCAACCGATTAGCATTATCTTGAGCCTCCTCATTGTCAATAGCACAAACTCAAGCTTGTGTTCTTTCTCCAGTTGGTGAGGCTGTAGTTATAGGTTGGGCTGCTATAGGTGGGGCTGCTATTGGGCCTATCCCTATCAGGTCTAGAAGAGGGAAGTTGGTTTGAAGATGTCCCTCTTTCTGGAAACAGTAGCACGCCCTCTTATTGTAGTGGCACTCACCTGAATGCCATTTTCCACAGGTGCGACACCTGGGCCAGTTGATCTCATGACGGGGTTTTTCTTTTCCTCCATGCTTTCCCTTGGTATGGTTGTGCCCTTGTCCTTTCTTATGATCATTCTCCTGGCTTGGGTACCTTCAATGAAACCCAAATATCCTTTGGGTGGGTTTTGAGCAGGAATCACCATCCTCTCCATGTCCAGGGCGGTGTTGTAGGCTTCAGTGAAGGTTTTTGTTTTACTTGCCATCACATGAGGCTTAATGGAAGGATGAAGACACTCTACAAAACGGTCCACTCATCTTTCCTCATTCATCATCTGCCCAAAATGCTCCATGATGCAAAACTTGCACCCAAAGTCTATGAATGATAAGTTACCTTAGATCAAGTTGATGAATTCTCTTTCCTTCTACTTCTTAGCTGAGTTGGGAATGAATCTAGTTGTGAAGATAGTCCTAAAGTTGGTCCATGCCATTGGGTCTGCACTTAGATCTTGACCCATGATGTGGTTCTCCCACCAGATCTTGGCTGCTCCTTCTAAGAGGTGTGCAACAAAAGGGACCTTTTTGTTTGAATACACCTCCAGCATGCAAAAACCATTCTCAATCACTATCATCCAAGCATCTACTTTGTCGACCACTTTGGTCTTATCCTCTCCCAAGAATTTCTCAATGTTCATCTTGACAAAGTCTAGAATGCTGACTCCTAGTCGCGACGGATGGAAAGTGGTTCATCATTTTCATCTCTGGATATATCCCTAAGGTCTAGGGCACTAATGGACTCGATTAGCTTCTTCAGTTGTTCCATCCATAGGGCATCAGGGGTGTGAACTACCATTGCAGGTCCTAGACCACCAGTCAAGTTATCCTCAAACTTGACCTCATCTTCAGACATGTGTTCCTCTTCCTGGTCCATATCTGGGTTGTCGAAGGGAACCAACATAGGGTCTGAGCCTTCTTCTAAGTCTCCCCCGGGTATCTTTCTCTTCTTTGAGGACTCATCACCATGGTCCCTCTTCCTCTTCTCAGAAGATCCCTTCCTCTTGCGGGGAGGCCAACCCCTAGCAGGGTTATCGGTGGCCTCAGGGACAGATATAGTCTTCACACGAGCCATACTGTTATACACAAGTTAAAAATCTTTCTAAAAATAGATTTATAACTTGGAAGATATAAACTTTAACTTACATCCATGTCCTATTATTTACATGCATTTTATTGTTTGGTGGAGGATCCCTTAATCCTTATCACTTTGCATTCCCAAACATAGGAGGTTGTGGAGAGACAGAAAACCCTAAGCTCTTAATGTTTCTCTAGAGATAAGAGGTAAAGAAGGGATGAAGATAGATGAGAAAACCTAGAGGTATCTTATTTTGAGTCAATTCTTTTGGATTTCGGCCAGGCAATCACATATAATCTGGGAGTCCTCATTGACTAACTAGTGAGGTGGAGGAAAATATTGCCATCCCCCATGGTCCTTTTGTAGACACCTCCGTCCTCGAAAAATCCTCTAATAACTCCCTTGGGCTCTAAAGAGTTTGTAAAATTCAATAATTACTAGAGATCAAATGGAAAACCACAACTCTGATACCAAATGTAACAACCCCGCCTCCTGGTAACCCCGAGTTAAGGGAGACCAAGAGGTCAGAGGCATTATCCCAAAATAGGATATTTGGTTTTGCAAATAATCAACAATATTTAATAAATTCTACTACAACTAAACTTTATTGGAATAATTTTTTTTCTATTCGTACCTTGCAAAATATAGGAAGTGGAAGTCTTTACCCAAGTAAGAATTTATCTAACTACAATCCTCGAATTCTTTATTAAGCTTTATTCCATCAATGTAACTTTAAAGGAATATCCATTTTCTTGATAACCTAAACTACCAACAAACAAAATGGAAGTCAGTATAATGAATTATACTGGTATGTGGAGGAACCAATAATCTTGCAATTATGATTTAACAAAACAAACTATATGTTTTAAACATGTCCGCAATTCTTACATACCCTAGCCTCTATGTTGTCCCTACAGTGGACATGGATATTACCTCTCATATGGTAGGTCTCAACTAACCCCCATGATCCTACCTGGCAGGTAGATCAATACATAGGGTTGTGGAGTCATATGGTCCTACCCAAGGGTAGACCAACACATCGACTTGTGATAACCTGATAATCCTACCTTGTGGGTAGACCATGTACTAGGTCATCTATCTCATCATCATCATAGTCATAGAGGAGGACAATGATCAGAGCTAGACATGCACATATAATTATGGTGATAATCATAGTAACCTTACAATTGCATGAAATAAATATCAACCAATCAGTTAATTTCAATAAATTGGTAAAACTACAGAAATCATTGTAAGACTAAAGAAATTTAACCAAAAGTGTAACCACATACCTGTTCCTGAGCAATAGAATCCAAATTCAACAAGATAACTAGGCAAGCACTTTAATGCAAACAACCCTTAATTCATGAAACATATAGATTACCAAATGTCAAAACACCTACCTAATGACATGAGGATACTTTCTAAGGCTTCCAAGCCCCTTAGGGTTTCTTAGGTTTCTTTATCCAACTTTACCTCCTTTTTAGGCTAGCAACCCTAAAATGTGTTTCTTATTCCCAAAACTGTAATTATTCCCATTATCCTCGTTAAGGGTTATTTAATCTTAAACTAAGTTCAAGATCATTATATCTCTATTGTATATTTACATTTTCGGATTACAACCATTAAAACCCATATTTTCCCCAAATTAGGGTTTTAATCCATTAAGACATAAACATGTTCATAAAAACCATAAAACAAGTATACAATCATTCTTTTCTGGATTTATCTTTTCTTTTACTCTTAACAGGTTAACATTACTCAAAATACCTAAAACATTCAACATACCCGATTATCACATCATTTAGGGTTTTATCATGGTCTAATATATTGAGGGAGGTAACTTCATATACTTTTTAAATTACAAGTGATATCACTCTCCAATTCTATTTTTATTAGATTCTACATATTTTTATGATAAAAAATCACTATTTACTTTTATTTTTCGGCCAAAGGAACGATTTATAGTGAATTAAGCAAACTCTCCCCGCGCCCCTCCCGTCGCTCCGGCGATTAGGGTTTGCTGCGTGGGAGCCCTTCCTCCACCTTCGTGGGTTAATCTCTTGCAGGTCCAAGGGCGGCTGATTCTTCTGGTTCTCTACCGACGATGGCAGACGAACTGGCGGTGAGGTGATCACAACTACAGTTGACAGCAGAAGAAGAAGACCTTATAGAGATCGCGGCGGCGGAAGACGATGGAGCTCAAGACCATCTGAGGCTGGCGCTGGTTGCGCGGATCCTATCAGACAGGCCGACGAATTTTTGGGCGATGAAGAGGACCCTCACGCAAGCATGGGGACTCCACGAAAAGGTTGTCTTCAAACAGGTCGAAGGAGGACGATTCATTATCCAGTTCTTTGATTGGCGCGATAAGCAGAAGGTTGAAGAAGGATCTCCATGGAATTTTGACAACAAACTACTGCTCTTTAAGAACATAGAGAAAGACGAGAAGCCGGGCGATATCACCATAAACCGTAGCCCCTTTTGGGTCCGTTTGTATGGAGTTCCTCTAGGGTTTCGGAACAAGAGAAGCATTGAAGAAATAGCAGGCCGGGTGGGCGAGGTGATAGAAACAGACTTGGACGAATTGGGGTGGGAGACGTCAGCGAGGGTGAGAATCAACCTCGACGTCACAAAGCCGCTGAGGAGAGTCTTGCGGATGAAAGGGAGCAAAGGCAACGTGATAGAGATCGAACTGAAATATGAACGGTTGGCAAATTTCTGCCATGGATGTGGATGTCTCGGCCACGTCGCTAAAGATTGTGAGAAAGGCGAGGAAGGGGGGGAGCGCGAGCAACAGTGGGGCGCCTGGCTCAGGGCGTCGCCAAGGAAACCAAGGCGATCGCTTCAGGAAGAAGTCTATGGGAATAGCAGACTAAGCAAGAAGATAGAGTTCAAGTACAGGTCGTCGGAAGGAGATGAGAAGAAGAATCGCAGAGAGCAGGGAAGACAGAAAGGCTCAAGCAGCAATGCAGTTAGAAGACCAGGCTCTGAGACAGACGTGAACCATGATGGCTTGCAAGAAGACCAAACTCATCCGCAGATTGAGGAAGAAGTCAGTGAAGAAGAAGAACTTAATCTAGGCGAGCTCTTTCCCGAAAGAACAGTCATTATCGACCCGACAGGAGAAGGAGGACGCATAGACCAATTCATAGCTGCCACGGCTGGAGCGGACGGGGATACACTAACAGGAGAGCAAGGCCCACCGCAGAACAGGCAGGTGAAAAATACAGGTGCAGAGGGAAGCCGCGCACAGTGGACTCACGGCCAGGAAGCAAATACATGACTTGGGCGACCGGGCGGGGAAGGAGAAGGGGGAAATTTGCGACAGGCATCATTGGGGGAAGACGAAGCTCAGAACAAAGAGAAGGAATTGTATACAGCGGTGAAAACGAGGGCACAAAGAGAAAAAGAGAGCCAAAGAAAACCAGGGAGAAAAATTAAGTCAGTGCAGCACAAGAAGAGAGACCCTCCATGGGTTTTCAAGATGAGCAGGGGTCAACGGTTGGGTATACCAGAAGATGCAGTGGAATGGAACACAATTGCAGGAGAAAGAGGAAGGCACTCCGAGTACTGTGACATGGAGTTGGACACAGTAGACACTGAGCTAGATACGGGGAAAAGAGCAAGAAACATAAACCTAGAAGGATCACTGGGAAGAGGGTGCAAAACCCAAGTAGCGGAGGATGGTATGGGCCAGCCCCGTGAAGAGCAATGCAAATCTTAAGCTGGAATTGTCAGGGTCTAGCCCGCCCTGACACGGTTACTGCCCTCAAGTCTAGGTGCATGAGGGAGGGGCCGAACATAGTTTTTGTGATGGAAACTATGATATCTAGTGCTGATCTGGAAGTGGTGATGAGGAAATGTGGTTACACTCAAGGAGTTTGCATCTAAAGCATAGGAAGAGCTGGGGGGATGGGGTTATGGTGGAGGGATGTCGACCTCACAGTTACGTCTTACTCACAACATCATTGCAGCTGTGACATAAATGAACAGAATGGTAACAGCATGTGGAGAGCAGTAGGCATCTATGGATGGGCAGCACAGCAACACAAGCACAAGACATGGGAATTAATGAGAGATCAGAAAGGAATCTCGCAACTACCTACTATCTTCTTCGGAGACTTCAACGAGATTTTGTCCAACTCAGAAAAAAGTGGTGGGCCTCCTAAACCTCTCAGGTTTATCCAAGACTTCAGGGACGTTGTTGATGACTGTGATCTCATGGATTTGGGCTACAGTGGCAGCATCTTCACATGGCAGAGAGGGCTATCTCCGGAAACCTTGATTAGGGAACGGCTGGATAGAGCACTGGGATGTGCACAATGGATGGCAAAATTTCCACAGGCAAGAGTGATTCATTGCACCAAATATGAGTCCGATCATACACCCATCCTCATTAATACTGACTATAGGAAAAGGAAAAAAGCAAGGAACAACCAATATTTCTTCTTTGAACCTATGTGGGCGGAGGATAATGCTTGTAAATACATTATAAAATCTGTTTGGGAGGAAAGGCATAATTCTGACCTTCAAGGAAAGCTGGGATACTGTGAGAGTAAATTAAAAGAATGGGCTGCTGGAAAATTCGGGGAAAGGCGGAAAAAAATCAAACAATTGGAAGAGGCTCTCAAGGAATTACAAAATCTTCCGGTTGACAGCACAAATTTAGAAAGGTGCACGCACATAACGACAGAGCTCCAAGAATGGCACAGGAGGGATGAGGCGTTTTGGCATGCTAGAGCAAGGGTGAATGAGATGAGATCGGGTGACAAAAATACTGCATATTTCCACCACAAAGCATCTCAAAGAAAGAAGAGGAATAGAATTGAAGGTCTTAAAAATGAAGATGGGGAGTGGAAAGAGGAGGAAGAAGATATAGAAGGTATAGTGCTGAATTTCGTTCAAAATTTATTTCTTACCAGTGATCCTAGCGGATGGGAGGAGGCTACAAGGGGCATAAACAACAAACTAAGCCAGCTTGAAAGTAGAGAGCTTGAGGAAGACTTCACGAATGAGGAAATTTTGAGGGCGTTGAAACATATGCATCCAAATAAAGCCCCGGGACCGGATGGCATGAAAGCTTTATTTTTCCAAAAATACTGGCACATAGTAGGGAATGATGTGTGCAATTATATTAAAGGGTGGTGGAAGTCGGAAAGGAGTATTGCTGAAATCAATGACACGTTGGTGGTGTTAATCCCAAAAACTCAAAAGCCCACGGAGATTGGTGAATTTAGACCCATTAGTTTGTGCAATGTGGTCTACAAGATAGCCTCCAAAGTCATAGCTAGCAGGATGCAGCCGTTCATGGATAGAATTATATCCGAAAATCAAAGTGCTTTTATACCAGGGAGACTCATTACGGACAACGCTCTCATTGCTTATGAGATGTTCCACACCATGAAGAGGGGAAACAAAGCTAAGAAGGGTCACATCGCTCTAAAGCTGGATATGTCGAAGGCCTATGACAGGGTGGAATGGAAATTTGTTGATTATGTGCAAAGAAAAATGGGATTCGGAGAGAAATGGAGAAAGAAGGTTTATGACTGTATGTCAACTGTGTCTCACTCGTTTGCCATCAACGGGGAAAGAACCAGAAAGATTCAACCTTCCCGCGGACTTCGCCAGGGTGACCCTCTCTCTCCATACCTTTTCATTTTATGTGCCGAAGCTTTTTCTACTTCTCTAACATTGGCAGCGCAGGAAAAAATTATACAAGGAATCCGAGCTAGTTGCCATGGACCTCGAGTTTCTCACCTTTTCTTTGCAGATGATTCTATCCTTTTTGCAAGAGCAACCAAAGAAGAATGTCTGAAGTTAGCTGAAATTATCAGCCAATATGAGCAGGCATCCGGGCAGAAAATCAATCTTTCAAAAACTGAGGTCGCTTTTAGCAAAGGGGTGGAGCGGGAAAGGAGAGCAGAAATAACACAACTCTTGCAGGTCAAGGAAGTAGACAAACATGGGAAATACTTGGGGCTGCCTACGACTGTTGGGAGGTCAAAGAAGCAGGTGTTTTCATACATACAGGAGCGGATATGGAAGAAACTACAAGGGTGGAAGGAGAAATTGCTATCCAAAGCGGGCAAGGAAGTCCTCATCAAAGCAGTGGTCCAAGCCATACCATCGTATATCATGAGTATTTTTCAGCTCCCGGGATACCTTCTTGATTCTATAAACAGTACTATAGCAAGATTCTGGTGGGGAGCAAAAGATGGAGAGAGGAAGATGTCATGGGTCAGCTGGGACAAGATGTGCAAATCCAAAAATCAAGGAGGGATGGGCTTCCGCAATATACACACTTTTAACCAGGCGCTCCTTGCAAAGCAAATATGGAGACTATTCCATAGAGAGGATACGTTTGGTCCACCGGGTGCTTAAAGCAAGATATTTTCCAAGGGGGACAACACTCAACGCCAGAAGAGGATATGACCCAAGCTTCACATGGAGGAGTATATGGAATGCGAAAGCCATCATTCTGGAAGGGATGCAGTGGAGAGTGGGAGATGGGGCTTGTATCAATATATGGAAAGACCAGTGGATACCGGGTATAAAAGGAAGCATTGAAAGTGTCTATAATTTCTCGAGTACCAATGTTCAATGGGTGAAGCAACTCATGACGGAGGACTCTATCACATGGGACAAGGAAAGCATAGAAATCCTTTTCAATCCGGAAATTGCACAACACATTTTGGCTATACCGCTTGGCATTAACAGGAGAGAGGACAGTATCTTTTAGAGACCGGATAGAAGAGGAAACTTCACGGTTAGATCGGCCTACTGGATGGCATCCCAAGAACCGAGCGTAATAGAAGCGCACAGAAACCAGCAGGAGGCAGAAGGATGGAGACTAGTTTGGAGGAAGAACCTGGTTCCAAAAGCAGCACACTTCCTGTGGAGATGTATGTCCGGGGCGCTAGGCACCTTGGGCAGGTTGTATGACCGCCATTGTCATCCAGATGGAAGGTGTTGTATTTGTGTAAGGGAGAAAGAAGATATTAGACACATGCTTTTCAGATGCCCGCAGGCGTGGGAGCTTTGGAAAGAAAGCCCGTTAGAGGTGCAAGCAAAAATCCGAGAAGTGGGGGAGATTGACGTGGGATGCGGAATCAAGAGGATCATTACTCAACAGCGTGAAGATGTCGACCATGCTATGATTGCAGCCATGTGGACCATATGGACTAGGCGGAACTCCATTATCTTCAAGGAGCAGCCGAAGCCACCCCTTCTTATCCAGCGACAACTACTAGCGCTCATCGTCGGCTACCATAACGAGCAGCCTCACATGGACGGCAGGACGTCAGACCAAGCGGCGAGACTCACATCATGGGTGGCGCCGGAGTCAGACAAGATTAAACTTAACTGTGATGCCGCTGTACAAGTACAGAGACATGACGCTACGGGACTAGTGTGGCGTGATTCAGCCGGCCGCGTGTTGCATGTTGTTGGGTGAAGGCGTCCCTCAAGCCAAAGAGTTGACCTCGCCGAAGCATGGGCTATACGTGAAGGAATCCAACAGTCCAAGGCTCATGATATACAAAATATTGTGGTGGAGTCGGATTCGGATACAATCATCCAGCTCATAAAAGCGAAAGTCAAAAGGCCGGATTTACTTGGCACCATTCTAGAAGATATCTATAGCTTAAGCACCTCCTTTCAGTCGATTAGTTTTTCTTTTTGTAAAAGACAGACAAATTTGACTAGCACACCTGCTAGCTCGTGAAGCCGTCAATAGAACTAGCTCGTTTTTCATATCGTCGTCCTTTCCTCATTTTGTAGCAAACTGGAATGAGCCATCTTTGAGCTCAGAGTAATAGAATGGTGCAGTTGACCTCAAAAAAAAAAGCAAGATCTACTGATTTTCTGGAATTTTTGATTAGAGAAACAAATTACCTTGGGTTTTCAGAAAAACACTGGTCGTTGGATCGCCAGTCGTCATTGACTGCATGGGGATCAAACAAACTATATTGATCGCGTCCACTCGTGCCTTCAGAAACGTGGAGCACTCCTGGGTTGTTGATCTATCTCAGCGGTCAGCAGATGACCCGGATCGGACTGTTGCTACTATTCTTTCCCACCCAATCTAGCAGAAAGCTCACGGCGGTGCCACGGCTTGGAGCTTGCCGGATAGGCTTCGATACGCAAGTCAGCGGTATAAGAGAAGAAGGGAAGCAACCATTTGAGATTGTGAGGTTCGGGCAAAGTCGAAGGTCTGTATATATAGGATTCATGGGCTGGTTCTATGGTTTCTAACCCTTGTCATCACCCACAGGTTTAGGAAAATTTGGTGTTTCTTCTAGATGCCTCCAAAGTGCAAGAAACCTAGGTATAGGATGTGCGGAATTCTCTCCCGAGCTCAACCATGGTCTTTCCTTGTTCGTACATGGAGTAAAACATGAGAAAATTAGATGGAAAGAATCTTGTGAAGGCATCCTATTTTCTAGTTCAGATAGAAGTGGACGATGCACGGCCTCCGTTGGATCAAGATCCAACGATCTATGTCACTCGTGCCCAAACAAAAGAATTTGATTATTATTTCAGCAAAATCATGACATTTATTAGAAATCCTCTCACTTTAGGAAATTGTGGAAAATTCATAACTCTCAAACCATGGCTCCTTTTAATCGCAAATTTTGAGGGAAACTTAATAATGACTTAATCTATTGGCGTGCCTAGTTTGCGGTCATAATTCAAAAGAAAACGAGCCTTTTCTTTATGTTCAAGTTATTTGTTAATTATATATATTTCGTTCATATTTCCTCTTTCTTATTTTCCTTTATTTCGATTCCTTGTATCTCAAGAATCCATGTGGGGTTCAAAGTATCATCTATTTGGATCAAAGACAAACTTCTCCACTTATTTCTTATATTTTCACCTTTATTCCAATTTCCATTATTATTTATGCATTACTTGTTCTCTTTGAACTTTTCTTCCTCTTTTATTATCTTGGACCCACTACTACTAAAGGTTCCATGAAAAACCATGCACAAGGAAAAGTTGAATAAGAAACCCATAAATTTGTCATAAGCCATACAATTTGCAAACAAGTACATTCCTTTGAAACAATTGCAATTACAACCATATAAGAAAGTTTTGAGGTTATAACAGCTGGAAGAGGTTGTTAGGTGAACCCTAATTTTATTAGAAGATGAGACATGTATGGCTAACAGCCAGCTACAACCGGACCCATTGGCCGAGTTGGTGGTTGTGTAGTTAGCTAGCCTAAAGCTTGATGAGATAGAAGGGTGGTTGTAAGAACCTCAAATACACTTCTCAGGAAAAGAAGGTGGTGAAACCCACTACTAGAGTGCTTTAGGGATCTGAGGAGTCAGCCTTAAGGAATCATGTCATGCAAGAAGCTCTTGATTTGAAGTACCCCATGCACTGTGGTACTACAAAGATAATTAAAGTTTGAATTAGTACTTTGAAAACCTAAGATGAAGAAATATATAGAGTTGCATGTGGCTTGTCGCCATGCATGCCAAAAGGTGAAGGTTGAACACCAGTAACCGAGTGAGTTTCTAGAGAGAATGAAGAGTCCCTAAGAGGGAAGGGGAGTAGATCACAGTAGACTTTGGGGTGGGTCTCCCCTAGACCATGAGAGGACATGATGCAATATGGGTTTTGGTAGATTGCCTTACCAAATTGACCTACTACCTTGTCTAAGAGAGAGAATTGTTAATGTGACAGACCCAGCTGAACTATATATATAAATATATATATATATATATATATATATATATGGCCATTCATTCATTGCCCGCATGGGTAGCCTGGATTTTGGCTACCTGACAGCCCAAAAAGTAACTCTCTTGGCTAAGAAAGTAACTCTGTTGTAAAAAAAGTAACTATGGTGTCAAAAAAGTAACTCTGCTGGCCAAAAAAGTAACTTTGTACAAAATATACAGCAGATATATATAAGGATAGGTTTTTTGACTTTGGAGGGGAAAATGATATTATTTTTGGCTAAAATTTTTTGGAGAGCTTGACAAAATAGTCCTCTACAATTGCAAAATTTTTTTTTGAAAAAAAATGATTAGAAGGGTGGGCGGGTAGCTACCCGCGCGGGCAATAAATATGGGCCCTATATATATATATATATATATATATATATATATATATATATATATATATATATATATATATATATATATATATATATATATATATATATATACGAGAGAGAGGTAGTTCAACTACATTGTGATATGAGTTCAATGATTCTTGAGTACGACCTCAAGATTCACTTCCATGTTGTGTAAGTAGGTACAAGAAGAACTCGATGCAAGATTGAAGTTGAGTACATCTTATCACCCCTGACTGATGGAGAGTTAAGAGAGTATGATCCAGACTCTAGAGTGTCTGATAAGAATATGTGTGCTCATTCTAGGTGATACATGGGAGTTTTTCTTGCCCCTAGAAGAATTTGCTCGTGATGATAGCTACCATAACCAATATTGGTATGTAAGAAGCTCTATAAGAGAGGTCGTGTCGGTCACCGCTTCATTAGGATGATGCTGGCGAGAGGACCTTGTGAAGGTCAGAGAGACCACAATATGTACAGATGAAGTCTCTTTGATCGTGCAATGGCTAAGAAAGCCCAGGGGAGATATGAGTCGTGAGCTGATGCAAAGTAGACTGACATGCAGTTCACCGTGGGAGAACATGTGTTATGAAAACATGACCCCTCTGAGCTATGGCTGAGAATGTTGAGTCCCCCACACATAGATCCACTTGATATGGATTGGTGGAGATGCATATGTTTAGCCTTACCCCTCAGGATAACATGATGTATGATGTGTTCCATTAGTCCGATCTAGAGCACTATATGATGTACCCAAACCATGTGATGAGCCATGAACCTATTGAGATTTAAGGGAGGTTGAAATATCTTGAGTCACCTACGAGGGTACGAGATACCAAGGTGAGAGAGAGAACTCAAATGTAATAATCTAATATGATAAAGGTTATTTGAAATCATCATGGAGAGGTTGAAGCCACATGGGAGCCAATGATGGACATGGAAAAGTCTATCCTGAATTATTTGTATGTTTGCTGGAATTTTGAGGGAAAAATTCCTATAAGATGGGAAGGATGTTACAATCCCAAGTTTTGGTTGCATTTCCCCAATAAATGTATGAATATGGGAATTGTAAGATTTATGTGTATTGAATAGATTTTCTTTGCAATATTTCCTTTGTGCATGCGATTTCGTGGATCATAATATGTTAATGAGTCCAATATGATTAAAAGAAAAAAGAAGAAATCAAATAATGCATTATTAAGAAGGAAATTTGAGATAATGAGGTAATGATAAGAAATATGTGGAAATAGGGATACTGGAATCATCACGGAAGATATTTTGAGTCCACATGATTTCTAGTGGTAAAAGAAATCCAAATAAGGAGAATAATAGAATATGAGAGAGTAACTATGCATAAAATATTCCTTAATAAGTGGTAACTTGTTTATGAAGAAAAGTCACTTTCCCTTTTGTATAATGACTCCAAACTTGCCACCTAAGTTGTTAACTTTGGAAAAGGCATCAATATGCCATACGGAAGGATCGATATTGATTAATATGATTCGATATCATTAAATAATTGATTACTTCACGACCAAGAGAGGAAACAAGTAGTAGCAGGTTCCCTATCCTGCTCTATCTCCTTCTCCTTGTGGTATAGGGATCTAAACTCCTAAGGAGTTGTAAATAGGGTGTTGCATTCACCCTTGAGACTTTATTCTCAACTCATTCGGACCTAGTAGGAGCCTGTCGGGACTCCTATCTTGAACCTCGCAACCGACTCTGTCACAAGAACACTAGTCACTACGATCTATCATCCTCGTCGTTTGAAGAACGAGTGGGATGAGGGAGGGACCACTTGGGTGGCAGAGACGACTTTTGTCGGGCCTCTATCGTCGGCAGGAGGATCTACAAACTCCAGTGGTCACTCTCAAGCAAAACATTGTGAGCATCCAGTGGCATGGACGCCGAGGCTGGGTATAAGGCGAAAGGTTAGAGAACCAGCTCCTTGGAAAATCGGTGGACATTGCAAGGGAGGAGTAGCGAGAGACAATGAGGCTATGGCTTCACTACACAACATCCATGCAGAGGGAACATCGGTGCACCACGCCCGCGGCTAGCGGCATCTGTGAGGTTGGGCAGTGTGAATCGTAGGTTGGGATCAGTGACATCGTGGGGAGGGAGATGAGAGTGTGCCAAAGGATGAATCGGCCCCTCGTGTGCCTACAGATTGGGATCAGCGGGGAAGGGCTAAAGGCTCCTTTTAAGATTTACTTAAGCACCGGCCAACTTGGCGCCTATGTTGAGGTGGCGTTGGCATGTTGGTCCAAGGAGCAATATATGAATATGATGACATGTCAGCTTAGGATTGGTCCCATTAGATTTTATCTTGCAAAATTCATAGAAAATAATTGGTAACTTAGTTTGGGATATATATATGAATTTTGATTAGAAAAACCCATATAATTCAATATAAATAATTTTTGAACATGAAACTTATCATATTTGGAAAAGTGGTTAAAATTGCTAACCGAAATGCTTTATTATGAGAAGAAACCCAAATTTGACGATTCTATGAATTTGAGATGATTAATATGGATAATCTATGAGAAAATTAACCTGATGTTAATACAAAGACGTTTTGATGTCCAAATAAATGATCCATATGTTTAATAGCCTAATTTAGGGTTTGATATGTTAATGTGCATTAATGGACTTAGAAACCTTAATCTAGGTGTTAGTGGTTTCTAATCAAATGTATTTTGTAATTCCTTGTATAAAAGTTATAATAGGTTAATCCTAAGTCTAATTGATGAAAAGAAGGCTTTAATACAAATGAGTGGATAATTAGGGTTTTGAACCTAGAACTGTTGTTTTAGGGTTTTGGGGATAGAAAATAGGAAAGTTGTAAATAGTTCTAAAGAAAACCTAATGAAACCCTAGTTTGTGTAATCAACCTTAGAAAGGTGTCCCAAGTTGATAAGGAGTTGTTTGGGGATCTGATGGTAACAATTAGTTGTTACACATATTTGTAGGATCAAGATTGCTTGATTGGTTGCTTGTCTTGCTTGATTGGACATTGATGAATGCATATTCATCCTTATTTTTGCTTCATTTAGAATAATTAATTAGGACTTTTTTGTTAATTTGAGCTAATTCAAAAATAAATAGTACTTTCATCTTCTTGATATATTTTTCCTGAATTTTTATGATATTTTTCTTAATTTTCAGGAATTATCTCAGTAATTAAATCGAGAAAATAAAAGATGAAGATATGAGGCTTTCAAATATTCCCGCAGTGCCTGAGATACTCGTCACCAAAATAGCCATATCTTTTGCGTCTAAAGGAGGAATTTCAAGATAAAGTATGGAATGAAAAGAGAATTTTATTGGCTATAAAAAAACATATTTTGCGGCAATTTTGATGTTTATTTGGCTGCGCAATTAACCAGTGAAAGTAGCACTACGTTTTCCCGCAGAATCTGATTTCAGTATATACCTCTCATAAAAATTGGTATAACTCCCACATCCAAAGGCGAAATTTATTGTGCAAGTATGCGTTGGAAAGATAATTCAATTATCTACAGGAAAAATATATTTTAGGACCGTTTATGAATTTTTGACTGGCCCAAAAATACGCTCGAAACCGCTGTTGTGGGAAATCAATGCAAAAGAGATGCAAAGAAATCAATTGTTTCCTCTATTGACTAGATCTAGATAGTTAGCAGCCGCCGGCGGCCATTTCTTTTGCCCTAAACCTAATGTATACCCCTCTCCTTCTCCTATAAAAGGAGGGGCACTTCCTCCTCCTCAAGGCATCTTAGATTTCTTGTATTTTGGAATTCTGCAGCAATCAATCTTGTAGTCATCTTTTTATTATGCAATAAAGTAGTTTTAATTCAAGCACCGTTCTTCCATTCTTGTTCTTGTCTCCTCTTCTCTCCTTAGTCTTAATCTACTTTTCTCACGCTTTAATTTTGGAGCAAGGAACAAAGGACTAAGCCATTTCATTGACTCTAGCATAAGGATTCATCTCCTGATTTTTGGGCTAGACTATGGCTTTTGTACTTTCTTCCTCCGTCTCCCCTTTCTTCATGTGTGAGTAGTTTTTTATCGGGGCAAAGGGGAATAACCCCTTAGCCATGGTTTTAACGATTTCTTCTTAAACGATTACATGGTAATTGATTTTAATTGAATGATTGATCTTCGGATCGCATGTTAATCCGGATGGATATGACCATGGAAATCCGGATTTAGAATAATAAAATCGATTACATAGACGTTTTGATATGACCGTGGATTCTCGTCTTTTAGGTTGATAAACTAGGAAGCATGAGCACCAGGACCAATGGGCTCATGTGGAGTTTCTCTCTTGTGAGTTTTTAAATTCGCAAACCTTCATCGAATCGTCGTTTAAGATTTAGTTGTTATCACCTAGGCTAAGGTGGTGAAAACCCCTACGAGCCTCGATTTCCTTCTCTTGATTTAATCACCGCATCCTTCATTTTCTTTAATTCTTAGTCTTCCATTCATATAGTTTTTCTTGTATTAACAATCTTTTTATTATTGTCTTGTTCATGTTTATTCTTGTTAAGTATTTTTCTTCTTGTATTAGTGTAATCACACAAAACCCCAACTGAACTTTACTTTCTGCTTCAATAAAAAGAAAAATACCAAAAAAAAAAATAATAAAGTTTTTCAATCTTTGGGTTCTAAAGAACAATCTCTAATAGTTGTCATATGGGATCGATCCTTCTATACTACCCTTAAAACCGGAAGTAAAAAAGGTTTAAACTCTAGGATTAACCATCTTAGTGATTGATATTGCAAAACGACGAGTATCAGACATCTTGACTCGATTGGATTATGCTTATTTCCTGTGAAATCTCCAAATTAGGTATGTGGTTAATTATGAGTAAACACTTTAGTTTCCCGACATTCTTTCGATGCTTTATCGATTGCATGGAAATAAATTGTTTGTATGCTTTTATTTCTGCAATCTTTGAAGTGAATATGATTATCACAACATAAATATATATGTGATTGTCTCGAACCTAATTGGTTACCTTTGAAAAAGGCATCAATATGCCACACAACATTATTATATTGATTAATCAGATTCAATATCATTAAATAATTCATTACTTCACGACCAAGAGAGGAAACAAGTAGTACCTTATTCCCTATGCTCTATCACCTTCTCCTTGTGGTATAGGGACCTCAACTCCTAAGGAGTTATAAATGGGGTGTTGTCTTCTTCCTCGAGAGTTCATTCTCAACTCCTTCAGACATAGGAGGAGCCTATCGGGACTCTTGGCCTGAACCACACAACCGACTCTACCGCAAGAACACTAGTCGCTATGAGCTATCATCCTTGTGGTTGGATGAATGAGTGGGACGAGGGAGGGGCCATTTGGGTGGTAGGGATGACTTCCGATGGGCCTCCATCATCGCCAAGAGGAACTATAGACTCTGGTGGTCACTCTCAGGAAAAACCTTGTGAGCACCCAGTGGCTTGGACACTGAGGATGGATGTTGAGGCTAGGCATCAAGCGACAGGTTGGAGTTGCGGCTCCTTGGCAAACCGACGGACATCACAAGGGAGGAGTAGCGATAGGCACTGAGGCTATGGCCTCACTGCACAACAATTGTGCCGAGGGAATGTTGGCACATTGTGCCAGCATCTTCCAATGTTTGTGAGGCCATGCAGCTTGAATCGTAGGCTGGGATCACCGACGTCGTAGGGAGGGAGATGAGAATGTGCCAAAGGACGAACTTGTCCCTCGCATGCCTGCAGATCGGGATCAACAAGGAAGGGAAAAAGGGTCCTTTGAAGATTTACTTAAAACACCGACCATCTTGGCACCATCACTGAGGTGGCTTCTTCCCATTGGCCTAAAGATCAAGATAAGAATCTGATGACGTGTCAGGTTAGGATTGGTGCCATTAGATTTTATCTTGCAAAATTTGTAGAAAATGATTGGTAACTTTGTTTGGGACATATAATATATGAATTTTGATAAGAACAACCCATATAATTGAACAAAAATAGTTTTAGATCATTAATCTGATCTTAATTCAAAAAGAGGTTAAATTTACTAACCTAAATGCTTTATTATGAGAAGAAACCCTAATTTGATGATTTTGTGATTTTGAGATGATTAATATGGATAATCTATGAGCAAATTAGCCTATTGTTAATACAAAGATGTTTTGATGTCCAAACAAATGATACATATGTTTAATATCCTATTTAGGGTTTCATATGTTAATGTGCATTAATGGACTTAGAAACCTTAATCTAGGTGTTAATGGTTTCTAATGAAATGTATTTCGATATTCCTTGTATAAAAGTGGTGATAGGTTAATCCTTAGCCTAATTGATGAAAAGAAGGCTTTAATATGAATAAGTGAATAAGTAGGGTTTGAACCTAGAACTGTTGTTTTAGGGTTTTGTGGATACAAAAGAGGAAAGTTGTAAATAGATCTAAAGGAACCCTAATGAAACCCTAATTTGGGTTAGCAACCTTAGAAAGGTGTCCCAAGTTTATAAGGAGTTGTTTGGTGATATGATGGTAACAATTAGGTGTTACACATATTTTTAGGATCAAGATTGCTTGATTGGTTGCTTGTCTTTCTTGATTGGACATCTTATCTGGATTGGATTATGCTTATTTCTTATGAAATCTCCAAATCAGGTATGTGGTTAATTATGAGTACACAGTTTAGTTTCCTGATGTTTTCCTGATGTTTTATCGATTGCATGGAAGTAAATTGTTTGTATGCTTTTATTTCTGCAATCTTTAAAGTGAATATGATTATCACAACGTAAGTATATATGTGACTGTCTCTAACCTACATACCATCTTTGGATGTATAATGCAAGACAAAGCCCTAGAGGGAAGGTCTGAAGTGTTCAAGCCCCAGAGGGAAGACCACTGGGTACCTAGAGTGGTGACCCCAGGTTCGAAGCTCAGGATGGAGAAGGTAGCCTTAAGTCCCTTTTAAGGACTAAACCCTAAGAAAGGGTGTCCCAGAGTATGAGTAACAGTGGTTGGGAAGTCGCATTGAAAATGTAATTTTGCATTGTTAACAATTACTTGATATGATTAGGTTGTTAAAGCTTATGTACAATGTTTTATTTGTCCCGACATACCAGTATATTCATTTATATTGACCGACATTTTTTTGTTGGCGTTTTAGGAAATATTTGAAATTGGACAATTAGTAAAGTGGCATCGGTTGAAGATTAAAGTTAATATATATATAAAGGAGGATTTAGGTAGATAGTGTTCTACTATGGGTACAAGTTCCAGTTACCTATTTTTGAAGGTATGTTAAAAGAAAAAAATTATTCCAGTTTTTAATTAAGTCTTTCGTAGAATTTATTAATTTTCTTTATTATTTGCAAAACTATTGATCCTATTTTTGGGATAACGCCTCTGGCTTCTTGATCTTCCTTAATTGGGGGTTATCGTGAAGCAGGGTCGTTATATCACTACACTCATCACGTCATTGGGTACACTTTGACATCATCAAATGCAATCTTGAATCATGGGTTGTTATAACGGTGATAATGAGGTGACTTTAGCACATGGAGATTGACTATGAGTGATAGACATGGGATTTGTCCCTCTTACAGGAGCATGATATCCTAGTCCTTTTGATTAGTAAGAGCGAGAAATACATGGCCATGTACATGTGAGTCAATGTGTTGAGATTACATATATCTCAGAAAGTCTGCTCTGGTTCAAGAAACAAGATCGAATAATAATGAGGGTAACTGATCCATGCCTTTAGTTCAATCTAGATATCAGTGACAAAGGAATTATACAAACATTGTAAACACCATACATAGATTGTAGGTTGAAGTTGTTCTCCACCTTTCCATTTATTTAGGTAGCATTGATGTGCAACTAGGCACCACTCGTTACTTATAATGTCATAAATTGTTATGGACATACACTACCATGGGACCTATAGGGTCAAACACATATGCTCGACCTAGAAGAGGTGTTTAGAACTCAAATGGAAATTGAATTAAATACTAAAGTGTTTACGTATTTGATCACGCAACAAATAGGATGATAACGCTACCAAATGCCCATCTCAAGTATTACAACATTGGTTTGGAAGTGCCAAATGGTTGTCTCAAGTGTTGAGACAGGTGTTTGGGTGTCAGGCCTCATTTTGAATTGAATTGGAAAAGGCATGAACTGACCCAACCAAATTAATTATATTCGGGTCACTAGACGAGTGTCTGGGTGACCGAGATGGCTATCTCACAAGGGAGAGATGGTTCTGTTCGGTCGAGCAAAGTTTCTAGACATTTCCCTATTCGTTTTGCATGAGCAATACTTGTTGCACAAGGAAATCAATGTCTAACATTGATAGAAACTAATTTGCTAAATTCATGTAAAACTATGAAATGACTGTCTGGGTTTGCCAAATAGATGTTTTGGCTATCACAGGTTGCACAATTTCCAAAATTTTTGTAAAAATTTGAGTTCTTCCATCCCCTTCCACTCCCGCATAGATTGGGAATCTAGACCCTAATTCCACCTATAAATAGAGGGGTATTGAGGGATTCCCAGAGCACAACACAAGAAATTGAGAATTAGTTGCTCTATCAAACATTGTCCTCTCTAGTTGTGGTAACCACGAGAGCTTGAGAAAGTTTTACCTAACTAGGGAGGAACAATAAGGGAAAGAGAAATTGAGATCATTTTCATGGGACAATGAGTTGGTGACTAGTACACCAATGGGAGCAACAACTCCTTCCTATCCGATCTAGCAATATGAAAGGAGTTCTAGGCAGTCTGTGTGGACTACCATACAACTGAGAGGTTGTTGTCTATCACTTGGAAGACAATGTCAGCTAGCAGTCTGTGACAAGAGGAGCTACTGAAGGAGATGACGTTCATGGATACAATCTCTGGTGCGACTAGGAGGAGTTGTATCAATCCTACTGCCTGAGGTGCAGATCAGAGGGTGCAACTTTTACACGAGTTCCAATGCAACAAGGAGTTGCACAAACTCCATTCAAGATAGTTGCACATCAAGGACAATGAGTAGATGTCATTAGACTTGCTCTACGACCAAGTATATCCTAAAAACCATCCTTTTGTTTATTAAGGGGAATAAAGTAGATAAACCTTTTTTTCTATTGCCTGCTCTTTATTTTCCTACAGTGGTATCAAAGTCAACATCAATTATATTATGGGATAATCAATATAATCAGATTTTGATTTTGTTGTTCTATTATTACATGTGATGCGAATAATATCTTATCAAATACAAACATCATGATAATACCAAAAAAAAAAAAAATATATATATATATATATATATATGCAATTTAGATGTGTTGCCCTAAAAGCGGTTATGATGGTGGATGTGTAGCATGGTTATGGCCAATAACCCTTATTTTTGCATGGTTGTGTGGTTGGTTTATCCATTCTTCTCAGTTTGCATACCGAGCCTCTATCTTATCTTCCCAATTTAAGGTTAATTGTCTCCTACCTTTGCTCCTATGGAATGTAACTCGAGGTTTCCCTATTATCATGTAAAAGTAGGATCATTTACTTTCCTATTATGAAGAAGATAAAGGTATCTCGAAGATGAGTTGACCAAGTGAAGGACCTTAGAGGACATGGTGGACAAGCCAGATCGATCTCCTAGTGGACTCGATCGATCAGTTGGAGGAGCCAGCAGATGGTGGACAGAAGATCCAGATGACCAGTGAGACGACCTAACAACTGGCTAGGAGGCAATCTAATCAGTTCTAGGGTTGATTGATCAAACAAGGTTGGAAAGTATGGATCTTCATCAATAATAGGTTTTTGCATGTGATGTAGACCTAGATGATGTAATTCCTTGTGGCTTCAAGGTATTGTATGTTTTCATTGTGGGATAGAGCATGTATATATTACGTACTATATATGTGGTGATTGGATAAAGTATATGTATATACTTATCAAAAAAAATTTCCTTAATTAAATATTAAATCTTAGATGCTTTCCATAAGCAACACACATGAAAAAGCTTGATTAACTAACCGTGGACATGCCCTAGTGTGGTGTGTTTTCTATCTCGTACACGTGTGATGATAGATATGTGGGTCTACTCTAGCAGGGTGCATAGTTTATTGTGTTATTGTGTGTGTTTGTAACATCCTAGATCTTGGACCCTACTCTAGAACTTTGACCTTTTGGTCATAGCCAAACAAGTTTGAGGTTAGACCTAAATGATGTCAAGTATAACCCTAATGATCTAATGCATGTAATAATCACCCTAATGTAACCTAATGTCTTCAGATTAATCTTAGGTCGACAATGAACACATAAAATATGTCACATGAGATAAATGGAGATTTCATAATAATACATGCAAAATAATCTCACATAACTCCTTTCATGCTAATATGAAGAGTTCAAACCTAATTGGGTAAATTATAGTGATAATAGGTGAAATAATATAATAAAGAGACATGAAGAATTAAATGTGAAGTATCTCATTTAAGGAATCCACAAAAATGGAAACAAACTTTCAATTCATAATCTACATCCTAAAAATAGCCTATATGTCAATTTTCATCTAATTTGGACAACCTTGAATATTTAGGTTAAGTTTAGGAGAGTGAAAGTGTGTAAAATCCATATAAGTGGAAAAATAGGATAAATAACTTCAAAATATGGAGATAAAGGAAAATTCATATTCAACACACTAAATTACTTGCGGATGAAGTTTCACCAAATTTCGGTAATCCTATTGTCATTAATGCATAAGGAAAGAGAAACTAAGATTTGATTAATTAATATATTAAAAGTATTCTAAAGTAAAATCTAATTTCATAATTGGAATCTACATGCCTTAATTAGCCTTTGTGAAAAATTTCAGTTAATTTGGATAAGGCTTGAACCTTTAATTGAAGAAAGAGAAAAAGTAAATTAAATATAATGTCACTTTATTAAATTTATTGAATTTTGTCACGCTGTCACTTGCCATGGCTTCTTAATGGGATTATTTGCTTGATTTGAACTGTTGCAATTTTGATCCAATGGTTGTGGCATCTTCTCCTACCTTGAGTAGGAGAGCGGCCCGTCAAGAACTGTAAACTGAATTTTCTTTTTCTTCAGATTTCTCATTTCTCATCTGTTTCCCACAATTCTTTCACTGTTGTTTTCCTATTTTGATTTCAGACAAGATGATCTATCCCTTGAACCCAAGATCTGTAAATATAAAGAAAACCCAAATCCACCCTCTCTACCTTTCTTCTCAATGAGTTACATGTTCCCCTCCACCACCTCCTTGCTACTCCCGAGTATCCAAAAACCTCCTCCAGACAATGAGATCTCTTCCCCGTCTCCAATTTCATCCCAAGAAGCGTGTTTTGCACTGGCAGACTGGACCTGCCTCTCTGAGGTCTCATTGTTTCTCTGAGCAACTATGGTCATAAATCTTTAATTCCATTCAAGGTGACCTTCTCCGCACCCTATACTCTTTGTTTCTCAATTCATAGAGTTGTAAGGATAATTTATGTGTTTTCCCCTTGAGCCGCCTTCACTGTTGTGGAATAGCTTCTTTGACATACTTTTTTGGACACCCCAGAACGTGAAATTGGATCCTTTACCTTTGTTTTTCCTCCCGGAGGCGCTGCGTGATCTTATTTTTGTCATGCTCTCTCTATTATGACGTTTTCAAATCTGTCTTTGGTGCTCTGTTTCTCAACTAAGAGATTTCTATGGTTTGTTGTTTTGACTCTTCTCGGATTGGGTGTGGGATCTCTGAGTTTGTGCTGACCTGGTAGTGTTTTCTAGGATCTTACATGGGCATTGTGGAACATATCTTGCTTACTGGCCTCTTAGCTAGAAGCAGCTTTGCAAGCCATGCTGCAAGAACCTGGAAGGGATGAATCCCCTCTTTGGTATTGCTTTTCTTCCCCCCTATTTTCCTTTTTTGATTTGGTTTTGGGATGAGGGCATTTTGCTAACTTCATCCCCTTCTGTTTCTCGCTTTTGTGCCTAAGTTTGGCTGAACTGTCTGAGTGACCTGCCGAGTTGGTCAACCCTGATTGGGCCAACTCGGACGCACAACCATGTCCCCCCCTCTCTTGCTTCTTGTAGGTTTGTTTGCTGACGTGGATTTTTATGATTGATCAACTCTTTCAAAATTCATCAAAGACAATTTATAGCTCATAAAAATAAAGTAAAATATGTGTTGAGATCAGAAAAATGAGTGCATTCTAATGGTATTGGTTTTATTGCCATAATATAATGTAACAAATATGTGATCTTTAATGGAATTTCCTAATAATATAATAACTTGCAAAAACTACATAACTAAATAGTTAAAAGTAAAAAAATAATAAAATATGTTCTGAACTCACAAAAAGGTAATCTAATTGGTAGAATGGTTTTGGTAACCTATTTCACAGAAAATGAAAAAGGTTATTTTTAGTGTTTGAGTAATTAATGTGAAATTGACTCTAAATCTATGTATATGTATAATAGGTTCTTTGGAGGCATGGGCTTGGACCTAGATTTGGCTTTGGATAGATTAGACTCTGAAGATAGGTATGTTTGCATCTCCTATTCTTATACATTGAGCAATGACCTATTTTTCTTCTTTATCTTGGTCCTATGAACAATAGCCTACACAATATGCTTTCTTTTGAAAATTATGGTTCGTGTGAACTACTTAATTTGGTATTGATCTTGTGATCATGTTTAGCCATTATTTTGGACTCTTTCTTATACATTGCTCATGGTGGAACATTCATTGGTGATATGTGCTTCTTTTCCCACCTTTGTAGTTGATGTTTATGTGGCACATTATGTGATAGCATGGATCATCTGATCTCACTATATTTTACTGGAAATTCTCATCTATCTTATTCTCCTTTATACTTGCTTATTCTTTTGATATGTATCATGTCGTGACTGCTAGTATAATGTTACATGTTATTTTATGTGGATATGAACATTCCCACATATGAATGCAGATGTTAAAGGTTCATGTGTATGAAATTATTTTGAGTAGATGTGTATTTCCTACTCAGGGTGGATGTATACAGTTCCTTCCAACTCCATATCTAGAGTGGATATATACAGTTCCCACTAACTCCACATTATTTTTGGCAGATGTGTTATTTACTACCTACATGTTTATATTGTCAAGTATTGTTATAGGTGAAATACATGGATGCTTTATTCTGATACTTTTCTCTGATTTGTCTCTTTTATTGTTGTTCTTTCCTTTTATGCCCCTTTGGATAGTTCTTTTCTCTGTTCATGATAATCCTTGTACATTTTGATGTCCTTTATTCCATATATTGCTCAATTTCTTATTTTAGTATGCACATACAAGCTTTTTTTGATGTTACCTTTTCTTATCCTTTTCTGGGGTATGATTCCATCCCCAAGTTTAGTACAAGGAGAGGATAATCAAGGTGAACTTGGACAACAACTTTGTAGTTGAGATTTGGGAGACTTTGAAGAGGTGGTTAGTTGACCCTCAGTTGGATCCTTATTTATTAGATAGTTTTCCTTTTGACTCACCCATATGTGGTGGAGAGATTTATAATGTTATCAAGATTTGTAATAGTTACAAATTTTATTCCGCTACTACTCTTGGCATTATGATACATACATGTTGAATGAATTGGTTATCATCCTGTTGGTGAATAATCTTATGTGATGTTTGGTTCAAGAGATGTTGCCTTTTTATTTAGATATCTTGTAATTCAGGAAGGCAATGACTTAGAAACCGATGATGAGCCAATATCCTACTAAGAGGCTATTAAGGGACCACTGTCTGAGAAATGGATTGAAGGTATGAGACCCAAAATGGAATCCATGTATACCAACAAAGTATGGACTTTAGTGGATCCACCTTAATGGGTAAAATCCATAGGGTGCAAGTGGGGCTTTGAGAAGAACACCAACATGGATGGAAAAGTTGAAACCTATAAGGAAAAATTGGTTGCAAAGGGTTTCAAACAAGTTCAAGGTGTTGACTATGACAAAACCTTTTCTCCAGAGGCCATGCTTAAGTCCATCAAGATCATGCTTGCTATTTCAACTTATCACGACTATGAAATTTGGCAAATGGATGTTAAAACCACATTCCTCAATAGTAATCATGTTGAGGATGTGTATATGACACATCTTGAGGGTTTTATACATCCAAAGTTTGCAAATAAAGTTTGTTAGCTACAAAGGTCAATCTATGGATTGAAGCAAGCATCTCAAAGCTAGAATCTTCATTTTGATGAGACAATCAAAGGGTTTGGCTTTATTCAAAATGAATATGAACCTTGTGTGTACAAGAAGTTTAGTGAGAGCATTGTAAAACTCTTCATATTATCTTAAATGACATTTTATTGATGGGGAATGACGTTCCTACTTTACAAAAGGTAAATACATGGCTTGGAAATACGTTCTCTATAGGATTTGGAGAACCATCCTACATCTTGGGGATAAAGATCTATAAAGATAGATCTAGAAGGCTTCTTGGACTAAGTCAGAGCACATACATTGATAAAGTGTTGAAGTAGTTCAACATGGAGAAATCAAAGATGGAAAACATGCCTGCGTGCCATGGTGCCCCCATCTCTGGAGTTTAATGTTCCATTTCTTGTAAAGAAAGGGAGCGTATGAGTGTAATTCCATATGTGTCAACAATTGGATCAATCATGTATGGAATGTTATGTACCTGTCCAGACGTCTTCCATGCCTTGAGCATGGAGAGAAGATATCAGTTAGATCCAGGTGATGTTCACTAGATAGCTGTGAAGAACAACCTCGAGTACTTGAGAAGGACTAAGGATCAGTTCTTGGTCTACAACAAAGAGGAAGAGTTGGTGGTAAAAGGTTACGCCAGTGCAAGCTAATAGACTAATCAAGATGATTACAAGTTGCAATCAGGATTTGTGTTTTGGATACAATGGAGTTGTGATCAAGAAGAGTTCCAAGCAAGAAACAGTTGCCGATTTTCTAATAAGGGCTGAGTATATTGCTTCATTAAATGCAACAAAGGAGGTTTTATGAATCAAGAAGTTCATTATAGAACTTGGGGTCATTCCTAGCATTAGCAAAGCAATCAAGTTGTACTGTGACAAAAACAGAGCTATTACATAATATAAGGAATCCAGATCACATCAACACTCAAAGCATATATAGAAGGTTCCATCTCATACGAGAGATCGTATAGTGTGGAGATGTAAAGATTTGCAAAGTACCAACTAACAACAATGTTGATGATCCCTTAACAAAGGAACTTTCATAGAATAAGTATGATCAACATGTAAGATCACTTGGAATACGATTCATAGGTGGTTGGCTCTAAGTGAAAGTGGGAGTTTGTTGGCATGTATGCCCAGAGATCCAATCATGTGATGATTGTAATGGCATTAATTTAAAATATTTGATTATTAATAAAGGCAAGCTTCCAATTTATAATGTTTGTTTAGTAATGAGATAATGAAATAACATGATATATGTCTAGAAAATAATATTACTTAATGACATATGTCTTAAGGAATTAGACTTGAGAAATGAGATCATACGAATGTTAAGAGCACATATGCATATTCTCATTATGTCCCTGATCAGTTATTATTATGGAAGGTTGATAGACAACAATAACACATAAGATCAGAGTGTGAGTTGGTTGATGACTGAGTCTCATTGGTCATGATATGATTATATCAAACCAAGCACACAAATACATGTTAGAGAATAGTGTATTAGACAGACCCACTGTAAGATTGACACATGGAAGTCATCATTGTGGAAGTCATAGTTAGATCTCATAGTGATGGTGGTGTTTGTGATTCTTAGACTTAAAATAACTACACTCATCACATGTCATTGGGTACACATTGACATCATCAAACACAATCCTGAAACATTGGTTGTTATAACAGTGATGATTGGGTGACATTGACACATGGGGATTGACTATGAATGATAGATATGGGATTTTCCTCTTACGAGAGTATGATATCCTAGTCCTCTTGATTATAGAGACTAAGAAATACATGGCCATGTACATGTGAGTAAATGTATTGAGCTTATCTCAGACTGTCTACTCTAATTCAAGAAACAAGATTGAATAATAATGAGGGTGACTGCTCCATGCCTCTAGTTCAATATGGATATTAGTGACAAAGGAACTATACACACACTGTAAACGCCATACAAAGATTGTAGGTTGAAGTTGTTCTCCAACTTTCCATTTACATGGGTAGCATTCATGTGCGACTAGGCACCACTCATAGCTTGTCATGTCATAAGTTGTTATTGACAATTATTGCCATTGTAATATGTGACTTATAGGGTCACACATAGAGGTTTGGACCTAGAGGAGGAGTTCATCTTGAATGGAAATTGAATTAGGTACTAAAGTGTTTAGGTATTTGATTCATGCAACAAATAGGCCGATAGCACTGCCAAACACCCATCTAAAGTGTTAAGATGGCCCTCTGGAAGTGGCAACTTGTCGTCTCAAGTGTTGAGACGAGCATCTGGGTGTTAAGCCTAGTTTTGAGTTGAAATTGGCAAAGGAATGAAACAAGCCAACCAAACGTGTTCTAATTGGGTCACTAGACGACCATTTGGGTGACTAAGACGACCATCTCGCAAGGGTGAGATTGTCTAGTTTGGTCGAGGGAAGGTTCTAGACATTTCCCTATTCATTTTGCTTGAGCAAAACTTGTTGCACATGGAAATGAATGTCTAACATTGATAGAAATTGATTTGCTAAATTTGTGTACAACTGGGAAACTGTGAAACATCTGTCTCACATGCGAGACTGTTTGGGTTTTCCAAACAACCGTTTTGGCTATTGCAGGTTGTGAAATTTCTAGAATTGTTGTTAAAAATTGAGTTTTTTTAGTCCCTTCCTCTCTTGCATAGACTGGGAACGGTGACCCTAATCTTGCCTATAAATAGAGGGGTACCGGGGGGCTTTCCAGATCACAACACATAAAATTGAGAATTAGTTGCTCTTACAGAAGTTATCCTCTCTCTTTGTGGTAACCACAAGAGCTCGAGCAAGTTCTACCTGACTAGGGAGGAACATCAAGAGAAAGAGCAATTGAGATCATTATTGTGGAAGAGTGAGTTGGTGACTAGTACACCAATGGGAGGGACAACACCCTCCTATCCATTCTAGCAGGATGATAGGAATTGTAGGTGGTCCTTGTGGACTACCATAGAGGCGAGAGATTATTGTCTATCCCTCATAGGACAATGTTAGGCAACAGTCTGTGACAAGAGGAGTTGTTTAAGGAGATGACGTTTGTGGTTGTAGTCTTTGGGGCGACCAATAGGAGTGTAGCAGTCCTACTATCTGAGGTGCAGATCAGAGGGTGCAATTGTTAGATGAGTCCCAATACAAAAAGGAGTTGTAATACACCATTCAAGATAGTTGCACAACAACAATGATGAGGAGATGTCATTGGACTTGCTCAATGACTATGTAAATCCTCGAACCCATCCTTCCCACATTATAGTTATTGACGCGACCAGCAGATTAAGGGGACAAAGGTAGATAATTTTTTTTATTTTCTCTACATGTTGTGTACCCTTATTCCTTACAAGTATGGTATTGTAAAATTGTGAATGTTGAAGCATTAAATCTTAGCATACATGAACAATTAAAAAGTCAAAATCTCCACCATAATCTCAACAATCCATGAGTATTATTATGTAACATAATTTTATTATAAAATTTCAATTACGTATTCAAGAGTCAAATTATACAATTTTGTTCATGTATACTAGGTATCTTATAACAAGTACAATTGACATAGCTTACCAAGCCGATCAACTCCTAGACATCTTTGAACCTATAAAATACGTGAAAGAAGTAGGTCAATACACAAAGTGTTGTATACAAAGTTGAAAGATACATATATATAAGCTTTGCATAACTTGAATAGAGTTGCAGAAATAGAGGAATAGGAAAAAAATAGTTTAGTAGTTAGACAAATGAGAGATTGTATTTTATGCCATTTTACTCCAATTATACCAACAACATCATATCATAAATCCTTTGACCAACTTCCCACTAGAAGGGTCTGTAAGGGTTCTTAAGATTAGGTAACACTTTTATGTGAGAGCGACGTCAAGGTCATGATCAATAGATAACCTTTTTATCGATGATCCACCCTATCTTGACAACTCAACTAGGACGTCTAGCCTCGTGTCCTTACCCCGGGAATGCAAATAGGTGCATAAGTTTTTTATAATGGAGTTTTAATACTATAGTTCAAGTTACAAAATAACAATAAGAAAATAAACATCGAGTACAATACTAGAATACTATCTACTAATATTTTGAGCAAGTAAACAAGCATGCATATTTATTATATTTCAAATAAAAAAACCATAATTATATAATTATGAAATCCCATACATGAATTTGGAGATTCCAAACATATTGATGATCATCTAGATCTCCTATCATCATCTGACTAATAAGAAACTAATCCACATAAATTATAGGACCATCATTATACTTGATATTTAAGCCCAAATCAAGATTCTAGGCCAAGTATAGGTTCCATTGATCTTGAAAGTGTCTCTAGAATTTTTATTATGTTCTATAAGTCATTATAAAATATGATACATATTTCATAGTTTTCTTATACTTCTACTATTTGCTAGAATTGCTATGAGGGTAAAAGCATCTAATTACCTTTGAATACCAAAAGACCTAATATTTCTCAATAGAATTAAGATCAAAGTCCACATTTGGTGTCTACATGATACTAGGGTTCAGGGATATTTTCGTCAGATTTAAATGCATCATTTTCTAATTTCCAATCAAATGAACCATATAGTGAAGCATTATCATGTAAACTTAAAATAAATAAATTGCTTCATTTGAAGTCAGATTTAATTGTTTTAGAAAAAATGTTATAATCTTATGGTTCTATGAAGTATTTATACTTATTCTTTTGAACAATATTGATTTTTTTTGCATTTTCTTAGATTATTGCATTTAAAAAATGAAAAGTATACTTACCAAATTAACACTATGTTTGACACATGGTGAATGAAGGGGAAGGGAAGGTAAGGAAGAGGAGGGATATTGAGGCAAAGGGAGGGGAGGGGACACTTATGTTGGTGTGTTTGGCTAACATGGAGAGGGGAATGATAGAAACACATGTGAAACAATCTAAACATAAAAATGTAGCGACGTGGAATATTGTTGATGTAAAAAATACTTCTACATAGAATAGTTATATTTATATTTTTTTTCATATATATTATTTTATAAATGTACATTCATACAGGTGTGAATAAAAAATAAGACTACCAAAACTTTCTAAATGGCAAAACATATACATCCAAAAATAAAATTATAAGATGTACATGAAGGATACATATGGTTTTTATTTATTATGTAGTAAAAGCACCATAGAAAGTTATTATTTTAGAAAAAAATGAAATATGAATTTTATTATATATTAAATAATATAATTATATAAGTAGTGATCTTTATATCTTAATATTTACAACAAAATTTTCAACTATGTAGTTAGGTTCTTTCATTCACACTCCATCCTATTTTCCTCTATTTTTTATTTTTTATGTTTGTATACTAGTCTCAAACTTCTTAACCTTTTTTGAAAAATATATAAACTTTAAGTTTCCTTCTAACTTATGTATAAAATTTATTCTGTATTTTTTGTCACAACAAAACTTTTCAAAATTTATTAAATACCTCTTCAATATTTCATATGTCCCTCCAAGTAACGTAAAATATATGTGACATAATATTTCTCTATTCACATTATTTGTGGGCTACACTGTCTTTGACCATTGTGTTATTTATATTTTCTTTTTCACATTTTATATATTTCGTTACTATATAACTTGTCAAGCATGTCCCCTGCCCCTTCTTTCAACTCAGTTTGAATAGGGAGAGAATGGTAGCGAAGTGGCTAAAAATACGCTTTAATTGTTCCCTTCGTTCCCTTTCATTTCCCTCTATTTCCCTATCATCCTCAACACTTTGTCCAACCAAAGAGCTCAAGTCCTTTCTCCTCCCTTCTCTCCCCTCTATTCACCATGTATCAAACATGCCCTACGAAGGGGGAGCATCCATGAGATCCTTCTTCTCAGCATTTAGATTTTTGACACGTAGCTTCTAAGGGGGATGTACAACATTTCCCCGACTATCCTTGAAACTAGCGGTTTTGGCAAATCTAGATCCGCTTCTTAGGCTTGGAATACTTGTCTAAATCCAAGTAGGAACATGGGTTGGACTCAAAGCAAGACAAGACCCAAAATAGGAATGCCACACCATGTAGGATTCAGATTAGGACTAGGAATACTCGAGGCATAACAAATCTCCACCTTGTCTTGAAGTCAACATCTAGAAGGAAAAAAATAGCAATCTTCTTCTCCTCCGGCCCCCAAGGGCATCACTGTCAGTTGTGAAGGCTAACCAAGTCCAAGTAGGTATTGAACTTGGAAACTGGTAGCAGCTTTTTCATCATATCAGTAGGACTATCATTTTTTATGATCTTCTAATCAATAAAAGTCTTGACAATCTCACAAATCTAATTCTTAAGAAGAGGTTCCATCTCTTCATTCACAGTTGCAACTCACAAAGAAGAATTTGAAGACAGCATAGCTTCAATGTATGTTGATCGCTCACCAATATCACTGATCTTCTCTACAGTTGCTAAAGAATAACCAACAACATAATTTGAATATCTTGATAGTGTTCGAATATGTCTTCTTTCTCTACCATGAGCAACAATATAGGGTTGTGCATCAAGTACCTCATCTTCAATAATATCTGAGGTATCTTGACTAATTACAATAGGTGTCAAACTGCCAAGTAGTGATGATGGCACATCATCAACCTCTAGCTCCACCTATTTGGTGACAGTAGGAGAAGGACCTATATCAGAAATAGTAGCAAAATCCTTTTTCTTCAAGAACATAGGAAGAACTTTCTTGCTCATGTGACCAAGTATCATATGCCAAAGCTTGGTATTTTTAAGATCAAAAGTTGATGGATAAGAAACAATAGTCATCCCAATGACAGTTTCACCAATAAGTGAATATATATTTTTAGTCTGTCTTTGACCTTTGATCACAACAGTTTCATCTTTGTAAACAAACATGATTCCATTTATAGCAGCATATAGAGAATCATTTTCTTCAAGTGTTCCTAGAAAGATGAGATTTTAAGCAAGACCATGAACATGATGGAGATTGGAGATGGTTCTAATAACACCATCAAACATCTTTATGCAGACAGGTCCAATTCGAACAGTCTTGAAGGTAGAATCATTTAGCATAATAACTACTCCACCTTCAACTACAGTATATGTGGAGAACCAATCCCTTCTAGGACGCACATGAAAGGAACAACCAAATCAAGAACCCATGAATTATGATATTTTGAAGTAGAGGATGCCATGAGAACAAAATTTTCAACTTCTTGTATGATATTGGCACTACCAGGTTGTTCTTGAAGACCTTTATCTTCTTTTGCAACTTGAAGCATTCTTCAATTGTATGACCCTTCTTTTTGCAGTATTTACATGACTTGAAGTTATTAGGCATGGACATAGATTGACTGTGCTCTTCATTATTGCCTTTCTCTTTTGATAGACTCCTTATGTGGAGAGCCTCTCTGTGGCAACCATTAGAGGAAACAACCAATTTCTTGTCCATCAAGGATTTAGACATGAGAGAATACATTACTTCTTCTAGTTTGATGGAGTCTTTTCCATACACAATGGTCAAATGAAATTTCCTGTAAAATGGGGGAAGAGAGCATAAAAGAATCAATGTTTATCTTCATATTCCACTTTGATGTCAATATTTTCCAAATCCATAATGATGGAGTTGAACTGATAAATATGATCATGAATAGATGTATCTTTAGCTATGCATAGTATATATAGACGTTATTTGTGATGCTATTTTGTTTGGAGAGTCTTTCTCATGTAGAGAGGTTCAACCTTCCACCACAAATCTACAACGGTCTTCTCTTTAGCAATTTCACCAAGAACCATCCACGGAAGTGACAACTGGATGGAAGTTAGGGACTTCTCATCCATCTCTTTCTTCTACTCAACAGTCAACGAAGCCGGCATGCTCTCCACTCCTAACGGTGCTTTAGCGACACCCTGTTGCACTAGTAGGCCTCGCATCTTGATCTGCCATATCCCAAAGTTGATTGTGCAGTCAAACTTCTTGATGTCATAATTAGTCGTCATTGTTGTTGATCACTAGGCTCTGATACTAATTATTGAGTCGATGCAATGGAAAGAACAATGAGCAACATGTACGCAGTGAGAAAAAAATAAAAATCCACACAAATAATAAACAGATTATTTATGTGGTCTAGATGACCTACTCCATGGGAGGAGAGAGAATTTCACTATTGCAAGAAGATTACAATAGAGAGATACTCTTAAAGAGATAAACCCCAAAAACCTTTTGAAGATTACACCCAAAGAAGAGATAGAACTCTTTTCAGTACTACATTGTATGTTGGCACTTCTGATACAAGAAAATCCCATGCTCTTAGGATCATATTTATAGGATGCATTCCATAAGGCTTCAACTAGGAATATAAAACTAGGAGTCTAGTACACTAGGAGTCCAAGTTGCATGTAGATAGAGCCATCTCCAACTCCAAATAGGAATACTAATCTAAATCCAAGTAGGAACATGGGTTGGACTCAAAAAAAGGCAAGACCCAAAAGAGGATTACGAGACCAAGTATAATTATGTAACGACCCTGCCTCCCGGTAACCCCCAATTAAGGGATACCCAAAGGTCATAGCCATTATTCAATTAACAGGATCAAATGTTCGACAAATAATCCATAATAATTATAAAATTGTACTAACTAACTGGATTTGGTATAAAATTAAAACTTTACTTACCTTTGAAAACTTTGGAAATCTATCTATCCTGAGCTTGAATTATTCTATCTAATCCTCCTTGCACTTTATTTCTTATTTCCACAATGTGTCACTTTACTGTTTGTTCTTTCAAATTTTGTTCCTAAAATGCCGACAAACAAAACATCGTTCAGTATATCGAAATATACTGGTATGTGGGAACAACCTAAAAAATCATGCAAATATGGCTAACAATTTAATAATCACAATCAAATTAATTAACAAGCCAATTTATACTTTTCATTATGACATTCTCCACCGCTTTTGCCCTAACCCTGGCATACCCACCTTAGGGTGCCCTTTGACAATGACTTAAGGCCACCTTCTCAATCCCGAGCTTGGTTCCTGGGGGTCACCACTCATGGTGCCCACTAGTCATGCAATATCATAGGCCACCTTCTTGGTGTCTGGGGTCACCACTCAAGGTGTCCATTGGTCTACCCATCTGGGCCTGACCTTTGGCATCATCCATCAGGGTGGCATGTAGGTGCGAGAATCCATACTTCTATTTTTAATGTGATAATCATAGTGACTTTATAATTTGCAAGTATGAACATCCAACAGATAATTTGCATTCAATGTGATTAACCATCCAGAAAATCATCGGGAAACTAAGGCGGTTATTCATAGTTAACCACATACCTGATCCAGAGAAACTTGATTGTCCAAGCAATAAGGATAAATAATCAATCAACAAGCAATCAACAATATCATGAAATAATGCATACGATCCAAGTGTTATAGTTCATCCAGAACATTCTAAAGCTAGACTTGGATTCCACCTTAGGCTTTCTAGACCACATTAGGGTTTTATTATGGTTTTTGCCTCCATAACACTTTTATCATATTAAATGCTCTCTTAGTTCATAAACCCTAATTCAACATCATAACCCCAATTAAAGTCGAATATTTCTCTTTTATACAAAAACTACCTTCTTTATCCTTTTAAGTCATTTCACGGTCATTAGACTCAATTATCACCTTCAGTTTCTTTCGGATTAACAACTCATAATTCATGATGATCTAATTCACCTATGAACTCCATTTATTATTAGTTCTACCTTTAACCTTTTGAAAACCCTAATCGTCATATTAAGGGTATCTATCCATGATTAGGAACTTTTTATATTTAAAATATCTTAGAACCATCTTTTAACAACATATTATCATATATTTCGAATTAAATATGACCTTATCCTCTTTTACCCTAAATTTGGGTTTCTAAGCGCTTAATCATTCATAATTGGTGTAAAAACCCTAAATCATGTAATAAATCATCTAGATCAGGTTCAAGTTCATCATTACTATTTCAACAGGTTACCATTACTTAATCTCACCAATTAAGCATCGTGAACTTAACCATTAATTTCAATTAGGGTTTCTAACATAATTTCAAAGAACTTTTCATTAAATTAGCAGAATTTTGCAAATATGAACCAAATCAAGCTTTAAAAGTATTTTTATTAGATTCTACACATTCTTCTGATCAATTTTCATGCATACATTTTTCTCAACCGAGCTTTCTAGATCAAGATATGATTTTTATAAAGAAAACCCTTTTTGTTGATTTATTAGCAAATTCTAGAAAACATGGGTCGTTAGATTGATGATCCGTTGGTCCACTCAGGATCCAACGATCAGAGTCACGCGTGCTATCTTTTGTTTTAATTGTGAAGAACCAAACTACCCTTAACTCTGTAGAAGGAGACGAGGGGCATTCTAGTAAAACGGCGGGGTCCCTTCTTCAACCTCACGACGCACCATCCTCTGTTCCGATGGTTGGTCAACCACTTAGTTGACTTCGAGATCCTTGGTGCCTGCTAGCGTGTGTATGGTCCAGGAAAACCAAATCATAAGAGCGAGTAATGCTTTGGGTACCTATGTGCCTATGGTATAGGTGTTTACCTACTAAGTGGAGACAAGGAGTGCCTTAGACCCTGAGGAGGCTTAAGTAGTGAGTGGTGAGGCTTTATACCAAGTTGTTGTTCTTCAGGAGGACTCAACTCTGAGGCGGTGCTCATATAAAAGGATCATGGGAGTACATGACATACCTTGGACATGCTTGATTCGTGGTTAAGAGATTGAGCATGCAGTTGGATGCCCAAAGGAGAACCTAGGGTTTCTAGGCCTAAGAGGGGAAGATGCTCATGATGAGATTGAGTCTCTATAGTTTGAGCATGATACTCGTCATGTGTAGAGGAAAACGAAACCCCCTTAAGTTTAAAGGTAGGTTTGATGAACCCCTCATAGCTAAGTTGGTGACAAGGGAAGGTATGATCTTGATCCCATGTTGAGGATGAGAACGAGTATGACCATGCATGGTTTAGTAGGTGGTCAGCTTGTTCCTTAGTAGCTTACTAGGGTTAAGCATGCTCATATGGATGTAAACCCTAAGGATGGTTGTGACCTTGTTGTCAAGAAACGTAGTTTCCTCCCATCCTGGGAGAGGGACCCTTTGGTAGGGTATATACCAGTTTTATTGGTTCAAGTTAACCTAAAGAGGTCTCATAGGATCTTGAGAAGTTAAGTGAAAGGTACATGGTATGAGAATGAACCTGTAAGACCCATAGATATCCATCTCTACGTGCATGAGGATGTGTTACCATGGAGGTAACCAGTATGGGGCCTGACCAAGGTAGGCAGGTCACCATGACCCTTATGAAAGGATGAAAGTCGACCCATGAATATAGAGAGAGATATGAGAAAGGATTAAGTAAGGTTCTAAGTTGGACATATACTATGTTATAATCCTAAGTCTATCCTAGGGTCAGGTAGGGATAAGATTGATGGAAGAAGGAGTTGCCTAATTCCCTAGTTGCACATGACCATAGGGTCAGGAGGTAACTACTATCATTGTCTGAGGGCCATGGGTTAGGAGATTGATCACCTTCATGAACTCATGAGACCCAAAGGGCAGATGAGTAGGGCACTCTCTGGAATGCAAAAAGGAAGAGGGATGACCCCAAAAGTGTCGGCACCCTATAGACCTAGAGGAGATGACCAAGGATTATGTGTAAACCCAAGTAGGTGCGAAACTAGTTTTCCATGGAGGTAACATTGATATCATGATGATTGTGAGGTAGAGACGTAGGTGTCACGTTTCAACCTAGATTTCAAGGTGTACTGGAAAGGTGGGATGTACCATCTCTACTCTTGGAACATGAAGAACTCTGTATTTGGACTGCAGCCAAATGCTTATTTCTTCTTGTTATGGGAGTGAGAGATAGGACAGTACGCATGCCATACACCAAGAATAAAGATGATGTAGGTTGGAACGTTGCCACGAGATATGGGGACAGAGCAGATAACATACCCTGGTAAAGTGAATGATACATGGATGGTTTGCAAAACACTAAGAGGAATGAGGTAGTCATATTATAAGGATGTTTGTTGCATGAGCTATGAGTTATACCAGGTTGAGTTTGAACACCAAAGGAATAAGCTCGGCATGTTCTTGATGAAGAAGGACTTAGGGTTAAGATGAGGTAATAAGTGGCATACAGGAAGGTGTACGTCATCAACATTACCTAATACATAAGAAGGTGAAGTAGTAATGGATGCTCTGGTTGAGATATATCTGCCTAGTTTGGCTAGAAGAAGTTGTTTGACTAACTCTAAATTTGGGAAAGAAGATATGGTTGGCTAACACTCATGTAATGAGATCAGTAATGGTTGTTTGTATAGCCAGTCTAGTACTTGATGCCATGAAAGGATGGTGGTAGAACCTCAGATGCACTTCTTTGGAAAAGAAGGTGATGAAATCCTGATAAAATGGTTTAGGGTTTTTGAGGTATTGATATTGAAGAATAATGACATACATGATATCATGATACCTCGTACTACAAAGATAATAAGTGACAGTGGTACTTTAGATACCTAAGATATATTTGCATGTGGTATATGGCCATGCAAGCCGAGGGTGATGGACGACCACCAGTAGCCCAGTGCATTGATATAAAGGAAAAAGAGTCCCCAAAAGAGAAAGGGAGTTCATCACTATGGATGTTGTAAGTCTCCCCTTGATCAAGGAAGGTCGAGATGCAATATGGGTTATGGTAGATCGCCTTACCTAGATGACATGAGAAAGAAAGAGTACTGTCAAGGGACAGATCTGGTTGAACTACCCATGAGAGAGATGGTTCAACTACACCATGATGCGAGTTCAAAGGTTCTTGAGTTTGACCTAATGGTTCCCTTCCAAAAGGTGGAAATAGGTACACGAAGAACTCGATGTTAGTACAATTTATCACCCCTAACTATGGTTAGACTAAAGGGTCTGATGAGAGCATATGTTCTCATTCAGGGTGATAGCTAGAGACAGTTCTTGTCCTATAAAAGATGTGAAGATAACCACCATAGCCAGTATCAGGATTTAAAGAAGCTCTATAAGAGAGGTTGTGTCGGTCACCACTTCAGTAAGGTGATGTTGGTGAAAGGATGACGTGATGGTTAGAAAAGGACCACAATGTGTGTAGATGAAATCGCTTTGATCGTGCAATAGCTGAAAGGAGCCTAGAGATGACGTGAGTCATGAGCAGATGCAAAGTAGACTGACATGCAGTTCACTGTGGGAGAATATATAACATGAAAATCCGACCCCTCTAAGTCATAGCTAAGAGAGTTGAGTCCCCGATGCATGGGTTCTTTTGACATGGTTAGGTGGAAAAGGTTAAGTTTGACCTTACCCCTCAGGATAAAGTAATGTGTGATAAGATCCATGTGTACAAATTTAGACCACTATGTGAGGTACTTGGACCATGTGCTGAGCAATGAACTTAGTGAGCCCCAAGGGAGGCTGACATGGCCTGAGTCATCTGTGTAGTTTATAGAAAAGAATATGTGATGAAAGAACTCAGAGAAAAGAATATGTGATGATAAAGGTTCTTTGGTAGCGCCATGGGTACGGTAAAGCCACATAGGGGCCAATGATGAACATGGAAAAGTCTTATTATGAATTGTTTATTTGCTTGATAAGAATTTTGAGGACAAAATTCCTATAAGGGGGAAGGATGTTACAACCCCAATTTTTGGGTTCATTTGGTGAGAAATGTAATTCCTCATATTAAAGATATTTGAACAAATAATGGTATAATTCATTTTGAATAAATGGATTTCATTTACAATAGCCTTGATGATTGTGTTGTGGGCTTTATTGGCTATTGGGTCCAAATAACAAGGAAATGAAGAAAAAAAATTCAATTATTAAATTAGTAAATGAATAATTGAGTTTTTGAGAAAAGAATGATGTGGAAACCTCTAGGAGGCAAAAGAATGTAATCCAGGGATGGATTTCGTGCCTCTTGGGTTCCTTGGGTTCCAAGGAGTCCATAGTTGCATAGAAAATGCAATAAGAACGGTTTACTTCAATATCATTAAGTAACAGATTACTTCACAACCAAGAAAGGAAACACGTAATAGAAGGTTTCCCCAAGGATTAACAGAAAAGGGGATTACCAAGAAAGGAATATAATTTGGAAGCCTCCGGGACACTATTCTTAAACGTTGTCCTGATAGGATTAAACCACCACTTACGGCTAACATCTATAAACACCCAAGACCGAAACAACTTTCTCTTTGTTTCCTTGAACCCTAGAAGTTCTATGGGTTGTCTATATGAGCCAACAGCCGCGAGGACCATGTGCTGAGTATGTTCCTTGTCGACGGTGAGAACCACATGGTCGGTGACCAGTGGGTCATTGACGGATCTAACGAGAGCTGCAGAGGCGACCATAATCAGATGTCGTCAACCTGTCAAGGGCAGGTCGGCACTAGATCGGATGTGCACCATGAAAATGGAGGCTAGCAAAATGGAGAAGGACACCAAGATATCATCCATATCCAAGGATCAAGAACGAGGCAACCACTATCAACCACTTAGGTCGCATCATCCTTGACTCCCACTGTTCCTCATATCTCAGTGTTTAAGCTTCCAACATTCTCTCTTGGTTCCTACTTTCTCTCTCTAGAGTTAACTCCACAAACAACCTTAATACGAGAGGTCCTCTCTCCAAGAGGGATCAAACCCACAAGCATACCCCTACATGGTGAAGCCTATGTTTGCTCATGGTTATCCATAGATCTTTATGCTTATCTATTAAGCTATTCCCTCATACTTTCCTAGCCAAGGTTTCAACCTATTGCTCGCACTACAGATACATTATGGGTGCCTATTATGCCCATATAAGCTCATGGGGTTTCCATAGGTTCTTCTCTAACCTCATCAATAAAAGAGCTATCCTTCACTCTAACATGCACGACCCTTCCCAGGGTTGGGTCTCCAGATGTACTAGGTCTTCCAACCTCTCATATCTCATATGTTATCTAAGGCATGTCCATCCAAACACCTAGTCTAACTCGTCATGCCATCTCTCTCCTTAACCTTCACCTAGGGTTATGGTTAGCATCATCCTTAGGGGATGTGCCAGGTTTCTACCTGCAATGGAGATCTCTATCTCCAAGACTAACTCTCTTTACTTATCCTCCTGACAAGGAGGTCCAGCCTCAAGTCTATTCTGAGGACATGACAACTTATGTCATATGACCTAAGCATGTATCTATTCCTTTGCGCTTAATCTATTAAGCTTATGTCCATAACATCTTATTTACATACTTTTTCATTGATTTGGTGGATGATTCTTTTAGACCTTATTAACCTTACCCATACCTCAAGAGGGTGAGGAGGAGAGAGAAAACCCTAATCCTTAAGGTCCTTAACAGAATTCGAGTTGAGAAGGGATGAATATGATGAGAATGTCCTGAAGGTATCTTATTTCGATTCATACCCTAAGACTTTGGTCAGGCAGTCACACAGATCCGGGAGTCCTCGTATTCTGACTAGTGGTGCGGAGGAAAATATTGCCAGCCCCCGGTCATGATCCTTTTCTAGACACCTCCGTGTTTCGGATAATCCTCTAATAACTCCCTTGGGTTCTATGGAGTTTGTAAAATTTAATCATTATCAGTGGTTAACTGAGGAACCTACGTTTTGATACCAAATGTTACGAACCCACCTCCCGATAACCCCCAATTAAGGGAGACTGAGAGGTCGAAGTCGCACCCATAACTTCCGGATCAAAGGTTCGACAATTAAGCAAGACTAATTATCAAATTTTAACAGACTATACTGAAAAGTTGTAAGAAAATAATTTTTTTTGCATACCTTTTTGAAAACATGGATCTCTAAGCTTCTATCAACTTAAAGATTCTACTCTAACTAATCCTCCTTGTATTTTACTTCATGTATTTCACAATATGACGATTCACTGTTTGTCCTTTTCGCTTGTACCTAAAACGCCGACAAACAAAACGTCGGTCAGCCGAAGCTAGTATGTGGGGGAAACAATAAACGTAAAACTATGATAACAACATAATCATTCAATTAATCATTTAACAATGAAGATTACTTTTTAAATATAACTCTGTGATCCATGAGTACCCTATCCTATGTACTTTCCCTGCAGTGGACCTGGATACTACCTTCCTTATGGTAGATCCCCATTAAACCCCTCATGGTCCCGCCTATAGGTGAACCAGTTTCTAGGGTTGAGTCACATGGAACTACTTGTAAGTAGCCCACTCCTTAACTCATGGCAGGCTAATGTGTCTCATAGAACTACATGTAGGTAGCCCAGTTTCTAACTCTCGGTAACCTGTACCTTGTTCTAGGATTACCCCTTTTTTTAGCCTTTTCAAAGCAATAGAGGTGGACCAGGATCTAGACAGTTATATACGCACATTTATAGTGATAATCATAGTCACTTTATAGTTGCCTGAAATAAATAGACATCCAATAGTTATTTTCAAGCAACCGATTAAATCTTCGAGAATAGCGGTGAAACTAGAGAGATTATTTATAAGCGTAACCACATACCAGATCTGATGATTTAATAGAAATATCCATGCAAATAAGAATCCAAGCAAGCAAGCATTTTCAACAAGATCCTGAAATGATCATGTAATTCCCTTTTTATTACTCATGTCATCAAGATCTAATCAACCTATCTCACTTCCTAGGGCTTCTAATTCACTTTTAGGATTTCCATTGCAATTACGATTTCCCTTCATCTTTTACTATTTCAAACCCTGATTTTATACCATTACTCATAAACCCTTATGATTAAAACCTATCTCATCCAACATGCTTATGATCGTGTTTTAACAGCATTTTCCACATATTTCAAATTAAATATGATCTCTTCCTCTTTTACCCCAAATTAGGGTTTCTAGATGCATTATCATGTTATCTTGATTTAAAACCCTAAAACATGCAATGTCTCATCTAGATTAGATTGAATCTAACATTATCATTCAACAGGCTATTATTACTCAAACTAACCCATTAGGCATCATAGATTCAATCATTAACCTCAATTAGGGTTTTAACCTAACTTTCATGTACCATTTCATCAACTTAATATACTTTTCCAATTAGGAACGTAATTAGGATTTCCTATCATTTTTTTAGATTCCTCTCCTTCTCCTAATCAATTTGCATATATAGCATGTCTTTATTCGACCTACCAATAGCTGAGTACATATTTTTCAAGATAATTGAATTTGGACCAATCAGACGATGCCACATCAAATTTTGTTATTCCCTTTTGTTATTCTCTCCAGCTATAAATAAAATTCTTAAAATTACCTCTTTGTCCATGTAGGTGACGCATACCACCAGGGGCCCTTAGTTCTTTTTCCCCTTTTCTCCTTCCTCGCACGCAGGCATCAGCCTCGGGTCGTTCTGTCGCGTGTTGGATGCGCAATGAGGCCATGGCCTCTGCGTGACTTTACCTCCTCCTTGCAGCACCTCAGCTGGTGACCTCTACGGAGGTTCGCTAGCTCGACAAGGAGCCACTGCTCCAATCCCGCCGCCTGACGCCCTACTGGCGCTCAACCTATCAGGTTAGCCGCTGGTCAGATTGAAGTCGCCTTGCCCTCCTTCCTTGGGCCCTTGCGGTGTCAAGGCAAACACCATCTCCTCCTAGTTCCGCCATGGCTTTCTACCTCCAAACCCCATAGGTGGGGAACCCCGGTTCCTTCCTCCTGGGTGCACATGTTCAAGCTTGCTGCTGTTGGGTGCTCCGACGATGGATCAACAACCAAAACCACCTAGACTCCTTCATTGTGTAGGCATGTTCAAGCATGGGAGGGGTCTTCTCCATTTTTCTAGCCTCCATTGTCTTGGTGCACATCCAATCTAGTGCCAACCTGCCCTTGACAAGTTGACGACATCTTATTATGGTCGCCTCTGCAGCTCACGTTAGATCCGTCAATGACCCGCTGGTCACCGACCATGTGGTTCTCACCGTCGACAAGGAAAAAACTCAACACATGGTCCTCGTGGCTCTTGGCTTATATAGACAACCCATAGAACTTCTAGGGTTCAAGGAAACATATAGAAAGTTGTTTCGTTCTTGGGTGTTTATAGATGTTAGCCGTAAACGGTGGTTTAATCCTATCAGGATAACGTTTAAGAATAGTGTCCCGGAGGCTTCCAAATTATATTCCTTTCTGGGTTATCCCCTTTTCCATTAATCCTTCTATTACGTGTTTCCGTTCTTGGTTGTGAAGTAATCTGTTACTTAATGATATTGAATCATATTAGTCAATATTGATCCCGTTATGTGACATATTGGTACCATTTCCAAATTTAATTACATAGGTTCCAAGTTTAGAGTGGTTATACCAAAGGGAAAGTGGCCATTCTTCCTTTCCTCTCTTTTACATCCATTGTTACGAAATTATACTTTCTTTTAAATAGAACAAAAAAAACTCCTTTTTATCAATACAACAAAATCCACTAATTTTGTATCACATTATCCTCTTATTTTGCATTATTGGTATTTTCTCTTTCCTTTTTCTCCATTGGGTCTCCTTGGACCCCAAGAAACTCTAATATTTCGAAATCCTTTTTATTGGATACTCATTATCTTTCTAGATGCATCTAAATGCATTAATCCTCATTATCATGTTGATTTCTTATTAAAATATTTCCTTTTGAGGATTTCTCTTTATCTCTCTTTTATTTTACTCATTAGTATTCCTTTTAATATTAGGAATCCTTAGGATACAAAATCCCACTAAGGATAACTCAATTTCACCTCTTTTCACTTGTTTTCCACATTTTACCATTATTTTCAATTTCTTTCCTAATAAATAAAAATTTAATTGATCTTTTCTTTTCTTATTGCATTTTCTATGCAACTTTGGACTCCTTGGAACCCAAGGAACCCAAGAGGCACGAAATCCAACCTTGGATTACATTCTTTTTCCTCCCAGAGGTTTCCACATCATTCTTTTCTCAAAAACTCAATTATTCATTTATTAATAATTGAATTTCTTTTCTTCATTTCCTTGTTATTTAGGCCCAATAGCCAATAAAGCTTACAACACAATCATCAAGTCTATTGTAAATGAAATCCATTTCTTCAAAAAAAATTATACCATTATTTGTTCAAATATCTTTAATATGAGAAATTACATTTCTCACCAAATGAACCCAAAAATTGGGGTTGTAACACCTTGTGGCCTGAATAGTGTGCCAACCCCCAAATCATATCTTCTGGAGGCAGGATGAGAGTGATAGAACACGTTCCCTCACCGTCCTCTCCACCATGGTTTTTGGAGACAAGTATGTGTGAAGATAGGAAAGGACGAAGGAATGGTGGGTCCCAGGTATTGATGTTATGCATCAAAAGACTCTCAACCCTAATCTTAATTTGTTACAACCCCAATTTTGGGTTCCTTTGGTGAGAAATGTAATTTCTCATATTAAAGATATTTGGACAAATAATGATATAAATTGTTGTGAATAAATGGATTTCATTTAAAATAGCCTTGTTGTTTGATTTGTGGGATTTATTGGCTATTGGGCCCAATAACAAGGAAATTCAATTAGTTAATGAATAATTGAGTTGTTGAGAAAAGAGAGATGAGGTAGAAATCTCTAGAAGGAAAAGGAATGTAATCCAAGAATGAATTTCGTGCCTCTTGGGTTCCTTGGGTTCCAAGGAGTCCAAAGTTGCAAAGATAAAGCAACAAGAAAAGAAAAGACCAATAAAGTATTTCTTTGTTAATAAAGAAATTAAAAACATTGATGAAATATGGAAAATAAGTGGAAAGATGTATAATGGAATAATCCTTGGTGGAATTTCGTATTCCAAGGATTCCTAATAATAAAAGGAATACAAATGAGGAAAATAAAAAGAGATACAAAGAGAAATCCTCAAAAGATATTTTAAGAAAAAGGGAAAATGCAAAATAAAAAGGGTCAATATGAGAAATAGAAATAGATAAGAAGATAAAGGCCAGAAGATATTCCCCAATTTGGGAATGCGTGCCTCTAGGTTTCCTTGAGGTCCAAGGGACCCAGAATAACAAGATAATGGTAAAGGGAAAATGAATACTACTTCATTTTGGATTAATTGATGAATAAATTGGATGAGAAGGAAACTCTCTCAACCGTTGGAATGTAACCTCCAAATTTAATGAACGGCTAGATAATGCCAAGATGAAGTTTTCCCTAAAATTTGAGAAGAAAATGTTTAATGAGGAAAGAGAAATGAATTTTCCTAGTTAATATGCTAAATTACCCTTGTTAACTCGTTTTTAGATCTTTGCTATAGAGGGGAGCAACGCTGGCCGTTGGACGATCTCATGGTCCAGAGGACTACGAACCCGAGGGCATCTGTGCGTCATCTACCCCGAGTCCAGTGGGACTGGGAGATGAATTTGAAAATTCGTTTTTCTTGGTTTGGAAGCAATGATTCGATGAACTAACAAGACCATCAGTTTTGGGAGATCTTTCCGAATAAATTAGACCCTATCTTTGAGAGCTATCATCGACAAGGGGAGAAAACCCCAAACTGCAGGACTCCTAGGTCTTAAGCCTATATAAGGGAGAGAACTCGAAGGTGCCAACATCCCTAAAAATTATCCCCATCGTCGCAGAGCTCGGCGACGAGTTGAGAGACGTTTTCAATCGTCAGTTTTGATCTGACCTACCCCCCTCTACAACCAGTAAACCACGGCGGACTTCTGGCGAGTGGTTTAGGGTGAAGGACGAGTCCGTTTGGGCGATTGAGCATCTCGTCAGAGCAAGGTGGCTGTTGCGGTTTTGTCCGCACATGGCTGCCACAGAAGAAGAGAGAATCAGAAGATTCGAGAGGGGTTTGAATGCTGACATGACTACCCCTGTGTCTGCCTTAGAGAATCAAGAGAGATTCTCTACCTTTGTTGAGTCAGTCCGAAGGATAGAGAGATCTGTGGTTGATAAGAGGCAAACCCAGAAAAGATATCCACAGTTCCAGGGTTCTTCATCTATGGACTTTAAGAAGTCTAGATCCTCTACACCTAAACCTCCACCATCTAGATCAAGTTCTCAGACTCAGTGGTCTCCAAGTAGAGGTAGAGGACGAGGACAACCACCTCGGGAGACTCAGAGTTCTGCATCAATGTCCGCTACCGGACCACAAAGACCACAAGAGAGAAGCTGCTACAACTGTGGTAAGGTGGGACATTTGATGAAGGACTGCCGATCTAGGCCTCTCAGTGTGACACAACCTCCGAGACAAGGACAACAGGGATCACAGAGAGGGCAATCTCAAGGAACAGGTGGAGGACGTGGACAAGCGTCTCAAGCTGGATCATCAGCACCACCTCAACAACAGGCTACAGTGAGGTTCTATGCTATGAACCCACCTGAGGAAGTGGTCAATCCACAAGTGGTGACATGTCAGATGGAACTTTTATATTCTGATATGTCTAAATCTTGTGTAGTATCTGTTCTGATTGATCTGGGTTCTACACACTCTTTCATCACTCGAAGAGTGATTCGTAACTGCAATATGACAACTAGTCATAGGGCATATAGGTTGTTGTTGGAGACTACGTTGAGTGAGTCTGCTGTTCTGCAAGAAGTATGCTCTCCCTGTGTACTCTTCTTTTCTAAACATCGCATTCAAGTGGACCTTATACCGCTTGATATGCAAGGATTTGATATAATCCTAGGGATGGATACCTTGGAAAGGTATCGAGTTGTCTTGGATTGTGAGTCCAAGTTGGCAGTGTTTGCTGATGAAAGCAACACATGGATCTTTCAAGGTGAAAGAAAGATTCTGCCCACCTGCCTTGTATCAGCCATGGTTGCTGATAAGTTGATGAGGCAAGGATGTTATGCATTCTTGGCCCATGTGGTAGATGTTACCAAGAAGAGTTCTAACCCTGCTGAAGTTCCTATAGTCAGGGAATTCGAGGATGTGTTTCCCGAAGAACTTCCTGGTATACCACCACCCCGGGAGATTGATTTTGAGATCAATTTGGTCCCAGATACGAAACCTATAGCCCAGACTCCGTATAGGATGGCGCCTGCCGAGATGGCAGAACTCAATAAATAGCTTCAAGAGTTACTTGAGAAGGGTTTCATCCGACCGAGTACCTCACCTTGGGGTGCTCCGGTTTTGTTTGTTAAAATGAAAGATGGATCAATGCGGTTGTGCATTGACTATAGACAACTCAATAAAGTAACAATAAAGAACAAGTATCCTTTGTTGAGGATTGATGACCTTTTCGACCAGTTGTGTGGTGCAACAGTCTTCTCCAAGATAGACTTAAGGTCTGGATATCATCAACTCCGCATTAAGGACAGTGACATATCCAAGTCTGCCTTTAGGACAAGATATGGTCACTATGATTTCACGGTTATGTCGTTTGGACTAACCAATGCACCGGCTGCATTTATGGAACTCATGAATAGAGTTTTTTGACCCTTCCTTGATCAGTGTGTTGTCGTCTTCATAGATGACATACTGATTTATAGTAAGGATTCTCAGCAGCATGAGCAGCACCTTCGCCAAACTTTGACCTTGCTAAGAGAACATAAGCTATACGCTAAGTTTAGCAAGTGTGAGTTCTGGTTATCTGAAGTGTCTTTCCTTGGACATGTGGTATCTGCCTCGGGAATTCGTGTTGACCCTACGAAGGTAGAATCTGTTCTGCAGTGGGAACAACCGAAGACACCGACGGAGATTAGAAGTTTCTTGGGATTAGCTGGTTATTATCGAAGGTTTATTAAGAATTTCAGTTCTATAGCCTTACCCTTGACCAAGTTAACCCGGAAGGATGTTCCTTTTGCTTGGAGTAATAAGTGTCAACAGTCTTTTCAGCTGTTGAAGGAGAGGTTGACAAGTGCACCTGTACTTGTGCTACCTGAGAAAGGAAAGGAAAATATAATCTTCTGTGATGCCTCCAAGAATGGACTTGGATGTGTGTTGATGTAGGATAAACAAGTGATTTATTTTGCTTCCCGACAGCTAAAGAAACACGAGGAGAACTATCCAACACACGATCTAGAGTTAGCTGCTGTGGTCCATGCCTTGAAAATCTGGAGACATTATCTCTATGGAGAAACTTTTCAGATTTTCACAGACCACAAGAACCTTAAGTACATCTTCACTCAGCATGAGCTTAACATGAGGCAACGTCACTAGATGGAGTTAATCAAGGACTACGATTGCACAATTGATTACCATACGGGCAAAGCCAATGTGGTTGCAGATGCCTTGAGTAGGAAATCAGCAACATCAACCATGGATAGAGCACAACTAAGTTCTTTGGTATGCTCTAGGAGGGATATGCTTATCTCTTTAAGGCAAGACAATGTGCAGTTGAAGGCATCATTGTTAGCAGGTTTGTTAGCTGAGATGTAGATTAAACCTACCTTAATCACATAGATAATTGAGGTGTATCTATTAAGGATATAAGAACTCACAACCCTTGTGATTCTTAATGTCCTTTATTAGTGTGGGGTATTCTTTTATTAAGAAGAATTTCAGTTATTTGATAATCATTCTCTAACTCCTTAGAGTATGATTCCTTTTTGATTTAGACATCACTATGCCTTAATCATGAGTTCACTCAATCTAATCTAGATGAGACATTGCATGTTTTAGGGTTTTAAATCAAGATAACGTGATAATGCATCTAGAGACCCTGATTTGGGGTAAAAAAGGAAGAGATCATATTTAATTTGAAATATGTGGAAAATGTTGTTAAAAGACGATCCTAAGCCTGTTGGATGAGATAGGTTTTAATCATAAGGGTTTATGAGTAATCGTATAAAATTAGGGTTTGAAATAGTAAAAGATGAAGGGAAACCCTAATTGTAATGGAAATCCTAAAAGTGAATTAGAAACCCTAGGAAGTGAGCTAGGTTTATTAGATCTTGATGACATGAGTATTTCAGGATCTTGTTGAAAATGCTTGCCTTCTTGGATTCTTATTTGCATGGATATTTCTGTTCAATCATCAGATCACGTATGTGGTTACGCTTATGAATAATCGCTCTAGTTTCATGGTGATTCTCGAAGTTTTAATCGGTTGCTTGAAAATAACTGTTGGATGTCTATTTATTTCATGCAACTATAAAGTGACTATGATTATCACTATAAATGTGTGTATATAACTGGCTAGATCCGGGTCCACATCTATTGATTTGAAAAGGCTAAAAAGAAGGGGTAATCCTAGAACAAGGTCTAGGTTACCGAGAGTTAGAAACTGGGCTTACTACGTGTAGTGCCATGAGACTCATTAGCCTTCCATGAGTTAAGGAGTGGGCTACTTACGAGTAGTGTCATGTGACTCAACCCTAGAAACTGGTTCACCTATAGGTGGTACCATGAGGGGTTTAGTGGGGATCTACCAAAAGGAAAGTAGTATCCAGGTCCACTGCAGGGATAGCACAGAGGATAGGGTACTATGGATCGTGGAGTTATATTTAAAATGTAATCTTGATTGTTAAATGATTAATTGAATGATTACGTTGTTATCATAGTTGTACGTTTATTGTTTCCCCCACATACCTGCTTTGGCTGTCCAAAGTTTTGTATGTCGGCGTTTTAGGTACAAGCCAAAAGGACAAACTGTAAATCGTCATATTGTGAAATACATGAAGTAAAATACAAGGAAAATTAGTTAGAGTAGAATCATTAAGTGGATAGAAGTTTAGAGATCCAATTTTCCAAAAAGGTATGCAAAAAAAATTTATTTTCTTACAGCTTTTCAGTATAGTCTGTTAAAATTTGATAATTATTCTTGCTTAATTGTCGAACCTTTGATCCAGATGTTATGGGTGCAGATTCGACCTCTCGGTCTCCCTTAATTGGGGTTTATCGGGAGGTGGGGTCGTAACATTTGGTATCAGAGCATAGGTTCCTCAGTTAACCATTAATAATGATTAAATTTTACAAACTCCATAGAACCCAAGGGAGTTATTAGAGCATTATCCGAAAGACGGAGGTGTCTAGAAAAGGATCACGACCGGGGGCTGGCAATATTTTCCTCTACACCGCTAGTCAGAATACGAGGACTCCTGGATCCGTGTGACTGCCTAACCAAAGTCTTAGGGTATGAATCAAAATAAGATACCTTCAAGACTTTCTCATCTTATTCATCCCTTCTCAACTCAAATTCTATTAAGGACCTTAAGGATTAGGGTTTTCTCTTTTCTCCTCACCCTCTTGAGGTATGGGTAAGGTTAATAATCTTTAATAGAATCATCCACCAAATCAATGAAAAAATATGTAAATAAGATGTCATGGACATAAGCTTAATAGATTAAGCATAAAGGAATAGATACATGCTTAGGTCGTATGGCATAAGTTGTCATGTCCTCAGAATAGACCTGAGGCTAGAACTTCTTGTCAGGAGGATAAGTAAAGAGAGTTAGTCTTGAAGATAGAGACCTCCATTAATTGCAAGTAGAAACTTGGCACATCCCCTGAGGATGATGCTAACCCTAACCCTAAGTGAAGGTTAAGGAGAGAGATGGCATGACGAGTTAGGTCAGGTGTTTGGATGAACATGCCTTAGATAACGTATGAGCTATGAGAGGTTGGATGACCTAGTACCTCTGGAGACCCAACCCTGGGAAGGGTCGTGCATGTTAGAGTGAAGGATAGCTCCTTCATTGATGAGGTTAGAGAAGAACCTATGGAAACCCCTTGAGCTTATATGGGCATAATAGGCACCCAGAATGTATCTGTAGTGCGAGCAATAGGTTGAAACTTTGGCTAGGAAACTATGAGGGAATAGCTTATGAGATAAGCATAAAGATCTAATGATAACCATGAGAAAACATAGGCTTCACCATGCAGGGGTGTGCTTGTGGGTTTGATCCCTCTTGGAGAGAGGACCTCTCGTATTAAGGTTGTTTGTGGAGTTAATTCTAGAGAGAGAAAGTAGGAACCAAGTGAGAAGGTTGGAAGCTTAAACACCGAGATATGAGGAACAGTGGGAGTCGAGGATGATGTGACCTAAGTGAATGATAGTGGTTGCCTCGTTCTTGATCCCTGGAGATGGATGATATCTAGTTTTACGGTGATTCCCGAAGTTTTAATCGATTGCTTGAAAATAACTGTTGGATGTCTATTTATTTCATGCAACTATAAAGTGACGATGATTATCACAATAAATGTGCATATATAACTGGCTAGATCCGGGTCCACATCTATTGCTTTGAAAAGGCTAAAAAAAGGGGTAATCCTAGAACAAGGTCTAGGTTATCGAGAGTTAGAAACTGGGCTACCTACGTGTAGTGCCATGAGACTCATTAGCCTACCATGAGTTAAGGAGTGGGCTACTTACGAGTAGTGTCATGTGACTCAACCCTAGAAGCTGGTTCACCTATAGCAGGGACCATGATGGGTTTAATGGGGATCTACCATAAGGAAATTAGTATCCAGGTCCACTACATGGATAGCACAAAGGATAGGGTACTCATGGATCGCAGAGTTATATTTAAAATGTAATCTTGATTGTTAAATGATTACATTGTTATCATAGTTGTGCATTTATTGTTTCCCCCACATACCAGCTTCGGCTGACCGACGTTTTGTTTGACGGCGTTTAAGGTACAAGCCAAAAGGATAAACAGTAAATCGTCATATTGTGAAATACATGAAGTAAAATACAAGGAGGATTAGTTAGAGTAGAATCCTTAAGTGGATAGAAGTTTAGAGATCCAAGTTTTTAAAAAAGTATGCAAAAAAATTTATTTTCTTACAGCTTTTCAGTATAGTTTGTTAAAATTTGATAATTATTCTTGGTTAATTGTTAAACCTTTGATCCGGAAGTTATGGGTTCCACTTCGACCTCTTGGTCTCCCTTAATTGGGGGTTATCGGGAGGTGGGGTCGTAACACAAGGTCTTGGTCCCCTAATAATGGAATAGTCCCCAAGTCTCGCTAACATCTGTTGGTGATGGCCTCCTCTTTCAAGTTGTCAACCCCAATTTTATAGGGTTGAAGATAGAGATTGGGTCATTGGATCCCCGTCATTGCTAGATCAATGAAAGGAAAACACCATGTTGTCCACACGGCTAAAAGGTCGTCCGGTGATAGGGTGAATAAACCAGCCAACTAAGTTGTATCATGGTATAAATATGTTTGTAATTATATCATACTTATATCATTGAATCAAATACTCAATCCGTAACACTTTCATATGGTTAATCTAAATGCCATGAATTTTTTGGCCCTTAATTCCTGAACATGTAAACTGACATTTAACCAAGTTTGTTATCAAGAATCTAATATTAGGTCATCTAACTTAATTCCTCAAGTAACCTCATAATTAAGTGTGTAAACTTTGCATACAAGTCAATAAATCATTACATATTCATCAAGCAAGTTCAAATACATCAAAAAGGTGACTATACATTCATGGATTATACTTATGGGTGTGTAACCACATACATGAATAATTCGTATTCCTAAAATCAGGAGTATCACATTTCTTGGAAAACCCTTACAATCTCTTCCACTCATGTATGTAACTCCTCCAGTTATTGAATGTGAAACAAGCGGTTTCACATGTTCATCTCCCATGATATCCACTCTTACATTAAATTTCTACCCATTTTTTTTTATTACAACCATAACAATTAAACCAAAGTAAATCTAATCCCCAAGCAATGCAAAACTAACATCTGGTTAATCATTTTTTATGCAAATGAGCACCAACCACCCAACTATGATACATGACAAACACAAGGATTTCATCCAACCCTATCATCTTCTTTGTTATACAATTTCCTCTTCTCCCATTAACTGATCTACATATGGACACTCACCTCTGAGGGTAAGTTTCACAATAACTCGAGAAAGACCTACATGAAATTCTTTGCCTCTTACCACAACTTCTCTAGAATCTCAACATTTTTTTCTTCAATAGGAAGAGAATGAACAACTTTTCCCACTCTCCTACTTGTGTTCCATCGAGTATTTACTATATGCATAAGTTGTTTTGGTATAGAAGAAGCATGCTATATGTTGGGAATTGTTGTGGGCAAGTGATGATGCTCTTCAAGACTAAAGGTGCAATATTTAATGTGGAAAACTCTCCCCAAGACAAGGAGAGAAAAACAATGGGGCAATACCCTAATTACAACTCACACTACCCATATTTAATCACATATAAATCTAGTAAGCTCCCCTATCTGAGAACAAAGATAAGGCAGAATAGAATTACACCCAATATGTACAAACCCTCCCTTTTCACTTTTTTTCCTCATAAAACCACTGCCAATTTTGGGGATTGCTTATTTCCATTGCGACCGCTGACCGGTCCACCTCTTCTCCTTATGAGGTCACCTACCTCGTTCTTATCTGTGGTACTCATTCTAGTTGGCGCCTCCAACTAGAACTCCAACGTGCCACCAGAACCCTCTCTGCCTGAGAGAGCCAATATGTGTCCTCTGTTGATCAGACGATCTGTTGTTGTTTTTATTTCACCAATAGTGTGCCACCAACCTATGTGTTCCTTCTGCTACTCAATTCCACTATCGTGGTTGATGCACCACCTATGTGTCTCTGATTGATGTGTGTCTATCGCTGACCATACATATCACCATCGTTGTCGTAGACATCGACTGATGAGTATCTTCCTCTGCTCGAATCCATTGTCATAGTTGATGTCAATGTTGCAATGCCAACAAAGTGCCACAAATTGATGTGTGTTTTCCGCTTCTTGGACCTGCCTCCATTTTTGATGCAATGTCATTGTGTTTCCGACTGCCAACCACTACTTAATCTTAAGCCAAAGTTGATGGCCCTCTCTTATTCACAAGAGAGTTTCTCTATTGGTGCACCAAATGTGTCACAAATTGTCAATTGACACTACTACAGAACCTACCTTTAGTGTCAGTTATTTAAGGCCTTTAGTGTCGGTTTTTGAGCGACGACTATGTGGGCGACACTAAAAGGTCACCCATTACGCGTCGGTTCCAGAACCGACACCCAAACTCTTCGCGCGCGACCGAAAACGCGCCATCAGGGGACTATATGTGTCGGTTATTAGTTAAGCAACCGACACCCATAACCTTCGCGCCACAGAAAGGGCTCCATCTTGGGCGCTATCCGTGTCGGTTATAATCCAAAAATCGACGAAATATGTCTTCGCGCCAAAAGCATATGTGTCAGTGACATATAAATAACCGACACTGTAACGTTATGTGTCGGTTGTTTACAAATACCGACGCCTGTTATTGGCGCCAGCTTGGGCACTATCAGTGTCGGTTTGTAGTAAGAACCCGACACCATATATGTTCGCGCCACAGGAAATAGGCGCCGGTTATTTCTAAAAAACCGACATTACATAATTGTGTGTCGGTTATTTACAAATAACCGACGCCTATTCTTTTTTTTTTTACAGACCTGCAGACCTGCTGTGGCTGGTCGCAGGATGAGAAACCTACAGTTCAGTTAACTGAACTGCAGGTTTTACGACATCCATTGATATCAGCCAACAATAGGCCACAAACCTGCAAATTTAACAATAAAAATATTCACACATGCATTTCGCAATACAACCTGCAGTTCTATTTTATTTTCACACATTTAGAAACATTCATGTAGCTAGCAATCTGTAGTTGCATTCATTCACATTCAGACATGTAGAAACATTGATATAGTAACCTAACTTTCATTCATTTTCACTCAGACACATGTAGAAACATCTAGACATGTAGAAACATTCACACATATTATAATTCAGAAATTCATTTACAAAATCCCCACTATTTGTATGGTTGTTGCCCATTTTTCTCTTACTTCATTTCATTCTCCCATCGTATAGGGAGCATGTACATCTGGTAAGTCCGTTCCTGTCGTGGGGTCAACTTTAAACACCTGTAAAGAGATTGATGTATATATAGAATTAATGAGCTATAAATAAGATTGATATATTTCATATTATCTAATGAGACTATATAATACCTGAGCAATACAATCGATGTCCGTACAACATGACAGACTAACACATATATAGTACATAACAACAGCATCGTCGAATTTACATACAACACTAGCTTAGTACATATATAGTGGGACTTATAAGGTGACGATCCCACCTGGTAAAATAGGTTACCGACAACTACATGTTACGACTGGGAGGTCGTGATTCAGCAACCATATGCATTAGCAGGAGGACAAACAGATCACCATATGTTTGTCCTCATATGGTGATCTGTTTGTCTCCTGCTAATGCATATGGTTGCTGAATCACGACCTCCCAGTCGTAACATGTAGTCGGTAACCTATTTTAGCAGGTGGTATCGTCACCTTAGTCCACTATATATGTACTAAGTTAGTGTTGTATGTAAATTCGACGATGTTGTTGTTAAGCACTATATATATATGTGTTAGTCTGTCATGTTGTTATATGAATCTGAACCACTTGTGTGTGCTGCACTTTATGTATTGTATTTGTATCCTGCTTCTCTTCATTGGGGCTTCTTCCTGCATATTCTGCATAGCTATGTCATGTCCGTCCTGCATAGCCTTCTTCCTATATTTATTTTTCAAAGAGAATACAAACAAAAATTATTAATGTAGAGTTAGTGAAATACTTATCAATGTCTAGAATTGGAATAGATCAAGAACCTACTCTCAGCATCGCATATGTAATCTCGGGTGAGATTGGTCCTATATTTCTTTAGCACCCTCCCACAATGTTTTGCATTTGTATTAACTAGAATATAATGAAACATCAAATCAGAAAATGATATTGATATTAAAAAAGTAAACATTTAGCTTTAATAAAAAAAATATAAACATGCACACCTCTAAAATTGTGATCTTTTCTCAATTAACAATCCTTCATTGTAATCTCCGCGCACATATAAGTCATCATTAGCTTCATTATTTTCTGGAGTTGGCAACCCAACTGAGAATGGACTGGAGTCATCATATTTATCATAGTACTCTTCTTCATCTATAGGATCTTCAATGAACTGTCTTTTACCATGAAGAACAACCGACCATTTATCATTTGCAGGATCATCGATATAAAATACTTGTTTCGCTTGTGATGCAAATATGAATGGTTCAGCCTTCTCGCCAATCTTTTCAAAGTTCACCAAAGTGAAACCCAATTCATCCACTATAACTCCTTTGGTGTTATCAACCCAATTACATTTGAAGAGTGGAATTCTGAAATCTATGTAGTCAAATTCCCATATCTCTTCAATGACACCGTAGTATGACATTTTAGCTTCACGTGGACTCTTATCCTTTGCACTTGCAAAAAACATAGTCGATGCTTGAAGGGTGACCCCACTGTTTTGGACGACACTCTTATCATCTTGGCGCTTTGTGTAATATGTGAATCCATTAATGTCATACCCTTCATAAGATATAACAGTCAACTTTGGTTTAAAGGCGAGGCATTTGATAGTTTCAGTAATATCATCTGGTGTTTCAGATAGTTGATGTAAGACTTTATCTTCAAACCACTTAATAAAAGTCTTGTTATGCTCTCTAGCAAGCCACATTGTATTGGATCGAGGATATTGTCTTTTGATGACATTGGTATGTTCCTCGATATAAACGTTCACTTCGTCCATGTTGTGTAAAATATACAAGTGAGCTTGTTCCAACTGCTCACGGCTGATTACTTTCACACGTGATCCCAAAATTCCTTTGCCAATTAGCTCGTCAATATTCTTGTCATTATCAGGAGTGTCATTACCACTGAGAAAGTCATTGCAGAAATCTATAACCTCTCTCGCCACATAACCTTCAATAATACTCCCTTCAGGCCGATAATGGTTTCGAACATCACCTTTAAAAACGCTCATGTATCGTTCAAAGGGATACATCCAATGCAAGAAAACCGGGCCCAAGATTTTCACTTCCCTAGTCAAGTGGACAACAAGATGTACCATGATATCAAAGAACGAAGGAGGGAAATACATCTCAAGCTGACATAGGGTAACAACCACTTCTCTTTGCAAATTATCGAGAGTCTCAGGGTCAATAACTTTGCTGCAGAGACTGTTGAAAAAGAAACAAAGTCTGGTGATTGCAAACCTTACATGCTTCGGCAATATAGATCGAATTGCCACGGGCAATATTTGTTGCATTAGAGTGTGACAATCATGAGATTTAAGTCCTATCAACTTCAGATCTTTCATTGATACCAATCTACGGATGTTGGATGAGTAACCATTTGGCACCTTAACATTTATCAAGCATTCACAAAAAGCTTTCTTCTCTTTTCTAGACAACGTGTAACATGCGGGAGGTAAGTATGTTCTTTTACTACCCATTTCACGTATTTCTGTTAATTCTGACCTTATTCCCATTTCACGTAGGTCCAGTCTGGATTTTATCCCATCTTTAGTCTTACCTGGTATATTTAACAGAGTACCAATGATGCTATCACAGACATTTTTCTCAACGTGCATTACATCGATACAATGTCTGATTGTCAAAGAACTCCAATAAGGAAGATCCCAAAATATTGACTTCTTCTTGAATGAAGAATTGTCACTCCGTGTAGTACATTGTGATCTCTTACCAAATTCATTGACAAAGTCTTTTATTCTGTCATAAACAACCTCCCCTGGTATAGGTTTAGGTGCACTGCGTTCCTCATTCAATCCATTGAATGCTTTGCGCTTCCTACGATACAGATGGAATTTTGGAAGAAACCTTCGATGACCGAGATATACATTCTTACCGCCATGTTTTAGTCTTGTTGAATCAGTGTTCTCTTCACATATAGGACACGCTTTAGCTCCTTTGACACTATATCCAGACAAATTCCCATATGTTGGAAAGTCATTAATAGTGCAAAACAACATAGCATGCAAACGAAATGTCTCTCTTCGTGAAGCATCATAGGTCATCACACCTTCACCCCAGAGTTTCTTTAAGTCATCAATCAGAGGTTCAAGATAAACATCGATGTCATTTCCAGGTTGTTTAGGACCCGATATCAACAACGACATCATTACGTACTTATTTTTCATACACAGCCAGGGAGGAAGATTGTATATAACAAGCATGACTGGCCAAGTACTATGTTGACTGCTCAATGTCCCGTACGGATTCATCCTGTCTGTACAAAGCCCAAGTCTTAGATTCCTGTCTTCTTCACCAAATTCAGGGTACAGTACATCAATCTTCTTCCAGTGTGGGGAATCAGACGCATGTCGTAGGATCCCATCATTATTTTTCTTAACATCTGCATGCCACCTCAAATTCTTCGCATCTATCGGATTGGCAAACAAGCGTTGAAACCGTGATATTATAGGTAGATACCACATCACCTTGGCAGGAGAACCAATTTTGGACTCCCCCAAAGTCGTCAATTTATACCGTGACGCACCACATTTTGGACAATCTTTCAAATCTGCATAGTCCTTTTGAAATAATACACAATCATTAGGGCATGCGTGTATCTTCTTGGCATCCATTCCCATTGGGCACAACAATTTCTTTACCTGGTATGTTGAAATTGGAAGCTCGTTCCCTTCAGGAAGCATTTCTTTCAACAAAGACAGCAATGACGTGAAACTTTTGTCGCTCCATCTATTGTTAGCTTTCAACTTATACAATCTCAACACAGCGTTAAGCTTCGTAAACTTAGTACAACCTGTGTATAACGGCATCTCAGCATCATGCACAATGTTTCTAAAAATGGGAGGTGGATTGGTGTGCTCTACCCCACAACTATCCAGCATCGCATCAACGATGTCTACTGGAACTGGTTCATTCACATCTACATCATCGTAGGCAATTTCTTCTTCCACACAAGCACTGCTATCGACATCCACTGGTTTCGGGTTTGAAATCTCTCCATGCCAGTGCCATTCTGTATAGCCTTGTATAATCCCGTTGCACATGACATGAGTCATGATTTCGTCACCAGTGTTGACTTTCAGGTTGTTACCGCAATGTCTACATGGACAATAGAACCTATCTCCAGGTTGTTTCCTATGTTCCTCGGCAAATTTAATGAACTGGTGAAGACCAGAAATAAACTCTGGGCTGCAACGATTGCGAATGGACATCCATGATCTATCCATTCTATGATCAAAGAGAAAACAAGTATATATTAGGACAAGATTAGGGTCTAGGGTTAACAAATACATGTTATGTCATTATTATATATAATAAATGTGTACCACCTATCCATTCTTGAACACCTAATCTCACTAGTAAGTGTATAATGTGTATTGGGTTTTCAAGAAAATTTCGGCAGCATTTCCCCGCTGTTCTCCAAGTACATATGTACTTAGAGAACAAACGGGGAATGCTGCCAAAATTTTCTTGAAAACCCAATACACATTATACACTTACATCCTAAGCGAGATTATGTGTTCAAGAATAGTCCCAAACCGGGGACTATCCAATATTTACTCCTAATGAGTAAATCTTGGACGGGTTTCTAGGCCAACAAATAATGTATTGTCATTCTTATACCTAAAATCCTAGTTCTTCAAGTTAGGGTGATTATTGATGTCTTTTAAAGCATGATTGGCAATTTAGGGAAAAGGTCATCATTTACATTCCAAGCATGTCACATGTGTGCATTACAGTTCATCATTAAGAAAGATATAAGCAAGTATGTCGTACTAAAATAGACTAAACAATATAAGAAATTTTTTTTGAGGCAAGACAATATGAGAAAATAGTAGTGTAATCATGTAAATGAGAACACACACTTCAGTTATAAGCATTCATGTAACAACTTACAGTTCCATTCATGGGAACACACACTTTAGTTATAACAATAACTAAACAAAGGGGTTGGTGTACCCCTAAACATGCGCATAATTAAAAAAACTATTAATACAGACAAGTCTAGATAGATAGACAACTAAATACTACACCAACATGGTCCTGCATGCATCAGTAACTTCTTTTTGATGATGAAGCTGTGTCACGAAGCTCCTCGCTGTATTTAGCCGAATCTGAACTGACAGGGGCCTCAGATTCAGATTTGTACGAGCTGATATGTGACGCCGTGCGCTCATACCGCAGAAGATGATCGGGGGTCTCGCAGTTGTTGTCGGTTATCCAAACTTTGATGGAATTATCGCCAACTGGACAGAGAAAAAGCCTATTCCAACGGACCAGATACAACTCTCCAATCCAATCACGCCAACCGGATTTTGATACAAGATTTCCCGCCAAATCATACTCAACCTCGATTACATGTGAATAATTTCCAAAAGTTAGGGTCACTTTACCAGGCATGTAGTGTCTTCCTTTTAGAAAACGCCAATGTTTGGGTATGACCAATTGGTTTAAGGAACGATCATCTAGGATGATGTCCAATTGTTCTTCAATAGGGAACGTTAACATTGACATAGAGGCCCAATTCATAGTCATTGTTATGGGAAGACAGAGACTGCACAATATTAGTATTAACAAAGTGTAAGTACATATAACGATGTTATATATTTTCAGAAAAAATTGTATAACATCAGTTAACCTTTTATTGCTTGTCTAGGTGCTTACTAAAATAGAACCATTATATGGAACTAAAATGGAACCATTATATGGAACTAATCCTACATTATACACATACTTTTCCTGAGTAAAATAATGTGCACTTCATGGAATTATTAAGATCTGAATATATATAAGTTATTTCTACCTACTTTGATGGGATTTTATAACATTCGAGTCTTCCATTTAAGGCATTAGATGCATATATTGCAGTACATGTATTCAAATCAGTTGAAGCACAAAATCAGTACCTAAACCTAAACACAAATAAGTAAATAACTTAAAAAAAATGTCCAGCAGCTGCTTGGGCGTGCCTTGACACCGCCCAAGCAGCCACCGGAGCAGAGGAGAGGGCGGGGGGGGGGGGAGCAGAAGGCAGGGAGGGCGGGCGGGCATACCTGGCGGAGAGGGCGGAGGGGTTAGCTGCTACCGGCGACGCGGAGAAGGAGACTGGCGGGCGGAGAGGCAGCCGGCGGGCGGAGAGGAGGCCGGCGGGGGACTGCTTCTCGCGTAGAGGCAGAGAGAACGACGGCGGCAGCGAGGCAGGTAACAGCAAGGAGCCGACGGCGGCGCCGGCGAGCATGAACAGCAAGGAGCACGACGGCGGCGGCGAGCACAAACGGCAGGAGCGGCGGCGGCGGCAAGGGTAGAAATCGCCGGAGCTAGGTATATCGGGAACGAAATAGGGGAAATGGGAAGAATCGTTCGGGCAGGGGAGCTATTAAGTTAACAATATGTGTCGGTTATTTTAAACAACCAACAACTAAACCAATAATGTCGGTTGTTTGCTAAAAACCGACAACTATACTGGACTATCGTCGTCGGTTTTAAATAAAAGACAACCGACAACTATACCTATCTCGCGCTTACACTTTGGTCGTCGGTTATTTATTAAAGAACCGACAACATATGTCAAATTTTGGAGCCAATTTTTTTGCTGGAATTTTGGGTTTGGCGGTTGAGTTTATGTGTCGGTTGTTAATTACATAACCGACACGTAATAAAAGCGGTACCCGTGTCTGGTCGACCTTCATTGGTTGGATGTCGGTTTCTGTTAAAAACCGACATATTAGGGTTTATGTGTCGGTTTTTGTATACAACCGACACCTTGAAAACCGACTTTATAAGCCATTTCTGTAGTAGTGTGATACTTCACTTCAAGCCAAAGTCATTGACCCTCTCTTACCACAAGATAGCACCATCAATTGTTATTGTTCTTTAGTTCTTCTACCACAGAAGGCACCAACAACTGGTGGGATCACACACCAACAGGTGGAATGATCTCAATGGCCTCTCCTAGGGCTTCTATAAATAGGGACCATGCCATGTGGTTGCAACTAGGAATCCTATTCCAATTTCAAACATTAATCAATCCCACACACAAGGAGCCACCTTATTTCCTTTTTGGATTCAACTCCTATTAGGATTGGCAACACAAAATAACTCATATTAAGTCCATATCCCAATAGGACATGGTCTGAAACCTTCCATATGCCAACAATCTCCCCCTCTAGCCCATAACAGAGACTTTATCTTTAGCGATATTTTGGAATAGCTTTTAGACCCCATTACCGTGTGTGATGGATCGAATCTCCTTAAACAATTCAGCATATTGTTGTTTTCGTCCATCTTCTTAAAGTTCCACCATGACTTCACTCTATTTCTAGACAATTGAGATGAAGCATCCTGGTAGTATCGATTCACTCTCGATGACCATATCTAGAACTTTGTTTACTCTCCCTAACCGGTCAATCGAGTCATCCTGGATGAAAATAATGTTTCTGACCTTCTGCAGTATGCCTCACAAACCTTCTTTTAATACTCCCTTATCGATGTAACCCCACATCAAGAGTCTGATCCTCCATTATGCATGAATCAACTACATGTCCACTGTATTGTTCTTCTTCCTCATGCGCTCATTCTTTAGAAGAAATCTTTTGAGTGACCTTCTCTAAATGGGAGTCGTCGTGTTGCATATTGTTGTCCTTCTAGATTGAATCCCACATCTCAGACATGCAGTTATTCTCATGATCGCTTCTTGTAGATGTTGTCTATCCTGTCTTCAGATTCGATCTCACTACACCCACTACATCCTTCAAACCTTGCTCAGGTACCACTTGTTTGGAATTGTTGTGAGCAAGTGATGATGCTCTAAAAGACTGAAGGCACAGGATTTAATGTGGAAAACTATGCCCATGACAAGGATAGAAAAACTACTACGCTATACCAGCCAATGAGCACTATGTAATCCGAATTACAACTCACACTACCCAGATTTAATCACCCCTAAATCTACAAAGCTCCCCCGCCCAAGAACAAAGTTAAGAAAAAACAAAATTACACCAAATATGTACAAACCCTCCCTTTTCACTTTTTCTCCTCATGCGCCACTCTCGTTGATGGGGATTGTTTGTTGCCTTTGCGACTGCTGATCAGGTCGCCTCTTCTCCTGACGAGGTCACCTACCTCATTCTTGTTTGTTGTACTTGTTCTAGTTGGTGCCTCCAACTAAAACTCCGACATGCTGCGAGAACCCTCTCCATATGAGAGAGCCAATAGGTGCCCTTCACTGATCGCACATACCATTGTTGTTGTCATGTCACTAATAGTGTGCCACCAACCAATATGTGCTTTCTTCTACTCAGATCCACCGTCGTGGTTGATGCAACACCTATGTGTCGTTGACTGATGTGTGTCTTTTGTTGTCCGGACATACCGTCGTCATTGTCGTAGACACCGACTGATGAGAGTCTTCCTATGCTTGGATCCACTACCGTAGTCAATGTCGATGTCGCGACACCAACAAAGTACCTCCAACTAATATGCATGCTCTGCTATTTGGACTCACCTCCATTATCGATGTACTGTTATTGTGTTGCTGACTACCAACCGCTACTTCGCCTTGAGGCAAAGTTGGTGATTCTCTCTTATTCATAAGAGATCCGCTCTACTGGTGCACCCAATATGTCATCAATTGTCCGTCGCTACTTCACTTCAAGGCAAAGTGGTTGGCCCTCTCTTACCACAAGAGAGTACAATCAGTTGTTATTGTTCTCTGTCTTTTACCATAAAAGGCACCAACAACCAACAACTGCTGGGATCACACATCAACAGGTTGGATGATCTCAATGGCCTCATCCATGACCTCTATTTATAGGCCCCATGCCATATGGTTGTAACCAAAAATCTTATTCCAATTCTCAATCCAATTTCAAATATTAATTAATCTCACACATAGGGAACCACCTTTTTTTTTGAATTCAACTCATATTATGATTGGTAACACAAACCAACTCCTACTAAGTCCAAATCCTAATAGAACATGGGCCAGAATCTTCTCTAAAGATTGCAAATTCAAGGAAGATCTGAAGTATATCTTGTGCACATAGGATCCCGAGGACTATTCTCTCAACTTCCAGGACACTTCACAACGGAGACACTATGTCGTGGTTCCAAATAGGTACTCCCCTATGGATTTTTTTGGAAGACACTCACATATCAACAATGGCTCCACCTGATAATACAACAAGAGTTTAACTTTCCTGACGCGTGACCCGCTGTAACGCGGGGTTTGACGCGCGGAAACCAACCTCTGCCCACTGCACCCTGCTCCTCTGACACCCTGTCAGTCCTGTCTCCACCACATCACAGCCTGCCACTCGGCCACGCGGGCAGTTGGCAGGTTTTTTTTGTTTTTTTTACATTTTTTTTATTTTGGGCATAACTTTTAAAATATAAGGAATTTTTTAATAAAATAAAATGCATTTGAATGCTTATAGAAAATACATTCTAACGAGACCCATATTGACATATTTTTAAAAGAAAAAAATATGTACACAAATATACATATTACTACTGCTATCGCGCCCACTGTTTTTCTTACTGCGCCCAGTGTTTTTCTTAATGTGCCCATTTCTCCTCAATGCGCCCATTTCTCCTCAATGCGCCCATTTCTCTCTTCAATGCGCCCAGTCTGCTCAATGCACTCATTTCTCTTTTCAATGCGCCCACTTCTCTCCTCAATGCGCCCACTTTCGAGTCAATGTGCCCATTTCTCTCCTCAATGCGCCCACTTTTCTCCTCAATGCGCCCATTTCTTTCAACAATGCACCCACTTTTGAGTCAATGCGCCCATTTATATTTTCAATGTGCCTATTTCTCTCCTTAATGCGCTCACTTTTGAGTCAATGCACCCACTTTTCTCCTCAATGCGCACATTTCTCTCTTCAATGCGTCCAGTCTGCTAAATGCACTCATTTCTCTCTTCAATGCGCCCACTTCTCTCCTCAATGCGCCCACTTTCGAGTCAATGCGCCCATTTCTCTCGTTAATGCACCCACTTTTCTCCTCAATACGCCCATTTCTTTGCTCAATGCACCCACTTTTGAGTCAATGCACCCATTTCTGTCTTCAATGCGCATATTTCTCTCCTTAATGCGCCCACTTTTGAGTCAATGCGCCCACTTTTCTCGTCAATGCGCTCATTTCTTTCTTCAATGCACCCAATCTGCTCAATGCACTCATTTCTCTCTTCAATGCACCCACTTCTCTCCTCAATGCGCCCACGTACGAGTCAATGCGCCTATTTCTCTCGTTAATGCGCCCTTTCTCAAAAATATATTAAATATTATTCTTGTTGGATTGCATTTTATGTAACAAATCCAACGTTTTTATTTCATTAAAAGTCTCATTACGTATCAAAAGTTATGTGCAAAATAAACTTTTCTTCATATTTCTGCCTCAATCTCCCTAAAAAAACTATCAAATCAGCCTCTTACCTACCCCTACCACCTCACCTTTGCAAAACCACCTCCATCCACCTACCAGCAGAGCCCATTCACCAAAACCGATCACAGGCAGCAGGAGGGGCCGCGTCAAAACGCGCGTCATCCCCCCTGCGCGTCCTGTGAGCATTTTCCATACAACAATGGCTCCACCTGATAATACGGTGAGTTTATGAGGGAACTCTGTCACATCGACATATCATTGAGCGTCATTTCCTGTGATCTATTAATCACTACGGTATAGCATCGGGCCAAGATGTCTGTGTGTGCTGATATGTCCCTTTCCGTCCCTATCCTGGAAAAGACATCCATCTTTCATCTTCTTACTTCTCACTTGAACAGCAATTTTTCCCATTGACGTGCATTCCATAGAAATACAATTTTTAGTCTTTTTTGGGTAAGAAACTGAATGCAAGTATCTTTAAATCATATCTGATATATTGGCTTTGTTATTTGTTTTAACTTCACTCCTGGTGTTTATATTGAGTCTGACATCTACGTGTCACATACTTAGCCTTGTAAATTTTAAAGTACAAGGAAGAAATAGAGGACGTTCGCTAAGTGTGATCTTATTTTAACGACTGAAAATAACATGTCAGAAATGTGCAAAGTTGAGAAGTCGACAACCGAGTAGAGCTCTCAGGAACACACAATGGTTGACGAAAGAACATATGTATATGGTATTTGGCAGGTCACCCTCCCTCCACCTCATGCTATTGTTTATTAATTATTACAGTTTCATTCCACTTGTATTTTAGATTTATTTTCTTATATTCAATCAGCTATAAATGATTATACTAACATATTTTTTTTTACCAAATAGTTTGATTACAAATTTGTTTCTCCAAGAAAGTAGCAATCCAATAACCGACATAAAATCAATAACCTTAGTATTGAAACAAAAGGAATGTCACCTCCTTCAAAAAACTACATGTTGACTCTAGGGGTGTAAACAGTGCGGGTATGGTGCGGGCCTGGCCGTACTCATACTCATACTCATCTAATATAGCGGGTCCGGTTCCCGTTCTAGACTTGTATAATACAAAATTTAGACCCGTAGCATACTCGTACTCGCAATATTAGAGAGTATGCGGTGCGGATATATGGATAAGCGGTTCTATAAAACATCATATGTTTATGTAAGAGAAATGACTATGTTCTATATATTTTAATACAGCAAGATTTTGTTATTATATAGTATATTAACATGCAATAGTTATATTAGATAATGATATATTTTATACATTAAGATTAATTAAGTTAATTATTTAGATATTTTTATCCACCATTATAATGTTTAACTATATAGAAAATATTGTAAATTGGTAGATATTTCAATTTTAAGTTTATATGTGATGTTCATTATTGTAACTAGAATAGTTGATTGTTAATTTTATGACTAGTCTCAACCGTGTTATGGTTAGTGTAGGATATAATTTCAAGAATTATATTATTTAGACTAGTAAAGTATGTTATATATAATATGTTATTTAAGTAGTTACTTATGTAGAGTGGGTACACGGGTCTAGCGGGTATGTGTCCAATCATACCTATTATTAGACCCGCTTATATGCAGGTCCAAAGGTATACTGGTCCAAGGGTATGCGGGTATAAAAAATTAGATATGTGATAAGTTACTTAAAGGTCTGAGTTTGCCGGTCTCCGAGTCTACCAGTACCTATTTACAGCCCTAGTTGACTCTGGTCACGGTCTTAAAGGTATCTTTTTCCTGAGGTACAAAGATCCATAACAACTGTCATAAAAAAATTTAATTGCTTAGCTTCATTACTTAAACTGCAACATCAATGCCACCACTACTAAGATATAGAAATCTACACCTAATTGGTTTAAGGCCGGCAGACATGCCAATAGAGTCAGACACGTCATCGCTCTTCTTGATCTAATGTATAACAGTTTCCTTAGTTGCTACTTTTAAGAAAAAGACAAAAAAATTGTAGTGACGACATATAATTACATATTAGTTTATGCACAGTGATCAATGCATTCTCTACCATATTTGGATCTCGTATTATTATTGAGCCAATTCCGATCATGATAATCTAGTACTTCTTGCAATCAACCTTATACAACATGCACAGGATTATTATATTTTTCAGAAAAAAAAATATAATTCATTGTGATCCATATGTAGGCAATGGTCATTACACTTTTTTCGAATAGTGACCTTCAATTTATTGATTGGAGAGATTTTTAACATATTGGTCCTACTTAAAGGTATCTTTTTTTCTGATGTACAAAGTTTCAGAGGTACGATCAACGGAAATTTAATTAGTGAGCTTCATCACTTAAACTGCAACACCAACGCCACCACGACTACGAGACAGAAGTCTACACCTAATTGGTTTGAGGCCGTCAGACATGCCCATGGAGTTAGATACTTCATCGCGCTTCTTGATCTAATGTATAAGAATTTCCCTAGCTGCTGCTTTTTATTTTTTTTCTCTGGTGAATGATAGGAAGACATGAATAAAAAGGCAAATATATTTTTAAATATATTTGGATCTCATATTATTATTTTCCAATTCCAATCATGATAATATAATACTTCTTGCAATCAACCTTATAAAATTAACAAGGCACAAGGCTATGATATTTTTCAGAATCCCTATCAATCAGAAAAAATAATGATTCATGTGATCCATATGCAGGCAATGATCTTGACACTTTTCAGATTGTGACCTTCGATTGGAGAGATTTTCGAGATATCGGTCCTACTTAAAGGTATCTTTTTCCTGATGTACAAAGTTCCACATTTACGGTCATTAAAAATTAAATTGGTGACCTTCATCACTTCAACGGCAGCATTGATGCCACCACCACTACAATACAGAAATCTACACCTATTTGATATAAGCCCGTCAAACATGCCCATGGACTCAAACACGTCATCGCTCTTCTTGATCTAATGTATAAGAGTTTCCCTAGTTGCCATTTATTGTTTTTTCGATGGTGAATGATAGGAAGACAAGAAAAAAAAAAGACAAATAAATTTTTTAATGACAACATATAATCAGATAATATATATTTGGAACCCATATTATTGTGCACAGTTGTCAATGCATTTTCTAATATATTTGAAACACATATTATTGTTTACCCCAATTCCAATCATGACAATATAGTACTTATTGCAATCAACATTATACAACATGCACAAGACTATTATATTTTTCAAAATCCTTATCTAACAGAAAAAGACTGTGATTCATTGTGATCCATATGCAGGTAATGGTCTTGACACTTGTGTTGGGTAGTGACCTTCGATTTATTGATTGGAGAGATTTTTGACATATTGTTCCAACTCAAAGGTATCTTTTTCTTGATGTACAAAGTTCCATAGGCACGTCATAAAAAATTTAATTGATGAGTTTCATCACTTAAACTGCAACACCAATGCCACCATCACTACAATACAAAAGTCCACACCTAATTGGTTGATGTTGTCAGACATGTGCCCATAAAGTCAAATACGTCATCGCTCTTCTTGATCTAATGTATTAGAGTTTCCATAGTTGCTACTTCTTATACACGAGGGAAAAAATATTTTTAGTGACAACATATAATCAGATGTTAATTTGTTCACAACTGTCAATACATTTACAAATATATTTGGAACCCATATTATTGTTTACCCCAATTCCAATGATGATAGTATAGTACTTATTGCACTCAACCATATACAACATGCACATGACTATTATACATTTAAGAATCCTTAACAAACAAGAAAATATTGTGATTCATTGTGATCCATATGCAGGTAATGGTCTTGATGTTGGATCTAAGGTCTCTAGGGGGGCGAATAGAGCTACAAAATTTCTCACAATATATAATAGACCTTCAAATTATATCAATTCAGAGCAATATGCTAAAGGCACTTTCAAGTCCAATCTAACAAGCACAAGGATGAGAGAGATTGATAGAAAGAACATGACAAAGGGATGTAGAGTGGTTCCATGCTTTAAACTAGAAGTGAGTCAGTCCACTACCTAGAGAGGCCAACCTCTAGGAATTTGCAAGTGCTTTTTTCTATATTATCACCAAAAAGATTACAACACAAGACCACCAAAGGACTTACCCATCCAACCACAAGGAGATATCCACCTTACTAAGGAGCTTACCCACTTAGCTTGAGTCTTCACCCTTCACCAAGGTCTTACTCACTCAAGCTCAAGTCTTCCACCTTGAAGGACTTTGATTCTCCTCTTGAATCTTCAACCTTTGCATTCTCCTTCACCTGGAGAAGTTCACCACCTCTTCAACAACCTTGAAGAGGACCAGCTACATCTTCTTCTTCACTCGATGGATCTTAGTTCACCTTTTCTTCATGTAGGAAGGGGATAGGGAAGTAGTGGAAGATTGAGAGCTTTACATGCACAAAGGTGGAGCTCTCTTACAATATACCTAACTCACTCACAAATCACAAAATGAAGTATAAACTAGAGAGAGAAAGGGGCTCAAGGAGAAGTAGCACTCTCAACTATAGGGACCTTGAATGTATTGAAAAGTATAAACTAGAGAGAGAAAGGGGCTCAAGGAGAAGTAGCACTCTCAACTATAGGGACCTTGAATGTATTGAAAGAGAAAACTTGGAATGAACTTGAAGAGGCCCTATTTATAGATGGGGGTGCTCACTTGAGTTGGAGAACACTTAGGGCCAAAATGTAGCCATTTTCCTCAAGGCAACAAATCTATTTCCACCCCAAACAAGTCACCAACAATTACGATCACTTTTATGCATTTTCTGTACAGTGCATTCGGTCGAGTTTCAATAAAGGTAACTCGATTGATCGACTAAAAGACAAATCCAATTTTCAAACTATCGGTCGAGTTTGTTCTGGGGAACACGATTGATCAGTAAAAATAGAATTTGATCAGTGAGTCAGTTGGTCAAATTTTGTTAATGCACAACTCGACCGATGGCCATCTTTAGAAAGTCAACCATAGGATCGGTCGAGATTGTAACTCGACCGATCAACAACCTGTGATCGATTTTCTAATTTGGTTATAAAGTGATTAAAACTTGTTATTAAGTGTCCCACATATTTTTCTCAACTTAGTTACAAGTCATATCATCAATACAAGTATTACAAAATTCTTATAAGGTCATTTGAAGTGATTTCCTAATTAGCACACTTGCATTACATTTGACTTGAACTTGGACAAGCTAGGGCTTGTGTAATTTGATCCTTTTCATGTACCTAAAGCTTGAAATCAATCTTGAACAAAAATATTAGATACATATGAGTTGAATGGTTAAGTCATTATCAAAATATGGACAATGTACTGACCAAAACAAAATATGGACAATGTATAACCTTTAGGTCAACATTCTCCCCCTTTTTGACAATGACAACCCATTCCTGAATCATATTGAAAAGGATATTGAAATTATACCTTTGCCTTCTGTATTTTAAGGTGATTCTAGATTTGAACAATGTGAATTGCTCTCCCTCAATCTATGCTTAATTTATCCTGCATAGTTAGTGTATCTACACAAAGAAATATAACATGCATCTATTATATGGTCCTTTAGCAAGTTACATGATAAAGCATATAATGAACAAGAAAATGATCACATAGGTAATAAAATCAATATGGTTGAGCTTCAAAACATTGATTTCTCTCCACCTTTTGACATTATCAAAAAGGTGGGGGTAGAAGAGCATGCAAACATGTCTTTTCCAAGCACAACCAAGCATATATCCAAAACATGCAATCTCAAAAACATACACCAAACAGAGACGAGAGAGACAAACATGCTAAGTCATAATCAAAACATTGTGAAACATGTCACCAACTCATAGGATATAACAGATCAAAGAGTAAGAATGTACATAAATAAGATTACAACCCAAAATGTGAGTTCTCCTAAAGACAACTACAACTCAAAAGTTATGAAAGCTAAAGATAAAATAGTACATCTTAGATCATGTGCCTAGATGTTTCTAATACAAAACAGCTTAGAAAGATATATATATGATCAGCAAACTAGATTAAGAGAATCTAGATATCTAAGCTATCTATATCCACAACATCATCATCCTCAGAAGCAGGCTCATAGTCATCATCTTCCGTTTGAAGGTGCAACAACGTCACCTTCACAACCGGAGTCACCAGAAGAACCACCAAAGCCATCACCATCGTCAAATGCAACACCATCATCCTCACCATTATCGGCATCATCATCAACATCAGTAGTCTCGTCATCAGCCTGTTCTGACATCTCTTGATCAATAGAAGGTCTGATGTGGCAACCGGGCCAACGAGCATTCTTCTCATCCCAAGACATACCAATAGCATAGAGCTCATTGGCCTGTTGGGAAGGAAAGAGTAGAATCACCAAGATTGGGAAGCAAAGTGGCCAAGGGGTCAGCAGACAGAGGCATGATGACTGGAGAAGGTCCACCAGCAGTAGAGGGAGTGGATCAGTTGCAGAAGGTGCAGGTGTAGGTGGAGGGGCAGGATAGAAGTGATTGTATGCATATGAAGCATAATCAATTCCTAGGTATGGTTGGTAAGTAGGGTATGGGTTTGCACAGGATAAGTTTATGTTTGACATGATTGAACATAAATCGTGATATAGGTGCTCCTGGACTTGGTGGTTGTATGCATGTTGGTGTTTTATATAACCCATGAGGGCTTCATTGGATACACAAAATGATGCATGGCTAGGTCGGGTAGGCTGAGGAGGTGTAGGTGCTCGGCTAGATGTAGAAGAAGGTGCAGCTGAGGCAGAAGTAGGGGGTGAGGCACCAGGTGTGGTGGAGGAAAGGATAGGCATGGACTTCTGGATAGTGGTCTCACTAATGCACACTCCCTTCCGGGAAGGTCTGTAATGGAAGTCATGGAAGAGTGATTTCTCAGTGGAGAACTGAAAAATACCACATATCAAGGTAGGGTATGGTGAATGGGTGCCACGACTATTCTTTCTAGAGTCGAAACAAGTCATGTGGTGAAGAATGTATCTAGACCACTTGACTCTGACATTCTCTAAGATGCAATACATTATCACCGTAGTGTTCTCTCTAATATCCGTTTGATTTTTCTTGGGGTGGATGTTGCAGTTGACCACTATGTCAAATATATGCTTCTTGAGATCTAGGGCAGAGGAAGGTAGAGTACTCTTCTTCTTATAGGGGATTTGAGGTTTCTTCAAGTAACGATGGAAGTCAGGAAGGCTGATATCATATTTCTTGTAGAAACCCTCAGGGTCAAGAAGGTCAAAATACTCTCCATAATCCTTATTACATGAGTCATTCTCATCGGCACCTGACAAAAAGATGTTCATTATATCCTCTGAGACTTGGAACTTCTTCTCGGCTATCATTGATGTAAGTGTAACATCCCAGGATTTGAGGCCTCAGATAACATGATCTTAAAAGGAATGAGTGGACTACCCATATCACCAAAGTGAACCTCCTTTTTCGGGAGCCCATCACTAAAGAACTACATAGTTAAGCGTGCTCCGTTTAGAGTAGTACTAGGATGGGTGACCAGTCGGGAAGTAGATCCTGGCTTGCGCCTCAGTGAGGGCAAAGTGCAAAGTTAAGGCTAGTGGTGTTCTGTGGGGTCAGTCATCATTCCTGAAACTCTACTAGAGCCTAGGGCAGTGGAACCATGTGTAACAAATGGTATCAGAGCCATAACCCCTCCAGTAGGTTGGGCCCGTATGGGCATGTGGCATGCCAGTCTTGAGCCGTGTAGTCCAACCATGTATGATATGGTTGTCTATAGTTGACGTAGCCACCCTTGCACTAGTACTCCGTGGTCGAGATCTGGGTGTCCATGGGCCATTGTGGGTCTGCACTGAAATGGGGTCAGATTATGAGGCCATATAGTTGAGCCTTGACGAGGACGTCAAGAGTCTAAGAGGGGGAGATTGAAACATCCCAGGATTTGAGGCCTAAAATAACATGATCTTAAAAGCAACAATTGGACTACCCATATCACCAAGGTGCACCTCCTTTTCCGGGAGCCCATCACTAAAGAACTACATAGTTAAGCATGCTCAGCTTGGAGTAGTACTAGGATGGGTGACCAGTCGGGAAGTTGATCCTGGCTTGCACGTCATTAAGGAAAAAGTATGCAGTTAAGGCTAGTGGTGGTCTGTGGGGCCAATCGTCATTCCTGAAACTCTACTAGAGCCTAGTACAGTGGGCCCATGTGTAACAGTAAGGATAACTTGAGTATTAGGATGAGGTACAAGTGTGTCATAATTCCAATTCAAGCTTGTGTAGAATTTGTGAATGACTTTCGTGCTAGTCATGGAATTATTGAAGAATGCGACACCCAGGGTAGGTAGGTGGTGAGTTTGAAGAAAACTTGCTGCTTGATCTATGACCTCTTGGCGTCTAGGGCTAGGCTCAAAGAGGGCACGAAAGGGAAAAGGACTCCATAGAGGAAGGTCCTTATACCTATTAACAACCTCATTTGAGACAAAGAAGGTCTCATCAAAGGGGATCAAGAGGGAGGACGAGGAGGAGGATGGTGCACTGCTAGGGGTAGCTCTCTTCCTTGTAATAGAAGCCATGGAGGCATAATGCAGAGGAAGAAGAGATCAAATGCACAAAACACTCCACCAAAAACATTCACACACCTAGGTTTAGCAAGGGAGAAGGTTTAGGATGGTCTCCCTAGGTCAGATTAGAGCTAGGTAAGGGAAGGGAAGGTCGAGGGTTGAGAGTTTAGGGCTTGAGAGAGTGGAATCTGTCAACTTTTCTCTAGTTGAGAGGGAGAATAGTCGGCCGAACCCAACCTAATTGAGCTCCAGCCCCACGATCGGTCGAGTTTTGTGAACTCTGAAACTTGACCAATTAGCCTTTTTTTTAAATCTCTCGGCCATGGATCGGTCGAGTTTGTCCTGGGAAAACTCGATCGATGGTCAACTGACCTAAAACCATCAAACTTAATTTCTAGCCATTTGAGTGCTACTTAAATTTATTTTTCAAGTCCATTAGGTATATTGAACATAATAAGCACATATCACTCATCATTGGGTACTATTTTGCGATAAAACATGCATTTGTGTAAAATACCCAAAAACAAGAGAAAAACAAGGCAAAATGAACATGAAAAACCAATTTTAAGCATATCAGCAAGCAAAGATGATCAAGATAGATGCAAAACATATATGATAGATGACAACTAGATAGAAGGCATATTAGATTCATTCAAAGCAAGCATAAACAATTTTGATCTAATAAAGTTAAATTACTCTCTAGCTAAAGGTTTAGTGAAAATGTCCGCCAACTGATTTTTTGTGTCCACATGCGTGATATAGATATCCTTCTTGGAAATGTGATCACAAAGAAAGTGATGGAGAACCTTGACACGCTAAAACTGTACGTGTCGAAGTATATGGGATTATGAGTCTCAAGTTATCAAACACGGGTAGTTGTGAGGTTAATGACTATTACTAATTAGGATTGATCAACTAAGCCGAAAATAAGAGTTGATTGGTTGTTTGATTAAAATAAAATGAGACTAAAAGAAAATTAAAAGTGGTTCATTCGAATGAGATGGATTCCTTAGGATTACCGATTTCATCACGGGGTCTCGTTATAACTTATTTCTACCGAATTAATATAAATTTTACTCCTACCCTAGATAGAAAGCTTGTAATCGGAATTGCCTGCTTCTACGGTGCAATTCACAACTAAGGTCTAAGCCAATTCTATGTATGTAGTAATTTATATTGTCTAGGTTCATTACCAAAGACTTTGGGTTTCTTCCACTAACCATACGTTACCTTTCCCAAGGAACACATAGGAAAGTATATAAATTGTGGTTTTCTAACCTTTAATCCTCCTTCTGGAGCAATTATCAGTCTAGTATCCTATCGATCGTGATCAAACACGGATAGGTCATTCAATTCCACAATTATATATCCAAGAATAAAGAGAAATCTACATTAAATCATGTAAAAAGTCGATACAACGATTCTTGGGTTACTCCTGGGTCCTAAGGAATTAAGGTTTTTAGCTAAAACTAGACGACATGGTATCACAATAAGGCGAAAAGATGTAAAATATGAATTTTGATACAATAAGTTGGATAAACGGTTAAAGAGTAGATCTGCAGAATATGGAGAATATTTGCCGTCGTTTCCACTGCCAAAATTCCTCTGAGGTCCGCCGGGAAGGGTTCCTCCACTTTTCTCCCTCCATTCAGTTGTCGTATCATCCCCCGAGGATAGTTCTCTCAATTGCAGTTCTAATGGTGCCTTTTATAGCCGTCATACATGTTTAGGTCAAGCGGAAATCTAAAATGTAATTTTTAATACAATATGTGTTAGATTTAACACATTAAAATTTGGTATGCAACATCTGAGTTGGTGGTACCGAGTTAGAAGTCGGTACCACTGACTTCTTCACAGTAAAAAATTATTTTCCTATTTGATCTATAGCAAAAAATATTTGTACTCTGATGCCATTTTGATGCCACCGAGTTTCAAGTCATGGGTATCAAATTTGTTTCAGTAAATAATAATTATCTACAAAAAAAAATCAATGAATACAATCAAATGATTATTATAATAATTAAAACATGTAAAATGCATGTAAAATACATGTAAAATCATAAGAAATGATGCACAAGTGATTTTTACTAATTTCGTAAAATATGTATTAAAAAGATATTCAATTAAGCACAAATGACAAAGAAAATTACCAAATTAGATATCAAAATAATGATAATTTGTGCATACATCAAACCTCTATATGTTTAGTTCTACTATGCAATAAAGGATTGTAAGACAAGTTAATAGCACTAGTAATATCACAATAGATAGGGGAAGCATCAAAATGAATGTTAAAGTCTTGGAGCATTTACTTCATCCATAGGACTTTGGCACAAAGACTCCCGACTGCAATGTACTCAGCCTCGGTGGTTGATAATGCCATGATGCTCAATTTCTTGGAGAACCAAGACACCAAGCATGGTCCTAGGAGGAAACAAGTGCCACTTGTGCACTTTCTATCAATCAAGCACCTCACATAATCGACATCACTATAAGTCGTAAGAGTAAAGTCTCTTGACTTGGGATACCATAGACCAAAATTTAAAGTTTTGGCTAAGTACCTTAGAATCCTCTTAACAGCTATAAGATGTGATTTCTCAATATTTTATTGAAATCTAGAAAACAAGCCAACATTAAACATTATATCAGGTCCAGAGGTAGTTAAGTAAAGTAAACTTTCAATCAGACCTATATAGAGCTTCTCATCTACCTTCTCACCTTCTTCATATTTATCAAGTTTGGCGGTGCTAGACATGGGTGTGTCCATTGTCTTGGTGTTCTCCATCCCAAAGTGCTTAAATATTTCACTCGTGTACTTGCCTTGGTTGATGAAGTTCCCATCTTTGGTTTGTTTGATTTGAAATCTAAGTAAGAATGTGAGTTCATCCATCATACTCATCTCGAATTCAATCTGCATAAGATCACTAAATGCTTTGCAAATATGAATGTTAGTTCCTCCAAAAATGATATCATCAACATATATTTAAATGATAAGAAACTTTTTAGAAGTGTGTTTTAGAAACAAGGTAAAATCCACTTTGCCCTTGATATAACCATGATCTAACAAAAATTTCTATAATTTCTCATACCAAGCCCTTGGTGCTTGTTTGAGTCCATAGAGAGCTTTTTTCTACAAATAAACATGGTTAGGTAGACTATCATGTTCAAGCCCAGAGGTTGTGCAACATACACTTCCTCCTCAATTGTACCATTCAAAAGTGCACATTCAACATCCATTTGATATAGGAGAAAGTTTTTATACCTAGCAAAGGCACGCAACATATGAATGGACTCAAGTCTAGCTATAGGTTCATATGTTTTATCAAAGTCAATACCATCCTATTGATTGTAGCCTTGAGCCACTAACCTTGCTTTGTTCCTTACCACTTTGTTGCTTTCATCTAGTTTGTTGCAACAGATCCATTTGGTGCCAATGATCTTTCTATCACTTGGTCTTGGCACAAGGGTTCAAAATTTGTTCTTCTCAAATTGTTCCAACTCCTCTTACATAGCTAGGATCCATTACTCATCCCCAAGAGCTTCCTTGACATCTTTAGGATCGAGTTGTGAGATGAAGGTGATGTTGGCTTGTTCTTTGTTAAATGCAGCTCGTGTCTTCATTCATTCAAATGAATCACCTAAGATCAGCTCCTTTGGATGATTTTTTACAAACTAGGGAGTTGGATCCTTCTTTTCATCATTGTTGTCTTCTTCTTGAGTAGGCACATCTATTCCCTTTTGGGTGATGTTGAGTTCTTTAAGGATAGGAATTACTTCTCCTACAACATCATCATTTGGAACAATATCTTTGGGAATAGATGGGTTAGTCTCAATACATTGCACATTAATAGATTTCTCTACCTTAGCAAGATCAACATTAAAAACTCTATAAGCCTTGCTAGTAGTGCTATATCCGAGAAAAAAAGCCTTGTACAATTTCTGATCAAACTTCTTAAGAGAATCTTTCAGATTCAAAACAAAACAAGGACATCTGAAAATGTAGAAATACTCGATAGAAGGCTTCCTACCACGCCATAGCTTATAGAGGGTTTTCTTAAGAAAAGGATGAGTAAAAACATGATTTTTCATAAAACATGAGGTACTGATAGCTTCATCCCAAATCTTCTTAGAAATATCCTACTCAAGAAGCATGGTCCTAGCCATCTCCTATAAAGACCTATTCTTCCTCTCTACAACCCCATTTTGTTGAGGTGTTCGATGTGAGGAGAAGTTATGTGCATAGCCCAATTCTTGAAAAAAATGCTCAAAAATCTCATTTTCAAATTCTCCCTCATGGTCACTACGGATGGAAACAATCCAACAAGAAGCTTCATTCTCAACTTGTTTACAAAACCTCGAGAAAACATCAAGCATATCACTCTTGAAAATGAGAAAGAAGGTCCAAGTATATCTAGAGAAATCATCGACACTAACAAGGAAATACTTTGAACCATGAAGCGATTGAGTTCTCATTGGTCCAAATAGATCAATATGAAGAAGCTCAAGAGCTCTCTTAGTGCTTAAGACTCCTTTGGATTTGAAGCAGGACTTGGTTTGCTTCCCTTGGGTAAAAGTTTGGCATTCCTTATCCTTTTCAAAATCTAATTTAGGAAGTCCCTTGACCAAGTCCTATTTGCTCAACTTCTTTAATTGATGCATATTTACATGACCAAGTTGATGGTGCCAAAGAGAAATATCATTTGAGTTGACTACTAGGCATCTACCAACCACATGCTTAATAGAGCCAAGAATAATAACATAAAGATTACCACATCTAGTTCCCTTATATATAACTTGGTCGGTGAGGGAATCTAGAATCAAGCATTGAAAAGAAGTAAATAGCACAAGTTAACCATTATCACAAAGTTGACGAACACTTATTAAATTGTGATGTAGGCCATCCACAAAAATAACATTCTTGATACACAAGGATTCACCTACATCACCCTCATCTTTTACTTTACCTTTCTTGTTGTCCCCAAAGGTGACAGATCCTCCTTTCTTCTTGGTAAAATTGTTGAAATTTCTTATGTCACTGGTCATCTGCTTTGTGCGGCCACTATGAACAATCCATCTACCTTTTTCCCACAAGAAAGGAGAATTTCGGTTCCCAACTCAAACTTTGGGATCCGGAGTTAGCTTGGGGACCCATTTCATCTTTGGGTTGGTCCCCTTTAGCTTGTAAGGACAATAAGTGGAATAATGATCATCACATTTGCAATGAGAGAAAACCATAGGATTCTTAGTGCCCAAAGACTCTCCTACAAAGAAGGAGGTCTCCTTTCTCTTTTTCTTACCTTTGGCCTTACTCTTTCCCTTTGATGCTCCCCATACAATTCCCAAATCACTAGTACCACTTGGTTTGGTAGAATGGTCATGGATTTCATTTAGGGAGTTCTTCCCTTTGAGGAATTTCTGTAGGGATGCTTTCAATCTATGGTTATCATCATTCAATGAAACAATAGTAGAAGATAAACTAGATATGTCATCCCTAGCATGCACAAGATCAGCCTCAAGACATAAATCTTTAGTAGGATATGAATCCCTTTCAAGAGAGATAGAAGCAACATTAACACTAAGCAACAAAGGTCTAGAAGATAGATCATTTACTTGACTAAGAAACCTAGAATTTTCATATTTTATCATTTGAATCTATTTGACATAGACATCTCTCTCTTCTCTATGAGCATCAATAAGCAATTTAAATTCAGCATTTTCAATTTTAAGCAAATTTAGCTCTTTAAGGCAATTTTGGTTTTCTTCCTTAAGATTCTCAATGTTCTTAAGGTAGATACCATTCTCAACTTCAATCCCATTGTATTGGATCTCAATATCAAGGTATTTACCTTGCAAATTATCAATACTCTCAAGGTTGGTTTTCTCAATCAATTCAAGAGTTTCATGATTAGCATAAAGATCATCAATAATATTTCCTAACCATTTTCTTTTAGATTTACATTTAGCAAAAGATGAACAGGTAGAAATAAGTATGTCAATAATAGCTTCTTTATACAATTCATGCAAGCTTACCTCGCTCACATCACTTACCTCACCCATATCTTCACTTGTAGAGGCCATGAGAGCAAGGTGGCACTCTCCATCTTCTTTGGAGCTTGAGCTGCTTGAAGATGAAGCTTCCCAAGCCACATGAGCTGCATTCTTGTGCCTCTTCTCCTTCTTGTCCTTCCTCTTGTATTTTCTCTCCTTCTTGTATTACTCTTCCTTCTTTGAGTTTCTCTTGTGGTTTGACTTTCTTGACTTTGGGCACCCACTCTTGTAGTGCCCCTTTTGACCACACTTGTAGCATCTCATAGTAGAGGAGGAGGAGGCTTGCTTTCCCTTGAAGTTCTTTCCCTTGATGTACTTGGTTTCATGCTCACTAGGGACTTCATCTTCACTAGAGGAGGAGGGATAAGTTCAATGAGAAAGTTGTTGTTGAAGGATGACAACCTCCACTTGTGATTTGAATGATATATCTTTGATCTTCTTGGATTCCTTCTCTTCTTGCTTTGCTTCTACTTCTTGCTTGTCAAGTCTAGGCTCATGGGCTTGAAGATTGCCAATGAGTTCCTCAGTCAGGATGTCACCAAGTCTCCTCACTTCTTCAATAGAGGTGACATTTGACTCCCACCTATTTGGATGAATTGTCAAGATCTTTGAGTTGATGACGCCTCTATCCAAAGTGTTTCCCAATGCATCCATCCCATTGATGATGACATTGAGCCTTGAATATATCTCCACAATCCCTTATTTCTTACCGATCTTGAAGTTTTCTAGTAGGTTGTTAAACATGTAGATCTTTTCCTCCTTGACTTTCTTTGTGCCTTCATAGGTGATCATAGCTTGTCCCAAATCTCATAGGTGGTGTACCATGATGAGATCTGGTTGAACTTTGTGGAGGTGAGCAGTGTGTAGAGGATGCTAATGGACTTGGCATTGAGTTAAGACTCCTTAGAGCAGCTTCACTCCATATTGCAATAGCTAGAGTTGGCTCCTTGTAAGGTGTGACCATCGCCTTCCACATATCAAAGTTCATCCATTGAATGTAGAACTGCATACGCCTCTTCCAATAGTGGAAGTTGGTTCCGTCCAACACCAAAGAATGCATGGAGAAGCCTCCCTCTAGGTTGAGTGAACCAAGTAGGTTGTCATCCATCTTCTCATCTTGTGGGAGATTGTTGGAGAGGATGCTTGGCTCTGATACCACTTGTTGGATCTAAGAGCTCTAGAGGGGAGCTGAATAGATCTACACAATATCTCACAAAATAGATTAGACCTTCAAATTATATGAATTCAGAGCAATATGCTAAAGGAAATTTTAAGTCCTATCTAACAAGCATAGCAAGGATGTGAGAGATTGATAGCAAGCAATTTACAAAGGAATGTAGAGTGGTTCCACACTTAAAACTAGAAGTGACTCAGTCCACTACCTAGAGTGGTCAACCCCTAGGACTTGGCAAGTTCTTTTCTCTATATTATCACCAATGAGATTACAAGACAAGACCACCAAAGGACTTACCCATCCAACCACAAGGAGATATCCACCTTACCAAGGAGATTACCCACTTAGCTTGAGTCTTCATCTTTCACCAAGGTCTTACCCACTCAAGCTCAAGACTTCTGCCTTGAGTGTGATGACATGTCTCGAAAAACAAGATCAATGAATGCGGAAGTGATTAATTAGCAGCAGAATTATTGAAAACTACTAAAAATTCAAAACTTTTAATATAGAGATCTATAAATGGTAAAACACTTTCATAAAGAAACATGATGAGTTATTTACAAACTGATCCATCATTATCTCTATAAAATCACATCTCGAGTATTACAATCATCAATTGCCATGTTAACTGTTCAAGGCAAGATAAAAAATCTCGAGGCATTATGCCAAAATCTCAGATCTATATCAAACATCTACTGACTCCTAGGACCTGAGAGTACAGAGATGACACATAGGAAATTCTATCTACAAGGCTTGATAGACAACGTCTCCACCCGAGGATCATTGTTGTCCCTGATGTTGCTGTTGCTGTTGTTGTTGCTCACCCACTGATGGGTTCCTTCGTCCTCGGCATCTACCTAAAAATTCAAATCCCATGGGGGTGAGACAATTGAATAATTGTCCCAGCGAGAGTTATAACTCTCCGCCAGAAGCATTGTTATTGCAATAAAGGAATAACATTGAGTAGTAACATTATAGTTATTCAACAACAGGTAAAACATTGTATAAGCTAAGTAAAGCAACATTCTTTTAGCAATCATTTCAATTGTAACTTAATTGAATGACAAGACATATATCAATAAGGAATATGAAGAACATGTATACTAGTTATGTACTAGAACACTATAAACAATGTATCATCAATCATTGTTTCTCGTATTTCAACTTAAGCAATTATGCTATATGGTTGATTACATTTTTCAAACATAATTATGCCCTGAGGAGTTGAGTTACACCTCTCATACTCCAACCGACCATTATGAAATCGCAATCAGTACCATACATAGGTCATTATAAGAGTTGGATTCCTATGACCTCATCTTTCTCAGTCAGTGTGAGGATCATCATGTAGGACATCTTGTGTCTCTGCCATAATAGCTTTCCAGGGTATTCTGGCAACTTCGCTATTAGAGTTACAGTGGCATGTTGTACTCTCTTTGCCATCGAGCGATTTCTTGTTTATCTCACATCGATGTGGCATTAACAATATAATTGAGAGATTAGTGATACATCATCCAGACATAAACATATAATGGAGGATTGAGTGATTAAATGTACATCTCACATCAATTTCTACATTAGAACGTAAGGATATTTGCATCCATAACCCCCACATACTCAAAAGTATGCTCTCCAGGAGTTCCCTTAGGAAAACCTATTTCACCATCATTTAACTTATGTCAATGATGGATCTATGGTCAGGGCTCTACAAGATATCATTATACTTGATTATTTAAGTACATTATGGCATTCATTTAGCATCAAGCATGTTTTCAAACATAAACCAATAAGACAATTGCTACAAAGAAAGAGTATTGGTTGTATCAAGTTCATTTCACATTTAGTTAACATTGGGATCTCAATCCCTAACCATCTCATCATTGTGATTCAGGAATATGGGTGTTCAAACCCTTAGATCATCAAAATTATTATTACCAAGCAACATATTGATGACTTGATGGTAATACAAATATTTCTCATGGCTCATACAGCCTATCAATCTCATATGTTACCTCTTACTAGGCAACATAACATATCATTACTTTCAAAACTTATAGAGTACTTTCAATGAATATGACATCATAACCCTTACCTGGCTATGATGACTTCTCGATAAAGACCTGCATGACTAACAAAATTGATAACATGCACATTATATCTATATCAGCACAATACAATTTATTTCTGAGTCAAGTATAGAGTACCACGACCGTGTTACATCACCACGGCTGGTTTCTAGGGTTAGGGTTTCTTATTCAATTCAATTAGAGTTATTCAACCCCTTAGCTTAATTAGGAATAATGATTCCTCATTTCATACACAAGTATAGAGTTTCATGCTTAAAAGCATAACCCAAAATTAGGGTTTACTATTCACACCATGACATTTCCCTGGATTAGGGTTTACTATTCACAACACATCATATTACCCTAGGTTAGGGTTTACTATTCACAACACATCACATTACCCTAGATTAGGGTTTACTATTCATATTATATAGAATTAAGATTATACCATCATCATGTATGAGGGTTATTTCCATTAATGCCCTCAATTAGGTTAAGATTCATTAACCATCATAATTAGGGTTTCCATGATCTCACTATTAAAGGATCATACCTAACTAGATACATACATACTTATTGGAAGTTTATTACTAAATTTTCCTTCATATAGAAGTCTACTCTCTCCTTTATATTAGATGATGTTTACATCACCTATGATTAGGCTAAGTCAAATCAACACTGACATCATGGGTTGTGTCATTACTATTGTGTTCATTAAGGCTAACTTGATCAAAAGGGTATTGGTCACTCTATTCCATCAAGGTACCTTTGTATTGATCACCACTGATCAAGACATACATTAATCAAATAATTACTTGGTCCCTTAATCACTTTAGGCATCTATGAGGTTTAGGTTAATCAACCACTAAACCATCTTGACCACTAAGGCTTCAAACGTTCTTAACCTTTTTAGACCTCAAACGGACTTGCACACAAACTCCCCAAATGGTCTTGGATAGACCTTGAAACTGTTTGGTCTACTTTGACTTTTGAAACCATTTGGTAAAGTACATACTCAAGACCGTTTTCCTAAGGTGGGGTGCAGACTGTATGATCATGAAGACCGTTTGGTCAAGTTCGACTTTGAAACCGCATGGACATAACCGATATTCAAGCCACATGAGATCAAACGGTTTGGGATCATTTGGTCCCAAACGGAATTCAGACCGTTTGGTCCAAACCACCTCAAAATTGCATGGACCAAAAAGTGTCTCAATCACTTCAATTGAGTTAGGGTTTCCAATGTTGAACCCCTCAATCAACCATGCACTTGTTAGCCACTCATCAATTAAGTCCATTAGGTCAACCCTCAACTGATTTGAAACTCAATTGACCCTCAATTGATCATCAATTTGGGCTTGGATCAGTTGAATTAGGGTTTGGAATCGATTACCCTTCAACATATATCAACATAAGTCTAATTGATTTGAAACCATTGAACCATCATTCAATTTGGTCATGACCTGACCCCAAACGGTCTTGGGATCATTTGGATGTCCTCCAAACGGTCTAGAGACCGTTTTCTCAAGTCAACACCAAAATCTAACTCAATCTATTAAGGTTTGGCTCATTGATTTGATCATTAGGTCACTAATCAATTATACTTCAACTTATTATCCTTAGATTTCCAACCACTTGACCATAGTCAACCCTAGACTTCCAAACGGCTTGGGTGACCCCCAAACGGTCTTGGGATCGTTTGGATATCCTCCAAACGGTCTAGAGACCGTTTGCCCATTATTTCATCAAAAACCAAGTCATTCAATTAAGGTTTGAACCCTAGGTTTAGTCACCAAATCAGCACTCAATTGTTCATCAACTTGATATCATTGGACCCTCAATTGGTCAACCCTACTTAACCCTAGACTTCCAAACGGTCTTGGGTGATCACCAAACGGTTTTGAGACCGTTTGGGCCACTCAACCCAAATTTCAGCTTAAATTAATTATTGAAATCAGCAATAAACTCGATTAGGGTTTAGATGATTGTTAGGCCTTCAATTGATGATTTACTTGGAATTAATTGATGATTTTTGGTAGGTGATTAGTCCACATTATTCAAAAAAGACCTCCAAATGGTCAACGCCCAGTCAACACATCCAAATGCTCTTAGACCATTTCCTTCTATTCGGTCTAGTGAAACCGTTTGCATTTAAACGGTTTGAAACCGTTTGCTCCCAAATGGTTTGGAAAACCGTTTGCAAAAGTTGGAGACCGTTTGCTAAAGTTTCTTTTAGGATAAAAATTGGAATTAACGTCATCATCTTCTACCTCAAGAATAGGGGCTGTTCTTCACGGAAATACTTGCAAGAACACACAAAGGTGTCTAAAGAAGAAGAATAAGAAATGATTCTAAGAAAGAAGGATGCAAAAGTAAAGCTTAAGGGTTAGAGTTATAAAACCCACCTTTAGATCTGTTCTAGAGCTCCAAGTTTCATAGATTTAATGGTGGATGATGCTCCTGTGGTTGCCCAAGGTCTGTCTTCAAGTTTTGGATGGAGAAGATGGCTTAGAAAGAAGAATTGTGTGAAAAACACCAACAAACCAACCTTGTATTTGGGTTTCCACGATGAATTTGAGCTAGGTGATGATCAAAGCTTACCCAAACCAGCTTGGCCATCCTTCCTATCCTCCAGAGCTCCTCTAGGTCGGTCCAAAGCAAGAAGATGAGAAAAGGACTAGGGGAAACGATCCCTTTCTTTGTTGTTAAGGATGCTTATATATTTTTGGATATTTTCAAGGCAAAGAAAAAGATTGTTATTTCTTTTATTTCTTATACATATCCACCAAGGCTTGCATCATCCTTGGCCACGTCTCTTCCTCCTAATCACATGAAAAACTCCTCCCTTATCCAAGGTTCAAAGGAAAAGAAACCAATCACCTTATTAAGTTATATATATATATATATATATATATATATATATTAAAGGGCCATTTTCTTAAATCTTGGTTATTCAATACCAAGATTATCATTCAAATGTGGCGCCCCTCTCAATTTCATTGCTCAAATCTATGCCAAGAAACATGAGAGATACTCTAGAGGATACATTTTACATGTTTGACCCTAGATTTTGGGAAATTTGCACATTACACCAAAACTAGGTTTTAAAGCACAAGGATTACTCTACAAGCTATACCTTGGTGCCCAAGCTTGTGGAATCCATACCACCATATCATATGCATTCTTATGATGTCTCAACATCAGAGGAACATATCAACATGTGCAATTTGCAAGTTAACCCCTCAACTTGGGTAATTTGCACTTTAGTCCATATTTAACAAAACAATGTTTCAACATTATACAAAAGGATTCAAATAGAAATATAGGTTCCTCAAGAGCCTTAATTACATTTCATAAGATAACCACAAACATCTAATCACATATATAAGCAAAACACCTAGTGTTAGTTCATAACCCCAGTCAGGGATGTTACCAATTATCCACCCCTTACATGGATTTTGTTCCCGAAATCAACAAAACATATTAAGGGAAAAGAGCAGGGTATTTCCTTCTCATCTCTTCCTCTAGTTCCCATGTGGCTTCTTCAACACCACAGTGATTCCAGAGGACTTTCACAAGACTTATGTCTTTCTTACTCAGCTTTTTAATTCTTTTATCAAGGATTGACATAGGTCCTTCCTCATAAGACACATCATCATTCAATTCTACTTCCATAGGTTGTAGAACTGATTATGTATCAGGATGACATTTCTTAAGCATGGAAATGTGCAACACAGGGTGTAACTTTTGTAACTCTGGTGGTAACTCTAGCTTATAAGCTACTCTTCCAATTCGTTCAATGATTGGATAAGGCCCCATAAACCTAGGAGCTAACTTTCCTTTCCTTCCAAATCTTAGAACTCCTTTCCAAGGTGAGACTTTGAGGTACACTCTATTTCCAACATGGATTTCTAAAGGTCTACGACGCTTATCAGTGTATGATTTTTGCCTATCCTGTGCAGTCTTTATCTGTTGTTGTATTACTTTAATCTTCTCAGTGGCCTGCTGCACAAGATCAGGACCTAAAAATTGATATTCACCAGCTTCATACCAACATAGGGGTGATCTACAACGTCTACCATACAAATCTTCATAAGGTTCCATGTCAATGCTATGTTGATAGTTGTTGTTATAGGCAAACTCTATCAAGCTTAGTTGCATATCCCAACTCCCTGTAAACTAAAGAACACACGCTCTAAGCAAGTCTTCTAAAGTTTGTATAGTCATTTCTGACTATCCATCAGTCTGAGGATGAAAGGTTGTACTAAACCTTAACTGTGTGCCTAAGGCTTTATGAAGTCGCTCCCAAAAACGACTCGTAAACTGAGGACCTCTATCAGAAACAATAGTAACTGGGACCCCATGCAACCGCACTATCTCCTCCACATATAACTGTGCCATCTTCTCAGCAGAATAGGTTGTTTTGACAGGTAAGAAATGTGATGTCTTGTCAACCTATCAACTTTTACCCATATGGAATCATGTCCTTTGGCTGTTCTAGGTAATCCAACCACAAAATCCATGGTTACATGATCCCACTTCCACTGTGGTATGGGCAAAGGTTGCATTGTTCCTGCATGCTTCTGGTGTTCAGCTTTAACTTGCTGACACACAGGACACCGCATAACAAACTCAACAACATCTTTCTTCAAACCAGGCCACCAATACATATCTTTCAAATTTTGATACATCTTGGTTCTTCCTGAATGCATAGCATACATTGAAGAATGAGCTTCTTCCAGGACTAACTTCCTCAAGTTATCCACATCTGGTACTATCATTCTACCATGATAATAGGCTACCTGGTCATCTGAATCATGGAAACCATCTCGTTTCTCATTACCATACTCCGATCTAATCAGTTAAACTGCAACATCAACTTGTTGTGCCTCCTTGATCTACTGTCTCAGAGTAGATTTATGTGCATCTCAGCTAGCAATCCAGATAACAATGATAATCTTAACTGTACATTGTCTTGTCTTAAGGAGATAAGCATATCCCTTCTAGAGCATACCAAGGAATTCAGCTGTGCTCTATCTAAGGCTAGTGTTGTTGATTTCCTACTTAAAGCATCAACAACCACATTGGCCTTCCTTGGATGGTAATCAATTGCACAATCGTAGTCTTTGATTAACTCCATCCAGCGGCATTACCTCATATTGAGCTCATGTTGAGAAAAGATATACTTAAGGTTTTTATGGTCTGTGAAAATCTGGAATGTCTCTCCATAAAGATAATGTCTCCAGATTTTCAAGGCATGAACTACAACAACTAGTTCTAGATCGTGTGTCGGATAATTCTCCTCATGTTTCTTAAGCTGTCGAGAAGCAAAAGAAATCACTTATTTATCCTGCATCAACACACATCCTAGTCCATTCTTAGAAGGATCACAAAAAACTTTATATCCTTTCCCTTGTTCAGGTAACACAAGCACAGGTGCACTTGTTAACCTCTCCTTCAACAACTGAAAGAATTGTTGACACTTATCACTCCAGATAAAAGGAACATTCTTCTTAGTCAACTTAGTCAAGGGTAAAGCTATTGAACTGAAGTTCTTAATGAACCTCCGATAATAGCCTGCCAACCCTAAGAAACTATGGATCTTCGTCGGTGTCTTCCGTTGTTCCCATTGCAAGATAGTTTCTACCTTTTAGGGTCAACACGTATACCTGAAGCAGATATCATGTGTCCTAGAAAAGAAACTTCTGGTAACCAGAACTCACACTTGCTAAACTTAGCATATAACTTATGCGCTCTTAGCAAAGTTAGAGCCTGACGAAGCTGCTGCTCATGCTACTGAGCATCTCTACTATAGATCTAGATGTCATCTATGAAGACTACAACACATGGATCGAGAAAAGGTTGGAAGATTCTATTCATGAGTTCCATAAATGCGGCTGGTGCATTTGTTAGTCCAAACGACATAACCGTGAACTCATAGTGACCATACCTTGTCCTGAAGGCAGACTTAGGTATGTCACCATACTTAATACGTAGCTGATGATATCCCGACCTCAAATCTATCGTTGAGAAGATGGTTGCACCACACAACTGGTCAAAGAGATCATCAATCCTCGACAAAGGATACTTATTCTTTATTGTTACTTTATTTAATTGTCTGTAACCAATGCACAACTGCATTGATCCATCTTTCTTTTTAACAAAAAGGACCGGAGCACCCGAAGGCGAAGTACTCGGTCGGATAAAACCCTTCTCAAGCAACTCTTGCAGTTGTTTCTTGAGTTCTGCCATCTCAGCAGGCGCCATCCTATACGGTGTTTGTGCTATAGGTTGGGTGTCTGGGATTAGATTAATCTCAAAATCAATCTCCCGTGGCGGTGGTACACCTGGAAGTTCTTCAGGAAATACATCTTCAAATTCCCTAACTACAGGAACTTCAGTAGGGTTAGAACTATCCATGGTAGTATCTACGACATGGGCCAAGAATGCATAACATCCTTGCCTCGTCAGCTTCTCAGCAACCATAGCTGACACAAGACAGGTGGGTAGAATCTTTCTTTCTCCTTGAAAGATCCATGTGTCACTATCATCAGTGAACACAGCTTGCTTGGACTCACATTCCAAGACAACCTTATACCTTTCTAAGGTATCCATTCCAAGGATTATATCAAATCCATGCAGCTCAAGTGGTATAAGATCCACTTGAATGTGATGTTCAGAAAAGAAGAGGATGCAGGGAGAACATATCTCGTGCAGCACAGCAGACCCCATCAACGGAGTTTCTAGCAACAAACTATCTGCTCTATGACTTATAGTCAGATTGCAGTCAAGAATCACTCTTTGAGTGATACAGGAGTGCGTAGCACCCAGATCAATTAAAATAGATACAATGCAAGATGTAGACATATCAGAATATAACAATTCCATCTGACCTGCCACAACCTGAGGGTTGATTACTGCATCAGGTGGATTCATTGCATAAAATCTTGATGTTGCCTATGGTTGATTCGGTGCTCGATGACTAGGTGTCGATGATCTATCTTGGGACACTTGTCCACGTCCTCTAGAATTACCTGGAAACTGTCTCCTTTGAGATCCTTGCTGACTCTGTCTTTGAGGTTGAGTTACACTCACTTCTCTAGCTCTACAATCTTTCATCAGATGTCCCATCTTTCTTCATATATAACAACTTATGTTCAGTTGTTGTGGTCTGGGTGGTCCTGTAACCGACATAGATGCTGAATTGTGAGCTCCTTCTAGTGGTAAACTTTGTCCTCTACCCCTATTCGACGTCCAATGCGTCTGGGTACTGAATCTAGGTGGTGGTGTAGGTGCATAAAATCTAGGTTTCTTGAAATCTTTAGATGAGGATCCTTGGAACTGGGGATACATCCTCTTGTTCTTGATCTGTCTCGTCTCTGACATAGACCTCTCTACCCTTCTGACAGACTCCACAAAGGTAGCAAACCTTTCCCTATTCTCCAGAGCAGACACAGGGGTGGTCAACTCAGCGTTTAATCCTTTCTCAAAATGCCTAATCCTTTCTTCATCTGTAGCTGTCCTATGCAGACAGAACCGAAAAAGCTCCATGAACTTAGCCTTGTATTCGCTAATGTTCATAGGTCCCTATCTTAACCTCTCGAACTGAGAGATTTTCTCATCCATGAACGTCTTAGGAAAGTATCTATTAATAAATTCCCAACGGAAAGCTTTCCATTCAATCTCCACACCTGGCCTTTTCTGTTCTTCCATGGTCCACCAGTGACCAACACTCCCCTTGAGAAGATATACAAAATCTCTAACCTTCTCAGCTTCTGGGATGTTCACGATTCTAAAGGCCTTCTCTAGTTCAGTTAACCACAAGTCAACATCTGCATGGTCAGTTGTTCCCGCATACTCTGTGGCTCCAACTCGACGAAGTCATTCAAACGTCTTGCCGACTGCTTGTCCTTCAGGATGGGTAGGTGCCCTAGGTGTAGGTATAGGCATTCTATCAGTCATGTCTGTCATGGCAGTCATAAACTTCCCAAACATGGCTTGGACGGCTGGGTTCCCCATATCAGCTGGGTTGAACTCGGGTGGTTCAGACACGTGTTCTTCTCTTTCTGGGTTTCTTGCACCTTCTCTGGGTGCAGCGACACTACTTTCTGCAATGTGTTTCTCCTGTGGTCCGTACATCCTTAGTTTTATCTTCTCATCCTGATGAGCAGAAGACACTATCAGATATATTGGAAGGCACTAGAACAGACTCAACATCCTAAGTCCTATGTCTATGTAGACTCAGCGAACCTAGAGCTCTGATACCACTTAATTGTGATGACATGTCTCGAAAAACAAGATCAACGAATGCGGAAGCGATTAATTAGTAGCGGAATTATTGAAAATTACTAAAAATTTAAAACTTTTCATATAGAGATCTAAAAATTGTAAAACTCTTTCATAAAGAAACATGATGATTCATTTACAAACTGATCCATCATTATCTCTATAAAATCACATCTTGAGTATTACAATCATCAATTGCCCTGTTAACTGTTCAAGGCAAGATACAAAATCTTGAGGCATTATGCCAAAATCTCAGATCTATATTAAACATCTACTGACTCCTAGGACCTGAGAGTACAGAGACGACACATAGGACATTCTATCTATAAGGCTTTACAGTGACTGTCTCCACCTGAGGATCACTGTTGTCCCTGATGTTGATGTTGTTGTTGTTGTTGCTCACCCACTGATGGGTTCCTTCGTCCTCGGTGTCTACCTAACAAGTTGAATCCCACGGGGGTGAGACAATTGAATAATTGTCCCAACGAGAGTTATAACTCTCCACCAGAAGCATTGTTATTGCAATAAAGGAATAACATTGAGCAGTAACACTATAATTATTCAACAGCAGGTAAAACATTGTATAAGCTAAGTAAAGCAACATTCTTTTAGCAATCATTTCAATTATAACTTAATTGAATGACAAGACATATATTGATAAGGAATATGAAGAACATGTATACTAGTTATGTACTAGAGCACTATAAACAATGTATCATCAATCATTGTTTCTCGTAGTTCAACCTAAGCAATTATGCTATATGGCTGATTACATTTTTCAAACATATTATGCCCTGAGGAGATGAGTTACACCTCTCATACTCCAACCGACCATTATGAAATCGCCATCAGTACCAGGCATAGGTCATTAGAAGAGTCGGATTCCTATGACCTCATCTTCCTCAGTCAGTGTGAGGATCATCATGCAGGACATCTTGTGTCTCTGCCATAATAGCTTTCTAGGGTATTCCGGCAACTTCACTGTTAGAGTTACAGTGGCATGTTGTACTTTCTTCTCAATCGAGGGATTTCTTGTTTATCTCACATCGAAGCGGCATTAACAACATCATCGGGTGATTATTGACATCATCCCAGCATAAACATATAATGGAGGATTGAGTGATTAAATGTACATCTCACACAATTCCTACATTAGGATGTAAGGATATTCACGTCCATAACCCCCACATACTCAAAAGTATGCTCTCCAGGAGTCCCTTAGGAAAACCTGTTTCACCATCATTTAACTTCTAACAATGATGGATCTATGGTCAGGGATCTACATGATATCATTATTCTTTATTATTTAAGTACATTATGGCATTCTTTTATCATCAGGCATGTTTTCAAACATAAACCAATAAGACAGTTGCTACAAAGAAAGAGTATTGGTTGTATCAAGTTCATTTCACATTTAGTTGACATTGGGATCTCAATCCCTAACCATCTCATCATTGTGATTCAGGAATATGGGTGCTCAAACCCTTAGATCATCAACACTCTTGTTACCAAGTAACATATTGATGACTTGATGGTAATACAAATATTTCTCATGGCTCATACAACCTATCAATCTCATATGTTACCTCTTACTAGGCTACATTGCGTATCATTACTTTCAAAACTTATAGAGTACTTTCAATGAATATGACGTCATAACCCTTACCTGGCTATAATCACTTCTCGATAAAGACCTGCATGACTAACACAATTGATAACATGCATATTATATCTATATCAGCACAATACAATTTATTTCTTAGTCAAGTTTAGAGTACCACGACCGTGTTACATCACCACAACTGGTTTCTAGGGTTAGGGTTTCTTATTCAATTCAATTAGAGTTATTCAACCCCTTAGCTTAATTAGGAATAATGATTCCTCATTTCATACACAATTATAGAGTTTCATTCTTAAAAGCATAACCCAAAATTAGGGCTTACTGTTCACACCATGACATTTCCCCAGATTAGGGTTTACTATTAACAACACATCATATTACCCTAGATTAGGGTTTACTATTCAGAACACATCACATTACCCTAGATTAGGGTTTACTATTCATATTATAATGAATTAAGATCATACCATCATCATGTATGAGGGTTATTTCCATTAATGCTCTCAATTAGGTTAAGATTCATTAACCATCATAATTAGGGTTTCCATGATCTCACTATTAAAGGATCATACCCTAATTAGATACATACATACTTATTGGAAGTTTATTACTTAATTATCATTCATATTAGGAATCTTCTCTCTCCTTTCTATTAGATGATGTTTACATCACCTATGATTAGGCTAAGTCAAATCAACACTGATATCATGGGTTGTGTCATTACTATTGTGGTCATTAAGGCTCACTTGATCAAAAGGGTATTGGTCACTCGATCCCATCAAGGTACCTTTGTAATGATCACCACTGATCAAGACATACATTAATCAACTAATTACTTGGTCCCTTAATCACTTTAGGCATCTATGAGGTTTAGGTTAATCAACCACTCAACCATCTTGACCACTAAGGCATCAAACGTTCTTAACCTTTTTAGACCTCAAATAGTCTTGCACACAAACTCCCCAAATGGTCTTGGATAGACCTTGAAACCATTTGGTGTTGTTGACGGTTTCGTCCAGTTTGACTTTTGAAACCGTTTGGTAAAGTGCATACTCAAGACCATTTGCCCAAGGTGGGGTGAAGACCATTTGGTCATGAAGACCATTTGGTCAAGTTTAACTTTGAGACCGCATGGACATAACCGATCTTGAAACCGCATGAGATCAAACGGTTTGGGATCGTTTGGTCCCAAACGGTCTTGAGACCGTTTGGTCCCAAACGGTCTTGAGACCATTTGGACTCAAACAGTCTTGAGACCATTTGTACCAAACCACCTCAAAACCGCATGGACCAAAAAGTGTCTCAATCACTTCAATTGAGTTAGGGTTTCCAATGTTGAACCCCTCAATCAACCATGCACTTGTTAGACACTCATCAATTGAGTCAATTAGGTCAACCCTCAACTGATTTGAAGCTAAATTGGCCCTCAATTGATCATCAATTAGGGCTTGGATCAGTTGAATTAGGGTTTGGAATCGATTACCCATCAACATAAGTCTAATTGATTTGAAACCATTGAACCATCATTCAATTTGGTCATGACCTGATCCCAAACGGTCTTGGGATCATTTGGATGTCCTCCAAACGGTCTTGAAACCTTTTTCTCAAGTCAACAACAAAATCTAACTCAACCTATTAAGGTTTGGCTCATTGATTTGATCATTAGGTCACTAATCAATTATACTTCAACTTGCTATCCTTAGATTTCCAACCACTTGACCATAGTCAACCATAGACCTCCAAACCGTCTTGGGTGACCCCCAAACGGTGTTGGGATCATTTGGATATCCTCCAAACGGTCTTGAGACCTTTTTCCCATTATTTCATCAAAAACCAAGTCATTCACTTAAGGTTTGAACCCTAGGTTTAGTCACCAAATCAGCACTCAATTGTTCATCAACTTGATATTATTAGACCCTCAATTGGTCAACCCTACTTAACCCTAGACCTCCAAACGGTCTTAGGTGATCACCAAACGGTCTTGAGACCGTTTGGGTGATCCCCAAACGGTTTTGAAACCGTTTGGGCCACTCAACCCAAACTGCAACTTAAATCAATTATTGAAATCAGCAATATACTCGATTAGGGTTTAGATGATTGTTAGGCCTTCAATTGATGATTTACTTGGATTTAATTGATGATTTTTGGTAGGTGATTAGTCCACATTATTAAAAACAGACCTCCAAATGGTCAATGCCCAGTCAACGCATACAAACAGTCTTAGACCTTTTGCTTCTATGCGGTCTAGTGAAACTATTTGCATTCAAACTGTTTGAAACCGTTTGCTCCCAAACGGTTTGGAAAACCGTTTGCAAAAGTTGGAGACCGTTTGCTAAAGTTGATTTTAGGATAAACATTGGAATCAATGTCATCATCTTCTACCTCAAGAACAGGGGCTGTTCTTCATGGAAATACTTGCAAGAACACACAAAGGTGTCTAAAGAAGAAGAATAAGCAACGATTCTAAGAAAGAAAGATGCAAAAGCAAAGCTTAAGGGTTAGAGTTATAAAAACTGCCTTTAGATCTGATCTAGAGCTACAGGCTTCGTAGCTTTAATGGTGGATGAAGCTCCAGTAGTTGCCCAAGGTCCGTTCTTCAAGTTTTGGATGGAGAAGATGCCTTAGAAAGAAGAATTGTGTGAAAAACACCAACAAACCAACCTTGTATTTGGGTTTCCACCATGAATTTGAGCTAGGTGATGATCAAAGCTTACCCAAACCAGCTTGGCCGTCCTTCCTCTGCTCCAGAGCTCCTCTAGGTCAGTCCAAAGCAAGAATATGAGAAAAGGACTAAGGGAAACGATCCCTTTCTTTGTTGTTAAGGATGCTTATATATTTTTGGATATTTTCAAGGCAAAGAAACAGATTATTATTTCTTTTATTTATCATACATATCCACCAAGGATTGCATCATCCTTGGCCACGTATCTTCCTCCTAATCACATGCATAACCCCTCCCTTATCCAAGGATAAAAGGAAAAGAAACCAATCACCTTATTAAGTTATATATATATTAAAGGGCCATTTGCTTAAATCTTGGTTATTCAATACCAAGATTATCTTTCCTTCTATGATCATTCAAATGAGGCACCCCTCTCAATTTCTTTGCTCAACTCTATGCCAAGAAACATGAGAGATACTCTAGAGGATACATTTTACATTTTGGACCCTAGGTTTTGGGTAATTTGCACATTACATCAAAACTAGGTTTTAAAGCACAAGTTTTACTCTACAAGCTATACCTTGGTGCCCAAGCTTGTGGAATCCATACTACCATATTGTATGCCTTCTTATGATGTCTCAAAATCAGAGGAACATCTCAATATGTGCAATTTGCAAGTTAACCCCTCAACTTGGGTAATTTGCACTTTAGTCCATATTTAACAAAACAATGTTTCAACATTATACAATAAGGACTGAAATATAAATATAGGTTCCTCAAGAGACTTAATTACATTCAATAAGATAACCACAAGCATCTAATCACATATATAAGCAAAACACCTAGGGTTAGTTCATAACCCATGTCAGGGATATTACATTGAGGGACTTTGCTTCTCCTCTTGGATCTTCAGCCTTTGCTTTCTCCTTTAGTTGGAGAAGACCACCACCTATTCAACAACTATGAAAAGGACCAACTACAGATCCTTCTTCACTTGATGGAGCTTGCTTCACCTTTTCTTCATGTAGGAAGGGGCTAGGGAAGTAGTGGAAGATTGAGAGCTTTACATGCTCAAAGGTGGAGCTCTCTTACAATATACCTAACTCACTCACAAATCACAAAATGAAGTGTAAACTAGAGAGAGAAAGGGGCTCAAGGAGTAGTATCATTCTCAACTATAGCAAGGACCTTGAATATATTGAAAGAGAAAACATTGAATGAACTCGAAGGGGTCATATTTATACATGGGGGTGCTCCATTGAGTTGGGGAACATTAGGGCCAAAATATAACCATATCCTCAAGGAAACATATCTATTTTCCCCCAAAAAAATCACCAACAGTTATAATAACTTTTTCTGCATTTTCTGTACAGTGCATTCGGTTGAGTTTCACTAATGGTAACTCAATCGATCGACTAAAAGACAAACCCAATTTTCAAATTATCGGTCGAGTTTGTTCTGGGGAACTCGACCAATCAGTCAAAATCAATTTTGATCAGTGAGTCAGTCGGTCGAGTTCTGTGAATGCACAACTCGACCGATGGCCATCTTTAAAAAATCAACTGTTGGATCAGTTGAGATTGTAACTCAACCGATCAAAAACATGTGATTGATTTTCTAATTTGTTTATAAAGTGATTAAAACTTGTTATTAAGTGTTCCATATACTTTTCTCATCTTAGTTACAAGTCATATCATAAGTACAAGTGAATACAAAATTGTTCAAGGTCATTTGAAGTGATTTCCTAATTAGCACACTTGTATTGTAATTGACTTGAACATGGACAAGCTAGGGCTTGTGTAATTTTATTCTTTTCATGTACCTAAAGCCTAAAATCAATCTTGAACAAACATATTAGATACATATATTGGAATGGTAAAGTCGTTATCAAAATTTGGACAATGTATAACCTTTAGGTCAACACTTGACACATCTGTCGTGTTGTGACCTTCAATTTATTGATAGAGATTTTTGACATATTGGTCCTACTTACAGGTATTTTTTTCCTGATTTGTAAAGTTCCATAGGTACATTCATCAAAAAATTATTTGGTGAAATTCATCACTTAGACTGCAACACTGCCCCCACCACGAAGATACAAAAATATGCACCTAATTGGTATAAGGCCCTCACACATGCCCATAGAGTTAAACACGTCATCGCTCTTCTTGATCTAATGTATAAGAGTTTTTCTAGAAGATACTTATTATTGTTTTTCTCTGGTGAATGATAGGAAGACATGAAGAAAAGAGAAATAGATTTTGTAGTGACAACATACAATAAAAGGTTAATTTATGGATAGTGATCAATCCATTTTCTAAGATATATGGATAACATATTATTATTTGTACCATATTATAATCATGATAACATAGAACTTTTTGCAATCAACCTTATACAACATGCACAAGATTATTGCATTTTTTAGAATCCAATAGAAAGATATTGTGACTCATTGTGATCCATATACATGCAATGGTCATGACACTATTTTTGGTTAGTGACATTTTATTTATTGATTGGAGTGATTTTTCAACATAGTGGTCCTACTTGTTTTGTCCAGCAGTATTACTTTTATATACATACATACATATATATATAACATATTTCTTATTATATATTTTTCCTAATAATTCTTTCATAAGGAAGTGAAACACATCATTATCAATATTGTAGGATTTGATCTAAATGGAAATTAGCCAAACTTTATAATTTTTCATAATTTTTAAATTTCCAAACAATTTGAAATTCTAAAACTATTTTGAAAAACGTAAAAAGGTACTATGTTTTCTTAAGTTAAAAAAAGTAGTTAACTTATCTCTAACACATTATTGTTCATATTTACTTAAAATTTTATATTCCAATAATATTGATCCAACAATTATCGTACATGTGACATGTATGTTTAAAAAGCATACATGTGTGCTTTCAAAAAATGTGGCATGTATGTTTATGTAAATACTGCATTTCCTTTTTTCCTTATTTTGTATGTTACATTTTCATTTATGGTTATTTCATAGAAATATTAAGATGCCCTAGATTTTAATATTTGACGTTCGTGGAATGGGCTAAAACAAAACCCCCAAGTTTAGGTGTTTTCACTTCAGACAAATTTAATAACATTGTGACATCTACTTGTCCGTAAGTTATTTGACTATTATTGTTTCATTTTTACACCATCAACAAGAATGAATTGAAAATTCAAAAATATAATTTTGTGTGTTTTTCTAATTTTTATTTCTTAAAAAATTGATTCCAGATACTTATATCATGATGCACAAAAAATAGACATGAGAAAAGGTAAGCTTCTAAAATTTCATGACAATTATGCTAGAATAATAAATATTGTGATAGATGTATGACTCTTGTTATTTATGTGTAAGGTTCAAAGTAAAATACTAAAATATTTATTGTTATACCACCACAATGTGAGCATGTGAATTAGAAGGGAGTTAAACACTACTTCATTAAACCCATTGAATTTCATTAGATGGATTACAACTGACTTTTATGATGAATACAATTTTTTTCCTATATTCATATTTACCACACTGGAATTTATCATGTGAATATGAGACAATTATACTTTTATATTAAATTGAAAATCATACATATTGTCTTTCCTATAACATGTTTCATAACCATAAACAATGTTTTGCAATAAATTTACACAACACAATATTTAATGAGAAAACCCAACGTGAAATTTAAACCCAAATTCAAAATTTAATTGGATATTATATTATTCATTTATTAATATATATATATATATATATATATATATATTGCCTAAATTTCATAGTTTTTTATTGTACATGCATATGCACGTGTGCATTTACAAAGCACCAATTATTTAGGCAATGTTTATGATAATTATTTATAAAATAAATTTCATAGATTTATTTCATCAACATTACATATATTTTGATATGATGAAATAGCAATTGATAGGAGCTCATATATGTATTTTTAATGTCAATCCCAACCATTATTATACTTCAAATAAAATATTATCTAAAGAAAATTACTAGGATTTAATGTTCATATGCATATGGCACGTGTCTGTTGATTAGTATTTACAAAAGGTATAACATAATGTTATATACAGAAATAATTCAAAGGGGTATCAAGTCAAAGTAATAGTCTATTTCCATCTATGCAATGCAATAATATGCATAAAATATTCAATTAAGTGTCACAAACTTGCTAAATGATCCAAGGATGATAAAGTAAAGTCTAAAGTCAATAACGAATGGATTAGATATTAAAATCTCACTCATCAGATCATCCCCTCCTTAAGGGGAATTTTGGCCCCAAAATGCATGCTTCCTTGAAAAGATATGGTAATTTCTCTTCCATCTCTGAATTTAATTCGTAGGTGGAATCATCACTTCCATAATGTTTCCATAGTACTTTCACCTTTATTAGCTTCTTATTTATTATTTCTATAATTCAATTTTCTAATATCTTCATGGATTGATCTTGGTATACAACAAAGTCTTTTAATTTTATGGGCTCATAGTTGAGGACATGTCTGAGATCCTTGACGTACCACATCTGATTCAATATGTGGAAAATATTATGCAACATACTATAGCAACGACGTCAATCCATATTATACACATTCCCAAATACAGTTCAAAATTCACAAAGTCCCTGATATCTAGGAGTCAACTTCCCTTTTCTCTTCTCACTTTCTTGAATTGGTCTAATCTTTAAGAAGAAAAGTCACCCATCAAAAATTGAACATCTGTCCTATGTGCATCAACATTAGATATTTAAAGTTCATGTGCTCTCTTCAGTCTTCGTCTAATGAAGTTACATTATTAGAATAAAGATGCAACTCTTCAGACTTCAAGATCTCAATTTTGCCTACATCCCAATAAAGGGTGATCTACACAGTCATCCATATACGACTTTGATATAGTCATACCAATACTTGATTGGTAGCCATTATTGTAGGAAAATTCCATTAAAGGTAGGTAGTGATCCCATAAACGATCCCAATCAAGGACATATGATCTCAACAAATCTTCTAACACTTGAATTGTCTGTTCTAGTTGTCCATCAATTTGTGGTTGATAGGCAGTACTAAAACTCAATTGGGTTCCCAACTCTTTTAAAACTTGTCACCATAAATGATAGAACTTGGCATCATGAATATATACAATCAACATAGAAGTTCCATGCAACATAAAAATATCCTAAATATTGATTTGTGGTAGTTCTAGAAATTTAGTCATTGTCTTTATCATGATAAATTGGGATGATTTGGTCAACTATCGACTACAACCCATATGACATCACTCCCTTTCTTGGTCATGGGTAAACCCGCCCCTATGTCCATTATTATATTCTTCCACTTCCATTCAGGGATTGGTAAGAGTTGTAGAATACCTCATGGCCTCTAATATTCAGCCTTGATTTGCTGAAAAGCTAGGCATTTTTTGATGAAAGCATCTATATCACCCTTTGTATTCTTCCAACAAAAGTTCCTATGGAGATCCTTATACATCATAGTTGATATGGGATGCATGGAATATTTTGATATGTGGGCTTTTCACAACACTTTTTTCTGACAAAGTTTGATGGTCCAGAACCCATTTTTGTTGTTCATATCAAATTGCACCATCCATACCAAATGAGAGATATGTGTGAGATTTTTTGAGTAAATACATTATTTCCTCAAGGTATTTACTACTCTTTTGTGTTTTTGACACACCTAAACATGTACGTGAAAAACTCAAGTCTATGTTTTGAGTAGTATATGCTTATGAGGCCCAAATATCAAACACATGGAAATGTACTCTGGAGACTACTACTAACTATATCCTAATATTCAAGGCCTATGAAAAAGAGCGATTCATTTTATTTATAACTGAGGACATGAAATGAAATATAAATTATTGGAATGTGATCAAGAATTGATAGATTCCTTAGGATTATAGATTCATCACAACATACATTGCATTTTACTCCATTTCATTAACAATTGTTTATTCTTTAACCCTAGACTAAGGACCTATAGTAGGCACAATAGTGGCACTTTGTCTTCAACCCTTGCAATCCAAGACCCTGATTCAATGGCAAGGGGTGTGTTATTTATAGCATCCAATGCAGGGCAATAAGTGCCAGTAGACAAGCTTTTTGTGTACCTCAAGTCCCCTCAAACACATGCCTTGGGGAACACACTAACTAACATGGTGGTGGCCATGCTCAGTACTGCCTTTGTTAGACAACTAACCCTATAGAGCCATCAATTTAGGTGGCTTAATAATCCTTCAGAATCTGGACTAAGTGGTACCATCTATAGATGGTCAATTGAGCAATCGATTTGTGATGTGCAAACACATCATTGAAGGACTAAGGCTTACTGGGTCTTTAGGATGTGACCACCCTTTTAAGCCACCGTTAGGTTAGCCTTTGGTTTGTGGGGTGATGTGCATTATTCAATGTGTAAGGCCTTTGGCTGGCAATCCATCAGAAGGTCAGTGTGCAATCACACTGGGCCATTGAAAGATAGGCGCCCAACCAATCATTGGTATGTCAGACCGATGGAGATTCATCAGAAGGTAGTCTCCACTATGATGACCTCATTCCCATTGGGGAAGGAGATCATGTCTCAACCTTCAATTGGTGGATTTATTAGCTCCTTTGGAAGGCATGATAGGTTTTTCCATCGATTATGACAACCAACATGAATCTTATTGTAAGTGGACTCTTTGGCCAAAGCCATCAATAAAAATGATGAGGCATTGTTTGATGGATTTTCTATACAAATGAAGTAGTTTATGCCTAATAAAGGCACAAAATTGAAAATATGAACAAAATGTGAGGAAACTGAAGCAAGTTTGTGGTATTAAAGGAAATTAGGGGCAAAATTAGGTAAGAAACATCCACAAAGTTGGATGTTATCAACTCCTCTAGACTTAGAATCTCTCTTTCAGTCAAGCTAATATATAGAATCAAAGCATCAAGAAAATGTTAGTGCTTTATTTTTTTAGCATTTTTCAATGTTGACTGTGTTCTTACTGTAACATACTGAAACTTTAACATATTCTCTTTTTGGCCCTTTTCCAAGCTTTTCCTTTCCCTTCAATCCTTTTTCGGCTTTGATGTTTAATTAGTGGAATTTATAGTGGTTTGGTGAATTTTTATTAATAATTTATACCAATAGAATGGTTTATGCACAAATACCTCAGTGAAATCTTATTTAAGGTTCTAAAATGCAGAATCATCACTTCAGTGCAACAATGGTAAATAAATTCTTGCAAGGCCCCAAACCTTGCTTAATGTACTAAACAAGCTTAATTACCATAATTAAGTGCTATAAACTTAATATAATTTTGCTATGTGTTTTGAAAACATAAAATGAGACTACGTTTCAATTTGGGTTCAATTTAGAAGTTGTTTGTGCAAGTTATGCAATTTTAGGTACATTCTAGACCTTTATGCAATTTACCCAATTAGTAATTTTTTTACAAATTATTATTTGCATTATAATACTTACATACTCCCTTACCATTCTCTAGCATTCGAACCATGGGTCACCTGGTTGCACCTTGGTTTGAAGGTGTTTCTCACTAAGGGCATTATAGGGATAACCCTCTTTGTAAATGAGCTTATCTTTAAAAGTTGTCAACCAATGGGGTTATTTCTTTGTTTGAAGGACGGTGGGGATGGCCTAGAAGTCTCCATGGGCTTTTAGGATCGAACTTAGATATACAAGAAGTCTCTATGATTTGTCCTCTTGCATGTCCACGAAGCCTTAGCCTAAGGACACATGGAAAGTCACATAGACACCTCATCCTTGCCCCCTTCTTTATAAAGCCATGCCTACGCCTTCCCACCTCCCAATCCAAGAACCAATCCTATACTTCTCTTCCCCCCAAATTATAGCATCATCCCTTCGGTGTTTGGCCATGAGGTTGTTGTCCCAAGGTAAAAGAGGGTGCCTACCTTGGTGAAGAAGGCTCCTAGGGTTCCAAATTTCTCTATTTAGGATTTCTTAAGCTCATCCTTGGTGATTTTAACCAAAACTAGTAAGCATCCTCCTTTACTTCCCTATTTTCTTTATGTTAGTATTCCTCCCACCTTCTTCTAGGTCAGAACCATGGCCTTCCATGCTAAAACTCCACCTAGAACCATATAACATCTCATCTCCATGCTATTTTGCAAGGGTTTGCACCTCTAAAGTGGAGAAGGTGATCTTTGCTCAAGAAAGGAGCTTTCCTTGGAGCAACCAGACCTTCTCATCTCGGGATCCATGCTGTTTGGATCTTCTTACCTTCCTAGAGGTGAGTTTTGTTAACCCCCTTCTCATTTATTGCTTACTACATGCTTAAAACGCATGCTTCTATATTTAAAATCGATGATTTCCATGTCTTTTTACAATGTTCTTCTAGGGTTTTGGTTTCTTTCTGTTTTACCTTCTCTAGAAGCTCTAGTGCGGTTACTTTTGCAACTTCAAACCTGATCTTGGGTCAAATAGTGTTTTCTCCCTCTCCCTCTCTCTTCAATTATCTCGACCGGTTTGATGATGTGGTAATTTCTTATTAGTCAGTATTGAAAAATTCATATATTCTAATCTGCTAACCCAAATTTGACAAATAAATATGTTTTGGAATTATAAAATTATCCACTATCTTGTAAAAATCTTTTCAAGGTCTTATTTCATGGTTTGATGAAGGGTGGTTATTCTAAAAAGAATTTGAAGCATAAAAATTACATCTTAATCATCATAACTCCAAAATTAACCTAAAAATGTGTTTTCTTCATCGGGAGAACCTAATAAGTTCATTTGTGATATTTTCAAAATCAAAATCCTTATTTTTCTATAAAGTTCTGAAATTAGGGTTTCTATAAATCAATGTGCACTATGTACTCTAATACATGTTAATACATTGAAAATAGGCAAAGTGGAACTTGGACTCAATTAAAGTCGTGAAGGTTACTAATTGATATCAGTAAGAGAGGTGTGTGCATTCCTCCCACCCTATGTTGGGACAATTGTAGCCAAATCCTATATTTCCCGAATGAGGCTTAAATGAACCCTAAATTTCTATTCTTGAATCTTAATGTTGTCCATACCTCAAATCAGATTATAATTTCTTTTTGTTTGGGTCTTATACCCCACAACCATGCTTATTGAATATTATGACTACTCTTGCCACGACTACTTTTCTAGCATGTCGATTTATGTTCTATTTAATTTAAAGTAGCGGTACTTATGTATAACCTCCCACAGAGGGTATGTATTCAATTTCCCCGGGGAATGATTTTGTTCTCCCTTATATAATTGTGTAGGTGACTGGGAATGTCATATTCTCCCCTCAGCTATAGGTTAGAAGTCTGGTAGGTGCCTCAACCCTACTTAGTTAGGTAGACATAATTATCTTACATGCAAATCCTTTTTAATATAATTGTTATTGGGAAGTTTCTTTTGAATATTGCCTCATACTCTTGTTATCTTCATCTTATGATGAACCCTAGCATGTTCTTATTTGCTTTACTTATCTTGTTATCCTAGACTGACACATACCTTGTTTTCTTTCCCCTTTTTCTAGGTGCTTTCCCAACCACCCAGGTTAGTACAAGCTATTGAGTTGAATCAGCAGAACATATATTTGGGCATGGACCTAGCACTTGGAGATGTTGCTCTGGAGATAAGATTTGAAGTAGTTTAGACTTCCCTCTATCTAGATACTTTTTGTTGTATCTTGTGGTAACCCCAATGGGAGATTTTTATGTACCATGTAATCTTTTATGAAAGTTCAATATAGTCAGTTATCTTTATTCCACTGCTACACTTTGGTCTTTTGCATACCATTATAAAAATTTTGGAAAATTTATACCTCTTCCAACATGCCTTTGAGTGTGTTTGTAATGGATGTAATTCTTCAAATCAATTTTTTTAGTAAGGGGGTGATCCCACCTCATTACAGCATGGTATCAGAGCCCATAGTAGTCAGAATCTGACTATTTTAATTTTTTCTCCCTAGTTAGAATCCTTGCCTTAACTTTAAGTGACATGTTTGCCATAGAGTTGATCAATATATGATGAATGATTGATTTAGGATCCTATAGTTTCACATTAGAATAATAATGAATCGATATGTAAAATACTTACAATGAAAAGATGCATAAGTAACCATGGTAACTTGAGATTGCTTAGTTTGTCCTTTAGGCAGCTACTAGGACATGAAGTTGAAAGCAAAGGTGTCTAGAAAGGATCAGGGTTTGGGGGCTGGCAAGATTTTCCTCCCCACCACTAGCTTGGTTTATGATGACTCCCAAATCCATATGATACCGGCCTGGCCTGAGCTGATATGAATTGTCTGAAATAGAATGCATTTAGGCAATAGTAGCCTTAGATATCTATATAATTTATCTTTAGGTACCCTAATATGTTGAACTAGTCTCCCAGTTGTAATGACTTGTTTGAATATGGATACAAAAAATAGTTCCCTTATGACCCATAGAACCACATGTTTGGATAGTTTCCCTAGAACCTAGACTTTGAAGTTTGGTGTTTAGTAAGAAATTAGAGTGAAAAGTGAAGAGTGATGGATCTTGTATATGGTCTAGTTAGACTCACCCTTTTACCTCTAGATTAGTTTGGCTTGGTAGGTCAAACCTCTTAAGGGGTGGAGAGTAGTTGGTTTGATGATGCTTGGGTAGTTAGATTTTAAGAATGAAAGCCTTTCCAAGGGGATGGAGTCATGTAACATACTGAAATCTAGCTATTATGACTTTAGAAACCCTAACTGCCTAATTAGGAAGTTAGTGTGCTTGAATCCTTAGTTTTGACCAAAAAAGTTATAGTTGTAACCACATGTTTCTTGGTATCCAAAAGAACATATACCGATCTTATAATGAATAGTTCATATGTTTGAACCCTAATGAATATCTAATGCACATAATAAGAGTAACTCTTTAATAATAATAGTGTATGAGAATGATGTTTCCCATGTCATAAACCAATAAACCCTAATGATATGAGAGGTAAGATAATTGCAATCTAACCTTGGACTTAATGAATCCTATGAAGGTATACATGAAGAATAATGATCATGTTAACCTAAACCCTAAGTTGTAATAATCTAAAGTTAACCTATACATCCTTAATGACATTCATGATACATTGGTGTCATTAGGTGTCATAATCAGATAACATATTGTAATACACATAAAGCATAGATTAATTATGTCATCAATATGAAATGCATATCACCTTGTTCTCTAATACACATCTAATTAATCACCTAATGACTTAGTATGTGAATCAAATCATTAATATGTAATATGTCCCACCTCCATCATTAAAATATATATAATGACTTCAATATTGATAAGAAGTAATTGATTCACACAAATGTTCATAATCAATAATAAGAAGTGAATAAATATTAGAGAATGATTAATGATGACATTAATGTGAGCACGAACAGTAAAGTAACAATGTCTAATATACATATAAGTATATAATGTGAAATTATTTGGATTAATTGTAACAAATTAGATAAAGCGTCCTATTTCATATAAAATAATTGATACTATTGATAATGGAGTCTAAATCTAATTATTAAAGATAATGGTCAGATATAATAATGCATATTCAAATAATTAGTATAACTCTAGTTGTGATAAAATTCCTAAATGAGATAAATAAGAAATATATTGGGTTTGTGCATAATAATGAAATATAACTCTTTTGGAAACAAAGTAAATATGACATGACACAATTAAAAGAATAACCTAATGAATATAATTCTAATAAGACAAAAAAATTAAAAATAAATTGTAGAAGTGGAAACTTTAGGTGATCCATGACAACCTGACCTATGTGGAGTTGCTTGAGAAGATTCTGAACTCCCAAGTTAATCAGTTGAAAAACAAGGAGCTTAAGTTAATAAAAGTTTTGGTGGAAGTTTAATAGATTCAACCTGGGAGTTTATTGGTGAGATGTTGCATACTCACCCTTCTTACTTTGCTTTAGATTTCAATGATGCAATCTTCTTTAAGGGGTGGAGTGTTGTAACATACTTAACTTGGACATATTCTCTTTTTGGCCCTTTTCTAATCTTTTCCTTTACTTTCTATCCTATTTTGGTGGTTTGGTGAACATTTATTAACTATTTATACCAATATAAGGGCTTATACACAAATACCTCAGTGAAAGCTTATTTAAGAATCTAAAATGCAAAATCATCACTTAAGTGGAACAATAGTAAATAAATTTGTGCAAGGCCCCAAACCTTGCTTACTGTATTAAACAAGCTTAATTACCATAATTAAGTGATCTAAACCTTTATATAACTTTGTTATGTGTTTTTAAATCATAAAATGAGCCTATGTTCCAAATTTGGTTCAATTTGGTTGTTGTTTGTGCAAGTTATGGAATTTTAGGTACATTATGGACTGTAATTCAATTTACCCAATTGGTAGGTTTTCTTTGCAAATTATCATGTCAATTATGATCCTTAGATACTACCTTACCATTCTCGAGCTTTTTAACCATGGGTCACCTGGTTGCACCTTGTTTTGAAGGTGTTTTCACCAAGGCCATTATACAAATAACCCTCTTTATAAATGAGCTTATCTATAAATACTATCAACCAATGGGGTTATTTCTTTGTTGGAAGGACGGTGGGGATGACCTAGAAGTATCCATGGGATTTTAGGACCAACCTTGGATATACAACAAGTCTCTTGAGATGTCCTCTTACATGGCCATGAAGCCTTAGCCTAAGGACACATGGAAAGTCTCATAGACACCTCATGTTTGCCCCCTTATTTATATAGCCATGTCTACCCCTTCCCACCTCCCAATACAAGAAGAAATCCTCTCCTTCTCTTTCCTTCAGCTTAGGTAATCATCCTTTCTATGTTTAGCCACGAAGTTTCTGTCCCAAGATAAAAGAGGGTGCCTACCTTTGTGAAGAAGGCTCCTAGGGTTCCAAATTTCTCTATTTAGGATTTCTTAAGCTCCTAGGTGATTTTGACAAACACTAGTAAGTATCCTCCTTCCCTTCCCTTTTTTCATGCTGTTAGTATTCCTCCAACCTTCTTCCAGGTCAGAGACATGGCCTTCCATGGTAAACCTCCACCTAGAACCCTAAAACATCTCATCTCCATGCTCTTTTACTAGGGTTTGCACCTCTAAAGTGGAGAAGGTGATCTCTGTTAAAGAATGGAGTTTGGCTTGGAGCATCCAGACCTTCTATCTTATGACCCCACCTCCCGATAACCTCCAATTAAAGGAGACCGAGAGGTTGAAGCCGCACCCATTCATCCCGGATCAAAGGTTCGACATAAAACCATAAACAATTATTAAATTCTAACAGACTATACTAAAAATGGTAATAAAATTTTTCTTTACATACCTTTTGAAAACTTGGATCTCTAAACTTCTATCCACACCGATACTAATCTATCTAATCCTCCTTTGTACTTTAATTCTCTTTTAGTATCACATGTGCCACTTTACTATTTGTTCTTTTCATTGTACCTAAAACGCCGACAAACAAAACGTCGGTCAGCCGTAGTTGGTATGTGGTGGAAACAATAAACATGCAATTATGATAACAATGTAATCATTCAATTACTTATTTAACAACCAATATTACGTTTTAGATATAACTCCGTGATCCAAGGGTACCCTATCCTCTGTGTTGTCCCCATTAAACCCCTCATGATCCACCTATAAGTGAACCAGTTTCTAGGGTTGAGTCACATGGCACTACTCGTAAGTAGACCACTCCTTAACTCGGGACTTGCTAAAGAGTCTCTAACTCACGGCAACCTAGACCTTACTCTAGGATTACCCCTTTTTTAGCCTTTTCAAAATAACAGAGGTGGACCCGGATCTAGCTAGTTATATATGCACATTTATAGTGATAATCATAGTCACTTTATAGTTGCATGAAGTAAATAAACATCCAACAGTTTAGTTGCATTCAATGCGATTAAACATTCGGGAATCCATCAAGAAACTATAGCAGTTATTCATAATCGTAACCACATACCTGATCCATAGTAACTTCATGTCCATGCATTAACATTCAACACAATTAACAAGCAATCAATATCCTAAAAATAATGCATAACATTCAAGTGTCATTGTTTTATTCAAACATCCTCAAGATCAACTTGGATTCCACCTTACAATTTCTAGGCCAACTTTAGGGTTTTATTAGGTTTTTAGCCTTCATTATGCATTTATCAATTTTAATGCTCTTTTAGTTCACAAACCCTAATTTCTGCACCATAGGCCCAATTGAATGTCAAATAAGTCTAATATGTTTCTTTTATACTAAAACAACCATCTTTATCGTTTTAGGTCATATCCAAAACATTAAGGCTAATTATCATCTTCAGTTTCTTTCAAATTGACAAATCATATTTCATTATAGTTCAACCCACATATATGAACCTTATTTATCACTATTTCCACTTTTATACACCCTAATTATCAAAATAATTCACATTAAAGATCTTTGTTACTTAATTTATCCTTGAATCATCATATCCCTATTTTATTCTTTGATTTGTACAATTAAAACCATTAGAATTCATATCAACATAAATTAGGGTTTCTAATTCCATTAAGGCATATTCATGTACATAGAACCCTAAATTAAACCGACTATATAAAAAGATCATCTTTTTAAATACTATTTTGACTTTTATTAACAACAGGTTAATATCAGCTTGAATTATCCATTTATCATCAAATCTAAGGGTTTTTCCTTAGTTAAATCATTAAAGATGGTAACTTTATGTACTTTTCCAATTTCAAGCATATAAACTCTAAATTAGACTAATCATGTGCAAAGTTCTTCCTTTTTGAACTCATTGTTCCTTTTTACATTTAACAGATTAATATCAACTCTAAAGATCCATTAAACCCTATTAAACACATTAATCATATCAGATTAGGGTTCCTTAATCTTTAAAGTATTAATGATGATTACTTCCATTAATTTTCGGATTAAAAATAGAATCAGACTTCAAACATAATTTATTTGGATTCCTATCATTCTGAGGATCAACTTTCATATATAACTTTTTGTCATCCGAACTACGAATCTTATGTTACGAATTTTGCAAGAAAAACACTTACTTGACCAATAGCATGCTGACACGTCAGCATAGCCATGCAACGCGCCCCTTTGGGAAATATAACCAAATTACCTCGCTACCCTCCACTTAACTCGAGCGGCCCTTGTTAAACTGGGGTATAACCGTCCACTGTTTTGAGCTTCTTCTACCCTGTGAGTGGAGCAGGCCGCCGCCCTAGATGCGCCCTGCAACCTTCGCGGCGCTCCTCCCTCTTCCTCGAGGCTCGCACCAAGCTAGTCTCTCTTCTCTGCCTCCGCCCCTTGCTTCGACGACCTCCACAACATCTGGGCACCTCCCAGCTCACAATCTAGGCATTCGGTTTGGACAGGGAAGATGTGCGACCTGCAGCCATGGCTCTGACCTTCTCCAGGCTCGTTACAGCGTTTACGGTCATGGAGACGATGGCAGAGCCCTCCTTGGCATTGTATCACTTCACTCATCCACCCAGGTGACTCCACGGATCTCTGTTGCTCCAGGGAAAGCACTACTCATGGATTAGGGTTTTTCTTTTTAAGGAAGAGAGGAGAAAGAAAGGGATACATGGAACTCTTTCCAACTCGTCACTGGGCTCTGCCCCTTATGTAGGGGTGAGAGACGAAGCCCTAGGTTGGCTTGTCCTCGAATCCTTTTACAAACATGAAACCAAAACCTTCCATGAGAAGAACCCTCTCTCTCTTCTTTATCTTTTTAACATTTCTTTTTCTTTAAGTATTAGGAATTTGAAATTCCTCTCCTTCACTCTCTCTCTATTTTTCTTTTAATCTATTGGCCACGAAATCATGTTTCTTTTTAATTGAAAATTCCATCCTTCGAAAATCAACAAAAAATTCATTAATAACATATCACATTATCTTCATATTTTTCAAATTTAGTATTTTCTCTTTCCTTCCTCTTTATTTGGACTCCTTGGATCCCAAGGCACTCTATTATTTCGAAATTACTTTCTAAGGATACTTATTATCCTTCTAGATGCATCTAAATGCATTATTTCACATTATCTTGCTTATTTCTCATTAAATTATTTATTTTTGAGGATTTCACTTTATTTCTCTTTTATTGTCCTCATTGGTATTTCTTTTATCATTAGGAATCCTTGGAACACGAAGCTCCACAAAGGATCTCCTAATTACACCTTTTTCCCACTTGTTCCAACATTTTATCATTATTTTCAATCTCTTTCTTATTAAAGAAATACATAATTAATCTTTTCTTTTTCTTATTTCTTTTCTTTGCAACTTTAGACTCCTTGGTACCCAAGGAACCCAAGAGGCACGAAATCCTCTTTGAATTTTCCTTCTAGAGGTTTCCACATATTTCTTTTATTAAAATTCAATTATCCTTTGTTATTTTCCTTTTTATTGGGCCCAATAGCCAATAAAGCCCACAAATCAAACAACAAGGCTATTTTAAACGAAATCCATTTATTTGAAGCAAATTATATCATTATTTGTTCAAATATCTTTAATATGAGAAATTATATTTCTCACCACTTGAACCCAAAAATTGGGGTTATAACATCCTTCCCCTCTTATAGGAATTTTGTCCTCAAAATTCAGGCAAGCAAACAAACAATTCAGGATAAGACTTTTCCATGTCCATCATTGGCCCCTATGTGGCTTTGCCGTACTCATGGCATTTTCAAAGAACCTTTATCATCACATATTCTTTTCTCTGAGTCCTTTCATCCTGTTGTCTATAAACTGCACAGGTGACTCAGGTCATTTCAGCCTCCCTTGGGGCTCACTAGGTTCATTGCTCAGCACATGGTCGGGGTACCTCACATAGTGCTCTAATTTGGACACATGGAAAACATCTCCCTTTACTCTATACTGAGGGGTAGGGTCAAACCTAACCTTCTCCACCCATCCGTCTCTAATGGACCCATGTATCGGGGACTCAACTCTCTTAGTTATAACTTAGAGGGGTCGGATTTTCATGTCACATTTTCTCCCACAGTAACTTGTATGTCAGTCTACTTTGCATCTGCTCATGACTCTCATCGTCTCTAGGCTCCTTTCATCCCTTGTACAATCAAAGTGACTTCATCTACACGCATTGTGGTCCTTTTTCTAACCATCATGTGGCCCTTTTCTAACCATCATGTGGTCCTTTTCACCAACATCACCTTACTGAAGTGGTGACTGACACATCCTCCCTTACAGAGCTTCTTATAAAACCCGATACTGGCTATGGTGGTCATTGTCACATCTTTCATAGGACAAGAATTGTCTCTAGATATCACCCTTAACGAGCACACATGCCCTCATCAGACCCTTTAGTCTGGATCATACTAACCATAGTTAGGGGTGATAAACTATACTAACATTGAGTTCTTCATGTACCTACTTCCACTTTATGGAAGTGAACCTTTAGGTCAAACTCAAGAACCTTTGAACTCACTTCATGGTGTAGTTGAACCGTCTCTGTCATGGGTAGTTCAACTAGATCTGTCCCTTAACAGAACTCTTTCTTTCTAATGTCATATAGGTAAGGCGATCTACCATAACCCATATTGCGTCTTGACCTTCTTTGGCCCAGGGAGGACCCACCACAACATCCATAATGTTGAGCTCTCATTTCCTCTCAGGGATTCTTTTGTCCTCCATATCGATACACTGGGTTATTGGGGTTCGTCCTTTACCTCCTGGCTTGCATGGCCATAAACCACATGCAACCTCATCTTAAGCATCTAACGTGCTATCACCATTTTACCATGATGTATGGTGATCATGCTTTCCTGTATGTCATGATTCTTTCAAGATCAGATCCTCTGAAACCCTAAACCACTCTAATTGGGGTTTCATCACCTTCTCTTCCAAAGAAGTACATCTGAGGTTTTACCACCATCCTTTCATTGCATCCAGGACTAGACTGGCTAACCAAACAACCATACTTTTCAACGCGTCTTGTTACATCTGAGTGTTATTCGAACACCTCTCCTTTTCAAACTTAGGGTTAGCCAAACAACCTCTTCTAGCTTCTAGTCAAACAAGTCAGATGTATCTCAACCAGAGCAGCCATTACCACCTCACATCCTTAGGTATTAGGTAATATTGAAGACATACACTTCCATGTATTTCAGTTATCATATTACCTCAAACTCCATGTCTATCTCCATTAAGAACACTCTCTGATCTCATCATCATGGTGACCAAACTCAATCTGGTATAACTTGTAAGCTCCACTTAGCTCATGCTAGAAACATCCTCATAAGGTGACTACGTCATTCCTCTTAGTGTTAGTAAACCTTCCATGTATCATTCACTTTACCAGGGTAGGTTATCTTCCCTATCCCCATTTCTCGTGGCAACGTTCCAACCTATATCATCTCTTATCCTTGATGTATGACATGCATAATGTCCTATCTGTCACCCCCATAACAAGAGGAAATAATCATTTGGCTGCAGTCTAAATACAGAGTTCTTCCTGTTCCAAGAGTAGAGATGGTACATCCCACCTTGCCAGTAAACCTTTAAATCTAAGTTAGAACGTGCCACATATGTCTTTATATCACAACCATTTTGATATCAAACTAGTCTTGAACCTACTAAGGTTTATATCCTTGGTCATATCCTCTAGGTTTATAGGGTACCGACTCTTTTGGGGTCATCCCTCTTCCCTCATGAATCAAGAGAGTGCCCTACTCATCTGCCCTTTGGGTCCCATGAGTTCATGAAGGTGATCAATCTCCTAACCCATGGCCCTCAGACAATGATAGTTGTTACCTCCTGACCCTATGGTCATGTGCAACTGGGGAATTAGGCAACTCCTACTTTCATCGGTCTTATCCCTACCTGACCCTAGGATAGTCTTAGGATTCTCCATAACAGTACATGTTCACTTAGAACCTTACCCAAGTCTTCATCATCTCTCTTTCTGCATTCATGGGCTGGCTCTCATCCATTCATAGGCATCATGGCAACCTGCCTACCTTGTCAATCCCCATACTGGTTACCTCTATGGTAACACATTAATATGCAATTAGAGATGGATATCTAAGGGTCTACAGGTTCATTCTCCTACCATGTACCTTTCACATAGCTTCTCAAGATCCTATGAGACCTCTTTAGGTTTCCTTGAACCAACAACACTGATATACACCCTACAAAAGGGGTCCCTCTTCCAAGATGGGAGGAAAACTATCTCTTGACAAAAAGGTCACAAAAACTCTTAGGTCTAGGGTTTACATCCACACGAGCCTACTTAACCCTAGCAAGCTATTAAGGCCCAAGCAGATCACCTACTGTACTATGCTAGGTCATACTTGTTCTCTTTGCTGGATCAAGATCATACTTTCTTTTATCATGAACCTAGTTATGAGGGTTTCATCAAACATACCTTTAATATTAAGGAGTTTCCTTTTTCCTTTATACATGAGGAGTACCGTGCTCGCTTCTATAGGAACTCAACTTCTCATCATGAGCATTAGGTACACCACTTCCCCTCTTAGACCTAGGAACCCAAGGTTCACTTGTAGGTTTCCAACTGCATGCTCCATCTCTTAACTATGAACCAAGCATGAAAAGGCATGACATGCTCTTCTGGTCATCCTTCAACTCGAGCAACACTTAGGGTTTGGTCCTCTGTAAGGACAACCAACAAGGTACAGGGCCTCATAATCTGCTACTAAACCTTTCTCGGTCTAAGGAACTCTTCTTCCTACCTCAGAAGGTAAACATCCCTACCATGGGCACGTAGGTACCAGAAGCTTCATCTTCTCTCAAGGGTTTGGTCCCTCTAAAGACAACCAAGGTATCAACAACTTTCAGGGACCGATCATGAGGCAACCACTATCATCCATTGTTCAGGGTTTTAGGCTTCCAACCTTCTTGCTGGGTTTCATGCTCTCTCTAGAGCTAACCCTACATCCAACCTCACCATTAGAGGTCCTCTCTTCATGAAGGTTCAACCTCAAAGTCTCTACATGGGTGAAGCCTAGGTTCGAACTTATGGTTGCTCAAGATCATCCATAACCCTTTATGCTCCATCATGATTCCTTATCCTGGGTTTCATCCTACCGTCAGCACTATGACGTGCCCTAGGTTCCAGCTATGCCCTACTGGTACAAGCCCATGGGGTTTCTATGGTCCTTCACTAACATCATCATCTAAAGAGCTATCATGTACCCTAACATGCACGACCCTTCCTGGGGTTGGGGTTGCCAAAAGTGCTAGGTCACCCATGGATCATATGGCATCCCAAAGGCATGTCCTTTCGAACACCTGGTCCAACTCATCTCTCTCTAACTTCACTTAGGGTTAGGGTTGGAATCATCCTCAGAGGATGTACTCGGTCTCTACTTTCCATGGAGATCTCTATCTCTAAGACTAACTTATCCTCCTGACATGAAGGTCTAACCTCAGGTTTCTTCTGAGGACATGACAACTTATGTCATACGACCTAAGCATGTATCTATTCTTTAATTTACAGTTAATCTATTAAGCTTATGTCCATGACATCTTATTTACATGCTTTTCATTAATTTGGTGGAGGATTCCTTAAACCTTATTAACTTTACCCGTACCTCAAGAGGGTGAGGAGAAGAGAGAAAATCCTAATCCTTTAGGTCCTTATCAGAATTTTTTCATGAGAAGGGATGAATAAGATGAGAAGTCCTAAAGGTATCTTATTTCGACTCATACCCTAAGACTTTGGCCAGGCGGTCACACGGGTCCAAGAGTCCTCGTATTCCGACTAGCGGTGCGGAGGAAAATCTTGCCAGCCCCCGGTCGTGATCCCTTTCTAGACACCTCTGTCTTTCAGATACTCCTCTAATAACTCCTATGGGTTCTATGGAGTTTGTAAAATTTAATAATTATTAATGGTTAACTGAGGAACCTATGCTCTGATACCAAATTTTACGACCCCACCTCTCGATAACCTCCAATTAAAGGAGACTGAGAGGTCGAAGACACACCCATTAATCCCAGATCAAAGGTTCGACATAAAACCATAAACAATTATTAAATTCTAACAGACTATACTGAAAATGGTAATAAATTTTTTCTTTACATACCTTTTGAAAACTTGGATCTCTAAACTTCTATCCACACCGATACTAATCTATATAATCCTCCTTTGTACTTTAATTCTCTTCTAGTATCACATGTGCCACTTTACTGTTTTTTCTTTTCATTGTACCTAAAACTAATACAAACAAAACGTCAGTCAGCCGTAGCTGGTATGTGGGGGAAACAATAAACATGCAATTATGATAACAATGTAATCATTCAATTACTTATTTAACAACCAATATTATGTTTTAGATATAACTCTGCGATCCAAGGGTACCCTATCCTCTATGTTGTCCCCATTAAACCCCTCATGATCCACCTATAAGTGAACCAGTTTCTAGGGTTGAGTCACATGGAACTACTCGTAAGTAGACCACTCCTTAACTCGGGACTTGCTAAAGAGTCTCTAACTCACGGTAACCTAGACCTTACTCTAGGATTACCCTTTTTTTAGCTTTTTCAAAATAACAGAGGTGGACCCGATCTAGCCAGTTATATATGCACATTTATAGTGATAATCATAGTCACTTTATAGTTGCACGAAGTAAATCAACATCCAACAGTTTAGTTGCATTCAATGCGATTAAAAATTTGGGAATCCATCGGGAAACTATAGTGGTTATTCATAATCGTAACCACATACCTGATCCATAGTAACTTGGTGTCCATGCATTAACATTCAACACAATCAACAAGCAATCAATATCCTGAAAATAATGCATAACATTCAAGTGTCATTGTTTTATTCAAACATCCTCAAGATCAACTTGGATTCCACCTTACAATTTCTAGGCCAACTTTAGGGTTTTATTAGGGTTTTAGCCTTCATTATGCATTTATCACTTTTAATGCTCTTTTAGTTCACAAACCCTAATTTCTGCATCATAGGCACAATTGAATGTCAAATAAGACTAATATGTTTCTTTTATACTAAAACAACCATCTGTATCCTTTTAGGTCATATCCAAAACATTAAGGCTAATTATCGTCTTTGGTTTCTTTCAAATTGACAAATCATATTTCATTATAGTTCAACCCACATATATGAACCTTATTTATCACTATTTCCACTTTTATACACCCTAATTATCAAAATAATTCACATTAAAGATCTTTGGTACTTAATTTATCCTTGAATCATCATATCCCTATTTTATTCTTTGATTTGTACAATTAAAACCATTAGAATTCATATCAACATAAATTAGGGTTTCTAATCCCATTAAGGCATATTCATGTACATAGAACCCTAAATTAAACCAACTATATAAAAAGATCATCTTTTAAATACTATTTTGACTTTTATTAACAACAGGTTAATATCAGCTTGAATTATCCATCTATCATCAAATCTAAGGGTTTTTCCTTAGTTAAATCATTAAAGATGATAACTTTATGTACTTTTCCAATTTCAAGCATATAAACTCTAAATTAGACTAATCATGTGCAAAGTTCTTCCTTTTTGAACTCATTGTTCCTTTTTACATTTAACAGATTAATATCAACTCTAAAGATCCATTAAACCCTATTAAACACATTAATCATATCAGATTAGGGTTCCTTAATCTTTAAAGTATTAAAGATGATTACTTCCATTAATTTTCGGATTAAAAATAGAATCAGACTTCAAACATAATTTATTTGGATTCCTATCGTTCTGAGGATCAACTTTGATATATAACTTTTTGTCATCCAAACTACGAATCTTAAGTTAAGAATTTTGCAAGAAAAACACTTACTTGACCAATAGCATGCTGACACGTCAGCATAGCCATGCAACGCGCCCCTTTGGGAAATATAACCAAATTACCTCGCTACCCTCCACTTAACTCGAGCGGCCCTTGTTAAACTGGGGGTATAACCGTCCACTGTTTTGAGCTTCTTCTACCCTGTGAGTGGAGCAGGCCGCCACCCTAGCTGCGCCCTGCAGCCTTCGCGGCGCTCCTCCCTCTTCCTCGAGGCTCGCACCAAGCTAGTCTCTCTTCTCTGCCTCCGCCCCTTGCTCCGACGACCTCCACAACATCTGGGCACCTCCCAACAACCAATCTAGGCATTCGGTTTGGACAGGGCAGCTGTGCGACCTGCAGCCATGGCTCTGACCTTCTCCAGGCTCGTTACAGCGTTTACGGTCATGGAGACGATGGCAGAGCCCTCCTTGGCATCGTATCACTTCACTCATCCACCCAGGTGACTCCACGGATCTCTATTGCTCCAGGGAAAGCACTACTCGTGGATTCGGGTTTTGCTTTTTAAGGAAGAGAGGAGAAAGAAAGGGATACATGGAACTCTTTCCAACTCGTCCCTGGGCTCTGCCCCTTATGTAGGGGTGAGAGACAAAGCCCTAGGTTGGATTGTCCTCGAATCCTTTTACAAACATGAAACCAAAACCTTCCATGAGAAGAACCATCTCTCTCTTCTTTATCTTTTTAACATTTCTTTTTCTTTAAGTATTAGGAATTTGAAATTCCTCTCCTTCACTCTCTCTCTATTTGTCTTTTAATCTATTGGCCACGAAATCATGTTTCTTTTTAATTGAAAATTCCATCCTTCGAAAATCAACACAAAATTCATTAATAACATATCACATTATCTTCATATTTTTCAAATTTAGTATTTTCTCTTTCCTTCCTCTTTATTTGGACTCCTTGGATCCCAAGGCACTCTATTATTTCGAAATTACTTTCTAAGGATACTTATTATCCTTCTAGATGCATCTAAATGCATTATTTCACATTATCTTGCTTATTTCTCATTAAATTATTTATTTTTGAGGATTTCACTTTATTTCTCTTTTATTGTCCTCATTGGTATTTCTTTTATCATTAGGAATCCTTGGAACACGAAGCTCCACAAAGGATCTCCTAATTACACCTTTTTCCCACTTGTTCCAACATTTTATCATTATTTTCAATCTCTTTCTTATTAAAGAAATACATAATTAATCTTTTCTTTTTCTTATTTCTTTTCTTTGCAACTTTAGACTCCTTGGTACCCAAGGAACCCAAGAGGCACGAAATCCTCTTTGAATTTTCCTTCTAGAGGTTTCCACATATTTCTTTTCTTAAAATTCAATTATCCTTTGTTATTTTCCTTTTTATTGGGCCCAATAGCCAATAAAGCCCACAAATCAAACAACAAGGCTATTTTAAACGAAATCCATTTATTTGAAGAAAATTATATCATTATTTGTTCAAATATCTTTAATATGAGAAATTATATTTCTCACCACTTGAACCCAAAAATTTGGGTTATAACATCCTTCCCCTCTTATAGGAATTTTGTCCTCAAAATTCAGGCAAGCAAACAAACAATTCAGGATAAGACTTTTCCATGTCCATCATTGGCCCCTATGTGGCTTTGTCGTACTCATGGCATTTTCAAAGAACCTTTATCATCACATATTCTTTTCTCTGAGTCCTTTCATCCTGTTGTCTATAAACTGCACAGGTGACTCAGGTCATTTCAGCCTCCCTTGGGGCTCACTAGGTTCATTGCTCAGCACATAGTCGGGGTACCTCACATAGTGCTCTAATTTGGACACATGGAAAACATCTCCCTTTACTCTATACTGAGGGGTAGGGTCAAACCTAACCTTCTCCACCCATCCGTCTCTAATGGACCCATGTATCGGGGACTCAACTCTCTTAGTTATAACTTAGAGGGGTCAGATTTTCATGTCACATTTTCTCCCACAGTAACTTGTATGTCAGTCTACTTTGCATCTGCTCACGACTCTCATCGTCTCTAGGCTCCTTTCATCCCTTGTACAATCAAAGTGACTTCATCTACACGCACTGTGGTCCTTTTTCTAACCATCATGTGGCCCTTTTCTAACCATCATGTGGTCCTTTTCACCAACATCACCTTACTGAAGTGGTGACTGACACATCCTCCCTTACAGAGCTTCTTTTAAAACCTGATACTGGCTATGGTGGTCATTGTCACATCTTTCATAGGACAAGAATTGTCTCTAGATATCACCCTGAACGAGCACACATGCCCTCATCAGACCCTTTAGTCTGGATCATACTAACCATAGTTAGGGGTGATAAACTATACTAACATTGAGTTCTTCATGTACCTACTTCCACTTTATGGAAGTGAACCTTTAGGTCAATCTCAAGAACCTTTGAACTCGCTTCATGGTGTAGTTGAACCGTCTCTGTCATGGGTAGTTCAACTAGATCTGTCCCTTAACAGAACTCTTTCTTTCTAATGTCATATAGGTAAGGCGATCTACCATAACCCATATTGCGTCTCGACCTTCTTTGGCCCAGGGAGGACCCACCACAACATCCATAATGTTGAGCTCTCATTTCCTCTCAGGGATTCTTTTGTCCTCCATATCGATACACTGGGTTATTGGGGTTCGTCCTTTACCTCCTGGCTTGCATGGCCATAAACCACATGCAACCTCATCTTAAGCATCTAACGTGCTATCACCATTTTACCATGATGTATGGTGATCATGCTTTCCTGTATGTCATGATTCTTTCAAGATCAGATCCTCTGAAACCCTAAACCACTCTAATCGGGGTTTCATCACCTTCTCTTCCAAAGAAGTACATCTGAGGTTTTACCACCATCCTTTCATTGCATCCAGGACTAGACTGGCTAACCAAACAACCATACTTTTCAACGCGTCTTGTTACATCTGAGTGTTATTCGAACACCTCTCCTTTTCAAACTTAGGGTTAGCCAAACAACCTCTTCTAGCTTCTAGTCAAACAAGTCAGATGTATCTCAACCAGAGCAGCCATTACCACCTCACATCCTTAGGTATTAGGTAATATTGAAGACATACACTTCCATGTATTTCAGTTATCATATTACCTCAAACTCCATGTCTATCTCCATTAAGAACACTCTCTGATCTCATCATCATGGTGACCAAACTCAACCTGGTATAACTTGTAAGCTCCACTTAGCTCATGCTAGAAACATCCTCATAAGGTGACTACGTCATTCCTCTTAGTGTTAGTAAACCTTCCATGTATCATTCACTTTACCAGGGTAGGTTATCTTCCCTATCCCCATTTCTCGTGGCAACGTTCCAACCTATATCATCTGTTATCCTTGATGTATGACATGCATAATGTCCTATCTGTCACCCCCATAACAAGAGGAAATAAGCATTTGGCTGCAGTCCAAATACAGAGTTCTTCCTATTCCAAGAGTAGAGATGGTACATCCCACCTTGCTAGTACACCTTTAAATCTAAGTTAGAACGTGCCACATATGTCTTTATATCACAACCATTTTGATATCAAACTAGTCTTGAACCTACTAAGGTTTATATCCTTGGTCATATCCTCTAGGTTTATAGGGTACCGACTCTTTTGGGGTCATCCCTCTTCCCTCATGCATCAAGAGAGTGCCCTACTCATATGCCCTTTGGGTCCCATGAGTTCATGAAGGTGATCAATCTCCTAACCCATGGCCCTCAGACAATGATAGTTGTTACCTCCTGACCCTATGGTCATGTGCAACTGGGGAATTAGGCAACTCCTACTTTCATCGGTCTTATCCCTCCCTGACCCTAGGATAGTCTTAGGATTCTCCATAACAGTACATGTTCACTTAGAACCTTACCCAAGTCTTCATCATCTCTCTTTCTGCATTCATGGGCTGGCTCTCATCCATTCATAGGCATCATGGCAACCTGCCTACCTTGTCAATCCCCATACTGGTTACCTCTATGGTAACACATCAATATGCAATTAGAGATGGATATCTAAGGGTCTACATGTTCATTCTCCTACCATGTACGTTTCACATAGCTTCTCAAGATCATATGAAACCTCTTTAGGTTTCCTTGAACCAACAACACTGATATACACCCTACAAAAGGGGTCCCACTCCCAAGATGGGAGGAAAACTATCTCTTGACAAAAAGGTCACAAAAACTCTTAGGTCTAGGGTTTACATCCACACGAGCCTACTTAACCCTAGCAAGCTATTAAGGCCCAAGCAGATCACCTACTGTACTATGCTAGGTCATACTTGTTCTCTTTGCTGGATCAAGATCATACTTTCTTTTATCATGAACCTAGTTATGAGGGTTTCATCAAACATACCTTTAATATTAAGGAGTTTCCTTTTTCCTTTATACATGAGGAGTACCGTGCTCGCTTCTATAGGAACTCAACTTCTCATCATGAGCATTAGGTACACCACTTCCCCTCTTAGGCCTAGGAACCCTAGGTTCACTTGTAGGTTTCCAACTGCATGCTCCATCTCTTAACTACGAACCAAGCATGAAAAGGCATGACATGCTCTTCTGGTCATCCTTCAACTCGAGCAACACTTAGGGTTTGGTCCTCTGTAAGGACAACCAACAAGGTACAGGGCCTCATAATCTGCTACTAAACCTTTCTCGGTCTAAGGAACTCTTCTTCCTACCTCAGAAGGTAAACATCCCTACCATGGGCACGTAGGTACCAGAAGCTTCATCTTCTCTCAAGGGTTTGGTCCCTCTAAAGACAACCAAGGTATCAACAACTTTCAGGGACCGATCATGAGGCAACCACTATCATCCATTGTTCAGGGTTTTAGGCTTCCAACCTTCTTGCTGGGTTTCATGCTCTCTCTAGAGCTAACCCTACATCCAACCTCACCATTAGAGGTCCTCTCTTCATGAAGGTTCAACCTCAAAGTCTCTACATGGGTGAAGCCTAGGTTCGAACTTATGGTTGCTCAAGATCATCCATAACCCTTTATGCTCCATCATGATTCCTTATCCTGGGTTTCATCCTACCGTCAGCACTATGACTTGCCCTAGGTTCCAGCTATGCCCTACTGGTACAAGCCCATGGGGTTTCTATGGTCCTTCACTAACATCATCATCTAAAGAGCTATCATGTACCCTAACATGCACAACCCTTCCCGGGGTTGGGGTTGCCAAAAGTGCTAGGTCACCCATGGATCATATGGCATCCCAAAGGCATGTCCTTTCGAACACCTGGTCCAACTCATCTCTCTCTAACTTCACTTAGGGTTAGGGTTGGCATCATCCTCAGAGGATGTACTCGGTCTCTACTTTCCATGGAGATCTCTATCTCCAAGACTAACTTATCCTCCTGACAAGAAGGTCTAGCCTCAGGTTTCTTCTGAGGACATGACAACTTATGTCATACGACCTAAGCATGTATCTATTCTTTAATTTACAGTTAATCTATTAAGCTTATGTCCATGACATCTTATTTACATGCTTTTCATTAATTTGGTGGAGGATTCCTTAAACCTTATTAACCTTACCCGTACCTTAAGAGGGTGAGGAGAAGAGAGAAAATCCTAATCCTTTAGGTCCTTATCAGAATTTTGTCATGAGAAGGGATGAATAAGATGAGAAGTCCTAAAGGTATCTTATTTCGACTCATACCCTAAGACTTTGGCCAGGCAGTCACACGGGTCCGAGAGTCCTCGTATTCCGACTAGTGGTGCGGAGGAAAATCTTGCCAGCCCCCGGTCGTGATCCCTTTCTAGACACCTCCGTCTTTCAGATACTCCTCTAATAACTCCTATGGGTTCTATGGAGTTTGTAAAATTTAATAATTATTAATGGTTAACTGAGGAACCTATGCTCTGATACCAAATTTTACGACCCCACCTCTCGATAACCTCCAATTAAAGGAGACCGAGAGGTCGAAGACACACCCATTAATCCCAGATCAAAGGTTCGACATAAAACCATAAACAATTATTAAATTCTAACAGACTATACTGAAAATGGTAATAAAATTTTTCTTTACATACCTTTTGAAAACTTGGATCTCTAAACTTCTATCCACACCGATACTAATCTATCTAATCCTCCTTTGTACTTTAATTCTCTTCTAGTATCACATGTGCCACTTTACTGTTTTTTCTTTTCATTGTACCTAAAACTAAGACAAATAAAACGTCAGTCAGCCGTAGCTGGTATGTGGGGGAAACAATAAACATGCAATTATGATAACAATGTAATCATTCAATTACTTATTTAACAACCAATATTATGTTTTAGATATAACTCTGCGATCCAAGGGTACCCTATCCTCTGTGTTGTCCCCATTAAACCCCTCATGATCCACCTATAAGTGAACCAGTTTCTAGGGTTGAGTCACATGGCACTACTCGTAAGTAGACCACTCCTTAACTCGGGACTTGCTAAAGAGTCTCTAACTGACGGTAACCTAGACCTTACTCTAGGATTACCCTTTTTTTAGCTTTTTCAAAATAACAGAGGTGGACCCGATCTAGCCAGTTATATATGCACATTTATAGTGATAATCATAGTCACTTTATAGTTGCATGAAGTAAATCAACATCCAACAGTTTAGTTGCATTCAATGCGATTAAAAATTTGGGAATCCATCGGGAAACTATAGTGGTTATTCATAATCGTAACCACATACCTGATCCATAGTAACTTGGTGTCCATGCATTAACATTCAACACAATCAACAAGCAATCAATATCCTGAAAATAATGCATAACATTCAAGTGTCATTGTTTTATTCAAACATCCTCAAGATCAACTTGGATTCCACCTTACAATTTCTAGGCCAACTTTAGGGTTTTATTAGGGTTTTAGCCTTCATTATGCATTTATCACTTTTAATGCTCTTTTAGTTCACAAACCCTAATTTCTGCATCATAGGCACAATTGAATGTCAAATAAGACTAATATGTTTCTTTTATACTAAAACAACCATCTTTATCCTATTAGGTCATATCCAAAACATTAAGGCTAATTATCGTCTTTGGTTTCTTTCAAATTGACAAATCATATTTCATTATAGTTCAACCCACATATATGAACCTTATTTATCACTATTTCCACTTTTATACACCCTAATTATCCAAATAATTCACATTAAAGATATTTGGTACTCAATTTATCCGTGAATCATCATATCCCTATTTTATTCTTTGACTAGTACAATTAAAACCATTAAAATTCATATCAACATAAATTAGGGTTTCTAATCCCATTAAGGCATATTCATGTACATAGAACCCTAAATTAAACCAACTATATAAAAAATCATCTTTTTAAATACTATTTTCACTTTTATTAACAACAGGTTAATATCAGCTTGAATTATCCATCTATCATCAAATCTAAGGGTTTTTCCTTAGTTAAATCATTAAAGATGATAACTTTATGTACTTTTCCAATTTCAAGCATATAAACTCTAAATTAGACTAATCATGTGCAAAGTTCTTCCTTTTTGAACTCATTGTTCCTTTTTACATTTAACAGATTAATATCAACTCTAAAGATCCATTAAACCCTATTAAACACATTAATCATATCAGATTAGGGTTCCTTAATCTTTAAAGTATTAAAGATGATTACTTCCATTAATATTCGGATTACAAATAGAATCAGACTTCAAACATAATTTATTTGGATTTCTCTTGTTCTGAGGATCAACTTTCATATATAACTTTTTGTCATCCGAACTACGAATCTTAAGTTACGAATTTTGCAAGAAAAACACTTACTTGACCAATAGCATGCTGACACGTCAGCTTAGCCATGCAACGCACCCCTTTGGGAAATATAACCAAATTACCACGCTACCCTCCACTTAACTCGAGCGGCCCTTGTTAAACCGGGGGTATAACCGTCCAATGCTGTTTTGGGCTTCTTCTACCTCGCGAGCGGAGCAGGCCGCCGCCCTAGTTGCGCCCTACAACCTTCGCGGCCCTCCTCCCTCTCCGTCGAGACTCGCACGAAGCTAGTCTCTCTTCTCTGCCTCCGCCCCTTGCTCCGACGACCTCCGCAACATCTGGGCGCCTCCCAGCTTGCAATCTAGGCGTTCAGTTTGGACAGGGCAGATGTGTGACCTGCAGCCATGGCTCCGACCTTCTGCAGGCTCGTTATAACGTTTATGGTCATGGAGACGATGGCAGAGCCCTCCTTGGCATCGTATCACTTCGCTCATCCACCCAGGTGACTCCACGGATCTTTGTTGCTCCAGGGAATTCACTACTCGTGGATTAGGGTTTTGCTTTTTAAGGAAGAGAGGAGAAAGAAAGGGATACATGGAACTCTTTCCAACTCGTCCCTGGGCTCTGCCCCTTATGTAGGGGTGAGAGACGAAGCCCTAGGTTGGCTTGTCCTCGAATCCTTTTACAAACATGAAACCAAAACCTTCCATGACAAGAACCCTCTCTCTCTCTACTTTATCTTTTTAACATTTCTTTTTCTTTAAGTATTAGGAATTTGAAATTCCTCTCCTTCACTCTCTCTCTATTTGTCTTTTAATCTATTGGCCACGAAATCATGTTTCCTTTTAATAGAAAATTCCATCCTTCGAAAATCAACACAAAATTCATTAATAATATATCACATTATCTTCATATTTTACAAATTTAGTATTTTCTCTTTCCTTCCTCTTTATTGGGACTCCTTCGATCCCAAGGCACTCTATTATTTCGAAATTACTTTCTAAGGATACTTATTATCCTTCTAGATGCATCTAAATGCATTATTTCACATTATCTTGCTTATTTCTCATTAAATTATTTCTTTTTGAGGATTTCTCTTTATTTCTCTTTTATTGTCCTCATTGGTATTTCTTTTATCATTAGGAATCTTTGGAACACGAAATTCCACAAAGGAACTCCTAATTACACCTTTTTCCCACTTGTTCCAACATTTTATCATTATTTTCAATCTCTTTCTTATTAAAGAAATACATAATTAATCTTTTCTTTTTCTTATTTCTTTTCTTTGCAACTTTAGACTCCTTGGTACCCAAGGAACCCAAGAGGCATGAAATCCTCTTTGGATTTGCCTTCTAGAGGTTTCCACATATTTCTTTTCTTAAAATTCAATTATCCTTTGTTATTTTCCTTTTTATTGGGCCCAATAGCCAATAAAGCCCACAAATCAAACAACAAGGCTATTTTAAACGAAATCCATTTATTTGAAGAAAATCATATCATTATTTGTTCAAATATATTTAATATGAGAAATTATATTTCTCACCACTTGAACCCAAAAATTGGGGTTATAACATTCTAATCTCGGGATCCATGCTGTTTGACCTTCTTACCATCCTAGAGGTGAGTTTTGTTAACCCCCTTCTCATATATTGGTTACTACATGCTTAAAACGCATGCTTCTATGTTTAAAATCGATGATTTCCATGTCTTTTTGCCATGTTCTTCTAGGGTTTTGGTTTCTTGCTGTTTTACCTTCACTAGAAGCTCTAGTTTATTTACCTTTGCAACTTCAAACCAGATCTTGGGTCAAATGGTGTTTTCTCCCTCTCCCTCTCTCTTCAATTATCTCGATCATTTTGATGATGTGGCTAATTCTTATTGGTCAGTATTGAATAGTACATATCTTCTAATCCGCTTATCCAAATTTGACAAATAAATATGGTTTGGATTTCTAAAATTAATATCTATCTAATAAAAATATTTTAAAGGTATTATTTCATGGTTTTATGAAGGTTGGTTTTTGTAAAATGAATTTGTTGCATAAAATCTATAAAAATTACATCTTAATCATCCTAACTCCAAAATTAACAAAAAAATATGTTTATTTCATTAGGAGAACCTTTTAAATTCATTGGTGATATTTTCAAAAACTAAATCCTAGGTTTGCTAAAAAGTTCTAAAATTAGGGTTTCTTTACATTAATGTGCACTATGTACTCTAATACATGTTAATACATACAAAATAGGCAAAGTGAACTTGGACTCAATTAAAGTTGTGAAAGTTAGTAGTTGATATCAGTTGGAGAGGTATGAGCATTCCTTACACCCTATGTTGGGATAGTTGCAGCTAAATCCTATATTTCCCTAATCAGGCTTAAATGAACCCTAAATCTTCCATTCTTGAATCCTATTGTTATTCATGCCTCAAATTAGATTATAATATCTTCTTGTTTGGGTCTTATACCACATTGCCATGCTTATTGAATATTATGACTACTCTTGCCATGATTACGTTTTTAGCAGGTAGATTCATGTTCTATTAAATTTAAACTAGTCATACTTATGTACAACCACCCACAAAGAGCTTGTATTTAATCACCTTGGGGAATGTTTTTATTCTCCCCTATATAATTTAGTAGGTGAATGGGAATGTCTTATTCTCCCCTCACCAATAGGTTAGAAGTCTGGTAGGTGCCTCTATCCTACTTAGTTAGGTAGACATAATTATCTTACATGCATACCCTTTTTATTATAATTGTTAATGGCAAGTTTATTTTGAATATAGCCTCATACTCTTGTTATCTTCATCTTATGATGAACCATAGCCTGTTATTATTTACTTTACTTATCTTGTTATTCAAGACTAGCTTTGTGACATATACCTTGTTTTCTTTCCCCATTTTCTGGGTTCTTTCCCAACCACCTAGGTTAGGACAAGTAGTAGAGTTGAATCAGAAGAACATAGATTTGGGCATGGACCTAGAACTTGGAGATGTTGCTCTGGAGACATGTTTGAAGTAGTTTAGACTTCCCTCTATATAGTTCTTTTTTTTTATCTTGTTGTAAACCCTAATGGGAGATTTTGATGTACTTGTGTAATCTTTTATGAATGTTGAATATAGTCAGTTATTTTCATTTTACTTACACTTTGGTCTTTTGCATACCATTATAATAAATTTGGAAAATTTATACCTATTCCAACATACCTTTGAGTGTGTTTGGAATGGATGTAATTCTTCAAATCTATTTTTTTTTAGTAAGGAGGTTGATCCATCCTCCTTATAGCATGGAATCGGAGCCCATAGTAGTCAGAATCTGACTATTTCAATTTTGTCTCCCTAGTTAGAATCCTTGCCTTACCTTTAAGTGACATTTTACCCTCGAGTTGATCAATATATGATGAATGGTTGATTTAGGATCCTATAGTTTCACATTAGAATAATGATGAATTGGTATCTAAAATACTTACCACTAAAAGATGCATAATTAACCATAGTAACTTGAGGTTGTTTATCTTGGCCTTTAGGCAGCTACTAGGATATGAAGTTGAATGCAATGGTCTGTAGAAAGGATACCAGTTTGAGGGATGGAAAGATTTTCCTCTGCACCACTAACTTGGTTTATGAGGACTCCCGAATCCATATAATACTCACCTGGCCTGAGATGATATGAATAGTCTGAAATAGCATGCTTTTAGGCAATAGTATCTTTAGGGACCCTAATATGTTGAACTAGTCTTCTAGGTGTAATGACTTGTATGAGGATAGATACACAATATAGTTCCCTTATGACCCATAGAACCACATGTTCAGATAGTTATCCCTAGAACCTACACTTTGAAGTTTGGTGTTTAGTAAGCAATCAGAGTGCACAGTGAAGCATGATCGATCTTGTATATGGTCTAGTTAGACTCACCCTTTTACCTCTAGATTAGTTTGGCTTGGTAGGTCAAACCTTTTAAGGGGTGGAGACTAGTTGGTTTGATGATGTTTGGGTAGTTATATTTTGAGGATGAAATCCTTTCCAAGGGGATGGAGTCATGTAACATACTAAAATCTAGCTACTCTGACTTCAGAAACCCTAACTCCCTAATAAGGAAGTTAGTGTGCTAGAATCTTGCGTTTTGACCAAACAAGTTATAGTTGTAACCACATGTTTCTTGGTATCAAAAAGAACATATAACAATCATCTAATGAATTGTTCAAATGTTTGAACCCTAATCAATATCTAATGCACATAATAAGAGTAACTCTAATTTTAATACTAATAGTGGATGAGCATGATGTTTCCCATTTCATAAACCAATAAACCCTAATGATATGAAGGGTAAGATAATTGTAATCTAACCTTGGATTTAATACATCCTACGTAGGAATAGGTGAAGAATAAATATCATGTTAACCTAAACCCTAAGTTGTAATAATCTAAACTTAACCTATACATCCTTAATGACATTCATGATACATTAGTGTCACTAGGTGTCATAATTAGATAACAGACTTTAATACGCATAAATCATAGATTAATTAGGTCATCAATATGAAATGCATTTACCTTGTTCTCTATTACACACATAATTAATAACCTAATGACTTAGTATGTGAATCAAATCATTAATATATAATATGTCCCACCTTGATCATTAAATATATATAATGAATTCAATATGGATAAGAAGTAAAAGATTCACACAAATGTTCATAATCAATTATAAGAATCGAATAAATATGAGAGAATGATTAATGATGACATTAATGTGAGAAAGAATAATAAAGTAACAATGTCTAATACACATATAAGTAATTAATGTGACATTATTTGGATTAATTGTAACAAATTGGATAAAGTGTCCTATTTCGTACAAAATAATTGATACAATTGATAATGGAGTCTAAATCTAATTATTAAAGATAATGTCCAGCTATAATAATGCATATTAAGATAATTGAGTATAATTCTTGTTGGGATAAAATTCCTAATGAGATAAATAAGAAATATATTGGGGTTGTGCATAATAATGAAATATAATTCTTTTGGAAACAAAGTAAATATGACATGACACAACTAAAAGAATAATAATGATAATGTAATATCCTAATGAATATAATTCTAATATGCCAAAAATTTTAAAAAGGAATTGTACACGTGGAACCTTTAGGTGATCCATGAGAACCTGACCTATGTGGAGTTTCTTGAGAAGATTTTGAACTCCCAAGTTAATCAGTTGAAAATCAAGGAGTTTGAGTTACTAAATCTTTTGGTGGGAGTTTAACAAATTCAACCAGGGAGTTTATTGGTGAGACCCTTCTCACTTTGCATTAGATTTTGAGGATGAAAACCTATTTAAGGGGTGGAGTGTTTTAACATACTAAAACTTGGACATATTCTCTTTTTGGCCCTTTTCCAAGCTTTTCCTTTCCTTTCTATCCTTTTTTGGATTTGTTGTTTAATTAGTAGAATTTATAGTGGTTTGGTGAATATTTATTAATTACTTATACAAATAGAAGCACTTATGCACAAATACCTCAGTGAAAGCTTATTTAACGATCTAAAATGCCAAATCATCACTTCAGAGGAACAATGGTCAATAAATTTGTGCAAGGCCCCAAACCATGCTTAATGTATTAAATAAGATTAATTACCATAATTAAGTTCTATAAATCTTAATATAACTTTTTTATTTAGTTTGAAAACATAAACTGAGCCTAAGTTTCAAATTTGGTTCAATTTGGATGTTGTATGCGCAAGTTATGCAATTTTAGGTGCATTTTGGACTTTAATGCAATTTACCCAATTGGTAGGTTTTCTTTGCAAATTATCACATGCATTCTAATCCTTAGATACTCCCTTACCATTATCGAGCTTTTGAACGATGAGGCACCTGGTTGCACCTTGGTTTGAAGGTGTTTCTCACCAAGGGCATTATAGGGATAACCCTCTTTATAAATGAGCTTATCTTTAAAAACTATCAACCAATGGGGTTATTTCTTTGTTTGAAGGACGGTGGGGATGGCCTAGAAGTCTCCATGAGCTTTTTGGACCGACCTTGGATATACAATAAGTCTCTATGAGATGTCCTCTTGCATGTCCATGAATCCTTAGCCTAAGGACACATGGAAAGTCGCATAAATACCTCATGCTTGCCCCCTTCTTTATAAAGCCATTTCTACCCCTTCCCACCTCCCAATCCAAGAATGAATCATCTCCTTCTATTTCCCCCATATTAGAGCATCATCCCTTCTATGTTTGGCCATGAAGTTGATGTCGCAAGGTAAAATAGGGTGCCTACCTTGGTGAAGAAGGCTCCTAGGATTTTAAATTTCTCTATTTAGGATTTCTTAAGATCCTATTTGGTGATTTTGACCAAAAATAGTAAGTATCTTCCTTTCCTTCCCTGTTTTCATGATGTTAGTATTCCTCCCACCTTCTTACAGGTCAGAAACATGACATTCCATAGTAAAACTCCACCTAGAACCCTAAAACATCTCATCTCCATGCTCTTTTGCTAGGGTTTGCACCTCTGAAGTGGAGAAGGTGATCTTTGCTCAAGAAAGGAGCTTTTCTTGGAGCAACCAGACCTTTTAATCATGGGATACTTAGTGTTTGGACATTCTTACCTTCTTATAGGTGAGTTTTGTTAACCCACTTCTCCTATATTGCTTACTACATGCTTAAAACTCATGCTTCTATGTTTAAAATCGATGATTTCCATCTTTTTTTACCATGTTCTTCTAGGGTTTAGGTTTCTTGTTGTTTTACCTTCTATAGAATCTCTAGTTTGGTTACCTTTGCAACTTCAAACCTAATATTGGGTAAAATGGTGTTTTCTCCCTCTCCGTCTCTCTTCAATTATCTCGATCGGTTTGATGATGTGGCAATTTCCTATTGGTCAGTATTGAAAAATTCATATCTTCTAATCCATTTATCCAAATTTAAAAAATAAATATGTTTTGGAATTCTAAATTTAATCTATATCTAATAAAAATATTTTCAAGGTTTTATTTCATGGTTTGACGAAGGGTGTTTTTTGTAAAATGAATTTGATGCATAAAATCCATAAAAATTACATCTTAATCATCAGAACTCCAAAATTAACAAAAAATATGTTATCTTCATCAAGAGAACCTAATAAATTCATTGGTGATATTTTCTAAATATAAATCCTATTTTTGCGAAAAAGTTGTGAAATTAGGGTTTCTATACATTGATGTGCACTATGTACTCTAACATATGTTAATAAATTGAAAATAGGCAAAGTGGAACTTGGACTCAATTAAAGTCATGAAAGTTAGTAATTGATATCAGTAAGAGAGGTATGTACATTCCTTACACCCAATGTTGGGATAATTGTAGCCAAATCCTATATTTCCCTAATGAGGCTTAAATGAACCCTAATTCTTCTATTCTTGAATCCTAATAGTGTTCATGCCTCAAATCAAATTATAGTTTCTTCTTATTGGAGTCTTATACCACACTGCCATGCTTATTGAATATTATGACTACTCTTTCCATGACTACTTTTCTATCATGTAGATTTATGTTCTATTTAATATAAAATAGTGTTACTTATGTACAACCATCCATAGAGGGCATGTATTTAATTTCCCTAGAGAATGTTTTTATTCTCCCCTATTTAATTATGTAGGTGACTGGGAATGTCTTATTCTCCCCTCACCTACAAGTTAGAAGTCTGATGGGTTCCTCAACCCTACTTAGTTAGGTAGACATAATTATCTTACATGCAAATTCTTTTAAATATAATTGTTAATGGCAAGTTTCTTTTGAATATAGTATCACACTCTTGTTATCTTCATCTTATGATGAACCCTAGCCTGTTCTTATTTCCTTTACTTATCTTGTTATCCTAGACTATTTTTGTGACACATACCTTGTTTTCTTTCCCCTTTTGTTGGGTGCTTTCCCAACCACACAAGTTAGGACAAGCTGTTGAGTTGAATCAAGAGAACATACATTTGGGCATGGACTTAGAACATGGAGATGTTGCTTTGGATACAATATTTGAAGTAGTTTAAGGTTTCCTCTATCTAGATCCTTTTTGCTGTATCTTGTTGTAAACCCTAATGGGAGATTTTGATTTACTCATGTAATCTTTTATGAATGTTGAATACAGTCAGTTATTTTTATTCCGCTGTTATATTTTTGTCTTTTGCATAAAATTATAATAAATTTTGAAAATTATGTTGGGTTTTAGGGGAGACAGAGAAGGCAGTGGAAACAAAAAAAAATTCTCCCCCAAACCCGAAACAAGGAAACGCGTCAACGTCTATATAATAGGAAAGGATGGTTTGTGGAATCATGCCTTGTTCCGAGGCTTGCTCGGCGATAATACCTTGCGCCTTGCGTGGTCTTCAAAGCTGGTCTTCGACGGTGTCTGTGCAGCTCCTGGTCACATCGGGACTGACAACTCCTAATCGTGCCGGACTGTCGGGTTGACAGTTGTCCTCCTGAGCGGCAGAAACCTTCCGCCTCTGAAGTAGTCCACACGGACCACCTGGAACTCCACACTCCTTGTCCCATAAGGATGTGGAAGGAGTCGCACCCTCCTATTGACGTACTAGTCACCAACACACTCTCCTGCCTCCAGTTGCAACTGTAGTTGTCTTTCCCTTGCTGCGCCTCCCTTTGCGGGTAGCACTTGCTCGGGCTCTCTCGGTTACCAAAACCAGAGAACGAAAACTTTGCATAGCAACTGATTGCACTTAGCTTCACTTTGAGAAGCCCCCAATACCCCTATATATAGGAGGGTCATGGGATAGGGTTCTCCATCCCGGGGAATGCATGACTAAAAGCAGGAGTAGAAGGGTTCGAGATTTTCCACAAAAGCAACCAACTCGCAACCTGAACCGATCGGTTCACAAGTGAACCGGTCGGTTGGGGACCTGAACTGATCGGTTCACAAATGAACTGGTCAGTTGGGACCCCTCAACCGGTCGGTTCACAAGTGAACCGGTCGGTTGGTGGTCCTGGTCGGTTCTCGATTGACTTTCCTTCTTTTGTTTCTAATTGGTATCGAATACCAATCCTATTTCCCAATCAAATTGGGCAATTGAAACGAAAGGAAAATTCTCACCAATCCTACTTTTCCAAGTTGCTCGGTTGCACCAGTTGAATTGATCGTTTCAACACTTAAAGTAATCGGTTCACCCTGGACTTGAGCCGATCGATTCAACACTTGAGCCGACCGGTTCAGAAACCACAACTGATCGGTTCAGAAACCTCAACCGACCGGTTCATCACATGAACCGATCGGTTGGGAGTGCAGGTTATGCAGAATCAGTCATTTGCAATTTCAATCAATTCGATACTCCAATCAAAGTGTCCAACACCTTGAACAATATGATATTGAGCTATCAATTGATTCATTGTTTAATTGAACTACTAAACTCGTTTAGTAATCAATCTAAACATTGCTTGTGGACAAAACTCCTCTTCTAGGTTAAATCCTATGTGTGTGACCTGCAGGTCCATTTCACGTTGGTAGTGGAAGTCCATAACACTTATGACTTCACAAGCAAAGAGCGGTTCCTACTCACACATCAGTGCTACCCAAGTGAAAGTAGAAAGTTGGAGAACAACTTTCAATCCTACAATCTGTGAATTGTGTTAAAGTGAATATATAATTCTTTTTTCACTGATATCCTGAATGAACTCGAGGCATGGAACAGTCATCCTGTCAATGTTCATTCACTTTCTTGATCTCAGAGCAGATTGAACGAGATATGTATGACATCAATATCACATACTGATTCACACATGCATGCGCACATCTATCTCAATCCTACTCATCAAGTGGCCTTGGATATCAAACTCCTTCAGGAGTGAAAAATCCCATATCTATCACTCACCCCTCAAAAGCCCCATGTGTCAAAGCCACCCAATCATCACCTTTATAACAACCCATGTTTCAGGACTGCATTTGATGATGTCAAAGTGTGCCCAACGACATGTGTTGAGTGTAGTGATTTCAAGTCAAAGAATCACATTCACCACCATCACTGTGAGTACTGACTGTGACTACCATCTCATGGTTCCATGTGTCAAACTCACGGTGGGTCTATCCGGAACACTTGTTCTCTAACAAGTACCTATGTGTTTGGTTTGATATCTCTATATCATGACTAATGAGATTTTGTCATCAATAAACACCACAATCTAGTCTTTTGTATCATTGTTGTCTATTTACCTTCCACAATGACATCTGACTAGGGACATAATAAGAATGTACAAACTCTTAGCATCTGTATGATCTTATCGTTTAGGTCCTCAACCTGAAGGCATACGTCATTGAGTACTGTCATTCTCTAGACATTCAATCTGCTCTATCACTATTTCATATGACTGAACCAGAAAGAATTGGAAGCTTGCCTTTGATGTTTATCAAATCAATCTTAATGTATCCCACCAATCATCCCATGATTGGCTCTCAGGGCATACATACCAACAGACTCCCACTTGCACTGTGATCCAATCACCTTGAATCATATTCATAGTGATCTTCAAACATGTCCCACATGTTACTGTGCTCTAGTGCCAACATAGTGAGTAATGGCAAGACCTTGCCAAAGTCAGTATAAATTGCATGTCTCGCATCTCTTCGTTGTACGTCATACGTATGAGATGGAGTTGTTGTAATATGCGGTCTAGTATTTCATTTGATAACCTTTAGCCACATTTTATGATCAAGGATTCCAGACTTGTCATCAATGAGCGAAATATCTATAAGTTCATCTCATGAACTTCCAGATCCATATAGTATCCACTACTGTTCTCTAACACACGGATACTCGACATTTCCCTTTAAATGGTTTTATTGGAAAAATTACAATTATCAACAAACTTTCACTTTTATATATCCTATATATAATTTGCGATTAATTTTTCTGTCCTTTCGAAAGTTCACATCAATGTAACTCTTTACATCGAACTCTTCCTTATCACCACAGAACTAGTACTTCATAGGTACTTATCAGGTTCTCATGGTACTCCAGTAACCCTTACTGGAATCAGACAGACATCCACTCATCATTTCTCACATACGAGTTATCAGGATGAGCACATCATATTGTCATGTCATACATACAATCATGATGAATGCATTTTGTTCTTGCCATGTCAATACATGCAAGATAATGGCATGATTGCTAACATGATAGATACATATATATTATTAGTGATCCCATTCTTCATAAGAATTGGACACTTGGCTTTGGGATACTAACTCCATGTAACATGGACAAGTTTTCTCCCACTGAATTTGTGCATACTGAACCCTTCAGTACAAATTGCCAATGTACGCTTTCTCTTTTCAGGTCAAGAGTTTTTCGAGAACTATCTCTATAGATGTATATTCCTATCACATAGGAAACATCTCTATCTTCCATAAAGATAGTTTCCAATTTTGGATTTCCATTCTAGAACATTTCCATTTCACATCTATATGTGGAATGTGAATATGCTCCCACTAAATCACATATCCCTTCTTTATCTTTGACATATCAGTCAAACCCTTTGACTATATTATCAAAGTAAAGATCCAATTCTGAGTTGCTTGTACTCAATCAATCACATTGATTAGTCCATTGTAACTTATAGACTTCATTTGCATTAGTGGATTCATAAACCTTATAGGTTGTGTCACGTACACATCCTTGTTTTATTCCTCATAGGAATGCGGTTTTAGTATCCATATGCCAAATTCCTTAGTCATTAAGTTGCAATCAACAAGCATCATCCTTCTCAAAATGTTATCCATGTGTCTTAACACTTAAGAATCATTTGCACTTATGGATTTCATCCAATGAGTGCTACCATCAAGGTCATACCTTATGGTTTACATGGATGTCCTTTAGGATGTAATGGTGATAAACCATAACTCAAAATTTGGTTCCTCATATTCATCTAGATATTTGACTCATCACATGACCAACTCATCTCATAGATATTTGAGGTGTATCTGTTAAGGATATAAGAACTCACAACTCCTTGTGATTCTTAATGTCCTTTATTAGTGTGGGGTATTCTTTTATTAAGAAGAATTTAGTTATTCGATAATCATTCTCTAACTCTTTAGAGTATGATTCCTTCTTGATTTAGACATCACCATGCCTAAACCATTAGTTCACTATGATACACTATCATAATCACTCATAAGGATCTCAAACATTTGGTCCAAGTATTTCATTCATTGATCTTATCAAGAATTAACACTTTACCAAATTTCTACTTCATCTATGATAATCTTGAACACTTCAAATATTGATATTTCTCTAAACACCATTTGAAGTATTAACCTTTGTTCCAATAGGTATGTAAATACATCACATGTATCATACCTAATAAGATAATCATTCTCCCACTACCATTAGTGAAGATTGATTAATCATGTCCAAGATATTCATGTCTCTTACTGGTTCTCTAACCAAAAGAGTCTAGATTTATCCATCATATGGAAACTAGAAATGAATTTATCATGATTGTCGCTAATTTGATTGTTTGAGTTATCTATAACTTTCAGGTATCATTTTATCTTATGCATATCAAATACCACAAGATAAACAAGGCATTGCCACAAAGATCTTATCTTTATAAATTGAAACATCTCTTTATGAATTGCCATCATTGTCATACAATATGCAAAAATAAAGTGTTTCTATCTATTGGCAAATATGAAATAGCAGTTCATAACTGTACTACATGCCTTGTAGGCTGAAAATAAAAAAAAGTACTCCTATCTATGGAGGAAACACTTGCCCCAATTATGAGTGCTTTACACTTTACATCTTGGTATCATATACCTCAAAAAGTGTTACAAGCTTACTTTCATGACACCTTCAAGTGGAGACGTCTGTCGCCTCCTTCTTCTTTTGTTCTTCCAGATAGAGAGGACAATTCCTTTTCCAAAGTCCTGGCTTTTGACAATGGTGGAAATTTCCTTTCTTGGTCACGCCTCCCTTGGCCTTGAGAGTTGAAGACGGCTTGGACTCCTGGCTAGCATCAGACCTTTCTTAGCTTTGCCCTTGCCCTTGCGCTTGGACTTGCCTTTCTTGCTCGTGATCACCATCACAGGCTTAGGCTTGTCCTTCTTCATCGGTATCTCGACTGTACTCAACATGCCCAACAACTCTGACAGTGGCCTATCAAAGTTGTTCATGTTGTAGTTCATCACAAACTGACTATAGGATTCTGGCAACGATTGCAGTATCACGTAAGTAGACAACTCTTGGCTCAGTGGAAATCCCAGTCATTGCAGGTTCTCCACATACCCAATCATCTTGAGTGTGTGAGGACCAACTGGATCTCCTTATGTCATGACACACTTGAACAGTGCCCTTGAGACATTGTATCTCTCTTGCCGTGCCTGATCTTCATACATGTTCCTAAGATGCTGAATCATCTCAATGACACCCATGTTCTCATGTTGTCTCTACAACTCATGGTTCATAGTACATAACATCAAGCACTTTGCATCAATGGCATCATCAACATTCTTCTTGTAAGCATCCCTTTCTGCCTTTGGTGCATTAGGAGCGGGTTCCTCTGGAATTGGAGTATCCAGGACATAGAGCTTACACTCTTGAGTGAGAACAATTCTCAATGTCCGATACCAATCGTGGAAATTTGTCCCATTTAGCTTGTCCTTGTCAAGGACCGATCGTAAACAAAAGTTATTGTTGTTGGTTGCCATTTGTACTACAAAAGGAAAATATGCAATTTTAGTCCAAAACTCATTTTTGACTTATTTGATAGATTTGAAAAGTTGACGATAAAATTAGGCCTTTAATTGATTATCGCTCCCACTATTTTAGTTCAAATCGATAGCCCTCACCATCAATTCAGAAGATTGCAGTGTACAACCTTCTAGTGGTCAAGATCGTGAAATCCTCTAAGCCATGGACCAGCTAGGGCTGTCACCTACAACATAGATCTCTCAGGTAGGGAACTCTTGCCAATTGCATCATATGCAACTCTTGATAAGATGTCATATGCAACTCCTTGCCTTGATCATCTCCATGACTCAAGGTGCTTGATCCTATCTAGGTCACCTTGTTAAGTCTGACCCAAAGCATACATGATGAATATGCACCCTGCTTGGGCAGACCCACACATTCATCCTTCTCACTTCCACGAGATAGATGGTGCACCACGCTTGGGCGTGCCCACACTTGGTCGATCAAGCTTTTCACGTGTTTCGCATTTGGAAGGCATCTGAAACTTAATATTTTAATGAGGGATTTGGTTTTTATATACATATACATATCCAATCACCACAACACATAGTACACATCATATACATGCTATATCCCACAGAAAACATGTAAAGCGGTAAAAGCAATGATTATGGCCATCCTAATGTGATTCCTCGAGCCAAGAGGAATCACAGTCATCTAGGTATACATCACATGCAACCTGTACAAGATGAAATTTGTGATTTTCCTTTGGAGTAGATCAATTCATCACATGAACGACTTGCTCGGTCCGGCCCGGTCGTCTGGGTGCCACCAGCCGATCGATTGGCTCCTCCAACCGATCGGTTCGCCCCTCCAACCGATCGGTTCGCCCCTCCAACCGATCGGTTTGCCTAGTTGTCGTGCATCTCGTATGGAACGTCAACCGATCGGTTCACACCTTGAACCGATCGTCTTAGCTATCGTCATATGTACGCCAGTCTTCAACATAACAAGAAATAAAATATATCCTAATTTTACATTTCTTAAAAGGGAAACCCCAAGTTACATTCGGGGGGAGCAAAGGTAGGAAAGAATCTCGAATTATTTCAAGTTACATCAGGAATAGGAGAAAGGGAAGCTCGGTGCGCAGACCGAGATGCAAGCAACCACAAACAACCACATACAAATATAGGGTTTTATAGGCCATAATCATGCTACACATCCACCACAAAAACTCGTTTAAGGGCGACGCGTATCGAGTGCATTAAGAATACATATCATATATGTAATTGGGATTTGTGGATTTAGGATTGGACATGCATAAAGCCAATTTTATTCGCATCGTATGCAATAAATAAAGGCAACAAACCAAAAAATCGATCATATCGATGTTCCTAAAATATAGAGCAGTTGATGTGGCTCTGATACCACTGTCGGGTTTTAGGGGAGACAGAGAAGGCAGCGGAAACAAAAAAAATTTCTCCCCCAAACCCGAAACAAGGAAACGCGTCAACATCTATATAATAGGAAAGGATGGTTTGTGGAATCATACCTTGTCCCGAGGCTTGCTCGGCGACAATACCTCGCGCCTTGCGTGGTCTTCAAAGCCGGTCTTCGACGGTGTCTGTGCAGCTCCTGGTCACACCGGGACTGACAACTACTAATCGCGCCGGACTGTCGGGTTGACAGTTGTCCTCCTGAGCGGTAGAAACCTCCCGCCTCTGAAGTAGTCCACACGGACCACCTGGAACTCCACACTCCTTGTCCCACAAGGAAGTGGAAGGAGTCGCAACCTCCTGTTGACGTACTAGTCCCCAACACGCTCTCCTGCCTCCAGTTGCAACTGCAGTTGTCTTTCCCTTGTTGCGCCTCCCTTTGCGGGTAGCACTTGCTCGGGCTCTCTCGGTTAGCAAAACTAGAGAACGACAACTTTGCATAGCAACTGATTGCATTGAGATTCACTTTGAGAAGCCCCCAATACCCATATATATAGGAGTGTCATGGGACAGGGTTCTCCATCCCGGGCAATGCGGGACTAAAAGCAGGAGTAGAAGGGTTCGAGATTTTCCATAAAAGCAACCAACTTGCAACCTGAACCGATCGGTTCACAAGTGAACTGGTCAGTTGGGGACTTGAACCGATCAGTTCACAAATGAACTGATCGATTGGGACATCTCAACTGGTCGGTTCATAAGTGAACTGGTCGGTTGGGTTCCTGGTCGGTTCCCGATTGACTTTCCTTATTTTGTTTCTAATTGGTATAAAATACCAATCCTATTTCCCAATCAAATTGGACAATTGAAATGAAAGGAAAATTCTCACCAATCCTACTTTCCCAAGTTGTTCGGTTGCACCAGTTGAATCAATCGTTTCAACACTTGAAGCAATCGGTTCACCCTGGACAGAGCCGATCGGTTCAACACTTGAGCCGACCGGTTCAACAACCTCAGCTGACTAGTTCATCACATGAACCGATCAGTTGGGAGTGCAAGTTGTGCAGAATCAGTCAATTGCAATTTCAATCAATTCGATACTCCAATCAAAGTGTCCAACGCCTTGAACAATATGATATTTAGCTATCCATTGATTGAGTTTTTAATTGAACTACTAAACTCCTTTAGTAATAAATTTAAACATTTCTTGTGGACAAAGCTCCTCTTCCAGGTTAAATCCTATGTGTGTGACCCTGCAGGTCCATTTCACGTTGGCAGTGAAAGTCCATAACACTTATGACTTCACAAGCAAAGAGCGGTGCCTAGTCACACATCAGTGCTACCCAAGTGAAAGTAGAGTGTTAGAGAACAACTTTCAATCCTACAATCTGTGAATGATGTTACAGTGAATGTATAATTCCTTTGTCACTGATATCCCGAATGGACTCGAGGCATGGAACAGTCATCCTGTCAATGTTCATTCACTTTCTTGATTTCAGAGTAGATTGAACGAGATATGTATGACATCAATATCACATACTGATTCACACATGCGTGCGCACGCCTATCTCAATCCTACTCATCAAGTGGCCTTGGATATCAAACTCCCTCAGGAGGGACAAATCCCATATCTATCACTCACCCCTCAAAAGCCCCATGTGTCAAAGCCACCCAGTCATCACCTTTATACCAACCCATGTTTCAGGATTGCGTTTGATGATGTCAAAGTGTGCCCAACCACATGTGTTGAGTGTAGTCATTTCAAGTCAAAGAATCACATTCACCACCATCATTGTGAGTACTGACTGTGACTACCATCTCATGGCTCCATGTGTCAAACTCACGGTGGGTCTGTCTGATACACTTGTTCTCTAACAAGTACCTATGTGTTTGGTTTGATATCTCTATATCATGACTAATGAGATTCTGTCATCAACCAACACCACAATCTAGTCTTGTGTGGCATTGTTGTCTATATACCTTCCACAATGACATCCGACTAGGGACATAACAAGAATGTAAAAACACTTAGCATCCGTATGATCTGATCGTTCAGGTCCTCAACCTGATGGCATACGTCATTGAGTATTGTCATTCTCTAGACATTCAATATGTTCTATCACTATCTCATATGACTGAACCAGAAAGAATTGGAAGTTTTCCTTTGATGTTTATCAAATCAATATTAATGTATCCCACCAATCATCCCATGATTGTCTCTCAGGGCATACATACCAAAAAAATTATACCTATTCCAACATACCTTTGAGTGTGTTTGGAATGGATGTAATTCTTCAAATCAAATTTTTTTTTGTAAGGGGGTGATCCCGCCTCCTTACACTTACACCGTCATTAGGTCAAGATATATGTGTGACTACTTGGTATGCATATTGTATTCCTTGGTTTCATTCTCTTAAATCCATAATTGTGTGACTTGTTTTATCCCTGACAACCTTATTTCTAGGAAGGGTTTTCTCCTTCACGATTAACTTCAATCCTCATTTCCTACATGTACTTGTGTAGGGTTCTTGCTAGGGGTGGCTTTCACACAACTTATATCTTTTTAGGGAGTCCTATCTAGTTGTGTTGGTGTGGGTTGAGGCAGTGGTCTATCATATCCTCCTTGTGGTCACTCAACCATGAGTACTGTTGCAATAACAATGTTATTCAACTATTAGGCCTGATGTAACTTTAGGTGATTATCCAAGATTTCTCTTAGAAAATAGGTGGGTGATATTTTTGGTTTCTGGTCCCTACTACAGTATGTGACATATCCGCTTTCATGGGTGCAATTATGCATCAGACGAGTAGATCCCTTCAACATCTTATCGGTCAAAACTCTCATAATTTTATTCACACAACTTTTATTCATGCTCGCAAGGTTTACCGATAGGAATTTCAAGAAAAGTGGGTTTCCAAGCCTCTTTTATTCCATAGTTAGGATTTAACACTAGAATGGCATTGGTTTCCCTTTCACAAGACATTTTCACTTTTCAACCTATACTAGGAGCCAGGGTGATCGATCAGGATTGTGAAAGATCAAGTCCTCCTTATTTTAGAAATAATCCCCTGGGACAGTAGCATCATTCTACTGTTTGTAGTGCCTTGACATAAGAATGGTGTAAAAATACATGATTCAAGGTTTTTTATTAGGTGAATTAGTAACTCGAAACATCACTCTTAAAATGATTACACTAAAAAGTATCTTGAATACCAGAAGGTCTAAGGTGTGAATGATGATGACATCCAAGAAAAATAGATTCAAAAACATGCCTAAATAAAACAAAATTCCTTTGTGGTAAGATGTTTCAAGATAATATATGTTCATTTGACAAACAATCCCTAATATAATTTGTTTAAAATTTAGAGAAATTTTTGGTTAAAAAGGGCAACATATAACTAAAAATCGAACAAAAAATGCAAAGTTTGAGATTATGGGTTGCAAGACATACCTAGATCTCCTGTTCACACCTGCCTAAAATTAGCATACGCTCTGCCCTCAAAGCATCAAAGAATGATGTTTAGTGAGAATCGGTGAGTTAAAGTCTTAAACTCAAAATATCCCATTTTGATTTTAGCATCTAGATAGCAAAGGTTCCTCGATGTGGTGGTAATAATCATATTGGTAAGATTCCACCTTTGCATCTGTTGTCATAAGAATTTGCGTCCAGAAGAGTACATAGAAGCCACATTCATTACAACTAGGAGCCTGATGTGGGATCCTATGAAAAAACTATGGTTTTTAATTTCCAAACTTCATCTGAATCTACTCTATCATATTGCATTATCAACTCGATTATATGGGTTGCAACTTGTGTTGCATTTTATTTCTAAGAATATTAGCTTTCTTGTGATAAGTCATTATTTTATTGATAAACATAACATTTGAGTCATTGTATAGAATGGTTGTTTCTACCTTTTTATTGATAAATAGTAATGTCTAGTTTCCATTTATGAGTATATTTATACCCATTTTTACATATTGTTTTATTCACTTTTTTTGGGTTGTTGTGTTTCTATTTCCTAGTTTTAGCCTTAAATTAACTTAAAAGCAATTATTTTCCATTTTATATATTTTCGTGATTTTTTAATATATTTTTGTAGAATCAGCAAAGGTCACGTAACAATGCCTAGATGGATTATTAAGCCCTCATGATCTTATGCCTCAAGGGAAGGAAGGCCCAAAATCTTTAATGGTGATTACCTTCCAACCACCTAGTCAAGCTACCAGTTCTTCCATTTGCCCGACTTGAGCCACTCTTCACCCAAAATCCTCCCAATATCAATAACCTAATGTGTGCTCCCATCATCCAATCCATTCTGGTTCACTCCATACTAGTCATCCAAAGAATCGGACGTGAGGTTCAAATTGAGAAACCCACGTGAGTCGCCTATTGGACCAAATATGGGGCCACACAAAACAGATGCCTTCGACCGCAAGCATTCAACTCTAGGGTTTCAAAGGAGAAAAATGCATGTATAGAAGGAAACCTCATCATCCACTCAAACGGGTCTCTGATCAGTGATTAAAAGTCACATTTTTTGCAGCACAAACCCTAGTGAGGAGTGAGGAGATAGCGACCGCACTAGAGATATTGGTCTTCCTACACCAGGTGTAATGGCCTTATGCCATCGTTCTTGTTAACTCTTTGTTGTTGTCCCTCACCATGAGTGAGTAGATGCCTTGTGTTGGGGCATGGAGACTAGCCCCGATCACCCATATTTGATCTTAGCTTGTATATAAATTGGACAATATAGTTGCTAAATAAAGTATCATTCCGCTTGATGCCTTGCTTTGCAAATTGATGATTTGTTTTGCATATATGTTATAATCGTGGATATGGATGTTGTTTTGATGTGATTAGACAATATAATGATCTTATTATCCTCCTGATCTATCAACAAGGGATAATGAGGTGTTTGGAATTTGATCTGCTATGTGTTGAGTATGGTCATTCATAAGTAAAGGAGTTTAGTAGTATAGAGAAGGAACTCGGGTTCTGAGGATGGTTGATTCCAAGAGAGTTTAAACTAGGTGATGAGCTATATCCTATGTGGGTGCAACAAATAAGCTTGTATTTAGCAACAAATTTGGGTTTAATCCTTAAGTATACTATAATAAGGATTCCACTTGTGTGGAGTGGGGAATTAGTGCACTACTTTTGGTACACCTAGGAGATTATTCTTTTAGGGATTTTCTTGGTGCAATATTTCTAGCTCAATTAAAATTGGTGTCATTGTCAAGGACAACAGTTCTTTAATATTTTTGGAAGTATGAGCATAATTAGGATTTTTTTTAATTTATTTTTCTTCATAAAATTGAAAATCTTCTAGAACCAAGAATCACTCACAATCATTCTTTCTCTTTTCAGGAACTTCTAGCCTAGGAAAAGATCCATGAGTCTTGACTCTGGATTTCTATTCAATCTTGAAATTGAAAGACACTTCAAAACACTTCACAAGGAGATAGCCATAGTAGATGAGGTGGTTGTGGAAGTAGCAAGCCGAGTGCGGATCAATGCAACAATTGTAGCCCAGTGAGAATTACTCGTCGCGGAAGCTAGATAATAGGTAGAGTCCAAGTTCAAAACAAACCTAGAAGCCACCCAAGTTGTGGAGCGTGCGAAAGAACTTTGGGATTTCTCCATCCCCAAAGGCACTGACTTGACTTATCCAGTCCAACCCACAGGTGACCCAATCAAGATCAGAGCCCAATGGATCTTCTTGTTTTAAAACTCCTCCTTTACAGGAAAGATTGGAGATGATTGTAGGGAGCATCTCCTTAAATTCATCAACCTTTTCTTGATGATGAATCCAGCAGACACCACTGATGATACCATGTGACTCCAACTCTTCAAGTATTCCCTAACAGACAAAGCAAGAGCATGGTATAGTGCTTTTCGTGGGGATCAGATCTATACATGGGAGGCCCTAGGGAACACATTTTGGGAAACATTTTATCCTCCCTCAATGGTGTACTCTATCTGGAGGAAAATTACAAGGTTCACTCAAGTGTGTGAGGAATCCTTGTATGAAGCATGGGAGATATTCAATGAAATCCTACACATGTGCCCACATCACAACATCCCATAGAATCAAATTATTGAATTTCAAGAAGAAAGTCACAGTCACACCCCTACTACTTTCTAACAGCTATAGATTCTCATCCGAGGAGAACTCTACTACCTTTAGAGTAGACTACAGCAACCTCAAACTCAATCACACCGTCATCTTTTTAAAAACAAGCATTTTGATGATGAGATGAAGAAATTTGTGACTTCTCCTGTAAGCGGAATTTCATACGATAGAGTTTTGACAGTGCCCTTAAGATCATCAACCTTGCAGAGGAAAATCATACCCACTAGACCAGGCCTTCGAGCAAGGGTGTACTTAAAGTGTCCATGGTAAAATATCGATCAGAACTCAAATCCATCTCTGAAACATCCAAAGCCCTATCCCTCTAGCAAGAAAATCTTGAGAAGTCCTTTAGTGAATATAAGAGAAAGAGCCAAACTCTCCAAGTGCAAATTATCATGCCCTTATGCAAATTCTGGTATGTAGTAGACCACAACACTATTCACTACTAATAGCTATATGCTTCATTCTACAAACATCAAATAGGCCAGTAGTATATAGTTCCTCAAGCCAAAGATGTGAAGTTGATCCACAATATTCTAGGGAAAGGGTACTATAATCCAAACCAAGCCTGCACATATCCAAGTTTCCAACATGGGAACCCCACGGGTGAAGAGGGACCAAATCAATCCTTGACACAAAATGCTCAGGTGAGAGCGCCAATGAAAAATAATGGCCCACACAACCACAAAAACTTCAAGTTCAATTTTCCCAAGCATAAGTACCAGCACTAGCAGCAATTCCAGAATCCAAATCAAGATCCACCACTACAGATGAAAGTTGCACCAACACCAGACCCAATGAAGACACTTCAAGAGATGATGGTGTCATATCATACTCGACTAGCAATGACACACTGAACTAAAATGCATTAAAATCCTAGATTGCTCAACTGGCTGCTAGCCAACAACACTTAACGGGCACAATCGTTGGCCGACTAGAAAATAACTCCAAGCATTTTGAACAGTTAATTGTTGTAACAACCAGATCAGGAAAAGTGTATATCGCACCCTATTCCCCTAACCCTATAGAAAACATTGAGAATATCCCAAGTGCACTCTTTACATCTCTCGAGCACTCATCTAGAGGAATAGATAGTGGAACCTTCTAAAACACCAGTAGAATCCAACATTGGAAAAAATACAATGGAAGTGACCCAAGCAGATCTTGACATCCCTATATACACACCATGAATACCCTATGCAGGATTTCTCAAACAAACCAAGTTGGATCATATGTTCATAAAAATCAAAGAAACCATGAAGAAATTGCATGTTAACATTCCATTCCTTGATGCCCTTGATAAGATCCAAACATGGAGTAAATACCACAAGACTCTCCTTTCCAGAAATTATACAATTGAGGATCCTGAGACTATAAAACCCCACCAGTAGCTTCTGACATAGTCCAAAATCTGATGCCCTAAAAGCAGAAAGGTCTTGACTCCTTTGGGATGTTGAAGCTCAAAACTTGTTGAGAAATACCAGTAGCTTCTGACTATTTCCTTGCCACTACATGAGTTTTTGTGGATGTTGAAGCTCAAAAACTTATTCTATGACTAGGTAAGAAGACCATTGAGTATGAGTCTTCAAAGAATTGAAGAGTGTGCACAATTATATAGATACTTTCAAGGCGGAAAGAAACCCAGAACCGTGACAAGCATGCTCACAAAATGTTGATCAAGACGACAGAGTCATGTCGACGGGCAATCAATGCACATCACATAACCATGATCCAGGCCACATAGGTTTGGAGGATAAGGATTCAAATATGGTTCCACTTAAAAAACATTACTATTGGTTAGGTCTACAAAGATAAATCGGGACTCTTCCCAAGAGGAAACCTAGCTCGTTTCTTTTCTTTTTCCTAGTTTTTTTCTTTTTCTTTTTGTGTTATTTTTAAATCTTGTCTTTCATTTTGAAAAAAAAAGAGGAAAGAAGGAGCAATGAGTAGAGAATGATAAGATAAAATGCCATATCCGTGACAAGCGAAGTGAATGGAAAATCGAAGTGGTAAGTAAGCCTCATGATGATATGCTCTTGTCTACCCTGTCCCTCGACTGATGAACATCTCATGATATTGCTAATTGATGAGTGATGTGATGTGTGGGATACATGGCCCAACGATATTGATCTTTATATTTTATAAAACTAATTTTACTTCTTTCTCATGAATAAACTAATATTATATTTTTTGAGAAATATTATTCTTTGGAAATATAATACTATTTTTATCTCACTCCAATTATCAATATTTGTTGACATATTTTATCCAGGAGTTTTCAAGGATGATTGACGTAAAGACCCTATGTACTACGAATAACGTGTTCATAGTGTAACCATCAATTCTTTATGGGAACTTGTAATGTCTCCTCGATGCAGCTATATGATGGATGAAGTGTAGGGCTTGGCAACACAAGAACTTTTTGACGATTAAGCAAACCCCACACTTCCATCTCTCTCCCACATCGACACCACCCATGGTGGAAGAAAACTTCAACATCAATGGCAGAATACAACAAGGAGGCGTAGGCCCTCCATGGGTCGACAAGATCCCCTCCATTGAACATCTACAATGCTACTATACTCATGATACATATGTCGTGTGGGTTCTCCAATTCATGCACCTAGCATAAGAGATATTTGAGATCAAATCTAGGTAATCATGATTGCTGGACTATGATAATAACAAGAGCATAATCTAGTTCCCATATTATTTTCAAAAGGGGTACAACAATGTAAAGTGGTAACTAGGATCGATAAAGAGATTTCTCACAACTAATATCAACATATAAAATAATTTAAAATGAAATGATTTATCCATTGCCATAACCAATCTAATATTTTGTCTTCGTCAGTGTATTGATGTAAGTGTTCTCCCCTCAATTAAAGAATAACACTTTCTCCTGTGGGGGTAACCAATACTGGGGGGACCTCTAATTGTCCATTATCCACCGCGTAGGGTTGGGGATATGCCCTTTTGTATCTAGTGAGCCGAAGCTCTTAGCCAATATTTCAAGTTTTTGTGCCAATATCAAAATCATCAAATATTTCAAATTTTTAACATTGCTCAACATTCAGTTTATTCATGGTGACCTTTAACAATAGGGAAAGGTGATAAAAAATTGGTTCACCACTTTTGCAAAATTATATGAAAGAAAAATCAAGAGGAAGATAAATAGTTCAATAACAAAATTGTGAATCGGTACTCATTACAATCGAAAATTTTCTATCAAGATGTCCATGAGAATCAAAGAAGCCAATGTATCATGAATCTAGAAAGAGAGAATGTATTAGGATTATTGATGCTTCTTGGCTTGTAAATCACTTTATAGTTTCTTATTACATTGAATTACCCTTTCCTCTTTAGTGTTAAAATTTCCCATTTTGAATCATTAGGTTCATTCCCATCAGTGTAGTCATACAATATAGTAATCATTAATTGTGTTCATAATATCTATAATTTATGAATTGATGTATATTACATAATACCACTTACGTAATACAATAGTATCATCCACATTCATACATACAAAGTAAGGGAAAATATTTTCTAGGGGTTAGTTTTGATACTTTTATGGTTGCAAAAGTAATAACATAGATAGAACTAGAACTTCAATTCACTAAACTTGATTGCTCCCTATATGTCCCTTAATATCCATATTTTTACTCATCATAATATTTATTAGATTGGATCCAACATTATGTGAATCATTCATGAGGATAGTCAACTATAGTCTAAACCTTGGATTACATTAATTTGATTTCTTTTCACTGATGATTATTAATTGCTCATAGTGCATCATTTTCACTATACAATTTTGTACTTGATAAATATACTCATATGTACTAAATAAGACCAATATATGTCTAGGTACACTTTGCATTGATATATTGAATTCAATATTGATTCATCTAAGTTATTTTCTAATTGATCTATTTGGTTACATGTATACATATGGATTGTAGGAAAGAAGAAGGTTGTCTTGGGTCTTTGTACCTCTCTACAGATAAGGGGAGGATCGACAGTCATTACGCTTGGGTCTAGGAGATAGAGCTTAGGTTCTTCATGTATCGTTCAATCATCATAAGCACAATAGGTGGTAGTCGCAATCGCGATGCTAGTGATAGATGGAAAATTGGTTCCCTATCCAACATTGTTGAGGTTATGACAAGATGTTGAAGAGGTGGCGAGGGGGTATGAGGAATGATGGTTGCATAGGTTTTGGTGAGATCCCAAGCTATTTGGAGGGATGGTTGTCAACTGATTGTGAGAAGAATGGAGGATATGGGTGGTTGTAGGTAACCTGTGCTCTCTAGGTCAAGAACTAGGGAGGGTCTCGTATCCCTATAAATTCACCATGTCATTGAATACTAGTAGTGGAGTAGTAGAGGCTAGATGAAGGCTGTAAAGACATCACTTTACTAAAATTATGGTCAATGAAAACACCAATGTGAAGCAGCAGAATTTTAAACTTTGACTATATTCAATTGTATAAATTGTGCATTACAAAATTCCCAAAAGAGTATACAACTTTATACACAACAACAAGATCTAGGTAGAGGAAGACTAACACTAAATCAACTTGTCTCCAAACATAGACAAATATGGGTAGCTATGCCTAAGCTAGAGAGTTGAACTCATATCTCTTAGATTTAGACAGGTTCACCAAGCTTCCAAAGCACACTCTGATCCTATACCTGGGTGGTTGGGATCACCCAGAAAGAGAGAGATAAAAGTATGTGTTAATCAAAAGGAATAAGGTCAAATATAAAGTGCAACTTCGCATAAATAAAATGATTCATTATACAAAGAGATTGCATGATAATGAGACAATTAATCAAATAAGTAATAGAAGACTACCATAGATCAATCCACAACAATAATTACAAAGAATGAATAATATTTTGGCACAAAATCATACCAATGCAGGGTGATGCACCTACCAGACCTACACCAAGAGGAGAGGGGAACATGCACATCCCAAACCTCAAATATATATAATATGGCAGGGGGATTAAAACCCCAGTGCCTATATAATGTGGCAGGGGGACTAAAACCCCAGTTCCTGGTAGGAGGACTAAAACCTCAGTGCCCTATGGGTGGTTTGTACTCATGTACACTACATTGTCATTTGACCAATAATACATCATGCTAAATAGTTCACTTGGAAGTAGTGAAAATATAAATAATTTTGCATTATAGCAAATGGGAATAAACCCATGAAGTAAATCACATAGTTCATCCAACATAGGCAATAGAAAGATTCAAGTAATTATAGAGACAATAAAGGCAATAGAAGGATATCAAGGCTAGCACATTGTGATTGTAGGGTTGGATAAAAGCCCAACTGATGAATAGGTTAATTGCACATTCTTACATAAGCATTATTATTCATTCATAAATAGGCATCACATACATAAATAGGGTTCACATACATAAATAGGGTTCACATACATAAATAGGATCCACATACCTTATTGAAGATTCGAATAACCATCAGTATCACCAATTTGATTGTATCCATTCCATATTATCCTAGTTACAAACATTTCACATGAATTAGTATTAAGCATAAAGTGTAAAGAAAGTTACCCATTTTAGACCTTATTTGAAAACCATTGATTTAGGATTCAAAGCCTATTCCAAAAGATTAGTTAGACTTCACTGATTAGGAAAACATACCTTATTTCTCCATTTGGAGTTGAAATGCATTATTTATCATTTTTACAACATTTAGCATACTCAAAATGGCATTCAAAGCAAACTTTGAAAAAGGAAATAGAATTAGGACTCAAAAAACCTCAAAATCAGATTCTACTCGAAAAAGTCTTTCCAACCTGTATTTATTTGCATTTTTCTGAGCAATGACAAATTTACTATGAATTAAATAAGATAGACCAATCATATTCCAACAAAATGCTACATAGGATAAATCATTGTGCAAGGGCAAATTCCGCATTGGCCGGACCCATGCTGATGTGGGCCACTCGGCTTTGGCCATGTCACTAGTCTACGTCCACTTGGACTTGGTCAAGGGTGACTGCTAAAGAGGGAAAATGACCGTTATGGCCTTGCGTATTAAATGTGATCTGTGAGTCGTCATATCGCATGACTGGTGGGGGTGTGAGACATTAATCAAAGCGACTATAGAGTTACTTCTGATTTAAACGAAAACCATTTAATTCTATAGTAACACTATATTAAAAGAGTATAAAATATATTTGAGAGGTCAAACAAAATCCAAAAGCCACTAAACTTTAATCATAGGTTAATTAAAACTCCTAGATCAATGCTATGCCATTAGTTTCTCATTTTACAGAGATTTTGGCCCTTAAATGCTATATTGAATATTAATGCACATTTTAATGTATAAAATGAGTGATTAATGTGAAAAGGGTTATTTAATGACATGAGTGTGTGAAATAAAAGATATTAGATACGTATCAATATTAGGGGTCTTATCTCATCATAATACCATATTTTCAATCATTAATATAATTTTTGAGGAGAGAGAAAGAAAAAGGTTAATTACTCTCATACATTAACTCAAATACACATTATTAGTCATATATTTATGCAAAAAGAGATAAAAGATCTAAATTAGTATTATCCACTTATATTCTCTCATTAATGGCCATATTGCATAATTGGACCCAATTACCACATTAATCGAAATATTTGTGAAAGAACCCATTCATTGACATGAATGTGGTCAAATACAAATTTCATCATCAAACATTGCTCAATTTCAATATTAAGGCCAAAGAAGATATAAAAGGATGGGAAATTTAGGAAATTGTCCCAAAGCATTAGAAAGAAAACAAAATCTCAAAATGGGTAAATTGCAAGGAAGACCCTAGAATTCAATCTATTACAACACTCCACACCTTAAAGAGGTTTTCGTTCCCAAAATCACAACAATAGGTAAGAGAGAGGGTGAGTGTGTAACATCCCAACATTAGGCAACTAAGTGGGTACTTCATAAGTTCTACACATCAGCCAAGTCTTACTAAGGTTTCCACCAAAACATGTTAACTTTTTATAAAACGTAACATAGTTAACACTTAACTTATACGCATAATCACCAACATGAAAGGCATCATCTTTATTATCCTATTACTTGTGTCACATTTTTTCTCACATTTGTTGTAACAATGATTACATCTCATCATTAAGCACAAAACATATGTATTACCCTTATTATTCCCATTAAGGGTTTTAAGCACAATTAGGGTTTACTAAGCATATTGGTGATCATAGAATCTCCAGAGCACAATTAGGGTTTACAAAACATATCCATGAAATCATTAAGCGTATTCATGTGAATCCAATTACTCATAATCATATTTGTCTCATTACAAGCATTTTAGTGGACAATATGAAACACATTAAACATTAATGAATTGATTTTCATACTAAATCATGATGAGGTGATTAATGAGATGTGTATTAGGGAACAAGGTGACATGCCTTACATGTATGGATAACTTGATCATAATTATGATTTGGTTATTACAAACCATCTATATATACCAAGGTATATTATGTGAGGATGACACCTAAGCCACTAATGTATCATGAAGGCATTAAGGATATATATATAGGTGTATATATTGTTAGGGCTAGATGATTACACATTAGGGGTTGAGTCAACATGATCATTACATGTTATGCATCCTTAGCATGCACTAGTACCATGATCTTACTAACCATACTATTAGGGTTACATGGTCAACATTATGTGTATTCACTATTAGTAACCATATGAACATGTGATCTTCTTATCTAAGGAGTTAGGGTTTCCAAAATATAGTAACTTTCTTTCGAATGTATTAGGGGAACTCCACCCCCTTAAGGAGGATTTCGTCCTCAAAATCAAAAACTCCAAAATCCATCAAGGTATTACCACTTCCACTAGAGTTCCTTAAAAGCTTGGCCTACCAAGGCAATATAATCTAGGGGTAAAAGAGCAACTCTAAATAAACCATAGAATTCAACACATAATTGTTTTACTAAACACCATTATAAACTTCAAGCCCAACATAGGGTATACAACTCCCAAACATGAAAATCTAAGGCTCCTATGAGGAACTCATGGACACATAAGGGGATTCTACATGATTAACCAAAATATCATATACTAGGTTCAAAAGGTTACTCAATAATAAGATAATTTTCTAAAGGTATGCTATTTTGGGAAAGTCAGTATCAGCTCAGGCCAGGCCGGTGTCACATGGATCTGGGAGTCCTCGTAAGCTAAGCTAGTGGCGCAGAGGAAAATATTGCTAGCCCCCAGACCATGTCCCTTTTTAGACACATTTGCTTTCAACTTATGCCCTAGTAGAAACCTAATAGACTAATCAGAAAAAAGCTGACAAATTATGTTTCTAATATGAAATTAATATTATCCTAAATCAATCTCTCATCATTGGTCAACTCTAAGGTGAAAAACTTACTAAAGGGAAACTATATAAGGTAAGCATTTCTAACTAGTAGACAAATTGAATTAGTCAAGACTCTGACTACCTTGATGCTATGATACCATGTTTTAAAGACATTGCTTTACTAAAATTATGGTAAACAAAAACACCAATGTGAAGCATCGGAATTTTAAACTTTGACTATATTCAATTGTATAAAGTGTACATTACAAAATTCCCAAAAGGGTGTACAACTTTATACACAACAACAAGATCTAGGTAGACGAAGACTAAAACCAAACCAACTTGTCTCCAAACATAGACAACTTAATTTATATAGGCAGCTATGCTTGAGCTAGAAGGTTGAACTCATATCTCTTAGCCTTAGACATGTTCACCAAGCTTCCATGCACACTCTGATCGTATACCTGGGTGGTTGGGATCACCCATCAAGAGAGAGAGAGATAAAAGTATGTGTTAATTAAAAGGAAATAGATCAAATATAAAGTGCAACATCACATAAATAAAATGATTCATTATACAAAGAGATTTCTTTTTTGGTCGGCCTTATACAAAGAGATTTCAAGAGAATGAGACAATTAATCAAATAACAAATAGAAGACTGCCATAGATCAATTCACAATAATAATCACAAAGTCTGAATAATATTTTGACACAAAATCATACCAATGTAGGGTGAGGAACCTACCGAACCTACACTAAGAGGAGAGGGGAACATGCACATCCCAAACCTCAAATATATATAATGTGGCAGGGGAACTAAAACCTAGTGCCTATATAATGTAGCAGGGGGACTAAAAGCCCAGTGCCTAGCAGTAGGACTATAACCTTAGTTCCCTATGGGTGGTTTGTACTCATGTACAGTATATTATCATTTGGCCAATAATACATAATGCTAAATAGTTCACTTGGCAGTAGTGAAAATATAAATAATGTTGCATCATAGAAAATGGGAATAAACCTATGAAGTAAATCACATAATTGGGCCAACATAGGCAATAGAAAGATTCAAGTAATTAAAGAGCCAATAAAGGCAATAGAAGTATATCAAGGATAACACATTGTGATTGTAGGGTTGGATAAAAGCCCAACTGAGGAATAGGTTAATTGTTTATTCTTACACAAGAATTATTATTCATTCATAAATAGGCATCACATACATAAATAGGGGTCACATACATAAATAGGGCTCACATACATAAATAGGATCCACATACCTTATTGAAGATTCACATAACCATCATTATCACCAATTATATTGTATACATTCAATATTGTCCTAGTTAGAAACATTTCACATGAATTAGTATTAAGCATAAAGTATAAAGAAAGTTACTCATTTTAGACCTTATTTGAAAACCGCTGATTTAGGACTCAAATCATGTCCCAAAAGATTAGTTAGACTTCACTAATTAGGAAAACATACCTTATTTCTTAGTTTAGAGTTGAGGTGCATTATTTATCATTTCTAGAACATTTAGCATAGTCAAAATGGCATTCAAAGCAAAGTTTGAAAAAGGAAATATAATTTGGACCCAAAAAAGACCTCAAAGTCATATTCTACTCGAAAAAGGCTTTCCAACGAGTATTTATTTGCATTTTTCGGAGCAAGGATTAATTTACTATGAATTAAGTATGCTAGACCAATAAGATTGCAAGAAAATGCCATATAGGCTAAATCATTGCGCAATGGCAAATGCCACACTGGCCGGACCCACGCTGACGTGGGCCAATCAGCTTTGGCCTAGTCACTCATTGCGTCCACTTGGAATTGGTCAAGGGCGACTGTGAAAGAGGCAAAATGACCATTATGCCCTTGTGTATTAAATGAAATCAATTAAAATATTAGGGACACTATTTTCATTCACGCTAACACATCATTGGTGAGGAAAAATAAATTAAACAAAAAAGACAGGATTGCCCATGGTAGGGAATGAATGTGATTACACAGGCATGGATGCCATGGTATTTTTACGACCAAGCATCTACCTGTTGTGGTCATGGTGGGCAAGCTACTGAGCTCGGGCTCCAACTTTGCCTCGCACTCGTGGACCTCAACTCGGCAAAAGGGAGAGGCCAACACAAACCGTGATGCCTCGAAGATGGAGGAGTATAAACGAGGGAAGATCACCACAGAAACCACCTGAACCAGTGGAGAAACACTAAGGAACAGAGCAATGGGAAACTGGGATGAAAACCATAGAAACAAGGAGGAAGAGCCTCAGTTAGGGTCAGAATGTACTCACAGGGTTGAGGCGAGGTCAGAGAGACCATTTACATGATTGGAGAAGCACCAGAACCCAAAGGAGAAGGGAGGCAGGCAAGGTCCAAGTCAACTTTATATGACCCGGTGTTAGGAGCCTTGGAGATGCAAACCAAGAACAGGGGAAGGTAGAAACCAGGCCATAGAAGCTTACCACGAGAGTAATTGATGCGAAGTGGCCAGAAATGCGAGCAGCTGACTGAGGTCACTGTAGATGAGGAGAGGGTAGGTCAGGGTACTTGATGGAGCTAGGGACCCAATTGGTTAGGGAGGAGGAGGCGTCGAGGTATGAGGGTGCTCTCTGATGCCTTATATAGGACGGAGGAGGGGTCTACACCCCACTATGAAACCACAATGGAGAAGAGAAAAAGGTCGATAAGGGGCATTTCTTGCCTAGGGTGAGGGAGAAGATGAGCCAAGGCTCATTAGACCCATCATGAGGAGACAAATCTGATGGGCCAAACACCTTGTGAAATGGAAGAGAGGTGAGAGAGTTCGGGGTCGCGAAACCGAAGAGTCGGTGCCTAATTGCGCGACGTGAGGTTGAAGATAAGGCTGTAGTGTCGGATCAAGAGATCTTTTAATCAGATCAATGGGCAATGGGCAATCTGTGAGTTGTCAGATCAATGGGCAATCTGTGAGTTGTCAGATCGCGTGCCTGGTGGGGTGGCGTGACACACTAATCGAAGCAACTATAGAGTTACATCCTATTTAAATGAAAATCATTTAATTCTATAGTCACACTATATTAAAAGTGTATAAAATAGATTTGAGGGGTCAAACAAAGTCCAAAAGCCATAAAAATTTAACCATAGGTTAATTACAACTCCTAGATCAATGTTATGCCATTAGTTTCTCATTTTACACAAATTGTGGCCCTTAAATGTTATATTGAATATTAATGCAAATTTTAATGTATAAAATGAGTGATTAATGTGAAAATGGTCATTTAATGACATGAGTGAGTGAAATACAAGATATTATATACTTATCAATATTAGGGGTCGTATCTCATCATAATACCATATTTTCACGCATTAATATCATTTTTGAGGAGAGAGAGAGAAAAAGGTTAATTATTCTCATACACTAACTCAAATACACATTATTAATCATATCTTTATCCAAAAAGAGATAAAACCTCTATAGTAGCATTATCCACTTATATTCTCTCATCAGTGGCCGTATTGCATAATTAGACCCAATTAACACATGAATTGGAACATTTGTGCAGAAACCCATTCATTGACATGAATGTGGTAAAATATAGATTTCATCATCAAACTTTGCTCAATTTCACTATTGAGGTCAAAGAAGATACAAAAGGATGAGAAATTTAGGAAAATGGTCCAAAAGGACTAGAAAGCAAATAAAAGCTTAAAAGTGGGTAAATTGCAAGGAAGACCCTAGAATGCAATCTGTTACAAAGGTGATGACAGTACCTGGGGTGAAGCTATGAGTATTTTGGTGGTGGTTCAATGTAGAGGCTGGCAACTTATGGTTAATCACTTGGGTGGTTGACGATTGATTATAATGAGGTTGTATGCAGTCTCTGATCTGTTGAGGTTTTGTAGAGAGGGAGCCAAATTTCTTGATGGCTTCTAGGGAGTGTAGGTGGTGGTTGGATGAAACTCTTAGATGAAGATGCTAGCAACTACTTTGTAAATTCTGATTCTGTGATTCTTGATCCTATCTTGAGATCTAGGGGAGGTTATATATCCCAAGGGGTCTTCTAGGGTTTTTTGTTGGTGAGGGGGGTATCTTTTGATTTCACTTCTTAATGTTTAGGGAGAGTGGTTTAAAGGATAGTCCTAGAGTGGCATGTGAGCTATAACAGTTGGTCTATCATTGTACCAATTTGCTAAAAGCGGATGTTGCCATTTAGTACCAATAGGGTTGGGGAAATCAGAGGAGGGGGAAATGAGGACTAGGACGAAGAAAGGTTTGAGAGGGGGATCAGATGTTAGGAAAAGAGGGGCGTGGAGATCATCGTAACGGTCAGCTTTGGTAGCATTCCATGGAGGGAAGCACAAGAGTTTCTATGAGAGGGGGAATGGGTATGACTTTATTTATTAAGAAGATTAATCTAGTCACTACAGTTAATATCATATTTACTATTTACTTCTAAATTTTGTAACTTTTAAATAGAAAATCCAATTGTTATAAGATTTTAACCATGGGTGTAATTCCAATTCGACTACATTACAAAAATACTAACTCCATATTCTACCTATCAGGTAGTCCATTATGATATTTATTATTAATTATTATACATTCAATTTACATTTATTTTACAATAAAATGATTCCTATACCAAGAATTTCCAATTGAGTTCAATTCTTTGCATTTGGGTCCCAAATCAGATAAATTGATCAAACTGAGGAAAATTACACTTCGGTGCTTGAATGTCTAGAAGATTCAATGTAGTTTAATTATGAACATTAATTAAGAAAAAAAGGTTGTACAATTTGAAAAAATTATGTATAATAGCTCAAAGATTAAATTTAGCACCAAATTGAGTATGTTATGACACCACCCTAAAGTGGATTTTGTCCTCAAAATATATTTATTTGTTGTCTACTGAGGTACTATACTCCACCCCTTAAGAGGATTCAAGTAGTAGTTTAATGGGTGTATAAATTGTAATGTAGCATCCATCACTTTCTTAAACCTTATCTTGCACCTAACTCTAGGTTTTAAGAATTTCATGTGACTTTCTTATAGGGTTTTCTCATATTTTCATCATTGTGACTTATCTCAAAATCAAAAACATTCCAAGAAATCATTTTTCTTTTAACATATTGTATTATAAAGGAAAAAAATTGATGAAAACCTTTTTGATAAAAAATAATCATGGTCAGAATGATGTGAGAACTAATATCATCTCTTACCATCATACACCATACTAATTACTTGACTCAATAGTGAATAAAAGATTTTTGTGTAATATAGGGTCAATATGGCATAAGGGGAGAAAGATATTGTTCCCTACCAAAGGGGTTCACAAATTCAAACTTGGGGATTATGGTATCATTGTTCACATTCCAACTACTAAGTGTCTCAAAGATTTTATATTCTTTTTTATTTACATATTGGTATAAGTTGGTGACATTGGTCAGGGTTTATGATTTTCCCTAATAGTAGAACTTTTCTTGGCTAGGTCGGTATAAAAAGTGAGGAAATCCCGCTACCTCTTAAGTGGATTGATTGTAATTATGCTAGAACCTTCACTAAGCAACCTTCCCTAGACACCATAGCTCAATCCACTACATAGTGATGTTACAAAATGGTGTGTTAGACAACTCATTCCACATATGTTTCTATTTCTATCTTAGGTGAATAGGGCTAGCAAGAGTAGGGTTTGTTGGAAATTATTTTCCTAAGCTCTAGGTACTAGTTATTTAGTCCTAACTACTAGGATACATGCATGACTGTCAACTATTTATAGGCTTTGATACCATGTTGTAAAGACTCTATCTTTATAATAAAATGATTCAAAATAATATTAGAAAATACAAAGAAATCTTTTCTCAATAATGTTTTACATCAGATTCATGGAAGCTTACAAGTATGATTACAAAATTAAAGCATATGCATTGATTCCTATCTAGTCTTCAATAGGTGATGACTCCTACATGTCTCTTCTACTCTTTCTTTGTATCACTTGTCCATGAGTTTGAAGAGGGAACAAAACAATACAAGGAACCTAAGGAAAAAATATCGATCAGCAAGGATAGTACAAATTCAACTATTGAGCTATTAAAAAAATAGAATTTATGAGATCAAATCTTGGTAAGCTTGATTGGTGGACTATTGTAATAACAAGAGGATAATCTAGTACCATATTATTTTCAAAAGGGGTAAAACAATGTAAAGTGGTAACTAGAATTAGTAAAGACATTTCTTACTACTAATATCAAAATCAAATTATTAAAAATGATATAATTTATCAATTGGCACAATCAATCTAATAGTTTGTCTTCGCCAATGGCTAGGTGCCTAGAGTACTCCCCTCTATGAGAGAACAACACTTTCTCCTATAGGGTTATCGATATTGGGGGAACTTGAATTATCTATTATCCACTATACAAGGTTGGGGGATACATCTAGATTCATCTAGTGAGCAAAATATATTAGCCAATATTTCAAGTTTTTGTGTCAATATCAAAATCAACCAATATTTTAATTATTTAAGTATGCTCAACATTCAATTTATTTGTGGTGACATTCAACAAGACTGAAAGGTTATAGCAAATTGATTTACCACTTTTGCAAAATCAAATGAAAGAAAATCAAAAGGAAGATAAATATTAAATAACAAAAATGAGAATTTAGTGCATGCTCCAATTGAGAATTTTCAATAAAGATCTCCACAAGAATCAAAGAAACCAATGTATAATGAATCTAGCAAGAGAGAATGTATTGGGTTATTAAATGTTTCTTATCTTGCAAATCACTTTCTAGTTTCTAATTAGGTGAAATTACACTTTTTCCCCTTGTTGAGTATAATGTTTAATAATTCACCTTTGGTTGTTATGATGTCCCATTTTAATTCATTAGGTCCATCCCGATTAATCTAGTCATATGATAAAGTAATCAACGTTCATGCTCATAATATATATAGTTTATAAATTGATATATATATTACATAATACCACTTTTGTAATACAATAGTATCAGCCACATGAATATATATATAAAGTAAGGGAAAATATTTTCTAGGGGTTGGTTTTAATACGTTGATGGTTATAAAAGTAATAGCATAGCTAGAACTAAAATTTCAATCCACTGAATGTATTTTTGCCTATATGTCCCTTAATATCCTTATTTTTACTCATTATATCATTTATTATTTTCAATGTACATTATGTAAATCATTCATGAGGATATCCAACTATATTCTAAACTTTGGATTACATTAATTAGATACTTTTCATGGATGTTCTTTAAATTCTAATACTATATCACTTTAGCTATACAATTTTCTAGGGCATATAAATACGCATATGTACAAAATAGGACCAAGATACGTCTAGGTCATGATGTACATTGATATATTTTATCCATTACTAATTCATCTAAGTTATTTTATAATTTTCCTATTTGGTTATATGTATACATATGGATGCAGGAAAGAAGAAGGTTTTGTTGGGTCTTTGTACATTTTGATTAATAGGGGAGGATCAACTGTCATTGCACTTGGGTCTAGGAGGTAGATCTTAGATTTTACATTTACCGACCACTTCTCATCACCACAGTAGGCGGTGGTCACCATATCAATGTTAGTGGCATAGGGAAAGTCAATTCCCTGCCCAACTCTTCTATGGTTATGGTGAGATGATGAAGAGATGGCAAGGAGGTCTGAGGGATGGTGTTCACATAGGTGCTAATGAGATCCCAAGCTGGCATGGGAGTTGGTCATAAATTGGTTGTAATAAGAATGAAAGATAGGGTTCACTGTAGGTAGCCTCTATTCTCAGGGTCTAGAACTAGAATGGTGAAATTTGTACAGATCTTCTATGTCACTAAAGAATGGTGCTAGAGTTGAAGAGGGTAGACGAAGACGATCATAGTTCGTGAGGTAAATCTACAAGTATTATGGTGGTGGTGTGAAGCAGAGTGCATCATCTTATGTTTATTAGCCTAGGTGGTTGGAGATTGATGATGATGAGGTTGTATGTAGTTTGTGATATGTTGAGTTTTTGCAAAGGTGACTTGATTGCTTTATTGTTGTCAGGGAGTGCGGGTGGTGGTGGAATGTGAATCTTGGATAAACATTCTTGTAGCTACATTGCAGGTTCTTGTGTTTTGGTTCTTGATCTTGGCTTGAGATCCAGGGGATCTTGTATAGATTAAGGGTTCTTATAGGGTTTTGTGTGGGATAGAAGGGGTGCGTTTTGATGTCGCTTCTTAGTTTTGAGGAAAATCAGACACAAGCGAGTCTGGGAGGGGGATGTGAGATATAACAACAAGTCTGTTGTTGTATCACTTTATAGAAAGCAGATGTTGTTGTTTAGGTACAGTGGGGTTGGGAAAATTAGAGGAGGAGGCAATGGGACTAGGACAGAGAGAGGTTGGAGCAAGGGGGGTCCGATGCTGAGGAAAGTGGGGTGTCAGGATCATTGTACTGAACAGCTTTGGTGGCATTACATAGAGGGAAGCACGAGGGTTTCCAAAAGAGAGGGTGACAAGTGCGTCTTCATTTATTGAGAATATTAAGCTAGTCACCATAGTGGATATCATATTAACTATTTTCTTCTAAATTTTGTACTTTTGAACTGAAAAGCCAATTGTAATTCATATTAGACTAGATTATAAAATAGTAACTCCATATTATATCACTCACCTAGTCCATTAAATTCTTTATCATTGTATATTAGATATTTGATATACATTTATTTGACCAATAAAATGATTATATTTCCATGAATCTATAATTGATTTCATTTCTTCACTTTTGGGTCCCCAATGGGATAAATAGATCAAAATGAGGAAAATTGTAATTTGTTGCTCAAATTTCTAGATAATTCAATGAAGTTCAATTATGAATGGAAATTATGAAAAAAATGGATTTTCATTTGAAAAAAAAATTGTATAATAGCTCAAAGATTAAACTAGTACCAAAATCGAGTATGTTACAACTCTTCAGCCCTAAAGTGGATTTTTTCTCGAAATTGATTTATCCATCATCTAAGGAGTTAGAATACTCCACTCCTTAAAAGGATTCAACTAGCAGTTTAAATGTCCATGTCACTTATAATGTAACATCCTTCACTTTCTTAAACCTTACCCTGCTCTTAACTTTAGGTTTTAAGCATTTCATGTGATTTTCCTCTAGTTTTATCTCATATCATCATCATTGTGACTTATCTAAAGAAATCAACAATCAAAATTCCAAGAAATCATTTATCTATGGAGAAAATACTTTTTGATGAAAAAAATGGCAAAAATAGATGCCTAAACTAAGTCACAATCATCATCTCTTCCCATCATACTCGATACTTATTACTTGATCCAATAATGAAAATAGCATTTCCATGGCGTAATGTACCCCTCCTTGACTCATCCCCTATTCAGTAAGACTGAGAGGGAAAGGGTTATTACTCTAGTACATAATCGAAGGTTTAGAAATTAACCAAAAATAATTAATTTCAGTATAATTGGGGAAAGGGTTTTGTAAAAAATATAGCATGATTTTCAAAAAGAATGTGGATTTTTAATGTTACCAGGTTAAATTTTCCCATCCACTATATCCTCATGATCATATTTAAGTCTCTTCATTTGGTGCCTTCTTCTTTTATAGAATTTCCATTTTCATTTTGCAGGCAGGATAATAGTAGATTACCCTAAAATGCCAAAAGAGAAAACAGATAGTCAGTATAACAAGTTATATTGGTATGTGGGGAAAACAAAAGTTCGTATATACTTGTAGAAACAAATTGTGACAAAGTGGAATTTGGCATAAGTATGATGAAATTACTATTTTTCCCTCATTATACTCACTTATGGCCCCATTTCATTTTTCTTGTCTACATAATCAAAGTTGAGACTCAAATACAAAATATAGTGATCAATCTGAATTTTTTTACACTTTGAAACCCCACATATTTGATTTATTTGTTACTTTGTCCAAAGAATCAAATTGATGTGCAAACTTTGTAATTTGGCTCTCAAACTTTTCCTAGATATTCTCCACATTTTTGTGAAGCAATGGTCCAAATTTCATCTAATTTGGACATTCCTACAGCTATGTACAAATTCTTGAAGTTTTGCATCTAAAAACCCTTTTTATTGCCTTTATTTGCCCTTTTATTTGCTAATCCAAGTCAGCAATCTGCGGGTTGCTTGAAGGGATGGACCCTAACCTTCGGATCAGGCTCCCATAGATCAGGGAGCTGATTGAGTGGTCAGTTAGTCATCTCCTACCTCCCGCTGATTGCAGGGAGGAGTAATGACGCCCGAGAATGAGATATCCCGCCTACGACCACGAAACAAAATTATGAGCGAGCCAAAATGCTCCTCTCATGATTTTGAACTTTTAAAGCACTAATTTGACCATCATTCGTGCTCTTTCCATCCATTAAAACAAGCTCTTTTCTCCCCCATCTCAGTCCGACGGCCATGGCCATTTTTGAATCTCGATCTAGCCCTAAACCCTTGCCCATCACTATAAAAGGACCCACCCAAGGTCCGCGGCAAAGACATCTTGCTTAGAGCCATGCTCTTGCTCACTCCCTCAGCCCTGGACGGCCCTTTTTCCCCTCGCCACCTCCTGCTGCCATAGCAGGGCCACCACACAGCTTGAGTTGGGTGCCCATGCTCCTCGCCTCCTCACTCCAATTTCCTATCACCAACCAATCTGCGAGGCCATGGCTAGTTTAGGCGGTCATTTCGCTGCCTCCACCGGCCCCTCCTGCTCCCAAACAACATCCACTCCGGAGAGCTCCTCCACCTGCCTTTGTGGCTCGTGCGAGGCCTGAACGAGGAGGAGATGTCCCCGAACTTCTCGGTTCAAGAGGGACCAGGGACCCAGTAGACCACAAAATGAACCGGCTAAATAGAAGAGTGAACCAGACAAATCAGAATTGAACCTGACCTCTGGGCTAGAAAACCCCATCACCTTTGTGGCTCGATCATAGCCATCCAATCGACATCCAACGATCAGCCTTATTTTGCAAATTAAGGTATTTTGCTCATCTCTTACAAATAAGCATTTAAAAATCCCTGATTTTGTTTAAATCGTATCTAATGCATCTGAGCTCCAAAAATGATGAACAAGTAGTCCATTTTGATCAGAAAAATCCAGTGAATATATTAAAAATACTTTTGAAACCTGATTCCAAACTATGATCACTGATATGATTAAATCTTGATATCTTTCTTATTTAATGACTCTATTTTAGTGATTAATCCCTTAAAATCTTGATATTTGACTCTAATGATCATCTTGAAGCCAAACTTGATTAAATATGAGTTTAGATCTGATCTTGTAACTTATCTCTCCTAGAATGTGAATCATGCACATTGAACTATGGATTAACCTTTATATTGTGATAATAAATCTAAATCTTGCGAAAAACCTTGATCAAGTGTATATTTCATGACTACTTTAATCAAACTGATCTTGAATTGCAATTATGCTAAGTATCATGATGAATTAGAAACATGATGATGACTTGGATAATGACCATAAATTAGGGTTAACACACATGATCCTAGAAACTAGGAAAGTCATTCACACTCGAAGATACTTGATATTTGAAATAATGATGGACAAATTGAAATATTGGTTGATCATAAGTGGATGACCTAACCCTAAGGTTGACCTAGAAAAGTGTAACCCTAATCTCGAATATTACAATATGATGTCCAGATATCTTGATCTTGACCCTTGATCCAAATATTGTGTTTTAGGATCTAACTCGAAGGATCGACCTATTACTCATGATCTATACTCGAAATCTCGGTGAAAGGTATGCTATTATATAACTCCTCCTTGATAGTATGAACATACTTTTATGTATCTCTTGATTGTATACTTGGCTATTTATGTGATGATTAGTCTTCTATTTTTCTATACTATATTTTGAAAAACATGAAAACATAAATTGCATGCCCATTATGACTGCCCGTATATTGATAATAATGATGATATTGATAATGTTGATAATGTGGATATTGAGTACAACAACCCCCTCATTTGGAGGTGGGACTTGTACATTGGCTTCCTATGTTCCTATGGTGAGAAGGAGCCTAGTGACCTTCCCCATCACGTTGGGGTAATAGAGTCACATAATATATAAGCATGCTTCTCGAATTACAACATAATGGGAACTTAAAATAAAAGTTGAATTGCTTGAAAAACTTGTCAAATAAATGTTGGTTTTGCAAATTGCTTGTTACTCTTTTGAATATAAGTCATGCCAAGTATACTTAATTTCCTATAAACTGTTTTACTTGATTTTGATAGTGTATCGTGCAATTTCATGATTGTGTCTCGATTTTCTTGATTTTAGGCATTACAAATGGAATATTGAATAAGATCGCTTCCGCACTCATACACTCTGATGACAAAGATAAATCGGGTATATCTCCATATTGGGTTAGTTTGTTCTTTAAATATCCAGTTTTGAGTTATTTATTTCTTATTGTATATGCCAGTGTGATTGATCCTATTGGGCCACTCAGGGACGGGCGCTTCAATCCTTTTTCTACTATCTAGGCAGTGGGATTGGATTGGGGTAAGAACAGTTCCGTGACAGTTGGTATCAGAGCCTTCACACTCCCATATACTTTAAGTAGAGGAAACAAGAGAGCACACCCCCATCTGTGGCATGTTGGGAAGAAAGGAGGACAGCGGGTCAAGCGGATCCTACCTTATGTGGATCCCATGCCCGCCCATTTAATGCCTTATCAAGGTAACACCCCTTGCTCCCTAATCTTCACTTTCATAAAGTTAAAATGTAAATGTTCTAAAATTGATATCTCTCAGATCCTAAGGCCAAATATGGTCTAATTATATATCAAATCAATCCTCTCGAAATGATCTACAATTTGAGCATAGTTTCAGACCCTTAAACCCCATTCTTTTTCCCTGTTATGCTAAAATTGTGATCTTTGGCTATGATTGAACATATGTAATGCATGATTATGATGAAGTTTGAATGGTTGATAAACTTGTACTCTCTTGCTCATCAAATCAGTTTATCTTATGCACCATTAAACTTCATGGGATCCCTAATCACCCTATTGCTCTTAATTTACCTATATTGCCCATATGCGACTTATTTGACACATTATTGATGATGTCAGGCCTATATTAGTAATCTTGTTTTGAAATGGTATATAGTCTCACCCTAACCTTTAAAATCATCATTTTATGCTTATCTATGGCTCTAAATCCATTCCAAGATCGTTTTCTGAATGGTTGTCTTATGTGGCCCTAATTGCACGTGTGATTGTATGTTGCTACCCCATGTTGGATCATGGTGCCTAGAAACTAGTGGACATCACCTTACATTCAATGTGTTTATTGTGGCCTATTCTTGCTGATCTAAACCATCTTTTATGTATGTACCTCTTGACTTGATGAATCATGATCTAGAGTCTCTATTATGAGTCTTTTGAGCCTAAAATACATGTAAATGCCTTAAACCTTGGAATGGTCAAATATAATGCATGGAACATCATAATGGCATGAAACTCAAACCACACCATCATGATGACCTCTACATTAGTATACGATCATCCGATGAATAAGTAAGAAACTTGGAACTAACTTGGCTAAAACCCTAAAATGAAGATAATTAGAGTTAATGATGAGAATCTAATACATGTATACAATCTTGTTGTTAATCAGGTTTGGCATGTGGCTAGATGATGAAGGATAAGCTAGGTTATGAATATCTGAATCGGGTGATAAAGATTTGGAACAAGTAATCAAGACTAAGCTAAGGACATCATCGGTGCAAAAGGTAAGTGGTTCATGCCCATGAGTATTCATATCTATCAAACTTAGCATATTTTTGTAAGATTGCATACTTTATGTGACACAATGTTCTAAGATTTGTTGTTAAGATTTAAAGTAAGATTTTTATACATTAATGGATACATCCTTGCATGTGCCTAATATATCGAGGAGAGATATGTTATTAAGATTTATATGAATGATAGGGACTCATGGACCAGGTTCATGAGAAAACTAAAGGATCATGTTCCCATAAGAACTCTCAGTAATGATTCTAATTGATGAATAAGACTACAAGATAAGAAATGCAACCAAGATTGATAATGTGGGATAAGAATATTGTCAGATTTCAAGTAGAAACATGCCATTAAGAATCCATACATATGTAGATATCTAAGACTAGATTACTTAGAATGAGCAACATCTAGAAGCAAAATATAAATGAACAGTTGAATGTATTTAGACATGATCTAGTTTAAATAGAAGGGCTCGATTGGAGTGTATCATAATTTGAGTTTATATCAGTAGGTATAAGATTATGATGCATCAAGTTATGATTAAGTTCAAAGTATGATTTTATAGACTCTTGTAAGACTTAAGATTTTATATATAAGTTCATATGAAGACATTAAGATTCAAGGCAAGATTTATTTTAATGAGTTCTTTTGGTAGAGACTGAATCATCCTATTAGATGGTATGTTTATGTATATAGTGTGTGCTAGGAATTCAAGTAGGAACATGTTATCAAGGTTTCTTATAGATGTAGGGTTCTAATAACTAGGAAGTTAATTGGATTCCTTAGGATGATTAATATCTAAATTTAGTTACAATGTGAGGATATGAGTTTTGAACATATTAGAACATGGTCTAGTTTTCAAGATGAAGGTACTATTGGGACCTAAAAAGTTTGTAACTAGAATTGAGGATGATATTATAAGATTATGATGTTTTATGTTATGATGTAGTGACATGATGAGATTCTATACGATCCATGTTTTCTGATTTTAATATTTGCTCATACGATTGCATTAAGATTACACTTGATGATATTTTATAGGAATGGAGTTAATTTTCCAAAAACCACATTTCTTTTTTATATTTGATACTTGATAATTCTCATATACTTTGTATATCCATATTTAGTTCAGATCATTTCTCATAAGACATTAGACTTATTTATTATATAATTGGCATAAGTGAAATAATTTGACCAACTCAGAGTTCCAGAATAAACTTTGCCCATATAATGAGAACATCAGGTTTAGAGTCAGACTTGGACTACTCATTGCATGGGTAGACAGATTTAGAATAAAGATACATGATAAGGGTTATAGACCCATTCTCAATTATGTAGTAATTGAGGTACATGTTTTCATTCAGATATAGATTTAGTGCATAATTTAAGAGCAAAGATTCAGATTCAGATTCAGAATTCAAATTCAAAACTATGTGTCGAGTACTCAGTTTCAGATAAGTTCAGATTCAGATTTTAGTAAAGATAGACTCAAGATAATTAATTCAAAACCTTCACATAATAAATTATATAATAAGTCCTCATTCAGAGAGTCCCGAGACGATTCAAAGGCATCTGTTGCCAATTCAGAGGAGTGTTTACTCCATTTTAGAGGGCACGTTGTGCCAACAGAGGGTGCTTTGCACCATAGAGGATACTTTTGTGTCAGCAGAGGGCATGTTGTGCCAACAGAGGGTGTGTTGTACCGTAGAGGACACTTCGGTGTCACAGAGGAGGACTTATTGTATAATGGTGGCCACAAACAGATAAAAAGTGTAAGTAAAAGATTCTTTAGATTAGAGCATGTATGTGATCTCATCCATGAGTGTGATGAAAGGAATTTAGATAAGATAAGTATGACCTAGACACTTTGGTTTAGGTCATGAGACATGTAGTATAATTCTCGAGAAAGATAGAGTAGAAAGATAAGACTTAAAGAATTTAAGAGATATTATGATTCCAGGTTTTAATCAGCATTGATATTAGTTTTATAATGTCCAAGAATATTTTGTAGCATCTTTAGTTTTTTTGTATGTACATTTTAGAATACTCATGCCACTTACTCTAACGATTGTTTTTCCCAATGCATTGCTGGGGATGTGACGTCTGCAGGGTTTAGAGCAGTTGAAGATTCAAAGCACAAGAAAAGGTGTAGCAGGTTTTCAAGCTTGCCTAGTGGGTTGCCATCTACCAAGACGATCCCAAGTTTAGACATCTTCTTTTATGCATGGTCTTTTTATCACAGTATATTAGATGACTTGTTTTCCTTTGTCAAAACTATGTAGGAATCAGTTTTACTTAAATGCAAAGTGTTTCATTTACTTTCATTGCAATGATAGTCATGTTTGTGATACCCCCAAAAAAAATGCTTCCGCTCATGTGATATGAAAATTAGGGTGTTACATATTCCCTAGTAGGCTCCCAACAGGATCCGATACCATGTTGTAAAGAGGTGAGATCACCTTCTTCCTAAAATTTAATGGAAATACAAAACATCCATTTTTTCCAGGAAAAATAGACATTGTGGAATGCATGTATAATAATCCAAGTAAATAAGCATGTTTCATATACATGTAAAATGTCAATAGAAGCGAAAAGAAAATAAGTTATGACATTTCTTTTTTAACTTAGTTCACTACATGAGTTTCTTTGAAAAGGAAAAACTGAAAAGAAACTATAGGATCTAGCAATAAGCAACCTAGTCATCCTTGATTGCAAAAATTGAATCCACGACTCCTGAACTTGGTCACCTTGGTCTTGTTCAACACCTGGATCTAACCCTGGGTGGTTGGGAAAGCACCTGGAAAAAGGGAAAGAAAACAAGGTATGAGAACCTGGAAAAAGGGAAAGAAAACAAGGTATGTGTTAGAGAAAATGAACAAGGACAAAACATAAGAAAACTACATGGAAATAAAGGCTAAGATTTCATCATAGGATGAAGATGATCAAAAGTATGAGGCATAAGTAAATATATTCTTAAAATAACAAATATAGTAAAAGGTTGCATGCATGATTAATATTGACTACCTAAACTATGTAGTGTTGAGGCACCTACCTAACCTCAACCAATAGGTGAGGGAGAGTAACACATTTCAATCACCTACAAATATTCTATATTGGGGAGATTAACACATTCCCCTAGGCAAATTTACACATGCCCTATCTATGGGTGGTTGTACATAAGTATCACTACACTAATTAAATAGTCTAAAAAAATCAACATGCTATATAACTATGCAAAGTATAAGAATCAAGTAATAGAAATGCGGCAGTGGGGTACAAGACCCAAGAAATAAATAAAACTGATTTTGAGGCAATTATAGCAAAGGAATAAACAAAAGAGAAATGAGGGATTCATAGAAGCCTCATTAGGGAAACTAGGTTAGGGTTCACAAATTAGCCCCTACTTAGGTGTAAGGAAAGAACATACCTTTCTTAATGAGATCCAACTATTTCTCATTCATTAATATAATTGATTTAAAAGCCCTCTTTTCCTATGCTTAATATATAATCATGTATTAGGGTTTTCGAACAAAACCTCGATTTAGACAATGAAAATATCATCATTGATCTTATTAGGTTTTCTTGATTAAGAAAACATATTGTGTTGTCTATTTTGGAGTTATGATGTTAAAAGTGCATTTTTAGTTTTTTTATCTATGAAATTCATTTTTAGAAAACATCTTTCGATAAAATCAAAACCAAATCTTGAAATTAGTTTATTAGAAATCTTAAATTATTATGATTCCAAAACATATTTTCTTTTAATTTTTGGACAAAGGAATTAAAAGATATGGTTTTTCCTATTATGACCAATTAGAGACTACCACATCATCAAAGTCATCGTAGAGAACGAAGAACGGGCCAACCTTGCTGACTTGGCCCAATCAAAGCCGACCAAGTCAGGGGTCAAATTCGTGTCTTTGATTCGCTCAAAGAAAAGCATGAGGTGCGAAAAAACTTCCCTCAATCAGAAAATATAGGGAAATAGAAAATAAGGAGGGTAAGAGAGGAAAAAAACTCATGGGATTCATTCCCTTTGTTAAGCCACTCCATGGTTGACGAAAAGAAGATGGAGTTTTGAGTGAATTCATGAAAGTTGATCAAACTCGAAAGTAAGAACACAAAAAGAAAGAGGAAAGCACTACAAACCTGAGGAACTAGTAAATTTGAACTGAGGTGTCAAGGAGAACGAGCATGATCTGTCGTAAGCTCTGGATCAAAATCAAACACTAGAACATGAAGATACAAGCAAACAAGCAATTGAAGGGTGAAAGTAGTTGCAAGGGGATTGGGAAAGACTCAGGTACCAATATTTATTGGCAAGGTTGAGTAAGAAAGTGAGAAGAAAGTGGAATGAACTTGCTTGGAGAACAAGGTTTGGATCTTTCCTCATTTCTCCATGAAAATACAAAATCAAGGGATCATTGGAGGCGGTTTCTTATTTGGAGGTGTTTGCAAAAGATTTCATGTGAACTGATTGAGAAACTAATGAAAAATCAAGAAAATATGATCCACATAAATCGGTCCTTGTTTCCCAATCTATGGGATCTAGGAGAACATCTATGAGCCATTGGATCACAGATCCAACGGTTGAGATTGCATGGGTCAAAGGTCAACACGTGACATTTAAGTCGAATTCCCAATCTTATCGGGATATAGTGTATATATGCATTAATTTCCCTTTTTTGTCTCCTTTTTTGAAGGGGAAAACGTGATCCAAATTAAATAATAATTGAAATCTAACCTACTTTTGATATGAAGAATCTGAATATGCAATTAGTTTTACCTTTGGGAACTTTCAATGTGTTAAATAAATCAAATCTTATTTTCTCTCTCCCTCATTAATGGTTATAAGATTATCCAAATTTGACGAAACTTCACCCACAAGTCATATTAAGTGCATCAGATACAAATTTGCCATCAATTTTACACGTTTGAGTTATATGTTCATTTATTTAATATTTTGAAGGTTCTACACACCTCTCTCCTAATTTCACCTTTTAATCAAATATTCTCCAAATTGAATGAAAATTCACCCACTAGAATATTTTAATGTGTATATCACGAATTTGACATAAATTTATACTTTTGGAGTCATTAGTGCTTTTATTTTGTATTTTTGAATTATCTCCTATTTTCCCATTCAATTATTACAAATATACTTATTAATTTTCCAAAAGTTGTGAAACTTTTCACCCAAGAAAAGTTGTACTTAAAAAAATGAATATGGACTTAGAATTATCTTTTGAGTTTCACTTTTAGGATTTTTAGGTAATTTAATCTTATTTTCACATGATGGGAAAATTAATTTATTTAATGTCACTTGATCTTAGTTTTAGGATTTTCTTTTCTTTTTCCCCACACAAAAGGGCATAGAAACTTCTCGATTCATTTAATTTTATTCTTCTCACTCTTAAGTTGAAATTTTGCAAATTAAACCCATTAATAAACTTTTCCTAAGGTATTTGTGATTAACTCATTATAAAGTAAAATATTGGGAGCAAATGTACACCAAACCTTTATAATTTCCACTAATTCAACATCGATAGAAATGAAAGGATAAGCTTTGGAAAAGGCTAAACTAAGATTACACATGAAATTTTTTTTGTTACAATACTCCACCCATTAAAAAGGATTTTGTCCCTGAAATTTCATACAAAAAGAGAAGGGTAAGTATGTAACATCTCATCTCTAAGCTCCCAAGTGGTTTCTTCTAAACCATGATATTGCCATAAGACTTTCACCAACTCAATCTATTTGTTCTCCAAGTGCTTAACTCGGGATTTGAGAATCTTTAGAGGTAGCTCTTCATAAGTCTGATACTCTTAAATCTCCAAAGGCTCGATAGAGAGTCTATGAGAAGGGTCCTTCACATACTTTCTTAGCACATAGACATGTAACACATTATTGATCGTGGCATAGACAGGAGGAAGAGATAAACAGTATGCACAGTCTTCAACCTTATCCAAGATCTCAAATGGTCCTACATAGAAGGGACTAAGCTTGCCTTCAACTTCCAATCTTGTAATAGAATGTATAGGCTTGATCTTTAAGAAGGCATAGTCACCTACTAGGAAACTCATGTCAGACCTTTTCTTATCAGCATACATCATCTGTCAATCTTGTGCAACTTTCATACACTTCTTGATCAACTGATTTGTCTCTATCATCATCTACAAATCATCACTCTTCACTAGAGCCCATTCTCCCACATCATCCCAGTGTAATGGAGAACGACAATGTTACACCCCGATCTCACAATTACCACTAATCATGAGATTAGGGCATAAATTGAGGATTTAATGTAATACAAAGAACACACTTAACTTTTTCTTTTCTTAATCACTTCAAATTTACTTAAAGTAAAATCTTATGACTTGTTATAAACTAAAATCTTACTAATAAGCAACTACTATTTACATTTCTAGGTAGATAAAGAAGATTTACACATCATATTACATTTTTCATGCAGAATGCAAAGCATAATAGATAACTTAAAACTAGTTTACATGTTACATTACATTCTCTCTCTACTACACCACATGCCTAAGGACTGAGGGGAAAGGACTAAGAGACCTCTATCTAACTACGAACTACCTTCTAAGAACTTGGGTGATACGATGCTTCATCTTCCTCGTGCTAATGCTGACCTGAAAAATGTTTCAGTAGGTTGGTGAGCTACTGGCTCAATGAATAGAATTTCACCCAACCATCACAGATAACTCATTTTTATGTTTATTAATTTGAATAAAATACAAGATAATACTATACTGAAAAGATCTAAACAATATAATTTAAACGACAAGAGATGTCGACATTTCATTAAGATAACAACTTATGCAAAGTTGTAGATACGATTAAATAACAGAGAATACTAAAATTTCATTTAAAGGATAATTGATGTGAAACTAACTCAAATCTTTCATAACTCATTAACTTATAAGAAACTCTGTGAACCTATATGAACATATGTTATCTTATGCCCCGATCATATGCAGTGTACTCTACATATTAAGACTCATAGCGAACTACGATCCCACTGTACTAGACTTAGCCGACACCCTGGGATAGCCAAGTTTGACTATTCTCCTGGTCTGCAATGGGGAAATTGGATCTCTGGCCTCGACACTCCTATTGTGTCGCAAACTGGACTCGTCCTCTAGCCTGAGCACACAGGCAGAGAGTCAAACCACCTACTGTCTTTTCTGTACTCTAGTGCCACCAGGACTTCTGGTTGATGTTGGACACACTTTTCTATACTCCAGTGCCACCAGGACTTCTGGTAGATGTTGGACACTGCAAACTATAATTTAAGGAGACTTCCACTAGGGCTTCGTCCCCCATGCCACCTGATAGCACGTTCTGACCCCCATATACTGGACGCTACCAGGGTTAGGTCATTTCTGTTGGTATGTATGCCCTGAGATCCAATCATGGGATGATTGGTGTGATGCATTAAGATTGATTTGATAAACATCAAAGGCAAGCTTCCAATTCACTCTAGTTCAGTCATATGAGATAGTGATAGAACAGATTGAATGTCTAAAGTATGACAGTACTCAATGACGTATGCTTTCAGGTTGAGGACCTGAACGATGAGATCATACGGATGCTAAGAGTTTGTAAATTCTTGTTATGTCCCTAGTCGGATGTCATTGTGGAAGGTAGATAGACAGCAATGACACACATGACTAGATTGTGGTGTTAGTTGATGACAAAATCTCATTAGTCATGATATAGAGATATCAAACCAAACACATAGGTACTTGTTAGAGAACAAGGTACCGAACAGACCCACCATGAGTTTGACACATGGAACCATGAGATGGTAGTCACAGTCAGTACTCACAGTGATGGTGGTTAGTGTGATTCTTAGACCTGAAATCACTGCACTCAACACATGTCGTTGGGCACACATTGACATCATCAAACGCAATCCTGAAACATGGGTTGTTATAAAGGTGATGATTGGGTGGCTTTGACACATGGGGCTTTTGAGGGGCGAGTGATAGATATGGGATTTGTCCCTCCTGAGGGAGTTTGATATCCATGGCCACTTGATGAGTAGGATTGAGAAAGGCGTGCATGCATGTGTGAATCCGTATGTGATACTGATGTTATACATATCTCTTCCAGTCTACTCTGAGATCAAGAAAGTGAATGAACGTTGACAGGATGACGGATCCATGCCTCGAGTTCATTCAGGATATCAGTGGCAAAGGAATTATACACTCACTATAACACCATTCACGGATTGTAGGATGAAAGTTGTTCTCCAACTTTCTACTTTCACTTGGGTAGCACTGATGTGTGACTAGGCACCGCTCTGTGCTTGTGAAGTCATAAGTGTTATGGACTTTCACTACCAACGTGAAATGGACCTGCAGGGTCACACACATAGGATTTAACCTGGAAGAGGAGTTTTTCCACAAAAAATGTTTAGATTGATTACTAAAGGAGTTTAGTAGTTCAATTAAGCACTCAATCAGTCGATGACTCAATATCGTATGGTTCAAGGTGTTGGAGGCATTGATTGGAGTATCGGATTGATTGAAATCACATTTGACTGATTCTGCACAATCTGCACTCCCAACCGGTCGGTTCATGTGATGAACCGGTCGGCTGAGGTTGCTGAACCGGTCGGCTCAAGGGTTGAGTCGATCGGATAATGCACAGAGTGAAACGATTGGTTCAAGAGTTGAACTGATCGGTTCAACTGGTGCAATCGAGCAACTTGGGAAAGTAGGATTGGTGCGAATTTTCCTTTCGTTTCGATTTCTAATTTTATTGGAAATAGGATTTCCAATTTGATTGGAAATAGTATTGGTATTTCGATGCCAATTGGGAAAGAAACAAGGAAAGTCAATTTGAGCCAGATTAGGACCATGAACCGATCGGTTCAGGGCACCAACCGATCGGTTGGAGTGCCCCAAACAGTCGGCTCATGTCCAACCGACCGTTGCAATGGCTGAACCGACCGGTTCAGTAGTGAACCGATCAGTTCAGGTTGCGAGATGGTTGCTTTTTGTGGAAAATCCCGAACCCTTCTACTCTTGCTTTTAGTCCCGCATTGCCCGGGATGGAGAACCCTGTCCCATGACTCTCCTATGTATATAGGGGTACTTGGGGGCTTCTCACAGTACAGCTCAGTGCAACCAGTTGCTCTGCGAGTTGTCATTCTCTCTGGTTTTGGTAACCGTGAGAGAGCCCGAGCAAGTGCTTCCCGCAAAAGGGAGGTGCAGCAAGGGAAAGACAACTGCAGTTGCAACAGGAGGCAGGAGAGTGTGTAGGCGACTAGTACATCTACAGGAGGGTGTGACTCCTTCCACTTCCTTGTGGGACAAGGAGTGTGGAGTTCCAGGTGGTCCGTGTGGACTACGGAGGCGGGAGGACACTGCCGCTTTGGAGGACAACTGTCATCCGACAGTCCGGTTCGAGTAGGAGTTGTGAGTCCCGGTGCGACCAGGAGCTGCACACACCGTCGAAGTTCGGAGTTGAAGACCGTGCATAGCGCGAGGTATTGTCGCCAAGCAAGCCTCGGGACAAGGTATGATTCCGCAAACCATCCTTTCCTATTATATAGACGTTGACGCGTTTCCTCGGTATGGGTTTGGGGAGAAAATTTTTGTTTCCGCTGCCTTCTCTGTCTCCCCTAAAACCGAACAGTGGTATCAGAGCCACGTCAACTTCTCTATGTTTTAGGAATATCGATATGATCGATTTTGGTTTGTCACCTTTATTTATTGCATACGATGCGAATAATATCGGCTTTATGCATGTCCAATCTAAAATCCACAAATCCCTAATTAGATATATGATATGTATTATTAATGCACTCGATACACGTCGCCCTTAAACGAGTTTTGTGGTGGATGTATGTAGCGTGATTATGGCCTATAAACCCCTATCTGTGATTGGTTGTGTGTGGTTGCTTGCATCTCGGTCTATGCACCGATCTTCCCTCTCTTATTTCTGATGTAACTCGAAATAATTCGAGATTCTTTCCTACCTTTGCTCCCCCCGAATGTAACTCGGGGTTTCCCTTTTAAAGCAAATGTAATAAATAGAATAGGATTTTATTTCCTGTTATGTCAAAGACCGGAGGACATCAAGACGATTACTGAGACGGTCGGTTCAAGGAGTGAACTGATTGGTTGATGACCGGTTCAAGGAGCGAGATGAGCGGGTGGCGGACATGATGAGATGCACGACGACCAGGCAAGCCAATCGGTTGAAGGAGTCAACCGATCGGTTGGTGGCACCCAGATGACCGGCTAGAGAGTACAGATAATTCATGTGATGAGTTGATCAACTCAGATGGCAAGGCACAGAGTTCATCTTGTACAGGTTGCATGTGATGTTGACCTAGATGACCGTGATTCCTCTAGGCTCGAGGAATCACATTAGGATGGCCATAATCATCGCTTTTTATCGTTTGTGCATGTTTTCTGTGGGATATAGCATGTATATGATACGTACTATGTATTGTGGTGATTCGATATGTATATGTATATAAAACCAAATCCCTCATTAAAATATTATGTTTTAGATGCCTTCCAAATGCAACACACGTGAAAAGCTTGATCGACCAAGTGTGGGCACGCCAAAGCGTGGTGCAGCGTCTATCTCGTGGAAGCGTGAAGGATGAATGTGTGGGTCTGCCAAAGCAGGGTGTATATTCATCGTGTTTGCTTTGGGTCGGACTTAACAAGGTGACCTAGATGGGATCTAGCGCCTTGAGGCATAGATATGCTCATTGCAAGGAGTTGTAAATGACATCTTATCAAGAGTTGCATATGATGCAATTGGCAAGAGTTGCCTACCTGAGAGATCTAAGTTGTGGGCGATCAGCCAAAGCTGACTCATGATTTAGAGGATTTCAGGATCTTGCCCACTAGAAGGTTGTACGCTGCAATCTTCCGAATTGATGGTGAGGGCCATCAATTTGAAGTAAAATAGTGGGAGCGATAATTAATTAAAGGCCTAATTATATCGTCAAACTTTCAAATCAATAAAATAAGTCAAAAATGAGTTTTGGACTAAAATTGCATATTTTCCTTTTGTAGTTCAAATGGCAACAAACAACAACAACTTTTCTTTGTGATCGGTCCTTGACAAGGACAAGCTGAATGGGACGAACTTCCACGACTGGTATCAGACATTGAGAATTGTTGTCACTCAAGAGCGTAAGCTCTATGTCCTGGATACTCCAATTCCAGTGGAACCCGCTCCAAATGCACCAAAGGCAGAAAAGGATGCTTACAAGAAGCATTCTGATGATTCCATTGATGCAAAGTGCTTGATGCTATGTGCAATGAACCATGAGTTGCAGAGGCAACATGAGAACATGGGTGTCATAGAGATGATTCTACATCTCAGGAACATGTATGAAGATCAGGCACGGCAAGAGAGGTACAATGTTTCTAGGGCGCTGTTCAAGTGCGTCATGACAGAAGGAGATCCAGTTGGTCCTCACACACTCAAGATGATTGGGTATGTGGAGAACCTGCAGAGACTGGGATTTCCACTGAGCCAAGAGTTGGCTACTGACGTGATACTGCAATCGTTGCCAAAATCTTACAGTCAGTTTGTGAAGAACTACAACATGAACAACTTTGATAGGCCACTGTCAGAGTTGTTGGGCATGTTGAGGACAGCCGAGTTACAGATGAAGAAGGACAAGCCTAAGTCTGTGATGGTGATCACGATCAAGAAGGGCAAGTCCAAGCGCAAGGGCAAGGGCAAAGCTAAGAAAGGTTCTGAAGCTAGCCAGGAGTCCAAGCCATCTTCAGCTCTCAAGGCCAAGGGAGGCGTGACCAAGAAAGGAAATTGCCACCATTGTCAAAAGCCAGGACATTGGAAAAGGAATTGTCCTCTCTACCTGGAAGAACAAAAGAAGAAGGAGGCGACTGAAGCTTCTACTTAAAGGTGTCATGAAAGTAAACTTGTAACACTTCTGAGATATATGATATCAAGATGTAAAGTGTAAAGCATTCTTACTTTGGGCAAGTGTTTCCTTTATAGATAGGAATACTTTAGTTTATTTTCAGCCAATAAGGCATGTAATACAGTTATGAACTGCTATTTCATATTTGCCAATAGATAGAAACACTTTATTTTTGCATATTGTATGACAATGATGGCAATTAATAAAGAGATGTTTCAATTTATAAAGATGTGATCTTTGTGGCAATGCCTTATTTATCTTGTTATATTTGATATGCATAATATAAAATGATACCTAAAGTTATAGATAACTCAAACAATATAATTAGCATTGATCATGAGAAATTCATTTCTATTTTCCATGTGATGGATAAAGATAGACTCTTTTGGTTAGAGAACCAGTAAGAGACATGAATATCTTGGACATGATTAATCAATCTTCACTAATGTAGTGGGAGAGTGATTATCCTATTAGGTATAATACATGTGATGTATTTACATACCTATTGGAACAAATGCTAATACTTCAAATGGTGTTTAGAGAAATACCAATATGAATATCTTGAAGTGTTCAAGATTATCATAAATGAAGTACAAATTTGGTAAAGTATTAATTCTTGATGAGATCAATGAATAGAATACTTGGACCAAATGTTTGAGATCCTTGTGAGTGATTATGATAGTGTATCATAGTGAACTCGTGATTAAGGCATGGTGATGTCTAAATCAAGAAGGAATCATACTCTAAGGAGTTAGAGAATGATTATCAAATAACTGAATTCTTCTTAATAAATGAATACCCCACACTAATAAAAGGAAATTAAGAATCACAAGGGCTGTGAGTTCTTATATCCTTAACAGATACACCTCAATTATCTATGTGATGAGTTGTTCATGTGATGAGTCAACTATCAAGATGAATATGAGGAACCGAATCTTGAGTTATGGTTTATGACCGTTACATCCTAAATGACATCCACGTGAACCATAAGGTATGACCTTGATGGTAGCACTCATTGGATTATATCCATAAGTCCATACGAGTCTTAAGTGTTAACACACATGGATAACATTTTGAGAAGGATGATGCTTGTTCATTGCAACTTAATGACTGAGACATTTGGCATATGGATACTAAAACCACATTCCTATGAGGAATAAAACCAGGATGTGTACGTGACACAGCCTATAAGGTTTATGAATCCACTAATGCAAATGAAGTCTATAAGTTACAATGGACTAATCAATGTGATTGATTGAGTACAAGAAACTCAAAATTGGATCTTTACTTTGATGATATAGTCAAAGGGTTTGACTGATATGTCAAAGATAAAGAAGGGATCTGTGATTTAGTGGGAGCGTATTCACATTCCACATATTGATGTGAAATGGAAATGTTCTAAATTGGAAATCCAAAAGTGGAAATTATCATCAAGGAAGATAGAGATGTTTCCTATGTGATAGGAATAGAGATCTATAGAGATAGTTCTCTGAAATCTCTTGACCTGAAAAGAGAGAGCATACATTGGCAATCTGTACTGAAATGTTCAGTATGCACAGATTCAGTGGGAGAAAACTTGTCCATGTTACATGGAGTTAGTATCCCAAGGCCAAGTGTCCAATTATTATGAAGAATGGGAACACTAAGAATAGATATGGATCTATCATGTATGTAATCATCCTGTTGTCTTGCATGTATGACATGGCAAGAATAAAATGCTTCATCATCTTGTATGTAGGACATGGCAATATGATGTGCTCATCCTGATAACTCGTATGTAGGACATGACGAGTGGATGTCAGTCTACTTCCAGTAAGGGTTACTGGAATACCATAAGAACTTGATAAGTACTTGGGAAGTACTAGTTCTATGGAGATAAGGAAGAGTTCGATGTAAAGAGTTACATTGATGCGAACTTCCGAAAAGACAGAAAATTAATCGCAAAATATATATAAGATGTATAGGATAAAAGTTTGTTGATAATTGGAAGTGTTCCAATAAAGTCATTTAAAAGGGAAATGCTGAGTATCTATGTGTTAGTGAACAGCAGTAGATACTACATGGATCTAGAAGTTCATGAGATGAACTTATAGATATTCCACTCATTGATGACAAGTCTGGAATCCTTGATCATGCAATGTGGCTAAAAGTTAGCAAATGGAATACTAGATCGCATATTACGGCAACTCCATCTCATACGTGTGACGTACAGCAAAGAGATGTGAGACATGCAATTTATACAGACTTTGGCAAGGTGTTGCCATTTCTCACTATAGTGGCACTAGAAGCACAGTAACATGTGGGACATGTTTGAAGATCACTGTGAATATGATTCATGGGTGATTGGCTCGCAGTGCAAGTGGGAGTCTGTTGGTATGTATGCCCTGAGATCCAATCATGGGATGATTGGTGGGATGCATTAAGATTGATTTGATAAACATCAAAGGCAAGCTTCCAATTCACTCTGGTTCAGTCATGTGAGATAGTGATAGAACAGATTGAATGTCTAAAGAATGACAGTACTCAATGACGTATGCTTTCAGGTTGAGGACCTGAACGATGAGATCATACGGATGCTAAGAGTTTGTACATTCTTGTTATGTCCCTAATCGGATGTCATTGTGGAAGGTAGATAGACAGCAATGACACACAAGACTAGATTGTGGTGTTGGTTGATGGCAGAATCTCATTAGTCATGATATAGAGATATCAAACCAAACACATAGGTACTTGTTAGAGAACAAGGTACCGGACAGACCCACCGTGAGTTTGACACATGGAACCATGAGATGGTAGTCACAGTCAGTACTCACAGTGATGGTGATGAGTGTGATTCTTAGACCTGAAATCACTGCACTCAACACATATCGTTGGGCACACTTTGACATCATCAAACGCAATCCTGAAACATGGGTTGTTATAAAGGTGATGATTGGGTGGCTTTGACACATGGGGCTTTTGAGGGGCGAGTGATAGATATGGGATTTGTCCCTCCTGAGGGAGTTTGATATCCATGGCCACTTGATGAGTAGGATTGAGAAAGGCGTGCACGCATGTGTGAATCAGTATGTGATACTGATGTTATACATATCTCTTCCAGTCTACTCTGAGATCAAGAAAGTGAATGAACGTTGACAGGATGACGGATCCATGCCTCGAGTTCATTCGGGATATCAGTGACAAAGGAATTATACACTCGCTGTAACACCATTCACGGATTGTAGGATGAAAGTTGTTCTCCAACTTTCTACTTTCACTTGGGTAGCACTGATGTGTGACTAGGCACCGCTCTGTGCTTGTGAAGTCATAAGTGTTATGGACTTTCACTGCCAACGTGAAATGGACCTGCAGGGTCACACACATAGGATTTTACCTGGAAGAGGAGTTTTTCCACAAGCAATGTTTAGATTGATTACTAAAGGAGTTTAGTAGTTCAATTAAGCACTCAATCAGTCGATGACTCAATATCATATGGTTCAAGGTGTTGGACGCATTGATTGGAGTATCAGATTGATTGAAATCACATTTGACTGATTCTGCACAATCTTCACTCCCAACCGGTCGGTTCATGTGATGAACCGGTCGGCTGAGGTTGCTGAACCGGTCGGCTCAAGGGTTGAGTCGATCGGCTCATGCACAGAGTGAAACGATTGGTTCAACAGTTGAACCGATCGGTTCAACTGGTGCAATCGAGCAACTTGGGAAAGTAGGATTGGTGCGAATTTTCCTTTCGTTTCGATTTCTAATTTGATTGGAAATAGGATTTCCAATTTGATTGGAAATAGTATTGGTATTTCGATGCCAATTGGGAAAGAAACAAGGAAAGTCAATTTGAGCCCGATTAGGACCATGAACCGATCGGTTCAGGGCACCAACCGATCGGTTGGAGTGCCCCAAACGGTCGGCTCATGTCCAACCGATCGGTTCAGTGGCTGAACCGACCGGTTCAGTAGTGAACCGATCAGTTCAGGTTGCGAGATGGTTGCTTTTTGTGGAAAATCCCGAACCCTTCTACTCCTGCTTTTAGTCCCGCATTGCCCGGGATGGAGAACCCTGTCCCATGACTCTCCTATATATATAGGGGTACTTGGGGGCTTCTCACAGTACAGCTCAATGCAACCAGTTGCTCTGCGAGTTGTCGTTCTCTCTAGTTTTGGTAATTGTGAGAGAGCCCGAGCAAGTGCTTCCCGCAAAAGGGAGGTGCAGCAAGGGAAAGACAACTGCAGTTGCAACAGGAGGCAGGAGAGCGTGTAGGCGACTAGTACATCTACAGGAGGGTGCGACTCCTTCCACTTCCTTGTGGGACAAGGAGTGTGGAGTTCCAGGTGGTCCATGTGGACTACTACGGAGGCGGGAGGACACTGTCTCTTTGGAGGACAACTGTCATCCGACAGTCCGGTTCGAGTAGGAGTTGTGAGTCCCAGTGCGACCAGGAGCTGCACAGACACCGTCGAAGTCCGGAGTTGAAGACCGCGCATAGCGCAAGGTATTATCGCCGAGCAAGCCTCGGGACAAGGTATGATTCCGCAAACCATCCTTTCCTATTATATAGACGTTGACACGTTTCCTCGGTATGGGTTTGGGGAGAAAATTTTTGTTTCCGCTGCCTTCTCTGTCTCCCCTAAAACCCAACAATTTACCCCTAAGGCGCAGACCTCACATAGGGGTTCTATGGTGTTAGGGCCCTTAAGTCTATTATTTCACTAATATTGGACGACTCTTACTAGATTGTACATTTCTCTTACTTATATAGAACTCTGGTATCTCTATGCTATTGTGTTTATTTACTTGAACATTATAACACGACATGAATATCATTCTAAATTTGACAAAGAAGCTTATTCAAACCAGTGAAAAAATACTAAATAATCCACATATTGTACTTGTAGGTAGATTGAAATTATTAAACAAATAGAATACATGTCAACTTGGCACATTTACACTGGAATCTTACAAATGAGTTTCTTAATACATTTTTAATGACCACATCTGTGCTTAATTGGTAAACTAGGGTTTACCTGAATGGTTACATGCTTGATTAGATTAAACATCTTTTAGACTTGATTAATGATAGTAGATCAATTGTGATGTTTCAAACCTAAGAAGAAACTCTAACTACGATTTTAGTTTGAAGAATTAGGGTTTTAGAAATGTAAACCCTAATCGGCAAAAATTAGGGTTTTAATAGTACATGAATATGGAATTTGATCAGGATAGCAGTGTGGTAAATGCTTTTTCATATTTTCTACAAATTTTATATTTAATTGAATTTTGGATATGATATGGATAACTCAATCATTCATGGTGTAGAAAAATTTCAGAATATTTGAGTGTTCTTTGAATGTGGTTCTCAGTCAAACTATACTTCGACCAAAAGGCTAACAAAGTGCTTTTCAGCAGTGTAGTGTTTTATTTTTATTTATTTATTCGTAACTCAAAATGATATGAAATTTTAACTGGACATCTGAAACTCAATCATAAACAACATGAAAATTTTCATAATTTTTGGATGCATTTAGACCTTATCAGTAGATGAATTACATTTTCTATTTATGACAGAAAAATCTGCTGAAATAAGAGAAAGTATAGTGAGGGGTCAATGTGTAATTGACCCAAGAAGCTCAATTGCTCTATATGGTCAACCTAACACACAAGGAGCTCTCATAATTCCTGATTTAAACCAGAGAAATAAAATCCTAGAGAGAGAGGGAGAGTTAGGGTTTGAGAGGAGAAAGTGATGGAGATGCTGACCTAGGGTTTTGCGGTCCGAGGAATGATGAAATCATGTAAGTTTAGCTTCTTTGGATATAGTTTCATGGTGAATCTTCTCTAACATGTCAAGATTCCTTCCCTCCTATGATTTGATCCAAAATGGCATCAAAACTTCCCCTTTTCTCACTCTTTCTTCATAATCCCTCATTTCTAGGGTTTTCGAGTTGAAAGGAAGAAGAATCGAGTGAATTGCTAGGGATTTGATAGGAGATCGAGATTTTCAGGGACAAGCTGTGTTTTTAAGGTGTTTTCAAACCTTAGGGTGAGTGGGAACTTCCTTTAAATAGTATATTGCACGAAAATTGGTTAAATCATCCATAATCCTTAATTTCTTAGTATGCGACTACAAACCCTGAATTGTCTAGTTTGATTTAGTTTGTTGCAAAATGAAATGAAATGGAGTCTTCCTTTGTTTGGATGAATTTCAGATGATAAAATCATATTAGAAATGTATAGAATACATCCTAATGAGAATTCCCTAAGTATTCGCAGAGGTTATAAGAGAAAACTAAAATATAGGGAATTTGTCTATGATTGAAATTGTTGTATAATTAAATAGAGAAATTTGTCTATATGGATCCCCTTGGTTATGAATGATTTTTTATCTGAATGCGTAATACATATATGTTAGATACTATCTTGGATTTTGTTTAAGGTGAATTGTGTCTGTTTGATATCTCAGTAAAGAGGGTGAAACCCTAGATGTGAGGAAAGTTGGATATTTACAAATAGATATCGTGAAATTCATTTGATGGGATTTTCTTGACATGATAGACTTTATTTATTCAATTTTATTCTTGATGCATGCTATCTCAATGAATGGCATGGAAACCTAAATTTAGCTCAGTTCCAAGGTTTCATACATATATTGATTGTATATGATTTAAGCAGTCTTTATTCAGTGAATGTTTATGTCGTATGAATTCCTTATGGGAGCCATGTGATAAGTGAATGAGGTAAATGAAACCCTAAGGATAGGTTGTTCAATGAATCAAGTATTGTGATATCAATGTTCTCAGTATGAGAAGTGGTGATGCTTAACAGTTCAATTGCATGATTCTGGTGTATAAAGTGCAAAGTTGACATATATTCTGTTTATTTAAGAATTTTAGTCTGTCAGAATGTATAGTATGATGATTATGCAGAATATTACAGTGTTTTGAATATACTTCTCTGCCAAGTTTAGAATGATGTACATGTTGTATTATAAACTTCAATTAAATTGACGTGGTACAATAGAGATATCAGAGTCAAGTATAAGTAAGAGAAAGGTACAATGTAGAAAGAGCTTTTCAAGAATAATAAAATAATAGACATAGGTTCCATGAACACAATGTAGGGAGGAAACGATCCACCCTGACAGCGACGAGTATACGAGGAAACACCCTTGTATTCATATTTTTGTCTTTCATCCTGCAAAAATTGGGATAATTACCTTAATCAAACATATCCTTTTCTTTAGTTGCAAGAAAACACCCTTGTATTCATATTTTCCATTTATTCTTTATTTCCCTTGCTATTATATAATTATCCTGAGTTCCTTGAACCCCAAGGAACCTTTATAACTCGAATTATATTTTTAGTAAAATGTATTTTAGCCTTTCCTTTATTTCCCATCATCCTATTGAATTCCTTTTTCCTTTCTTTTTTTTTTCTTTCAATTGGGCTTAATGGCCAATAAGGCCCATCAAGAAAGCATGCAAGACTATCATACACGAAATTCATCCAAATCAAACCATGAAATCAAACATTGATCTTATTTATCTTTTAAAGGAGATTCACAAATCTCATTACATGTTTTGGAAAATGAGGTTATAACAGTGAAGATGAGAAACGTGCAATAAAAGTCAGGCAACGCTGTCACTGCTTGGCACCTGTGTAATCGTTGTTACCTGCGAATAACACAGATCGAACCGAAATTATTCATTTATTGGAGTTAAATCGTGCTTGATGAGTGAGATTCTACACAAAATGGGTTGAGGTGATCGAAATACAACTGGAAACGCATCCATAGTCCTATTTATGGGCGTCAGTGGGGTTGCCTTCTACCTTGAAACAGCCCTGGTACAAACGCGCTACAAGCAGGTTGTTGCTTTCTCATGCATAGGTAGGAGAAGAGGGCTAGGCTAGGTGATAAACACGGTTGGAGCTTGGGATTCGAGTCCTAAACTCCTGGCCGAAGTCAGGAGCATTGTTTTGAGGTTCTAGTTGTGCAAACGGCCCTGGTTCAGACCAAGCAGCCCACGCATATGTTGAAGAGGAGGCTCAATTGGGTGTTGATTGAGGGCTGAAGCTGTGGATTCTTGCCTTGGGCTCTCAGCCGAGCTCGATGGCACCCTTTCCTGATGCTTTGCACGCCCAAGGTGGATCCTGGCCATGCTGCATAGCTGTTGCATTGTAGCAGGGTGGCCACCCTAGCTGGTCAAGTTACAGGTGGTTGGGGCAAGGTAGAGGAAGGAGAAAGGAAGGAGGAAGAATGGAGGATGGAGCTCGACTCTAAGAAGCCCTAAAATCGCCCTCAATCATGCGCCTATTTCTCCCTCTGCTGCTCTCGATCGGGTGCAGCTACAGTGCGCCGCTCAAGCGGTTCTGGGATCAATCGGAGAAAGAAGAAGATAAGGGAAAGGGGTTATAACATATCGGCAATTTGCAGTATAGGTCTAAAGAAATAAAAAATGCTATAACTTTTGCCTCGAAAGTCCAAATTGAGTGATTCTTTTTGCAAACTTTCAATTACGATATTATCTACCTTCTCAAGGCATGAAAACATGCTAGTTAGACTATCTCACTTGATCAAAACACTAATCGCATATTGAGCACTTAGCTTACTCAACATGATGATGTATTAATTGTTGTGCTTACTGGTTAATCAAGGAGTGGGTCATAACAATCTCCCTCCCATATGAGAATTTTGTCTCGAAATTCCTAAAAGAGAAAAGGAAACTTGTTATGCATTTCTTACTCAAGCTCCCACATGGCTTCCTCTAGGTTGTGGTTCCTCCAAAAAACTTTCACTAGTGGTATCTCGTGATTCTTGAGCTTCTTGATCCTCCAATCAACTATTGGTACTGGTCTTTCAACATAGGACACATTTTTCCTGAGATGTGCAGGTTCTAGGTCCACTATTTTCTCTGTACCAGAGTAATACTTCTTCGACATCGATACATGAAACACATCATGTAAATTAGCCAACTCGGATGGCAAATCCAACCTATAGGCTACAGGTCCAATCCTCTCCATGACAGGATATGGGCCCATAAACCTAGGATTCAATTTGACTCTCTTACCAAACCTCATCACTCCTTTCCATGGTGAAACTTTCAAATACACTTCATCACCCACCTCAAACTCAAGAGGTCTACGTCTCTTCTCAACGTAACTTTTTTGCCAAACCTGTGAAACTTTCAACTGTTCTCTGATCATTGTAATCTATTCTGTAGTCAAATCCACTATCTCTGGTCCAAAAATCTCTTTTTCACCCACCGCGTACCAACATACTGGTGATCTACACTTTCTACCATACAGAGCTTCATACGGGGCCATACCAAGACTAGAATGGTGAGTGTTGTTGTATGCAAACTCTATAAGGCTCAAGTGTTCTTCCCAACTTCCACTGAAATGCAAGACACATGCTCTCAGGATGTCCTCAAGAGTCTGAATGGTCCTCTCTGACTGACCATCCGTATATAGGTGGAAATCTATATTGAACCTTAACTTTGTGCCTAAAGCATGATGCAACTGATTCCAAAACCTGGAGGTGAACTTAGGATCTCTATCTGATATAATTGAAACTGGGATACTATGTATACTGAATATCTCATCCATGTATATCTTAGCCAACTTCAGGACATCAAAGGTTGACTCAACAGGAAGAAAGTGATCAGACTTAGTCAGTCTATCCACAATCACCCATATCGAGTCACAACTACTAGGTATCTTGGGCAACCCTACCACAAAATCCATTGTGATATGTTCCCACTTCCACTTTGGTATAGGAAGATATTACAAGGTACCTGCAGGTTTCTGATGCTCAACCTGAACTTGTTGGCACACATTACATCTAGCCACATACTCAGCTACATCCTTTTTCATTCCTGACCACCAGTATAACTCCTTAAGATTCATGTACATCTTAGTGTTACCTGGATGCATAGCATACGTCGATGCATGCGCTTCCTCAAGAATTTGGTATTTCAAATCACTGTCTCCAGGTACACACAACATGTCATGCTGATATAAAAAACCATCATCTGAAAACCTCAACTCTGGTCTCTTTCCCTCTGTCATATCATGCATGATCTATTGTAACTCACTATCACTTTGTTGAAGTTCTTTGATCTGATCATAAAAAGTAGGCTTGAATTGCATCTATGCAATCAAACCACTCTACTCGGTCACCCCTAAGTCTAAGTTCAACTTTCGCATCTCAACTAGTAGGTCTCTCTTGAAGCATGCCATAGAGAATACATCTACTATTGAACTTGACTTCCTACTGAGGGCATCTGCTACCACATTCGCCTTAACAGGATGATAATCTATCGTCACATCATAATCCTTGATCAATTCCAACCATCTCCACTATCTAAGATTCAGATCCTTCTAGGTGAAAATATATTTCAAACTCTTATGATCCGTAAACACATGACATGCCTCACCATAAAGATAGTGACACCATGTCTTAAGAGCATGAACTACAGTAGCTAACTCCAAATCATGTGTTGGGTAATTCTCCTCATTCTTATTAAGAAAACTAGATGAATAAGCTACTACTTTGCCTTCCTACATCAACACGTAGCCTAAGCCCCTCTTGGAAGCATCACAAAACATGTGTAACCTTTACCTGTCTCGGGCAGGATCAACACTAGTGTTGTAGTCAACCTCTTCTTCAAGATCTGAAAACTCTTCTCACAGTTGTCTGACCAGACAAACAATGCATTCTTTCTCATTAAGCATGTCAGAGGTGACGCTACAACACTAAAGTTCTGGATGAACCTCCTGTAGTAACCTACCAATCGTAAGAAGCTTTTGATCTCAATAGGAGTCTTAGGCTGCTCCCACTGTAGAACAGACTTGACTTTCTTAGGGTCAAAACTTACTCCAACTCTAGAGATGACATGTCTTAGAAAAGACACCTCAGCTAAATAGAACTCACACTTACTGAACTTAGCATATAACTGGTGTTGTCTCAACAAATGTAACGCTATCCTCAGATGCTGCTCATGTTGCTCATCATCTATGGAATAAATCAGAATGTCATCTATGAAAACTACTATGAACTGATCCAAAAGGGTTTGAAAATCCGGTTCATCATATCCATGAAAGTTGTTGGGGCATTAGTTAGTCCAAATGACATGACCAGAACTCATAATGCCCATATCTTGTTCTGAAAGCCGACTTAGGAATATCTAAAGCCTCTATCCTTAGTTGATGATATCCAGATCTCAAATCTATCTTAGAAAAGATTGTCGCTCCACGCAATTGATCAAATAGATCATCTATCCTTGGCAACAGGTACTTATTCTTGATGGTGATCTTATTCAACTGTCTGTAGTCTATACATAATCTCATAGTACCATCCTTCTTCTTCACAAACAAAACGTGAGCTCCCCATGGTGAAGAACTAGGTCAAATGAAACCCTTATCCAGTAACTCCTCTAACTGGATTTTCAGTTCCTTCAACTCTACAGGTGTCATTCTGTAGGCTGGTAGCGCTATAGGTTGACTACCTAGCAACACCTGGATCTCAAAGTCTCTCTCTCTATCAGGAGGTAGACATGGCAACTCATCTCTTCAAACATCTGGTAACTCACATACCACTGGCACATCCCATAGGATGACTATGCTCTTCTCTGCTCTGGTATCTACTACATGTGCCAAGAACGCCACAAAACCTTTCTACAACATCTTATCAACTACAACGGCTAGTATGATACACGTAGGCAAAACTTTCCTGTCTCCATAAAAGATACAAGAAAATCCACCCTGTTGAAAGACAGCCTTCCAACAGTCGAGTTGAACTCGATACGTCTCTAGGCAAACCATACCCAAGATAACTTGAAAAGAGTTAACATCTAGGGGTATAAGATTAACCGTGATGGTGTAACCACCAAAATTTAACAAACATCTGGGACAAAACTTCGTCAACACTATCGTTTCACCTAACGGAACCCTCAACAATAACTCAATTGGTAACTCCTGAGTTAACATGTTAAGCTCACAAGCTCAAGAACTCTATATAAATGAGTGAGTAGCACCCGGGTCTATCAAAATTGTAACTGAAATGTGTTAAAGAAAAGCATTTCTCCTGTAATTACTTGAGAAGAAACAATACCTTCTTGTTGTGTCAAAGAGAAGAAGCGACCTGAAGCTCTTCCTCTCCCATGATGTCGCCGTTGTCCTTCCCTATCACTGGGTGTTGCACCACATCAAGAATATGAAGCTACAGAGGAATCAGGTCCTCCAGTTGGAGCCTATCTCAGGAAATTTTGGTATTGTGACTAGGAACCCTGTGGTGCTGACTACTACAACTGGGGGCAATTCCTCTTAAAATGTCCCATCTGTTTGCACTGATGACATCCTTGAAAATATGTTCCCCAACACTGTCCTGAGTGTGGTCTTCCACAGATATCACATGCTCGCGTCTCTCGCCTCGGTGGACATGTTACTAACACTGAAGATCCCGACGACCTAGTTGGAGGTGTCCATGTAGACTGTGTATTCCATCTTCCAGAATTGGGCCTTCCTCCACTTGATGAAAAACTAGATCCTTGTCTACCAAAACAACCAAGTCCTCATCCTATCTTTGAGAAGAAACCCCCACCACCTCCTCGGTGTTTACTACTAGCTTGTCCTCTGTCGAAGTCTCTGGGTGTCTTTCTATTCTCATAACACTTATCAGCATTCACAGACTCCTCTACACATCTTGTTGCCTCAAGAAATTATCCGAAGTTCTCTCTATCTCTTCAGACAATTGCAACTATACTATGCTAAATTTTGGGCCTCAATCCTTCATGTAATATTCTACACTTTTCCACATTGTCTGGGATGAGCTGCAGGTAGAAATTTGCCAACCTGGTGAAGTATGCCTCATACTCTCCCACTAACATATTCCCTTGTCTGATGTTCTGCAGCTGTCGTATCTTCTCACTCAGAAAGCTAGGTGGGTAGTACTTAAGATGGAATTCATCAATGAAATCCTTCCAAGTCAATATTGTGTTCCTCCTTTTATCTTCCACTCCACGCCACAAAACTGCATGATTGATTTGTCTTTCCTCAGACAGCTCCATCATGCAAAACACTTTCTCTAACTGTCTTAGCCATTCATCTGCCACTACAGGGTCCATAGTTCCAACGAACTCGGTACCTCCAAGCTTCTTAACCAGCTCATAGGATCTCATCAGATCCTTGCTACTCGCGGTAGAAGCTTGTCTCTCCATCTTATACTTTTCCCTGGTCTCAAGAAACATCCTATACATCCTTGATGCCACATGCACATAATCTCCACCACCTAGACCCATCTCCTGAGGATTAGGTCTAATGTGTCTCTTAGCTTGGTCCTCATGACCACATCCTCTACCTGCCATCTGCAATAGTATAACAGAACACTTCCTGTTAGAAAATTGTAGTTAGCAGGAAAACACCTAAGTCCTAATCCTATTGGTCTCTTATCATCCCCTGACCTTGACTTACAGTAACTACATACTCAACCTATGCTCTCATAACCTTGCTCTGATACCAAAACTTGTTACACGCTGATCTCACAATTACCACTAATCATGAGATTAGGGCATAAATTGAATATTTAACGTAATACAAAGAACACTCTTAACTTTTTCTTTTCTTCATCACTTAAAATTTACTTAAAGGAAATCTTATGACTTGGAATAAATTAAAATCTTACTAAATTGCAGAAGCAACTACTATTTACATTTCTAGGTAGATAAAACAGCTTTACACATCATATTACATTTTTCAGGCGGAATATAAAGCACAACAGATAACTTAAAACTAGTTTACATGTTAAGTTACATTCTCTCTCTACCACACCACATGCCCAAGGACCGAGGGGAAAGGACTAAGAGGCCTCTATCTAACTACGAACTACCTTCTAAGAACTTGGGTGATACGATCCTTCATCTTCCTCGTGCTGACGCTGACCTCAAAAATGATTCAGTAGGTCGGTGAGCTACTGGCTCAGTGAATAGAATTTCACCCAACCATCACAGATAACTCATTCTTATGTTTATTCATTGGAATAAAATACAAGATAATACTATATTGAGCAGATCTAAACAATATAATTTAAATGACAGGAGATGTCAACATTTCATTAAGATAACATCTGCTGCAAAGTTGTAGATATGATTAAATAATAGAGAATACTAAAATTTCATATAAAGGATAACTGTTGTCAAACTAAGTCAAATATTTCTTAACTATTTGACATATAAGAAACTCTGTGAACCTATATGAACATATTTTATCTTATTCCCTGTTCTTATGCAGTGTACTCTGCATATGAAGACTCATAGCAAACTACGATCCCACCGTATAAGACTTAGCTGACACCCCGGGATAGCTAAGTCTGACTACTATCCTGGTCTGCAATAGGGAAACTGGCTCTCTGGCCTCGACACTCCTATTGTGCCCTAAACTGGACTCCTCCTCTAACTTGAGCACACAGGCAGAGAGTCAAGCCACCTATTGGGTTATCTATACTCTAGTACCACCAGGACTTCTGGTTGATGTTGGACACACTTTTCTATACTCTAGTGCCACCAGGACTTCTGGTTGATGTTGGATACTGCAAACTATAATTTAAGGAGACTTCCACTAGGGCTTCATCCCCCAAGCCACCTGAAAGAATGTGTCGACCCCCATATACTGGACGCTACCAGGGTTAGGTCGTTTTACCCCTAAGGCGCAGACCTCACATAGGGGTTCTATTGTATCAGGGCCCTTAAGTCTACTATTTCACTAATCTTGGAAGACTCTTACTAGATTTTACATTTCTCTTACTTATACTCGTCTTTGGTATCTCTATGGTACTTTTTCTATTTACTTGAACTTTATAACATGACATGAATATCATTCTAAATTTGATAGAGTAGTTTATTCAAACTAGTGAAAAAAATACTAAATAATCCACATATGTATACTTTGCAGGAAGATTAAAATTCTTAAATAAACAGAATACATGTCAACTTGGCACATATACACTAGAATAATACAATTGAGCTTCTTAATTCATTGATAAGAGTTAATTACTTGACATATGAGTAATCATCAGTAGCATCTGTAAATTATTTTGTAATTCCTCAAAAATGTGCACATCAACCGAAATCCTGAGTTGTGCCTCACATAAAATAATTAAGGGTTAATTACTTATCATGGCAAGATTTAATATTAATTATTGGGAATTTCTAATAATATCCTTGAGAAATGTGCCAATTCATGTTAAGACTGAACCACGCACATTAAATATAGTAGGGAGTGTGAAACTAGGTTTCCATTGACATTTTCATGTCATCGTCATTTTTTTGAAATAATGCATCTAGTAAACTACTAGAATCGTACAAACTGGATTTGTTCCCAAACTGTACAGCTACTGTAAACCCTAGATTCGTGTGCTACTGTATTCCACTTTTAAACTGAGCAATTTAGGTTTTGATCAACCATATAATTTCACTAGTCCAAATCATATCAATCAGTTAGTAAACTAAGATCAGGAAAATCGTGAAGACGAGAAACGTGCAATAAAAGTCAGGCAACGTCGTCACTGCCTGGTACTTGGTTAAGTGTTGTTGCCCGCGAATAACACAGATCTAACCGAAATCATTCATTTATTGGTGTTAAATCGTGCTTGCTGAGTGAGATTCTACTCACAATGGGTTGAGGTGACTGAAATTCAACTAGAAACGCATCCAGAGTCCTATTTTCGTGTGTCAGTGGGGTCGTCTTCTACCTTGGAACTGCCCTGGTACAAATGTGCTACAAGCAGGTTGTTGCTTTCTGTCGCACATGTACGAGAAGAGGGCTAGGCTAGGTGCTAAACGTGGTTGGAGCTGCGGATTTGAGTCCTAAACTCATGGTCGAAGTCGGGAGCACCGTTTCGAGGTGCTAGTTGTGCCAACAACCCTGGTTCGTACCTGCTGCAAGCAGCCCATGCATAGGTAGAAGAGGTGACTCGGTTGGGTGTTGATTGAGGGTTGAAGTTGTGGATTCTTCCTTGGGCTCTCGGTCGAGCTCGATGGAACCCTTCCTTGATGCTTTGCACTCCCAAGGTAGCTCTTGGCCATGTTGCATAGCTCCTGCACTATAGCAGGCCGGCCGCCCTAGCTGGTCGAGTTATAGGTGGTTAAGGCAAGGTAGAGGAAGGAGAAAGGAAGGAGGAAGAATGGATGACAGAGCTCGGCTCTAAGAAGCCCTAAAATCGCCCTCAATCGTGTGCCTATTTATCCCTCTGCTGCTCTCGATCGGGTGCAGCTACAGTGCGCCGCTCAAGCGGTTTTGGGATCGATCAGGAAAAGAAGAAGATAAGGGAAATGGGTTATAACTTATGGGCAATTTGCAGTATAGGTCCAAAGAAATTAAAAATGCTATAACGTTTACCTCGAAGGTCCAAATTGAGTGATTCCTTTTGCAAACTTTCAAGCACGAGATTCTCTACCTTCTCAAGGCATGAAAGCATGCTAATTAGACTATCTCACTTGATCAAAACACTAATCGCATCTTGAGCACTTAACTTAATCAACATGATGATGCACTAATCGTTGTGCTTACGAGTTAATCATGGAGTGGGCCATAACAGACAAGGTCTTCCATACAAAGCTTCATAAGGTGGCATACCAATACTAGTTTGGTAGCTATTATTGTAAGCAAACTCAGTCAATGGAAGAAACTTATCCCATGAACCTCCCCAATCCATAACACATGCACCAAGAAATCTTCCAAAATTTGCATCGTCCTTTCATATTGACCATCGATTTGTGGATGATAGGCCGTGTTGAAATGCAAGTCAATACCCATCTCTTCTTGAATCTGACTCCATAAATGAGAGGTGAACTTTGGGTATCGATTGGATATTACCACTTTAGGAACTCCATGCATAAGAATGATCCAATCCACATACAACTAATCCATTTCATCAACCTTGTAAGTGGACTTGAAAGGTAGAAAGTGGGAAGACTTTGTAAGTTGATCAATCACCACCCACACAAAATCAAAACCCTTCCTAGTCTTCGGGAAAGCACTGACAAAGTCCATAGTAATCTTCTCCCATTTCCATTCTAGAATCTCAAGTGGGTGTAGAAGACAACTAGGTCATTGATGCTAGATCTTGATTTGTAGACAAGTGAAATGCTTGGAAATAAACAAAGTGATGTCCTTCTTCATATTCTTCCACCAAAAACTTTGTTGCAGGTCCTTATACATCTAGGCATTACAAGGGTGTATTGTGTACTTAGACCCATGGGCTTCGCTCAAAACCTGTTGTCGCATATCACCAACCTCAGGTATCCACAACCTTTGTCATAAACAAACAACACAATCCACTCCCTGGATTAAATGTCAGATTGTGGCTTCTCAGCTAAGGCCTTCATCTCCTCCAACTCAAACCTTTCAAGTAGTGCAACAAAAACTTCTGAGATCTAAGAAGGTGTAATGGACAAACTAGCCATGTGAACACACAACTTCTCATCATCTTATTTATCATCAGACTGTGATTGCCAATAGGAAACATACTCTAGGTTCATAGCAGCACATACTGCATTCTTTTTTCAACTTAAAGCATCAACAACTACATTTGCTTTATCGAGATAATATGTGATGGTAGTGTCTTGGCCTTTCAGATACTCCATCCATCTTTGCTACCTCAAATTCAATTCCTTTTTTGTCAACAGATATCTCAAGCTTTTGTGATCTGAGAAAACTTCAAACTTCACTCCATACAGATAGTGTCACCAGATCTTTAAAGCATGCACGATAGATTCTAGCTCTAAATCATGTGTAGGCCAATTCTCTTCATTCGATTTCAACTGGCATGAAGCATAAGCGATCACTCGATCCTCTTACATCAAGACACACCCTAATCCTTGCTTAGAAGCATATGTGATGATGATGTAGGGTTTTCCTTCAACAATTAAGAACAGGAGAATATGACATACAACCCTTCAGCTTCTCAAAATTGTCCTCACATTCTAGTGTCCACACAAACTTGACTTATTTTCTTATCAACTTTGTCAGAGGAAGAGCCAACATAGAAATGCTCTTGATAAAAATCTGATAGTAACCTGTTAAATTGAGGAAACTATAGATCTCAGACAGAGTCTTCAGAACTTTCCACTTGGTCACAACTTCTACCTTTGCATGATCAACAACAATATGTCTGAAAGAAATCACATGACTGAAAAACATCACTTCCTTGATCCAGGACTCACACTTTGAGAATTTAGTAATAACTTGATTTTCTCTCAATGTGTTCAGAACAATTTCTAAATGTTCACGATGTTGTTCTTCATATTCGGAGTAGACCAAAAAATCATCGATGAACACCACCACGAACTGATCGAGGTAAGGGAGAAACACTCAATTCATCAAGTCCATGATAGCAGTAGGGGCATTAGTCAAGCCGAAAGGCATGGCCAGAAACTCGTAATTCCCATAACATGTTCTGAAAGCTGTGTTCGAGACATCTTCATCTTTCACTCACATCTGGTAGTAGCCACTTCGCAGATCCATCTTTGAGAACAAAGTGGCTGAGTTTAGCTGGTCTAAAGGTCATTGATGTGAGTCAAAGTATGTGATTCTTTATTGTCAATTTATTAAGCATACAATAATCCATGTATATATGAAACAAACCATCCTTCTTCTTCACGAACAGGATAGAGCTCCCCAAGGTAAAACACCAGGGTGCACAAAGCCTATGTCAAGAAGCTCCTAAAGTTGCTTCTTAAGCTCGGCGAGATCTATAGGGGCCAAGCGATAAGGAGGCTCGAGATAGGATAGGTTACTAGTGCGAGCTCGATGGAAAACTCCACCTTGTATGTTGGGGGCAAGCCAGGAAACTCCTCAGGAAATACATCAGGGAAGTCCTTCACAACATCTATGTGATCGAGATCAGGAGGTGTGGCATCGAGGATGATAGAGGCTAAGAAAGCTCTACACCCTTGTGAGACAAGCTTTTCGGCTTTGATGGAGGACATGACAAACTATCGATCCTCTCACTTCCTACTCTTGACACACATCCTTCCCTCAAGAGTATGTCACAATTGACCTTTGATACCTCATAGTATAAAATAGCTTTGTACCTCCTTAACCAATCCATCTCCAGGATGACATCAAAGGTTGTCATGCGAAGACAGATGAAATCTGAGGGAAAAATTATTCCAGAGATACAAAGGTCCATGGTCAAGATTTTGAGATAAGAAGAGCAGATCCTACCACTAGGGGTTTTAACATCTAAAACATGATCCATATATTCTGATCCTATCTCTAGCATGTTAGCAAACTCAGTTGATATGAATGTATTTGATGAACCAGAATCGAATAGTGCTTTAACTAGATGTATATTAAGATGTAAGGTACCTTCGATGACTTTATTATCTCTTTCAGATTCCTTAGTGTTAAGGACAAACACCCTTCCATTCCTCCTCTCCACAGGTGGTTGTCAACATTGCCAGTTCTGATAGTTGTTGTTTCTTAGAGGCAGATGTTTTTTCTGTAACGGATGTTGGGCAAGCTGTTGAACTGGAGTTGGTCCCCACCCAAGCTTGGGGTAGTTAGGTTGAACGTGTCCAGCTTGACCATACTCATGGTAGATGGGTGCAGGTCGATCATCTCTATGGGGATGACCATTACCAACAGGGCTTATTCCTGGCAGGTGAGAACGTGAGCACCAGTTGCACTTGGTGTGTCATTGGTTTCCACCAATGTTCTTTCTCTTGTTGTTGTTGTTGTGCCTAGAAGGTTGGAACCAGGGGTATGACTCGATCACCAAAGCCTTATCCACCATTTGTTGAAAGGTCGATGACAACTGGGGAACAAGGTTGTGTCCTACGTTGTAGCTTAAACCCTTGAGGAATAGGGTTGATCTTCTTTTAGCTCTGAGGTCCATATCATAACACTCTAGGAGAAGAAAACATTGCACGTACTCAAAGACGATCATGCTTCCTTCTCTCAGACTGTAGAAATCTACTTCCTTCCTCTTTAGATATGTAAGGTAGATTTACTTCTCACGAAAAAGTTGGGGAACTCTTCCCATGTCATGCTCAAAGTATCATGCCCATCCACCAGACCCATGTTGGCCCATCCAGCACATACGTAGCAAAGTGAACTTTTTGGTGAGGAGGGAACACCATACCCTTGACGGTATGCTCTATAGCCAAAACCCAGTCGTTAGCTTTATCCACTGTGTTTGGATCACTCTCACCCTTGAAGTACAGTGGTTGCATCTTGATGAAGTTTGTAAGGGTGAAATCCTTCAGCTTCGCTGTAGCATTGGAAAGTTGTCCCACCAAGGGAGTCGAGAGCAGCTAGTGCAACACGGTCAGCTCTTGCTCAGGGGTCAGAAGAGGGGTTCCAACAGGGGCAGCAGGGACTGTCCCAGTGTTCGAGGGAGTCACCAGAGTATCATGGTTGTATGTATTGTCAGAGGTGGATCTTGAAGAGGAGTTGTTCAAGTTTCCAAACAAATCTCCCTTCCTAAAAGATAAGGGTATAACATAAGATAACAGGAGTAGACAAGAAGGATAGCTAAGGCTAGTATTGCCTCTGGGCATACTATATCAGGTAGTCAGTATCAACGTAGGCCAGGCAGGTATGATATGGATCTGGGAGTCCTCATAAATCAAGCTAGTGGTGCGGAGGAAAATATTACTAGCCCCCAGACCCTTATCCATTCTAGACAGCCTTTCTTTCAACTTATGCCCTAGTAGTTTCCTAATAGCATCTGATACCATGTTGAAAAGAGGTGATATCACCTCCTTACTAAAATTTCAAGGGAATATAAAACATCCACTTTTTCTAAGAAAAATAGAAATTGTAGAATGCATGTATAATAATCCAAGTAAATAAGCATGTTTCAGATATGTGTAAAATGTCAATAACAACCGAAAGAAGCTAAGTTATTACGTTTCTTTTTTAACTCAGTTCACTACATGAGTTTGGAAAAGAAAAAACTAAAAAGAAGTTATAGGATCTAGCAATAAGCAACCTAGTCATCCTTGATTGCAAAACTTGAATATACTACTCCTGAATTTGGTCACCTTGGTCTTATTCTTCTCCCTGATCTAACCCTGGGTGGTTGGGAAAGCACCCGAAAAAAGGGAAAGAAAATAAGGTATGTGTCAAAGAAAATGAACAAGGACAAAAGATAAGAAAAGTATATGGAAATAAATGCTAAGATTTCATCATAGGATTAAGATGATCAAAACTATGAGGCATAAGTAAATAGATGCTTGCCATAACAAATATAGTAAAAGGTTACATGCATGATTAATATTGACTGCCTAAACTATGTAGCATTGATGCACCTACCTAACCTCAACCAATAGGTGAGGGAGAGTAACACATTCCAATCACCTACAAATATTCTATATTGAGGAGAGTAAAACATTTCAATGGGCAAATTTACACATGCCTTATCTATGGATGGTTGTACAGAAGTACCACTACACTAGTTAAATATTCTAATAAAATCAACATGCTAAAGAACTATGGAAAGTATAAGCATCAAGTAATAGAAACATGGCAGTGGGGTACAAGACCCAAGAAATAAATAAAACTATTTTTGAGGAAATTATAGCAAAGGAAATAACAAATGAGAAATGATGATTTCATAGAAGCCTCATTAAGGAAACTAGGTTAGGGTTTACAAATTATTCCCAACTTAAGTGTAAGGAAAGCACATACCTTTTTAATGAGATTCAATTGCTTCTCTTTCGCTACTGTAATCGATTCCAAAGCCCACTTTTCCTATTTTCAATATATAATCATGTATTGGGGTTTTACATATACATTAACGCAAAGAAACCCTAACTTTTAGACTTTTAGAACAAAACCTCGATTTAGACTCTAAAAATATCACCATTGATCTTATTAGGTTCTCTTGATTAAGAAAATATATAATTTTGTCTATTTTGGAGTTATGATGTTAAAAGTGCAATTTTGGTGATTTTTATCTATTAAATTCATTTTTAGACAACTCCTATAAAAATCAAAACCAAATCTCAAAACCATTTTTATTAGAAATCATATATTATTATGATTCAAAAGTATATTTCTGTAAATTTTTGGACAAAATAATAATAAAGAAATGATTTTTTCTATCCTGACCAATTAGAGAGTGCCATGTCATCAAAGTCATCGCAGAGAGGTGAAGAGAGAGCGGAGAATGGGCTCGCCTTGTTGACTTGTCCCAATTAGAGTCGACCAAGGCAGGGGTCAAAGGTGCGACTTTCACTCACTCAAAGCAAAGCAAGCGATAGTGAAAAGATAGTACTGCCCTCAAGCGAAAAACAATGGGAAATAGAAAAGAAGGAGGGTAGGAGAGGAAAAACACAAGGGGATTCATCCCCTACATTGAGCCACTTCATGACTGACAAATAGAAGCTTAAGTTTTGGGTGAATTTGCAAAAGTTGAACAAACTCAAAAGCAAGAACACGAAAAGAGAAAGGAAAGCACTATGAACCTGAGGAACTAGTTAATTTGAACCAAGGTGTCAAGGAGAACGAGCATGATCCGCCACAAGCTCTGGATCAAAATTAAACACTAGAACACGAAGATGTGACCAAATGAACAATTGAAGGGTGAAAGTAGTTTCAAGGTGGTTGGGGAAGACTCAGGTACCAATATTTGTAGGCAAGGCCGAGCAAGAAAGCGAGAAGGAAGTGGCCCAAACTTGGTTGGAGAATAAGGTTTGGAGCTTTCCTTGTTTCTCCATGAAAATATGAAATTAGGGTATCATTGGATGAAATTTCTTATTTGGAAGCATTTGAAAAAGATTTCACGCGTATTGATTGAGAAACTAATGAGAAATTAAGAAAATATGATCCACACAAATCGGTCCCTATTTCTCGATTGACAGGATCTTGGAGATGATTTGTTAGTCGTTGGATTGCAGATCTAATAGTCAAGATCGCGTGGGTCAAAGGTCAACACCTGACATGCATATAAATCAAACTCCCAATCGTATTGGAATGTAGTATATATATGTTGGTATGTATGCTCTGAGAGCCAATCATGGGATGATTGGTGGGATACATTAAAATTGATTTGATAAACATCAAAGGCAAGATTCCAATTCTTTCTGGTTCAGTCATATGAGATAGTGATAGAATAGATTTAATGTCTAGAGAATGACAGTACTCAATGACGTATGCCTTCAGGTTCAGGACCTAAACGATGAGATCATACGGATGCTAAGAGTTTGTACATTCTTGTTATGTCCCTAGTGAGATGTCATTGTGGAAGGTAGATAGACAGCAATGACACACAAGACTAGATTGTGGTGTTGGTTGATGATAGAATCTCATTACTCATGATATAGAGATATCAAACCAAACACATAGGTACTTGTTAGAGAACAAGTGTACCGGAGAGACGCATTGTGAGTTTGACACATGGAACCATGACATGGTAGTCACAGTCAGTACTCACAGTGATGGTGGTGAGTGTGATTCTTTGACCTGAAATCACTACACTCAACACATGTCGTTGGGCACACTTTGACATCATCAAATGCAGTCCTAAAACATGGGTTGTTATAAAGGTGATGATTGGGTGGCTTTGTGTAAAACCCCTCCCTAGGGTTACATACATAACCAGCGGAAGAACAGCCTAACTGCCAACATTATCCATAATGTGGGGTACTTGGCATTTTGGGGGGGGGGATTATCACAACCATGATATTCATTGTACAAAATAGAGTTTAAATAAACCATCACAGGATCAAGATTACAATTTCTCATTCTCAAACCTTAATAAAGTTTACATGTGCATACATATGGTAAAAGGAAAAAGATCTATAAACTGGGTATGGTTGGCACCCCACCAAAGCTCTTCTCCTTGCAGGTCCTTGATCTAGGGTTTCCTCCTTAGATGTACTTCCCTCCTTAGCTAGCTTCCAACCTGTGGGCATCACGCCCCCAGCCATGCATCAAACAAATGGTAAGTGGATTGAACATATTATAAAATAAGAAAACTTGAAAACTGAAAATAAGCATTAACATTAACGTTGAACATTGAAAAGACATGCATTTTCTTTTAGATCAATTTCATTTATCTTAACCTATATAAGTAACCTCGGGTTGCACAAATGTTCCTCTTCTCTTATGCGCCGAAGTGCCTCTTAGGTTGCACCGAAGTGCCTCTTCACTTATGCACCGAAGTGCCTCTTCTCTTATGAGGTACTTATATAAGCTTCATTGTATCATTCTCTTTCTCTTAATGCTCTTATTTTTACTTTAAACCTTATTGGTAACGATTAACACTAAAGTTCATGAAGGTGATAGCATACCTCATAAGCAACTCAAACTATATTAATCCTACTGACTTTAACAATTAGAAATAGTAAATAACATAAACATGGCATTCATTGCAATTCATACATGCATACTTTAAATTAAACAAATTAACTATGTTCAGTTGCATGGACCACTTATTTTTTCACTTGGAGGGTGAATTCTCTCTCTTCCTAGTTTGAGTGAGTCCTAACCACTCTGTGGGTCTAAAGAACCATAATTTCCCAGTTCATAAGATATGTCACATCAAATATATATATATATATATTATTCATAATAATAAACCCTAGATTCATTTCTACAAAATCAAGTGATGTCGATTTAGAATCAGACTCTAAAAACCACATATTCGTATTCCTCGTGAAAAACCATTTCCAAAACATATTTTTTATCATTTTGTTGAGCATCGAGCGATTTCCTACAAATTTATGAAGCACAACCAATCAGAAATCAAAGAAATGCCACGTAGGCAACCTTTTATTCACTGGGATCCTAGGACCGGGTGAGTTGGGCCAATGAGAGACCGACATCTCAACACGGGTCTCTCCCTGCCAGATTAGTTGCCAAAGAAATGGGAAAATACGTGAAAGTCCGGGAATGTCCTTGCGACTATAACACGTAGCTACACATGGTGGGGGTTATTACAGTCATTTACTGAGCTGGTTTCTTCCCCCGACCATGGCGTCCAGGATAGGCGCCTGAGCCTAAACCTCCGATCAAGTCTCACTGAGGGCGGCCTTGAACGGACACCTAAGAGTGCAGCCAAGTTTCTCGCACGATCCCAAAGCCATGGAGCCAAGGCTCAGTATTAGGGAAGCACAGGAGCTCAAGGACGGCTCCAGCCAGTCAAGCGTAGCCACAAGAACCATGACTGGAGAAAAAAATCCCACGAACAAGGCGTCAAACACATGTAGGGTCACCGAGAGATTGAACCAAAGCGAAGGGCATCAACTCAAGAAGGAATCGACCAAGGAAAGGTGGTTGGGCTCCAGGAACATGTGGAAACAGAGGATTACCACAGGAAACTGGGGCGGCGGTCCGTAGATCAAAACTGGTGAAATCATACCCGAAACGGCGAGATGAGGGTCGGACGATGTTTGTGGAGGGATGGCAGATTCCCAACCAGCGTTTCCGTGGTCGGAGGACCACTGGGATGGTCTGGTCCTTGAGCGCCGGCAAGCACAGGCGGCGGCTCTATAGGGCCCGCTAGCAAGGGCGATCGTGGGGAAAAAGGAGGTCGGGAAAACAAAGGAAAATCCCTGAGGATGCTCACAGTGTTCGCAATTGCACCGAGGTGACCGGAGGAGACGGGGCAAAGTCAAGGTCGCCTGAGATGATAACTCGAGTAGGTCGGGGAATCTCGAGAATCTAGGGATGAAATTGAGGGTGGAGGCGGAACTCCTCGGGGTAGGCGATGCTTTTGGGGTCTTGATCGGCCCGTGTGGAAGGCAGAGGCGGCGGCTGTGACTTTTGGCAGAGAGGACAGTAGAAGCCCTAATGGGAATTTTATCTATGGTCCACAATAGAAGATGAGCAAGGGTTCATTGTGTGCGCGTGAGAGAGGGGAAGCTGATGCAACAAAAATTTCGTGAAACCGATCATTAAAGAGGGAGAAATCAATCAAGGAAGGGAAGGCGTCGAACTGGTTGCAGACCAGCGGAAAAATCGGGGAAGAAGACGGGTTTTTGACCGTCAGATTTTGAGACAAATCAACATGGGTCGTCCGATCGCGCCCAAAAAGGAGAACTGAGAAAATGGACGCGTGACAGTGATTAAACGCCTGGACCTTATAAAATCAAGTGCATTAATTGTAAATCTAATCAAATTATATACAAAACTTTCCTATTTAATTGGAGGGTCAAACAAACTCCAAATGAGTCCAAATTTGGACCATTGACTATGTATAGGGTCTAGAATATTCCTAGACAATTAGATTTAAGTTTCCTCAACGTTTGGTCCACATTTTCTATTTTCATTTCTTATCTTAATTTAAGTGTACAAACTAATTAAATAAAAGAGGAGGAACTTTCCTTTGGGGTTTTTACTCCATAAATTCGATATAATCACTATTTGTCTATTTCCAAGTCATGGCATACTTAGTTATTGCCTTTTATGTACTTTTCTTGGATGAGAGAGAAAATGAACATTAAAGGTTTTTATCTTGAAATCTATAAAAAGGAAAAGCATGCATATTTCCCAAGTCTCTTATATTTCGAATTTCTTTCATCTTTATCTTTCTCTTTCCCTTTCTCTTTCATCCCTTTTTAAACTTATTTCATAAGAGAAAAGGGAAGACACATTGCCATTATTACACAATATTTAGAACACCTTAAAAATAAAAGAAACTTATTTGGAGCCCTTTCCTATTTCTCTTTGTATTAAAATCCTGGAAATAAAACTAATTTGGGAAAATTGCATTAAAGCTCTTAACAAAATATTATTTAAAGAAAAGTACATAAAAGATTTTATTTTATTCCTAAAAATAGGGATGTTACACTTTGACACATGGGGCTTTTGAGGGGTGAGTGATAGATATGGGATTTTTCCCTCCCGAGGGAGATTGATATCCATGGCCACTTGATGAGTAGGATTGAGAAAGGCATGCACACATGTGTGAATCAGTATGTGATATTGATGTCATACATATTTCTTCCAATCTACTCTGAGATCAAGAAAGTGAATGAACGTTCACAGGATGATCGTTCCATGCCTCGAGTTCATTTGGGATATCAGTGACAAAGTAATTATACATTCACTGTAACACCATTCATGGATTGTAGGATTGAAAGTTGTTCTCCAACTTTCTATTTCACTTGGGTAGAACTGATGTGTGACTAGGCACCGCTCTTTGCTTGTGAAGTCATAAGTGTTATGGACTTTCACTGCCAACGTGAAATGGACCTGTAGAGTCACACATAGGATTAACCTGGAAGAGGAGTTTTGTCCACAAACAATGTTTAGATTGATTACTAAAGGAGTTTAGTAATTCAATTAAACACTCAATTAATTGATAGCTCAATATCATAATGTTCAAGGTGTTGGACACATTGATTGGAGTATCGGATTGATTGAAACTGCAATTGACTATTTCTGCACAATCTGCACTCCCAAGCGATTAGTTCATCTGATGAACCGATCGGCTCAGCTTGGTGAACCGATCGGCTCAGCTTGGTGAACCGATCAGCTTAGGTGGTGAGTCGATCGGCTCAAGGACAGGGTGAAACGATTGCTTCAAGTGTTGAAACAATCGGTTCAACTAGTGCAACCGAGTAAGTTGGGCAAGTAGGATTGGTGAGAAATTTCTTTTCGTTTCACTTGCCCAATTTGATTGGAACAAGGATTGGTATTTGATACCAATTAGAAACAAAAGAAATGGAAAGTCAATCGGGAACTGACCAAGACCACGAACTGATCGGTTCAGTAGTCAACCGACCGGTTGAGGTGTCCCAACCGATTGGTTGAGGTGTCAACCGATCAGGTCCCCAACCGACCGTTTCAGTTGTGAAACGATCGGTTCAGGTTGTGTAGTTGGTTGTTTTGTGCAAAATCTCTAACCCTTCTACTCCTACTTGTGGTCCCGCATTTCCCGGGATAGAGAACCCTGTCCCATGACCCTCCTATATATATAAGGGTATTGGGGGCTTCTCAAAGAACAACACAGTGCAACCAGTTGCTCTGCAAAGTTGTCGTTCTCTCTGGTTTTGGTAACCGAGAGAGCCCGAGCAAGTGCTACCCGATAAGGGAGGCACAGCAAGGAAAAGACAACTACAGAAAGCGACTCATGGCAGGAGAGTGTGTCAGTGACTAGTACGCTGACAGGAGGGTGTGACTCCTTCCAATTCCTTGTGAGACAAGGAGATTGGAGTTCTAGGTGGTCCGTGTGGACTACTTCAGAGGTGGGAGATTTTTGCCACTCGGAGGACAGTTGTCAATCCCGACAGTCCCAGTAAGACTAGGAGTCGTCAGTCCTGGTATGACCAGGAGCTGCACAGACACCGTCCAAGACCGAAGGTGAAGACCGCGCAAGCCGCAAGGTATTGTCGTTGAGCAAGCCTCGGGACAAGGTATGATTCCATAAACCATCCTTTCTTATTGTATAGACGTTTACGCGTTTCCTTGTTCTGGGTTTGGGGGAGAAAATTTTTTGTTTCCGCTACCTTCTCTACCTCCCCTAAAACCCAACAGTGGTATCAGAGCCACGACAACTGCTCTATACTTTAGGATTATCAATATGATCGATTTTGGTTTGTCGCCTTTACTTATTTCATACGATGCGAATGAAATTGGCTTTATGCATGTCCATTCCTAAATCCACAAATCCCAATTTACATATATGATATGTATTATTAATGCCCTCGATACACGTCTCCCTTAAATGAGGTTTGTGTTGGATCTATAGCGTGGTTATGGCCAATAAACCCTATCTGTGTATGGTTGTATGTGGTTGCTTGCATCTCAGTCTACGCACCGATCTTCCTTCTCCTATTCTTGATTGAAAAACCGCTAGAGGGTGGGTGAATAGGGTTTTATGATAATTTGAATATAATTTAACTCAAACAACCAAAATTGAAATAATAAGAAGGAGACAAGGTGTTTAGAGTGGTTCCAACCTTAGAAAATACTAAGGTAGTCAATCCACTACCTGGTTGCTTACCCAACCGGAATTTTGAAAGTATTAAATTTATTACCTCTCAAGGAATTTACATAAAATTACAATACTTTCTACACCCTTTGGACAGCCTTCACCTTGAAGTAGTTGCACCAACTTTGAAGCAGCCTTCTTGAAGTAACTTCAAGCTCCCCCTTGAAGTAGCCTTCCTCTTGAAGTAGCCTCCCGTTGCAACAACCTTCTAGAAGTAGTCCAAAGATCTCCTTCTTCACCAAGAAGATCAAACCCTCTCCAATCCGCAGCCTCCAACCCTAGGAGTAGCAAGGAGAGTACAAACAATAAGAGTGAACAAGAAAGGAAATGGAAATTACAATTACCACTTTGAAGCACAAGGCTTGATTTGCCTATATCAAGCGTATAGATCTCCTAACCAATGAATATAGAAGTGTAGGTTTAGTGGATAGGAGATGCTAGCCTATAGGACACAAATTTGAAGCAAGGAAATGAGTAGACAATGCTAGTGTTGCTCAATTGCTCAAAATAGATTCCCAATTGCAAGTGTAAGCTCAAGTATTGAACAAGTGTATGTAAGTAAGTTTAGGTGTCCTAAGGCATGTTATATTTATAGGAATGACCTACAAGTGCTTAAGGACATTCTAGACACTTTCTAGTGGGTTCTAAGTGCTTAACTAGCTGTTAGGTATACTTTAGTTGCTTTAGCAACGACTAGTTAATTAATTCTAAAAGTTGCAGACAGAACACATCTCAGTTTGGCGTTCCGGTGGGGATTGCGGAACGCTTTGAGAGGAAGCTTTCTCATTTCATGTGGGCGGGCAGGGATGATCAATCCAGAAAAGCTTGGCTCAGTTGGCACAGAATTGCAAGACCTCTATCTCAGGGTGGGCTGGGGTTTCCATCTCTCCGTCTGATAAATGATGCTTTCGTTGGGAAGGCTTGTTGGGAGGTGTTGACGGCGAATTCAATATGGGCCAGTTTCTGCAGGTGGAAGTATGCCAATGTGGTAGAAGGTCGTGATAATGTCTTTCCCGGTTCATTGAAGTTGGGACCTTCTCCTTCTCCGTACTGGAAACGTATATGGGATATGATGTCGCGGGTGTTCCCTATGTGTAGATGGGTGGTAGGGAGAGGTGAAATTCCTTTCTGGGACTCGAGGTGGTGTGAGCATAAGTTGACAAATCATGCTAGATTCGCTAGTGATAGAAGACACCCTTTTCTTATTAAAGACTTCTGGATTGAAGGCCAGGGATGGGATTGGGATTTACTGAGGACGATAGTTGACGATGATAGGTTGGATATCATCCGTAAATCTAACGCATGGATCGCGGATGTGGAAGATAGGATGATATGGAGTCCGGGGCTGAGAGGTGTATTCTCTATGAGATCATTCAAAAAGATACTGATGGTAGACGGAAGGGAGGGTCCTGCTGGGTTAGAGTGGATTTGGAAGAGTAGATTCCCTTAGGCGGAGGCTTTCATTTGGAAGTCTGTTAGAGGGGCCACGTCAGCGGATGATAATATTAAAGCCAGATGTTGCATTCCCTTTGCATCTCGATGCAACTGCTGTGAGGAGCCGCACAAGGAGAGCATTGGACACCTGATTTTCCATGGACAAATGGCGAGTTTCTTTTGGGGAAAGTTTGCCGAGCTGACAGATACGCATCCACCTAATGACGTCAGATCCCTAATAGATACTTGTGTTTTGGGGAAGAGGAAGAAATTAAAAGAGTGGCTAGATGGAAACCTGGCGGTTCTGATCCCGTATAGCATATGGAGGTTGAGATGCCAAGCTAGATTCGAGGAGCAACATAGACCTTTCTCTCATGAATGGAGCTGGGTTATTGCGGCGTTGAACGTCCAGCTGAAGAGGAGATCTTTTGTGTTAGATACAGATAACATCATTTATGCACGAATGAGGGAGGCGAGCTTGGCTGAGCCGCGAGTCTTGATGAGACAGATAGAGCTGGTGAGATGGCAGACTCCTGACCTGTATAATCTTAAGCTCAACCTCACGATCGGGAGAGATAGAGATAACCAAGGAGTGTCTCGAAGGTGGGCGGCGGGAGTTATAAGAAATCACATGCCTAATATCTGCCTTGTATTCAGAGCTTGGCTCAGGAGTACGGACTACGTACTTGCTTATATGCAAGCGTGTGCTATCGGGTTGAAGATAGCGAGAGACCATGCATTGGTCATTTTGTGTATTGAGATTGATGAGGCGTACATGCATGACATCTTATGGAACAACGGGATGGAACCATGGAAGACGTCACCGTTCGTTAGGGAGATGCGAGAGGAGCTTGATTCTGCTATGATATATTGGTCCTTGGTTCACAAAGTCATCAACTCGATACCTCGTGAACTAGGGAAATGGGCAGCAGGTTGAATGAGCCATTCATTGCTTCAGATACACTGAATATACCACGTAGAGTAAGAGGTATGGCGGCTTTAGAGAAATGTAGAGTCCCTTACATTGTTTTGCAGAATGCTGTTGGTTAGGTTGTTATGATGTTTCTGGTTTTTATTGCTCTTTACCTGCACTGTTATAAGCAGGAGCTGTAATTTCTGGATGATTGTGCCCACAAGAGGGGTGTGGGATGAATAAATGCGACCCCTGGCTTAACAAAAAAAAACACATCTCGGTCGAAGAATTTTCGACCGAGAGTCCTTCTCGGCCGAGGACTTGTCGACCGAGAGACTGTCTGGAGCAAGTGTATACAACGTTCATCTCCAACTGCCAACTACCTTGTTTATTGTGTCTAACGGCTACTTGGGTCTTTCTCGGTCGAGGAGTTTGTCGACCGAGATTGTCTCGGTCGAGGATTTTATCGACCGAGATTGACCGTGTTTCAATGTTTTAAATGAAGTGCTAAGTGTATGTATGAGTGTGCATATATGACACTATTGAAGAGGATGACCTATCTAAGTGTAGTGATTGGCTAGGAAAGATCTAATGCTTGATTTACATGATGTCTAACTACTTGTACGTTATATATTTGTACAAGTTTTTACAATTGATTACATTCATGAAATTAAAGCAATTTAGTATATAGATCTTCCAAATCTTTGTCATCCACCTTATTCCTGCAACACTCAAGTAGCACGTTAGATCGACAAGAATGAAATGTTTTTCATCATCAAAACAAAGGGTTATACTAATGTCCAATTTAGCCAACAATCTCCCCCTTTTTGAAGATGACAAACATTTCCTAAATATAAAATAAGGAAATATAAATCATGTAAGTTTCATACCTGAAATTTACCTTTTGTAGCCATTCTTGTTTTGCCAGTGAATGTTTGCCGAGATATTATGAAACTTGTTTTAATTTTATGTTTTTGATTTTATATTATTTCTCCCCCTTTGTCATTTCAAAAATATATCCAAGATAATCATTTAGTGTGACTTTTTATTTTTCCTTCTTAATTTTATGTGTTTCTCCCCCTTAAAGAGATATTCAATTTCAAACAAGGGATTAATGCACACCCATTAATGATAAATTTAGCCACAATTCAATTCGCAATCATTTGCAAAAATTTGTACCCTTTGTGATTCATTGCATATGTGTATTGATTTCTCACCCATTTTACAAGGGATGTTAAGCCCTGAAAATGATATGAGAATCCTTTAAGCTTAGAGTACATGAATAGTATCTCTAACCAAATGCATGGGATGTTAAGCCTTGATTTGTTTAGAGAATTCTACTAAGAACAAGATATATATCATATTCAAAAAAAAATATTAAGGTCATAACAAGCTTCAAATGATGTTTACAAAGTTTTGCAAGATTCTTAATCTTATAATCAAGATAGTTTGTGTGAGCTCCCCCTTAATCTTATAGTCAAGATAATTTAAGGATTCTAAGGTCACAATCAATAGGTTGACCTTTTATGAGAGTTTCATGTTTCCAGTATGATAAACACATTTTGAATTAAGATACTAAAATTAAGTGCAGTAAAATGATGTACAAATAAGCATTTTGTCAAGCTTATTTTAGGTCGACCTTGACTTCGACCATAGCGCCCCTTGGTCAAACTTGATTTCAACCAAGAGGCAATTTCTGCAGATTTCCAATTTATATGTGAAGTATAATTTCTGTAGATTTTCAATTTAGAATTAATTTGTGCCATGAAGTTTGACTATTTATGCAAAAATGACATATTCATATGAGAGGAATCACAATGATCAAATTCAATATCCATTCATGGTTTGTATATATGGATCAAAGATTATTTTAGACAAACCAATGAAAAACAATGATCATGGCATAATAGAACAGTAGAAGTATATCCACAATGCAATGATCAAGATAGAAGCATACAATGATTACAATCATTTAAAACTATATTTCAATACACATGGTTCCTATATATAGATAGACCAAGAGATACTTAGGATAAACCATGTGGATTACGATAAAATAGGAATTTCCTTGATTAAACTTAACATGGTTCAGTTTTAAACCAATTAGATGATAATCCAAAAAATCTTATTCATGGTTCATGAATTTTCAATTTTAAGACAAGGTATGTAAATGAACATGCTTAATAAACTTTCTCAATCAAGGAATAAGGTTTGTTCAAAATCAGTCTTCATATAACATTTTTGCAATATATTCAAGGATTTCATATTCAAAATATAATATCTATGATGCAGAAAGATCAATATGTCTTGTTTCAAAGATGGTCTTCAGGATTTATTCTTGATTTTCATATTAAATCAATCATTAATAACAATTTGATAGAAAACTAGATTAATTAAAAACAAGTTCAACAGATTTGTTGCAGACTTAAAATAGTAACCTGCTCGATCGACGATTTCTCGATCGACAATGTTCTCGATCGAACAGTTTCTCGACCGAGAATGCTTCTGTATTGTTTCAGAACTTTTTTCAGTAATTGTTTCCAAGTAAAGCAAGAATATGAAAGTTAAAGCTTGATTGTGTTGAGATATGACATTTGTATATCAAGAATCAGTTTAGGTCAAATCTCAACTAGTAAAAATTAAATTTCTAAGTTTTAGGAACCCAAGCTAGATCATCATTCCTTTTCTTGTATGGGCATGAAAAAGAGTAGTGTCCAAGACGCAAGCAATAATGACAACTAATAGAGTCAGTCTCATTTCTCTTTCTAGGAGTTGAGTTGTTCTTGGGTACATACATGGAGTGATTATCTAGAACTTGTGTCCTTCTCCAACTAGGTTTTTGATATGATTTTCCCTTAGTCTTATAACCTAGTCCTCTCCTTCCAATTTGACAATAAGAATCATTTAAGATATTATCAAGAATGTTATTATTACTCAAGCTACTCACTTTTTGTTGTAACTTCATAATCTCATCCATTTTCTTTTTGATATCTAATTTTTCTTGATCTAGATTAGATAACAAAGAATCTCTTTCTTTCACAATAATATCATAATCTAGATGTGTACACAAAACAGGTTGTTTTTAAGATCATTTACTTGAGTTTGCAAGTTTAACTTTTCAAGGGAAAGAAGATTACAATTTGCTTCTACAGATTTCAGCTTAATATCATAATCTTCAATAGCCTTTTTGAGATCTTCATTTTTAGATGTAAGAGCAAGAAGTTTAGCATTTAACTCATCATTTACTTTATTTGATTTCTTAAATTTCTTCTTGCACTCAATATATTTCTCATGTGTATCTTGAAGACTAGCAATTAGATCTTCTTTTGGTAGATCAAAAAGACTTACCTCTTCTTCTTCTTCATTTGTTGTAGCAATAAGACATTCGACTTTCTCTTTTCCATCATCACTATCATCACTTGATTCATCCCATGCAGCTTTATATACTCTTTCTTTCTTTTTGTGAGATGATTTCTTTCCTTTCTTGAGTTTTGAACAATCACCTTTCATGTGTCCCTTTTTTCCACATTCAAAGCACCTAGAAGAATAAACACTAGAAGTTTTGTTAGTTTTAAAACTTTTATATTGCTTACCGTTTACAATGAGAGTTTCTTCTTCACTATCATCTTCACTTATGTCATGACTAATCTTGGTTGATGCTTTGAATGCAATGTCCTTCTTTTTCCCTTGTTGAAGTTCACGTTCTCGTCTTTCTTCCTCTTCTAAAGTTACCTCATGTTCTTCTAGGTTGCCAATAAGTTGTTCCATCCTTAGCCGGGTGAGATCATTTGCTTCTTCAATAGCAGTCACCTTGGGCTATAAAGTATACTTACAGCTTTTGCATTCATTTGGGCAGATTTTACTGTATTAGCATCCCAATTAGCATACTCCATTTGAGGAAGTTCATATGAAGTCGATACCATTCTCCGTAAATCACAGCTGATTCCTTGGAAGTAAAATTGCATCCTCCTCTTCCAGTAAGTGTAGTTTGTGCCATCAAAAGCTGGAGGTCTAGCCATGAGTGTTCCTTCCAAATTGAGGTTGTTGAGCAACCCGTCACCCATTCTTCAAGACTTGATTAGAGCTCCTTGAAGCCTTCTCTGATACCAATTGAAAAACCATTGGAGGGGGGTGAATAGGGTTTTATGATAATTTTAATATAATTTAACTCAAACAACCACAATTGAAATAAGAAGAAGGAGACAAGGTGTTTAGAGTGGTTCCAACCTTAGAAAATACTAAGGAAGTCAATCCACTACCCGGTTGCTTACTCAAACGGGATTTTGAAAGTATTAAATTTTATTACCTCTCAAGGAATTTACATAAAATTACAATAATTTCTACACCCTTTGGACAGCCTTCACCTTGAAGTAGTTGCACCAACTTTGAAGCAGCCTTCTTGAAGTAACTTCAAGCAACCCCTTGAAGTAGCCTTCCTCTTGAAGTAGCCTCCCGTTGCAACATCCTTCTAGAAGTAGTCCAAAGATCTCCTTCTTCACCAAGAAGATCAAACCCTCTCCAATTTGCAGCCTCCAACCCTAGGAGTAGCAAGGAGAGTACAAGCAATAAGAGTGAACAAGAAAGGAAATGGAAATTACAATTACCACTTTGAAGCACAAGGATTGATTTGTCTATATCAAGCGTATAGATCTCCTAACCAATGAATATAGAAGTGTAGGTTTAGTGGATAGGAGATGCTAGCCTATAGGACACGAATTTGAAGCAAGGAAATGAGTAGCCAATGCTAGTGTTGCTCAATTGCTCAAAACAGATTTCCAATTGCAAGTGTAATCTCAAGTATTGCACAAGTGTATGTAAGTAAGTTTAGGTGTCCTAAGGCATGTCCTATTTATAGGAATGACCTAAAAGTGCTTAAGGACGTTCTAGACACTTTCTAGGGGGCTCTAAGTGCTTAACTAGCCGCTAGGTACACTTTAGTTGCTTTAGCAACAACTAGTTAATTAATTCTAAAAGTTGCACACAGAACACATCTCGGTCGAAGAATTGTCGACCGAGAGTCCTTCTCGGTCGAGGACTTGTCGATCGAGAGGCTGTCTGGAGCAAGTGTATACAACGTTCATCTCCAACTGCCAACTACCTTGTCTGTTGTGTCTAACGGCTACTTCGGTCTTTCTCAGTCGAGGAGTTTGTCGACCAAGAGTGTCTCGGTCGAGGATTTTGTTGACCGAGATTGACCATGTTTCAATGTTTTAAATGAAGTGCTAAGTGTATGTATGAGTGTGCATATGTGACACTATTGAAGAGGATGACCTATCTAAGTGTAGTGATTGGCTAGGGAAGATCTAAAGCTTGATTTACATGATGTCTAAGTACTTGTACATTATATATTTGTACAAGTTTTTACAATTGATGACATTCATGAAATTAAAGCAATTTAGTATATAGATCTTCCAAATCTTTGTCATCCACCTTATTCCTGCAACACTCAAGTAGCACATTAGATCGACAAGAATGAAATGTTTGTCATCATCAAAATAAAGGAATTATACTAATGTCCAATTTAGCCAACACTAATGTAACTCAAAATAATTCGAGATTTCTTTCCTACCTTTTCTCCCCTCGAATGTAACTCAAGGTTTCTCTTTTACAATGTAAAATAGGATAGATTTTATTTCCTGTTATGTCAAAGAACGGAGGACATCCTGACGACAGCTGAGACGATCGGTTCAAGGCGTAAACCGATCGGTTGACGTTCCAGACGATCGGTTCAAGGAGTGAGCTGATCGGTTGATGACCGGTTCGAGGAGTGTGACGAGCGGGTGGCGGCCATGAAGAGATGCACGACGACAAAGTGAACCAATCAGTTAGAGGAGCCAACCGATCGACTGGTGGCACCCAGCCGACCAGCCTGATGGCGAGCCGATCAGTCATGTGATGAGTTGATCAAACCCAGAAAGGCAAAGCATAGAGTTCATCTTGTACAGGTTGCATGTGATGTTGACCTAGATGACTGTGGTTCCTCTTGGCTTGAGGAATCACATTAGCATGGCCATAATCATCGCTTTTATCGTTTCATATGTTTTTATGGGATATAGCATGTATATGATACGTACTATGTATTGTCCTGATTGTATATGTATATGTATACAAAAACCAAATCCCTCATTAAATATTAAGTGTTAGATGCCTTCCAAATGCAACACACGTGAAAAGCTTGATCGACCAAGTTTGTGCACGCCCTAGTGTGGTGCATCGTCTATCTCGTGGAAGCGTGAAGGATGGATATCTGGGTCTGCCCTAGCAGGGTGCATATTCATTGTGTTTGCTTTGGGTCAGACTTAACAAGGTGATCTAGATGGGATCTAGTACCTTGAGGCATGGAGATGATCATGTCAAGCAGTTTCATATGACATCTTATCAAGAGTTGCATATGATGCAATTGGCAAGAGTTGTCTACCTGAGAGATCTAAGTTGCGGGTGACAGCCCTAGCTAGACCATGACTTGGAGGATTTCAGGATCTTGCCCACTAGAAGGTTGTATGCTACAATCTTCCAAATTGATGGTGAGGGCTATCAATTTAAACTAAAATAGTGGGAGCAATAATTAATTAAAGGCCTAATTATATCGTCAACTTTTCAAATCAATCAAATAAGTCAAAAATGAGTTTTTGGACTAAAATTGCATATTTCCTTTTGTAGTGAAAATGACAACAAACAACAATCATGTTTCTTTGCGATCGGTCCTTGAAAAGGACAAGCTAAATGGGACAAACTTCCACGATTGGTATAGGACATTGAGAATTGTTCTCACTCAAGAGAGACATCTCTATGTCCTGGATACTCCAACTCCAGAGGAACCTGCTCCTAATGCACCAAAGGCAGAAAGGGACGCTTACAAGAAGCATTCTGATGATGCCATTGATGCAAAGTGCTTGATGTTGTGCTCTATGAACCACAAGTTACAGAGACAACATGAGAACGTGGGTGTCATTGAGATGATTCAGCATCTCAGGAACATGTATGACGATCAAGCATGGCAAGAGAGATACGATGTCTCAAGGGCACTATTCAAGTGCGTCATGACATAAGGAGATCCAATTGGTCCTCACACACTCAAGATGATTGGGTATGTGGAGAACCTGTAAAGACTGAGATTTCCACTGAGCCAAGAGTTGGCTACTGACGTGATACTGCAATCGTTGCTAGAATCCTACATTCAGTTTGTGATGAACTACAACATGAACAACTTTGATAGGCCACTGTAAGAGTTGTTGGGCATGTTGAGTATAGCTGAGACACAGATGAAGAAATACAAGCCTAAGTCTGTGATGGTGATCACGAGCAAGAAAGGCAAGTCCAAACGCAAGGGCAAGGGCAAAGCTAAGAAAGGTTCTGATGCTAGCCAGGAGCCCAAGTCGTCTTCATCTCTCAAGGCCAAGGGAGGCGTGACCAAGAAAGGAAATTGCCACCATTGTCAAAAGCCAGGACATTGGAAAAGGAATTGTCCTCTCTATCTAGAAGAACAAAAGAAGAAGGAGGCGACCAACGTCTCTACTTAAAGGTGTCATGAAAGTAAACTTGTAACACTTTTTGAGGTATATGATACCAAGATGTAAAGTGTAAATCACTCAATAAATGGGGCAAGTGTTTCCACCATAGATATGAGTACTTTAGTTTATTTGCAGCCTAAAAGGCATGTAATACAATTATGAACTGCTATTTCATATTTTCCAATAGATAGAAACAGTTTATTTTGCATATTGTATGACAATGATGGCAATCAATAAAGAGATGTTTCAATTTCTAAAGATATGATCTTTGTGGCAATGCCTTGTTTATCTTGTGGTATTTGATATGCATAAGATAATCTGATACCTAAAAGTTATAGATAACTCAAACAATCAAATTAGCATCAATCATGAGAAATTCATTTCTAGTTTCCATGTGATGGATAAATCTAGACTCTTTTGGTTAGAGAACCAGTAAGAGACATGAATATCTTGGACATGATTAATCAATCTTCACTAAAGGTAGTGGGAGAACGATTATCCTATTAGGTATGATACATGTGATGTATTTACATACCTATTGGAACAAATGCAAATACTTCAAATGGTGTTTGGAGAAATACCTTATCAATATCTTGAAGTGTTCCAGATTATCATAGATGAAGTACAAATTTGGTAAAGTGTTAATTCTTGATGAGATCAATGAATGAAATACTTGGACCAAATCTTTGAGATCCTTATGAGTGATTATGATAGTGTATCATAGTGAACTCGTGATTAAGGCATGGTGATGTCTAAATCAAGAAGGAGTCGTACTCTAAAGAGTTAGAGGATGATTATCAAATAACTAAATTCTTCTTAATAAAAGAATCCCCACACTAATAAAAGAAATTAAGAATCACAAGGGTTGTGAGTTCTTATATCCTTAACAGACACACCTCAATGATCTATGTGATGAGTTGTTCATGTGATGAGTCAACTATCTAGATGAATATGAGGAACCAAACTTTGAGTTATGGTTTATGACCATTACATCCTAAATGACATCCATGTGAACCATAAGGTATGACCTTGATGGTAGCACCCATTGGATGAAATCCATAAGTGAAAATAAATCTTAAGTGTTAAGATACATGGATAACATTTTGAAAAGGATGATGCTTGTTGATTGCAACTTAATGACTAAGACATTTGGCATATGGATACTAAAACCAAATTCCTATGAGGAATAAAATAAGGATGTGTAAGTGACACACCCTATAAGGTTTATGAATCCACTAATGCAAATGAAGTCTATAAGTTACAATGGACTAATCAATGTGATTGATTGAGTACAAGAAACTCAGAATTGGATCTTTACTTTGATGATATAGTCAAAGGGTTTGACTGATATGTCAAAGATAAAGAAGGATCTGTGATTTAGTGGGAGCGTATTCACATTCTAAATGTTGATGTGAAATGGAAATGTTCTAGAATGGAAATCCAAAAGTGGAAATTATCTTTAAGGAAGATAGAGATGTTTCCTATGTGATAGGAATAGAGATCTATAGAGATAGTTCTCGAAAAACCTCTTGGCCTAAAAAGAGAGAGCATACATTGGCAATCTGTACTGAAGGGTTCAGTATGCACAGATTTAGTAGGAGAAAACTTGTCCATGTTACATGGAGTTAGTATCCCAAGGCCAAGTGTCCAATTCTTATGAAGAATGAGAACACTAAGAATTGATATGGATCTATCATGTATGTAGTCATCCCATTATCTTGCATGTATCGACATGGCAAGAACAAAATGCATTCTTCATCTTGTGTGTAGGACATGGCAATATGATGTGCTCATCCTGATAACTCGTATGTGAGACATGACGAGTGGATGTATGTCTACTTCCAGTAAGGGGTTACTAGAATACCATGAGAACTTGAGAAGTAATTGAGAAGTACTAGTTCTATGGGAATAAGGAAGAGTTCAATGAAAAGAGTTACATTGATGCAAACTTCTGAAAGGACAGAAAATTAATCACAAAATATATATAGGATATATAAAAGTGAAAATTTGTTGATAATTGGAAGTGTTCCAATAAAACCATTTAAAAGGAAATGCCGAGTATCTATGTGTTAGAGAACAACAGTGGATACTATATGGATCTGGAAGTTCATGAGATGAACTTATAGATATTCTGCTCATTGATGACAAGTATGGAATCCTTGATCATGCAATGTGGCTAAAGGTTAGCAAAGGAATGCTAGATTGCATATTACGGCAACTCCATCTCATACGTGTGACGTACAACAAAGAGATGAGCGACATGCAGTTAAAAATTGACTTTGGCAAGGTGTTTCCATAACTCACTATGTTCGCACTAGAGCACAGTAACATGTGGGACATGTTTGAAGATCACTATGAATATGATTCAAGGGTGATTGGCTCGCAGTGCAAGTGGGAGTCTGTTGGTATGTATGCTTTGAGATCCAATCATGGGATGATTGGTGGGATACATTAAGACTGATTTGATAAACATCAAAGGTAAGCTTCCAATTCTTTCTGGTTCAGTCATATGAGATAGTGATAGAACAGATTGAATGTCTAGAGAATGATAGTACTCAATGACGTATGCCTTCAGGTTCAGGACCTGAACGATGAGATCATACGGATGCTAAGAGTTTCTACATTCTTGTTATGTCCCTAGTCAGATGTCATTGTGGAAGGTGGATAGACAACAATGACACACAAGACTAGATTGTGGTTTTGGTTGATGACAGAATCTCATTAGTCATGATATAGAGATATAAAACCAAACACATAGATACTTGTTAGAGAACAAGTGTACCGGACAGACCCACTGTGAGTTTGACACATGGAACCATGACATGGTAGTCACATTCAGTACTCACAGTGATGGTGGTGAGTGTGATTCTTTGACCTGAAATCACTACACTCAACACATGTCGTTGGGCACACTTTGACATCATCAAATGCAGTCCTGAAACATGGGTTGTTATAAAGGTGATGATTGGGTGGCTTTGACACATGGGGCTTTTGAGGGGTGAGTGATAGATATGGGATTTGTCTCTCCTGAGGGAGTTTGATATCCATGGCCACTTGATGAGTAGGATTGAGAAAGGCGTGCACGCATGTGTGAATCTGTATGTGATATTGATGTCATACATATCTCTTCCAATCTACTCTGAGATCAAGAAAGTGAATGAACGTTGATAGGATGACTGTTCCATGCCTCGGGTTCATTCGGGATATCAGTGGCAAAGGAATTATACATTCACTGTAACACCATTCATGGATTGTAGGATTGAAAGTTGTTCTCCAACTTTCTATTTCACTTGGGTAGCACTGATGTCTGACTAGGCACCTCTCTTTGCTTGTGAAGTCATAAGTGTTATGGACTTTCACTGCCAACATGAAATGGACCTACAGGGTCACACACATATGATTTAACCTGGAAGAGGAGTTTTGTCCACAAATAATGTTTAGATTGATTACTAAAGGAGTTTAGTAGTTCAATTAAACACTCAATTAATTGATAGCTCAATATCATAATGTTCAAGGTGTTGGGCACATTGATTGGAGTATCGGATTGATTGAAACTACAATTGATTGTTTCTACACAATCTGCACTCCCAACCGATCGGCTCATGTGATGAACCGATCGGCTCATCTTGGTGAACCGATTGGCTCAGGTGGTGAGTCGATCGGCTCAAGGACAGGGTGAAACAATTGCTTCAAGTGTTGAAACGCTCGGTTCAACTGGTGCTACCGAGCAAGTTGGGAAAATAGGATTAGTGAGAAATTTCTTTTTGTTTCACTTGCCCAATTTGATTGGAACAAGGATTGGTATTTGATACAAATTAGAAACAAAAAAATAGAAAGTCAATCTGGAACTGACCATGACCTCGAACTGATCGGTTTAGTAGTGAACCGACCGGTTGAGGTGTCCCAACTGATCAGTCGAGGTGTCAACCGACCGGCTCAGGTCCCCAACCGACCGTTTCAGTTGTGAAACGATCGGTTCAAGTTGCGCAGTTGGTTGTTTTTTGCAAAATCTCGAACCCTTCTACTCCTTCTTTTGGTCCCACATTGCCCGGGATAGAGAACCATGTCCCATGACCCTCCTATATATAGGGGTATTGGGGGCTTCTCAAAGAACAACACAGTGCAACCAGTTGCTCTGCAAAGTTGTTGTTCTATCTGGTTTTGGTAACCGAGAGAGCCCGAGCAAGTGCTACCCGATAAGGGAGGCACAGCAAGGGAAAGACAACTGCAGAAAGTGACTGGTGACAGGAGAGTGTGTCAGTGACTAGTACACTAACAGGAGGGTGTGACTCCTTCCAATTCCTTGTGAGACAAAGAGATTGGAGTTCTAGGTGGTCCGTGTAGACTACTTCAGAGGAGGGAGATTTCTGCCGCTCGGAGGACAGCTGTCAATCCCGACAGTCCCGGTGAGACCAGGAGTCGTCAGTCCCGGTGCGACCAGGATCTGCACAGACACCGTCCAAGATCGGAGCTGAAGACTGCGCAAGCCGCGAGGTATTATCGCCGAGAAAGCCTCGGGACAAGGTATGATTCCATAATCTATCCTTTCCTATGTATAGACGTTGACGCATTTCCTTATTCTGGGTTTGGGGGAGAAAATTTTTTATTTTCGCTGCCTTCTCTGCCTCCCCTAAAACCCAACAATATATGCATTAATTTCCATTTTTCTCTTTCCTTGTTTGAGGGTGAAAACATGTTGCAAATTAAATAAAAATTGGTATCCACCTAATTCGATATGAGAAATCCGAATATGCAATTAATTTTGCCTTTCAAGAACTTTTAATGTCTTAAATAAATCAAATCTTGTTTTCTCTTTCCTCCCACATTAATAGTTATAATATTATTCAAATATGATGAAACTTCACCCACAAGTCATATTATGTTCCTTGGATATGAATTTTCTATCAATTTTACATGTTGGAGTTATTTGTTCATTTATTTAATGGTTTGAAGGTTCTACACACTCTCTCTCTCCTAATTTCACCTTTTAATCAAATATTCTCCTAATTGAGTGAAAATTTACCTAATATAATATTTTAATGTGTATATCACGAATTTGACATCAATTTCTACTTTTGGAGTCATTAGTACTTTTATTTTGTATTTTTGAGTTATCTCCTATTTCCCCATTCAGTTCGTAGTTTAAGAAAGGCATTGTCTCTTAATTATGTGATTTCATTCATTTTCTATCCATTTTGATTCACCACCTTAAGATGATCAAGTAACCTGAATTATTTCCTCTTGTTTGCATTGCATGGCATAATATGTGACATGATAGTTAGTTTCTCTTTTGATGCATCAATTACAAAATGAAAAAAATGTATGTCAACAACTTGTGTGCATATCACATAGTTGCATAACAATTGCATTTAGATTGCATATATTTTTAATAATTCATTTTACATCATATGGTTATTGTTTTCTTTTGAAATAACAGTGTAGGGATAGATATACATACCCTCAGAAAGAGAAAAAAAATCAAAAGAAGAAAAAAGAGGAATGAGATATGTTAGTGAAGTCCAAGCATAACTTGCTACCATGCTAAAATATTGTGCCAATGAAAAAGAAGAAGAAGAAAAATGATGTTATGAAATAAAGAGGGAGAAAGGATGCCTTAAACTCGAAAACATTCACATGATGCATTTTATTCTTTATAGCATTCTCATCCATTTGATGACATTTTGAATACATGCATCATTCCACCCATAATATCAAGCATTAAGATTCATGAATTTCTCATTACCTTTGCCATATATGTTCATCATGTTTTATTTCTGCATAAATGATTGACATTTTATTTGTGACTTATTAATTTTTCAGAAGTTGTGAAACTTTTCACCCCAAGCAAACTTGTACTAAAGAAAAACAAATTGGACTTAGAATTATCTTTTGAGTTTTACTTTTAGACTTTTAGGAAATTTATTCTTTTGTTCAATTAATGGGAAAATTAATTCATTTAATGTCACATTATCTTAGTTTTAGGATTTTTTTTCTTTTTTCACACACAAAAGGACATAGAAACTTCTAGATCGATTCTATTTTATTCTTATCCCTCTTAAGTGGGTATTTTACAAATTAAACTCATTAGTAAACTTTCACTAAGGTATTTGTGCTTAACTCCTTATAAAGTAAAATATTGAGAATAAATATACACTAAACCTTTATAATTTCCAGGAATTCAACATCAGGGACTGAGAAAAGGTTAAACTAAGATTACTCATAAATCCTAGTTCGTTACAAGGTCTCCAGCATGGATTCACATATATTGATCTTACTTTATGTTGTGTATTTGACTATTTCAATAAGTGACTCGAAGCATACGTGGCTCGAATGCTTACTTATACCCTTCTCAACAAATGTTGTGGTAGTAGAGCATATATACAAGCACTGGGTATCAGAATTGGCTGTTTCTGTAGCTTGTGCTTTAAATAATTGGTCATCAGCATGTGTTGTCGTCCCTGAACTAGTTCTCATGGTCACGTCGAAAGAAGATAGTAATTAATATATTGTGGCAGATACTTCACCTTTCTTCGTTTCTTGCAGGAAATAATATGCCAACTTTAGGGTATTAAGCAGCAGGAGGAGTAGAGCAGTTGTTGCCTGTCTGTCTAGTAGAGCAGTTGTGTCCCATGTCTTATCCTTTCCCAAAACTATCAGTTTTAATAGTTGGGCATCCTACACTTCCCCACTGGTCGAGGTCCCATTGTGTGTGGGTGTGGGGTTTTCTTTCACTAAATCCCCTGCTACATGTATCTTCTGCCACTATTTACTCCTGCATACCTGATATTCTTGTCAACGTGTGACTATTTTCTAACCATAGAGTAATGGGTGATTGTTTTACATGAAGGGGTCCGTTCATGCATAAATAGTATACATGGAGGGCTATATGTTTGTGTGTAACTGGTATATAAGTACACAGAGATAAATAGTCAGATTCCATGTGCCAATGACAGGGTGGTGCGTATTTTTCTTCTTGTCAACACTAGTCACGTAATTAGATCACACGTGCTAATGACAGTGTTGTATCAGAAGTTGATGGGGTAGACGTAGTAGGAAGTACCCGTAACTGTTAGCAAACGAGTAAGAATTTGTATATCAGAGATGTTCACCAATGTTGTCTTACCTTGAATCAAGTGAAGGCTTTTTCAGGTGTGTTCTTGGGAGTGTGAGGGCTCCCCAAGGACAGTGATGGTGGCGCCATTTAGCATAGAACTACATCTTTTAACATCATTAGCGGTAAATAGTTCTGTTTGTCAATATGTTTTGTAAATAACAGGTACCTGTTGTCAAGTTGTCGGTGGTTCCTTCTATAATCTTTTCCGCTTAATCATTTGAGAGAGAACATGTCGGAATTATGGTCCATGCCCTTTTTATTTGCCAACCCGGCTGTCATCATTTTCCAGGGGATGATATCTTTATCTATCATACAAGAGAACAAATTCACTGTCGTCCGTGTGTCCTCATGTTTAGTATATATTTCCAATAATAAATTGATGAATGTAACACCTTAGTCAAAGATTGGGCTATCCACTAGCAATCCTTGCATGGACTGATATCCAATTTTAGACGTCTGTTAAGTTCCCAGCACAATTCAAAAATGCATTTACAGTGAACTAATCTAATTGGAGCCCATATTATCTCATTTCAAGGATCTTCAATGTTGCTCTTATTATGGGCATAACCTCCGTAGGATTCTCACACAGTAACAAGAAAGATAAAAAAATTGGAGGTGTCTCATTGCCAATTCTCTCTATGTAGCTAGCATATTTCCATTTTTTTTCCTTTTCTTATGAACACAATATTGACCGTGTTTTATGTCTTTCAAAAAACAAAATATTGACCGTGTTTTAACACTTGTACTCCACATCTTTTTTTTTCTTACATTTCACAATATTGGTGAAAAAGTTGAGCAGCACGTGTGGGTTGGTAAATACACACTGTTAGTCCCTGTTTTTAGGGTCAGTACTAGTATTGATGTCTTCGTTTCACGCAAGAATGAATTTACTATATGTTTTGTTCTGTGATTCCACTCGATAGCATAATGAAAGAGCGCTGCATACAGATGATATCAAATACTATATATGAATAGGCTACACCTATAGCTGGTTAGTAGTCATGAGCTAAAATGACAACCTCATGAAAATTAAAGCAGCACAACGACATGTGCAACATGCACAGATGTAAAATACTATCCGTTGAATATATCAGACACCTGCGGCGACCCTTTCCGCCTCTTGTTCCATCTCCTACTGATTCGCAGTAGCTTCAGCCCGCTTCTGCTGTCCATTCATTCTCCCTTCCTTGTCCTTCCCCGCGACGATGAGTGAGGAACATTGTACGGCGGCGATTTGTATGATACCAAATCCAGAGCCGAAGACTACCTGAAGGAAACGGACGGAACATGTGTGAGAGACACATATGTGTGTAAGTAACTGAATTAAATGACAACAGAAATGGCTTTTGTCAATGGGTCGATTATATCCATTCGAATTGAATTCCCATGTTATAGATATAGCCCAAGTTCTTATTGTACTGACCAGGCGGCGGTGATGAGGAGATTACAGTCAGAACCGAGTCCGTATTATACTGACTGACCTGTATCACGAACCAAGCGACGCTAATTAGCGCTCCATCGACCACCATGTTGTCGGCAAACTTGCAGGAACAGATATGAAGGAGCATGAATCCTCCGCGATCCTGAAATTTCAATTTATAATATAATTAAGAAGGACGGCGAAGATATTAGAGTTGTTAATTATATAGTAATGATGCATGTTGACCGGCAATTCATCAGCGAAGAAATATATAGACAGGGGTAGAAGTAAGAGAGAGGCAGCAGGCATCAGAGACTGTTAATAAACGAATCAGCAAGAACCTAAAGAGCTGATCATGTGTTTCATTGCGCTGATATATCAAACGTAAAGGATTTGGCGTCAATTACCTTTGTGCCAAGTACGTTCAAGTTGATTCGGTTATGCCTCTCTCTGCCAAGTACGCTACGGGTGCAAGGACGGCCGAGAACAGGGTTCATCTTCAAGAAGTACGCGACTGGGGCACGGACTGCCGAGGCAAAGAAGTGCCTGTATGCGACGATCACGAGCGCGGCGTAACCGGCGTTCATGGCCATCATAGAGAAGAGGTAGCGGCCCGCAAACGCCACCACAGCGGCGACGCTGTCCATCCGTGATAGCAGCATGAGGTACACCCGGATCGTGTGTTTTCCCTTCTCCTTCCCGAGGTACAGCCCCAGGACCATGACTGCTGACGTGAAGACGCCCTGCATGCGGAAGTTTAAATCCAAGATCAGAGAGTTTAGAGACTGTGGAAATATTCAGCGATAGAGGAAATAGAAAACCGTTTATGCCGCTCGGTGATCCTGTGTCGAGCTTCATATAATAAGTACCATACCTCTTTGCCAAGTACGTAACCGGCGTGAGGACGGCGCTGACGAATAACTGTTTGCTCGGGCCTGTAGGTGACGGTGACGTAGCACGGTTTGGAGACGAGCGGTCCGTCGACGGACGCGTTGATCAGTCTATCCCAGGCTGACGAACGTAGTTCGAGCGTAGCCCGGACGGCCACACGTTCAGGATGAGGAGGAGGAGGAGTCGCGGTTGAAGCTACGGAAGGGGACAAGCTCAACGTGGTGATTGCGGAAGAGTTTGAGCAAACGGCGGCCGTCGACTTGCAGATGAGATAAGAGGAGAGGAGGAGGAGGAATACTAGTCGGTGGAGGGGCATTGTCTTATTGGAGGTTTTGTGAATTTCCCCTCGCATTATTGAGGTCTGGTAGGTGCCTCACCCTACATTGGTATGGTTTTGTGCCATTATATATTCATGTTATGTTGATTATTGTTATGGATTGAACAATGGAAGTTTCTATTTCTTATATGATTACTTGCCTCATACTCTTGAAATCTCTTAGTATAGTGAATCATTTTATTATGCAATTTTGTGATTTATCATTTGTCCATATTCCTTTTGATTAACACATACTTTTATCTCTCTCTTGTTGGATGATCCCAACCATCCAGATATAGGATCAGAGTGTGCAGTTGAAGCTTGGTAAATCTACCTAAGGATAAGGATAAGGAGTTCAGCCTTGTATCTTGGACATAGCTACATATATATTAAGTTGTTTTTCTTTGGAGACAATATTGATTTGGTTTTAGTCTTCCTCTACCTAGATCCTTGTAGGTATAAAGCTTGTACAACCATTTAGAAATTTTGTAATGCACTCTTTATACACTTAAGTATAGTCAAAGTTTAAAATTCTGCTATTTCACATTGGTATTTTTGTTTACCATACTCTTAGTAGAGTGTTGGGTTATTATCTTAGCTCTTTACAATACAAGTGGCGGAATTAATACAAAAGAAAAACCAAGATATAGGAAGATGCACATGATCATGTGGCATATAGAGTCTGCAGTGGATAGAGGCAGTCAAAAGAAGATATTGTATACATGTATCTTTTTTCCATGCATATTGTAAAATAGGGGTCATATTAATGTCCTCCCCATGTGTACTCATTTTTTAAAATATAAATAAAAGTATCATTGTTGACGTTGTAAGAACATCTCGATCTTGATTAACATTCATCTTTTTTCTTTTTGAAAACCCCTTTATATTAGCAAGCGAATGATTGGGTACATAATGTCTCTTACTATATATATACACTACAACAAATCTAGCCTAATTCGGCACTTATTATTGGCAATTTTGTTTAACAATGTCGGTATGGTCGTCTCCATAAAGTTAGATGATAGCAGGGCTGCAAAACCCCATCTCTACGGTAAGCCATGTGCGGGAGAAGTCCACTGGCGCGCAGTGGAACAATTATTTCTCGTCTAATTATTCATTATTTGCAAAATCGCTTCACCCACGCTATCTGCCCCAATTTCCGCTCCCTCTCCCCCGCCGCATTGGTCCTCATCCCGCGCTGCTCGTCTGCTCCTCTTCTGTTTCCGCACTCACACGCATCGGCTCCTCCCCCTGCGAGACGTGCTTCTCGTCTTCCTCTGCCACTCCTCTTCATGCTCTCTGCTCCAATTTCCGCTCCCTCTCCCCTGCCACACTGCTCCTCATCCCGCACTGCTCCTCTTCCATTTCCGCACTCGCACACGTCGACTCCTCCCCCTACGGACTGCTTCTCATCTTCCTCTACCACTCCTCTTCCCCATAATTCCTCTATCGTAGGCCACTTCCCTTCCTGACTACCTTTCCCCCATATCCGAACCCTCTACCACATCTATGAGAAACCCTCAGCTCAAAGCGACGGTCTCTGCTTCCAAGGCATTAGAATCTGACATCCAATCAAATCACCAGAGTCTGGAGTCTACAATTGAAAGGAAGGACTATCCTTTGACTGATAGCCGGCCAAGGAGTCCTGAACATATAGTCAGTAAGTCCCAATATCTATACTTACTGTAAGAATGAAATTTTCTCTATAGATATACTATTTAGTTTCTTGTTTCTTGTTTCATTTCAATCATTTCAACAATGTTCTACATTTTCCCAAGTCCATATTCTCTGAAAAAAATACACAACATAGTAGAAAGAGTGAACATGATTATTTAATTCTGCTCCAACAAACACATCTAAGCCTACCTTTTTTGGGTTGGTTTATTTTATAACGTTTAAAGCTAAGGGATTATATTGACACTTGGTGATTGGTTCATATTGTTATGGAAGTTTAGTAAAACTCAAGAACTTCATAATCAATGCCTAGAAGATTGGTGTATAATAAAATCAGACAAATTAATTGATATTGAGAGACAATATTTTATATATAATGGGGAATGAGGAGTCTTGTTAAGTGTGATTTAAAGAAAATTTAAGACTACCATTTTTTAAACTATAACAAGGATCATGTCGTCACCTTATCCATGTAATTGAGGGAATCGGGGAAGTAACTAAGAGGCTCAAGGTTTTTGGAAACTGTAGTTGAACAATTGCCATTCACAAAGATCTTGTCAAACTTTTTCAATTTGTCTTTCCTTAGTATAATACAAAATTTAGGATCGATAATATTATCCAAGAAGTTGTGCTTAAGTCGACTTCCTTACCCTAGGAAGCACAAACACTTCTATATAGCCCCCGTGTCTGTGTCATACATTTAGGATCGATTAGATTATCCAAAACGTTGTGCTTAGGTTGACTTCCTTAACCTAGGAAGCACAGACACTTCAATATATCCCTCGTGTCTGTGTCATACACATTTTGGACACGGTCCAAAATGTTTTGGACACAACCAACACGTGTCTTGTCCATTTTGGTCCATTTTTGCAGCCCGGACACTTCTTGGACACGACCCAAACATTTCTTGGACACATCTATGCAGTTTTACCTGCTACCGCAGACCATATTTGAGTATATTCTAAATATACAACTCCAATAACTATACTATCATTGAGAAAATGTTACATAAAACTGTATTCTAATTTATATTGCATATTCCAACTTAAATTGTATATTAAATACCTTAAAAGAGTGAACGTGAAAATTCTAAGATGAATTAGATATCATAAATTGCATATTGATCGAATAAATTGATTGATCGAATAAATTGATTGATCAAGTAATGCAAAGTCATTTACTATATCTGAAATTCTGCTCTGTTTATTGAAAATAATGCAACCGTCAGTTGGATACTTCATTTTTTTACTAAAGATGCATAATTCTATACAACCATTTCAATCATTTTAATTATTCTAAAATTTTGCTATATCTACTTAAAGTAATGCAACAATTAGGCATCTACTTCATATTGTTTCTACTGTACACACAAACACATGCATACTTCAAAATCATATACTATTGTACATATAAGTTTTCAATAAATTTAGATACATACAAATATGTAGAATTCTAGATAATTTACAATAAATTTAGATGCATATGTATTTCAGTATATACATATATGCATATAATACATACATCATACACATTTGTTTGTATATATTAAAAACAATCCCCCTCATCTAAAGCCGTGTTCATGTCCTATATTTTAGAAAATCGGCATGTCTCGTGTCTGTGTCCAGAAATGTGTCCATGCTTCCTTGTCCTTACCTAATTCTTTATATAGTAAATATAAGGATTAAGTTTGATACTATTTTTATCCATTACTTGTTTGTCTTTTCCCAATTACTTATGCTCTTTCTTTTACTTTGATCAACCTTCTCGTCCATACTCACAAATTTCACCTTCAGCCAATATCTGACCATAACATGCTTCATTTGGGTACAAAATTTTGTATCTCCCACTTAACAAAGCTACAGTTTTCCATCTTATTTGTTAATACTCTTTATCTCATTGTATCTTCATTATATAAAAGTCCACCTGAACCATAGTTTTGTATGACCTAGATTTTTATTTTAGCAAATTTTAAGATCGGTTTATCCAGTAGTTGTGCTACACTTGTCACACTTAAGTCAAATAAATATGATGGTTGTTAACTAATTAAAGCAATACTATTTCAATCATTTATTATGTTTATGAAAATCTGTTCTCTCAATGATATTTTCCTAACTTAGGATATATAAAGATATTTTTAAAGCAGTGCATCATTTCAAATGAAAAGGAGCTCTCTTCAACCAAGAGAACTGAGTGAGTACAATTCCATGATCATATCATGTTAGTTTGTATGTATACAATACAAAGTGCTGTTTTTTTATATTCATGAATAAATATATATATATATATATATATATATATATATATATATATTTATTTATTTATTTTGCTCATAAGTACAAGAAGTCCTTTTTTTACTTGTAGTAAAGTTATATCTTTCATTAATGGTTTCTCCTACTGGAAGTTCCCTTCATATTATGTGCAAATGGATTAAAAGGGAGAAGATCAAGCAACATACCATAATATTCTTTTTCATATGTTTTAGTAGTGATTTCTAAATTGTAGGATTCTATGGCTGGGATAGATAAAAGTTGGATGAAAAATAAGAATAGGTTATCTTCATAATACATTAATGTAGTTGTGGAATTTATTCCATTTGTGTCTAAAAATATAGAAGTCGATGGTTACATAACATGCCCTTGTGTTAAATGTAATAATGCATGTTTCAAGACAAAAGATGAGGTTTCAGCTGATCTTATAGTGAATGGCATAATTGAGCAGTACACGTGCCGGATAGCGCACGGTGAATCAGTTGAATTCATAAATTCTAATACTAGTGATGATGTCGGTGATGATGTTAATGATGTTGTTCATGATATACATGGAATGATAAGATATGGTCTAGGGTTACCTAATAGATTTGTTGCTACACCTGATGATATGGATGAAACATATGATAGTGATGATTTGAGCAGTGAATTGTCTATGTTTTGCAAGCTGATGAAAGATGCAAAGGAGCCACTTCATGATGGGTCTGGAGGATTCTCAAAACTATCTTTCACGATGTCATTGTTGCAACTCAAAGGGTTTCATGGTCTGAGCAATAATTTTTTCAACAATTTGATTACATTGTTATCCAAGGCATTTAAGGGTTGTCATCTTCCAGAACCCTTCTATGAAGCAAGAAAATATATCACTGATCTAGGGCTTGACTATGTGAAGATAGATGTTTGTAAAAACCATTGTATGATGTTTTGGAAGGATCAAAAGAATGTTGATATATGTTTGAAATGTGATGCATCTAGATGGAAATTCACCTCTTTTGATGACATCATCAATGACAAGTCTCCTAGAAAGAATAGAAAGAAGTTCAAGTTGGCTAAAAAGATTCCTGCTAAGACTTTATGGCACTTTCCATTAATACCACGTTTAAAACGTTTATACATGTGTTATCAAACTGCATCCGAGATGAGATGGCATAAGGAAGAGAGAAAAGATGATGGAAACACTACAACAAAATTGCCCATTAGTGGCATTTATTCTAGTGGCATTTATAAAAAAAGCCACAATCTATCTAATGTACAGACATTTTTAATTAAAATGCCTCTAAACCACCTATTATAGAGTTTATAAAAAAGACTTAACATTAAAGGAATTCTTATATTTAATTAGTGGCAATTTTAAATTGCCAAACCAAATGACGCGTGCGAAGTATTATCTATCGGAAATTTTCATTTCACTTCTCCCGCTTTTCCTCTCGCTTTTCCTTCACGCTCCCACGTATGTAATAGCTAGTATTGCGGTGACTATGGCGATTGATCTCCCCAATCCTTGTCGATATTCTTTCACCTGACAACGCGTGGAAGAGATATAGCCTCCTGGTCGATCGTCGCTCGCCCTAGCTAATAGCGTCTTGGAGGATCGAGTGCATCGACTGACTGGTGGTGGCACGTTGATCGTAGCGTGGAGGATCGCTTTCGACTACTGGCTTGCAAAGTGCCACATTGTCGGCACCGAGGAAGCCAGGAGTCTACTTTGCTGACGTCGAGGAAGCCAGTTAAGCCACATTTGCTACATTGGCGCCAGGTGATTACAAATAGATTCTCTTCCCCAACCATTATCACCATCACAATCGGCTGCTCTGTATTGATTCACACTAGTAGAGGAAGAACCGTCTCTGTAAGATATATTCCTACCTCTACGATTTTCTTGCCCCTCCCTTAATTTTGCTATATTCTTGCTTTATTTTGGATTGATTTCAATTTCGAGCAAGATCTGGACTGAAGTTAGAGTTCTTGGTTTACTCATTATTCCTAATTCCATGACTGACTTGGTTAATTGCACTAGCAAGGAGAATCATTATTTGGCAATGTGTATCCTATACTGGTTATGGAGGGAGAGGAATAATAGAGTTCATGAAAATGTGGATATGCAATCATGGGTTTGGTGATGGGTATCTAAACACCACTTTCTTTAGTGGTCTAACTCTTACTAATAGACTGTCCATCAATGTAGATTTTGATATCAAGGAGGAAACGACAAACAAGATAATGTCAGAAATAACTCAAGAATTGTAACCAGCACCAACTTATATAGTTATAAACATAAGATAGAAAAGTATTCAAATAATCAATTCTCATTACTTCCATTAATTTAGGGGACTAAGACTTAAAAAAGTATAGGATAATGGAAATTTGATTGTGGGCATTACAATTGAGTCGATGTTTCAGTTGCAACCAGAACACCTCTAAGACACATGGATTTTAATGAGGCCAAGAATCACTAACATTTATGCATAACAACTTCCAACGAAGTACAAATTAGGATTTTATAATCTTTGGAATGGTTTTGAGACAAGGAACCTCCTTGACATTAGACCTGGTATGCCATCCTGATTCCCATGTTATAATTAGAATCTAATTTTAATGAAGTGTAATTATTCATGGTTATGGTATATACATGAAATTAGGTTTGATTAGGCTTAGCTATTTTTAGTATACATTGTGATATGTCATTACCCACACCAATTTCCTTCTATGTTTTTATATTAGTGTATATAAATAGGTTACGAAACAATCTCATTTTATTGCTATAAGTTTCCCTTTAATATAAGTGAGAAATCTAATATATTCTCAAAAGCACAGAGGCCAAGAATGATTAAGCATCTCATCATCATCACATTTAATTTATATACCAAAATTCATGGGTTGATCCACTTATATAGTAGAAACTATACTTCAAATGAAATTTCTAAAAAGTAGGGGCTTACTGAGCATCATTGACTTCTAAACAGGGGGGGTAGTCTGAAGATGATACAACTAAGAAATAGCAAAGAAAAATACACAATTTCCCTTCACCATGAATTGGTTACATGTGAGCACAATTATATTCTATTCATTCGATTTCCCTTGTCAAAGGGCGGGCGGTTGCTCCTCTTGTCATATTTTGTTCATTCTGATTCTAGACTTTTGGATGCTATGCTTCTATTCTTATGCTTGGTCAAGGTTCAGTACTTTTCTCCCACCTCTTGTCAGGCTCTGCTGGTTGAAGCTTCTGTTGGTTTTGATTGGAAGGTCTTGTATGCTATTTTCTTTTGAATCCTTTTTTCTAATGTGGTTTTGAGTGATCTTCTACTATTTTCTTCTGTTGGTTATCGTTGGCTGACGGATATGTGATTTGTCCTTGGGTTGGTTTGTCTTTTCCCTATTTGATGTCATCCAAGGATGGGATCCTATGTTGGCTCTTGCCTATGGAAGTGCTTGAAATGGCTTCGTATGGTTCTCCTTTTTTAAGGCTTTTTTGGGATTCTTTGAAATGATATTCCTATACTTTGAAACAGGAGTTTCGGCCGACCAAAAAAGGAATATAGCCATGATTGAGTACCATGTTATGAAGAACATACACCTTGGTGTTCAGCTTCATATCAAGGATTGTATCTTTGGTATTTGGTTGTATAGATTCCTACTTTCTAGGTGTATATGTTCTAAAGGTTTCTAGTAGGTGAGCTTGTAGAATTTGAGGTTGTAGGTTTGGAAATCATGTTGGTGGTTTTGAGGTTTAAGAATTCTCCTTTCATACTGGAAGATAGGACCCATGCTCCTGTTCATTTTCTGATTCAAGTCAAAATGATTAGAATGTGCTTGGGTCCTTATTATAAGTATGTTCTTTTATCCTTTTAAAAAGTATTTCAAATATAGTGTCGTGTACTCATAAAACTAAAGTGGCAGGAATCTATCCCATTTACATATAGGTCAGAGAATAATAACCTCACATAACTCATTTAGAAAATTTACAATTTTTAGATGAATCCATCTTGTAACTCATTTAGAAAATTTACAATTTTTAGATGAATCCTTCTTGTCATAAACTTTGTGGTACTATCAAAATAATAAGATGATAAGATATCTTGTAGTAGTGTTTTGATAAACACAGAAGTACAAGACTATAGTGAAATTTTGGAAAGACAGCAGTAACCTCTTTAAATAGGTCGCACACCTTCTATAGTAGTGCATCGATACTCCAAATTAAATAGGTCTCACACCTGTACAAAATAATCCAGACACCATTAACCTCTTTGATAATCTAAAATATGAGTGTTGATTCAACAAATAGATAATAAGTGGCACCTCATTGTATGAAATACCAAGATACATCAAATTATAGAAAATACTAGTTACTTCATTGAAAATCTCAAAGAAGGATTAGTGAGCATTGGACCAATTGCAAAGATATAGCCTCGATATAGGACATGATCTCCTATATTAGATTTCTTTTCAAGCTATCATGTCTACCACAATAAAGTTAGTTATGACAAGAAATAAAAGGTTAATTGCTGTTATACAACTTTTTCTGAAAATATATAACATCGTTATATGTACTTACAATTTGTTAATACTAATATTATGTAGTCTATGTCCACCCACAACAGTCACTATGAACTGGGCCTCTATGTCAATGTTAACGTTCCCTATTAAAGAACAATTGGACATCATCCTAGATGATCGTTCCTTAAACCAATTGGCCATACCCAAACATTGGTGTTTTCTAAAAGGAAGACACTACAGGCCTGGTGAAGTGACCCTAAATTTTGGTAATTATTCACATGTTATCGAGGTTGAGTATGATTTGGCGAGAAATCTTGTATCAAAATCCGGTTGGCGTGATTGGATTAGAAATATGTAGTGGGTTGTAGCGACATGCTTTTTCTCCGTTCAGTTGGCCATAATACCATCAACGTTTGGATAACCAACATCAACTGCGAGACCCCCGATCATCTACGGCGGTATGAGCGCACGACGGAGGATATCAGCTCGAGCTTAGACAAATCTGATTATGAGGCCCCTGTCAGTTCAGATTTGTCTAAATACAGTGTGGAGCTCCGTGACACAACACAATCATTAAAAAGTACACGGTAGGTCCAATTAACAAATATAATTGTTAAGACAAAAAATTTGTGTTTACACTTTTTGTTTGAAAGCAATCAATATTCATAGCTGCTTTCTTTTCTGAACTTCTGAAGAAGATCGCCACAATGATAAGTCCTCAAAGTTACTGATGCGGGACCATGTTAGTGTAGTATTTAGTTGTCTATCTATCTAGACTTTTCTGTATTAATAGTTATTTTAATTATGTGCATGTTTAGGGGTACACCATCCCCTTTGTTTAGTTACTGTTTAGGGGTACACTCCTGTGTGTGGATGTAAAAAGAGATGAATGAATGGAACTTAAAGTTTCTACATGAATGCTTATAACTGAAGTGTGTGTTCCCATGAATGTTCCAAATTCACAAATCCATCCTATCTAACGACACATTTGAAACCAAACAACAAAAAGAAATATGCATATCCTATTATGTTACAAATTATTGATAAATTTCATTATAAATGTTCTTTTATCCTTATTATAACTATGTTCTTTTATCCTTATTATAAGTATTTCAAAAAATGCTTGGGCACCCGCCTAGTCGGATAGGCTCACGTGAACTTCATTTGCATGATTACACTAGTATTTTCTCATATTGTATAGTCTATTTTAATATGACATACTTACTCATATGTTATATTTTTTACTATTTTTATAGAATGGATAAGTCTTGGATAGCAGAGGATGACTGAACAAGCAGTAAATATTTATGTGGAGTATCAAAAATTTTGGATTTTGCTTTTGAACATTCATCAATTGGAGACAAGATTGAATGCCCATGTAGAAAGTGTGCTAATGTATACCAGGTCACCAGAAAGACTGCATTGAGCCATCTACTGTGGCATGGCTTCTTACCAAGCTATATTTCTTGGGCTTTTCATGGTGAAGATGCTGATGTTCAAATGGATGCTCCTACTGATCAGGGAGATTTCCTTCATGCTGAAAATTTACAAGATATGTTGCATGATACTTTTCCGAGTTCCAGTGAAGATGGAAATACAGAAGGAGTGAAGCCATCTAGTGATCAACATTTCAATACTGAAAAATTTTATATCTTTTTAAGGATTCTGAGATAGAATTATATCCAGGGTGTAAGAAATATAGCAAACTTGCCTGCATCCTAGAATTCTATCACCTAGTTTGTCTTAATGGCTTGAGTAAGAAAGCATCATCTATGTTTCTTACGTTCTTTAAGAAGATGTCACCAGAAGGAGAACAATTACCTAATTCATTTTATGAGCTAAAAAAGACGATTACGGGGTTGGGCTTAGATTATGTGAAGATTCATATTTTTCCAAATGGTTGCATGTTGTTTTGGAAGGATTCTATTGATAAAGACGTCTGTGATACATGTGGAGCATCAAGATGGAAATCGATTACAATCCCAGATGATGATGACGAGCTTGCAAAAAAACCCAAGAGAATACCTATCAAAGTGCTCAGACACTTTCCACTTATACCCCGCCTAATGTGGTTATTCATGTCATCAAAAACCTCATCCTTAATGAGGTGGCATGCAGCAGAATATGAAAAAGATGACAAGTTAAGACACCCGGTTTGTTACAACCCCAATTTTGGGTTCATTTGGTGAGAAATGAAATTTCTCATATTAAAGATATTTAAACAAATAATGAAATAATTTGCTTCAAATAAATGGATTTCCTTTCACAATAGCCTTGATTGATTGTGTTGTGGGCTTTATTGGCTATTGGGCCCAAATAATAATGAAATTCAATTAGTAAATGGATAATTGAATTTTTAAGAAAAGAAATATGAAGAAACTTCTAGAAGGCAAATCCAAAGAGGATTTCGTGCCTCTTGGGTTCCTTGGATACCAAGGAGTCCAAGGTTGTAAAAAGAAAGCAATGAGAAAAGAAAAGGTTAACTAAGTATTTCTTTATTAAGAAATAAATTGAAAATAATGGTAATATGTGGAAAGCAAGTAAAAAGAGAAATAAATGAGTTAGCCTTTGTGGGATTTCGTATCCCAAGGATCCCTAATGATAAAAGGAATATCAATGATGAAAAATTAAAGAGAAATAAAGAGAAATCTGAAAAAGGAAATATTTCCAATAAGAACTCAACATGATAATGTGAAATAATGCGTTTAAATGCATCTAGAAGGATAATGAGTACCCTTCAAGAGAAATTTCGAAATCTTTGAATCCCTTTGGTTCCAAGGAACCCCAATGGAGAAAAAGAAAAAGTAAATAACAATAATTGCAAAATAAAAGAATAATGTGATACATTAGTAATGAATAGTTGAGCAATTAAGGTTCATAAAAATGAAAAGGATATTTTAGGGTTTGTTAACTTAAAAAGGATAAAGTTTGAGAAATTGATCTAAGAAACCCTAATGAATAGTAATGAAACCTTAATGCGGATTAGAAACCATAGAAAGTGAATCCAAGTTAATAAAGTAGATTCTTGATAAAGCGTGTAATAAATAGAGTACATATTTATTTCAGGATTTATGTGATGATTGAATTACTTGCTTGGATCTGTTGATTGGTTTGATGATATATACATGAAGTATGTGTTGAATAAACTACATGACTCATCAAATCAGGTATGTGGTTACGATTAAGAATAACCACTTTAGTTTCTCTGTGGATTCCCGAATGTTTAATCGCATTGAATGCAACTAAACTGTTGGATGTTTATTTATTTCATGCAACTATAAAATGACTATGATTATCACTATAAATGTGCATATATAACTGGCTAGATCCGGGTCCACCTCTGTTACTTTGAAAAGGCTAAAAAAGGGGTAATCCTAGAGCAAGGTCTAGGTTACCGTGAGTTAGAAACTGGGCTACCTACGTGTAGTGCCATGAGACTCTTTAGCATATCCCGAGTTAAGGATTGGTCTACTTACGAGTAGTGTCGTGTGACTCAAACCTAGAAACTGGTTCACTTATAGGTGGATCATGAGGGATTTAATGGGGACAACACAGAGGATAGGGTACTCTTAGATCACAGAGTTATATTTAAAATGTAATCTTAGTTGTTAAATGATTAATTGAATGATAACATTGTTATCATAGTTGCATGTTTATTGTTTCCCCCACATACCCGCTTCGGCTGACCGACGTTTTGTTTGTCGGCGTTTTAGGTACAATGAAAAGAACAAACAGTAAAGTGGCAGATGTGGTACTAAACGAGAATTAAAGTGCAAAGGAGGATTAGATAGATTAGTATTGGTGTGGATAAAAGTTTAGAGATCCAAGTTTTCAAAAAGGTATGCAAAAATTTATTTTCTTACAGCTTTCAGTATAGTATGTTAAAATTTGATAATTATTCTTGGTTAATTTCCGAACCTTTGATCCGGAAGTCATGGGTACGGCTTCGACCTCTCGGTCTCCCTTAATTGGGGGTTATCGGGAGGTGGGGTCGTAACACAGTTGATTCACCTGCATGGAAAACATTTGATGTGATGCATCTAGAATATGTTGCAGATGCTAGAAACATTCGATTGGGACTTGCAACTAATGGATTTAATCCTTTTGGGACAATGAGTACTTCTTACAGTACATGGCCTATTGTGATTATTCCATATAATTTACCTCCTTGGTTGTGCATGAATCAACCATATTTTATGTTGTCCCTACTCATTCCTGTACCAGCTTCACCCGAAAATATAGATGTGTACTTGCGTCCATTGATTGAAGAGTTGAAAGAACTATGGGATACGAGTGTACATACATATGACGCTGGAACCAAGGAATTCTTTCAGATGTGTGCTTCTTTATTATGGACAATTAGTGATCTTTCAGGATATGCACATCTATCTAGTTGGAGTACTAAAGGCTAAAAAGCATGTCCCTATTGTAATAAAGATACTATCTCACATTGGTTGCCACATAGCCGTAACGTTTGCTACAGAGGACATCGTAGGTTTTTTTCCATCTAGCCACATATTCTGAAAAGAAGCAAAGGCATTTGACGGTGAGCAAGAATTTAGGTGTCCACCTAAACCTCTATCTGGAGCTCAAATCTTTTCACAATTGGAGGACGGAAGAACAGTAATTGGTAAGAAAAGGCCAAGAGGTAAGAATTCAACACACAATTAGGAAAGGAAAAGCATATTTTTTGAGCTACCATATTGGAAAACTAACATTGTAAGGCACAATCTCGATGTCATGCACATTGAGAATAATATATGTGAGAGTATTGTTGGAACATTGCTAGGTTTGAAGGATAAAAGTAAGGACAACTTGAATGCAAGGAAGGATTTGGAGGATATGGGAATCAGATTTCCGCTTCATCCAAAAACTGTTGGTAAATATACCATCCTACCTCCAGCTTGCTATATAATGAAAAGAGATGAAAAAATATTATTTTGCAACCTCCTAAAATCTGTCAAAGTTCCAGACGGGTATGCGTCTAATATATCTAGATGTGCACGGCCAAAGGATCAAAAGATGCTACCAATGAAAAGTCACGATTATCACGTGCTGATGCAACAACTTTTGCCATTAGCTGTCACTATGTCCTTACCCGGTAAGAATGCTAAGTCATGTATTATTAATCTTTGTCGCTATTTTCAAAGGTTGTGCACTAAAGTCATAGATCCAATTGATTTTTCTGCATTGGAAAATGCAATAGCTGTTACACTTTGTGAGATGGAGAAGATATTCCCTCCATGTTTTTTTGACATAATGGTGAAACTATCAGTCCATCTCTCTTATGAAGCTAAGATAGCCGGCCCTGTTCAGTATCATTGGATGTATCCAATTGAAAGGTAACATTTCACACGTCATGATGACTTTACCTATTGGAATGTAATTTATCATAATATTTTCCTCAACTTTGTTTTCAGGTATCTGATGACCCTAAAAGGATATGCTCATAATAAAAGATATCCAGAAGGATATATAGCTGAAGAGTGTGTAACTTTTTGTTCAAGATACTTGGATGGAGTTGAAACAAAATTAAATCAGAAAAATAGAAACGATACTGACGAAGCAAATTTGGAAAATGAGCCAACACTTGACAGTGATGATTGGTCTATTTTCTCAATAGTAGGTCATGGTATTGGTAAAATGGTAACATGTGTCTTGGACGAACATACATTGAAACAAGCCCATAAGTATGTACTATTCAATTGTGAAGCAATTGAACCCTACATTAAGTAAGTTAGTGTCAACTGTCTTCTATTAATAAAATGCTATAACATATTCCAATAACATATTGCACATATTTTGTATTCAGGATGCACTATGATATCATTAGGAAAAAACATCCTCAGAAGTCCTTAAAGGAGGTTTAGAGAATACATAGTAACTCATTTGATGGATGGTTTAAGGAACATGTAAGTTTAGTTTTGGTAATTAAATTAGTTATGCTTCATGAATAAATTCTAACAAACTTTTCTTTTGTTAGATTGAGACACTCCTAAGAACAGATATGGTAGATGATAAAATCAAGTTTCTTTCTCAAGGTCCACATCAACTGGCCATTAAGTACAAGGGCTATGTTGTCAATGGTCACAGATTTCATACCAAGGCAAAAGATGCAAATCGGACAACACAAAATAGTGGAGTCTTTATGGTAGCTAAGACTGATTGTTATTCTAAAACCACTGACCGCAATCCAATTACTAGAGGTAACCTAGTATGGTGTTTTGAAGGATGTTATTGTGCTCAAATATTATGAACACTTTAAGGTGACATTATTTAAGTGTGATTGGGTGGACATCTACTCAACGAGGGGAATCAAGCATGATGAACATGGGTTGACTCTTGTTAATTTGAGATGCCTTCAAACTACAGGAGAACCGTTTATAGTGGCATCTCAAGTTGGACAAGTATTTTATGTAGAAGATGTCACTGCAAAAGGGTGGCATTTTGCTGTAAAGATTGCCCCACGGGATATGTTCAACATGGAAGAACAATCTTGTATTGAGAATGTCGAAGCTTATGTGTAAGGTAAAACTGGAGATGGGCCATCAATGACATCATAGGATGAAGATACTGATTGTGACATAGTTAGATTGGATATGGAAGGAATTACTATTGCTAGTTCAACAACTGAAAAAGACCAATCCCGAATTCAGCAAGATGACGAAAGTGTATCTCAAAGTGATGATGATGATTGTTCTGAATGAGAAGATTACAAAATAGCAGCCAATGTTTCTTTTTGTTTGTCATTAACATTTGACTTAAATAAGCCTTTTTTGGCTCAATGTATCTCTTTAATTTTCTGTATCACATTTTGCTCTAGCTAGTGTATCAATTTTGCATGTCTGACATTATTCTTATTCATATTTATCCTTGTCTCTACTGTTGTTTATAACTATATTTGATTAAATATATGTGTTTCATTTTTAAATATTATTAATAAAATTGTTATTATGTTGTTCAATATTTTTCTAAATGTGACCATTTTTATGTGACTTGATATACTTAGGATGAGAGAACAGTACAGTGACAACTACCATAACATGACAGCCGCAAGCAATGATAAGAACAAAAATAATGACTCCTGTACGGCGACTCATTTGCCTAGCATTACTTGACATGGTTGTTGGAAATCTTTGAACATGTCATCCTCAAATCGCTCCAAAAAAATTTTAGCTTCCCTTCCAACTGAAATTCATAATGATAGAGCAAACAAATTCAATAAAACCGCTGCTAGCTCTGCAAAAAATGCCCAATCAGCCACGTCTCCCCAAGACTATAATATGGTTGGTGGTTCGAAATCCTCTCAAACACGCACAACTGAAAAGGAGATGGGAACAAGGTTCCAAAATCAGCAAAATAAAGAAAGTGGCGATAAAGATACAAGATAAAGAATTTCACAGCTACCCCGTGTGCCTAATGTCAATGCTTCCGTGTCTATTCATTCAAGAATTTTAGAGAATAGAGCTGCCAGTAACCAATATAGCAATGTATTTCCTGATAAAATGGACCAAAATGACATCTCTGATCACCATGTTGAGTCATTGAATGTTACAACAACACCTTCTGATGGGCTAGGTAATCATTGCATTCATATCATTATATTTATAGTGCTGCATTTAATCATATATAATTATGCATATATATATTTTATCTTTATGAATGAATGCTTAGGTCAAAAACATCGAGCAAACAAATTCAATAAAACTGTTGCTAGCTCTGCCAAAAATGCCCAATCAGCCACGTCTCCCCAAGACTCTAATATGGTTGGTGTTCGAAATCCTCTCAAACATGCACAACTGAAAAGGAGATGGAAACAAGGTTCCAAAATCATAAAAACAAAGAAAGTGGCAATAAAGTTACAAGATCAAGAATTTCACAGTTACCCCGTGTGCCTAATGTCAATGCTTCTGTGTCTATTCATTCAAGAATTGTAGAAAATAGCAATGTATTTCCTGATAACATGGACCAAAATAACATCTTTGATCACCATGTTGAATCATTGAATGTTACAACAACACCTTCTGATGGGCTAGGTAATCATTACATTCATATCATTGTATTTGTAGTGTTGCATTTAATCATATATAATTATGCATATATATATATTTTATCCTTTATGAATAAATTCTTAGGTCAAAAACATCAAGCACGTGGCCAAACACAATGTTTGAAAGTTTGGAAAAGAAATCCCGACGATCCAATTCCCATTGAGAAAAATCAATTTGGACAACCAGTAGGTGAAAACCAATGTCACTTATCAAGTTTTCTGACAATCATTGCAAGAGATCCCAATCTTTGTCCACTAAACTATGAGGACTGGAGACAATTTCCAGCAAATAAAAAAGATTCTATATGGAATTTTTTGAAGGTATATTATTAAATTTTCCTTTTAAATGGTTAAATGAAGCATCTAATTGATATCCTTTATGTCGGTAGAGTAAATTCTCAATGGATTTAGATATGAAGGAGTGGACAATGAAGAGAATAGGAAAGAAATGGAAGGATCACAAGTGCGAGTTAAGGAGACTATACTTCGTAGAAGATAGTCCATACGAACAACAGCTTGAACAAGTTGTTCCCCGCGTGGACAAGTCGCATTGGAAATTTCTTGTCGATTATTGGAGGAGTAATAAAGGAAAGGTAATATTATTTTTTCTATTCGTTGATACTTACATCACCGCACTAATAATTACTATGCACAATACTGCAATGTTTTCCACAGAGGAAGTCTATAACTAATAAGACAAGCAGAAAATTTCAAAAGGTTAACCACACAACAGGAACCAAGTCGTTTGCATGTCTGAAATATGATGTAAGTTAGTAATTTTTGTGATCCATTTAGATAATTTGATGGCATCCGTTTATTTGATGTTTAACCTTGTTTGAATGATAAAGATGGAGAAGGAAATAGGCAGAGAAGTAGATCCCATAATGGTTTTTGAGAAAACTCATCGTAAAAAAGATGGGAGCATAGTTGATGTTGAATCCGCAAAAATTTTGGTACAACACATAATATCCTATAGTATTATGTTACATTTACTAATTTCATAGAGGTATATATTTGGTATAAATTACATCTCGTATGATTTTTTGTATGTAGGAAAAATTTTCTGAGGTAGGAGAAGAGTTGCGAAGAAAACAACCTGATGTTACTTCAGATGAAATTTATAGGCATGTTATGGGAGAAGAGAGACCATGATATGTTCGTGGTTATGGACTTGGACCATCACCTTCTGATATCTGGGGTAAGAACCATAAATCCCGAGAAGCTGAAGAAGCACAAAGGAAGCATTTCCAGGATAAGCTTGAAGAACAACAGTTGGAATTTGATGCAAAACTTCATGAACAAAAGGATGAATTCAACCAAAAATTAGAGGAGTTACTTGCCTTAACTAGAGCAGGAAACAGTCAAGAACAGCATGTTGGCACTGGCCAAGTATGAATACATTTTATACAAGATGTGTGGTATCAATTATTTTCCATGTTGACTTTTATGGACTTATGACAAAAATAAAATAATTGTGCAGACAAACTTATTAATGCAAACTCCACTCCATATAAGACATTTATCATTTAAGAAGGGACAAGTATGTTTGTATTACTGTGAATTGCACTTCATTTTACATTTATATAAATTTGTTATGTAAACTGTATTTTTTTGTAGGATGTGTATTTGCTGAGTTTTATAGATCCAGATGCTAGAATTTCATTCGGTCGAGTCTCTGAGGTTGACCCCATGAAAAGGGTGGGAGGTGCAATTTTAGGCTCATCATTTGTTACTGTTTTTGTAGAGGTTGCTTTGTTGGGCAACGATCCTCTAGTTAGACCTTATGATCAATATCAATCTATTGATGATGTGGTTGGCAACGTCATAGCATGGCCGAAAACACATACATTACCAAGGTGAGCATAAAGTATTGCTTATACTGTAACATAATTGAAAACAAAAGTAGTATCTAAAGTTGTTTCCATTTGTTGCAGGACATGAAGTTTAAATTTAATTGCATTCTTGGATACTATCTAAAAAGAGGAGAGCTATAGTTGTTTTTATGTAATCCACTTTATTATTTGTACATGTCGATCCAAAGTAATGGTGTTTCATGTCCATTGTCGTAGACAATGTTGCCAAATAACAATCATATTTTGTTTTGTCCTACTTTTAATTTTGTTATGGAGAATCTTAGTATTAAGGATGATACACACATTATGATTGGTTTGTGGTTTTTAGCTATGAGCAGTGTTTTAGCTTCTTGTTTGTGGGTGCGGATGAAAATTTTAGTTGAAAATGAGTTACGGTTATTTGATCCATTTCTTTCCATTTTGTAATTACTCATATAGTAAATGGATTATTATGGTTTGGATTTTCAAAATTTACAACTAATGTGGATGGGTGATGTGGACTGAATAATTCTTTTTTAATGTAAAAACTGCTGCAGTAAAAGGGTAATTGTCCCTTTGTATGGCAGCCACACATCGTATACCATGATTTTCTATTTACCAACCTATGCAGGTTTGATTCTATTTGATAATATCTTGGAATGCAATTGCTTATATAAGCAGGAATGCATATTGCGGGTGCTTCATATTTGTGAGCTTCATATCCAACTTGCATCATGTCAGATCATGAGGTGCGTTACTTGTATGAGTGTTGTTCTGTTTTCTCACTGCGTTGTTTTTTAATGTTTTGTTTTTGGTACTAAGTATAATATAGCCTGGTGTTTTTGCATTTTGCAGAGGCACACTAAGTCATTGTCAACATTTCAGAGGTCTGCTCTGGTTGAGAAGTCTAGGCAAAAGCCTCAAGAAAGAATGGGTGTTCTTAGTAATGTGGGTTCCTCCTTGTTCCCTTAATTGTTAAAACAACATTTATATATTTGTCTTTTTTCCTTTACCCCCTCCATCTAAAATAATACCCTTTCTGTAACATGTGGTTGTGATGCAGGCCCTAAAAGCCAATTACTATGGTAATGATCCTCTGCTAACTGCAGCTCTGTACTTGGAGATTAATTAAAGGCCAATCTCGAGATCTGAAAACCTCTGTATTGATGGCTTGTCCGACTACCCAAGGCTCCCATGGGACACATCCATTTCTAGTATAATAGTTGGCACTTGGGAGATCTTTGGCATGGATGGAGGATGCTCATGGCTGTGGTGAACTTCTCTGTGCAATGTGACACCCGTAGGCATATTCAGGATCTCATTCGTTGTAGAAACATGAAGGGTGTTGTAAGTAAAATCTTTTAATGTATTTCGTTTAAATTAGTTAAACGAAATACATAATTTTTTTTTACTAACAACGCACTTCATGTTTCCACAATGAATGAGATCCTGAATAAGCCTACAGAGAAGTTCACCACAGCTGAGCATCATCCATCCATGCCAAAAATCTCCTAAGAGTCAACTATTATACTAGGAATGGATGTGTCCCATGGGAGCCTTGGGCAGTCAGACAAGCCATCAATAGCTGCTGTAAGTTTTGAATTTTGACTCCTTAGCATATGTATGGGTTTTTAAATGCTTAAGAGATACAAGTTAACTAAAACCTAACCATAATTTAAGAGTCAGGTACATTTTTCACTTTTTCCTTTGTCATCCATGAAGTTATTTTATTTTGGTGTCCTTCAATGTCATTAAGCTAACACGAAATCATCATTATATAGTATGTGTTTATGAGAGGACACTATTAGTTTTGTGTTCATTGATATTTAATTTTGTCTCCATTAGTATTTTTGATAAAATTTCATGTTACTCCCATATGATATTCTTTTTTTGCTAGGACAAACAACAAATATAGAATGTAGTCCATGTTAAAATGTTTTACATGCCAAATATAGACTTATAATTAAATACAATACATTATAGCTTGTAAATTTATAATAAATTTATGCAAGAAATACATTGAACATTCTCTTATAGACAAAAATTCAATAATAATGGATATTCTTATTGGAATTGGAGGCTGATCTTTACCCCTTTGTGTTACAGTTCTATCTTGATGCTGGAAAGGGACATGTATACATGTACATTTTTGTGAAGATCAAGTTGCATTGAATTTCAAAGACTCCTTTTGTTGAATGTATGTCTTAAGCTTTCCATGGGCATGATAGACATTCTATTAATGCTAAGTGTGCACAAAGATGGTATGCTACTAACTTATAATGATACATATCATACAGGTGAACCAGAATTTACCATCATTATTGATGCCCATGCTTTAGTGCTTCTATTCCCATCATTTGATTTTTAAAGATACCAAACTTATTTACATATCATTTCAGTTTCCACTGGAGAATCTTAGAGTGGAGAAAAATGTGTTGAGGGCTCAATTAGAAGAGAAGGATGAGCTGAAGAGGGAAGGTTATTCAACATGTCACTTTGTAAGTGTAATTGTAATTTTTTATAAATTGCCTTCAAGTGACCACTCGAGCTGTTGTGATAGTTGAACAATCACATGTGTTTTTGCATATGCTAGATTTTGTTGGAGGTCCGTATGTCTATGAGGCTTGCACCATTAGGGGTGACAAGGCTTCCTCTGTATATAATATGAACTGTGCATGCTCTGTTTTGCATCTACTTTAAGCCAAATACGGCCAAAAGCCCTGCAGTTCTGCATTCCTATCCCTGATCTCTTTCCGATTAACACACACAACTCCAAAGGTGCACCCAAAGTGGTGGATTGAGGAAAATACAAACTTTCCAGGCCTTTTTATGTATAGTTACTTTCATGTTCTTGAACTAGACATGATCAGGTTAGAAGTGGAGCCAACCAAGACCAAACTAATTTTTAGCTATAGGGATGACTAGTGGTTGAATACAATCCAAGACAACCCAGTTGCAGCCTTGTCAAATATGTGAGATAATGACTGGATTATAGGTCAGATGGTGAAATTTCCTTCTGCATTGAGGGAAGCATTGCACTTTGTACAATGAGTTGTGGCAGCCACATCTTTGGCTAATAACTACATGCTTCTGAGGAGTATGCTCGGCTTCCCTGTAGGACAATCATGTTTGGTGCACATCTTTTCTACATCTTTGTTTAATAATTAACTCATGAATTTACCATTACATATTCCACACATTTTTTGTAGAGCAGGAATCATTATTTACCTTGTTATTATGTCTCATTCTTCACATGCCTTCATACAAATTGCCAAGGGAATTTCATCTATTGGGGAGTTTTTATATTGTTCTCTGTTGAATAAGCAAACATCACTCATAATTATTGAAGTTAGTTCTCTTATTGCTTTGATAGAGATGGAATGTAAATTTCTTTTTAATTTGATGAATAAGAAAACATGAACATTGCTTTGATAGAGATGGAATGTAAATTTCTTTTTAATTTGATGAACCAATGTACTGTCATGCTAACTGTAATCATGTACTAGTGATATTTTTTTATGAACATCGCACTTCTATTGCTGTAACTTGCAAGAGGAATTAACAATTCCTGAAAGTTTTTTTTTGGTAATGGTTTTTTCTAATTTTAGAGCTAAAACCTGAGAAGAGCATGAAATTGCATTAGGTCCTTGGAGGAATCTATCAAAGGAAAATGAAATTGCAAAGAAAGAAAGAAAGGTTTGCTTGGCCATTTGTCAGTTACTCTGTTGGTGGATTCGACTTGGATGTTGCAGCTGCTCTGTATTAGGACACTTGGTGGATTCAACATGGATGTTGAGTACAACTGCATATGTATTGGTAATGGATATGTTTGGACCTATTGTTGATAATGCAGGTGGCATTGTTGAGATGAGTCAGCAGGAAAATTATTTGCCCTTATTATTTTCTGCTTTACACTATTGTTGATAATGCAGCAATCACACAGTTGTTTACCCAGAGTTGGATGAAATAATAGAGTTTGTAAACATCCTGTTGGATGCAGAGAAAGATGACCTGCACATAAACAAGGATTTAGTCCAAATCTCTACAGTAAAGGAAACCAAGGAAGCCAATATGGATGTCACTCTAGAGAGATCAGTAAGTAGGAGAATTAAAGGAAGTGGCACAAAGATGAAGAGGCAAGGGTCTGCGAGAAAGATTGAGACTAACAGAAGAAGTACAAGACTAGAGGATTTTCAAAATCTAGCAGTGACATCTGCAGTAGATCAAAGTTTAATCACACCAAAGTCGATCTGTACAACCTAAGGAATGAATACATACTTAATCAAGAGAATCATGTTGCAACTCCTACAGTTTCTGGTTTATAAGCGGCTATACATATCGTTAATTCAGTTAATTCAGTCATTCACGCCTCCCTACTATTGTTCTTTTAAGTCAGTGAAGACTATATTGGCAAGTGAAGCCATCCAAGTTCAATGGAGCTTGGTAAACATTGGTGTTGTATTCAATATAAGGGGCAAGGTAAAATGTGCTCCCCGTGTAATTCAATATAAGGGGCAAGGTAAAATGTCCTCCCCATGTAATTCTCAATTGATTATAAATAAAAATTATTCATACTTTCAGAAAAGTGAGTTCATCTACAATTGACATTCATTTAGAAATAATGATCATGAATTGAAAACTGAATGACTAAAAGCCATAAAAATGTAGTAATACAGAACTAGTAGTCATTAGTGGCTTTTTTTATATGCCATTAAACTCAATAAGAACATTTTCATACACCAACATAATACTAAATAGTGGCATTTGTATAAAAGCCAATTGATGGATAGTGGCTTTTTTATAAATGCCAAATGATGGTTTAGTGGCCTTTATGTGGCATTTATTCAAAGCCACTAAAGACAAACCTTTAGTGGATTTTATAACTTAAGCCACTATCTTCCTAGTGGCATTGGCGCTAGAGGCATTTTTTTAAATGTCAACAAATGTCGCTAAACCTGTTTACTGGCTTTTATTTTTTTTAGTGGCATTTTTGAAAGGCCGCTAATGAGTATGCTTGTTGTAGTGAAAATTATGCCACCCTGCTGATGTAGAAGAATGGAAAATATTTGATGTGAATTATCCAATGTTTTCTAGTGACTCTCGTAATTTTAGGCTAGGCGTAGCATCTGACGGCTTTAATCCATTTGGAAACATGAGCAATTCTTATAGTATATGGCCTATTATCCTCATCCCATATAATTTACCTCCTTGGCTTCGTATGAATCAAGATTATTTTATTCTATCAATTTTGATTCCCGGGAAGAAGTCTCCGACCTATAAGATTGATGTTTACTTGCAACCACTGATTGAGGAGTTAAAAGAGCTATGGGATGTAGGGGTCAAAACATATGATGCAGTTTCAAAGAAATATTTTGACATGCATGCTACATTGTTATGGACAATAAATGATTTTCTTGCATATGGATATTTGTCTGGGTGGTCAACCCAAGGTAAATTAGCATGTCCTTGTTGTCATAAGGATACTTGGTCTCTCAGATTAGAATATGGGGGAAAGTTTTGTTACATGGGCCATCATAGATTCTTACCACTAGATCATAGATGGAGGTGTGATGAACGTGCATTTGATGGGAAAAAAGAAACAAGACCTCCTCCCCAAGAGATATCTGGAGAAGATGCTCTGATACAATTGAATGAAATATTTATGTCTATTCTTGGAAAAAGAAAGAAGAGATCTCGAATAGAGAAGCTAACACATGCTTGGAAGAAAAAAAGTATTTTCTTTGAGCTTCCTTATTGGAAGACTTTTCGTTTGCGCCACAATCTTGATGTCATGCACATTGAAAAAAATATTTGTGACAGTTTAATTTGAACAATAATGGACGTTGATGAAAAAACAAAGGAGAATTCAAAAGCTCGTAAAGATTTAAAAGCTATGCAAATTAGGAAAGAGCTCTTACCTAGATATGTAGATGGAAAACTAGAAGTTCCAGTAGCATGTTTTACTCTATCTGAGGAGGAAAAAAAGATCCTTTTTGATTTCCTAAAAGAAATCAAGTTTCCTGATGGACTTTGCTCTAGTATGTCTAAATGTGTGAATGTTAGTGAGCGCAAAATATCTGTCATGAAATCTCATGATTTTTATGTATTTTTGCAAAAAGTCCTTCCCTTTGCAACGCATGGGTTATTAGAAAAACCTATATTTGAGGCATTAACAGAACTGAGTATATTTTTCAATGAGTTATGCTCTAAAGTTCTATCTGTAGAAGATCTGCATAGATTGGAGAAACATATCACTGTCACATTGTGTAAAATGGAGCAGATATTTGTACCATCATTTTTTGATGTGATGATGCACTTGCCCATTCATTTGGCGAAACAAGCAATTCTTGGAGGTCCTGTTCAATATAGATGGATGTACCCCATTGAAAGGTAACATCTATAATTTGTTTATTTTTATTTTATAATATGGTATAAAAAATTGGCTGGATCTTGTAGGTATCTTCAAACTCTGAAATGATATGTGCGCAAAAAAAACCGACCAGAGGGTTCAATAGCTAAGATGTACATCACTAATGAATGTTTAGTCTTTTCCTCAATATATATGAAAGAGAATGAAATTAGTTCTCATCAGCCAAGATACAATGATATAAGAGAAACAACAACGTCACCACAATTGTCAATTTTTAAGCAAATTGGAAAACCGTTATCAACAGGAACCATCAATAGCCTTAGTGTTACCAAATGGTTACAAGTGCACAAGTATATTCTGGAAAATTGTGATGTTATATTACCATTTATAAGGTAACTTAGTTCAATTTTTTAGTCTTAGATTATTATTTTATCAATTATATTGTTATACTCGTCATTCATGTTATTTTAGAGAGCACAAACAACTTATCCAAGAATTGGGTGTCAACAATATCAACGCGGTACATGAGAAGTTCTTCTTTGAATGGTTGGAGAGGCGTGTGAGTATTAATTTTAATCACTCCAACTACTTTGTGAAACTAAAATGATGTTTATATGAATTTTAAATTATCTATTTTTCTAGGTGTTTCAATTGCATAAAGAGGGTAAGGTGGATGATGAACTTCTAAGCTTGGTTCGTGGACCTAATAAGGAGGCATCATTTTATACTGGTTTAGACATTAATGGATTCAAATTTCAAAATCAGTACCGTGACCAAAGGTTGACAACACAAAGTAGTGGTGTTGTAGTCAAAGCGGAGACAGAAAATGAACCCTTTTTTATTATGGTGTTTGGGATGAAATTATGGAGTTGACTTACACTGGTGGAAGACGAGTTCACATTAATAGATGTGAATGGTGGGACATGCATGATATACAAAGAGGCTTTGTGCAAGATAAATATGGATTTATTAGTGTAAATATGAAGCGTAAACTGAAAACCAATGAACCATTTGTTTTAGCATCTCAAGTGGAGCAATGCTTCTATGTTAATGATCTTTCTAGAAAGAATTGGGCTTTTGTTATTAACGCATCACCACGTAACTTCTACAACATGGAACATGAGAATGAAGGATATGAAGTTGTTCTTGAAACTGAAAGTGCATTTCAAGAACATGAGTCTAATACAAATATGACTTCATCATTTCCATTAGATGCATTTGAAATTTGTAACTGGAAGAAGCTTGATGTTATGAAATCCTTATCCACGGAAGCTGCTAAGAAACATGGATGGCTAGACAAAGATGGAAATCATTCTTGGGAATCGACTACTTGAATATGCTATGTTCAACAATTTGCTTGTAATCGATTCATTGATTTTTAAGTTTTTTGGAATTTTTGAATCTGTTATAAACCACATTTGACATTAAATTATTTTCAAGTGATTTTAAATATTTTCTTTTGATTTCATCAAAAATTTCAAAATCAATATTTTAAATATAAATCAATACATTTTAGATATATGCTTACAATGAATTTCTTGAGACACATGTAGGAAACATGGTCAATCTATATACTGCAAGAAACAAATTTGTAGGTAATCGGGAGGTTCTTGTGGCAAACCGTTGTAGCAAAAAGTAAAGTAAGTAGTATAATATTATCAATTTGAAAGGTGTTTGTTATGGCCAACTATTGTGTTAACTCAATATTACTTTTATATTTTTGTACATATCCTTTAAAGAAGGGAAATTCTAGTACAACAGTGGCCCAAACTGGTCATGGTAGTAGAATGGAACAACAGATGATTGGGGAACATGGTATATATTTTATAATCAGAAATTGTTTTATGCTAATGAGGTAGTATTCTTCTTGGGAGTTATTTTTCAGATCAAATTTAATTTTAAATATACTTTAGAGCTTCAACATAAGGGAGAAAGATCCATCCAAGAATCTGAAAATGGACTTCCATATGCCACAAAGGGAGATGATTTTATGTTGTATTTACAGAACTATGGATATCTTTTGAAGAAACAACTACACCAAGGTCATGACTATTATTTTATTATATTATTTCTGTGTATGAAAACATAAAAAGAGCTAATAAATGTAGAAAATACTGTAGATTAAATTTAATTAATAAGCTGAAATAGATTTGTTCCAGTTGAAAATTTTTGGTTGATTCTACAAACAAATAAATTCTATTTCTGTTAGATTTACTTTCCCCACTACTCTGACACTAATAATATTTGTACTTCTAAAAAACTACTTCTATTTAGGACCGAGTCATGCCACTCAGGGGAGATAATCAGACATGACAAGTCAAAGTTATCGGCCTGAAGAGACTAATGTTGATAGTTTGAGATTTGGTATGTGTCTAAGTAATATTCAACTAATAAGTAACATTTTCCTATGAATTATTCAGTCATTATTTTCAAGAATGTAGTGCATTTCAGCTACAAAATTTACTATTCACATCAACTTGCATTTTTAGGATTTTTGCAAGACAGTACATGGGCATTGAATGATGAGGAACCTTATCTAAGTGACATGTAGCGTGAAGAAGTGACTCACATTAAGGATACTAATACTGAAAGCCATATGGAGGAGGATGGTGTTTCAATATGGAGGATACATATGGGCAAGAGGATCTTAAGGCCACAAGCTATAAATCTGCCCAATGAGAATCCCATTAAAAATTAATCTTTGATAAGTATAACTTTTGAAACAGTACCCTTTATACCCTCAAATGTTTTATAAATTCTTCTTGCTTAAAGTGCAATTAGTTTGAATGACAAGGTTTTTCGTGCATATAAACTTCATGTTTAGGTGTTATGAATAAAAAAATAGGTGCACAACCTAGTGAGGATCTTCATATATATGATTTGTTCCAGGAAGCCACCTCAGATGTACAACCTAGAGAGGATCGATGTAAAATTTATGCATAACTATATACATGTGTTATATTATGTATTTATATGTAGTGATAAAGTTTCAATTATATTTCAGCCTTTCAACATGATTAACATGATTTTACCACAGATACAATCCCTACAGGTAGAAAAATTATATTTTCTCATGGCATGTGTTATATTATGTATTTTTATGTGGTGATAAATTTCTTATTATATGATAGATTTTCAACAAGAAGAACATGATTTCACCATGGATACACAACATGAACATTCTGTGGGCAGTGATGATTTTGGACTATGGGAGATAAATATCCGTAAGAGGCCTTTAAGGTTGCAGACCATTCATAGTCAATCACAGCAAGATGCTAATCCAAATCATGTCGTGGAAGGGGCATATATTAACCATGGTAAAAGTACTTATATTTTCTCATATTTTGTAGGTTAATATAAATGAAATACCTATAAGTTGTTTTCCATGTCTTAGAACAACCCAAAAAATAGAGGGTTAGAGGGAAAGAAAAAAACTTATGTTTGAGGAGGATCGGAACAAATGCTAAAATAAAGATAGAATTCAACAGTGATGGTAGTATGATAGATAGAGATGGAAGTCGACTTTTAGCAAGTCGGATTGGAGCTATTGTTCGGAACTCGTTAAATGCACCACTTAGTTATTCAAGATGGGATCGCGTTCCAGTTGAAAAGAAGGAAAACAATGCTACAAATGATCCAGGTTTAATTTAATTAGCATAAATTTGTACTCTATATTAGAGAAGTTCCATTGACTATATTTTATTAACACAATTCCACGATCATTTCATTATTTATGATAATGAGTTATTACCTGAGGAAAATAATTTAAGGACGTGTTTCATATATCAATCTTTGGAAAAGGTGTGACATGATTTTAAGGGTGAACTGTTTAAACTCTATGAAAAGTACGCCACTGACAATGAAGCTCTAAAAAATTTTCCTTCATATGTTACAAAACCTGATTGGGAGTTTCTTATTAAAAAATATTGGAAAAGTGACTACTTTCAGGTACATATCAGATAAACATTAGCTATTATTCATTATGTTGGCTATGTTATTTAATTTGTCATTTAATTCCTTTCTTGCCCATTCTCAAGGTTGCTAGTGCTCGTAACAAAATCAGACATTCTAAGCAGTCAATGCTTCATTGCACCAGAGAACTCAATTTAGTGTTGTAGAACATGAAGATGTAAGAAATATGATATGTTTTTTTATGGTTGTACTAGTGTAAGGGTATATTTAAGAAATAATAATCTAGAATTGCATCATATTTTAGGCCACCAAAAATAATGGGATTACACCAAGTCGAGTGAGGATGTTTGAGTTGACTCGAACACGAAAAGACAAGAAGCTCGTAGATGTTGTTACTGAAGAAAAAATGGTATGGTTTTTTATATGTAATATTGTCCAACCTGCTAAATAATTACTATGTAATAGTCATATTAATAGTTTTGTTGGTTTTTCAGGATCAGATTAAGGAATTAGTGTCTCAACTTGAAGAAGGAACATTTGATATAAGTGATGAAGAAATTTGTTTGAGGATCTTTGGACCTGACATATCTTGCCATATACGTATGTGAGGTAGTTCTTTGGGGGGTCCACTTTTACATAAAAATCCTACTCATATCAAAGAAATAGAGAAATACAAGAAACAAGCAGAGGATGCACGAGTGTGACTAGAACAGGAAGAAAATATAGTGCATGATGCACGGGCTAGGGCAGAAGAAGCCAATGAGAATGCTGATAAAGCTCACAAATGCATCAGAAACTTATATGCTATTATACGGTCTAGAAAGGATACAGATTGGATGGATGTCGATGAGGTACATATTATTTTATAAAACATTTATGAAATACACACGAAGGTTCTTGTTTTGCATAATAATACCATTTAATTGCAGGTTTTGGAGCATAATGAGAATACAGGAATCCAAAATTTGGATTGAAGACATATTGTATATTTGTGCAACCAACAAGCATTTGGATTTATAGATTATTAAGTTTTTTATTATTTGTCTATATGAAAGTGTAGAGAGGAAATCTAATTCTTGTTTAGTGCTAGGGATGTTGTCATCTTCTAGATAGATAGGTTTTGCTTTGTTATGTATTTTCACATATTTCTATTATTGTGAGTAACTTCCTTCTTATTTGAGCTATGTTGAAGACTTTTTTCAGTCAGGGTTTGTGATTGAATTCTAGACCATTTTTTTGTCTTTCCTATCTTATTGATAATGCGGGGGTTGTGCCTTGATGGTTCCTTAAGGATGTATTGATTTTAATAAAATCTTATCTATACATATTCTATACTATTACAAAGTATGAATTTATTTATAATATGAATTTATTCATAAACATTTGGTTTTTGTTTTCTTATAACTCTAGCTTGAGGTCATAGATTTTTTTGTCATGCTTATGCTTGTTGATTGTAGAAAGATTGTTTATACTATTTTCTCGTTTGGTTCATTGGGATGACTTCTAAATTTTAAGAGGTGACTACACGTTGTTATTGATGATTGATATATGTTGTGTTTAGTTTCTAAATGTGTCCTTTCTTGTTGTTATGTTCTTCAAACATTATTCAATATGAAGAATGAAGATTATGTGATTAGCTATTCTATAATGTTAAGTGCATGTTGGCTTTGAAAGATAGTGCAATCCTCGAGGTAAGTAGTATTTTGTTGATTAAACTATGCTAATTGCCCAGGTACTATTCACGATACTACCTTGCTTATGCAACATTTCCTGCACTATGAAAATAAAGAAAGTCAACCTGCAATATATGTGGACAATCAATCCCACAAGGTAAGTACAAAATCTCAAATTCTTCCTATTTTTTTGAATTTGAAAATTTCCATTCCAAACTAAATGTTTAAGTTAGATAGCAATAAATGTGGTTTCCATTAAGTATATGGATCTAATAAATGAGAAATTATGTATGTATGAAACATTAGGCAATGATTTTTATATGCTGTTATTGATTTCATAGAGGTTTTGAAGATAGGAAGTGGGTCAGTGGTGCCTCTAATTCATTTGTTCTTCTATTTTCTATGCACAAATCCAGGAGATTGGATCCAACTCAATGGAAGAACTTCCTATAGAATAAGCATATGTATAAATATCTTTAGGAATTCAATTTGACAAGAGGAATGGGGATTTGTACGTTGTTGATGCTTAATTTGGGCTTCTCAAGGTTGGTTACATTGTGGCCAGGTTGCCCAGTTCGCTATAAAAGTTGAAGTTTTACCCTTCAAACTTTAGCAGTGACTCAGACAACAATGGATAATCTAGGGAACAATTACTTCACCAACAACAGACATTACTAGTGAAGGTATGTTATGACCATCGCTATTATTGTTATTTTTGTTGGCATGGAATTTCTTTGTTACTTCATTAGATTTGTTGGTGGTGTTTCTCCTTTGTGTTTGTCAGGAACCGCATGCAATTTATGTTCACTACTAAGTATTTTGAGAGGCGGTTGAAGTATGGATCTATTACAAAGAAAACCAGACTTCAAAATGAATGGTTGTTAGCTAACTTTTTTTGGATTACATAACACAGAGACTTGTTCTATGAAAACAAGCAATGGAGGCAAAGTATAGTAGAAAGAAAAACCAAGGTATTCCAGTAACCTAAAAATTCATGATGAGAAACTGGAGTGGATGATCTTTATATTTTTTACCATTACCTGGCGTTGGGATATGTAGGAATGTACCAATAAGGTCCATATGATATTCTACCTCTAAAATGCGACTTTAACAAAAAAGAAATCTAAATTGTAGGCACTAATTTGTATAATACAGTCCAACCTATTGTCCTCTTTCAAAGGTTTACTAAAACAGACCGCACCGTGCTATGATCGAGCCACAATGGAAGAAATTAGAGTAGATACTGAGCTTGCTACTACTTTTTAAGCTTGCTTGTAGAATGAGCTATGATAATGAAAATGTGGTATGCATATGTTTATTGAACTTGGCTATATTTTATTGCTTTTTAAATTCTATGAGAAAACCTTATCTCATCTAACCATGTGCATGAATGGGAGGAGAGGGTTTTGAATTTTCTTGATCATTATTGACAATGCCATGATACACCCTGTACCATTGCCTTGTATGCAGGCTTCACACACATTGCATTGTACACATGCCTCACAGATATTGCCTAAACAAACAAGTTGATGCATCACATATGAGTAAACATGTGAGTGCTTATATACTCTATAAAAGTTAAATAATAAACTCGCCTTTTGTTTTCTTGCATGTCAATGTAGTAATTTGTTCATTTATGACATACTTTAATTTGACTTACATGCCAATCATGTGGTGATCTAGGTTTTTTGGAATCTCTTCTTTCTTGCCCAGTTCAATGGAGAAATAATTCGAAAAAGCATCAAAATGCTTATGGGAGCAATCCAAATCGAAATCTTTTCAAAGATGGATACACGTTTTGGCCATCAAATGAAGTCTTAAGGTCGCAGGATTCAATGAAATGGAAGGTACTTAGTAGAGATGTATTATCAATAGCTGTTCTTTTTGTTGTCAATTAGATATCACATTTTGAACTGAAACTATGTATGGACTCTTTTGGCAGTGCATCAAGGCTTCAAATATTTGCGGTTGTAGTCCTACAATGTTTATTTTTAATACAATCATGCATTTCTAACAAAGATTCCAGTGATAAGAGAAGTTTGCTGCCTAAAAATCCACAGAAAGTGCAAGCTCCGAAATTGGATGATTCTCATCTATTACCAAAAACACATCACGTGAGTTGTGTCACCCCTTTATCATTATATTTGGAGTTAAGTACAATTATTCTACTTTCCGATTTTGACATCTGAAAGTAAATTTGTATTATTGTTGTTCTTAGTAATCTTACTGTATGTTTTCTATTGAATTCCTCTTAACAACCATGCCTGATCCTATGATCATAGGGTGCTTTCCTAGAGCAAGTGGAACATGTAAAATCAAGTGTCATCCTGTTACAATTGTCGAATATCATGTGTATGAATGAAGATACATGTAAAGATTCATGAATGATACCAAGGGAACTTCATCCTGAGATCTGCTCAAGACTGGGGTCATGGCTCAATTCACTGAAATCATCAAAGCCAACTACAAATAGCATTGCTCTATACTTCATTCTCGGAGGGAATAGTAATTTCAGTGAGCTAGCTAGACTATCCATTCTGTCTTGCTAATTTAGTAATCTAGAAAAAATCTTTATGGTGTTTATATTTGGTTTAGTTTATGATGAACTGTTGATGAATGTACTCAAGAGAGCTTGTATCTTTCAATCCACTCCAGAAGCTGCTCTAGTCCTTAGAATTCCATCCATCGAATTATCTATCAGGTTACACAGTATGTAGTGAGTTTATATACATGGCTTTTCCTAAGATGTTATATGCTTGGGGTAGTAGTCTACCAAATTTATTGGGGCTTGCCTGAGTCATTTTCTGGCAAGCTAAATTAGTGAAAAATTATTAACTTCAACAATGTTACAACTGCTTTCGTCAAAATGCTTGTTTGGGATGTTGGGGAGTCCTTACTATTTATCTCATTCCATTAATTTAGTTGTTGAAGTTGCTCTTTTTCTGTAGCATGTCATTTATATACGAATGTGGAATAGGTGCTTTCTATTTTCAGTTCTTCACTAAGTTGAGCTTGCGATGGGGTGTTGGGGCGGGATTGGGTGAGAGTGGGGGCTTCGATTCAGCATCACAACAAATTTGTGCTTGTGTGAACTAGGCATAAAAAGCAAGGATTTATGTTATTTTTTTCTATGATCAATGGCTTGTTTGATCGATTTGCCCCATTGCATGGCAAAAAATCATTTTTCTTTGTGCCCAAAAGAGGGCCAGTTGTAGGGATTCCATGTCTGGCTCTACGTAGAGACATGTGTTTTAAGTATTCTAGAAATTAGTTTGATGGGTTAACATAGATATTATTCTAGCCTATATCGTTCAGTTTGTCTCTGTGTATAGCTCTGGTTGTTGTTTTTGAGAAAAATATGTAAAAAAAAATTTCTATTTCCTTTTGTTGTCTCATATATGAGCTGTTTGGTTTACAGGATGTAGTCATGGAGTAGCTCTATCCATTTCCTATCAGTTCCCGAACACCTCAGGAGGATGCAACTATTGGCATACCAAATCCGGAGGCAATGCTTCACACGTTCTACAATCCATGTTGGAGAGTTGCATATGAATCTGAATGACACTCAAAATGAAAAGTTACGATGCCAACTCATGCTGGAAGCCATATTCAGTCTGTTTAAAAAGGAAGATTTGGACATTGATTTAGAAGAAAATTTAGTGCAAGACCTTCAATACAAAGGAGAACACCTCAAATTCACCTCAAAAGAAGCAACCTTGGTCAAGCAGTTGGACTCAAGAAAATGGGCAAGCAGGTCCTCTGCTGCATGCACGGGGTACCAAAATGAAATGAAGTGGGAGGATTCCAAGCATTGATAATTGCTTTGATTGTGGTTATGGAACCAAAAATGAAGATTTACAAACATTAGCGAATTGATTCCATTGCAGCGCTGCATTATTCCAGCTCATACTCCATTACCGCTATTTTAAAAATTCAATACTCTGAACCTATATTAATGTGCATTAGTGGCCATGTATATACATGTTTTTGTAAACGTGAAGCTATTGGAAAGATGAATATATGAACATATTGATCTGTTGCATTTCACAGATCTAATGTGTATACCAGCTTGACTTGAAATAATATCCAATGTTTATTCAATTTGCTACTTCAAAGTATTCATGGTATGTATGTGTGCTTACATTAATATAAGTGCAGATCAATACGAAATAAAATACATGACAGAAATTAAAATATTCTAATAGATAAATTGACCACTGCACACATTTGAAAGCTTTTAATACAACTGAAAATGCTTGTTTTATTAGTATAATTGTTTGGCATCTTTGCACGAAATTGGAGTTATTGTCCGGCTTCTTTGCAAGCCGGTTTTGTTATTAATCCGGCATTACTGTCCGGCATCCTTGTAAGCCAGTTATGCTATTAATCTGGCATTTCTGTCCGACATCGTGTGATGTCGATTTTTTATTAGTCCGACGTCTTAGGAAATGCCGCAGCCAGAAGCGGCACCATTAAAAATGGCATGAAACCGGCATATTCAGAAACGCCAAAAAAGATTGAATCTGACACAAATCAGGCCCAGTCACGACATTTTAAGCTATCAGAGAAATTTTTGTTGTAGTGATATGTGTAGTATATGGTGTCTTTCACTACACACTAGCTAAATTACATGTGTAGTAAGTACTAATTTTTTTTTTCTATACATGAACTACGTATACAAATTGTAACCAATGCCATCTCTCCCTACATATCATAACTACAAATTGAATTGTAGTTATATATTTAGCTACAATGGAAACTACATTTTTATGTGTAAGGACATTTTTTACATACAATTAGGGTTACATATGAATTTGTAGCCAGAGGAATAACTAACTACAACTTTGAAAAATATAGCCGGTACATGGGTATAAGCTATATATTATAAATGTAAGAATAAATGTAGTCAAAGCTTTTAGCTTGAAATTTTGAGGTTTTTGCTACAAATTTTTTTTTTAGTCAAAGATCATATTTTTTGTAGTGTGTGGGTTTAGAGAGAGAGAGAGAGAGAGCACTCTATTCGGGTCAGCAACTTTGAAGCGGCTGGCAGCGTGCCATCACCAACTGCTATAACCTTGAGCTACTCGGTATCTCTTGCTGAGTGGAGCTGTGACTGACATGCGATAAGACGCCGGACAAGTCTTTGTCTTGCTCGCGTCAAATAAGATTGGATGACACCCTGGAAATGGAAACCGCAGGGTAAAGCTAGCAGAGGAGAGGGGAGGGAAAGTGGTGCGCCTTTTATCGTTTAGATCCTGCCGGCAAACAACCGGAGGATGGAAACCACGAACCAACGCGGCAGAGGAGAGAGCTAGGGAATTAGAGTAACATCGTGGTTCCAGGTCGATGGTATGCTAATTTCATGCCATATACGAACAACACACGGAACTGACGACACTGACTGGGTTCATATAGTTTAAGTTATATCTAAAGTGCAAATATGAGAGAAGATTGGGATCGGTTTCCTAGAATCAACGCAATATAAATCTAGTGAAATCTAACTCATTGGATCAGATTCAGTAAATATCAGACAAAGAGGGGGAGGGGGTGGAAGACTCCGATAATAATATTTATCTGTAATATATTAGCACACAAGTTTGGTTAATTTGACGCCATATTAATATTTATCTTAAATCCAGCATGTAGATTACAAACAAGCCGTGTATTATATCTCAAATTAAATACAAGTAGCTATTGCTAATAAAAATATGGGAGCAATTTATGGTACATGGAAAAGGAACACGTAGAAAGAAAAAGTTCCGTAGCCAGGCGAACCGAGCGCACACACAAATGAAGTCATCATCTCACATTACAATTTGTATGGAAGTAATACAATGTTGTATCCATTAGAAAAATGAAGAACAGCGTCATTATCTGCAGACTTGCTTATATCTTTTTTCATCAAAATAATTAGTGGTAGTCATAAGTAGAATAGAAAGCTCCATACAATGTAAAAGCAGGTTCACAAAGGTTGAGGTATAAAAACAGTTATCATTTATACAAATAAACATTTGTAATTTAAAACTTAAAAGTTGATCGGCCAAAACTGTTCAAGGTCTACTTTTTGGTTGCCGTTGCCAAATATGGGCGGGGATTTTCCAATCACACGTATACATTCTCTACTCTACAACGAGAAAACCGATCTGAACCTGCCTTGTTCAATATATATACATAACTGGTAATTGGATAACTGGAAGCAAATGTTGACGTGGGTGAATTGACGAGATGGAGGCGAGGCAGTAATAGATCCAATCCAAAGTCGGTTGGTGAATTTGGATTCATTCCACTAGTAAATCGACACCCTAAAAGTATACTGTAGTGGTGGGTGCTCGACACACTATTCATTGGCGTCCACCTCGACACTCTATTCATTGGCGTCCACCACACCACACGACACTACACCCCGGGGTGGCCTTAGCTGATTTTGGGTCAAAGTAATATATACACCAAACTATATTAATCAATGGTACCACCTGAAATGAAACAAAAATCTGGAATAACCATGACCTTTATGACCTTAACCGGTAGGACGTTTATCGTATCTCTTCAGCTTCTTGCTTCGTGATCTGGCAAAGTTTTATTAGCAGCGGTGACTGGAGGTGGAACATGCCAAATTTAGGCAGTAGGCATTCTTTCAGGCCTGGCCAATCTAGTCAGCAGGTTTTCTGTGTTTCATTCATGAATTCAGAGAATTGGTGGTGTGTTTCCAGTCACGCCAAGTAAGAAACCCAATCGCGACATGGCTTGTTCACAAATAAGATTTGCGGAGAAACGAATTGAGCGCGTCGTCATCGAAGTTTAAATTTGGCAATGTAATAAAGCAAGTTAATTTCAGTGGGATCAATTAGATTCCTTGAGCAGGTAAGTGGATGATAAGATATATAGGCAGCCTAAAGCGCTTCTCTGGGCACACGACAGTCCATTAATTGGTCCACCAGCAGAACGGGACTTAACTGGTTTTGGTCGGGACGTTCCACCACAAGGAAAAGCAAGTTACGGTATTTTGGCGTCTGCACCTCTTTACATACACTTCACTACTGAAAAATAAAGTATAGGTGACATTTAAGTATGTAACCTTTTACCAAAAAAGTAACATGATTAACTATTACCTGAATGTCACATATTTAGAGTGGGCTTTGTGCAATGTAACTTATTTGAATAAACGTCATCTAGTGGTTTTCACATTTTAAAATAGGACAATATACGTGACATCATAGTATATCACCCACATTAAAAGAACCACACATATTGATGTAACCCATTTCATCAAAAGTGAAGACAGTTATTATCAAAAAGTTAATATGTCACATGAATGTATGTAGGTGTATGTGCATGTATTGTCCAATAATGGACAGAAATTTCATATTCCGGTCACCAATCAAATGCAGAATTTTTTTGCAGTAAATTCAAGTGATTTCAGTAGAAAACTATAAACAGTTTGTCATCATCTAGACATCACAAATGGATAACGAATAATTTCGTTTCTTATAAAAAGTAATTTGTTACATAGTCATCATGTTTAATTTGTTTACATTCATACACATGACCCAAATACACCTTGACATAATCATAAACCCAAATATGAATTGAATCGGAAGTTCAAAAAAACCACAACCAGTTGATCCCATATGGGTAAACCCGGGCAAATCTGAACACAAATTGAACATTGCAGTCTGAAATTAGGGATATCCCAAGGTACCGAATAGAAGCTTGTCCTATATAGAAACTGTATGTTCCTTTGTGCATGCATTGTCCAACTTCTTCATTCTTTACTTGATACAGTAAAAAAAGTTAATTGTTGGTAGAGCCAGCTTATTTCGTACTTTACCGAAGTACAACAGCAGTGTCATTCCGATTTCTCAATAATCTCCATCTAAACAAACAAAAAGACAATAATAGTCGTGAATAGAGCAACAAAATATTGAATGATGTCAAGTTATAATTGACCCATGCTGATTGTTAATTGGGAACGAGTCTTGAAATTAAGAGCACAGTTATAGTATACTATGACGAGTATGATTTGTTATGTTTAATGGAAATAATGAGAAACTGTATGAATGTCTTTGTACTATAGTACTTATAGAATAGAAATAAATTAACTTCTGGCTATACTGAATTAAGAGGATTTCTCTTATACGGAGCATTTGACTAACATACCAAAAAATACAAGAAAGAGAACATTGATGATATGCAGTTCTTACCTACTAGGTATTGTTGTCCTGTTGCTAGCCTTCTCTTTTCTTCAGACGGATCATGTGAGGTCAGCTACCACATGTTTTTGATGTTCATTTTGAGATCATGCTTAAACAATTGAGCAACATAGCACGATTTACACTCTCTCGCCGTTCATGTAGGCATTAGAGATGAAGTCTGGATATATATATATATATATATATATATATATATATATATATATATATATATATATATATATATATATATATATATATATATATATATCCTTGCTCTTGGCCTGGAGAAGATGGTCCTACACATTCCTATGGGCAATGATCATGATGCCCAGATCTGATTGACCCATAATTCCAACCTTGACCTTGCCTAGCTTCGTCCTTGTCCTTGGCCTTGCCATTCCTACCATCAAAAGACGGTGTTAGTATCGCCATGATGCCTCTCATATAGGAGTTCCTCCATGCTGCTCGCACTACTACATACAGGAGTACCTCCAAGTTGTTCACACTACTAAGAAATGGGTAAATTATGATACAGAATTACTGGTAACTTGGGAAAATTGTGAAAGTAACAATTAAAATGCAAAGGTTGTTATAGAATAAGCAAACTGGCTAATGATTATATCTAGAATCAGCGTGAAGGAAGGAACAATTAAGTGAACAAACCTATACATGTAGATGTCTTCTCTATCACCATAAGCCTTCCTACATGCATAGCAGAAGCTGACTTCTCTAAGGGCAGTGTTTATCTTCACAATGAACCTATGCTTCCTGTACCATACAATGAAGACTACTCCTTAGACCTTGGATGTGGTGCAGCTCTCTACGAGCTTGATGAAAAACCTAGAAGAAGGGAGATGGAAAGAGAACAAGTCAAGCAGCTTGGTCATATAAATGTAGCCTTGTAGTATTCATTAGTGAAAGCGATATGGGCCTATGGCTATGACCTAAAGGTCTTTGGTTGAATGGATATACCAATTATCAGAAACTCAATCTTTAAAGGTGCTATGACTAAAACTAGATCATCCATATGAAGAATGTTATGGTGGAGACCAAGTAATGTGCTAGGTAATTTTTAGCAACGACACATGTATGAAAAAAAAAAGAATCAAGTGTGCATCTATTTTATATAGGATATTGAAAGACCATCACCATCCACCTTACCTGAAGAATCATCCAGTAGGAGTAGATGATGCAAATGTAAATGAGAAAGAGGAACCCAAGATGCTAGTCGTGGATCACACTAGATGCCTTCTCCATTACCAAGACCCATCTCTTCTAGGTCTTTTCTACAAAAAAGGAAATATCAAATTTATCAAGATCGTTAAGTGAAATTGTGAAATATGATTATTAAGAATAGCACTAGCAGTGAAAAACATTGTTTCTAACTATCAACTATATTTGTATGACTCAGAAAAAGACCATTACAAACAATCTTAGAAGGATAATACAAAATAAACAAGTACCTATAGATGAGCTTGGATATTTCAAGGCTATTGTTTAGAAGATAGGCATGGGAAGGATTTATGCTCTAGAAAATAAAATGAGAGGTTTCTATCAGACTTCCATCTCATGCTATGTAAGAAGTGCTTGCAATCTGATGAAGAAGAAAAATAAAAGATTCATCATCAATATGAACCACAAAAAAATGACAACTTATAAGTAGGGGTTCATCAATTAACCTACTTACAGCGCCAAATCATAAAATCCAACCAGCTTCCCTACAGATCCCAAGCTAGGAAGAGTTTCACCCTATCTTCACAGGTGGAGATGGAGAGTTGCACTGGTAAAGAGTAATAAATGCAATAAGAAAAGAGTCATGCTTATCTTGAACATTACTCTAGGTAAACATAACACTTATTTTATTAGTGAAACATAAACAATTGCGAACCCTACAGCACAGCCATGTTTATGGTTGTTGGGGTTGTCTTCTCTGATTATCAGGTAAGGAGGTTGAGTAGGAGACAAGTGATATGATTGCAGAAACAATCACAACACATAAGACTTCTACAAAATCCTACTACTAACATTGGATGTTATGGAGGATAACATTATTCAAAGCTGACACTATATATTTGTAAAGGAACGATCATCCTTACATTGCCCCTGGTCAATGTAAGTTGCCTTATACTTTCCAAAAAGGTCAGATCCCTCCCTTGTCAGTTTGAAAAGATAAAAAATTATCATTCCCTCTGGTCTCCACAAACAAACCTTTAGTTTGCACTTTGAAGAAGGGGTGAGTCATCCCCCATAAGCAGCAACAACCAGGCCAAACAAGGAGTGACTACGCCTACATAGGCGGTTGAGCATATACTTCTCCATGCCAATAGGACATAAATTACAAAATCTAATTCTTTCTAACATTAGTAATAATATATGTATGTTTTGATGCATTAGATTTAGTTTTAAAAAATGTATATTTTCCTAAATAAGTTTGCCTTTTGAATCAAAAGCACTTTAGTAAGGAGACTCCACAAGCAAACAAGCAAGGACTCTACTAGCGCACCAACAAGGTCTCCACTACTACACCATCAAGGACTCCACATAGTCATGTGAATCATGTGATGAAACTTTCTACAAAATTTATAGACTTGTACCTAAGGGTAAATTCTAGAGTCTCCTAGTATCCTATTAAATATGGCCAAGATCCATTTTCATATATAGATCTAGATTCTACTAGACTCATATGCCATCGTGGTGCCCCACATCTTGGATCATTGTAATCAACTCTTAACACTAGAGTATCATATAGACATGCCTTAATCTTCCATCAACAACAGTGGAAAACATGACTAATAGGGGAAACCATAAGAAACTATGACAAGTTCCTAGTAAATCTAATAATTATACAATAGAATGGTAACAATCAATTAAACTCAAGGAAGACAAAGAGCTTGGAGACAATAATTATGAGGCCATGTCACAAACATACGCACAAAAATTTGAGTTGCAAATAAATCAAAAGTTAAGAAACTTAAATGTTGTCTGTATTATGATAACATTATAGACATTTAGGGACCTAAACCAAATGATTTACCTTTGACACTGATCTTAAATCTCCATTCCCAACAAAGCAGTATATTTGAACAATTTGCTTAGAAAATGCAAAACATATATAAAGGATAACATTAATTTGGTCATTTAATTTGTAAGAGGTTAGGAAATGGCTTGAGAGCCAAAAATGTGCTTTCTTAAATCCAATTAGTATCATCATCAAATGATTGTTATACCTTTGGCTTGCATCAACTATAGAAATCGACATCATGCTCTGCCCGAGTCTTCACTTGAGCATCCTTCATCAATGTGATATGAAGACAAAAAGAAAAAGAATTTGTTAACTACAATAGCTACAATTGTGCTTGCAAAATACCATGGCTACCACCTAGGCCCCCTAGGCTCTAGGTGGGCTGCCTAAAACTAGGGTCCCTAATTATCATACCTTGTATTTCTTCTCACATCCACCAATGATTCTATAAATGGCTGCTTCAAAATGGATCACAAACTTTTGCAATATCAGCTCTAACAAATCCAAGATTTAATGCAGCAACTCTCTAAAAATGAAATCTCACCGTCAAACTTGAGACTCCTAAAATATATTTAGATATACCTTCAAAAAGAACTCACTAAAAAAGAACCACATGCATTTCCTTAACTTTAGGGATAAGATTAAACAGGAACATACCAGTCAATTTCTTACCTTCTTATCTCTTGGATATCTCCATGGAATGCCACACTAGTAATTGAGATGAATGTGGGGAAGAATCACACAGTTGTGTGGAATTCTAAATTCCCTCAGTATTGGACCTACCAATCTTCATCCACATATATGAAGATGTAGATATTCATAAAACTAATGCTATAATATTTACATCTTCTTTTCATGGTATGGTTATCATAAGAATAGAAAATGAATGACAAGAGTAGAGGTAGTCATGTGCTATTTATGGCTGTGTCACTATTGAAAGAACTAAGAAAATACACATAGCACACACAAACACACTAATTCATCATTTTTTCCTAATCAAGACCATAATGCATGTTTTTTATCAGGTGCATCATCCAAAGGGGGGTATGGATTTCATATGCTAGGAAAATACACATCCAACATTTGAAAAATTAACTACAAAGCAAATATAATCATAATAGAGAGATGATGTGTCTGAAAACTATCTATATGTTAATCATAGCACTAACAAATAATGCAAGATTTTCTAAGTAACATACAACTATATGATCATATATGAAAATGCTAACTATCAAGTCATCCAAATATTTCCACTAAGTGATAAATTTGGCATAAAGGATGCCAAATTGATCATTGACTTTCTAAGACTTGAGCTGGATCTTCATTTTTTGATGGAGCCGAATCATGTCTCATGTGCGTAGATCGGCCCTACAAGTTATATATATATATATATATATATATATATATATATATATATATATATAATTTTTTTGTAATATTTACTCATTAATATATATTTTTATATGAAGAATAGGAGCACTTCATTTACCATTCTTTGGAGCATTTTCTGACACAATGCCTCCCTCCTATCCATCATATACCTCTTTCCAAGCTTTCTCTCCTAGTGACACAAAAACAAAATTGAGGATGTATATGATAGATAAATATCATTCATCGTAAAAATTATACCAATGTCACTATTTTAGCTTTAGCATCAGCAAGTTCTTTGTTCTTGTCTTGAAGTTGTTGTTGAAGATCTGTCACAGTTGAATGTAGAGCTTGTTTGGCTTTCCTGTTTTGCAAATCTCTACGAGACACTCCAGCTCCATATCCTCTTTCATACCCTCCACGATGTGGGCCATAAGCGCCATCCATAGCAGATCCAAATTCCAATGGGTCTTGTGTTTCCTCAACCCCTTTTTCCAAGCAAGATTGAGCAACTTGCCTCTAATATACATAAAAAAGACAATAATATAGCAAGTAATTGAGAAAGAAACTTAGTAAAAAATGTTATTTGTATCACTTACAAGTAAAGTCTTTGTCCTCTCATTCGGAGGGTTGTTATTCCGACCTAAATGAGCTCCAACATAAGCTTTGTATTCTGTAAACTTTTCTCCTTCTTCTTCCTTCTAAACATTTTGTGGGTTGCATGGAAATCAGAATACATATATCCAAAGCTAAAAAGTAACACCATAATAGAATATTAACAAGTCTTACCGCTTTGTGTCGAAGGGTTGCTATTGAAATAGGCCCACCGGTATATGTGGGTCCTTCAACACTTCGGCTATCCTTGTTTCTTGCCGCTAAAATCTGAAATGGTTGAAATAGTAATGAAATCCCAATATTACAATCAAGTTTATATGTTTTATAGTGTAACACCACCTTAGTTTCATTTTTGTCCCAATATTTCTACAGTTCTGCCCATTGATCATCAGAAATCCTCTTGTCTACACATGTTAGCAGTTGTTCCTCAAGTGGATTGTCGGCATCATAATATTTCTTCTTCAAATTGTGCCTTCATGTCCTGATTTCTCATTGAATTCTTGCCTTACACCATGAAAAAAACCATCCAGAGGAGCTTTGGTATGTCCATCCCTCATTACAAAGTCAAAATTGTCCTACATAGAAAATTAAATAACTGCATACTAGTGACATCAACTCAACATAGAATAGTCAATTAATATTGATAATTATATATGTTGCATACCTTTAGAGAATCCAACACATTTGCAAAACTGTTCTCATGTCTTTGTCCCCAAGTTTTAGCAATAGGAAAGTACTTTAGTTTTTGAGCATGTATGCTTAGCCATTCTTCTAGCTTCGAAGATTCACCTCTGGCGGGAACTCTCAATTTACTACAAACTTCACATTTCCATTTTTTACCTTTTGGGGGGGCAACAGCTTTGTATGTCGTGCATCCCCTTGTTTTTTTCATAGAAGTGGCTGAATCATTTCAATTCCAAATCAGAAATATACCGATATACATTCAAGTTAAATGCACTACCTTCTTCACATCTTGGTTCCTGTTGATCTACTTCATCAATTCTAACTTGTTCTTCATAATGCAAATCATCTTCAAGATTGTCACCATCTTACATTGTTATGCACATTTTGAAATTATAAAAATATATGAGATGAAAGATGTGTCATTTCATCCTAAAATGACAAGGCAATTTCCTAGTACGCAAAGGAACTAGGCACCCAAGAATCAACCACTATCCATTGAAGACTAATGGATCAAGGTGTGTCCCTTGATAACAATGTCCTAAGAATATTACATCTGAGCCTAATCACTAAGTTCCATGGATAGGCAATTCATTTTCATTTTCTTTTAACTGTGCCATAAATTGATTGTCTCAACAGTAGGTTATATGGACTTATTACACAACGTTCGTGGAATCTGTTCGACGGATCAAGAGGACAGTAAGGGAAAAAAGAGAGTCTATGTCTCTTAAAAGACCTGCCCAGTTTCATGGACAGAGGTTTAGTGGATTTAAGAAGCCCAGGTTTTTAGCACCGTCAGTGATGAGAAGTTCTGGTGTACCATCTCAGTGGTCTCCAAGTAAGGGGAAAGGTTATGTTTCTTCACCATCTAAGGCACACAGTTCAGCTTCAGTAGCAGTGACAGGACCAGCTAGGTCACGGTTTGAGGACAAGACATGCTATCTTTGTGGACAGACCGGGCATCTCAAGTTGCAATGCCCAAATAGAGATGCTGAAGTGATGCAGCAATCGAGGCAGAGTTTTCAGAGGTCAGAGAGACCACAACCTAGTGGTAGCAGAGGACGAGGACGCGGTCTAGCGTCTCAGGTTGGATCGTCTGCTCAAGGAAGCAGAGGTCGTGGACAGAAAGCAACGGCTCGATTCTATGCCATGAGTCAGCCAGAGGCGATAGTCAACCCGCAAGTGGTGACAGGTCAGATGGAGTTATTTCATTCTGATATGTCTTCTTCTTGCTTTATATCTGTTCTGGTTGACCCGGGTGCTACACACTCTTTCATCGCCTATAGTATGCTTGAAAACTGTCATTTACCTGTTAGCTGTAAGAAGGATAGCTTGTTGTTAGAAACCCCTCTTGATGGTTCTTCTTTGCTTAGAGAAGAGTGTCCATCTTATGTTTTGTCTTTTTCGGGACATCGTATCCAAGTGGATTGACGTGTATTTTACTACGCGCTAAGAACGCAAGTATACGCGTCGAGTAGTACATGCCTTTGTGAGGCCCGAGTCGAACACAGGGATACTCAGAAATGTTGGAGACTCCTACTAACTATTTGCGATCAGCTAATCCGAATAACAAATTTGGGTTTGTTGTCAAAATTAAAAGATAATAAAAATAAAACAAAGCAACCAATCGATTAAAGGTTAATTTAATCAATTCAAAAGGGTATCTTTAGGATTGCAGTTTCACCGTGAGTTTTCATTGTATTAGATTTTATATAATGTCTCAATCTTCTCTCTCTATCCGGGTAGTGGCCTGAAAACAGAATTGCCCACTGTCGTGGTGCAATTCACTACTGAGGTGTAGGTCGGTTCCATCGTCGTAGTAACCTATCCCCTAAACTAAGTGCATTATGAATGATCTCTCAGTATCCACCATTAATTTTACACCACCTTGGTCAAGGGATTTATCGATTAGTGTAGATTTCACCTCTTTTCAACCGTTAATCCTTCTTTCAAAGTGATTAAGGGCATTAAGTTATTGATATGGTGATCAAGCATAACAATATATGGAGAAAACGAAACTATACCACGGATTTAAGAGAGAAAATATGAATTACTATAATAAAACTATCATACAATGAATCCCCGGGCTACTCCCAGTCCTAAAGATGAAGGGGATTAGCCCCTCATGATCATCTCACACAAGTACAAGGTAAAGGTAGGGGAAATCATGTGAAAATGTGAATTGAAAGGGAAAACCCCTGAACGGTGAAGAATCGGTTGATCTTTTGTGTAGAACACGTGCTTTCCCGCCTCTCGGTGGTAAAATCCGTCTTCTGTGGTGCCCGGATCGACTGGTATGAACTTCTGGCCTTTGTTCTCCTCTCTACTGCTCCTCGGTACTCGTGCAATGGCTAATCAGATCCCCCTTTTCGTCTGGGCGGCCGTCATTAGGTATATGTCCCTAATTAGGTCGTTAATTAACTCCAGCCGTCTGATTGTGATCAATCTGAATCCAACGCATATCTGACGGTGTCGATACCATCGACGCGGGTCGATGGTATCGACCCAGTGTAGTAGCGACAACCCTTCTTTCTTTTCGTCCGAGTGCTTGATGTCATCTCGATACCATCGACTCGGGATGATGGTATCGACTTCCCTGTAGCGACGGTTTTGTCGTTTTGTGTCGCTATAGCCTCCATGCGTCGATGGTATCGACTTGGGGTCGATACTATTGACAGCTTCTTCGCCAGCAACCTGAAGGTGACTCGATACCATCGACATCCCAGTCGATAGTATCGACGCTTTGCTTCTCCTTTCGGCTGGCAACCTGTGACCATGTCGATGGTATCGACTTCCGTCGATGGTATCGACAGAAGCAAATACTCATTTGTCCTGAAATTCACAGACAAGATCACATAAATTCACACAAATAATAATAATGTGACAATTAATGCTTAAAACAATGAGATAAAGGGGATTTGACATAAAATAGTGGAAAAGACCAAAATGGATGAATTATGCAACATTAACCATAAAAAATGACTAATAAAAGCATAAAACACATATTAAACAGGTCTATAAATGCGACTCAAAATCATCGCATCAAACTCCCCTAAGCTTGAACATTGCTCGCCCTCGAGCAACTAATCCTTAGAATAGAATTGCTAATGTCAACTGAAAAACAACACACCAAACCAACATCCCATATGGCTCCCACCGAACATTCACAAACCGGCCTTCTCTAACCACAGAACGGTAATTACCCTGCAGGCGACAGTAATCATACATAAAAGAAATTGACCTCAAAACTGATGAACACTCTCACATAAGGCAGTTAGCATAATAAAACTCGTCGGTTCAGACTTGGTGCATCCTGTGATTGCCTAAACTACGTTCCTCGCCCTAACTATCATCTACATGGAAGTAGTTCTCCTAATATTCATTAGTGAGGAGAAATTCACGGTGGCCTACCAATCCGAGCAACGGGTGGATGAAAATGGGTGGCTCATGGAAGAAAGTGGAAGTATTGTACAGTTTCAACATGCATAATACAAAAATGTCCTATATGATGCAAGTGCACATGAGAAATGCCCTAATGCCTAAAATTGGGTGGCATGATGCATGCACTAACCATCCATCTCAAAATGAGATGGATATCTAGTTAAGCTACATCATGTACTCAATTATCCTGACATGCAAGTGATATTACGTTCCTGTCTCCTTCTTGTTTTAATTGCTTCTAAATAACTCTTTTTTTTCATGAAGATTTTTCAGATTTTTCTCTTTTTTTTCTTTTTCAGCCCACATATCCATAATTGCTTTAAAAAAATTATTGGGCTATTTTCTTCATACTCAAAAATTTTGCACTATTTAGAAGGTATGAAACAATTTAATTCACCATTGGGGAAAGATTGAGATACATGATGTACTTTATGCATGAAAATCATGAATGCACTACATGGCATGCACCTAAAGGTAATGTGCATGAATCACTATATTTTTTCTTTTTATACAAAACGTATGGAAAATTTCAACGCAAGTCCTATCTAAATGCTATGCAAACAAAAGGAATTAAAACTGCACTTTACTTCCAATTCTTGGGCTGATTATGGAAAAATGAAGTGGAACGATCACAAGACTAGATGACTGAACCTTAGAAAGATATTATGCATCCCTCCTTACTGACCTGTGTAGTAGTTTAGAGGGTTCTCTCTCTTACATCCAATTAAGGTCTCATTACCATTTGATTAGGTTAGGCTCAAACAACCATTTCCGTCCACTTTCATGAATCATTAGGAGTACAGTTATGAAATGTTGTTTTAAAGTTGACATAACCAATCATTTTCCATAAGATGTGTGCCCAAAGTCAAAACAGAACAAGCTATCCAAACACACACAAAAAAATTTCAATTTTCAAATTTCCCTTGTATTCCCCATGCACTAACAATGAGGTGACACAACTTTTATGACATCCACAATTACACTAGGTAGCACGTGGATCCTACAAAAGCTAAAATTGAAAGAAACAAATAACAAGAGAAAAAGCAATAATGCTAAAAACTAAAAACAATAAAAGATAAAGTTGTTCCAACTACCCCCCTAAGCTTGAATTCGACTATGGCCTCATAGTCAAAAACAAACTTAAAGATTGGAACATGGATACCAGATCACTCTTGTGGAGGTGGAGGTGGGTACTGCGGAGCCGTAGGATCCCAAGAAGGATACTCCCCCTGGAAGGTCGGATCATAATGGGTCCTAGGTGGAGGTTGTGGATAGCCTCCAAAGTAACTCTGACTCCAGTAGTGGTCGTAGAAGGGCTCCTGCTGCATCTCCATCCGTTGCAACCGATTGTGTATCTGTTGTTGGTTGTCGAGGAGAAGACGTTCATTCTCGAACATCGCCCTTTGGTTGTCAAGTATCCGGTTCGTCGTGTCCTGAATACCGGTATGCATCGCCATATGCTGCTGCTGTGTCTGATGGATGTCCTGCAGCATCGTGAACATGCCTTGCATGGAATAGGCATCCTTGCTTGGCTGCGAGGGCTGTGGTGGAGGCGGCGAAGGCTGTGATGATGATGATGCACCTGGATGCATCCGAGGATGCTTTCGGGGTGCTACTCGTGCTCGAAGAGGTGTAAATGCCTCTTCTTCCTCCTCAGCCTCGTCGTCCTGTCCGTCGTCGCCGCCGTCATTGCCGCCTTCTTCATCATCGGAGTCGATGGCTATGATCGGCCATCTGAAATGTTGTGCGCCCTCGATGTTGAAGACGGGATCCGGAAGCGCACACTCCTGGTATGCTTGATTTACATGGCAATGCGCAAAAGCCACGCCATCCCGGAGAAGAATGAGATTGGCTCGCTGTAGATGCTGCAAGTTGACCTTGCTTCTCGTAGAAAGAGGAGTCAGCTGGTCAAGATTCAAGCCCAAGTAGAGGGCTATCCTGGTGACAAGCCCGCCAAAATGAATCGGGGCTCTCCTCGTGCTCCTCTTCACCGCCAACACTCGTTGTAGAAAGAATGCACCCCAGTTGCACTCTTGTCTGTTCAGGAGCTTGTAGAGAAAGAAAAGATCGGACTCCTGGAACTTGCTTAGGGCAAGATCACTTCGAGCAAAGATGGTTGAACTCAATATCTGGTGCAAAACCTGAACAAACGGGTGCTCGAAGTCGGCTACCGTGGCGTTATGGTAGCTCACCGATCGTCCATGTGGAACCGTCACCAACTCGGAGAAGATGGCGGTGTAGTCGGTGTGGTTGTCCGGCCGCCGGTAGTCATATCGCGAGTGGTTCCAGTTGAAGATGTTGTTGAACTGCTCGAGGGTGATGGTGTATTCGTTGTTGTAGAGCCGGAAAGACACCCGGCCCTTCTCCCACTCGCGTTCGCTTGCGGACATCTCGTTGGGCACGACATTGACGTCAAGTGACGCCATGAATTCTGCCACCAGTTCTTTGTACGTCGGCCACTCGCCGAAGAAAGGCTGACTGTCTTCGTGGCACTCAAGCTCGTCGTGTCCACGGCCCGTTTGGTGGGCTTGTCCTTTCAACACGTAGTCCAGATTGGCCTTGAAGCCAAGATCACAGAGCATCTCCGAGTCCATGTACCGGGTTGGCTCGATCTTGCGCTTCATTATTTCTTCGAAGATCTTCTTCACCTCCGTAGAAGGATGGATGAGTCGAGGGCGTGCTACCGATGATGGCGGTGGTGTCACAAACTCGGGAATGTCCTCTTGACGAGCACGCGAGGAAGAAGCTCCAGCGGTACGCACCATGATGGCGAAGAGTAATGGGGTTAGAAGGAGAGCTTGATGAAGAATTGAGATATGAATCTCCGCTCGGTGAAGATCGTCGCTCGGTGTTGCTGCTCTTCGCTCTTGGATGGCTCGGGGGAGTGCTCGGCGCAAAGGGAGGAGATCACTCTGAAGGTGTGACGTCAAATGACGTATTGATTCTCCTTAAATAGACTTGGTCGGCGCTACTGTTGGCCCGTCGATACCATCGACGCGAGTCGATGGTATCGACACTGGTCGATGCTATCCGCCCCTCACTGGTATTGAAGGTCGTCGATTGCTGGATCTTGAAACCTGGATCACTGTCGTGTTGATACCATCGACATAGGTCGATGGTATCGACGCTGCACCCAGATCGATGACATGGAATCCGCGATCGCCGTCGATTTGTTTGCGCGGATCGGTGACATGGGTGGTCGATACCATCGATGGGGGTCGATGGTATCGACTTGTCTTCATTGCAACACCGCCACTTTGCATTTCAACCTATAACCATGTTCATACCATCGACGAGGCCGTCGATGGTATCGAGTTGACTGAGACAAATCGGTCTGAACTTCTCCAGAGATCTCGATGGTATCGACTCCCTTGTCGATACTATCGACTTTTGCTTGGCGACCTTCCTGTAGGTAGGTCGATACCATCGACGAGGCCGTCGATGGTATCGACTCAGAACAAAATCTACAGTCCTCAACTTGAACCCTTGTCGATACCATCGACCAGTGTGTCGATGGTATCGACTCTGCCTTAGCCTGCACAATTAACAAACGGATCACGGTATCATCTTTACACAAAAAATTGAACAAAAATAAAGCCACCTACGATTATAAATAAACTATCCTATTGTACTGATGGTTGGGTTGCCTCCCAACAAGCGCCCTTATTTAACATCTTAGGCTAGACGGCTTCCGGGCATCTCATTCATCCGAAAGTGCAATGAGTTTAACCTCATTCACCTTCCTCTTGTAATTCACACCAAAATAGAGCTTCAGCCTTTGTCCATTTACTAAAAATGTGGTATCACCATCACGCACTAAAATCGCGACGTGTGGTTTGACCTCTTCCACCACGAACGGTCCACTCCACCGGGATTTGAGCTTCCCTGGATGCAACTTGAGTCATGAGTTGAACAACAAAACACTATCCCCTTTCTTGAATGTGTGCAACTGGATGTGACGATCATGGATCAGTTTTGTGCGCTCCTTGTAAATCTGTGCGTTCTCATATGCCGTCATCCGTAACTCATCCAACTCATTTAATTCAAGCATTCTCTTTCTCCCAGCTTCATCGTAACTCAGATTTAGCCTTCTAAGCGCCCAATGGGCCTTGTGCTCCAACTCCACCGGTAGGTGACAAGCCCGGCCATATGCCAACCTAAAAGGCGTGGTGCCTATAGGTGTTTTGTAAGCCGTTATGTACGCCCACAGTGCATCCGGTAGTAGGGCACTCCAGTTCTTCCTCGTGGATGCCACCGTTCGCTCTAGAATCTTCTTAATTTCACGGTTGGAGACCTCCACTTGGCCTTGAGTCTGCAGATGATATGGGGTGTCGATGTTGTGCTTGACCCCATATTTCTTCAATAATGTCGAGAACTTCTGATTCCTAAAATGCGTACCCCCATCACTGATTATCATTCGGGGTACCCCAAACTTGTAGAAAATATTCTCTTTCACAAACCTGCACACTACAGTGGAATCGTTAGTCCTTGTGGGGATTGCTTCCACCCACTTCAACACATAATCAACTGCTAACAAAATATATAAATTGGAGTTCGAGGACACAAAGGGTCCCATGAAATCTATGCCCCACAAATCAAATACCTCCACTTCCTGAAACACGTTCAGGGGCATCTCTTGTCGCTTTGAGATATTACCTGCTCGCTGACAAGGATCACATTGCCTCACAAAATCGTAGGCATCCAGAAACAAAGTTGGCCAATAAAGGCCGCTTTCCAAAACCTTAGTTGCTGTTCGTGAGCTGGCGTGGTGTCCTCCCGTAGGTGATGCATGGCAATGATGAAGAATGCTCTCGTACTCCACTTCAGGCACACACCTGCGCAAGATACCATCCCTGCATTTCTTAAGAAGAATTGGATTATCCCAAAAATAATATCTTAAAGAATGAAAAAATCTCTTCTTCTCCTGATATGACCAATCTTCCGGGATGATCCCGCAAGCCAAATAATTTACAATTTCAGCGAACCAAGGCTCTTTAGAGTCAATTTCCAAAAGATGTTCATCCGGAAACATCTCGGTTATGGGTATATGTAAATATTTTTCATCCACCCTTTCTAATCTAGACAAATGATCAGCCACTACATTTTCAATCCCAGATTTATCCTTGATTTCAATGTCAAATTCCTGTAAGAGCAAAATCCACCTAATGAGTCTAGGCTTGGCGTCTTTTTTCTCCATCAAGTATTTTATTGCAGCATGGTCAGTCCATACAACTACTTTAGATCCAACTAAATACTGCCGGAATTTTTTGAAAGCAAACACAACGACAAGTAATTCTTTTTCAGTAGTTGTATAATTCAATTGGGCATCATTCAGAGTTTTTGAAGCATAGAAAAACACGACGGGCTTATTGTCTACCCGCTGCCCCAATACGGCTCCTACCGCAAAGTCTGAAGCGTCACACATTAATTCGAAAGGTTTTGTCCAATCCGGCGTTTGAACAACCGGTGCAGAAATCAGTTTTTATTTCAAAACATCGAATGCATGTAGACACTTATCATTGAAATCGAAAACCGCATCTTTCTCCAAAAGCTCAGATAGAGGTTTTGCAATTTTAGAAAAATCCTTTATGAATCGCCGATAGAACCCGGCGTGTCCCAGAAAACTTCTCACCCCTTTTACAGAATTTGGTGGGGGCAACTTGGAAATGACCTCAATTTTCACCGGATCCACCTCTAGACCTTTGCTAGACACCTTGTGTCCTAGCACTATCCCCTCAGTCACCATCATGTGAAATTTCTCCCAGTTAAGGACCAGGTGTGTGTCCTCACAACGCTGTAACACTTTGTCTAGGTTATAGAGACATTCATCAAACGATGCACCATACACCGAAAAGTCATCCATAAAAACCTCGAGACAGCGCTCTACCATGACAGAAAATATGGCGAGCATACAGCGTTGAAACGTCGCCGGTGCATTGCATAAACCAAACGACATTCGGCGGTAAGCAAAAGTCCCATAAGGACAAGTGAACGTATATTTCTCTTGATCCAACAGATCAATCGAGATCTGGTTGTACCCCGAGTACCCGTCTAGAAAACAAAAGTGCGATCGACCGACAAGACTCTCTAAAATTTGATCAATGAAAGGTAAAGGAAAGTGATCCTTAAGTGTGGCAACATTCAAACGGTGGTAGTCAATACAGACTCGCCACCCGGTTACCAATCGGGTGGTGACACGTTCATTCAACAAATTTTGAGTGACAGTAATTCCCCCCTTCTTAGGGACTACCTGTGTGGGACTCACCCATGTCGAGTCTGATATGGCATAGATAATACCTGCAGCAAGAAGTTTAATGACCTCCTTCTTCACAACCTCCATCATGCATGGATTTAGACGTCTTTGAGGTTGAATCACGGGCTTGGCTCCCTCCTCGAGCTGAATCTTGTGCTGACATAGAGTAGGGAAAATCCCCTTGATGTCTGCAACGGACCACCCAAAATCTCCCTGGTGATTCTTCAGCACTATCAACAATTGTTCCTCCTCATCCGCACTCAAATAAGCAGAAATGATCACCGGTAACTTGTCTTCCTCAGCTAGAAAGACATATTTGAGATGCGGGGGCAGCGGCTTTAATTCCAACTTCGGCGGGCTGATAAGAGATGATTGAAGCGGCAGGGGAAGTTCACCTAAATCTTCATAATGCCTCGCATAGAAGCATGGAAGCATCTGAAGCATTTTAGCACACTCCTTGAGTGATTTACTCCGCATCCAATCATATGTAATATTCAACAAGCAAGCCTCCAATGGTAATTCCGGATATGCATCAAAAACAGAAGTAGCAATCACATCATCCTCCAGAGAAAGCGGAATGTCCTCATTCTCATCATTTGGAAATCCCACAGCTTTACACAAAGAAACTACCTTAGTCTGCTCCATGATATCCACAGCCAAAGTTCCATTGTCCACCTTGCTCATCACATGAGCCATGTCCAGAAATGGTTTTCCAAGGCAGAGTGAAATATTGCAATCCAGATGTTTCACCATATTGCATTGTTCCTTTACTTTAGATGACGCAGTGCTAGAAGGCATGACCATCTCAAAGCGGTCATCGGCTATGCCCAAGGTCAAGCGACCTCTCCCCATCTCTAAGATCATGTCGGATGTAGCTTGGAAGGGACGTCCAAGTAACAGCTCGTTGCCATGTTCATCCTGCATCTCCATAACCACAAAATCAGCCGGAAAGAGAAATCTATCCACCTTTACTAAGACATCTTCACAGATTCCATAAGGCTTCACCACAGAGTTGTCTGCCAATTGAATCTTCATATTGCTCGGCCGTGACTCCTTCAATCCCAGCTTTTTGAATGTCGAAAGGGGCATCAAGTTGATTCTTGTCCTTGAATCACACAATGCTTCGCCAAATTTAACCTTCCCGATATAGCAAGAAATATTGAAACATCCTGGATCCTGTCTCTTTGGCGGCAAAGTGCCCATGATGAAGGCACTTACTTGCTCCTTTAGCACGACGAGCTCTGTATCTGGAATTTTCCTCTTCTTGGTAATGACATCTTTTAGAAACTTCCCGTATGAAGGAATTTTCTCAATGGCTTCCAGTAAAGGGATATTGACTGAAAGCTTCCTAAAACTATCCAAGAACTTCTTGAACTGTGCATCTGCCTTCCTTGCCTTAACGCTATTTGGATACGGGACCGGAACAGATTGTGCCCTTTGATGAGGTGGCACATAAGGTGTCTTTTTCTGAGGTTCCTCCTATGCAACCTGTTCTTCAGTATCATCCAAGGATATGTCTTCAACTTGCCCTGTGACTGGTGTGGGCTTCTCCTCATTGGTTTCACCTTCAACTTCATCTCGCGGTGTGCTTGTTTCATCAGCTCTTGGATTCAACACTTTCTTGCCGCTTCTAAGCAGAATAGCCTTAGCTTGCTGGTTTCCCCCGGGAACATTGGTATTCCCCGGAAAACCTGGATGTGCCGGTTTCTTTAAACTAGCTATTTCGGTTGCCATCTGTGCCATGGATGTCTCAATGGTCCTCATTTGAGCCCCATGGCTCTGCAATGTCTACCCGAATTGATTCATGTATTCTCCTTGCTGCTTGATTTGCTGACCAAATGTATTCATTAGCTCTTGATTTTTCTTGATAACCTGATAGAGCAACTCCGTGCTCTTGTCTTCTGCAACTGGTGAGGGCTTGGCGTCCGGATCCTGCAGAAAATTGTTTGGATCCTTCCATGAGAACTTTTTGTCTTTTCTCCATGAATAGTCATTGTTCCTATAACCTTGTTGTTGTCTCATGTATTTGACCTGAGCCTCATCCTCGGACTCATTGTCCTCCTTTTCCAGTAGATTCTTTGTGAGAAGATCCATCTTCTCATTCAGCTCTTTCATTGCCTTTGACTCGCCTGCTACTCGAGCTTGCTCTACCGGGCCTCTCTGTCTCTCACCCCAGGACTGCTTTCTAGCCATATTCTTGAGTATCTCCCAACATCTGGTGTCTGTATTTTTCAGAAAGAAACCTGACCCAGCTGAATCCAGATTACTCCTATCATGCTCGGAGAGAGCAAAATAGAAGATCTTCACCTGTGTCTCTTTATCCAGCCCGTGATGTGGGCACCTCCTCAGCATGACCTGAAATCGCTCCCAGGTCTCAGAATATGTCTCACCGGCCTGTTGGGTGAAATTATGAATCTTTCAGATCATGTCGTTAGTCTTCTCAGGAGGGAAGAACCTCTCAAAGAAGACCTCCACCATATGGTCCCAGGACTCCACGAACTCATCGTCTAAATTATGTAACCACTCTCGTGCTGCTCCTGCCAATGAACTTGGGAAAAGCTTGAGATACAATGCATCTTGTGGAAACCTATCAATTTTTACCATGTCGCAGTTCTCAACAAACTAGCTGATGTGTGCGACAGGATCCTCATTCTTCATCCCATGAAACGCATTTGATTTCACCAAATTTATCAACGTTGGATCAATCTTATATGTCGGTATGTTGATTGACTGCTTCTTTATAGGCCCCTTTGAAGCTGATGAGGAAGAAGCCTTGATCTTCTCCCATATAGTCTGTGGCTCGGCCATCTCTTCCTATTCAAATTCAGAATCTATCTCTTCTTGGTACTCTTGCTCGTAATACTCCTCGTCCTCAGGTTCTTGCAGCGGAACCTCAGGTGCGCGTTCCGCGTAGTCAGTACTACGCGTCTGCACCATACACAGTACCTGAAATAAGAAAACTCAAGTTCAGTACAGTGTTTTGACGAGTATAAAAATTATAGCACAATGTAAAAATATTTGAAATTGAATGAAAATTATAAAAAATGTGGCCTAGAGTGGCCGCTCGTAGCACTCGAAGTGCCAACAATTTCGCCGTATCCCCGGCAACGGCGCCAAAAACTTGACGTGTATTTTACTACGCGCTAAGAACGCAAGTATACGCGTCGAGTAGTACAGGCCTTTGTGAGGCCCAAGTCGAACACAGGGATACTCAGAAATGTTGGAGACTCCTACTAACTATTCGCGATCAGCTAAACCGAATAACAAATTTGGGTTTGTTGTCAAAATTAAAAGATAATAAAAATAAAACAAAGCAACCAATCGATTAAAGGTTAATTTAATCAATTCAAAAGGGTATCTTTAGGATTGCGGTTTCACTGCAGGTTTTCATTGTATTAGATTTTATATAATGTCTCAATCTTCTCTCTCTATCCGGGTAGTGGCCTGAAAACAGAATTGTCCACTATCGTGGTGCAATTCACTACTTAGGTTTAGGTCGATTCCACCATCGTAGTAACCTATCCCCTAAACTAAGTGCATTATGAACGATCTCTCAGTATCCACCATTAATTTTACACCACCTTGGTCAAGGGATTTATCGATTAATGTAGATTTCGCCTCTTTTCAACCGTTAATCCTTCTTTCAAAGTGATTAAGGGCATTAAGTTATTGATATGGTGATCAAGCATAACAATATATGGAGAAAACGAAACTATACCACGGATTTAAGAGAGAAAATATGAATTACTATAATAAAACTGTCATACAATGAATCCCCGGGCTACTCCCGGTCCTAAAGATGAAGGGGATTAGCCCCGCATGATCATCTCACACAAATACAAGGTAAAGGTAGGGGAAATCATGTGAAAAACGTGAATTGAAAGGGAAAACCCCTGAACGAAGAAGAACCGGTTGATCCTTTGCGTAGAACACATGCTTTCCCGCCTCTCGGTGGTGAAATCCATCTTCTGCGGCGCCCGGATCGACTGGTATGAACTTCTGGCCTCCGTTCTCCTCTCTACTGCTCCCCGATACTCGTGCAATGGCTAATCAGATCCCCCTTTCCGTCTGGGCGGCCGTCATTAGGTATAAGTCCCGAATTAGGTCGTTAATTAACTCCAGCCGTCTGATTGTGATCAATCTGAATCCAACGCATATCTGACGGTGTCGATACCATCGACGCGGGTCGATGGTATCGACCTAGTGTAGTAGCGACAACCCTTCTTTCTTTTCGTCCGAGTGCCTGATCTCATCTCGATACCATCGACTCGGGTCGATGGTATCGACTTCCCTGTAGTGACGGTTTTGTCGTTTTGTGTCGCTATAGCCTCCATGCGTCGATGGTATCGACTTGGGGTCGATACTATCGATAGCTTCTTCACCAGCAACCTGAAGGTGACTCGATACCATCGACATCCCAGTCGATAGTATCGATGCTTTGCTGCTCCTTTCGGGTGGCAACCTGTGACCATGTCGATGGTATCGACTTCCGTCGATGGTATCGACGGGAGCAAATACTCGTTTGTCCTGAAATTCACAGACAAGATCACATAAATTCACACAAATAATAATAATGTGACAATTAATGCTTAAAACAAAGAGATAAAGGGGATTTGACATAAAATGGTGGCAAAGACCAAAATGGATGAATTATGCAACATTAACCATAAAAAAATGACTAATAAAAGCATAAAACACATATTAAATAGGTCTATAAATGCGACTCAAAATCATCGCATCATGGATCTTATACCACTTGATATGCATGGTTTTGATGTTATCCTTGGGATGGATACCCTAGAGAGGTATAAGGTTGTCTTGGCTTGTGGTTCCAAGCATGCAGTGTTTGATGTTGCTGGAGAGAAATGGATCTTCCAGGGAGATAGGAAGATTCTTCCGACGTGTTTGGTATCAGCTATGGTGGCAGATAAGTTGTTACGACAAGGATGTGAGGCGTTCCTAGCTCACGTGGTGGATACCATTGTGGTTACCAAGGCGAAAGGTCCTAGTCTTGAAGAGGTGTCGGTGGTTTGAGAGTTTGCAGACGTGTTTCCTGAGGAGTTTCCTGGTGTTCCTCCACCTCGAGAGATTGATTTCGAGATCAATCTGGTTCCTGGAACACAACCAGTTGCACAGTCAGCATATAGGATGGCTCCAGCAGAGATGGCAGAGTTGAAGAAGCAGTTGCAAGAGTTGTTGGAGAAAGGTTTTATACGACCGAGTACGTCTCCGTGGGGTGCTCCAGTGTTGTTCGTTAAGAAGAAGGATGGTTCGATGCGGTTGTGTATAGATTACCGGCAGTTGAACAAAGTCACGATCAAGAATAAGTACCCGTTGCCGAGGATAGATTATCTGTTCGATCAGTTGTGTGGTGCTACAGTGTTTTCAAAGATCGATCTACGGTCTGGATATCATCAGTTGAGGATAAAGGCAGATGACATACCAAAGTCAGCCTTCAGGACGAGGTATGGTCATTTCGAGTTCGTGGTTATGCCGTTTGGTTTAACTAATGCACCTGCTGCTTTCATGGACCTGATGAACAGAGTGTTCCGTCCGTTCTTAGATCAGTTTGTTGTAGTCTTTATAGACGACATTTTGATCTATAGTCGGGATAGGCAAGAGCATGAACAACATCTTCGTCAAGCGTTGACTCTTCTTCGTCAACATCAGTTGTATACCAAGTTCAGTAAGTGTGAGTTCTAGTTAGATGAAGTGGCTTTCTTAGGTCATGTGATATCTACTTAAGGAATCAAAGTAGATCCAAAGAAGGTGGAATCCGTTGCGGATTGGGAACAACTGAAGACACCGACAGAAATTCGTAGTTTCCTTGGGTTGGCAGCATACTACCGGAGGTTTATCAAGGACTTCAGTGTGATCGCGTTGCCGATGACGAAGTTGACCAGGAAGGTTGTACCTTTTGTTTGGGATGATCGATGTCAACGAGCTTTCCATAGTTTGAAGGATAAGTTGACAAGTGCTCCAGTGTTGATCTTGCCAGAGCCTGGGAAAGGCTATGTTGTTTTCTGTGATGCTTCCAAGAAAGGCCTAGGTTGTGTGTTGATGCAGGAAGATCATGCGGTTTCTTTTGCTTCGCGGCAGCTCAAGAAGCATGAGGAGAACTATCCGACTCATGACTTGGAGTTGGCAGTAGTGGTTCATGCGTTAAAGATTTGGAGACACTATCTATATGGGGAAGTGTGTCAGATCTTTACGGATCATAAGAATCTGAAGTACATCTTTACGCAACAAGAGTTGAACATGCGACAACGACGATGGATGGAGTAGATCAATGATTACGACTGCACTATCGAGTATCATCCTGGTAAGGAAAACGTGGTAGTTGATGCGCTTAGCAGAAAGTCTTCTTCTCTTTCTTCAAAGAAGGCACAGTTGAGTTCTCTGGTATGCCATAGACGAGATATGTCTATTTCTCTACGACAGATGAATGTGCAGATGGAAGTTTCTTTGTTGTCTGGTCTTTTTGCACAGATGCAAGTTAAACCTACGTTGAGACAGCAGATCAAGGATGCACGGCAGACAAATGATGCGGTACAGTTGATTAGATCAGATTTCGGCAGTGACAAGCGTGATGGTTTTCATGAGTCCGAGGATGGGCTAGTTGGCTATCATGACATGATGGTGGTTCCAGATGTTGATGATCTGAGGAAGTTGGTGCTTGAGGAAGCACATACGTCGATGTATGCCATGCATCCAGGCGTCACCAAGATGTATCATAGTCTGAAGGACTTGTATTGGTGGTCCGGTTTGAAGAGAGATGTAGCTGAGTTCGTGACTAGATGTGTGGTGTGTCAGCAAGTGAAGGCTGAGCATCAGAAGCCGGCAGGTACGTTGCAACCTTTGTCGATACCGCAGTGGAAATGGGAACATATAACCATGGATTTCATAGTTGGTCTACCCCAGACAACTAGGAATCATGATTCCATTTGGGTGATAGTGGACAGATTGACTAAGTCTGCCCATTTCCTACCAGTGAAGACGATGTATACATCGGAGAAACTAGCTCGAGTACATGTGGATGAGGTAGTACGTTTGCATGGAGTGCCAGCAACGATAGTTTCTGACAGAGATCCTCAGTTTACGAGTCATTTTTGGGAACAGTTGCACAGAGTGTTGGAAACAAAGTTGAGGTTCAGTACAGCTTTTCACCCGCAGACAGATGGACAGTCTGAGAGGACTATTCAGACTTTAGAATATCTTCTTCGAGCTTGTGTCTTGCAGTTTCTAGGCAACTGGGATGTACATCTAAGTTTAATAGAGTTTGCCTACAATAACAGTTATCAGCGGAGTATTGACATGGCTCCTTATGAAGCTTTGTATGGAAGGAAGTGCAGATCTCCTTTGTATTGGTATGAGTCTGGTGAGTATCAACTTTTGGGTCCTGAGTTAGTTCAGCAGACGACAGATAAGATCAAGGTGATACATCAATAGTTGAAGGTGGCACAAGACAGGTAGAAGTCTTATGCAGATAATCGCCGACGACCTTTGGAGTTCCAGGTAGGAGACAAAGTGTATCTTAAGGTCTCGTCGTGGAAGGGTGTGCTAAGGTTTGGACGGAAGGGTAAGTTAGCTCCCAGGTATATGGGGCCTTACTCAGTCAGCGCACATGTTGGTAAGGTAGCTTACGAGTTAGAGTTGCCTCCAGAGTTGCACAGGTTGCATCCAGTGTTTCAAGTCAGTATGCTGAAGAAAAGTCATCCGGATTCAGGTAAAGTGATACAGCCAGTTGAGGTTGAGCTCGATGCAGATGTGACCTACGAGGAAGGTGGTGTGGCGATCCTTGACAGAAGGATCAAGAAGTTGAAGAGGAAGGACCTGGTTCTTGTGAAGGTCCTTTGGCAGCGTCGTGGCGTTGAGGAAGCCACGTGGGAGCTTGAGGAAGAGATGAGGAGGAAGTATCCCTCACTTTTCTCTTCGGATTTCGGGGACGAAATCCCTTAAAGGGGGTTAGCTTGTAAGGACCCTGACCTGCATTTAGGGTTTACCCTGTTTGTTTTGCTTAATCTTGGTGCTTTGGTGCTTGCTAATCACATTTAAGTGGTGATTAGGGTTTTTGTGCTTTGTTGAGAGTTCGGGGAGCTACTTGCAAATAACCCAAGTTTAGGGTTTTGTGTGCAAGTTTGCCATCTTGTGAGATGTTTCCCTCTCTTTGCTTCCTCTAGGGTTGAGAGGAAGGCTTGTTGTTTGAGTTCTTGGGCTTTGGTTGAGCTTGTTTGGGCCTTGTGGTACCTTGTTTGGGCTTGCTTGAGCCTGTGTCGGCCAGGACCTGCTTTGTGTCACCCAGTAGGCTGGTGTGTCGCCCAGTAGAGCTGATGCCTGTGTCGCCCATGATGCTTGGCCTGGTGTAGTGGACACTTGGTGCATGTTTTGTACAAGTGTCCCATGCCTTGCTAATGTGTTGGCTTGAACCCTAGGACAAGTGTCCCTTGGGTGGACGACACATGGCATGGTTGTACCTTGGTTTCTCCTCCCCTTCCTTCTATATATACAACTCTTTCCCTTGCCTTAGCTTCCTTTGCTCTTTTGGTCTCTCCTCCACCTTGAGTGCATGATATCCCTCCCCTTTCTGCTGTGTTGGCCGATACACCTCCCTTGGAGCTGTGGTGGACGATACCCTTGCAGCTGGAGTGCTTCTTCTTCTTCCTTGGAGCTCAAGGTGGGTTGCATAATTTCTATCCCTAACTCCTTTCCTCTCATTATATTCTTGGTCATATGTTAGTGTACCTTGCTTTTGTACCTGTGTTGGCCGATATGACTATGATGGGCAGTAGGCCTGACGGGTGTCAGCCTTGTGTTGGGCGATATCCCTTTTGTTGTGGATCTGTTGGCCGATATCCCTTTTGTTGTGGATCTATTCGGCGATATCCTTAAGGTTGGACGTCATGGTTCCCTTGCCTTAGTGTTGGGCGATAGAGTGCTCTCTATGTTGGATGATAGGGTACAGTGGTGGACGTTATGGTGAGTCCTTGAGGTTGGCCGTTACCCTGCCCATGTGTTGAGCGATAGGGTGAGCAATGGTTGTTGGCCGATATGGTGGTATCTATGATGCACGATAGGTGAGCTATGTTCTTGTCCTTCTCTTGGACGATAGGCTTGGTTCCTTGGTGGACGGCAGAGCTTCCTTTGATGAGTTGATGGAGTTGCACGGCATGCAAGAGGGTGCTGGTCGATAGCCCTGACGGGCGTTATCCTCCTAAGTGTGATGCGCGATAGAGAGTGGGGCTGTGACGGGCGTCACGCCTTTGGGTTGGGTGTGTATCGGCCGTTAGGCCTTGGGTGGTGGTTGCTAGTTTTGAGGGTGTGATCTCTCTCTCTTTCTCTCTCTCCTGGTAGTGGAGGTGAGGTGTGAGCTGGGCGATAGCCCTAGCATATCGGGCGTTATGGTTTAGTTGTGACGGGCGTCACACCTTGAAGTGTGTTGGCCGGCAGAGTACAGTGCAACGTTGCTGCAACTCTTGTGCTAGCCGAGGTTGTGGGTTGTGTAGTGAGGGTATGTGGTTTGTTAATTACGATCTCATTTGTCACGGAAGTGAACGGTTATGCACAATGTTATTTACATAATAATAATGTTAGTAGTGTGAATGATAGCCATAATGATAATGTTGTTGATAACAAAGATGATGATAATGCCTTGCTCATAGCGAAAGCAATAATGATGTTAATAATATAATGAGGGTAATGATGTTAATGATTGGAATAATGTGGCTAAGTGATAGTTACATTAATAGTCTGCTTAATGACATGGCAATAAAGATAATAAATGGATGATGATGTGATAATAGTATTGATGGTAGCAAGAGTAGTAATGCTATGCATAATATAGGTCTTATGCTTAATTGTTAATGGCAATGATTAATGGTAATTACATTAATGGCTGCATGATGATAAAGATATGAATGATGTCAGTGGATGGTAACAGTAATAATTTTGGTAACAGTAGTGTTTTCTTTGTATACTCAACATGCTCTTATATAAAGTGGATACCTTGATTGTTTGTATAATCTTGAGATGAGAGTAAGCATCAATATAGTTTATTAATGATGTGTTTAATACTCTTGATCACCAAATAGTGCAATACTGCTAAGTAGAGTATTTCGAATGATAGTTCATGATAATGATCATATGCCTTATGTGAAAACCATGGTTATTGTGTATCCTAACCATGCAGGCATTGTCTAGCCATGAATGGGCTATGTGGCATATAGGATGAGTAACATTACTTGATAATTGTTATATGAGATTATGTGTTTGTCCCATGATGATGATGTGAGCCTTGAGAGGCAATGAAATTACATGATGAAGGATTGATATCCTATGGTATGTGATGATCCTTGAGATGGATCTGGATGGTTGGCAAGAGGCCAAGTGGTAACATGTGATGTTTGATCCTCGTCATGGATCACGTTGATTAGGTTTCAATAATAATATAATGTTCTTTACTTTCTATTATATCTTGCATGTTATATAACTTGGTTGAATCCCGCAATCCATCTAAAAGATACTAATTAATTATAGTGGAATTATATAATGTAGTTTGCCCTGGCCATAGATCCATCATCGCCAGGACTTGGTGATGGTGAAACGGGTTTCCCTACGGGTTAACCCGGAGCGCATATTGTTGAATATGTGAGGTTCCTCCTAGCCTAAAGTAAGGAGGTAAGAGTGTAACTTCGGTTACAGACTCCAATACGTATATAGAGCATGGTGAACAGGCCCATGGCTCAGGATGTGTGATGTGAAGAGCATGAATACGTTCATAGCTCAGAACACGGTGAACAGGCCCGTGGCTCAGTTTTACTAGTGCCGAGACCTGTACCAAGGCGGGCTAGAGTGAGGGTAGCCTATGGAGCTGACCCAATGGCTTAGACCACTCCAGCATGTGACTAAGGTCATGCTTGTGTTGTGCTCGTGTACTGACTACGAGGTGGGAGGTCGTGGAGTCCGACTCTTCCACTGACCATTGTATGGCACCAGACTTGGGCTTCGCAACCAGAGGTTGGATTTGAATGGTACGATTCAAATCCTTGGGGCACAATAATATGTAATACAGCTGTTTAGTATTTACTGCTTAAGATAAACACGAAACGTTGGTTGAGGCCTTGTTTGTGTAATTAATTCTGGTATATCTGCAGGTACTTCTATATACATCGCGTATGTTATAATATGTCGTATCTTGATAATCAGGATATGTGGCTTCATACTTTGATCTGATAATCATGTTACATAGTGATATATCTTTTCTGGTCAATCATATTCCATTGAATGATATCTGGTTATATGCTTTGTACAGTTGGAAAGTGGATCGATAAGAATAGCCTTGCTTTATATAGACTGCTCTTGTTATACCTGTTAATTGTTATCTGTTGGTATAGTTTATCTTTTTGAGGTTTGTAGTTGCAGTGGGGAGTTATGTTTCCCGCTGGGACAATGTTCGATTGTCTCACTCCGCTGGTTTTCAGGTGGTCGAGGTAGACGTGGTCGTGGTCGTGGTGTTGCGTCCGAGCAGCCTGAGGAGCAGTAGAAGGCAAGCGATGGATATGCTGCTGTTTTGGATGTTTGTTAGAAGACTCTAGAGTCATCCCTATACTCTCAGGTCCTTGGCAGTGTTTTGACGATGTTTCACGATGGACGATCGATAATGTTTTGTATATCCTGTTGTTGGCCGGATACGGGCCTCTGTATGCATGAACAGGTGGTGAACTCATGTGTTGGATGGACAGCTGTTTCAGTAAGCTGTGAACACGTATCAGATCTCGTGTATATATATGACATGTTTCTGTGCAGGATGAGGACTGGAAAGAAATAATTTCATAGTTTATCAGTTTTCCGCAATCGGTTTTATTTAACTCGTATTTTCATAATCTGTGGTTAGGGTAATTTCCGCACGTTTTCGCGTAACACCTCGTTATCTGTGTGATAATGGGATGTGTTGCCACAAGTTTGGTATCAGAGCCCTAGGTTCGCTGAGTCTACAGGGATTTAGGACTAGGTTGAGTCTATTCTTGTGAGTTTTCCAGGTTTTCTTACGAAATCTCCTGCCCTTAGAAGAAGAAAAGTCAAGATGTCTGGAAACCATGAAGAACACACTGGTGAGAACAGCGATGCTGCTTCAGCTGAAGGACAGGCACATGGAGATCGGGTGTCTGAGGTCCCCCAACCTAACCCAGCCATTCTAGAACATCCTGCTTACCAACAGCTTATGGGGCATTTAATGTCTACGATGAATCTCATGGTTGAGAATTTACCAGTGCCTCCTCCACGAGCACAGGTTCCTCATGGAGAAGCATCGGGTATTGGGAAGACCTTCAAGCGGCTTCGCCGAGTTGGAGCTTCGGAGTATGCTGGAACGGATGATCCAGCGGATGTGGATCTGTGGCTGACAAGTCTCGAGAAGGCTTTCCAGATCCTTGACATCCCCGAAGCAGACATGGTAAAGCATGTTCTCTACCTTCTGAAAGGTAGTGTTGGTCATTGGTGGACCATCGAAGAAGAAAAGCGGCCTGGTGAGGTGATCTGTTGGGAAGTGTTTCGACGAGAGTTCGTCACCATATACTTTCCAAAGACGTATCTGGATGAGAAGGTGAGTTAGTTCGAGAACCTAAGACAAGGAATGATGAACATCACTGAGTATGAAGCTAAGTTTATGGATCTGTTGAGGTTTTGTCCTCACATGCGGCAACAGATGAGGAACGAATCAGACGTTTCGAGAAGGGTTTGAGTGCTAAGTTGAAGACCTCGGTGTCTGCGTTGGAGAACCAAGAGTGGTTTGCTACGTTCGTGGAATCTATTCGACGGATCGAGAGGACAGTAAGGGAGAAAAGAGAGTCTATGTCTCTTAAAAGACCTGCCCAGTTTCATGGACAGAGGTTTAGTGGCTTTAAGAAGCCCAGGTTTTCAGCACCGTCAGTGATGAGAAGTTCTGGTGTACCATCTCAGTGGTCTCCAAGTAAGGGGAAAGGTTATGTTTCTTCACCGTCTAAGGCACACAGTTCAGCTTCAGTAGCAGTGACAGGACCAGCTAGGTCACGGTTTGAGGACAAGACATGCTATCTTTGTGGACAGACCGGGAATCTCAAGTTGCAATGCCCAAATAGAGATGTTGAAGTGATGCAGCAACCGAGGCAGAGTTTTCAGAGGTTAGAGAGACCATAGCCCAGTGGTAGCAGAGGACGAGGACGCAGTCTAGTGTCTCAGGCTGGATCGTCTGCTCAAGGAAGCAGAGGTTGTGGACAGCAAGCAACGGCTCGATTCTATGCCATGAGTCAGCCAGAGGCGATAGTCAACCCGCGAGTGGTGACAGGTCAAATGGAGTTATTTCATTTTGATATGTCTTCTTCTTGCTTTATATCTGTTCCGGTTGACCCGGGTGCTACACACTCTTTCATCGCCTATAGTATGCTTGAAAACTGTCGTTTACCTATTAGCTGTAAGAAGGATAGCTTGTTGTTAGAAACCCCTCTTGATGGTTCTTCTTTGCTTAGAGAAGAGTGTCCATCTTGTGTTTTGTCTTGTTCGGGACATCGTATCCAAGTGGATCTTATACCACTTGATATGCATGGTTTCGATGTTATCCTTGGGATGGATACCCTAGAGAGGTATATGGTTGTCTTGGACTGTGGTTCCAAGCAGGCAGTGTTTGGTATCATCTATGGTGGCAGATAAGTTGTTATGACAAGGATGTGAGGCATTCCTAGCTCACGTGGTGGATACCGTTGTGGTTACCAAGGCGAAAGGTCCTAGTCTTGAAGAGGTGTTGGTGGTTTGAGAGTTTGCATACGTGTTTCCTGAGGAGTTTCCTGGTGTTCCTCCACCCCGAGAGATTGATTTGGAGATCAATATGGTTCCTGGAACACAGCCAGTTGCACAGTCAGCATATAGGATGGCTCCAGCAGAGATGGCAGAATTGAAGAAGCAGTTTCAAGAGTTGTTGGAGAAAGGTTTATCCAACCGAGTACGTCGCCGTGGGGTGCTCCAGTGTTGTTCGTTAAGAAGAAGGATGGTTTGATGCGGTTGTGTATAGATTACCGGCAGTTGAACAAAGTCACGATCAAGAATAAGTACACATTGCCGAGGATAGATGATCTGTTCGATCAGTAGCGTGGTGCTACAGTGTTTTCAAAGATCAATCTATGGTCTGGATATCATCAGTTGAGGATAAAGGCAGATGACATACCAAAGTCAGCTTTCAGGACGAGGTATGGTCATTTTGAGTTCGTGGTTATGCCGTTTGGGTTAACCAATGCACCTGCTGCTTTCATGGACCTGATGAACAGAGTGTTTCGTCCGTTCTTAGATCAGTTTGTTGTAGTCTTTATAGATGACATTTTGATCTATAGTCGGGACAGGCAAGAGCATGAACAACATCTTCGTCAAGCGTTGACTCTTCTTCGTCAACATCAGTTGTATGCCAACTTCAGTAAGTGTGAGTTCTGGTTAGATGAAGTGGCTTTCTTGGGTCATGTGATATCTACTAAAGGAATCAAAGTCGATCCGAAGAAGGTGGAATCCGTTGCGGATTGGGAACAACCGAAGACGCCGACAGAAGTTCGTAGTTTCCTTGGGTTGGCAGGATACTACCGGAGGTTTATCAAGGACTTCAGTGTGATCGCGTTGCCGATGACGAAGTTGACCAAAAAGGATGTACCTTTTGTTTGGGATGATCGATGTCAACGAACTTTCCATAGTTTGAAGGATAAGTTGACAAGTGCTCCAGTGTTGATCTTGCCAGAGCCTGGGAAAGGCTATGTTGTTTTCTGTGATGCTTCCAAGAAAGGCCTAGGTTGTGTGTTGATGCAGGAAGATCATGTGGTTTCTTTTGCTTCGCGGCAGCTCAAGAAGCATGAGGAGAACTATCTGACTCATGACTTGGAGTTGGCAGCAGTGGTTCATGCATTAAAGATTTGGAGACACTATCTATATGGGGAAGTGTGTCAGATCTTTACGGATCATAAGAATCTGAAGTACATCTTTACGCAACAAGAGTTGAACATGCGACAACGACGACGGATGGAGTTGATCAATGATTACGACTGCACTATCGAGTATCATCCTGGTAAGGCAAATGTGGTAGCTGATGTGCTTAGCAAAAAGTCTTCTTCTCTTTCTTCAAAGAAGGAACAGTTGAGTTCTCTGGTATGCCATAGAGGAGATATGTTTGTTTCTCTGCGACAGATGAATGTGCAGATGGAAGTTTCTTTGTTGTATGGTCTTTTCGCACAGATGCAAGTTAAACCTACGTTGAGACAGCAGATCAAGGATGCACAGTAGACAGATGATGTGGTACAGTTGATTAGATCAGAGTTCGGCAGTGACAAGCGTGATGGTTTTCATGAGTCCGAGGATGGGCTAGTTTGCAATCGTGACAGGATGGTGGTTCCAGATGCTGATGATCTGAGGAAGTTGGCACTTGAGGAAGCACATACGTCGATGTATGCTACGCATCCAGGCGTCACCAAGATGTATCATAGTCTGAAGGACTTGTATTGGTGGTCCGGTTTGAAGAGAGATGTAGTTGAGTTCGTGACTAGATGTGCGGTGTGTCAGCAAGTGAAGGCTGAGCATCAAAAGCCGGCAGGTACGTTGCAACCTTTGTCGATACTGTAGTGGAAATGGGATCATATAACCATGGATTTCGTAGTTGGTCTACCCCGGACAACTAGGAATCATGATTCCATTTGGGTGATAGTGGAAAGATTGACTAAGTCTGCCCATTTCCTACCAGTGAAGACGACGTATACAGTGGAGAAACTAGCTCGAGTATATGTGGATGAGGTAGTACATTTGCATGGAGTGCTAGCAATGATAGTTTCTGACAGAGGTCCTCAGTTTACGAGTCATTTTTGGGAACAGTTGCACAGAGCGTTGGGAACACAGTTGAGGTTCAGTACAGCTTTTCAGCCGCAGACAGATGGACAGTCTGAGAGGACTATTCAGACTTTAGAAGATCTTCTTTGAGCTTGTGTCTTGTAGTTTCTAGGCAACTGGGATGTACATATGAGTTTAATAGAGTTTTCCTACAATAACAGTTATCAGCGGAGTATTGAAATGGCTCCTTATGAAGCTTTGTATGGAAGGAAGTGCAGATCTCCTTTGTGTTGGTATGAGTCTAGTGAGTATCAGCTTTTGGGTCCTGAGTTAGTTCAGCAGACGACAGATAAGATCAAGGTGATACAACAACAGTTGAAGGTGGCACAAGACAGGCAAAATTCTTATGCAGATAATCGTCCACAACCTTTGGAGTTCCAGGTAGGAGACAAAGTGTATCTTAAGGTCTCGTCGTGGAAGGGTGTGCTAAGGTTTGGACGGAAGGGTAAGTTAGCTCCCAGGTATATGAGGCCTTACTCAGTCAGTGCACGTATTGGCAAGGTAGCTTATGAGTTAGAGTTGCCTCCATAGTTGCACAGGTTGCATCCAGTATTTCATGTCAGTATGCTGAAGAAAAGTCATCCGGATTCAGGTACAGTGATACAGCCAGTTGAGGTTGAGCTCAATGCAGATGTGACCTATGAGGAAGGTGTTGTGGCGATCCTTGACAGAAGGATCAAGAAGTTGAAGAGGAAGGACCTGGTTCTTGTGAAGGTCCTTTGGCAGCGTCGTGGTGTTGAGGAAGCCACGTGGGAGCTTGAGGAAGAGATAAGGAGGAAGTATCCCTCACTTTTCTCTTCGGATTTTGGGGACGAAATCCCTTAAAGGGGGTTAGCTTGTAAGGACCCTGACCTGCGTTTAGGGTTTACCATGTTTGTTTTGCTTAATCTTGGTGCTTTGGTGCTTTCTAATCACCTTTAAGTGGTGATTAGGGTTTTCGTGCTTTGTTGAGAGTTCGGGGGCTACTTGCAAATAACCCAAGTTTAGGGTTTTGCGTGCAAGTTTGCCATCTTGTGAGATGTTTCCCTCTCTTTGCTTCCTCTAGGGTTGAGAGGAAGGCTTGGGCTTGTTGTTTGAGTTCTTGGGCTTTGGTTGAGCTTGTTTGGGCCTTGTGGTGCCTTGTTTGCGCTTGCTTGAGCTTGTGTCGGCCAGGACCTACTTTGTGTCACCCAGTAGGCTGGTGTGTCCAGCAAAGTTGATGCCTGTGTCACCCATGATGCTTGGCCTGGTGTAGTGGACACTTGGTGCAGGTTTTGGACAAGTGTCCCATGCCTTGCTAATGTGTTGGCTTGAACCCTAGGACAAGTGTCCCTTGGGTGGACGACACATGGCATGGTTGTACCTTGGTTTCTCCTCCCCTTCCTTATATATATACAGCTCTTTCCCTTGCCTTAGCTTCCTTTTCTCTTTTGGTCTCTCCTCCACCTTGAGTGCACGATATCCCTCCCCTTTCTGCTATGTTGGCTGATACACCTCCCTTGGAGCTGTGGTGGACGAAACCCTTGCAGCTGGAGTGCTTCTTCTTCTTCCTTGGAGCTCAAGGTGGGTTGCATAATTTCTATCCCTAACTCCTTTCCTCTCGTTATATTCTTTGACATATGTTAGTGTACCTTGCTTTTGTACCTGTCTTGGCCGATATGGCTGTGATGGGCAGCAGGCATGACGGGCGTCAGCCTTGTGTTGGGTGATATCCCTTTTGTTGTGGATCTGTTGGGCGATATCCCTTTTGTTGTGGATCTATTGGGCGATATCCTTAAGGTTGGACGTCATGGTTCCCTTGCCTTGGTGTTGGGCGATAGAGTGCTCTCTATGTTGGACAATAGGGTACAGTTGTGGATGTTATGGTGAGTCCTTGAGGTTGGCCGTTACCCTACCCATGTGTTGGGCGATAGGGTGAGCAATGGTTGTTGGTCGATATGGTGGTATCTATGATGCACGATAGGTGAGCTATGTTCTTGTCCTTCTCTTGGACGATAGGCTTGGTTCCTTGGTGGACGGCAGAGCTTCCTTTGATGAGTTGATGGAGTTGCACGACATGCAAGAGGGTGTTGGCCGATAGCCCTGACGGTCGTTATCCTCCTAAGTGTGATGCGCGATAGAGAGTGGGGCTGTGACGGGCGTCACACCTTTGGGTTGGGTGTGTATCGGTCGTTATGCCTTGGGTGGTGGTTGCTAGTTTTGAGGGTGTGATCACTCTCTCTTTCTCTCTCTCCTGGTGGTGGAGGTGAGGTGTGAGCTGGGCGATAGCCCTAGCATATCGGGCGTTATGGTTGAGTTGTGACAGGCGTCACACCTTGAAGTGTGTTGGCCGGAAGGGTACAGCGCAGCGTTGCTGCAACTCTTGTGCTAGCCGAGGTTGTGGGTTGTGTAGTGAGGGTTATGTGGTTTGCTAATGACGGTCTCATTTGTCACGGAAGTGAACAGTTATGCACAATGTTATTTACATAATAATAATGTTAGTAGTGCGAATGATAGCCATAATGATAATGTTGTTGATAACCAAGATGATGATAATGCCTTGCTCATAGAGAAAGCAATAATGATGTTAATAATATAATGAGGGTAATGATGTTAATGATTGGAATAATGTGGTTAAGTGACAGTTACATTAATAGTCTGCTTAATGACATAGAAATAAAGATAATAAATGGATGATGATGTGATAATAGTATTGATGGTAGCAAGAGTAGTAATGCTATGCATAATATAGGTCTTATGCTTAATTGATAATGGCAATGATTAATGGTAATTACATTAATGGCTGCTTGATGATAAAGATATGAATGATGTCAGTGGATGGTAACAGTAATGATTTTGGTAACAGTAGTGTTTGCTCTCTATACTCAACATGCTCTTATATAAAGTGGATACCTTGATTGTTCGTATAATCTTGAGATGAGAGTAAGCATCAGTATAGTTTATTAAGGATGTGTTTAATACGCTTGATCACCAAATAGTGCAATACTGCTAAGTAGAGTATTTCGAATGATAGTTCATGATAATGATCATATGCCTTATGTGAAAACCATGGTTATTGTGTATCCTAACCATGCAGGTATTGTCTAGCCATGAATGGGCTATGTGGCATATAGGATGAGTAACATTACTTGATAATTGTTATATGAGATTATGTGTTTGTCCCATGATGATGATGTGAGCCTTGAGAGGCAATGGAAATACATGATGAAGGATTGATATCCTATGGTATGTGATGATCCTTGAGATGGATCTGGATGGTTGGCAAGAGGCCAAGTGGTAACATGTGATGTTGGATCCTCGTGATGGATCACATTGATGAGGTTTCAATAATAATATAATGTTCTTTAGTTTCTGTTATATCTTGCATGTTATATAACTTGGTTGAATCCCGCAATCCATCTAAAAGATACTAATTAATTATAGTGGAATTATATCATGTAGTTTGCCCTGGCCATAGATCCATCATCGTCAGGACTTGGTGATGGTGAAACGGGTTTCCCTACGGGTTAACCCGGAGCGCATATTGTTGAATATGCGAGGTTCCTCCAGCCTAAAGTAAGGAGGTAAGAGTGTAACTTCGGTTACAGACTCCGATACGTATATAGAGCATGGTGAACATGCCCATGGCTCAGGATGTGTGATGTGAAGAGCATGAATACATTCATAGCTCAGAGCACGGTGAACAGGCCCGTGGCTCAGTTTTACTAGCACCGAGACCTGTACCAAGGCGGGCTAGGGTGAGGGTAGCCTATGGAGCTGACCCAGTGGCTTAGACCACTCCAGCATGTGACTAAGGTCATGCTTGTGTTGTGCTCGTGTACTGACTACGAGGTGGGAGGTCGTGGAGTCCGGCTCTTCCACTGACCATTGTATGGCACCAGACTTGGGCTTCACAGCCAGAGGTTGGATTTGAATGGTATGATTCAAATCCTCGGGGCATAATAATACGTAATACAACCGTTTAGTATTTACTGCTTAAGATAAACACGAAATTTTGGTTGAGGCCATGTTTGTGTAATTAATTCTGGTATATCTGCAGGTACTTCTATATACATCGGGTATGTTATAATATGTCGTATCTTGATAATCAGGATATGTGGCTTCATACTTTGATCTGATAATCATGTTACATAGTGATATACCTTATCTGGTCAATCATATTCCATTGAATGATATCTGGTTATATGCTTTGTACAGCTGGTAAGTGGATCGATAAGAATAGCCTTGCTTTATATAGACTTCTCTTGTTATACCTGATAATTGTTATCTGTTGTTATAGTTTATCTTGTTGAGGTTTGTAGTTGCGGTGGGGAGTTATGTTTCCCGCTGGGACAATGTTTGATTGTCTCACTCCACTGGTTTTCAGGTGGTTGAGGTAGACGTGGTCGTTGTCGTGGTGTTGCGGTCAAACATCCTGAGGAGCAGTAGAAGGCAAGCGATGGATATTCTGCTGTTTTGGATGCTTGTTAGAAGAGTCTAGAGTCATCCCTGTACTCGCAGGTCCTTGGCAGTGTTTTGACAATGTTTCACGATGGATGATCGATAATGTTTTGTATATCCTGTTGTTGGCCGGATGCGGGCCTCTGTATGCATGAACAGGTGGTGAACTCATGTGTTGGATGGACAACTGTTTCAGTAAGCTGTGAACACGTATCAGATCTCATGTATATATATATGACATGTTTCTGTGCAGGATGAGGACTGGAAAGAAATAATTTCATAGTTTATCAGTTTTCCGCAATCGGTTTTATTTAACCTGTATTTTCATAATCTGTGGTTATGGTGATTTCCGCACATTTTCGTGTAACACCTCGTTATCTGTGTGATAATGGGATGTGTTTCCACAAAACTAGTGCACTATTAAATACCACAATTGTGAACTTTTTTTAATGCATTGGCAATTTGTATTTCATCATCCATAATGTTAGAGCTTGTTGTCCTCTTTATTCCTAAATAATTAATACAGAAATTAAATGTAGTGATAGCTAATATAAGTACATATATTTGCAATATATATATATATATATATATGAATGTTTTACTTGACTTTAACTTGTTCAATCACTGCTCAAAAGGATCCTTATTGAAGGGTGCAGATGCAGCTTCCGTTTTGGCTTTCAGAATTCCATTTGTGGTTTGGAGCAATGATGAAAGATTCTCTATTGCATATAGTAACAACATAGAGAGCATGGGTGTTACGACCCATATCAGAGTTAGTCAATAAATACCTTGAATTATGTAAAACACCTCAATTAGTGTTGAGTATCAAATTAAACATCATGGTTAATCAAATAAGTTAATAGGTGAATTAATAGTTGAGTTTAAATCACCTAAGGCGACTAATGATATCAATGTTGATTAATTAGTTAATTAGGTTGAGTTGAATGTTCAATGATTGCAATTAGTGATTTGACCTGATGTGACAAGCTAGTTAATATGATTTTATGCCCTGGGATGATAGAGGATTCCGTGCTTAAACCGTTGCAAGAAAAATCACCCGAAACCGACTTCCGAGCTAAAAGATATGGGCATCTGAGTGTTCAGGGACCTAGATGTAGTTTTAGATTTTTGCTGGGCAATTTGCACGACGGCCCCTCCGCGAAACCGACCCTTACCCCCTTCTTCTTCGTTCCTTACTTCCCGATAGAACAGAAAGCGAGGGCGGCGCCCAACGCTTGAGCATCAGCAGACAGGGGAAAACCGCATGGGCGATTTTAGTGCCCTTAGCTCCGAACCAGCAGCGCCCACATCCCTCTCTTCTTCTTCTTGCACCCTTCCCCTTCCTCATCCTCACCTCAGCCACACCCTAGGGCGGCGCCCCTGTGGCTGCGGCAGAGCACCGGCAGCTGCTGCGAGAAAGCAACGGCCAGAGGGTGTTGTGTGCGAGCAGCACCATGAAAGCAACTCCGTCGAGCTCGTCTTGAGATCCAGATCAGGGATCCGCAGCTGCGAGCAGCAACTCAACCAAGTAGTAGCACCAGCAGCAGCCGCTCTGTAGCCTGCGGCTCTGGCCAGGGGCCGTCCTGGCGCAAGAAGCACCACGAAACGCCACCCTTGAGGCCCAAGTTCGAATCCGCAACCTCCTAGCCGCGAGCAGCAAAGACCAGCTGAGTCTCTTCCTTCCTGTGTGTGTGTGGAAGTTACTGTGTGGAGCAGGCTTGTGAACCTAGAAAAGACTAAGGTAGAAGACAACCGAGTTGCCCAGAATCAGGCCCCAGACACATGTCCGGACGAATCCGGATAGTCCTAGTTGCGGTGAGTAGGACTACACCTATTTATCATTATTAAACTCAGACGTTTGTATATAACCTGTATATGTGTCGTTCGGCCGAATTGCGAATAATTCGGCCGAGTTCCCTTATTAGAATTGACGATCAGTGTTTTGATCGGCCGAATTGGACATGATTCGGCCGAGTTTCCCATTATAGGTTTTCGACCAGGGTTTGGATCGGCCGAGTTGCGGGTGGATCGGCCGAGTTACCAGCCGATCGGCCGAGTTCCCAGTTTGGTCGGCCGAGTTCCAGAAAGTGAGTAGTAGTTCATTTAGAAATCAATATTTAACTCAAATTAATTGTTTTATTGCTTCTATATGAATTGATATAACTCCTAAACAGTATAGTTCATACAATAGAATATGTTAGATTCATTAGAATTGAACTACGTGATATGCTTAACGAAAATGATGGAAGTTTCTGTATTATAGTTGCAATGCATGTACTGATTTCAATTATAGTTGTTTAGCATTGAAATTGGATAAACGATTCTGAATCATATTTAATTATGATAAATGTATATATGTGCTTTTGTGATGTTTGGATTGTGCAAAATGCATGAAATGTGATATTCCTGTTTAAATGTTTATTTGTTTAATCAAGTATAGACCTAGATGCCCTAACACCGTAGAACCCCTAACATGTGTCTGCGATTTAGGGGTAAAACTCGTGTTGCAACATTATCCGTGCGATGTCATGGAGACACGAGGATGGTAAGGTAGTGTCCAACAATAACGCGTGCTTGTGTCACGGTGGCACTAGAGGAAAGTGGGGGTTATTGCAACATTATCCGTGCGTGTGTCATGGAGATAACCCCGTGAGACTCTCTGCCTGTGTGCTCAGGTTTGCAGAGTCTGGAGCACACGTGGTTGTGCAGCACACGTGGTTGTGCAGTGAGGCCGTGGAGCCTGGGGTCCTGTAGCAGAGCAGGGCCGAAGTCAGACTTAGCATTTCCCGGGTGTGTCGCTAAGTCTTGTACGGTGGGGCCGTAGCATGAACTTGTTACGGATCTTTATATGCAGAGTACACTGCATATATTTAGGGCATAATAAAATGAATAAATAATCATGTAGGTTCACAGTAAATTTATATAACTGTTTATCTACCTGAATTACCTGTTGATGATTTAGAATGTGATTATTATCTGTATGTTTGTTATGGTATTAGAACTGCCTTGCTTAGTTCTGCATTTATATTTAATTTCAATATTATAAACCTGATGAGTTGTTTAGTGATTGCTAAGTGAAATACTATTCACTGAGCGAGTAGGCTCATACCTCTACTCAAAACATTTTCAGGTTATCATCAGCAGCAGGAAATCTGAAGGATCGATTTATCCTTACGCCTAGTCGATAGAAGGTTCGTAGTTAATAGTTAGAGGTCTCTTAGTCCATTCCCCTCGATCTACGGGACAAGGTGTGAGTGAGAGAGAGAATATGTATATTGATGTAAATTAACTGTTATGCTTTATTTTATGCCGAATAATGTAATATGCTGTAACCTCTGTTTATATTGTTAGTCAGTTTAATAATGATGCTTCTGCAGTTGTTTTGTTTCATTTTACAGCATAAACCAGATTATCCTGTTAATGTCCTTTAAAGGGTTTTAAAAAGTAAAGAGTGATTGGCTTATGTGTGAATCCCATCCTGTCGCGTCTTAATCTTGTGGTTTGTGGTTAATGTGAGATCGGGGCGTGACAACTTTGGTATCAGAGCTTTGGATTGAGTACATAGTTACTCAAGGTCAGGGAACGATAAGAGACCAATAGGATTAAGGTTTAGGTATCTTTCTTCTATCTGTAATTTTCTAACAGGAAGTGTTCTGTTACATTATTTCAGATAGCAGGAAGAGGATGTGGTCACGAGAATCAAGTAATGAGCTTAAGATGAGTCGTTAAGAATCATTAAGGTCAAAGATAAGGTTATAAGTAAGGCGAATAATGAATGATGAGTTTTAGCTCTGGAAGGTCTGAGTGTTTAGATACCCTGGCCAGGTGTCTGAATACTTAGATTGACCAGTATCAAGCTACTCTGTCTGTTCTTCTCTGGATGCCCTGGCCAGGTATGCAGAGGAAGGATAGGCTAGAGAGAAAACCCTAGAAATCTTAGGGTTAAGAGATCAGAAATTAATGTAGGAGTAAGAGATTAAATATAGGATGTGATATAACTCCTACTTTATATTGCTTATTGTTTAAAGATCACTAGAAATGCTTTTATATGCATGAAACGAAATTTCCAGTTTGTAAAGTAAACATAATTCTTTTATATTGTTGCGTCATGAAGTGAATTGTTTAATGTTTGTTTCCTTTGTATTAATGTAGACTCGAAACTGTGTTTAATGGAGTTTGCCCTAAGTGGATATTCTTTCCACATGTTTAAGATTAATAGGGGTTGATTTATCCCGAGTAGCTCTTGGCTTCAGGACTACAGGTTCGGCCTGGTCCGGCTGGCAGGATGCGTTACTGGGATCTAATGACTCCTATTTACAAGTAAAATATGAATAGAAGTCTAAATGTTCTTTTATCTTGAAAATTAGGGTTTGAGAAGCATAGACCCTAAATTGCCCAAATTAGGATTCAAATAACGCATGAATACAGAATTTGATAAATAGAATGTCTCACTAAATGATTTTTAGTATCTTATATGTAATTCTAATTTAGCTAAAATTGGGATATGATTTGGATATATAAAATGTGAACAACATTGGAAGATATCAGAATTTTTGAATAATGCTCTGACTTGTTTATCGGCCGAGTTGCAAACTCGACCGATCACATTTTCAGATTTATATAGCAGTGTTGTAATCGAATTTTATCTTTTTATTGGTACGTCCAATTGATCTTAAATTTTAACTATGTTTGAAAATCACAAATTTTAGACACTCTATTAATTTGGCGTAATTTTTGGATGACTTTGGATCTCTACAGTAAGGTGTCGGTCGAGTTGCAACTCGACCGAATCTGCTGCAGACTGCTATATAGCAGCGCACTGTTTGATTTTTAATTAATTATTGGTAACTTGAAATGACCTGAAATTTTTACTGTAGGTCTAAAACTTTATTAGGCACAACATATAAAATTTTCAAAATTTTTGGAGTTTCTGTTTACAGTTTAATAAACGAATTACAGAAACTATTATAAAACTGAATTTTCAGCTGAATGTGATGAAAGTCGAGTATTGGATTAATATGCTATTGATCCAAGCAAATCAATTTGATCTATATAATCGACCACACACATACAAATGCTATGATATTGATTTAGACCAAAACCCTAGGATGATTAGGGTTGAAGTAGTTTAAAGGATATCATTAGTGATGTAACCTTGTATGCCAATATCTTTGTTAAATAAAGATCTTGGGATTTGTTCTATGAAAAGTAAACTGGTTTTGATAACGATCTAGGGTTTTGAAGAAGATAACCTGATCGGTACATGAACAACATGAGATGATTTAGAGGAATGAGTAAGACATAAACCTAAAGTGTAACAATAAGTAAGTAACATAGAAAGCGGAGTATTATCCGATTATGATCTAAAGATAGTTGATGTAGTTCATGTTTTAAAGATATGGTGTCACTATCTTTATGATGTGACAATAGAGTATCACCCTGGTAAAGAGAATGTGGTGACTGATGCTTCCAGCAGAAAGTCAAGTTTAACAACTAATGCATTCTCTATGGCAGGTTTCAAATTGAGACCTGTTAGTAGAAATGTGGAAGATTGAACTTAGGCTTAGGGATGATAACACAGAGTGATTTGATGGTACAGATGTAAGTTGAGCTTACCTCTTATGATCAGATCAAGAAACTACAATAGGGTGATAGTGAGTTAAGCCAGACCATGCATGACCTGATAGGAGGAAAAGAGACTAGAGTTAAGTTTTTAGATGATAAGATGTTGTTTTAGCATGACATGCTGTGTGTACCTCGTGATAGAGTAAAATTCTTTTAAGGGGAAAAGCCTGAAAGAGAAGATTCTTATGGAAGTGTATGTATTGATGTATGCTATATTTTCAGGAAGACACTAAGATGTATATGAAATCCAAGAAGTTGAAATGAACGCTCAGATATGCAGAAGAATGTAGCAGAGTACATGGTTAAAAGTAGTGTGTACCAGTAGGTTAAGGCTGAACCCTAGAAATCTATAACTACCTTGTAATCTTTTTCTATGCCTGAATGGGAATGGGAATTTATCACAATGGATTTTGTGGTAAGATTTCCCAGGACACCTAGAGGTTGTGATTTGATATGAATGATTGTGGACAGATTAATTTAGTCTGCTCGCTTTCTTCATATTAAGTCGACCTTTGATGTCTTGATATATGACCAAGATATACATGGATGAAATAATTAGGTTGCTTGATAATCCAGTTCCAATCATGTCATTTTGAGATCCTAAGTTCACATCTAGGTTGTGGAAACAGTTGCATCGTGCTTCGGGCACAAAGTTAAGATTCGATACAACCTTTTCATCCGCAGACGGATGGTTAGTCTGAGAAAACTATTCAGACTCTTGAGAACATGCTGAGAGCATGTGTTTTGCTTTTCAGTGGAAATGGGAAGAACATTTAAGTCTTATAGAGTTTGCTTAATGTGAATGTTGAGTTTAGAAATACACAACTGATAATGGTTCGGTTTGAATAAAAACCCAGACAGCACAGTTTTGGTAAACCATCAGGTGCATGATTTCAAGATAGTAAGATAGCATTAAAATATGTAAATAAACCTAAATACCTGCTTCCTGTTATGTTAATGTGTGTGATCTGACATTTTACATGATTTGGCACTTTTCATTAAGATATCATTAGAAATTCTCAAGTACTATTAAATACTTGTGTGATGATACGTAAATAACTCTTAATTGAGTTATGTGATGCATAAACCAGGAATTTGGTTAATATGCACGTTCTTCGAGAAAATTTAAGTAATTGAACAATAGTACAGATGGTTTGTTATATGCGAAGTAAATAGCTTTTATTGATATAATAAGATGTTCAATTACATGAATCCGGTATGTATGTGCCAAAATTGATTGAGTTTGGAATATTTATGAATTTTTAATCTGTCTGCATGCATGATATAAACATTACTCGGTAATTACAATGATTTGAAATATATTGTTCTGCCAGTTGTAGAATGATACCGTATTGTGATTTGAATTGAAATCTAACAGATGAGATAATGGAAACCCTAAGAGTAGGGTGTTGCCATGTGGTTAGTGAATGAGGAAACCCTAAGAGTAGGGTGTTGGCATGTGATGAATGAACAAGGCAAATGAAACCCTGAGGATAGGGTGTACGATGAATCAAGTATTTTGATATCAATTCTCAGTATCAGATGTAGTGATATTTAACAGTTAAATTGCATGATTTTAACTTAGCACCAGATTGACATGTATTCTGTTTATTTAAGAATTTTAGTCTGTTTGCATGAATAGTATAAAAATTTCTTGGTAATTACCATAAAGTGAGATACTGTTATAACGATTCAGGAAAGACAAAGTTTTGTGGGTTGGTCTGGGATCAGATCAGATGTGTTCTAGGTTAAGGGACTTATACAGATGATTGATCGGAGGATCAAGAAACTCACGAATTGTGAGATATCATTAGTAATAATTTTGTGGAGAAATCTTGACCTAGAGGAAGACACGTGGAAACACGAGTTAGGAATGAATGACAAGTTTCCTTTTCTCTTTTAGGAATTTCGGGACGAAATTCTTATAAGGGAGGGAGATTGTTACGACCCATATCAGAGTTAGTCAATAAATACCTTGAATTATGTAAAACACCTCAATTAGTGTTGAGTATCAAATTAAACATCATGGTTAATCAAATAAGTTAATAGGTGAATTAATAGTTGAGTTTAAATCACCTAAGGCGACTAATGATATCAATGTTGATTAATTAGTTAATTAGGTTGAGTTGAATGTTCAATGATTGCAATTAGTGATTTGACCTGATGTGACAAGCTAGTTAATATGATTTTATGCCCTGGGATGATAGAGGATTCCGTGCTTAAACCGTTGCAAGAAAAATCACCCGAAACCGACTTCCGAGCTAAAAGATATGGGCATCTGAGTGTTCAGGGACCTAGATGTAGTTTTAGATTTTTGCTGGGCAATTTGCACGACGGCCCCTCCGCGAAACCGACCCTTACCCCCTTCTTCTTCGTTCCTTACTTCCCGATAGAACAGAAAGCGAGGGCGGCGCCCAACGCTTGAGCATCAGCAGACAGGGGAAAACCGCATGGGCGATTTTAGTGCCCTTAGCTCCGAACCAGCAGCGCCCACATCCCTCTCTTCTTCTTCTTGCACCCTTCCCCTTCCTCATCCTCACCTCAGCCACACCCTAGGGCGGCGCCCCTGTGGCTGCGGCAGAGCACCGGCAGCTGCTGCGAGAAAGCAACGGCCAGAGGGTGTTGTGTGCGAGCAGCACCATGAAAGCAACTCCGTCGAGCTCGTCTTGAGATCCAGATCAGGGATCCGCAGCTGCGAGCAGCAACTCAACCAAGTAGTAGCACCAGCAGCAGCCGCTCTGTAGCCTGCGGCTCTGGCCAGGGGCCGTCCTGGCGCAAGAAGCACCACGAAACGCCACCCTTGAGGCCCAAGTTCGAATCCGCAACCTCCTAGCCGCGAGCAGCAAAGACCAGCTGAGTCTCTTCCTTCCTGTGTGTGTGTGGAAGTTACTGTGTGGAGCAGGCTTGTGAACCTAGAAAAGACTAAGGTAGAAGACAACCGAGTTGCCCAGAATCAGGCCCCAGACACATGTCCGGACGAATCCGGATAGTCCTAGTTGCGGTGAGTAGGACTACACCTATTTATCATTATTAAACTCAGACGTTTGTATATAACCTGTATATGTGTCGTTCGGCCGAATTGCGAATAATTCGGCCGAGTTCCCTTATTAGAATTGACGATCAGTGTTTTGATCGGCCGAATTGGACATGATTCGGCCGAGTTTCCCATTATAGGTTTTCGACCAGGGTTTGGATCGGCCGAGTTGCGGGTGGATCGGCCGAGTTACCAGCCGATCGGCCGAGTTCCCAGTTTGGTCGGCCGAGTTCCAGAAAGTGAGTAGTAGTTCATTTAGAAATCAATATTTAACTCAAATTAATTGTTTTATTGCTTCTATATGAATTGATATAACTCCTAAACAGTATAGTTCATACAATAGAATATGTTAGATTCATTAGAATTGAACTACGTGATATGCTTAACGAAAATGATGGAAGTTTCTGTATTATAGTTGCAATGCATGTACTGATTTCAATTATAGTTGTTTAGCATTGAAATTGGATAAACGATTCTGAATCATATTTAATTATGATAAATGTATATATGTGCTTTTGTGATGTTTGGATTGTGCAAAATGCATGAAATGTGATATTCCTGTTTAAATGTTTATTTGTTTAATCAAGTATAGACCTAGATGCCCTAACACCGTAGAACCCCTAACATGTGTCTGCGATTTAGGGGTAAAACTCGTGTTGCAACATTATCCGTGCGATGTCATGGAGACACGAGGATGGTAAGGTAGTGTCCAACAATAACGCGTGCTTGTGTCACGGTGGCACTAGAGGAAAGTGGGGGTTATTGCAACATTATCCGTGCGTGTGTCATGGAGATAACCCCGTGAGACTCTCTGCCTGTGTGCTCAGGTTTGCAGAGTCTGGAGCACACGTGGTTGTGCAGCACACGTGGTTGTGCAGTGAGGCCGTGGAGCCTGGGGTCCTGTAGCAGAGCAGGGCCGAAGTCAGACTTAGCATTTCCCGGGTGTGTCGCTAAGTCTTGTACGGTGGGGCCGTAGCATGAACTTGTTACGGATCTTTATATGCAGAGTACACTGCATATATTTAGGGCATAATAAAATGAATAAATAATCATGTAGGTTCACAGTAAATTTATATAACTGTTTATCTACCTGAATTACCTATTGATGATTTAGAATGTGATTATTATCTGTATGTTTGTTATGGTATTAGAACTGCCTTGCTTAGTTCTGCATTTATATTTAATTTCAATATTATAAACCTGATGAGTTGTTTAGTGATTGCTAAGTGAAATACTATTCACTGAGCGAGTAGGCTCATACCTCTACTCAAAACATTTTCAGGTTATCATCAGCAGCAGGAAATCTGAAGGATCGATTTATCCTTACGCCTAGTCGATAGAAGGTTCGTAGTTAATAGTTAGAGGTCTCTTAGTCCATTCCCCTCGATCTACGGGACAAGGTGTGAGTGAGAGAGAGAATATGTATATTGATGTAAATTAACTGTTATGCTTTATTTTATGCCGAATAATGTAATATGCTGTAACCTCTGTTTATATTGTTAGTCAGTTTAATAATGATGCTTCTGCAGTTGTTTTGTTTCATTTTACAGCATAAACCAGATTATCCTGTTAATGTCCTTTAAAGGGTTTTAAAAAGTAAAGAGTGATTGGCTTATGTGTGAATCCCATCCTGTCGCGTCTTAATCTTGTGGTTTGTGGTTAATGTGAGATCGGGGCGTGACAATGGGAAAGGATAATCCGTTAATATTATTATTTTTTTTCACATGATAGGGAAAATTCACTAAGAACAACTTATTAGAAAAAAGAGGGGAAGTTTGAGGAAACTCAATCAAAATCGGTACATTTCAAATTTTGTTTATACCTGTGTTTGATTCAACACACATGTCATATTGTACTTTCCTTTTGCTTCCACTGGCCATCCCAAGATCCAAATCCAATAACAATACTGACATAGGTTAAACAATGTATGGAAAAGAAAGAAAAGGGAACAAGGAAATCATTATAAGATAAACAAAAAAACCTTGTTTCCGTATTGCAGCTTCATCATCATTATATTCCACTTCTATGATTTTATTAACAGACTTATACATCACCTTAGGAGGAATGTCCCTACAAAGAATGTATAAAGCAATCAAATATCATATGAATATATGAACTACAAATTCAACAATCCTAAAAAAGATAATTAAAAATTATCATGCAATTCTTCAATTAATATTACCTCTATTCTCTTCCTCTTTTTAGGCTGTAGAATTTCTTTGACTACATTTTTAGACACTTTTACTTTTCTAGGTATATCACACCTAGTCCATGTTACATCATGGAAATCATCCAACCCACAATGAAGTAATGGTTCGTGACCTCTAGCCATGTGTTCATTTCTTTGTTCAATTGTGTGCTCATCTTCATTGTAAACATTTCTAAGTTTCCAGTGACATACAACACTCCAATTTCCATCTATAGGATCCACCAAGTAAAACACTGGTTCAGCTTGTTCTGGGTAAATAAAGGGCTCATCTTTAAAGCTTCTCTTACTTGTGTCAACATATGCAATGTTAAAGTCATCAACTGAAAACCCTTCCTCGTCAATACTATACCATGAGCATTTGAAAAGATAATAAGGATCCATCCTATGGTAGTGAATCTAAAAAATGTCATCTAAAAACCTATAGTATACTTCACCATTGGGATCATATGTGGCAATGCCACTATTTTGTGTGGAACGTTTAATGTCTACATCTTGACAATCAAACTTGTAACCATTCAAAAAATAACTTTTGTATGAATAAACACCTATTTTAGGTGGTTGAGATAGATATTTAATAGGTGTAGGAAGTTCATCAAAAAAATTTAAAGAAGCAACCTGGAAGAAGAAGAAGAGGATAGAAAATACTATGAGTAATGAAAGCAACAATATTACATTGAATTGAGGAAATGAATTTTCTTACGTGATCTTCAAACCAATTTACAAATGTTTTGTGGTGTTGCAACTGTAATGTGAAATCATCCCAATCAGGGTGTTTCCATCTCAAATAATCATTATGTGTCATGTTTATATATGTGAAATCAGATTTGGTTTCTTAAAAGTAGCATTTAACCGAAATTTAGTTAACCAAATACTTACTTGACATAAGGTTGAACTTCCTCGGTATTAAGAAAGATGAAACGTTGAGCTTGATGCAATTTCTCATGTGTAATGGTCACAAGAGATGATGCACCGAGTGGACCATCTTGGTACCTTACAAGTTTGTGTAGTTTTGTTTCCACATCATGCAGGTAGCTATCACAGAATATGCTTGCTTCCTCGACTAAGTATCCCTCAGCAATTGAACCTTCTGGTCTACTCTTATTTTGAATGTAGTTTTTCAATGTGTAGAGATATCTTTCAATTGGATACATCCATCTAAATTTAACCGGACCGGCAAGTTTCGCCTCAGTTGCAAGATGTACAGCTAAATGGACCATAACATCAAAAAATTCAGGAGGCAAAATCCTTTCCAATGTGCACATTATCATAGGAATTTTTTTTCTAACTCCTTCATTTTCTCAATAGTTATGACCTTTGCACACAACTCCTTGAAGTAAACACAAAATTCAGTTATTACTTTTCTCACAGGCTTTGACAATGCTTTTACTATAGCTGTAGGAAGGAGATGATGTAGCAATATATGGTGATCATGACTCTTCATACCCATTAACTTCTTTTCTTCAAGTTGAACCATATGAGAGAAATTTGAAGAAAATCCTTCTGGAAGTTTGATGTCCTTCAAAACAGACAATAGGTTATCCTTTTCTTCATCGGACAAGCTATAAATTGCATGAGGAAGTTCCCTAGTATTTTGAGATTTGGAAATTCTAGGCCACAATGATTTTTGTATCTTCATGTGTTGCATATCAATCTAGCTTTAATATTGTCCTTGTTACTACATCCTTTTGTAGTATCCAACCCAAAATATTTTCACTTATGTTTTTCTCAATATGCATCACATCTAGATTGTGTTGTACCAACAATGAGCTTCAGTAAGGAAACTAAAAAAAACACTTTTCTTTTTCCAGCCTTCAGGTAATCCAAGTCGGCCTCGAGAGTCATTATTTGGAAACTTTACAAATACAATATTATCATAATCTTTCCATAAATGTTGAATTTGTTCCCCATCTAAAGGGTGAGGAGGAGGTTCTTTTTCCTCGTCACCATTGAAACTTCTTTTGTCAACGCCATAAGTGATCCATAGATAGAAAACGACGATGCCTTAGATACACACACTTTCGACTGTATGAAAGATAGTTGGACCGATGATCAACATGACAATAAGGGCATGCCTTGTAACCTTTTGTGCTCCAACCAGACAACATGCTATATGCTGGAAAATCACTAATGGTCCACAAAAGAATTGCCCTCATACAAAATACCTCTCCTGTATTCACATCAAAGGTGTTAACACCATCCCACAACATCTTCAATTCATTAATTAATGGTTGGAGATACACATCTATATCGTTTCCATGTGATTTAGGACCATCGATAAGAAGTGACAACATTAAAAATGATTGATGCATAGCAAGCCATGGGGGAAGATTGTAGCACATTAAGATTACATGCCATATGCTTCTACTACTTCCCATTTCAATATTGAAAGGACTAAATCCATCAGTTGCTAAGCCAAGTCGGACATTGTGTGGCTCACTGCTAAATGATGGATGTTTAGTGTCAAAATCCTTCCAAGACTCAGAATCTCTAGGATGTGCCATTTCATCATCCTTACCTGTCAGGCAAGTGGAGTTCCAGATCATCATAGGAGCAGTCTTTCTAGAATTATATAATCTTTTAAGTCTAGGAGTTAAGGGAAAGTATCAAAACACTTTTTGTGGTGTCCTTTTCCTGAGCTTTATCTTTCTTCCCTTATAAGTATCATTCCACCTAGAAGTATTACACTTTGGGCACCTATCCAAGTCTAGGTATTCACTGTTGGATTTTAGGGGAGGCAGAGAAGGTAGCGGAAACAAAAATTTTCTCCTCCCCAAACCGAGAATAAGGAAACGTGTCAACGTCTATACAATAGGAAAGGGATGGTTTGTGGAATCATACCTTGTCTCGAGGCTTGCTCGAAGACAATACCTCGTGCCTTGCACAGTCTTCACCTCCGGTCTTGGACGGTGTCTGTGCAGCTCCTGGTCGCACCGGGACTGACGACTCCTGGTCTCACTGGGACTGTCGGGATTGACAGCTGTCCTCCGAGCGGCAGAAATATCCAGCCTCTGAAGTAGTCCACACGGACCACCTGGAACTCCAATCTCCTTGTCCCACAAGGAATTGGAAGGAGTCGCACCCTCCTGTCAGCGTACTAGTCGGCGACACACACTCCTGCCACCAGTCTCTTTCTGCAGTTGTCTTTCCCTTGTTGTGCCTCCCTTATCGGGTAGCACTTATTCGGGCTCTCTCGGTTACCAGAACTAGAGAGAACGACAACTTTACAGAGCAACTAGTTGCACTGAGCTGTACTTTGAGAAGCCCCCAATACCCCTATATATAGGAGGGTCATGGGACAGGGTTCTCCATCTCGGGCAATGCGGGACTAAAGCAGGAGTAGAAGGGTTCGAGATTTTCCACAAAAACAACCAATTGTGTGACCTGAACCGATTGTTTCATTTCTGAAACGGTCGGTTGGGGACCTGAGCTGGTCGGTTGACACCTCAACCGGTCGGTTCACTTCTGAACCGGTCGGTTCGTGGCCCTGGTAAGTTCCCGGTTGACTTTTTCTCTTTTGTTTCTAATTGGTACCCAATACCAATCCTTGTTCCAATCATATTGGGCAAGTGAAACGAAAAGCAATTTCTCACCAATCTTACTTTCCCAACTTGCTTGGTTGGACCGTTGAGCCGATCGGTTCAACACTTGAACTGGTCATTTCACCCTGTCCATGAGCCGATCGACTCACAACCTGAGCCGATCGGTTCATCAAGCTCAGCTGATCGGTTCATCACATGAGCCGATCGGTTGGGAGTGCAGATTGTGTAGAAATAGTCAATTGCAGTTACAATCAATCTGATACTCTAATCAAGCTGTCAAACACCTTGAACACTATAATTTTAAGCTATCAATTAATTGAGTGTTTAATTGAACTACTAAACTCCTTTAGCAATCAATCTAAACATTATTTGTGGACAAAACTCCTCTTCCAGGTTAAATCCTATGTGTGTGACCCTACAGGTGCTTTTCACGTTGGCAGTGAAAGTCCATAACACTTATGACTTCACAAGCAAAGAGCGGTGTCTAGTCACACATCAGTGCTACCCAAGTGAAATAGAAAGTTGGAGAACAACTTTCAATCCTACAATCCATGTATGGTGTTACAGTGAATGTATAATTCCTTTGTCACTGATATCTCGAATGAACTTGAGGCATGGAACAGTCATCCTGTCAACGTTCATTCACTTTCTTGATCTTAGAGTAGATTGTAAGAGATATGTTATGACATCAATATCACATATTGATTCACACATGCGTGCATGCCTTTCTCAATCCCACTCATCAAGTGACCATGGATATCATACTCCCTCAGGAGGGACAAATCCCATATCTATCACACACCCCTCAAAAGCCCCATGTGTCAAAGCCACCCAATCATCACCTTTATAACAACCCATGTTTCAGGATTGCGTTTGATGATGTCAAAGTGTGCCCAATGACATGTGTTGAGTGTAGTGATTTCAGGTCAAAGAATCACACTCACCACCATCACTGTGAGTACTGACTGTGACTACCATGTCATGGTTCCATGTGTCATACTCACAGTGGGTTTGTCTGGTACACTTGTTCTCTAACAAGTACCTATGTGTTTGGTTTGATATCTCTATATCATGACTAATGAGATTTTGTCATCAACTAACACCACAATCTAGTCTTGTGTGTCATTGTTGTCTATCTACCTTCCACAATGACATCCGACTAGGGACATAACAAGAATGTACAAACTCTTAGCATCCGTATGATCTAATCGTCCAGGTCCAGAACCTGAAGGCATACGTCATTGAGTATTGTCATTCTCTAGACATTCAATCTGTTCTATCACTATCTCATATGACTGAACCAGAAAGAATTGGAAGCTTGCCTTTGATGCTTATCAAATCAATCTTAATGTATCCCACCAATCATCCCATGATTGTCTCTCAGGGCATACATACCAACAGACTCCCACTTGCATTGCGAACCAATCACCCTTGAATCAAATTCACAGTGATCTTCAAACATGTCCCACATGTTACTGTGCTCTTGTACCAACATAGTGAGTTATGGCAACACCTTGCCAAAGTCAGTATTAATTGCATGTCTCACATCTCTTCGTTGTACGTCACACGTATGAGATGGAGTTGTCGTAATATGTGATCCAGTATTCCTTTGCTAACCTTTAGCCACATTGCATGATCAAGGATTCCATACTTGTCATCAATGAACAGAATATCTATAAGTTCATCTCATGAACTTCCAAATCCATATAGTATCCATTGATGTTCTCTAACACACGGATACTCGACATTTCCTTTTAAATGGCTTTATTGGAACACTTCCAATTATCAACAAACTTTCACTTTTATATATCCTATATATATTTTGTGATTGATTTTTGTCCCTTTTCGGAAGTTCGCATCAATGTAACTCTTTACATCAAACTCTTCCATATCTCCATAGAACTAGTACTTCCCAAGTACTTATGGTTTCCAGTAACCCTTACTGGAAGTAGACAGACATCCACTCGTCATGTCTCACATACGAGTTATCAGGATGAGCACATCAAATTGTCATGTCCTACATACAATATGATGAATGCATTTTATTCTTGCCATGTCGATACATGCAAGGTAATGGGATGATTACATACATGATAGATCCATATCTATTCTTAGTGTTCCCATTCTTCATAAGAATTGAACACTTGGCCTTGGGATACTAACTCCATGTAAAATGGACAAGTTTTCTCCCACTGAATCTATGTACACTGAACCCTTCAGTATAGATTGCCAATGTATGCTCTCTCTTTTCCAGGTCAAGAGGTTTTCAAGAAATATCTCTATAGATCTCTATTCCTATCACATAGGAAACATCTCTATCTTCCTTAAAGATAATTTCCACTTTTGGATTTCCATTCTAGAACATTTCCATTTCACATCAATATGTGGAATGTGAATACGCTCCCACTAAATCACAGATCCCTTCTTTATCTTTGATATATTAGTCAAACCCTTTGACTATATCATCAAAGTAAAGATCCAATTCTGAGTTTCTTGTACTCAATCAATCACATTGATTAGTCCATTGTAACTTATAGACTTCATTTGCATGAGTGGATTCATATACCTTATAGGTTGTGTCACGTACACATCCTTGTCTTATTCCTCATAGGAATGTGGTTTTAGTACCCGTATGCCAAAACTCTTAGTCATTAAGTTGCAATCAACAAGCATCATCCTTCTCATAATGTCATCCATGTGTCTTAACACTTAAGACTTATTTGCACTTATGGATTTCCATCCAATGGGTGCTACCATCAAGGTCATACCTTATGGTTCACATGGAAGTCATTCAAGATGTAATGGTCATAAACCATAACTCTAAATTCAGTTCCTCGTCATCTAGATAGTTGACTCATCACATGACCAACTCATCACATAGATAATTGAGGTGTATCTGTCAAGGATCTAAGAACTCACAACCCTTGTGATTCTTAATGTCCTTTATTAGTGTGGGGTATTCTTTATTAAGAAGAATTCAGTTATTTGATAATCATTCTCTAACTCCTTAGAGTATGATTCCTTCTTGATTTAGACATCACCATGCCTTAATCATGAGTTCACTATGATACACTATCATAATCACTCATAAGGATCTCAAACATTTGGTCCAAGTATTTCATTCATTGATCTCATCAAGAATTAACACTTTACCAAATTTGCACTTCATCTATGATAATCTTGAACACTTCAAGATATTCGTAGTGGTAAAACACCATTTTAAGTATTAGAATTTGTTCCAATAGGTATGTAAATACATCACATGTATCATACCTAATAGGATAATCATTCTCCCACTACCTTTAGTGAAGATTGATTAATCATGTCCAAGATATTCATGTCTCTTACTGGTTCTCTAACCAAAAGAGTCTAGATTTATCCATCACATGGAAACTAGAAATGAATTTCTCATGATTGATGCTAATTTGATTGTTTGAGTTATCTATAACTTTTGGGTATCATTTTATCTTATGCATATCAAATACCACAAGATAAACAAGGCATTGCCATAAAGATCATATCTTTAAAAGATTGAAACATCAACTTTATTAATTTCCATCATTGTCATACAATATGCAAAAATAAAGTGTTTCTATCTATTGGCAAATATGAAATAGCAGTTCATAACTGTATTACATGCCTTTAAGGCTGAAAAATAAACTAAAGAACTCCTATCTATGGTGGCAACACTTGCCCCATTTATTGAGTGATTTACACTTTACATCTTGGTATCATATACCTCAAAAAAGTGTTACAAGTTTATTTTCATGACAACTTTAAGTAGAGATGCCTGTCGCCTCCTTCTTCTTTTGTTCTTCCAGATAGAGAGGAAAGTTCCTTTTCCAATGTCATGGCTTTTGACAATGGTGGCAATTTCCTTTCTTGGTCACGCCTCCCTTGGCCTTGAGAGCTGAAGACGACTTGGCTCCTGGCTAGCATCAGAACCTTTCTTAGCTTTGCCCTTGCCCTTGCGCTTGGACTTGCCTTTGCGCTTGGACTTGCCTTTCTTGCTCGTGATCACCATCACAGACTTAGGCTTGTCCTTCTTCATCTGTGTCTCGGCTGTCCTCAACATGCCCAACAATTTTGACAGTGGCCTATCAAAAATTTTCATGTTGTAGTTCATCACAAACTGACTGTAGGATTCTGGCAACGATTGTAGTATCACGTCAGTAGCCAACTCTTGGATCAGTGGAAATCCCAGTCTTGTCAAGTTCTCCACATACCCAATCATCTTGAGTGTGTGAGGACCAACTGGATCTCCTTCTGTCATGACACACTTGAACAGTTCCCTTGAGACATCATATCTCTCTTGTTGTGCTTGATCTTCATACATGTTCCTGAGATGCTGAATCATCTCAATGACACCCATGTTCTCATGTGGTCTCTGCAACTCGTGGTTCATAGAGCACAACATCAATCACTTTGCATCAATGGCATCATCAGAATTCTTCTTGTAAGCATCCCTTTCTGCCTTTGGTGCGGTAGGAGCCGGTTCCTCCGGAATTGGAGTATCTATGACATAGAGCTTTCGCTCTTGAGTGAGAACAATTCTCAATGTCCTATACCAGTCGTGGAAGTTTGTCCCATTCAGCGTGTCCTTTTCAAGGACCGATCGCAAAGAAAAGTGATTGTTGTTGTTTTCCATTTGTACTACAAAAGGAAAATATGCAATTTTAGTCCAAAACTCATTTTTGACTTATTTGATTGATTTGAAAAGTTGACGATATAATTAGGTCTTTAATTAATTATTGCTCCCACTATTTTAGTTCAAATTGATAGCCCTCACCATCAATTCGGAAGATTGCAGCGTACAATCTTCTAGTGGGCAAGATCCTGAAATCCTCTAAGTCATGAACCAGCTAGGGCTGTCACCCACAACTTAGATCTCTCAGGTAGGCAACTCTTGCCAATTGCATCATATGCAACTCTTGATGAATGAACATGCGCAACACCTTGCCATGAACATTCCTTGCCTCTGGGCTTAGACGCTCTAAGAATCACCAGTTAAGTCTAACCCAAAAGCCGACACGGTAAACATGCACCCTACTTTGGCAGAACCTACATGTCTACCCTTCACACTTCCACAAGATAGACGGCGCACCACGCTTTGGCGTAACCTACACTTGGTCGATCGAGTTTTTCATGTGTGATGCTAATGAAAGGCATATAAGACTTAATATTTTAATGAGGGATTTGGTTTTATATACATATACATATCCAATCACCACAATACATAGTACGTATCATATACATGCTATATCCCATAGAAAACATGTGAAACGATAAAAGTGATGATTATGGCCATCCTAATGTGATTCCTCGAGCCAATAGGAATCACGGTCATCTAGGTCTACATCACATGCAACCTGTACAAGATGAACTATGTGCTTTGCCTTTATGGGTTTGATCAATTCATCACATGAATGATCGGATCGCCATCAGATTGGTCGGCTGGGTGCCACCAGGCGATCGGTTGGCTCCTCCAACCGATCGGTTCGCCTGGTCATTGTGCATCTCTCTTGGCCGCCACCCGCTCATCTCGCTCCTCGAACCGGTCATCAACCGATCGGTTCAAGGATTAAACCGATCATCTCGAACGTCAACCGATCAGTTCACTCCTTGAACCGATCGTCTCAGTTGTCATCAGGATGTCTATCATTCTTTGACATAACAGGAAATAAAATTCTATCCTATTTTACATTGTAAAAAGAGAAACCTCGAGTTACATTCGGGGGGAGCAAAGATATGAAAGAAATCTCGAAATATTTCGAGTTACATCAGGAATAGGAGAAGGAAGATCGATGCACAGACCGAGATGCAAGCAACCACATACAACCATACATAGATAGGGTTTATTGGCCATAACCACGCTATACATTCACCACAAAACTCGTTTAAGGGTGACGCGTATCGAGTGCATTCATAATACATATCATATATGTAAATTGGGATTTGTGGATTTAGGATTGGACATGCATAAAGCCAATTTTATTCGCATCGTATGCAATAAATAAAGGCGACAAACCAAAATCGATCATATCGATAATCCTAAAGTATAGAGCAGTTGACATGGCTCTGATACGACTATTGGGTTTTAGGGGAGGCAGAGAAGGCAGTGGAAACAAAATTTTCTCCTCCCCAAACCGAGAACAAGGAAACGCGTCAACGTCAATACAATAGGAAACGGATGGTTTGTGGAATCATACCTTGTCCCGAGGCTTGCTCGGAGACAATACCTCGCGCCTTGTGCGGTCTTCACCTCTGGTCTTGGATGGTGTCTGTGCAGCTCCTGGTCGCACCGGGACTGACAACTCCTGGTCTCACCGGGACTGTCGGGAATGATAGCTATCCTACGAGCGGAAAAAAATCTCCCGCCTCTGAAGTAGTCCACACGGACCACCTGGAACTCCAATCTCCTTGTCCCACAAGGAATTGGAAGGAGTCACACCCTCCTATCAGCGTACTAGTCGCCGAGACACTCTCCTACCACCAGTCTCTTTCTGCAGTTGTCTTTCCCTTGTTGTGCCTCCCTTATCGGGTAGCACTTGCTCGGGCTCTCTCGGTTACCAAAACCAGAGAGAACGACAACTTTACAGAGCAACTAGTTGCACTAAGCTGTACTTTGAGAAGCCCCCAATACCCCTATATATAGGAGGGTCACGGGACAGGGTTCTCCATCCCGGGCAATGCAGGACTGAAGCAGGAGTAGAAGGGTTCGAGATTTTCCACAAAAACAACCAACTACATGACCTGAACCGATCGTTTCATTTCTAAAACAGTCGGTTGGGGACCTGAGCCGGTCGGTTGACTCCTCAACCGGTCGGTTCGTGGCCCTGGTCAGTTCCTGGTTGACTTTTTCTCTTTTGTTTCTAATTGGTATTCAATACCAATCCTTGTTAAAATCAAATTGGGCAAGTGAAACGAAAAGAAATTTCTCACCAATCTTACTTTCCCAACTTGCTCGGTTGGACCGTTGAGTCGATAGGTTCAACACTTGAACTAGTCATTTCACCCTGTCCATGAGCCGATCGACTCACAACCTGAGCCGATCGGTTCACCAAGCTCAGCCGATCGGTTCATCACATGAGTCGATCGGTTGGGAGTGCAGATTGTGTAGAAACAGTCAATTGCAGTTCCAATCAATCTGATACTCTAATCAAGCTGTCCAACACCTTGAACACTATGATTTTGAGCTATCAATTAATTGAGTGTTTAATTGAACTACTAAACTCCTTTAGCAATCAATCTAAACATTGTTTGTGGACAAAACTCCTCTTCCAGGTTAAATCCTATGTGGGTGACTCTGTAGGTCCTTTTCACGTTGGTAGTGAAAGTCTATAACACTTATGACTTCACAAGAAAAGAGCGGTGCCTAGTCACACATCAGTGCTACCCAAGTGAAATAGAAAGTTGGAGAACGACTTTCAATCCCACAATCCGTGTATGGTGTTACAGTGAATGTATAATTCCTTTGTCACTGATATCCCAAATGAACTCGAGGCATGGAACAGTCATCCTGTCAACGTTCATTCACTTTCTTGATCTCAGAGTAGATTGGAAGAGATATGTTATGATATCAATATCTCATATTGATTCACACATGCGTGCATGCCTTTCTCAATCCTACTCATCAAGTGGCCATGGATATCATACTCCCTCGGGAGGGACAAATCCCATATCTATCACTCACCCCTCAAAAGCCCCTTGTGTCAAAGCCACCCAATCATCACCTTTGTAACAACCCATGTTTCAGGATTGCATTTGATGATGTCAAAGTGTGCCCAACGACATGTGTTGAGTGTAGTGATTTCAGGTCAAAGAATCACACTCACCACCATCACCGTGAGTACTGACTGTGACTACCATGTCATGGTTCCATGTGTCAAACTCACGGTGGGTCTGTCTAGTACACTTGTTCTCTAACAAGTACCTATGTGGTTGGTTTGATATCTCTATATCATGACTAATGAGATTATGTCATCAACCAACACCACAATCTAGTCGTGTGTGTCATTGCTGTCTATCTACCTTCCACAATGACATTAGACTAGGGACATAACAAGAATGTACAAACTCTTAGCATCCATATGATTTCATCGTCCAGGTCGTGAACCTGAAGGCATACGTCATTGAGTACTATCATTCTGTAGACATTCAATCTGTTCTATCACTATCTTATATGACTGAACCAGAAAGAATTGGAAGCTTGCCTTTGATGTTTATCAAATCAATCTTAATGTATCCCACCAATCATCCCATGATTGGCTCTCAGGGCATACATACCAACATTCACCTCTAAATAATATCCAATCATTGGGACATGCGTGGATAACCTGATAATCCAATCCCAAAGAAGACATGAGCTTTCTACATTTATACCATTTTATCGGCAGCTTATGTCCCTTAGGCAGTACTTGATTTAGAAGTTCGAAATAATATGATATTGCCTTATTGCTAATTTTATTCAAGCACTTGTCTCTGAATAGGCGAACAATAAATGATAGTTTATAATATTTATCACAACCTGGATATAGTGTCTCACAAGCGTCTTTCAATAATTCATCAAATTTATTATCATCATGTAGAGTATGTTCATTACCATTCTCAACATCATCTTCGGTCATTATACATGATCATAAAAAGTATCATTAATCAATCCCTCTATATCATCAAAAGGTTTATCAACATGTTGGTTGGAAAAGTTATCTTGGTGGTCATCGTGATACACCCAATTAGTGTAGGTTGATAGAAATTCATACTTGATAACATTCCATTGAATTGTTTTTCTATCATAGAAAAATTTGTTCTCACACTTCACACATGGGCAATTCACCTCAACATGATTCCTAAAAGACAAATCCAAAAAGGAATTAAATCCTATCATGAAAGAACTTTTGCAACGGTCATGTTTAGATTCTCCTCTACTAATCCAAGTTTTATCCATGTCTCCTAAAAAATCATGTAATATCATTTAAATATAGTTGTAAGTCTACCATATCTGATATACAATAATAAATTCAGACATGATAGAGAGTAAAAGTCAAAGTAAATATAGTGATATATACAATCTAAAAGGCCATTCTAGGAAATACACACTACAAGTCAAATATATAGTGATATATACTATCTAAAAAGGCCAGTCTAGGAAATACACACTACTAGTCAAATATGGCTTTCTAAGTTGAGTAACTCCTCCTTGTATTAAATTGTAATTTAGTCATGTATTGACTTATGATAAAGCACCACTATTCTAATGTGTTCAACGCTAAGGTCACAATAAAAATTATTTGCACATACAAAATCATTTGTAAAATTAAGGTCATTAGATTTAGTCAGACCCAAACATAACTAAATTTGAACTGAAAAAATAACTCAACCAAAAAAGTGACTTATATGGGCCCTCAAAGGTCATGGGTGTACATGTAAGTTATAAAAGCCTTTGCCACCCATATTTGGTACAATATTTTAATAAGGATAGTGAAACTTCAATGCTAAGGTCAAAATAAAAATTATTTTCACATAAAAATCCACTGTAAATTTAAGGTCATTAGATTTAGTTCATACTATTCAAAAATTATTTTGTTCTTTGTTACTTTGACTTCCAGAGTTTTAGTGGCACATATCTTATAGTTTTTCTATCGTTGTTCAAAACAGAAAAGAAAAAATTGTCTCTTTCTTTGTCCATTAAATGCATCAAAACTGCAATCACATTAACTCTTAAAGTTAAGAAAATTGAAGAGAAAGAAGGATGAGAGTGAGATTTTTAAGAAATAGACATACCATTGAGGGTATATCTATTATTGTTGGATTCATAATATGGATTATGGTTAAACTGTGTCTGATTATCCCAAATGAGGTCAAATTAGGGTAAATTAAGTCTGATTTGGGGGAAAACATGCTTGATTTGAGGGGAATAAGTCTAATTTAGGGGAATTAGGTCTGATTTGGCCATGTAAGGCCTTACTTAGATCAATATAGGTAAATTAGGGCTCGTTCAATTTGACTGGGTCATATTATAATTAATTCAATTTGATTTGAGGCCAAATTATGTCAAACTTAAGCAGATTATGTCAGTTTTGGACCTTATTGGGTCAAACTTTGGCAAATTGGGTACAATTTGGAGGAAATATGTCCAGTTTGAGGGGATGGATCTAATTAGGATAAATTGTGGCTCGTTTAAGTTAATATAGGATATATTAAGGGGAAGTGAGGTCTGATTAGGTCATGTAATACATAAAGTGGGTCATGTAATACATAAAGTAGGTTGCAATTGGCACATCTATCCTAATATCTAGAAAAATATATTGACTTTATTAATAGGTTGCACTTGGCACATCTATCTTGATGATGGGCCTAAAATGTGTCCCATTTAGTTTACAAAATCTAACATCACCCCACCCAAGTCAGTCTGTTGTGTTTCCTTCTGTGATCCTTTCCCCCTTCCTCCTCCCCCCTCCTCATCCTCCTACTAGTGTAATACGCACCACTCCTCTTCATTCTCCTGAATAGCAAACACTATTCATGAGTGTATAGGGTTGTTACTGAACAACAACTCTCTCAAGTCTGATTTCTTGAACCTTGTATGGTTTTGTTCAATTACCTTGATTTGACCACTTGTAATCGCTTTTTGACAACCCATGAAGGCATTCTATTATGTTTCCTTCTTTGATCATTTCTCCCTTCCTCCTTATCCTAATACTAGTGTAATATATGAGAAAAATGTAAAATAGCAACAACGCCAACAAACACCTAGGCTCTCACCTAGGCAGCCCTTGGAATGAAAGGAGAGTCTAGACAAGTATGTTGAATGTTTCAAAATTAGCCTTTAACAGATTAAAATTGACAAATTCAGTCTCATTGGTACAAGACATGTTTCGGTATTATTAGTTGTGATTTATGTCGAGTTATAATTACTAGAAAAATATATTGACTTTATTAATAGGTTGCACTTGGCACATCTATCTTGATGATGGGCCTAAAACGTGTCCCATTTAGTTTACAAAACCTAACATTTCCCCACCCAAGTCAGTTTGTTGTGTTTCATTCTGTGATCCTTTCCCCCTTCCTCCTCCCCTCTCCTCCTCATGGTGGAAGTCCTTGTCTTGGGACATTTTCATAGCCATCTTGGCATGTAGAAAGCATGTTGGTTAATTCAATCCAACCAATCCTAGGGACATACTAGTAACTCCTTGGACATACATCAGCCATTACTCATTGAAATGTAAATTTTTCTCCTAAAATAGAGAGAATTCGGTTTCATAAAAAGTTAGTTATTGGTAAGGTCCATCATAGGTTGCACTTGGTACATCTATCCTAATTTCTAGTAAAAAAACAAAAATGATAGACATTTATAGTGAGTCATTATTTAATTTGTATTGTCTGTTACATTTTTCTATTTTTACCCCCATTTTGGTCCCTATAATTGCCCTAAAATGTGGCCCATTTAGTTTAGAAAACCTAATGTCACCCCACCCAAGTCAATCTATTGTGTTTCCTTCTGTGATCCTCTTCCCCTTCTTCCTCTCCCTTACACCTCATCCTCCTACTGGTGTAATATTCACCACTCCTCTTCATTCCCCTGAATAGAAAGCACTATTCAGGAGTGTATACTATTGTTTTTTTTTGGTCGGTTGGAGTGTATACTATTGTTACATGAACAAGATATTTTTTCTCAAGTGGCCTTTTGAAAAGAAAACTCTTAATCCTTCCAGAAAGTGCCCATACTATAATAAACAAATTCATACACGATACAAAAAATGGAAAAACCGCATCAGGTAATTCTTAGAAAGTTATTACTATAGCAAAGTACCTTACAGATCTAGACTAAAAAAAGATTGAGAATAACATGTAGAACTTAAAAGTAGTTCAATAATAATAATAAAATGTTCTCAGCAACTATTTCTAGAGTTTTTAGCAACTATTTCTAGAGGTAGACCATTCCACATCTATATGGAAAATTTGTAATGTAGACCAATAAGATAAGACAAAACGTCCTGCAAGCTATCAATTTGCTTTGAATCACTTCAAATAGTTGATAAATTATATTGATAATAGGTTATCACATAAAAATATATGTGTACACACACAGAGAGACATATATAAAGACCAATGTAGGTCAGAAAACCTATAACCTCCCATATAATGAGCTAAGTATCTTAATTACCAAGGACAATAGATATTGTAGCAGTAACATATTTGTTTCTGAACAACCAGTAAGTGAAGTAACATTTGCTTTGTAAAAGGATGTCATTTGAGTTTATATATATACCCTAGGATTTGTGTCTCCTACAAATGGTGGAAGACCTTGTCTTGGGACATTGTCATAGCCATGCTTGCATGTAGCAAGCAGGTTGGTTATGCAAATTATATCTAGGTTGGACCTTATCAGTTCAAACTTTGGCAAATTAAGAATAATTTGGGGAAAATATGTCTGGCTTAAGGAGGTTGAGTATCTTTGGGTAAATTGTCTCATTTAAGTTAATATATGATATATTAGGGGATCTAAGGTCCAATTGGGTCATTTTATGCAAAAATTAGGTCTGATTTATCGGTCAAAAAAGGTCCAACTTGGGCAAATTTAGTTTCATTTGTGCAAGACATGTTTTAAGTTGTTAGTTGGGATTTAGGCCAAGGTATATAACACCTACACCTACAAACTCTAGGCTCCCACCTAGGCATCCCTTGGGAGGAAAGATGTGCAAGACAAATATGTTGAATTGTTCCAAATTAGCCTTTAATAGCCTAAAAAATACCTACTTTAGCCTAATCAGGCCACAAGTAGGTCTAATTAGACACAAACACGCCTAATTTTAAACTAAAAATAATAATTCAACTCTTAGCTTTTATGGCCCCTTCTCATATACCTAGCCTAGGATCTATGCTTCCTACAAATGGTGGAAGTCCTTGTCTAGGAACATTTTCATAGCCATCCTGGCATGTAGCAAGCATGTTAGTTAATTCAATCCAACTAATCCTAGGGACATACTAGTAACTCACTAGACATACATCGGCCATTACTCATTGAAATGTAAAATTTTCTCCTAAAATAGAGAGAATTATCTTTCATAAACAATTACTTATTGGTAAGGTCCATCATAGGTTGCACTTGGCACATCTATCCTAATTTCCAGCAAAAAAACAAAAATGATAGACATTTATAGTGAATTGTTATTTAATCTGTATTATCCATTACATTTTTCTATTTTTACCCCCATTTTGGTCCTTATAATTGGCCTAAAATGTGTCCCATTTAGTTTAGAAAACCTAATGTCACCCCACCCAAGTCAATCTATTGTGTTTCCTTCTGTGATCCTCTTCGCCTTCCTCCTCTCCCTTACACCTCATCCTCCTACTAGTGTAATATTCACCACTCCTCTTCATTCCCCTTAATAGAAATCACTATTTAGGAGTGTATACTATTGTTAAATGAACAAGATATTTTTTTTTTCAAGTGGACTTTTGAAAAGAAAACTCTTAAGCCTTCCAGCAAGTGCCCATTCTATAATAAATAAATTCATACACGATACAAAAAATGGCAAAAACCGCATCAGGTAATTCTTAGAAAGTTATTACTATAGCAAAGTACCTTATAGATCTAGACTAAAACAAAGATAGAGACTAACATGTAGAACTTAAAGTAGTTGAATAATAATAATAATAATAATAATAATAATAATAATAATAATAACAATAATAATAATAATAATAATAATGTTCTTAGCAACTATTTCTAGAGGGAGACCATTACATCCACATCTGTTTGGAAAATTTGTAATGTAGACCAATAAGATAAGAAAAAATGTCCTACAAGCTATAAATTTGCTTTAAATCACTTCAAATAGTTGATAAATTATATTGATCATAGGTTACCACTTAACAATATATGTGTACACACACGCACGCGCATATATATATAAAGACCAATGTAAGTCAGCAAACCTATAACCGCCCATATAATGAGCTTAGTAGCTTAATTACCAAGGACAATAGATATTGTAGTAGTAACTTATTTGTTTTTAGTTTATTTAAACTTGAGTAATGAAAGATGTAGCCACTATCTTGAATCTGCAAGTGGAGAGAAAAGTGAATGGATCACATTCTAATTTCCCTAAAAAAGGCCTAGAATTACCCTAGCTTCTGCCTAGGCCCCTGGGGATGCCTAGCCTATATAAACTTGATATACATAACAATTTGATAGAAAAAAGACTGAATGTGGTGACATAAACAATAACATCAGATAGGAACAATATGGTATTTTTTTAAAATAAGATAACATGGCAAAACTATTTGTATATGCACATTAAATGGAAATGGTAGGGCACAGTGAACATAGGGATAGAAGGAAGAAGATTATATTTTCCTCATTGGGTCAACAAAACAATTTGTGCTTATTATACTAATAGAGTGCATACATGTGTAAATATAGTTTTTCATTATGATGATACAGAATCAGTTGTAGTTCTAGATGGTAGTTGGATCTTGTCAAGCATATATCAATTTGATTTGTAGCAAGAGTAATATTCTCATTGATTTGAATTTTTTTTTGGGTTCTGTAGCTATTTATATTCTCAGAGAGGTTGTACATCTCAATTGTACGACCATTTTGATTCTAGTATATTTATATATACAAATAATACAATAATAAGAAATATATAGAAAGCACTACTAATATTTTTATAACAAAACAAGATAACTCCTAAGCTTATCAAATCACATACAAAATAAGATGGAAAAAGTGTTTACTTGTTCTCATTTTGAAAATTAAGCCCCTAACCTTCAGTTCTTTTTATTTCTTGACCTAATCATGCAAAGTACGAGAGAAAATAAATATTGTTGTTTAGAATAAATATACAAATTAAAGCATATCATTGTATATGTGATAATCAGAATCTGACACATAAATACATTACCTTCAAGTTATTAAGTGTATTCGATATTGTCTTAGCACCAAAAATGTTAGATATTTAGGAGTTACTACACAATATATCAAAATTGTCATTTGATATAAGAGAAGGTCACCTAAATTTATACATAGAGGATAGAGATAAAATACATGTTTGATGAAATATATTACAAATGAAAATTTATAATGAACTCCTGATATATAAGAAACTAGTTACCACACTCTAAATTTAGACGCATTTACATAAATCACATGAGTTCAAAAATAAATTATCAAGCAGTACTTAACTTTCAACATATGATGTTGCTATAAAATTTGAGTGGTGAATCAAAATTGGAATATAACAGAATACCAATGATAATCTTTTGGATATACTCTGCAACTCAAGGGAAAGAGGGTTGGCCTCGTGATAGAAGAAAAGTTAGGTTCAAGAATAGGAGGACGTAGAGATCCATGAAAGAAGTCATATTTTTAGTGTGAATCAAATTTCTTATTGCAAGCCAGATCATGTAGAATAGATAATAATGTGAAAGAACCAACATACTATAAATCTTACCTAGAATAAATCATAATCCACAGTCACAGGAAAAATGCAACCCAGTAGTATTCTCCACCCTAGCTAGAGTTTGTTAGAAGTAGTCAGATCACATATCACTTGGAATGAAGGAGAACGTGATAGAACTAACATAGGACACATCTTACTTGGAATATAGAAAAACCCGTAGCCACAATAGAAATTGTGCGGTGTCGCGAGTTGTATTCTTCCTCCCTAGCCAGACTTTTCTTGAGATCTTTCGTAGATGTCAGCGCCACAATTGTCAAACTAAGGATAACATTGTGAGAAGACGAAGGAAATGATAGCAGTGGAAATGAGTGGTCACACGTATTAAAGAAAATGGGAACCAAATAGGTATACCATATAGTGAGATGTTTGTGTAAGGTGTCGAACAAATTGGGAAGAGGGGTGATACAGAGCAGGAGTGACCAAGCGGGATGGGAGGGCGATGTGGAGGAAATTGGGAGAGAGGGGTGACAGGGGTGAGGTGGCTCCGAGTGGGACGGGAGGAGATAGATGTCGGGTTGTCGATTGAGATGGGAGGAAGGAATTGGTAGGATAGTCGGCATGGACAGAGTTGACTGTGAAATAGGAGGAAGTAACCAGCGACAGATCGGCATGAACAAAGTTGACCAAGAGGGAATGGAGTGCAAATTTGGAGAAGAGGACGACCGAGGGTGGGGAGGACGTGGAGGAAATTGGGAGAGAGGGATGACGGGCGAGGTGGCTGCGAACGAGATGGGAAGTGATGGGGTCGGGCAGGGTTGCCGCGCGAAACAGGAGGAAGTAAGCAGTGAGAGATCGGCATGGACAGAGTTGACCAAGAGGGAACAAAGCACAAATTTGGGGAAGAGGACGACCGTGGGTGGGGAGTATGTGGAGGAAATTGGGAGAGAGGGATGACAATCGAGTTGGCTCTGAACGGGACGGCAAGTGATGGGGTCGGGCATGGTTGTCGCGTGAGACAAGAGGAAGGAACCAACAAGAGATTGGCTTGGATAGAGATGACCAAGAGGGAAAGGAGTGCAAATTTGGGGAAGAGGACAACCGGGGTGGGGAGGTGGGCGGGAGAGTGATTGTGGGAGGCGGGGCGGTGGGAGACGTAGAGTAAAGTGGAATGAAATGTTGCAATGAGTCAATGACACACTGATTTCGTAAAATCAATATGGAAACTCAGTGTTGTGTATACTCACTGCTAGATTTCTCATAATGATAAATCAGGACCTTCCATTCAAACTATGATTGAAAAATGAAGTAATGGATAATCTCATGACTGCAGTCCACAACTAGGCCCGACAATAGTCCGATCTTGCATTCTGAAAGTGTAACGTCCGGGCCCACTGCCCAAGGCTCTAGTAGAGTTTCAGGAATGACGACTGGCCCCACAGACCACCACTAGCCTTAACTGCGCATCTTAATCTCACTCACGCGCAAGCCAGGATCAACTTCCCGACTGGTCACCCATCCTAGTACTACTCCAAGCTGAGCACGCTTAACTATGGAGTTCTTTAGAGATGGGCTCCCAGAAAAGGAGGCGCACCTTGATGATATGGGTAGTCCAATCATTCCTTTTAAGATCATTATATCTAAGGCCTCAAATCATGGGACGTTACAATCTCCCCCACTTAGACTCTTGACGTCCTCGTCAAGGATTAACTATATGGCCTCATAAACTGGCCCCATTTCAGTGTAGACCCACAATGGCCCATGGACACCCATCTCCCGATCACGGAATATCAGCGCAAGGGTGGCTACGTCACCATGGACAACCCTTTCCTACATGCCTGGACCGCACGGCTCAAGACTGGCATGCTATATGTCCATGTGGGCCCCACCTACTGTAGGGGTTATGGCTCTGATACCATTTTGTAAAGAGTGAGACCCGATAGGGGTCCACTCTTTGCTGAATTGAAGAATATGTCCATCCAATCCCAAACATACCAAAAGGGTAAGCAGGGAAGGAGGAATTTCATTCATTTCTCAAATGGTATATAATACAGAGCATGATAATGGATAAGAAGCGGAAACAAAACTATTACAAAGTTACAATGGGTATCATTATACAATTTCTCATCACCATAAAAGGTGATATTACAAAAACTTGAACTAACTACAAATAAGCCAGTAGCAGAGGGTAACCTAGCCATTCCAAGCTATCCTTAGGTATAATTCTCTTTATATGATCTTCGAACAACCTTGATCTGTAATGCACCTAAACCTGGGTGGAAGGGAACATCACCCAGAACAATGGAAACAATAAAGAGGTCAGAAAAGGCTGAGTATGTACATATATAAAACATTATGGGCATTATATAAGATTAAAAGTACAAAAAGAGATGTTCCCAGAATAAAAGGGGGCTATTTGCAATTAGGTATGTTCAAGAGGAAAGTAATAAAAGAAATGAAGCAAAAGAAATTAGGCATATTAAATTTCAGATTACAAACATGATAACAAAAGAGTGTCTTTCCATAACAATCATCCACAGATTCATATTAAAACAACAAATATTTGCATGCATAACAATGTAGCCTAAATATACCTAAAACAGGGCCATAACACCATAGGATCATGGACTAAAAATAAACAAGGGTGGAAACGCACACCCCGGGCGGAATACACACGCCCTAAATAAATATGGTTGTACATAAGTACCGCTATTCTAGATATTCTAGTCATACAAGTAGCATGCTATAATAGAGTGGAAAGACTTATTATTTTAGTCATTTTCAATGAAGGCAACATGGCAGGAGGGGTCCAATGACTCAAATGAGCATAACAATATAAATAACACAGAAACAAAAGGAATTCATATCAGGAGCAATAAATGTCCAAGTATTTGGATTTTAAAAGGGATTTACAATTCAAGAGATGCCTCATTAAAAGATATATGGATTTCAGTCATTTAATGCCCAAAATAAAAATAGAGAGTGTACATACCTTATGATCAGTCCTACATATTCAACAACACCTCCTAATATCAGGGTCAGGGTTTTCTCAACCTAATCACAATATATGTACATTCGATTAATATAATATGCATTAAATCTTTTACTTAGAAATTGACCCTACCTTATGTTGCAAATCTGGGTGTGAAACCTATTCTAATAAATCAGTCGCATTTTTATGATTTTGAAAACATATTTATTTGTATTTTTCTGCTGAACCAATAATTAGTTATGATTTTTACAAGTTAAAATCATGTATTTGATAAGAATAAAATGAGTTTTGAAATGACCGGAATGCCCCTAAAAGTAACGTGAATGTATGTGAAAGAGTGTCATGCAAACTTAAAAGAAATAATTGGGAGCAAGTTCGGGTCAACATAGTCAAATGAAAGATAAATTTACCAATTTGCCCTCACGGGCGTGACATTAAAACACTGACCACCATGAGCAGCACTGGACTTCCGTCCCAGGGATTGAATTCCCTGTGTTCTGCTCCATGGATGCTTCACAGAGCAAGGGTCAAGGTGACCTCCAATCCAAAGTTCCAGGCAAAGGAGCATAAGGCTCATTGCCTTCGACTCTTCCCCCTGGACCTGGAGGACTGTCGCTCTGGTCCAGAGGCAGTCGGGGTTGAGATGTGTACCAGGTGGTGACAACCAGGGAAGGACCTGGTACAGACCACGGCGAGGGGAACACAGCGAGAGTGACTGGTGCTTTGACCTAGCTGCAACCCACCTCACAGAGAGGTCCGCGACGGGACAGGATGTGGGACACCGGGAACCAAAGGCAGTCAAGGGCTAGGGGAAAAACATTGAAGATCAGTCGTCGATCGCAGAACCAGGCGAGGTGAAGATTTGGTCGAGAAGAGGTCTCGGCAACCTTGCGGGCACCCCAACGCATTCATTGCATCAAAAGAAAGCTTGTGGTGGGTCGTAGTAGCCCAAAGTGTGATCGGGGACCTTGAGACCCCCTTCTGGCGGCGGCCCAAAATAGAGTAGAACAACACTTGGTCGACCCAGCGATTCAGATGAAACGGAGACAAGCTACCAAGATGATAAGAAAGGGGAAGACTTGCAGATGGTTACCTCACATTTGATTGGACTGAGAGGACTGAGTTGCTAGAAGGGTGAGGAGATGTTGGAGGGAAAAGCTCAACCCAATGTGGTGCGCCTGAGGCATTTCACGCCAATTGATCAAGGTGAAAGGTGAAGGAGGATGGGGCGATACTTTTTGTGTGATTAGGGTCTGCTAGGTGATTGATCAGGTTGGGTTTTGGGGTCACCGGAAATGGTAACAGTGAAGAAGGAATATCGGCCATTGGGCATTTTGTATCTGGGGGGAGAGAGTGTGTCAATTAGGGTTCAATGGACTCGGCCGGTCAAGGTGGATCTGAGTGAGAACAAATTGGGGGAAAAGATGAAGTGTGGAGGGAGATAGGAGAGGAGGAAGCAACCACTGGAAAGAATCGTGTGGGCGGTCTCTTGTGCGGGGTTGTCGGGGGAAGAGGATGAAGTCCATCTCTCGCATACCCGACCCGGATATAGATCTGCATGATGAGTATCAAATTACTGGAAGGTAGCGTGACATTTGCATATTCCAGAACTTAGGGAAAAGGAGTATGACATCAAGATAAAACACATAAAGACATTCAAACATATATCCTATCCTCTAATTTGCGATTAGAGGTGTATATGATATCCAATTGTGCTCAAATGATGTAGGTTAGCTAATTTGGGTGTGAGGAACACGAATTTGGACTTATTTTTAGTAGTTGAGATTGTTTGTGTCATATTTTCCCCATTATGTGCTTAGTCATCTAATTAGGGTTTTTAACTTATACTAATGGTCAAATTGAGTAAACCCTTTGTAGTTGCATTCAATTTTTCTCACTCAACATCTAAACGTCACACTATGGTATTAAATCCATATCAGGATAGTAGTGTGGTATCACTATACACCAATCTCTCATAATTTAATTATTAGGGCTATAACATCCTAAGATTTATGTCCATGGGGTACAATAGAGTCAGTTAGTCTATTAGGTCCCAACAAGGTCTAATATATCTTAAAATTAAGGAATTGTGCACACTAAAAGGTACCTAAAACAAGAGGAAGGAAAGCGGGATACTGGATAATAGTATAATTGAGTAGGGGCCTAGAAGAATGGAGGATTAGCCTATGTGTCCGGAATTGAGTATGTTACAACACTCCACCCCTTAAAGAGGATTTCGTCCCCGAAATCCATCCAGTTGTGGTATGGTATGCTAAGTTATACTTTTAACCAAGTTATAAATTTCTAGTGTACTTAATGTAGGGGATCATAACATACTACCCATGTCACACTTATGGTCTACTTTCAAGGTGAAACTATATATCTCCATGTGTCATGCATGCATTAATTTGATTATGGTAGATGTTGGGCTAGAAAATTTACAACAAGACCTAGGATTATGTCAACCAATTTGTATCCATTAGGTCTACCTACAAAGTTATCATAGTTTTGCCATCCTTTGATCACGATCCACATAATTTCTCTTGTTACCATCAAAATAACAACATCATCATTATCATCTACATATCATTAATATTATTATTAATAATAGTCACTTTATGTATGATGTGCATATATGTCTTTTTTTCCTTCCAGTATTAGGGTTATATATTAAATTGAAATATGTATAGATTTACCAGGGGGTGAATTATGAGGTGTCACCTAACAACGACAACACATATACTTTAATAGGCACATTAGGGTTGGGGTGTAAGTTTAGGGTTTTGTTTTCCAATGGATTTTCTCGTTCCTATATCAACACTATAGTGTGTTGTATGAAACTTAATGAATTTCTCATTCATGAGTTAACTTTACTCATTACATTAGACATGTTTTGACTAATGTGTAGTCAATCCCTTTTCACTTCTATCCATAATGGTCTCAAGGGAAATGTTTAGAAATTCCATCATACTTAGCATGTTCACCCTAGCCTATATTGTATAGTCATCCTCACCACTTAAATATTAGCGATCTGGGGTATAGGATATTAATTTGAGCTTTAGAGAAATTTTACTTTTACCCCTATCTGTCTTAAATACCCCCTTTAAGGATAACTCAAGACAAAGTTTTTAAGATCCAATTTAATCATCAATGTAACATGTAGGACGGTATGATTAGCAAGGCTCCTCTGAAATTCCCAGTTTGGTAGCCTCTACATATGTTTGACATTATTACTAGGAGTTATCCAAGTTTTACTCATTGTAGTTGTTATTAACCCTGATTATGCATATTAACTAGATTGTACAAGAACTCCACCCCTTAAAAGGCTTAAACTATAACTTAGGGCATAGCATAGAGGGGAAAAAGGGTGATCCACTAGGTCTGATATATAAAACTAATTATGCTAGTCTTAGGCCTAGGGTATTAGGGTTGAACATGTCAACCAAAGGTACTGCACTAAAGAGATTCTCTACTATTCAACTTTCTTGTGGTGGTGACTTGGTTCCAAAACCATCGATAAAATCTAAAAACTTTTCTTTTGTACATATAAATTAATAATGAAAATAAGTTTGACGATGCAAAACTTGTAGTGAAAAATCCAAAATTGGTGCCAAAATCAACCAGAGAACCAATTCAACCACCACATACTATTATTTTATCATCACATCCTTTACTTAAAGGGTCTAATCCTTCAGACACCACATAGGGCATTTGATTACACCTCAACTAGGTTTTTTTTACATGGGAGGGAGAAGGGTTTCCTATTACGCATGGTCAAAATCATCAAACCTTAACGAGGTAAGACATCCACTATTCCCCATGTCATTCTTAAGCTTAATTGACACAACCTCATCGCAAGACGTAAGGGAGTCATATGATCATCCAATAATTATAATAAGGTATATATGTTCCTTCTACACTTGACAATTTACAGCCATAGTCCCATCGCAAGAAAAAATGAACTATATAGTAATTTTACCAATGACATCATTCACTGGGTAATCTAATTGCACCATGGAGGTGAGACGGGAAAACTCCTAGATATATTATGCAAAACTTAATATCTTCCACCCACTAAACCTCATGTATGAGGCATAAAAGCTAATCAAACATGGTATCCAAACCTTAGATAAGTGGTCTTGTGACATACCTACGTTGTGATTCTTCACCTTGAAGGCAAGACATACCTAACAATAACTAAGCTCATTCATACCATCACTTAGTAACAAGGGAATCATCTAAATTCCTAGGATTTACATCAGAATTTTATATTTATAGTTTAGGTGTTCTCAGCATCCCCATAGGAGGTGTATGCAAGGCGTGCTAGAGAACAACAAGGTAAAGGGATTTAATGTGAGAACTAGAGTATGCCTATCTATGACTATTCCGTCAACCCACACTTCATAGCTATAAGGAAGAATCCTAGAAAATAGGAAATAGAAACCAAACTCTACAAAAGTCAGTTCCATGTAGCGGCATTTCCACCACCATACAGAGGATAGGGGTGATAAAGATACTAAAGACTAACTCTCATCCACACAGGTGACTAGGAGAGTGTAGGAGATTTAAATATTATGGTTGAAAACCCTAGTTGAGGGTTCTACTTCTAGGAAATAATTGTATCAACAACCTCTAAGGGTTAGCAACCTAATTAAGGGTCAACCTAAGATAACTTGGAATAGTCTAGTCACCGACTACTTAGGCTCTGATACAATTCAGTGAAGAGTGAGATCCAATAGGGTCTCACTCTTTACAGAAAGTTTGGTGCATGTATGTATGTCACCTAAAAGTTTAGTGACATGCGTGTATGTCACCTAAAAGTTTGGTGACATGTATGTATGTCAACTAAACAATATACCCCCTTATAGATCACATGTGGCTCATATACATGTCACCTATATGGTAGACCCCCATTAGAAAATAGGTGATTCAAATGTATGTGACTTATTGAGTGTAACCCTTTCAAGTACGATAAAGTGTATGTCATTTATGCTACGCAGGATTATACAGACTATATTTGATTTACAAATATATAGAAAAGCAAAGAAATAAAATGTATGTCGTTCAATAAATCACAAATCATCATTTCTTTGAACCTAAATTGATTTGATAATCTTTTTCCTCAATAATCCATTGGATGAGAGAGAGAAATTGAAATTAAATAGAACACAATTTCTTTGGGTGGAAATGTACATAACAAAACAATGAATTAGTATATACCTTTTTATATAGGAACCACAAAACAAATAATTGTATTAATATATCCCAACAAAATGCATCGGGGAGGATCCATAGCCCATATTGTGATAGTATCCTCTCACATCTAGTCTCTTGAAAGCATTTTTTAGGAGATGTGGCCCATATCATGATAGTGTCATCTCACAGCAAGTCCCTAAAAATTGTCACTTGTTGGACTAGCATCACTTGTTGGACTTATACAAAGTTCGTGGACAAATGTTTACAAAAATCTAGATCTAATTGAATAGGTAGATTCTAGACCCCTTAATCCACCTATGTTCCAAATTTGAGGCCATTAGGACTTTGTTTGACCCATCTAAAGAATTTAGAAAGTTTCAATATATTGTGAACCCTAAATAAGCTAAAATATTAACAATTAAATCAATTTCATATGATTCATCCTCTAATGTCACACGCATCTTGTGTACGTAGACTGACCCATTATGGGTCGGACTCCTGGGTCCCCATGAAGAAAGGGGTGCCTCCCCCGCCCGAAGTCCCACCTTCATTAGGACTTTGATAATGTGAAACCTCCTCCGCCTCTCTCACTGTATACCACATCCCAGGAAGAATAGAGTCGACTTTTGCATATGCCACCTCTCAATGACCAATCTGACCCCAAAATCATTGGGGTTTTATGCCCTAGCAACCCCTGATTGTGAGGGACTACCTCTCTCCCTTGTTTCTAGCTCCAGCTCGGAATCCAACCCCCTCAGGCCACCAAACTATATAGGGGATCACCCAAAAATGATCTGGGGGCATCAAGGAACTTGAATCTACCCATGCCTTGCCCTGTGACATCTCCTCTTTGCATACCTACAAGAATCCATGTCATTGGTCATGCAAGAGTAATCACTAGAGAGTACATGATAGTGTCCTTTCACAACATGTCCCTTCAAATCCATTGAGGAGGAGCCATGGCCCATATATTGATAGTGTCCTCTTATAATAAGTCTCTGAAATTACATTAGGGAAAAGTTTGGGTTCATATCATGACAATATCCTCTCACGCCAAGTCCTTAAAAATATATTTGGGAGGTGCCATGGCACATATGATGATAATGTCATCTCATAGTAAGTTCTTCAAAATATATTTGGGAGGTGTCAGATCTCATATCATGACAAAGTCCTCTTACAACAAGTCTATGAAAATGCATTTGGGAGGTATCAGGGCCCATATCATGACAAATGTTATCTCACATGAAGTCTCTAAAAATATTGGGAGGTGCCACAACCCATATCGTAATAGTTTCCTTCACAACATGTCCCTTAAAAGTCATTAAGGAGGAGCCAGGGCCCATATATTAACATTGTCCTCTCAAAATAAGTCCTTGAAAATGCATATGGGAGAAGTTTGGGTCCATATCATGACAATGTCCTCTCATGCCAAGTCATTGAAAATACATTTGGGAGGTGCCATGGAACATATGATGATAATGTCATCTCATAGTAAGTTCTTAAAAATGTATTTGGGAGGTGTCAGATCCCATATCATGACAATGTCCTCTCACAACAAGTCCATGAAAAATACATTTGGGAGGTGTCAAGGCCCATATCATGACAAATGTTACCTCAAATCAAGTACAAAAAAATGCATTTGGGAGGTTCCACAACCCATATCGTGATAGTATCATTCACAACATGTCCTTTCAAATGCATTAAGGACGATCCATGGCCCGTATATTGACAGTGTCCTCTTATAATAAGTCTCTAAAATAAATTAGGATAAAGTTTGGGTCCATATGATGACAATGTCCTCTCACACCAAGTCCTTGAAAATACATTTGGGAGGTGCCATGGAACATATGATGATAAGATCACGTAGAGTGTTACGACCGATACACCCCATGTGGTTGAGGTTGAAACACTACTCATATTAGGGTTGAAACTGTGAATGGTTAAGGTTGAATCACCTTGAAGTGTGGAGGTCGAAACACTTTGGTTGGAGGTCGAGACACTCATGTCTTATGAGGTCAATACACCTAGAATGGTTGAGGTCAATACATCATCATGATCTAGGGTCAAAACACCAAGTGTTGTGATCGTGATAGATGGTGTGTGTCTAGGTTGCTACACTTTATGGTGATGGGTCGATACACTTACATTCATACATGTATAGATGATCAATACATAGTGTAGTGATCTATATAAGATGATGTGACTTTGAGCGGTTAATCATTAACCAAAATGCTTGGGTGTAAGATTTTATGATATGGGATGGCCCTTACATGCATTTGGGAGAAGCCACATCCAATATCATGAGTGTCCTCTCACAACAAGTCCCTAAAAATACATTTGGGAGGAACCATGGCCCATATCATGACAACGTCCTCTCACAACATGTCCTTGAAAATGAATGTGTGAGGAGATAGGGCCCATATAATTATGATGTCCTCTCATAGCAAGTCCCTAATAAACACTTGGGATGAGCCACAACCAATATCATGACAGTGTCCTCTCATAGCATGTCCCTGAAAATGATTTTGGGAGGAGATAGGTCCATATCATGATGGTGTCCTCTTAGAACAAGTACCTAAAAATGCATTTGAGATGATCTACATCCCATATCATGAGAATATCCTCTCATAGCATGTGATTGAAGTGTATTTGGGAGGATCTATGACCAATATCATGACATTGTGCTCTCACAACAAGTCCCTAAAAATAAAATTTTGAGGAGCCATGACCCATATCATGATGGTGTCCTCTCACAAAAAGTCCCTGAATATGCTTTTGGGAGGAACTAGGGGCCATATCATGATTGTGTCCTCTCACATCAAGTCTCTAAAAATGCATTTAGGAGGAATCACATCCCATATCATGACAATGTCCTCTGTTAAGAAGTCAAATGGAATGCATTTGGGAGGAGTGATTTCCCATATCATGACAATGTCCTCTCATAACAAGTCCATAGAAATACATTTGAGAGGAGCCACGACCCATATCATGACAACATCCTCTCATGACATGTCCCTCAAAATGAATTTGTGAGGATCCATGGCCCACATCATTATGATGTCCTCTCACGGAAAGTCCTTGAAAATGCATTTAGGAGGAGCCATATCTCATATCATGACTATGTCCTCTCACAACAAGTCCATGTAAATACATTTGAGAGGAGACATAACTAACATCATGATAATGTCCTCTCATAGCAAGTGCCTAGAAATAAAATTTTGAGGAGCCATGGCACATATAATGACGGTATGCTCACACAGAAAGTCCCTGAATATATTTTTGGGAGGAGACATGGCCCATATCATGACAATGACATCTCACATCAAGTCCCGCAAAATGTATTGGGAGGTGTCAGGGCCCGTGTCATAACTATGTCCTCTCACAACATGTCCTTGAAAATGAATTTGTGAGGAGCTAGGCCCCATATCATGACAATTTCCTCTCACAGCAAGACCATAAAAGTGCATTTTGGAGGAGCCACATCCCATATAATGACAATATTCTCTCACAACAAGTCTCTGAAAATTCATTTGGGAGGAGCCACAACCAATATCATGGCAGTGTCCTCTCATAGCATGTCCTTGGAAATGATATTGTGAGGAGACATGTCCATATAATTATGGTGTCCTCTCACAACAAGTACCTGAAAATGCATTTGAGAGGAGCTACATCCCATATCATGAGAATGTCCTCTCACATCATATCGCTGGAAGTTCATTTGGGAGCATCTGTGACCAATATCATGACATTGTGCTCTCACATCAAGCCCCTAAATAAATTTGTGAGGAGCCAGGGTCCATACCATGATGGCGTCCTCTCACAACTAGTCACTAAATATGCTTTTGGGAGTAATCAGTGCTCATATCATGATGGTGTCCTCTCACACCAAGTCTCTAAAAATGCATTTGAAACGTGACACATCCTATATCATGACAATATACTCTCCCAACAAGTTGCTGGAAATGCATTTAGGAGGAGTCATACTCCATATCATGACAATATCCTCTCACAACATGTCCCTAAAAACACATTTGGGAGGAGCCACGACTAATATCATGACGGTGTCCTCTCACAACAAGTCCCTATAAATAGATTTGTGAGGATCCAGGGCCCATATAATAACGGTGTACTCTCACAACAAGTCCTTGAATATACTTTTAGGAGGAGACAAGGCCCATATCATGACAATTTTCTCTCACATCAAGTCCCTTAAAATGTATTGGGAGTTGCCATGTCCCATATCATGACAATTTGCTCTCACAATATGTCCTTGAAAATGAATTTGTGAGGAGTTAGGGCCCATATCATGACAATGTCCTCTTACAGGAAGACCCTAAAAATGCATTTTAGAGGAGCCACATCACACATCATGGCAATGTCCTCTCACAACAAGTCCTTAAAAATACATTTTGGAGGAGCCACGACCAATATCATGATAGTGTCCTCTCATGGCATGTTCATGGAAATTATTTTGTGAGGAGACATGTCAATATCATGATGGTGTCCTCTCACAGCAAGTACCTGAAAATGCATTTGAGAGGAGCTACATCCCATATCACGAGAATTTCCTCTCACAACATGTCGTTGGAATTGCATTAGGAGGATAAGTGACCAATATCATGATAGTGTACTCTCACAGTAAGTCCCTAAAAATAAATTTGTGAGGAGCTAGTGCCCACATCATGATGGTGTCATCTCACATCATGTCACTAAATATGCTTTTGGGAGGAACCAAGGCCCATATCATGATGGATCCTCTCACATCATGTCTTTGAAAATGAATTTGAGAGGAGCCACATCCCATATCATGACAATATCCTCTCCTAACAAGTCATAAGAAATGTATTTAGGAGGAGTCACTTTAAAGACCCTGACCTTCGTTTTGGGCTTACCCTATTTGCTTTGCCTAAACCTGGCATTTAGAGGCTTGCCTAATCACCTGAGGTGTGATTAGGGTTGTTGTGCTTTGTTGTGGGTCTTTTTGGTGCAACTTGCAATTTAACCAAGTTCTAGGGTTTTTGTGCAAGTTTGCCACCTTGAGAGATCTCTTTATATCTCTTTGCATCCTCTAGGGTTGAAAGGATGAGTTGGGTGCCTTGCTTGAGTTGTTTTAGGCCTCATTTGAGCTTGTTTAAGCTTGGGCTTGTTGTTGGGCTTGAAGCCCTTCCTCCTTGCTTGGTGTATCGAGCAAGAGGTGCTTGGTTGTGTCGGGAAAGGAGTGTTGGTGGGTGTGTTGGGTTGCCATGTTGGGCAACACACACTCCTCCACCTAGCATCGTTTGTGTCACCCCCTCTTGGACACATGGTGCTTGCTGCGGCAAGTCATGGACAAGTGGTGTTGGGGTGCTAGCATGTGGCGTGGCTCTTGGACAAGTGGTCCTTAGTGGACGCCACCTTGCCTTGCTCTCCCCCTTACCCTCTTTTATACATACCACCCACCTTGCTTGCTAGTAGTCCCTTTAGTTCCCTTTAGCCACTGCTCTCTTTTCCCTTGGTGGTCGATACATCATGTTGTTCTTGCTTCTTCTCTTCTCTATTTGGTGGTCGAAGCTTGGAGCTTGGACAGTTGTGCTTAAGGCAGGTTACATAACTTCTTACCTAGGTATACTATCTCCCTTATATAATGCTTTGTTATGATACCTTGATCGGCTATGTATATCTTGATAGAAATGCTCATACCTTAGTTAGTAATGTTGATGCCCTATGTGTTCCCTAGATCAGGTTGGGCGATATGATGTAGCTACCCTTGTGTTGGTTGATCCTTTGGGTTGAAGAACCTCAAGCAACACCCCTCTCTCGTTAAGTTCAGAGGTGAGCTTAGGGTTTCTTAATCCAAGGAGGTATGATAGTGTGTCCTTGAGGAAATACCTCTCTCTCACTTCGTTGTTGAGAGGTGAGCCTATGTTCTATCTGTTTGGGTGTCATGGTCAGTTGCAAAAACAACGAGTACAACCCATCCCATGTTGTGGTCATGGCTCAATGAAGGAAACTAAAAGAGAGATTTTCTTTGGCTCCATAAAGAAGTGGAAAGACCCATCAGTCATAACATACAGACTAGAGGCGAGGGATTCCCACCTCCATGTTTGTGATGCTTCTCCACTCTAGTTTGTAGATGGGAGATGAGAGAAGAGTTGAGAACCTAGAGATGATCTAAAGAGAGGAGAATCTAGGACGAAATTTGTAGAGGTTTTTGGAATTTTTGTGCCCCGTCAAAGTGGTTCGTTGGTCAACCAAACACAATACGTCAGAGATGAAGGAAGAGTTTGGAAGAGGTTTGAGGAGTATCCCCACTGTGAACAAAGGTCTTGGACGAGTCCCTCTATCTTGGAAATGATATTGGTGAACCTAAAAGGGAGACTCATTGAGAAGAGGCAAGACACCACTTTTGCTTTCCCACACCGACAACAGAGGGCGGCAAGCTCCTCTAGCCACGAGGAGTAGCCACAACATGGCCTCAAGACCAGAAGCATGGTGGGAGAACAATAAAAGATTTTTGAGGTATTTTAGATGTTGATGTGGAGGGACAAGGTCCTTTCAGGTCTTCGTCATGGCCCTACCTTGTGGCAACGCCCATGTTACAACAGGCCTATTGATCGCACGCTCACCAGGTAGATGAGATCTAGAGATGTAGTTGGAGTCTTCAACAGCCTCGAGGAAGTGTTATGAGAATTAGAAGCTACTTCGGAGCTACATATAATGGAATAAGGAATTATGGTGGACCTATTATTCATATATCTCTCATAAGAGATCTGGTTCATGGTGGCAGGCCTCACGCATTAGCGAGTAGACAGATGTGTATGTAGAGAGAAACGGAGAACCCTGAACTGGTCCAAAGGCCAAGAGCCAGCCTGTCAAGAGTAGTTCATCCATATTCGGTAGGTTCAGGGAGTGGTCCATGTGCATGATGCATGCTAGGAGCACGTGGCAGTTTTTGATTGGCATAAAGGTATTTATGAACTCAAAAATCCAATTAAATACCTACATCTTCAATAATTCATAGTAATTAGCTCGATGATCAGAAAATTGCAAATAAGATATCAAAATGTTCTGAAAAATTAGTAAAAAAACATGGAACCATCATATCTGTCTTTTAATGCTTAAATATCAGTGTTATCATGTAATTTATGTTACACTTGTTTCATGAGTAATAATCATCAAATAATGACCCATATTATGAGAATTCATCAGTTACTCTAAAATATGTCATATGATTGGTTTGATGTCATAGATTCTAGTGTTTATGCATGAAATAATATAATTTTCTCAATGTGATTACCAAGAGCTAATGAACCTAAATAAAATGTAATATATACATTTATGATCAACAAATGTTGGAATATTCAGTATAAGCTCATATCGGTATATGGAACCTTATATCAAATTTTGAGATCATTATGATACACATAATTCATGATAATATGGTGATGACTCATAATATATGGTTTTAACCCTAATCAGAGTAATGTATGTAACCTAGGGTTAATTTGTGCGCATAATTATATGCAGCCAAATAATCACATAATATATCTTAATCAAAAATCTAAGACTAGTAACCTTATTACAAGAAGATAAGAAAATTAATGATCCACATATCTTAATAAACTAAGTAAAACCCTAATGGACATAAGTAGGGTTTAGACAAGATATAAATTAATGGAGAATCTAATGATAGTACATATTCTTGCTTTACCAGGGTTTGACCAAGTGGATATAGTGACATAAGGAATATGTGATGATTATCATATCTTGATCAAGGTATGCCATTACCTCTTACTTGTCTTATTATATAGTATGCTTGTATTATATGTGTAGAAAAATACCTGGCATATGATATTGGATGAAATTATTTTCTTGTTGATATCTTTCTTTATTTTTTCAGACTTATGGCTATGAACACATGAAACACTAAATCTCTTTGGTAGAATAGTGCATTGATAAAAGTGCTAAATCTCTTTGGTAGCATAGTACATGTGAGCACTAAATCTCTTTGGTAGAATAGTGCATCTATGAAAGTACTAGATCTCTTTGGCAGAATAGTATATGTGAGCACTAAATCTCTTTGGTATAATAGTGCATGTGGTTGATCAACTTTACATATAATGGAAAATTTGCCTAAAATGTGTTCTCTTTTGTCAATAAATATCTTTATTCAAGTATGCTTTTCAATATATTTTTTTATCACTGTCAGGTATTAGTTTCATCTTATTGCTAAATCTTAGTAGTGAGAGGTATATAAAAAGACTTGTAGTCGTACTCAGTACAATATTCTTGAATATTGTGTTGATGTGTACCGCATGTAATCTTTGTTTTAGGTATGTGGACATATGATCATGAAGATCAGGATAGTTGAGAGTCGTGTGGAGAGATGATGTACAAGTGGGCCTATTGTCTTAAGATCATGTTATATATGTAGTATGTTTACATGTTAGAGTTTGTTGTTCAATGTGTAATATCAAATGTTGTAGCAATTCATTATGTAATTATATGTAACATGGTGAGCTTGTATTGTTGTTGTTTTGTTCTTGTTCATGTGCATGTGCCACTGTTGTTTCCTTTTAACTTCCTCTGATTTTATTCTTCTTAGCCTAGTGTGTGTTGTTTGAATTGGGATGCTCGTTGAGGTGTGGTTTCAATTTGGACGTCACAAATCAGATCAAGTTTTAGAAACTAGGGAGGTCACAACATCAATCCTTGACCCAATCATTTCAATCATTGAATTTGGTGATTCACAAGTTGGACCAGTGATTTCAAACTTTGAATCGGTTAGTTCACCAACTAAACTCGTCGATTCATGTCCCAGTTTTAGCAATGCTTAGCCAATGTAGTTTAAATTGACCTGACACTTGAACTGGTCGACTCATAGTCCTATCAGCAAATTTTCATTCATAGTTATTTAGATTGAATACCTAAACACTATAGAAATCAATTTAAGCATTATTCATGATTAAACTCCTATTCTAGGTGCATCCTGTGTGTGTGACCCTATTGGTCTGAAGTTGTGTTGGCAATGGATGTCCATAACTAATTTATGGCATCAAAAGTAATGAGAAGTATCTAGCAACACATCATTTCTACCAATGTAATTGGAAAGATGGAGGACAACTTCAACCTTCAATATCTAATTAGTGTTATAGTGATAACATAGTTCCTTTGTCTTTGATATCCAAATTGAACTCGAGGAATGGAATCCTCATTCTCTCAATGTTCAATCCATGTTCCTTGAACTAGAGAAGACTATATTACATTCATGTGAGCTCACATATCACATATTGAGTCATACGAGTATGGCTATATGTTTCTCAGTCTCACTTATCAAGTGGGTAGGATATCAATCTCCTATAGAAGGAACAAATCCTATCTATGTCACTCACACACAATCCCCATGTGTTACAATGTATCGGAGCATTAACTTTATGGAAACCCTTATTCAAGGACGTGTTGGATGGTGTCAAAATACATTGAACGACATGTGATGAGTGTAGTGACTTTAGGTCTAAGAACCACTATCACTATGAGAACTAATTCTAACTACCATTCCATGGTCTCGATGTATCACTCTCATGGTGGGTCTATCTGATACAATGTTCTCTAACATGTACCCATGTGTTCTACTTGATATCATATATCATGACTAATTATATTCTGTCATCAGCCAACACATACTTTAGTCTTATGTATTATAGTTGTCTATTTTGCTTCCATAGGAACATCCAACTAGCCGCATAACAAGAATGTATGTACTCTTATAATACATATGATCCCATTATTCATGTCTTCAACCTGAAGACATTGTCCTTAAGTAGCATCATTATTTGGACATCTATTATACCTATGTCAATAATCTCATGATTGAGACAAACATAATAGATCAAGTTGCCTTTATTATTATAAAATCAAGTATATGATGCCCCATTTCAATCATCATATGATTGTCTCTATGGGCACACGTACCAACAAACTCCCTCTTGCACTTAGAGCCAATCACTTAAGAATCTTATTCTAAGTGATCTTTAACATGTCCATCATTATTTGTTGTGCATGAAATTTTATAGTGGGTCAACAACGTTTGCTTCTATTTAGTATTTAGCAAGTTTTCACATCTCCTCCTTGTACAACTTCTAGCATTAAATGGAATTGTCGTAGTATGCTAGTTGAGATTCCTTGCCTATTCACTAGATCCATTGTTGTCATAGTATTTCTATTGTGACATCAATGGTTGGAACCTCACACAATTTCATCTACATGACCTTCTTGACCCATACAATAACCTCTCCTATTTTCAAAACAACAAGGTACTCAACTTATATTGTATAATTAAACAACTTTCTTTTTCTTTGAACTTTTCCAAATTACACTTCTTATTTTAAGGTCAATCACAAATATACATTGCGATTAACTTTGTCATTTTGAAATCTTGCATTGGTGTAACCCATTCCACCCAACTCTTCCTTATTACCATAATAAATAAGATACTAATCCTTAGTGCTCTCCAGTACTCAAGGATGTTCTTTATGGTAGTTCAATGATCTTCATTGGAATCTGACATATATCATCTTGCCACGTCCAATACATAAGAGATAAGGGGATGAGTACATATATTCTCGTCATGTCCAACACATACGAGATCACGGGATGAGTACATATCCTCTCGTCATGTCCAATACATATGAGATATTTGTAACATACTCAAATCTGGGTATATAAATTATTTTCCCTTTTCCTTCAGTCCACCTTTAATTATTTGAGTATTGAATCACTTTTCCTTAATTAGATAAAATAACAGTAATTGGATCCAAGGAAATATAAGGACAAACTATTATATAACATTAATGAATAATTATTTAATCAATTCATTAGTTCAAGTTTAATATTAATTTACTGAATAATAGAGTTGACCCTATTTGTTAATCCAAAAGTTCCATTAGTCTAATTGATATTTTTATATAAATATGAAATTAAACATCGAGTTAATTAATAAAGGCATTACATTTGTAAGTACGTACATTAGAAGTAATTAAATTAAATAGATAATGTTACCAAAATATGAAATTGAACTTGAAACTTGATTCCTCATGTCTTATATGGCCAACATGTCAAATTTTAGGTCAATGTGACTTTATTTGACTACACAATTGATTGGTCTAGATTTAATATATTCGATGTATCACTCTACTATAGTTAATCAATTAATTTGATTGTAGAAATATGTAACACAAAGTGTTACTTCTCCTTCACCTCTTCACGACACATCTTGCATTTCTATGGACCGTGAGAGGTAGGTAACTGGTGCCCCTCTTTCTTCCTCCCTCTCCTCTTCTGTTTCCTACCTCACAGACTACCAACCTGTAACTCACAGATGCTCTATCCCCCTCCTCTTTGTCTCAACATCCCCTATTTACTTCCTCTCCCTTCCACAACCCTTCGATAACCCTATCCCCTATCTACTTATTGACCCTACTCCTGGCAGTGCCAAGTACCGTACATACTAGCCGCCAATGTAACATACTAGATCTCGAACCCTACCTTGGAAGTTGACATTTTGGACTTAGCCAAACAAGGTTGAAGGTTAGACCTAAATAGATGTTTAGTATAACCCCAATGATCTAATGCATGTATAGATCATCTTAATGTAACCTAATGTTCTAACATTAATCTTAGTTTTATAATGGATACATAAATTATGCCACATAACTCATTTTGGTAATATGAAGATAAGGAACTTAATTGGATGAATAATATAGATAATGGGCCATTAATGGGCCATATGACATATCTCATAAAAAGAAGTCTCAAAAGTGGAAACAAACTTTAAATTCATAATCTACACATCAAAATTATCCTACATGTCAAATTTTAACTAATATGGACAACCTTAAAATATCAAGATAAGTTTAGGAGAGAGAAAATGAGTAAAAAGAACAAGTAATGAATAATGTCATTATATAACTTCAAAAGATGTAAACAATAGCAAGTTTGTATTCAACACATCAAAGATAACTTGTGGATGAAGTTTGGTCCAATTTGGATGTTGTTTGTGCAAGTTATGCAATTTTAGGTACATTCTGGACTTTTCTACAATTTACCCAATTGGTAGGTTTTCTTTGCAAATTATCAAGTGAATTATAATCCTTAGATATTCCATTACCATTATATGGCTTTTGAACCATGGGGCACCTGGTTGCACCTTGGTTTGAAGGTGTTTCTCTCCAAAGGCATTTTAGGGATTACCCTCTTTATAAATGAGCTTATCTTTAAAAGCTATCAACCAATGGGGTTATTTCTTTGGTTGGAGGTCGGTTGGAATGGCCTATAAGTGTCCATAAACCTATATTTGATATTCAAGAAGCCTCTCTGACCTGTCCTCTTGCATGGCCATAAAATCCCTAGGATAAGGACACATGGAAAGCTCCATGGACACCTCATGCTTGACTTCTTCCTTATCCATAAAGTTTTGTATGTCCATGGGTACCCCTAGAATTGGACACATGTAAAGTAACTTAACATCTCATGCTTGACTTCTTCCTTATCCATAAAGGCTTGCATGTCCATGGACACCCTTATACATGACACATGGAAAGTCTCATAGACACCTCATACTTGACCTCTTTCTTTATATGGCCACATCTACCCCTTCCCAACTCCCAATTCAAATATTCTTGCTCTCCTTTATTTACTCTATCTTAGAGCATCATTCCTACTCTATTTTTCCACAAAGATTCTGTCCCAAGGTAAAAAGAGGTGCCTACCTTGGTGAAGAAGGCTCCTAGGGTTCCAAATTTCTCTATTTAGGATTTCTTAAGCTCCTCCTTGGTGATTTTGACCAAAGCTAGTGAGTATCCTCCTTTCATTCCCTATTTTCATGTTTTTAGTCTTCCTTCCACCTTCCTCCAGGTTAGAACCATGGCCTTCCATGGTGAAACTCCACCTAGAATCCATAAACACTTCATCCCCATATTCTTTTGTTAAGGTTTTTCACCTCTAAAGTGGAGAAGGTGCTTCTTGCTCGAAATAGGAGCTTTGTTGGAGAAACCAACCTCTCTAAGCTTGGGAACCTTAGTTATTAGACCTATCCACCTTCCCTAGAGGTTCTTTGGAGGCCTAGTCTTGGATCTAGGACTGACTTGGACTGTTTAGACTCTAAAGTTGAGGTAGAATGTATCCCATATTCTTTATGTTGAGCAATTCACTTATGCTTATTCATTCTCTTTGTCCTATGGAAATTAGCCTATACATAATGTCTTTTCTTTTGCAAATCATGGTTCATGTGAACAACCTTATTTGATATTGATCATGTGATCATGGATATTCTTTTGAACTCTTATCTTATGCTTTGTTCATGATGGAACACTAGGAGATGACATGTGATGTCTTTTGCCCACTTATGAGGTGGATGTATATGTTGGTCACTTAAGTGGTGACTAGTTTATATATTTTGACTATACTTTCTACTTGACTCTACATTTAACATGCTACGCGATTCAATAGCACTAGAGTAGTGTAATTGCATTAATTTTTATGACAGGTGTGTTATTTCCTGCCAAGCAGATGTGATATTTCCTACTCTTTTGGGATGGAAATGAACCTCATACCCAGGGCAAGATGTGTGATTCTTGGCCCATGTTTTATATATTTGGGATATTGGTAGTATTCCTTTCTCTATCAGGTTTCAAGTTTATGAGACTTGGTCACCTTTGTGTTTATATTATTCTAGGGCTATGTTTATATCACATGCATGTAGGTTGATGATATGGGGTGTGTGCCCTAATTCTTTACATGTGCTTGTGTGGCATAATCTTTATGTTTTATTAATGGAAAATATTCTTTTATTATAATATGATTTCAATTCCTTTTCTCTTGATACCAATTTGGGTGGTCCTTATAATTTCTATGGGAAGCCTTTTATATTTGATGACATTTATTCCATATATTTCTCAATTTCCTATTTAGTATGCACATAACGCCTTTTCTGATGTCATTTATTTTCTCTTATTGATAGGGTATGCTTCCAACCCTAGGTGGACGACAATGAGGACATGGCATGATGATGTGGATATAGCTTAAGAATTTAAAGCTTGGAGACAAAGTTGTTATGGTTTAGATTTCCCTCTACTTAGATCCTTATGTTGTATCATACATGTAACCGTTACGAGATATTATGATGTACTTTTGTAATAACCTTGTGATAAATTGAATATCGTCAACATTTTTATTCCACTACTATACTTTGGTTGTTTTGAATACCATTTATTGAAATTTGAAAATGTTACACCTATTCCATAATACCTTTGAGTGTGTTTGGAATGGATGTTTTATTCTTTAAAATTTAGTAAGGGGGTGATCCCGCACTCCTTACAACCAACACCCCCTTTTCCTTCACCCAGTAGCCAGTGTCCATATTGATGTCACTCTTCTTTCTTTCTCTTCCTATTTATCCTTCTCTGATCCCCCCTTCTCCCTTGTTTCTCCTCTTTTGTTCCTCCTCCACCTGTGCTCAGCAGTTCCAGGAAGAGCCAATGTCACCAGAGTGTGTCTGACACCTCCAGGCAATGTCATCATCCACTACCTTCCTCTGTCGTAGGGCATCACTGCACAACCATAATCAACAACCACCGACTCTAGGTGTCATCAACCTCTATCGACGTTGATCATCGCTTGATATCTAACCTGCAGATCAACTGCCATCATTTCTGCTCTGTCCATTGGAGGATATGTCACCGCAACATCCTATCCTGACCATCAAAGCCACTATAGTGCATCACCACCAATGCTAGTAGCCATCAATAGACTAGACGAACCTCTCCTCCATGTGAAGCCTCGATGTTAGGCACCACTCCTCCCAAACCTGCTCGACTCAAAAAATCCATTACCTCCTGCCTCCTCACCTCTGCAGATGCTGACCCCAACTCCATCTTAACCTCACTGCCTCTCCTCCTTCAACCTGCAACACCACACTACTACAGAAGTGCCTTTTAGTGTCGGTTGTTTAACCCCCTTTGGCGTCGGTTTCGGAACGACGCCTATGTGGGCGCCGCTAAAAGGTTGGACCCTTCAGCGTCGGTTAAAAAACCGACGCCTATTTAATATAAAGGTGTCGGTTTTTTATAAAACACCGACGCCAAAAGGGTTCGCGCCACAGAAAACGGCGTCATCTAGGACGCTTTCTGCGTCGGTTCTATACTACAAAACCGACGCAGAAAAGTGTCCTAGATGACTCCCATTTCCTGTAGCGTGAACACTTTTGGCGTCGGTGTTTTATAAAAAACCGACGCTGTAAGTCTGTGCTGACGGTTATCGGTAAATAACCGACGCCTATATCTATTTTTTTTTTTATAAATCTGTTTGCAGGCCTGCTGTGGCTGGTCAGCAGGATGAGAACCTGCAGTTCAGTTTTCTGAACTGCAGGTTTACGACATCCATTGATATCAGCCTACAAACAGGCCACAAACCTGCAAAATTAACATAAAAAGATTCACACAAGTAGATACATTCAGACATCAATTCAATTGTCACGTTCACACATATAGAATCATTCAAATACATGTTTTAACATTCAGAAACATTCATTTACAAAGTATCATTCATCATCACTATCAACATCCCAATTATATCTTACAGTTGCCACTGTTTGTACAACTATTGCCCATTCTTCTCTTACTTCATCTAATGCTTCCCTCGTATATGGAGCATGTACATTTTTTAAGTGTTTGCCTATAGTGTGGTCAGTTTTAAACACCTGCAAAGAGAATGATGTATATAAGTAATAATATAAAAATAAGATTGATATATTTTATACTAACTAATGAGACTATATATAATACCTCATGTATGGTATCGATGTCTTTCTTCGCCTGTGTATGGTATAGAACTCTCCTCCAGTATCTCCCTCACAGACTCCTGTGCGGAGAGGGACATTCCAACTCGAGATATCATCTTCCGTTGCCTCCTCCGCAGCAATATCCTTATCTTTGAACGTTTCTCGTAGGATTCTGAACCCCTCCTTCCCTCTACTACATCGAAGCCATGCCACAGTTGAACCCTTTCACCGAGCCCTACCCGGCCAAACAGACGTCGCCTGAAGTACCACCGTCGTCGTCGTCTCCAGCTCCATCGCAACTTGCTGTGCTAGTCCTGGAAGTTTATCACCCCACATGCTTTCCTCACCAGTTCCTGCCACTAGACGACCACACAATGGAATCCAAGAGGATATGCAGGCGTTCGCCACAGACTATAGGATGAGTATACTCAGCTTATAGTCTTTGGCGAACTCCTGCATATCCTCTTGGATCCATTGTGTGGTCGTCTAGCGGCAGGAACTGGGGAGGAAGGCATGTGGGGTGATAAACTGCCAGGACTAGCACAGCAAGTTGCGATGGAGGTGGAGACGACGATGACAGTGGTGCTTCAGGCGACGCCTACTTGGCCGGGTAGGGCTCGGCGAAAGGGTTCAACTGCAGCATGGCTTCGATGCAGTAGAGGGAAGGAAGGGGTTCAGAATCCTATGAGAAACGTTTAGAGATGAGGATATTACTGCGGAGGAGGAGGAAACGGTAGACGATATCTTGAGTTGGAATGTCCCTCTCCGCACATCAAGTTGCTCCAGTGCTTCAGTGGGTACATGTGCATCATCAACCTAAAATTTGACAAAAATAAACACACTAAATTAGCATTTGTATTAAAAAAGCAAACATTACTCTAAACGTTTGTATTTTACCATTTTTGCAGCCGCCTCCGCGCATCTGAAAATGTCATTAAAAAGGCAAACATTTAGCATTTGTATTAACTAGAAAAAGGAAAACATTTAGCATTTGTATAAACTAGAAAAAGGAAAACATTTACCATTTGTATAAACATACATGTCTCTAAAATTGTGATCTTTTATCAATTAACAATCCTTCATTGTGATCTCCGCGCACATATAAGTCATCATTAGCTTCAATATTTTGTGGAGTTGGCAACCCAACTGAGAATGGACTGGAGTCATCATACTTATCATAGTACTCTTCTTCATCTATAGGATCTTCAATGAACTGTCTTTTACCATGAAGAACAACCGACCATTTATCATTTGCAGGATCATCGATATAGAATATTTGTTTTGCCTGTGATGCCAATATGAATGGTTCAGCCTTCTCGCCAATCATTTCAAAGTTCACCAAAGTGAAACCCAATTCATCCACTATAACTCCTTTGGTGTTATCAACCCAATTACATTTAAAGAGCGGAATATTGAAATCTATGTAGTCAAACTCCCAAATGTCTTCAATGACACCGTAATATGACATTTTAGCTTCACGTGGACTCTTATCCTTTGCACTTGCAAAGTACATAGTTGACACTTGAAGAGTGACCCCACTATTTTGGACGACACTCTTATCATCTTGGCACTTTGTGTAATATGTGAATCCATTAATGTCAAACCCTTCATAAGACATAACATTCGGTTTTGGTTTAAAGGCGAGACATTTGATAGTTTCTGTAATATCATTTGGTGTTTGAGATAGTTGATGTAAGACTTTATCTTCAAACCACTTAGTAAAAGTCTTATTATGCTCTCTAGCGAGCCACATTGAACTTGCTCGAGGATGTTGTCTCTTTATGAAATTGGTATGTTCCTCGATATAAACACTCACTTCGTCCATATTATGTAAAATATACAAGTGAGCTTGTTCCAACTGCTCACGGCTGATTACTTTCACCCGTGATCCCAAAATTCCTTTGCCCTCCTCAATATTCGTGTCATTATCAGGAGTGTCATTACCACTGAGAAAGTCATTGCAGAAATCCATAACCTCTCTCGCCACATAACCTTCAATAATACTCCCTTCAGGACGATAACGGTTTCGAACATCACCTTTAAAAACGCTCATGTATCGTTCAAAGGGATACATCCAATGCAAGAAAACCGGTCCCAAGATTTTCACTTCCCTAGTCAAGTGGACAACAAGATGTACCATGATATCAAAAGAACGAAGGAGGGAAATACATCTCAAGCTGACATAGGGTAACAACCACTTCTCTTTGCAAATTATCGAGAGTATCAGGGTCAATAACTTTGCTGCATAGACTGTTGAAAAAGAAACAAAGTCTGGTAATTGCAAACCTTACATGCTTCGGCAATATAGATCGAATTGCCACGGGCAATATTTGTTGCATTAGAGTGTGACAATCATGAGATTTAAGACCTATCAACTTCAGATCTTTCATTGATACCAATCTACGGATGTTGGATGAGTAACCATGTGGCACCTTAACATTTACCAAGCATTCACAAAAAGTTTTCTTCTCCTTTCTAGACAACGTGTAACAAGCGGGAGGTAAGTATGTTCTTTTATTACCCATTTCACGTAATTCTGTTAATTCTGACCTTATTCCCATTTCACGTAGGTCCAGTCTGGATTTTATCCCATCTTTAGTCTTACCTGGTATATTTAATAGAGTACCAATGATGCTATCACAGACATTTTTCTCAACGTGCATTACATCGATACAATGCCTGACTGACAAAGAACTCCAATAAGGAAGATCCCAAAATATTGACTTCTTTTTGAATGAAGAATTGTCACTCCGTGTGGCCATACTACATTGTGATTTCTTACCAAATTCATTGACAATGTCTTTTACTCTTTCATAAACAACATCCCCTGGTATAGGTTTAGGTGCACTCCGTTCATCATTCAATCCATTGAATGCTTTGCGCTTCCTACGATACGGATGGAATTTTGAAAGAAACCTTCGATGACCAAGATATACAGTCTTGCCGCCATATTTTAGTCTTATTGAATCAGTGTTTTCTTCACATATAGGACACGCTTTAGCTCCTTTGACACTATATCCAGACAAATTCCCATATGTCGGAAAGTCATTAATAGTGCAAAACAACATAGCATGCAAACGAAATGTCTCTCTTGCAGAAGCATCATAGGTCATCACACCTTCAGCCCAAAGTTTCTTTAAGTCATCAATCAAAGGTTCAAGATAAACATCGATATAATTTCCGGGTTGTTTAGGGCCCGATATCAACAATGACAACATAACGTACTTATTTTTCATACACAGCCAGGGAGGAAGATTGTATATAACAAGCATGACTGGCCAAGTGCTATGTTGGCTGCTCAATGTCCCGTACGGATTCATCCCGTCTGTACAAAGCCCAAGTCTTAGATTCCTGACTTCTTCACCAAATTCAGGGAACAATACATCAATCTTCTTCCACTGTGGGGAATCAGACACATGTCGTAGGATCCCATCATTATTTTTCTTAACATCTGCATGCCACCTCAAATTCTTCGCATCTTTCGGATTTGCAAACAAGCGTTGAAACCGTGATGTTATAGGTAGATACCACAACACCTTGGCAGGAGAACCAGTTTTGGACTCCCCCGAAGTCGTCAATTTATATCGTGACGCACCACATTTTGGACAATCTTTCAAATCTACATAGTCCTTTTGAAATAATACACAATCATTCGGGCATGCGTGTATCTTTTTGGCCTCCATTCCCATTGGGCACAACATTTTCTTTACCTGGTATGTTGAGATTGGCAGCTCGTTTCCTTCAGGAAGAATTTCTTTCAACAAAGTCAACAATTCAGTGAAGCTTTTGTCGCTCCATCTATTGTTAGCTTTCAACTTATACAATCTCAGCACAGCGCTAAGCTTCATAAACTTAGCACAGCCTGTGTATAACGGTATCTCAGCATCATGCACAATGTTTGTAAAGATAGGAGGTGGATCGGTGTGCTCTACCCTACAACTATCCAGCATCGCATCAACAATGTCTGTTGGAACTGGTTCGTTCACATTTACGTCATCGGAGGCAATTTCTTCTTCCACCCAAGCACTTCTATTGACATCTACTGGATTCGATTTTGAAATCTCTCCATGCCAGTGCCATTCTGTATAGCCTTGTACAATCCCATTGCACATGACATGACTTTTGATTTCCTCACCAGTGTTGAGTTTCAAGTTGTTACCGCAATGCCTACATGGACAGTAGAACCTATCTGTAGGTTTTTTCCTATGTTCCTCGGCAAATCTAATAAACTGATCAAGACCAGATATAAACTCTGGGGTGCAACGATTACGAATGGACATCCATGATCTATCCATTCTATGATCAGAGAAAGCAAGTATATATTAGGAAAGCAAGTATATATTAGGAAACAAGTATATAAGCAAGTATGTCGTATTACAGTTCATCATTAAGAAAGATATAAGCAAGTATGTCGTATTAAAATAGACTAAACAATAAAAGAATTTTTTTTTGAGGCAAGACAATATGAGAAAATAGTAGTGTAATCATGTAAATGGGAACATTCATGGGAACACACACTTCAGTTATAAGCATTCATGTAGCAACTTACAGTTCCATTCATGGGAACACACACTTTAGTTATAACAATAACTAAACAAAGGGGTTGGTGTACCCCTAAACATGCGCATAATTAAAAAAACTATTACTACAGACAAGTCTAGATAGATAGACAACTAAATACTACACCAACATGGTCCCGCATGCATCAGTAACTTCTTTTTGATGATGAAGCTGTGTCACGAAGCTCCTCACTATATTTAGACGAATCTGAACTGATAGGGGCCTCAGATTCAGATTTGTCTGAGCTGATATGCGACGCCGTGCGCTCATACCGCAGAAGATGATCGGGGGTCTCGCAGTTGATGTTGGTTATCCAAACTTTGATGGAATTATCGCCAACTGGACGGAGAAAAAGCCTATTCCAACGGACCACATGCAGCTCTCCAATCCAATCACGCCAACCAGATTTTGATACAAGATTTCCCGCCAAATCATACTCAACCTCGATTACATGTGAATAATTTCCAAAAGTTAGGGTCACTTTACCAGGCATGTAGTGTCTTCCTTTTAGAAAACGCCAATGTTTGGGTATGACCAATTGGTTTAAGGAACGATCATCTAGGATGATGTCCAATTGTTCTTCAATAGGGAACGTTAACATTGACATAGAGGCCCAATTCATAGTCATTGTTATGCGAAGACAGAGACTGCACAATATTAGTATTAACAAAGTGTAAGTACATATAACGATGTTATATATTTTCAGAAAAAGTTGTATAACATCAGTTAACCTTTTAAACAAGTATATATTAGGAAACAAGTATATATTAGTCAATCTTGGACGGGTTTCTAGGCCAACAAACACATTTGATGTCAATCTTATATATAATAAATGTGTACCACCTATCCCATCCTTGAACACCTAATCTCACTTAGGATGTAAGTGTATAATGTGTATTTGGTTTTCAAGAAAATTTCGGCAGCATTTCCCCGTTGTTCTCTAAGTACATATGTACTTAGAGAACAAACGGGGAAATGCTGCCGAAATTTTCTCGAAAACCCAATACACATTATACACTTACATCCTAAGTGAGATTAGGTGTTCAAGAACAGTCCCAAACTGGGGACTATCCAAGATTTACTCCTACTGAGTAAATCTTGGACGGGTTTCTAGGCCAACAAATACATGTGTTGTCATTCTTATATAAACCCTATAATTCATGAAATCATTCTAATTCAATTTAATATGTTGGGATCACATAATTATATAATGACATCAGAATATATAGAAGAATCATAATTAACATGATTAACAACATGCTCATCAAACTAGGGTTTTCTTGAATATCATCTAATAAATCAAGAATTTCATAGTTTCAAACATGCAATAATTCACAATGCAATGTTATAAACTATAGGCAACATGGATAGATGAAATAAATAAACATCCAGCATCTATCACTTATTCAATCTTCAAAAAACCTTGACAAACATCCAACATCTATCACTTATATAATTTGCATGTATATACACCCTAAAGTGCCACAAATCATATAATAAAACTATCATGTTATGATATTAGGACCACTTAAAGCAGATTAGGCACATTAAGCAAGCAGAGTAGGGAGCCAATTTCGTGCAAACAGATTAGGCAACAGATTAGGTCAGCACATAAAGAACCAATTTCGCGCCTGGGTAGGTCTGCAGGTACCTGGGCAAGAAGAGTAGGGTGAGGTCGAGCTGGTTGAGTACGTGGGTGGCGGCCGACGAGCTCCAGAACCAGCGGCAGTGACTCCAACGAGCAGGAGCGTCAGCCGCAGCAGGCAGGCAGGCGGCCAGGCGGCGGCAGGCAGGCAGCGGCCAGGCGGAGGAGAAGGAGAAGGGGGTACGGCGGCGCCGGTTCTCAGGCGTGGCAGGCAGGTGGGCACCAGGCGTTGCTGCGGCGCCGGTTGTCAGGCGTGGCGGCGGCGCAGGCGGTTGGAGCAGGGGCGCCGGTTGTCAGGCGTGGCGGCGGCGCAGGGGTGCCAGAGAAGAAACGCGTCGAAGAGGGGCGCCGGAGAGGGGACGCCGGAGATGGGGCACCGGAGAGAAGCGCCGGAGAAAAATTACAGAGAAATCGCCGCAATAGGGAAATAGGGTAGCAATGAGGGGAAGAGTCGGGCGATCGAAGGTTATGAAGTTCCCCAATAGCGTCGGTTGTTTACAACAACCGACGCCTAAACATATTTACCGTCGGTCGTTCGCAACATCCGACGTCCATTTGGACGATATTTTCGTGAAAATGTTTGGCGGGAACCACATTCAGCGTCGGTTATTAAAGGACGACCGACGCGGAAAAGGACACTTTTCGCGCAAATTTCCATCGCACATAAGCGTCGGTGTTTTAACTACAGACGCGACGCCGAAAGTGACATTATTTTTTTCGCTCGAAAATTGGATGACATAATGCGTCGGTTTTGTATACACAACCGACGCTGTATACAAAGCGGTACCCGTGTTTGGCTGGTCTTTGAATATAGACGTCGGTTCTTCTAAATAACCGACGCCTTTAATATAAGGCGTCCGTGTTCCTTAAAAACCGACGCCCAGAAAAGCGACACTGAATGCTATTTCTGTAGTAGTGCCACCTGTAGTGCCACCTCTTGTCGGCCCGCTTCCATAACACCCATAGTGAGGCTGACCTCCATGTCAAACGAGAGACCAAAGCAGCATGAGAAACTGATAACACTAATTTTTGTGATGATTTAGACTGTTTTTCTGTTATTAAAACTTCCCTTTTAGCTATTTTCCTCTCTTTTATATGCACTTTCGCAATAATTGGCCGAGCAACGCTCTTAATCCAATATTTCCATCGTTTACAGTGTTTTCCCTCTTTTTGGCCCGTTTTATCACCAATAAGGCCATCCCGGCCCACAAGCGATAAGTCCAACCTGCATCGGCCTCCTAGAAACCCGATACGATCGCTGCCCGACAGGACATCGCAACTCTACGACGCACGACATAGGGATGCCACGTAAGAGGGAGCCGACGGGCGATATGTCTTTTACCCGGTAGGGAGCCCGAGCTCGCCCGACAGCCCTTGCCTGTCGCCCGACACGGACCACCCACCGGCAGGCGCCGCCCGCCACGTGACCGACGACCAACACCCTGTGTCGGGCGATACCAGTATCAGCCATCCACCGACTCCACGGTGAATAAGGAGGACACGTGGCACTTCGAGCACCATATCTTCCCCCAACCGCTGCCTATAAATAGTAGCTACAGGGAGCCGAAAAGACAGTTCGCAGACTACGGAGTTGGGAGCCTTGAGTGATCTTCAGAGGAAACTGCGAGAGCAGGAGTATCGCGCCCCAGTGCTCATGTCGGGCGACACTAGGTGAGCCCTTCCTCACCCGAGAGGGAAGGGATGGTTCACCTAGGACCGTCCCGGGTGACACTGCGGGCCGATATCGGCCGACGATGACGCGTGACACGAGTGCCCGACAGTAGAACGCGTCACTCCATGCCCAACACGATATCGAACCCGATACGCTTAGCCCGTCACGCGTGTCGCCCGAGAGAGTGTGTCGCCCGACTTGAGCGTATCGGCCAGGGACCTTGAGCGATACATTCGACCGTTACGACGTGCCACCCGAGAGGGTGTGCCGCCCGACACGGCTGTATCGGGCTAGGCTCTGACCAATATCGGGCGGGATGGTCCACTGTAGCCTGTCGTCCTTCTACATCAAGAGGGAGACACATATCTTTAATTCTGTTATTTAATTCTTTATTTACGCAATGTATTAAGACCCTTAATGTTTATGGAAATGGGAAAGCTTAATTACTTGCTGCTCTACGCTTGGTGCAATATGTTGGATGACTGCTATGTTTGATATCTGAACTCTAGCTTGCATGTTTGGACCGCGTTTTGCTTAGCTATCGAATCGTGTTTTCCGGTCGCAACAACTTCGAGAGTTGTGTTGTAGCTCTAGTGTTTGGTCCAGTTTTGGAGTATGAGAGTGCCTGGAACAGAGTTGTTTCAGTAACATTCCACTCTAACTTTGAGCCCGGCAACCTCGAGAGGGGTGTTGAGGCTTGGTTAGAGGTGCCCGCTCTGAGAGGAGGGGTGCAGGATGTTAATGGTGCCGCTTGTTTTGCTGAAGTCTTATCCTTTGTACCTTGCTCTAGCTCTAGTTTTACCTTTCTGTTTCTGTTGCATGAAAACCCCTAAAAACTGCTAAATTACTAAAACCTTAAATCTTTCTAGTAACTCCACTTGGAGATAGTTTTCTTGTTTTATCCGTGACATCTTATTGTTTCCCTTATGAGGGATTTGTTATCTCTTCATGTCTTCCGAAGTGTAGCGTGTCGATTCTGGGTTGTCAACACTACCACCCTTGTCCCTGTGTTCGACCTCGTATATCTACTTCGACCCCGTAAGCAAAGTTGTGGGGGCCTAGAAGGATTCGAGTTTATAAATGTAAAAGCTCGACTACCTCAAATCCGCCTCCACTTTTGGACGCACGATTTAGGCCGGTCAGAAATCTGTAGTGACCTCCTCGATCAGAGCATATTTGTCTTGGCATTACTAATAGAGCTTGTTGTAGCAGATGCAACTAAAGAGCATGATGCGTGATTCATTTGGGTGCCTCTCAAACCAATGAGCCACTAGGCACACCTTTGGTCTGGTCTATCAAAGAAAGAGTGTTGAAGAGAACCCCTATTCAATTATTTGCTTTGGATTTACAAACTAATCACCACAGATCTGTATCATCTCTGTCTTAGAAGAGGAAAGGAACATATACATGTAATTATGTTTATTTAGAACCTATTTCATGAGATAAGTGAAAACTAATATATTAGTTAGTAGTTGATGGTATAAAAATTGGTTACAAAAGTATATATATTCAAACCTGTTATATGTACACACATTAGACAATATACATATACCCTATTTATCCTATTACTACTAGATATCCATCCAAACGTCCATTCTTATCCTACTTTACTTATAAACATTGTATAATACATATTTAGTAATTCAAGCATATAGAGAGTAATACTATGAAATATGTAAGATAAAAATAGTTCTATCCTTTAGTGAGAACTATTTGACCCATGGGTTAAATGTATACACATATGCATGTAAAATTGTTTTCACACCACTCAATTAGAACACATGTAGTTTATCCATTACTACATTAATATATTCACAATCATTTAAGTCATCATTAGAGTTTTTGTAGCACGAGCTTGCCCCCATCCTCCACGTCCACCAGGGCTACCTCCACATCCATTACTTCTTCTTTGACTCCTCCATCTGGCCAATCAGTGGTTAATGGAGATGGAGGCGAGTGAGTTGTTCCTGATCCTCCTACATAATCACCTAGGGCTCCTCTACCATCGTAGAAGGATGTGGATCCTTCATCTTATTCCCAATCCCCCGACCCCTCTCCTAAAGATTCTCCTGAAGCTATTTCATCTTCTCAGCTCGCCGAGTGGTTGCAAGCTAGCCGGCTAGGTCGGGCGGTTTCAGATGTTGCTTCGGTGGAGTTTGTAGAGCTGATTCTAAAGGATGGTCTGATATGTGCCTTGATTTCCAGTTCAGATTACTCCATTCCGGATTGGACTAAATACCTATCTATTCGCTTTGTCGACAGGAATCCGTTTAGAGGTCAACTAGCATGTTGGTTTCGCAGAATATGGAAGTCGAGCAGTCATGTGGAGATCGTCGCTGAGGAGAAAGAAGGGTTCATAATCAAAATGGCTTCCCAAAGTGAAAAGGAAAAAATCATGAATGAGGCCCCTTGGTTTATGGATGGGTCTCTACTTGTAGCTCAATGCTGGGAACCTGGCGTTCCTCTTTAGGCTCTCTCTTTCATGCAGGTCCATGTCTGGTTTAAGATCCAAAACTTGGGTATTCCATTGACTATAAACCACATTGCCAGTGTGGCCAACACCATCAGGAGGCCGATTGATTATGACGATTCTTCAGTGACAGTAGGTTGCCTTGGAGCTACCTACGTTTGTATTGAAGTCAACTGTGATTCAAAGTTTCCCAAAGAGACAATGGTGGATCTCGATTCCAAATCTAAGCTACTAAAGCTAGAGATCATTTCTAGGCCTCTGGTATGCCAAAGTTGCAAAAGATTTGGACATAGAGTTTCCTCTTGTCAGCAGATGATTAGGAAAGCCCCTCCTACCATGGACTTTTAGGTTAGATTTGGGAAGAACTCAGGTGCTCGACGAAATGACAAGGTGAAGGTTGATGACCTCAAATTGGCCTCTAAAGAACAATTGAAAGCTTCTACCAAATCCACTGTGGTCCAAGAGAAAAGGTGTGATGGACTGGTTTTTCTGGTTTAATTCTGAGGACGGAATTTCTTTTAATGCGTGTAGGATGTGATGGAGTGGACTTTTTAACCCTAAAATGTCCAAAGACACAAGTGAAGTCAAACATGTTGAGTTGTTTTGAGAATCCCAAGTGTTTTAATAAAGTTGGAGTGTTGTTTGAGGTTCATATAATGATTAGGATCCATAAGTTTCTACCTATTTGAGGAATTTAATTGAATGGTCTAATATTTGACTTTTATCACCAAATTTTATTAGAATGTAGCTCAAGAGGTAGGGAAGCTATGGGTAAAATTTTGGTGGCAGTCAGATATTCCTTGAGGAAGTTATGGAGGTTTGATTTTGGTGAAATAACATGCATATTGATGTGTTTTGGACCTAAGTTGGTGATCTTTAATCCGTGTCACGCACCCTGTGTGTTGGTTGGGTCTGCGAGGCTAGTTCCCAACCATAGATCTGTGATCTAGTGGCCGCACCCAAAAACCTTTAGAAGCCACAGATTGGCTTAATTAGATTCAGTCTATAGCCTTTGGATGCAAGATCAAAGGCAGGAGAGTTTGTCACCTTCTTTGCACTTGCAACCGAGTTCCCAGGAAGACCATGCACACCATGGTACTTGCTGGTCGTGGTTTGAGAGCGGGAAAGACATCAGTAGTTGTATCTGCCTCAATGAGAGGAGTGGAAAGACCCCTCATTCCAACATGTTGGGGTGGAGACGAGACAGTTCCATCTCCCCGCCTCTACTACTTCCCCATCATGTGAAGCAGGTTGTGCAATGAAGAGACATATGAATGTATAGGTAGAAGGTAGTTTGAGGGGAAACGAAGAGAGGGAAACAAAGAAGGAGGCATGAGGAGAAGTTTCCACATAGAAAAGAGGACTCCGGTAGCGTCTTCATTAGGTGGCGAGCTCACCCACACCGTGGAACAAGACGGAGTTGGGGATGCCGATCCAAGGTGCTACAACTAAATGTGACAGCCCCTTTAGGTCTTGGAAGGTCCAAAGAAGCTTCTTAGTGCCTCATCCATGAGAATCGAGATGGAGAGCCTTTTTCTCCCTTTCTTTCTCTACGGAGGCGGCTGGTACCAGTGACCACACAAGCAAGGAAGACGAAGCCTCCCCCAGCGGAGATCAGTGGCCGACGGGGTAGAGAGAGGAAGGATGAAGCTCTTGGTCATGTTTTGGCCTGAAGAGGAGTAGAAAATCATGACCAGGACCTCGCCAAAGAGGAGTTGGGCTGCGGCGCCTCATGAAACAGAGCCTCGCGGGCTCTGTGTTTGCGACATACGTGAGAAAGATGAGGGAGCGGGCGACTCAGCTTGGTTTGGTGACAAATTAGAGAAGAACCGGCCCAAATCCCAACTGAACCAGACGGTTCATTCAAGCTAGACTGTCCGGCTCATGCCCCCTACCCAGCACCAATAAATGAGCAACTGCAAGCCCTGGAGCCACGTGGCGGACTCCTATTGGCCAAAAAGGTATGAACTCCCAAAAATATGTATATCTTAGATAAATCATAGTAATTAGTGTGATTATCAGAAAAATACAAATAAGGTACCAAAATGTTCAGAAAAATGTGTAGAACAATATGAAACTACAATATCTGGATTTTGAAGCACTAATCTTAGTAATATCATATAATATGTGTAATGCTTGATTAATTAATAATAAATACCAAACAATGATATAAAATTATGAGAAAATGTCAGTAAGTCTATAATCATGTTTATAATGCATATGATGTTAGATATGGCCATGGTGATGCACGAAAGTATGTAATTTTATTAATATGGATAATTAGGGCTAATAATGCTAAATAAAATGCAATAAATGCATACATGCTCAATAAATGATGAAATTTACAGAACAATCTTATATCAGTAACTGGAAGCTAATTTGGAACTTTGATATCAGTTAGATGCACGAAATTCATGTTATATGAAGATCACCCTTAATACATGAGATGTAACTCTAATATTGTTAATGAAAGTGACATAATGTTAAGTATGTTCACAAAATAATGTGACACATGAGCATATCCAGTTGTTGAACCATAATCGGGAAAATGACATCAGTAAGATAATTCTAAGACAAGAATGTAAATAATGATGCACACATACTAGTGGACTAAGAAAACCCTAATGAACACGATTAGGGTTAAGATGAGATGTATGATGATGAGAACCTGATAGTATATGATCTTGTCTTAATCAGGGTTTGACCTGGGATACATAGTTGACTCTTGGATATATATGATGATTAAGTTCATCTCTTGATCAAGGTACGCCATTACCTCTTACTTGGCTTATTATACAATATGCTTGTGTTATAGGTGTGGTAAAATACTTGGCATATGATATTGGATGAAATGATTGTTCTTGTATGATATGTTGCATGATTTTCCATAATTATTGCTATGAACACATGAAACATAATATATATGTTCCATTATATCTAAGCACTTCAACTCTTTGGTAGTCAAGTGCTGGAACTAAAGTACTTCAACTCTTTGGTAGTCAAGTACTTGAAAGTGATCCAACTCTTTGGTAGTTTGATCACATTATGCAATGATCCAACTCTTTGGTAGTCGATCATAAGGCCTTAATGCATTCAACCTTCGACGGTCAATGCATGGATGATATAATGGAAAATGTGCTTAAAATATATGTTCTCTTTTGTTAATGAATATCTTTGTGCAAGTATACGCTTTTCTTATATTCTTCTATTAATGCCAAGTATTAGTTTTATCTTATTGCCAAGATATGATGAGAGGTAAATAAAAGACATGTAGGCATACACAGTACAATATTTTTGAATATTGTGCTGACGTGTACCACATGTAATCTTTTTTTTAGGTTGTGGTTATGCTCTTGAAGATCCAGGATAGTTGAGAGTTGTATGGTGAGCTTATGTACAGGTGGACCTATTGTCTTAAGATCCTATAGTTTAGTAGTAGTACATGTATATGTATAAGTTTGCTGATCAATATATAATATCAAATGATGTAACAATTCATGTTGTAATTATATGTTGAATGGTGAACATGTGTGTATGGTTTTATTATTGTTCATGTGCATGTGCTACTGATTGTTTCCTTCTAACTTCCTCTGATTTTCTTCTTCTTAGCCTAATGTGTGGTGTTTAAATTGGGATTCTTGCTGAGGTGAGTGTTTCAATTTGGACGTCACACATCAGATTAAGTTTTAGAAAATCTGGGGACGTCACAAAAGGAGCGAGGAATAGTTAGCTACTGATCATACATACCAGGAAGCCATTGTCAATCAAGTTATTGATATTGTTCTTGGTCTCTCATCTAGGGCAGCAAATGATGGCGTTCATCCATGTTTAGGGGAACCTGATATGGTTATTTCTTCCCCAATGGTCAACATTGGGAGTCTAAATCTAGACTGGGAGCTAGACATTTGTAGGAGTCGACAGGGTGAATGTGACTCAAAATCCTGGAAGCTTAATAAAAAATTTGAGAGTTGTGGCTTCTCCTTTAAATATCAACAAAAAGGGAAGAAACAACTCAGTGATGAGGACATATTTGAGGAAGCATCCATTGCAGGGTCCATGTCTGATCATTGGGATCCTTACGTATTCAAAGTTGGTGATCTCAAATCAAGCAAAAAGAAAAAATCTGCAAGAAAGAAAGGCTAAATGAGTGATCTTCTCATGTTGTTGTGATTCGGGAATGTACCCCATGGTGTATCAGGATTTTTTCTGTGTCCAAGTTTCACACTTTGTGGGTGCCTTAATGACAGTGATCTGCTTCCTCACAAAACTATTCTTATGCTACCATGGTTTTATGTTTCCTGTCGCTAATGTGTTGACCTGGATTCCCTGGTTCTTCTCCTTTCTTGTTGGTTTCTTTTCTTTCTAGTTTGACCTCTTTATGAGGATAGCTTTGAGGGATGATATACTACCCTATGGGGTAGTTGTATCCATTTGGTTTTTTATTTCTAGTTCTCTATTCAGGCTTTCTATATTGCTTTGTGTTTCTAAGCCCCAGGGGTCCATTTCTTTGTACCTAAATTTTTTTTTTTAATATAATTGCGCTTGGTTCACCAAAAAATATCATTAGAGTTTTTGGTATCCATGAGACCTATCATTAATGACAATTTGCATTACATGATCTATTATCTTAGCATTTGACATATTAGCACTAATGACTATATATATAGGTGTGCTAAATAATAATTAACTAGTGATTTGAACTTGATAGTTATTGATAAGGAAATCCAATGTAGAAATCTTATTCTTGATATTTTCTAAGCCCTAGAATGAGTAGAGAAAATACAACACACAAGTTTATAAAAATAAATGTGTCAGTTAAAACTAAATGGACATGTAGTCCGACCCACCCATACCATAATCTCTAGCTAAATAGTGATAATATTATAACTTATGCAACTAAATAAGGTTAAAAACCCTAATGTGCCACTAGGATGAAAACATGACTTCGTGGACCAAGTACATAGATTGAGTTAAGAAGTAAGCATGAATACCAGGTATGTACTCCTCCCTATTTATAATTGGGCATTTATATGACTAAATTTTCCCATAATGAGTCATCTCTTGGGTTACTTATTCTTATTTCCACTCATTAAAATGTCATATCCTCTCAGTTGTGACTTATTTTTATTCTTCTGAAAGTATTATTATCTTGTTGAATTTGGTCAATGACCCCACTTGCTTAGTTATTATTCTTGGAAATGTAAATGTGAATGTAAATTGTCTTGACACTCTATTTATGCATGTTAGGTAATTCGACTGGTATAACTATGTAGAAACTTATCAGTAACCAGTAGGGCACGCTACTTCCACTTGAGGTGTGCTACTTCCACCTTGATATATATAGAGGTGTGCTACTTCTTCCTCGGGTGCGCTACTTGCACCCATTTTACTAAGGTCAATGATTCAGTCGTGTCATGGCCCTACTATAGTTACTTTAGTCAAATAAATCGACATGTGAATATTTATGTGATTAAATGGTTGTTTATTGAAAGAGTTGTGATTTCAATTGTTTAATTATGTGGCCTCATTCTTTTGGAAATTCCTTCTCTTGTTACTCTCATTTAAACTTACCTAGTTTAATTGGTCCCCTTCTTTATGGGAACATCTAACCTACTTTTGAATCAATAAATGCCTAGTTAATATTTTAATGTACATACTCATCTTTTGCTGACACATACTCTTTTGTTTCTTATTTATATGGGTGTTCCCTCCACCCAGGCATAGGTTCTCTATAGGGTAAAGACTCAGGAGGACCGTGAGCTCATTGGTGAACTTAAGGAGATCTTGAGATAGCTTTGTTACCCTATGCATATGGGCTTGTGTGTACATATATGTAACCTTTTCATTTTACGTACCACCCTTAGGGTGAGAAAGTTATGTATATGGAATCATTATATAAGTTTGTTAGTAGTTATGTTTTCCACTGCTTAACATTTCATGACTCATGTTTCAACCATTGAGTTGGCCCACTATCGGGTCCCACTCTTTACAGAATGGTATCAAAGCCTAAGAAGTTGGTAACTAGACTATTTTAAGTATCCTAGATTGTTCCATAGTTGGTAGGTGACCCCATAGAGGTTGTTGTTATACCAAAACTGACTTGTGTTAACCAATTATACTTTCACCCCCCATCCAATTTGGTGGCATATATGTATACCAAACAATGTATGTTGATGACCTAGTTTTAGGTAAACTCCTACCAATCCTACCCTCTCTATAGATGTATAGCTTTCTAAGTTTAAGGGTTGACTCTCCTAGGCATTACCCTCTACCCCTCACATTATGGGAAGTTAGTTCCTTTACTATAGGGATTTGGTTGATTTGAATTCACATAATTGGGTGTAACCCTAATAACAATAAATTAAACCTTTTGCCTTTGTTGTTTTCTAGCATGCCTAAGACACAATGTAGATTGGGCCTGCATGGATAAAAACTTAGAATATTGGCATAAGTTTTAAATTTTGAGATGTTCTTTGTTAATAGTGTTAATATGAACTAGATCCTTAAGGTTAGGCTTGTCTTGCCTTTAACGCATCGCTATTTCAACATAGTTTTCTTGAGACTTTCCATCCAAGGGTTGGATACTATCCTAGATGAACTTGGATATCCCATAAATAAGGGTTTGTTGAAGGAAGATATAGGGTTTGAGTAACTATCCTGGGGATTTCATCCCTCACATACCCATAAGGAAGGAATAATTATTATCTCCCTTGTCCTAGAAAGAAATGATCATGTAGTTGGATCACATAGATAAAACTTTGTGCCATGTTATTTTATCCGAGGACATATGAAGGCACAATCATGTTTGGAAGCTATAGTGGGTACTCTTTCTTGAAACATTAGATATGCACTAAAAATGAGGTTAGTGTCAGTTATGTGATGTGGGTATGTCTAGGTTTGATCCTTTGAGAGTTTATCACTCCCTCATTGCCATTGTGTAATTAGTTTATGTGATGTGCAGTATGAGAAGTAGTTTGACTACCTAATTCATTTGAGCTTGTAATGATACCATGGATGTAAAACAACTAGGGAAGTAGAGACCCTAATCCCTTATTATGGTTACCTGATCTTATAAGTAAATGATTTTTTGCGATGTGATGACCTAAGTCACGATTAAGAGAATGGTGGAACAATGAAGGTCGTTCCTAGTAGGACCTACTAGAAGTTAACTGCATTCTAGAAAAAAAAAACATATATCTCCTTCTCATCTAGAATTTGGATATGCATGTTGTATTCCTTGATGGCATGTGTAGATAATCCTCTTTTATGAAGATGAAGTGATGTTAGGGTGGTAGTATATGTTGTATGTGGTAGAAAGTGGTCGACTTGATTCTGGGATTAATTTTGGCACCATTTTAGATTCTCATCGGAATATTTTCCTCATCAAATTTATTTTCATTATAAAAAAATATTTATATAAAAAAAACTTTTTGAGATTTCATCGATAGTTTTGGAACCAAGTCACCACCACAAGGAAGTTGTAATAGTAGATAGGCCCTTTAATGAAGAAATCTTTGACTTGCATCTTCAACCCTCTGACCCTAGGTGGAAGTATGAAATAAGGTTTAAGAGGAAGAACAAATATAATAACTATGATCTAGTCAACTACCCCTCCCAACTCTAGGTATATTTAGATAGGTCCTTTAAAGGGTAGACCCTTGTACACTTAGGTTTGTAACTTAAATTAATGAATAGTTGAAATCAACATTAGAACTAGAAACTAATAATGGAATGGATACTAAACATCATAATAGTAGGATTGACAATCCACCTTTCCAATGTAGATAACCATAACAAATTCAATTTTCTAATATCATCCTCAATCTTACTATAAATTTTCTAGACCAATAAATGTTATGAAAAGATAATAAGATGTGATGAATGGAGTTATATAAGTTCACATCATTATACATGTGTGATGTGGGTGTGTTCTAGGAGTCACTACATTGATTCTATCTAGTGAATTAGAAACTTATAATTGTCTAGGAGTTATAGATTAGAATATTGGACTATAGTTTGGTGGATTTTGAGGAAGAAATCCTCGTAAGAGGTGGAGTGTTGTAACATACTCAAATCTTGGTATATAAATTATTTTCTCTTTTCCTTAGCTCCACCTTTAATTAATTGAATATTGAATCACTTTTTCCTTAACTAGATAAAATAATAGTAATTGGATCTAAGGAAATATAAGGACAAACTATTATATAACATTAATGACTAATCATTTAATCAAGTCATTATTCAAGTTTAATTATTAATTCAATGATTAACCAGAGTTGACCCTAATTTGTTAATCCAAAAGCGCCATTAGTCTAATTGATATTTTTTTATAAATATGAAATAATACATCAAATCCATTAATAAAGGCATTAAATTTGTAATTGAGTACGTAAATTAGAAGTAATTAAATTAAATAGCTAATGTTACCAAAAGATGAAATTAACCTTGAAACTTGATTCCTCATGTCTTAGTTGGACAACATGTCAAATTTCAAGTCAATATGACTTTATTTGACTACACATTTAATTGGTTTAGATTTTATACATTCAATGTATCACTTCACTATAGTTAATCAATTAATTTGATTGTAGAAATATGTAACACAAAGCATTACTTCTCCTTCACCTCTTCATGATGCATCTTGCATTTCATTGGACCATGAGAGGTAGGTAATCGGTGCCCCTCTTTCTTCCTCCCTCTCCTCTTCCGTTTCCTACCTCGCAGACTATCAGCTTGTAAGAAGAGGCATCTCTTTACCCCTCCTCATAATCTCTTCGTCCCCTATTTCCTTCATCTCCCTTCTATAGCCCATTTCTAACCCTATCCACTGTCTACTTATTCACCCTACTCCTGGAAGTGCCAAGTACCATACGCACCTAGCCAACAATGCCCCCTTCTCCAGCACCCAGGAGCCAACGTCCATATTGGCACTACTCTTCTTTCTCTTCCTCTAACTATTTACCATTCTCCAATACCCTCTCTTCTCCCTTATTTCTCCTCCATTTTCTCCTTCTCCACGTGCACCCAGCAGTGCCAGGTAGAGACAATGTCGTCATAGTGTGTCTGATGCCTCCAGGTAGCGTCGACGTCCACTGCCTTCCTCTTCGCCATCACCCTCCCATAGGGCATCACCGCATAACCATAATAAGTAACCACTGACTACGGGCATCATAAACCTCTATCAAGATTGATCATGGCTTGATATCTAACCTATAGACCTACTCCTTCAATTCTTCTATGGACATCAGAGGATATGGCGTTGTAGCCTCCTATCTTGACCATCAGATCCACTATACTGCATCACCGCCTATGTTGGTAGCCACCAATAGACTAGACGAACCTCTGCTCCATGTGAAGCCATGGCACTGGCCACCACTCCACCCAAACCTGCTCAAATTGAAAACTCCATTCCCTCCTACCTCATCACCACTGTAGATGCTGACCCAAACTCCGTGTGAAGCTAATTTCCTCTCCTCCTTCAACCTACAACACCCCCTATAGTGCCACCTCTTGTCAGCCTGCTTCCATAACACCATTAGTGAGGTTGAACTCCATGTTGACCTAGAGACCAAATCAGCGTGAGAAACCTGTAGTGACCTCCTTGATTAGAGCTTATTTGTCTTGGCATTTCTAACAGAGCTTGCTGCTATAGATGCAACTAAAGACCATGACAAGGGATTCATTTGGGTGCCTCTCGAACCAATGAGCCACTGGGCACACCTTTGGTCTAGTCAATAAAAGAAAGAAAATTTGAAATAACCCCTATTCAATTATTTGCTTTGGATCTACAAAGTAATCACCACATAATTGTATCGTCTCCATCATAGAAGAGGTAAGGAACATGTCCATGTAATTATGTTTATTCAGAATCCATTTCATGAGATAATTGAAAACTAATATATTAGGTAGTAATTGATGGTATACAAATTGGTTACAAAAGTAGATATATTCAAACATGTTATATGTAAACACATTAAATAATATAGATATACCCTATTTATCCTATTACTACTAGACATCAATCCAAACGTCCATTCTTATCCTACATTACTTATAAACATTGTATAATACATAATAATTCAAGCATATGGAGTGTAATACTATGAAATATGTAAGATAAAAATAGTTCTATCCTTTTGTGAGAATTGTTAGACCCATGGTTTTAACGTATACACATATGCATGTAAAATTGTTTTCATACCACTCAATAAGAACACATGTAGTTTATCTAGTACTACACTAATATATTCACAATCATTTAAGTTACTATTAGAGTTGTTGGTATCCATGAGACATATCATTAATGAAAATTTGTATTACATGATCTATTATCTTAGTGTTTGACATATTAGAACTAATGACTAAATATATAGGTGTGCTAAATAATAGTTACCCAGTGATTTGAATTAGCTAATTATTGGTAAGGAAATCCAATATAGAAATTGTATTCTTGATATTTTTAAACCCTAGAATGAATAGAATACAAAAAACAAGTTTATAAAAATAAATGTGTCAATGAAAACTAAATGGACATGTAGTCCGACCCAACCATACCATAATCTATAGCTAAATAGTGATATATATTATAACTTATCACAACTAAATAAGGTTTAAAACCCTAATGTTCCATTAGGTGATAGAAACTTGGAAAAAACTATCTATAGAGGTAATAGGTGTGTAGAACTTGCATGCTTTGGTTTGACTAACATATGTAATATGTTCCTAGGATGAAAACACAACTTCATGGACCAAGTACATAGATTAAGTTAAGAAGTAATAATGAAGATTAGGTATGTATGCCTCACTATTTATAATTGGGCAATTATATGACTAAATTTTCCCATAATGAGGCAGATCTTGGGTTACTTGTTCTTATTTCCACTTCTTCAAATGTCATATCCTCTCAGTAGTGACTTATTTTTATTCTTATGAAATTATTATTATCTTATTGAATTGGGTCAATGACCCCACTTGTTTAGTTATTATTCCTGGAAATGTAAATGGTGAATGTAAATTGTCTAGCCACTCTATTTATGCATGTTAGGTAATTGGACTACTTTAACTATGTAGATGCTTATGTGTAACTATTAGGGCACGCTACTTCTGCACAGGGTGTGCTACTTCCACCTTGATATATACAGAGGCGTGCTACTTCCATCTAGGGTGTGCTACTTCCACCCATTTTACTTAGGTCAATGACTCAGTGGTGTCATAGATCTACTATAGTTACTTTAGTCAAATATATCGGCATGCAAATATTTATGTGATTGAATGGTTGTTTATGGAAAGAATTGTGATTTTAATTGTTTAGTTATATGGCCTCATTCTTTTGGAAATTCCTTCTCTTGTTACTTTCATTTAAACTTACCTAGTTTCATTGACCCCATTCTTGATGGAAACATCTTACTTTCTTTTGAATCAATTAATGTCTAGTTATTATTTTAATGTACATAATCAGCTTTTGCTGACACAAACTCTTTTTTTCTTATTTTTTTATGTGTTCCCTCCACCCAGGCATATGTGCTCTATAGGGCAAAGACTCAGGAGGATCGTGAGCTCATTGGTGAACTTAAGGATAGCTTGAGACACCCTTTTTATCCTCTGCATATGGGCTTGTGTGTACATAGATATAACCTTTTCATTTTACATATCACCCTTAGGGTGAGAAAGTTATGTACATGGAATCATTTTATAACTTTGTAAATAGTTATGTTTTCTGCTGCTTAAACATTTTGATGACATGTTTCTACCATTGAGTGGGCCCACTATTGGGTCCCACTCTTTACAATAACTGCATGAAAACATATCCTCTTTTCATGTCCATTACATACGAGATAACGAGATGAGTACATAACATTGCATACATGATCGATCTAAGTTTGAATGCATGTGTCATCTTTCTAATGTTTTTCCATTCTTCACAAGAACTAGGACACTGGACTCTTCAAAGAGTAATACCATGGAACATGGACATATTTTCTCTCATTGAGATTTGTATCAATATATTGTCAATGAATGTGCTATGTCTCATGTCAAGAATCTTTTCAGATCTGTCTCTATAGATCTAAATTCCTATGATCTAGGATGCTTCACCTTAACCCTTTATAGAGAAGGTACTTCCTAGCTAGGTTTTAATATTTGTAGGATAAGGACATTATGCCCCATCATTATTTGGAATATAGATATGCTCCCAATAAAACTTTTGTAATCACAGACTTCATCTTCATTTTAACTAAAGTCAAACTCTTTGACTATCCAGTCAATTCAAACATTCTAGTTCTGAGATGCTTGCTTTAATACATAGATTGACCGTTGTGGCTTATATACTTCATTTTCAATAACTAGATTTACAAAACATTTTATGTTGTGTCACCCACACATCCTATACTATATTCTTATTAAGGAATGTAGTTTTAACATCCATTTTCAAAATCTCATAATCATATTAATCTGTAATGGCAAGCATGATCCAGATGGATTCAACAATGGAAATTGGTGAAAGGATTCCATCATGTGCAACAATTCAAACTAGTTTAAAATGGTTTCAATCAATCTTCCCTTATAGGTTTGTACATTACCATACACATCAATCTCGTTTCGAAGACCCAATTGCACGTTGTGAGTTTTATCCCTTCAGGTGGTTCCGCCAAGGTCATACCTTGTTGGTGTACATGAATTCCATCTTGGATCCCATGTCCTCAAGCCATTTATCAGCTCCTGGTGCCTAAATAGCTTCTATGTAGGTTGTTTACCAATCATATATGACCAACACATTCCCTTCTTGATTTATAAGATATCATAATCTTTCAGGCTCAAGGCGTGTCCTCCTAGATCAATGAGGTTCTTTTGTTACATAAGGAAATTGAGGCTCCAAAACAATTTGTGATTCTCCATGTTCCTACCGTACCTCTTTAGGTTGAAAGTTTTTTTGTTGGTCTTGAAAATTTCAAATTCTACTTATCTCCCACAGTTTCTTTTGGATTAAATTCCTCTTTAGGAATTCATCCATTCTAGAAACAAACCCTTTTGTTGTTGGATTGGAGTATAAAAGTAGTGTTCAACAAAATAAATTTTATGTGATTTTTTATCAAGCTTTTCAAGAAACTATTTTCTTATATAATATTTCATTCCTAATCCTTATAAACAAAATATCTTGACACTTCCCATTCCATATCTCATGCGGTGTCTTTTGAACCTGTTTAGACGATGCATTGTTTAGTGTAAAGCATTTTCCAAAAAGGAAATTGGAAGATCAGCTAGATTTATTGATGATCGCACCATGACTAATAGGGTGTGATACATTATTTTTGATACATCATTATGTTTTAGGTGGAGTTCATTGTGATGCATTATCAAGGTCTACTAGAAGGTCCTCAAACTCTTGGTTTAAATATATTTTTACATTGATCATATCGAAGTGTTTTGTTATTTATACCAAGTTGGTTATGTAATTATTTTTTGGATTGGGTAAAATATTACTATCATCAAAAGTATAGGAAACCTATACTGTATAAATGGTGGGTTAACTAGAAAAACCCCACTATTATCTCTCATGGAGGTGCAAACCTTAATAAAGAGCAGGTTTGTCCTTACATACAAAGGTGATTCTATCCATGATAACATCAAAACATTGGTACATATCCTTCTTGTGACCCCATGCAATCTACTATTTCTTTCCAACATGCAAAAAAAGAAATGGAAGTAATGCCAAGCCTTGCAAAACATCACATATCATGGTTCTTATCCATCAAAACATAGATCCACTCCAAATCATCCTCCAATGTAGTGGGCAGTATACCACCCAACCCTACTTGAGGTCCATGTGGGTCCTCAAATATTTAGTAAAGGTGCAATCCAAGACTAGATGATCATGTGATTCGTTCTCCCTTTTGCAAAGGAGACAAGTAGGTTCCACTCTGAGGTCCTAACTGATAATCCTATCGAAGGTGGGAAGGCAACCCAGAATGGACCAATACAAACAACAACTCCACCTAGGAGTGTGCATCTTGCTCCATAAGATGCTCACCCAAGGAATAGGTGGGTCGGACACCTTGAAATCCCAAGACCTATCAACCAAAATTATCCACGTAAAGTTGTCAATATGATTATAAGACCCCCTCACCTGTTTCCATATCAGTGCCATTCGCCTTGAGTTTAAGGAGCAACCCTATTTCATAGGCTCGTCTAGGTCACTCCCATATCTATACCTCATCGAGTTGCTCCCTAGGGAAGATGGCTTGGTAGTAATCTATCAATGAGAAGGCTAGAAGCTCATTCATCCAACAACAATAGACCCTACAACCCCAGGCCACCCCGCTTATGGGGCCTGGCTATGGTGGACCACACCATCCCATGGGACTTTCCACCCCACCAAAAACCTCTCAAAATCCACCTAACTTTGTTGATGATGAATAGAGGAAGCTCTTCTTGTCTGCACCAGAAATTGAACTTGGCCAGGAGCATTGATTTGATGAGGACTAGCCTCACAGCCAAGGAGATAGTGTTGCCTGCACATATTTCTATTATATGATTGAGGTCATTCACTATGGTCCCCATACTCTTCTCTTACCTCATAAGATCAAGATCCCTAGATAGTTTCTAGGAAAAGTACCCAGAGATATCCCTGGTGACTCCTTCAGCCTATCGCACCTTTGATCACAAGAGTGGGAGATGAACACTTTGGACTTGATGTCATTAATGTAGAGTCTGGTGATTTTGCCGATGTTTGTGAGCAAGCTCCTTGCATTCCTAAGGTATTTTCAATGTCTGTCCAAAATAGCATCACATCATTGGCGAACACCATATGGGTCTAGGTGGAGACACCTTTGGTCTTGAACAACTTAACGTTCCCCTCCCCTTCATCTATTTGAATGATGTTAGACAGTGTCTCCATAATGATGAAGAACAACAAAAGGGAGAATGGATCGTCCTGGAGGAGGCCATCAGAGGCATTGAACAGTCCATGAGGGACATCATTCACCATGACCAAGAAAGAGGTGGACTCCACACATTGCTTCATCAACCTAATCCATCTTTGAGAGAATCCTAAGGACTCCATAATCTTCCATAGAGTAGACCATTCGATATGACCATAAGTCATTGTAACATCAACATTGATGCAAGACTTTTTTTTGTTGAGTTCTTAGAGTTGAAATCCGTTAAGAATTCCATTGCTAGAAGTATGACATCAGCAATTGACCTTCCTTGAATGACAACAAGTTGGGGGGAAATGATATCGGGAAGAACCTTCTTCAAACACCCAACCAATTTCTTGGAGAACACCTTGTAGAGGACTGAGCAACATGTGATGGGGCGATAGTCCATCATGGTAGCCTACAGAGTCTTTTTGGCTATTAGTCTGATAAACATGTGATTGACCTGTTTCACCATGGTACCACCCACCAGGAACCATTGGCCAGCTCGACAAACATCATTCTTGATGATATCCCAATAGGGTTGAAAAAACTTCCCTTTGAATCCATCCAGACCCAGGGCCTTGGATGTGCCAATGGATAAGACATCATCTTTAATCCCCTTGTCAAAAGTCGGTCCTTCACAAGATTATATTCATCTCCTAAATAACCTTCCAAGCTGGAAAGATGCACTCCCGGATGTGGTGATCTTTGTTGTACATGTTTTTGAAAAAGGAGACCGCTTCCTCTGCCACCTCATTAGGACCCCTTGCTTTTCAGCCATCAGTCTTGAGAAGACCATGTATGCAATTGTGCATATGGTTCTTTTTAGTGGTGTTATGGTATATCTTCATGTTACGGTCGCCATCTTTCATACAATTAATTATGCTTCTCCGTCAATGATATAACTCCACCTCCTTTACTGGTTGTGAGAGTCTATTTGCCTTTTCCTCCTCCTTCTTCATCATGGTGGGATCTAAGGGATGAAGCCTGAGGTCCTCCTCATCCATTTGGAAATCATTTTAAGCTTGTTTCACTAGGTTGGGGAGGTAAATCAACTCACCAGACCAGCTCTTGAGGTCCCTCTTCATTCTTCTCAGCTTTTCTATGGCACAATAGATTAGGTTATCTTCAACCTATCCCACCCAGGATTACCTAACCACCTCCTCAAATCTTGTCCAGTCCACCATCCATTCATGATCTCCTTCTACGATAAAAGAGATCCATACTTGTATCTCATTAAATACAAACTACCATATCTACTGAGATCATCATTAAATATAAAGAGGTACTATTAACCACTTTGATCATTTATTCTAAAAGGTCTATATACATCAATATGCATGATCCCAATTATAATAATCTCTCTCCCACTACATCCAGTGAAATGTGCTTTTGTCATATTTCCCAATAAATAGACTTGCATGTTTCTATTGGTTCAAGAACCAAAAGAGTGTAGCTAAACATCATTATGGATTCTATTAATGGGTTTTTCATTTGTGTGCAATAGATGACAATGCTATAGGTATTCATTGTTTGAGTTATCAAGTCATTCAGTATATGTGTTATACCTATTTGTTTTTAGAACTATCAAGTATAGACTATAAGACATAGGGAACTATCATGTAGGATATTACCTTTAAAAAACATCAAATATTCATAACATTCTAGTACATACAACATACATGATGTTTCCATTAATGGTGGGTACATAATAGCAATCCACTAATTCTATTACATGTTTGTTAGATGAATGATAGATTCCAGCAATGGTGGCAGCAACTATTGCTCCGCATAGTTCTAGCTTACTTCTTCTCGGGTCCTGAAGTGGAGATGTCTAACTCCTTCTTCCTGAGGACCTCTATATAAAGAAGGCATTTCCTCCTCCAGTGCCCAGGTTGGGGATAGTGGTAGAACTTTCCTTCCTTAGTCACTCCTCCTTAGCTTTTCATGTAAAAGATTTTGGATTTTGTCTGCATTAGAACTCTTTTTAGATTTGTCTTTGGCCCAAGACTTTCCTCTGTTGATCATCATCATGTATTTGGGTTTGTCTTGCTTCATTTGTGCTTCAACTAATCTCAACATGCCAAGTAATTCTGACAATGGATTGTCAAAATTCATGTTGTAGTCCATGACAAACTGGCTATATCATTCACATAGTGACTGCAGAATCACATTTGTAGTCAACTCCTGGCCTAAAAGAAATCTCAATTTCTTTAGATGTTCCACATGCCCAATGATATTGAGCACATGGGTCTCTACGAGATCTTCCTATGTTAATTTGCACTCAAATAACACTTTAGAGACATTATACCTTTCTTGCTTTACACGATTCTTAAGAGGTGTTACCATGTCAAGAATGTACATTTTTAATGTTGTTTATGCAACTCTTAGTTCATATATCTCAGCATAAGGTCTCTGGCGTCTGTTGCACCATTGTCATGCTTCAACTTTAAGCTCATTCCTCAAATATAGATCTTGCACTCATGGGTGAGAACATTCCTCAAAGTCCTAAAGAAGTCGTGAAAGTTATTCTCCTTAAAGTTGTCCTTCTCAAAGACCGATCACAATGAAGATGTGTTTGTATTTTCCATTAGATTCTAAAAAAGAATATTGTAACTCTTGTCAAAACACTTTTATTGATTTGATTTGATTTGATTTGACAAGTTTGGTGATATTAACAAGGATTTTAATTAATTATCACTCCCACTCTTTAGATCAAATTGACAGCCCTTACTACCAACTTGGAAGCTTGCAACATACAACCTCTTAGTGAGCTAAGATCCAAAATAATAAAGCCAATTCCCAACCAACATCAGCGCTCACAACCAATTATTAAGGTAGGAAATATTTGTCAATTGCATCTTATGCAATTCTTAGATAGATGGTGTACTCAACTTCTTGTCACAATCCATCTCTATGATTCTAGGAACTTAATCTCATTATGGTCACATAGTAAAGCCTGACCCAAAATCCAACACGATAGAATATGCACCCTGCTTTGGCAGACCCACATATCTACCAGTACACTTCCATGAGATAGACATAACATCATGCTTTGGCATAACCTATTCTTGGTCAATCAAGGTTTTCATGTGTGTAACTTATGGAAAGCATCTTAGACTTAACATTTATTGAGGGATTTTATATATAAGTGCATATACATATCCAACCACATACTTACAGTATGTACCATATACACGCTATATCCACAAAGAAAAAATATGCAATCACAAATATACAAGAAGTGGTTATGGCCATACTAATGTAATTCTTTGGCGTGACAAAGAATTGCTACCACCTAAGGTCAACATCAAATGTAGAAACTCGTAATGTCTCGGTCGGTCATCTAAACCCTTTAGTCGACCGGTCGGCCTTCAGGTTGATCGGTTGGTTCCTCCTATCTATTTACCTTCCCCTATCATTGGCCTCCTCGTTCCTCCAGTTGTTCGGCTTGACTCTCATTCGGTCGACTTGTCAAGTGCATAATGTCTTGTCATGGCCAAACATAAAGTAGAACTATCCTATTCCATATTACATTGTAAAAGGGAAAACCTTGATTTACATTCGAGGGGAATATAGGAAGAGGAGCCATAATTTACATTTGGAAAGGAGTGGAGAGGCTCAATATGCAAACCAAATAATAACAAAAACTAAATCATACAACCATGCACACAATCTATCGAGGTTCTGGCCATAACCACACATACATCCACCATCAATTTTTGTTTGCATGACACATATAGATTGCATATATATCATATCATATATAGGGATCGTATGTATATTAATCATTTTAATATTAGGATTGCATGCAATAAAATAAATTCGATCATATTGACTTAAATCTAGATAAACGGTAAATTGACGTGGCTCTAATGCAACTATTGGGAAATATGGACGACATAGAAGGACGTGGAAATAAAAATAAAAAACCTTTCATCCCTATTCCTTGTTCTAGAAGATAATGTCAACAACGATGATCTAGGAAAGAAGGAATCAAGAGATATACCTAGTCCTAAACCAAGTCCAATGACTACTCTTTCTTGGTGATGTGCACTCTTCGTAGGACACTCGCGGACAACTGGAGACAATGGCTTCCTAGTGCAACATCATGGACGGTGGTGGTTGTCATCTTCCTGGCACGGTAGAAATAGCCTCGACACATCTACGTAGTCCACATGGACCACTGAGAACTCCACGTTGTGCTGCCGTAGGAAACATGATGGAGTTGTCCCTTTGGACATCAACATGCTAGCGTAGATTTGTTCTCCTTATTCTCTCTACCTTGTTGTTTCCCCCTTTAGGGTAAGAATTGCTTGATCTCTCACGTTACCTCAACTATGAGAAGACAACAATTTTCAAACCATATTATTGTGTCTCTTGAAAGCCTTGACTGCCCCCCTATTTATAGGATGGTCAGGATCAGGGTTACCAAATCATCTGGGAGTCAAAGAGATGGAATTTCATGAATTTTCTAGACACTACAGAACCATGAACAGGTAGGTTCACTATTTAACCAGTCAATTCACATGTGAAAGGGCTAGTTTAACACTTGAATCGATTTGTTTACATTATTTCCTATTAGCAAACATATTGGCTTTTAATATGATGATTAATGCAGAACATTATGTCAACACCAATCCTTGCTCCAATCCTTTTGATCATTGAACTGGGCGATTCACAAGTTGAATTGGTCATTTCAAACTTTGAACTGGTTAGTTCACTAACTAAAATGGTTGATTCATGTCCAAGTTCAGGAAATGTTCATGCAATGTAGTTTAAATTGCCCTCACACTTGAATTGATTGACCCAATACTTGATTTGGATGACTCACAGTCATGTCAGCCAATTTTCAGCCATATTTTTTTAAATTGAATAGCTGAACACTTTAGAAATCAAGTTAAACATTACTCATGAATAAACTCATATTCTAGGTGCATCCTATGTGTGTGACCCTATAGGTCCCAAGTTACGTTGGCAGTGTATGTCCATAACCAATTTATGAAATCATAAGCAATGAGCAGTATCTAGCAACACATCATTGCTACGTATGCAATTTGAAAGTTGGAGAACAACTTCAACCTACAATTTATGATCAATGTCACAATGATCATATAGGTCCTTTGTATCTAATATCTGGATTGATATCGAGGCATGGAATCATCATTTTATCGACATTCAATCCATGTTCCTTGAACTAAACCAGATTGTATCAGATGCATGTGAGCTCACATATCACATATTGAGTCACATGTGTATGACCATACATATCTTAGTCTCTCTTATCAAGTGGCCAGCATAATAATCTCTTGTAGGAGGGATAAATCCAATCTACGTCGGTCACACTCAGTCTTTGTGTGTCACAATATACCTGAGAATCACCTTTATGGAAACCCTTATTCAAGGTCACGTTGGATGATGTCAAAGTACTCTGAACAACATGTGATGAGTGTAGCAACTTCAAGTATAAGAACCATAATTACCACTATCACTAAGAGAGTTGAGTCTGACTTTCATTACATGGTCTCCATGTATCACTCTCAAGGTGGGTTTCTTCGATACACTATTCTCTAACATGTACCTATGTGTTTGACTTTATATCACATATCATGACTAATAAGATTCCATCACCAGTCAACACACACTCTACTCTTATGTATTGTTGTTGTCTATTTTGCTTCCAAAATAACATCTGACTAGGGACATAACAAGAATGCACGTTCTCTTATCATACATATGATCTCATTATTCAAGTCCTCAACCAGAAGACATATGTCCTCAATTAACATCATTCTTTAGACATCTATTATATTAATGTCATCATCCCATGATTGAGACAAACATAATAGTATGATTATCAAATCAAAAATATGATGCCCCATTACAATCAACATAGGATTGGCTCTATGGGGACACTTACCAAATCTAGTATAAAAACTATCTCTAGCGTCGGTTAAAATGACCCTATAACGTCAATTTCCAAGTGACACCTAAGTGGACAACACTAGAGGCACGGGTCTAATACATCGATTATTTGAGGACACACAAACTTACGATGGATATCTATCCTCAGTTGCTATGATTAAAGCAACCAACACAGTTAAGTGACTTAGTTGTTGGTTAAGAAAAATAATTGACGTTCTTATGGTCATGCCATGTAAAATTTGTAAATGGAAATGACTCCTTAGTCATAAATTATATATAAAAAGTGACGTCAAATTAGTATTGTAGGTTCCTTAGTCGTCAGTTACTTCACTTAAACCTGACGACTAAGTAAAATAGTGACGGTCTATTCCGAGAAATGAATGACTATAGTCCAGAACAATGGTTCTATCCAACACAACTATTTTGGTTTAGTTCTATAATGTCGGTTTTTGGCCTAAAACTGACAATTAAGACCTATAATGTCAGTTATTTTATAATGACCAATGACTACATTTTTTTAATAGCAAGTCTACAAACCTGTTGTCCAGCTGTTCAATAGGATGCAGAACATGTAGTTTAGAACAGTAGGTTAACAACAACCTGTGATTTCAGCTAAACAACAGACCAACAAACATGCAATACCAATAATAGAAAACACAATCCACGCACATACTAGATCCATTGTCCAATTCCATTCTCATCACAAGGGCAAACATAATTATATTAATTCATCTTCACATTTATTCACACACATGATGCTTGATTCACATATGCATCGACTCTCTTCTCACGACATGTAGAAACACAATTCTCATTGTATCCATTCAACTTCACATTTACACACATGTATACAAATCATCATTTTGACACCCCCAGAGTTTCGAAAACGTAATCTGAAGAGTGACGTCCAAATTGAAACCTCACGTCAACAAGAATCCCAATTTAAACACCACGCACTAGGCTAAGAAGAAGAAAATCAGAGGAAGTTAGAAGGAAATAATCAGTAACATATGCACATGAACAATAATAAAACAATATGACACATGTTCACCATTCAACATACAATTACATAATGAATTGTTACAATATTTGATATTACATATTGAACAACAAAATTCCACATATACATGTACTACCACTAAACTACTGAATCTTAAGACAACAGGTCCACCGGTACGTCAGCTCGCCACACAACTCTCAACTATCCTGGTTCTTCAAGATCACATGTCCACAACCTAAACAAAAGATTACATGTGGTACATGTCAGCACAATATTTAATAATATTGTATGGAGTATGCCTATGTGTATTTTTATATACCTCTCATTACTAAGCTTGGCAATAAGATAAAACTAATACTTGGCAGTTATAAAGAAATATAAGAAAAAACATATACTTGCAAAAAGATGTTGATTAACAAAAGAAAACACATATTTTAAGCTCATTTTCCATTATATATCCATGCACTGACCACCGATGGTTTTGATGCATTCTCTTGACTCTCAAGGAGCTCAAGATTAAGGCCTTTATGATCTCCTGCCAAAAAGTTAGATCATATGTACAATGTGACCAACTATCAAAGAGTTAAGTCACTTCCAAGAATTGTACTACCAAAGAATATAGTGCTTTCATATAATGGAATAGATATATTATGTTTCATGTGTTCATATCTATAAGTATAGAAAATTAAGCAAAGTATCATGCAAGAACAATCATTTCATCCAATACCATATGCCAAGTATTGTACTACACATATAACACAAGCATATTGTATAATAAGCCAAGTAAGAGGTAATTGCGTACCTTGATAAATAAAGACAAACCTAATCACCACACACCTGATGTCAACTATATTCTTGTTAAATCTAATTAAGATAAGATCATATACTATCATCGGATTCTCCATCACCTTAACCCTAGTTATGATTCATTAGGGTTTGCTTAGTTCATTAGGACATTTCCATCATTACTTACATTCTTGTCTTGGAATTAGGTTACTGGTCTTATATTCCAGATTAGAATACATAATCTAGTTAGTTGATTACATATGATTATGTACACATATTAACCCTAGGTTACATGTATTATTCATGTGAGTTTTCTCACTATTTTAGGGTTTCATACATGTAACATGATTTATATACACAATACTGATCTCAGAGTTACATATTATCTTCCAATTACTTATATTAGGGCATTCTATAACTTTCATCATTTATTGATCATCAATGTATTTATTGCATTTTATCTAGGGTTACTAACCCTAAGTAGCTGTATGAAACATTCCATATGATTTTGTGCATAAAAAAATAATCACTAACCTTATATGTATTATAGATATCAAAATAATTTACTGACATATTATCATCATTTTAGGATTTTGTTTGATATTTATTATCCTTGAAACAAGTATATACCATCTTACATGTTATCATCTAATTTTATACATCTCGGTACTGATATTATACTTTCACTTTGTTCTACTCATTTTTATGAGAATTTCGATACCTAATATGAATTTTTCTGATAATCGTGCTAATTTCTACGAATTATTGAAGATCTGTAAATTTTTGGAATAATTACCTCTTATGGCCAATCGGGAGCTGCCACCTGTCCCCCCAAGGGCACGGCTTTCACCTCTTGGCTTGCGTAGAGCCGCGGTTCGCTGGGTCTGGTTGGTTCAGCTTCAATCCGGCCGGTTCAGACTTGGACCTGGTCCGTTCCTTATTTGTTCTTTCCGCTTCGCGTTATTCCGCCTGGGCGCTGCGTGCGACCCTGTTCTCCGGTGCGAGATCGCTGGTGAGGTGTTCATCTCCACTGCTTTCTCATGCTGTCCTATGATGCTCACACCTGGTGCGGATCTTCTCGGCTGCAAAACAGCTCACCATCTGCTCCCGAGCTCCACGGCCACAAGCTCATCGGCCATGGCCACCGCCGCGGCGCTAGGGAAGGGGGAAACTATCCCCAGTCAGCCGTCAAGACTCTTACCCAGAGCACTGCAATACCTCGTGGAGCTCGTCCATGCCCTTCATTCACTACGAGAAGCTCTGTGAATAAGCCTCCGAGCTCCACCCTCTTCTCCAGCAAACTGGAGATCAACGACAAACAAGCCCACGATCTGGCTTACGATTAGGCCTCCTCCTAGCTTCGGCAAACTTCTGGGTATATCTACATACACTCAGAGGCCCTCAGTCTCTCTCCTTCTTCCTTTTCCTTCACACTCGTTCCACCTGTAACTTGCCATGGAGAAGCAACGGCGACACAGCGGTGGAACTCTCTGGCTTCATGTTCATATGTCTGAAATGAGGGGTCCTTCAGGGCGTTTCCTCGATATCAACTTCCTTCCTCGCATGAAATCCACCCCCAGACCGAGTCCACAACGGGGGATCGTGGGTTAGCTGCAGTTTCCACAACTCCACTACCTTGCTCTAACTGCAAGGTAGGAGATGACCTGAGGTCGTCCGATCTTTTAGATCTAAGGGCTGAAAAGATCCCACGCAGCCAATCTGTGGCTCAGTCAGGTCTAGGGTGCGTGACATTGTATTTGTTCAAAGTCTAAGTTTCTAAATTCTAATTATGAACCTTGGTCCAAAATACATCAAAAAGCACATTATATCCCAATTTTCAAACCTTAATAACTTCTTCTAGGATACTCCAATTGCCACCACATTTTTACCATGCCTTTGCTATCCCTCAAGCTACATTCTACTAAATTTTGACGCCAAAATATCATTGATTGAACCATCAAATAAATACCTCAAAATGGTATAAACATAAGAATTATAATCGTGATGTCAACACAAATCAACATCCATCTCTTAGAACCCTTGGTATAATCCAAAAGAATAATCTCGATTATCATTAGATGTTCAAAGATCCAAAAGTTAACTTCATCACATCCTACACACCTTAAAGGAATTTTTTTCCTCGAAATTAAACCAAAATTCAGTCCATCACATCATATACATCTTAAAGAAAATGTGTCCTCAAAATTAATTCATACTCCTACTCCAAGAAAAACCAAACGGTTTTCACCCACTTGTGGGACACCATTCTAGGTGCAATGTATCCACAAATAAGATCTCTGGAACATATCTTAACCACTCCTACAAGGTCTCAGAAGCATCTAGGGTGAACTACCTCTTCAAAGGGTTTAGAAACTTAGGTTATGTCATGTCATATTTTGTACTTTAGGATTTACATCCTCATCTTACTCGAGCATTAAACATTAACATATACTTCATATGAGAGAGTTAAAAGTAATTAACTCGCCCTTTCCATCTAGATCATATCAAGGTGCCATCATCATTATATTGTGCTAGTTGTTAGAGCATATACAACAGATTCATTAAACACTAATGTTGGCACCTAATTATATGTCATTAATATGATCTCATTTAACATACATATCTGGTTGTAAACCTTATTAGTGTCTTGGTCATTTTATTCACCATCTTATAATGTCACTATTATTCATGTGTATGCTTAATCCGTCATACATAAAGACATATTCACCTATAACTAGGTTTCCACCATGTCATATCATATATCACGTGTTGAAATTCGATCACGTTCTCACATATATTACACCATGGTTATGCTAAACAAACTTGTGTGAGTGGCTTGTCAAACATATATCAAAAACTTTATCTAGTCCAACTAAGGTTCTTCTGATCCATCTCATGAGGGTAGTACCATGCTCAGTTTCTTTGAGGTAACTCAACTCTATGGGTATCTCATATGTATATACTTTATCTTTCCTTTCTTAGTCTATGGTTCTCGAATTACCTCATTGGCACTCGTGATAGACTTACAAAGTCTACCCACATAAGAACAAACTCAAACATGCTATGACATACTCTCCATAGGTTATATACTTGTGAAACATGCTTACCCATAACTCTCTTATATAGGCAACCACTAGATTCCTACAAGGTACCATCAACTTGAGCTTGAGGCTTTACAAGCACTAACACATAGTTACCTCCTCTAGGATCTTGGGTGTTATAACCTCACATTTTCCTAGTTATGTATTGAAATGTAATTCTCCTTTTAAAGATATATGAACCAATAATTATTTGATTTGATTTGAATGTATGGATTTTGTTAATAAATAGCCTTGCTTGTATGATTTCTTGGGCCTTATTGGCTATTGGGCCCAATAACAAGAAAAAGGAAATAAAAGGAAAAAGAAATTCAGTTAATAAAATAATAATTAAGAAAAGGAGAAAAGAAAGAGGCAGAAGCCTCTAGAAGGCTAGGAAGTATCCTGCAAAGGTGGATTTTGTATCTTTGGGATTCCTTGAGTTCCACGGATGTCCAAGTTACAAAGATAATGGAATAAGAAAGAGAAAAGACCAATTAAATAAGCTTTATTAAAGAAAAAACTTGCACATGAAGATAATGCCCTTTTCCTTTGGAATTTGGGACTCAAATTGGTCACACGAGTAGATTAAGGCAAGGTAAAGAATCATTTAAAATTTGGTTGAAAATGGATGCACGATTTATGAGATATGGATTTTTGAATTTATCCTAAAGTGAGAGGATAATTGGATTAAGATATATGTGTCACAATTTAATTGGGATTAAATCTCTATTTTCGTTAATTGGATGCTCGCTCATGACCATTGGATCCGTGATCCATGATTAGGACCAAGTCCCAGTCTCGCGAGAGACTGGAACGCAAGGAAAGCAAGGGTACAAAATCACTACTGGTGCATGTGACCAAGACTAAGATATGTTCTTAGTTATTATTCCTTTCATGTTATCTAATTCAGATCAGGGATTATCCATATTTTAATTGGGTTTTGAGATATTATCAGATATGATCCACAATAATATGGTTTGATTAGAAGAAGGTATTTAATTAATCAATTAGAAGATCCTCATAATCTAGGGTTTCTAGGATGATCAGATAAAAGGAAAGCAACCCTTAGGATATTAATGATTTCATAATATCAGGGTTCATTTCAAGGTTCAGGACCATTCATGATTACTAATTATCATCTAATAATATTAGATTTGTTATAAAGATGTACCTTTAATTACATGTAGAGAGAGAAGACTAGATTTAGGGTTTCTACTAATAATTTCATCATTTATCAACTTAGACTAGTATTTTGAGTTATTTAGAAAACAAGGTTTCATCCAGGGTTAAATAAATTTTAGAAAGTCATACATCATCAAGAAAAGCCATTATTAATAATTAATTATAATTAAGGAGGTCGTTTAGGATTTAGGAAACTATTTTTGAAATAGGTAATGGATCTAGGTCCTGATAACATATTATTTGTATAGACAATATTTTTCTGATCAAAATTATATATTGGTTTGATATTTTCCGATGTTCCTAGCATTTCTTAGGTTTTTTCTAAGATTAATCATTTTCTTGAATAAAAGAAAAAGAAGAAGAGGATTTTACCTTGATCAACGTGGGATCCTACTGGATCGATGGCCCAGGTTGATCCAAGGTTTTGCGAGTTCGATCCTGGGTTGCTGATGTGGCGATTGCTGATTGGCCTATCTGTGCGAGTGGCTCCTCCTTCAGTCTTTGTTGACCCGCGACCCTGGCTGATGTGGTGATAGGCCAGTGGTCCAACTGGCGCCCTGGGTCCCAGCCTGGTCAGCGTTTCCTCACGTGGGTAGGCTTCAGATCGTGAAAACACGGTGGAGAAGCCCACCGAAGCCAAGTAGGAAAGGGAGCATAAGGCTCCAATCCCAGGCAGAAAGGAGCCGCCTGAGGTCTCCACGACCCTGCGATGTTAGGGGGAACGAAAATTTGGATGGAGGAGGCGAGAAGGAGGAATGCCCAACCAGGGCAGTGTGGCGGCGCCGCGGTGATCCAAAGGGCGATTTGGGATCTCGGGTGACGATGAAGGTCAGAAGGTAGAGGGTTAAGGTAAAGGAGGGTGGTGGCGACGTCAAGGGGGTCTTTTTATAAGCCTTTGGGTAGTTTTAGGGTTGGTTGGGGTTTCAAAGCCTTTCGGCCACCGCCGGAGTGAGAAGCGCGAGGAATAGGGAGGCCATTCTCCCTGATCCGAGGGAGAGGGGGTCAAGATAAGGGTAGTTAACCTCATTTTTGCGAGCCAAAAGTATCCATTCGGATGAAAGTTTGAGAAAATGAGTGAGGTGGCATCTGGCTGGAGCTCAGGCTCGCTCTCTCCTCCCCACCCTTTGCGGGAGGTAGAAGATAGGTTCTCGACCCTTGGATCCCCATGTGATCCAAAGGGGGTGGGATCCTATGGTCAAAAACACGCGGACCAGCTATAGAAGCCGCATGACGCATTTATGTGTCACGGCCTGGTCATTTAATCCAAACCTTAGGTCCTAAGTTTGAGAACAAAGCAAAAATACACATAATTTCAAATACTTATATCTCCTAATTGGGTGGTCTAATTGCAACAAAATTTTAGGGGTAGCTTAATGATGTCAATACGTGACTATGGTATAATTTTGGGGTCCAAATTCGAAAGTTAAACATGGTTATTGACTAACTACATTAATATATATAATTCACCATTAACAAAACTAGGGTTTGAATTAATTGAATTTTTGTGACTCTTTTCTATTCAAATTAGTGAGTGAGGTATTTGAGGTCATTTTGGTCAACAATTTGAGAACTAAAATTTTAAGAGAGAGAACATATTATAAAAACTTACTTTGTCACAACTTGGCTGTGTGTTGGAGAAGAATCGGCATGTGGTTGCATATGCCTCTCGACAACTCAAGCCCAATGAGGTGAACTACCTGACGCATGACTTAGAGCTGGTTGCTATCATCCATGCATTGAAGATATGGCAACATTACCTATATGGTGCTACCTTCGAGATCCTCACCGACCATAAGAGCCTGAAGTACCTCCTAACACAGAGAGACCTAAACCTTCGACAACGAAGATGGATGGAGTACATGAAGGATTATGAATTCACCATCGCCTATCCTCCTGGGAAGGCAAACGTCATAGCTGATGCGCTGAGTCAGAAATAGCACAGGTGTGTGGCTGTTTTGTCCAATCAGTATAAGAGCTTAGAAGAGCTTGTGGAGTGGACGACGCAACTATCAGAGGACCAAGTTCGGTTGGCCAACATTCAAATTCGGTCAGAGTTGTTGAGTGAGATAGTGGCGGCACAGTTGACCAGTTCAGAACTCAGCAGGATGAAGGGCTTGTTAGAGAAGCCATATACATGTCTCTCAGTGGGAGTAGATGGAGGAATTAGATTCAAGAACCGTATCTGGGTTCCTAAAGATTCTCTATTGAAGGAGTGTATCTTGCAAGAGGCACATGTGTCCAAGTATACGGTGCACCCAGGAATGACGAAGATGTTCAAAGATTTACAGAGATACTTTTGGTGGTCAGGGATGAAGAAAGACATAGCGGAGTTTGTGGCCAGTTGTCTTACGTTCCAGATGGTGAAGGCTGAACACCAACAACCCGATGAACTTTTATAGTCTATAGAGATTCCAAAGTGCAAATGGGAGCAGATCACCATGGATTTTGTGGTGGGTCTACCCCAGACCAAGAGAGGACACAATGTGATATGGGTTGTGGTAGATCCCCTTACCAAGTCCACACACTTCCTTGCCCTGAAGATGACTACCAAGGTGTCAGACCTAGCTGAGTTGTATATCAGGGAGATAATATGTTTGCATGGAGTACTCGGTTCCATCATCTACGATAGGGACCCAAAGTTCACTTCCATGTTTTGGAAGCAAGTGCAGGAAGAACTTGGGACAACGTTGAAGTTCAGTACGGCTTATCACCCGCAGATTGATGGATAGTCGGAGAGGATGATCTAAATGTTAGAGGATCCGTTGAGAGCTTTTGTGTTCGATTGTGGATCGTGGGAGCAGTTCTACCTCTAGTTGAGTTTGCCTACAACAACAGCTACCAATCCAGTATCGGGATGCCTCCGTATGAAGCTCTTTATGGGAGGTTGTGTCGGTCACCGTTTCATTGGGATGATGTCAGTGAGAGGACCTTGTTGAGGTCCGATGAGCTCCAAGTGTATGCAAATAAAGTCTCTTTGATCAAGCAGAGACTGAGGAGAGCCCAGGATTGACAGAAGTCATATGCTGATGCGAAGTGGACTGACGTGTAGTTCACTGTGGGAGAGCATGTATTCTTGAAAATCCGACCGCTCCGAGCTATAACCAAAAATAGAGGGAAGCCGAGTCCCCGATACGTGGTTCCGTTTGAGATGTTAGAACATATTGGTGAAGTTACATACCATTTGGCATTGCCCCCTCAGTATAGTATGATGTATGATGTTTTTCACATGTCCAATCTGAAGTGATATGTGCAAGATCCGAGCCATGTGCTGACATTGAGCCTATTGAGCTTCAAGGGAAGCTGACCTATCCTGAGTCACCTTTGTAGATTCTAGATACCATGGTGAAAGAACTCAGATGTAAGAATGTAGAGATGGTAAAGGTTCTTTGGAAGCACCATGGAGAGGATGAGTCCACATGGGAGCTGAAGACAGACATTAAAAAAGCATATCTTGAGTTGTTTAGGGCAAAATTCTTATAAGGGAGGATGTTATAACCTCACTTTTTCCTAGTTATGTATTGAAATATAATTTTCCTTTTAAAGATATATGAACCAATAATTGTTTGATTTGATTTGAATGTATGGATTTCATTAATAAATAGCCTTGCTTGTGTGATTTCGTGGGCCTTATTGGCTATTGGGCCCATTAACAAGAAAAATGAAATAAAAGGAAAAAGAAATTCAGTTAATAGAAGAATAATTAAGAAAAGGAGAAAAGAAAGAGGTAGAAACCTCTAGAAGGCTAGGAAGTGTCCTCGAAAGGTGGATTTCTTATCTTTGGGATTCCTTGGGTTCCAAGGATGTCCAAGTTACAAAGATAATGGAATAAGAAAGAGAACAAACCAATTAAATAAGCTTTATTAAAGGAAAAATTGCACATAAAGATAATGCCCTTTTCCTTTGGAATTTGGGACTCAAATTGGTCACATGAGTAGATTAAGTCAAGGTAAAGAATCCTTTAAAATTTGGTTGAAAAAGAATGCACAGTTTACATGATATGGATTTTTGAATTTATCTTAAAGTGAGAGGATAATTGGATTAAGATATATGTGTCACGATTTAAATGGGATTAAATACCGATTTTTGTTAACACAATTTAACTGGGATTAAATCCCAATTTTTTTTAATTGGATGCTTGCTTGCGACCGTTGGATCCGTGATCCACAGTTACGACCACGTCCCAGTCTCACGAGAGACTAGAACGCAGTGTCCAGGTTGCAAGGAGCTCGATCGAAGATCGCTCAATATTGAGGCAACCTGTGAAGCTTTGGATGAGTCCATCTCCTTCGGAGACCGCAACGAGCTTATCCAACCCAAGGTTGGTTGGGTTTTTTCGAGGATTGGAAGAATCCCCAAATCGTCAGAGACCAGTGGTTTACCCTATATTATAGGGGACAACTCTAGGCATCGTGAGCCATACCACAACTTCTACCCTCCTGACCGGAGTGTGACAATGATCATTTTAGTGCATCCAATTTGACAAAGTATCCTGTTCTTCTCATTCATCTAGCAGCAAACCTCGTCGGAGTAGCCGAGGTCAGTTGGCGGTGAAGGAGCGGCGTGGAGGAACAATTGAGTGGATGAACAAGTTCGAGGGAGATAGGTAGAGATTCTGGCACGTTCTCTTGCTTGAAGAAGGTCAAAGGCTCAGAATCAATGGAGAGTTGACCGTTGGAGCACTATAGGCCAGTGCAAAGAGGTGGAAGACGATCCCTCGTGAGATTACCAAGCTACCCTTCTGGCTCTTTGTTACAGGTAAGGACTTTTTAGTCCATTGGTTTGTTTTCCTCACTAACGAGGTGCGTGCCTCAATGGCCCAGGCTCTGATGCGGAGCAAGCTAATTGGCTCATGCCCGACCCCATTGACTCGACTCATTGGAGTCGAAAGGGACGCATGACATTCCCTGATTGGCCAGAATCGATTTAAATGATAAAAATCATAGAAAATCCTAGGATGATCGGATGAGAAAACTTTATATATGAAAAATGATCAAAACATTATGAGGAACCTGTTAAAAATATTATTAGAACTTTATTTCGTTTCTAATTCCAAAAGTGCCTAAAGTTGATCATATGATGCATTAAACTTTAGTTAAAACCCTAATTATGATTGGAAATCATATCTAAGGTCCTTAATGGGTTATTTTGAGTATTAGTAATCTAATGAAAGGTAAAGTAAGGTTTGAATCTTATATTAGATAATAATTGGATTGCTTTAGGGTTTTACACATGAATCTATGATAATGCACATAGAAGCCCTAATTTAGGGTAAAAAGGGTGATTAACATGATTAATTTGAGATTCCATGGAATTGTGTAGTTATGAGTTGATCCTAAGACTATTAGGAAGGATTTAACAAGATAGTTAGGGTTTGTGATTAGATTTGCTATTCTAGGGTTTATAGTGTCAATAATGAAGATGAACCCTTATGAAACCCTAAAAGGAAGTAGGAAATGCTAGGAAGCGAGTTCAAATGAATAGAAACTGAGAAAGTGAATAGTAAATAGATTACATGTACTTTTAGGGTTCTTACTTATGTGTGTGGATTTAACTTCTTTCCTGGACACTTTCTTGCTTGGATTACTATTAGCTTGTTGATTCGACTGAATATGTATGTGATTACTTTATGAATAATCATCTTTATGATTCACGTCATTTCATGAAGTTTCTCGATTTATGTGCAAGATAAACTGTTGGATGTTCAATTCTACAATCTGATAAAGTCCCTATATGTATCAAAATTAAATATGAATGTGCTTATTGAACCTACATGCCACCTTGATGTATGTTACAAGACCAAGCCCCGGAGGGAAGGTCTGATTTGGTCAAGCCCCGGAGGAAAGACCATTGGGCACCTCGAGAGGTGACCCCAGTCACCAAGATCATGATGGAGAAGGTGGCCTTATGTCCCTTGCCAGGACAAAAGCCTAAGAGAGGGTAATCCATGGTTTAGGTGAAAAGAGGTTGAGGAGTCACATTGAAAATGTAATTTGGATTGTTAATCAAATATTTGCTATATTTAGGTTGTTAGAACATATTTGTGAAATTGTGATTGTCCCCCCACATACCAGTATAGAAATATACTGACTAAAATTTTGTTTTTCGGCGTTTTAGGTACAGGTCTGAAAATGGACAAATAATAAATCGAAATTTGTGAAGATACAACTAAACTTTTCAAGTAGGATTAGTTAGATAGACTTTTTCTATGGATAGAAGTCTAGAATCCGAATTTTATAAGGTATGCAAAAAGTTTTATTTTATTCCATCTTTTCATTTTAGTAATAGTAGAATTTGATAATTATTTTTTATTAAATGTCAAATCATGGATCTTGAAATATTAGGATATCATCTCTGACCTCTTGATCTCCCTTGATTGGGGGTTATTGGGAGGTAGGGTCGTTACATTGGGACTCTCTTTCCCTCACCCAGATGGTAGGTTCTCATATTCATGTTCAGTTGTTCATATATATATGGCCTCTCTATGAGTCTAGGGTTTGGTCCCCCTAAGGACATCTAGGTTTCAACAAGACTATAGGAATCACACATAGAGCAACTGAACTCGTTTTCTTAGGAGTATTCTAGTTTAGGACATATCACAACAAATATTTCTCATCATTGTCATATCTTGGAGTTTAGGTTCTCTGACCTTCTCTTTGTGGGTCTCACTCTCTCTGGAGTTAACCCTAAAACTGGTACTAACACTAGAGGTCATCCTTTGTAAAAGAGCTTGAGAATCATGCTGATTCACAACCTTGTCTTAACTTAACTTATCTTAACTTAGAAAAGCACACATACTCACATCATCAAAACATATCTCAAATCCTCAAAAATGAACCTTAATCCTTAAAGACAACATATATGATCATAAAACATCTTATATCATCTATATAAGACTTACATCATATCATCAAAACTTATTTTAACTATTCCATCTATCGTATATTCTAACAAGGCTCTAGACTTCTAATCTAGAACTACTCTCTCTTCTAGTCTGATGTCATTCACTTTCAATTAGGTTTCATGACCACCTCCTACTCATAAATGTGTGGGGACACATTTTTGTAATACTTACATATATAATAAAAAATTATAAAGTTTTTCTTTGATAAAACATGCGTCAGAGAAAACTACCAAGGTTCGATCCAATTAAGATCAAAAACCAATTCCAGAAAATGAGTGTCCCACAGATAGTAGAGAGTACAGTGCCATGAAAATTAGTGAAAAGGGTGAGAACATGGTGTAGACTGGTGTAGCTACCCAAAACATAGATGCATAAAATGTCAAAGGTTTCTCTTCCCATGATGTACATCATTTCCAAATAATGCAACGTCACATACCATTGTAGTATAAGGAAAGAATGACATCTAAGGACCTACTATTCGACAACCACCAATCTATACCCAGTTCTCCAACATATAGGTTCTAACCTAGAGGCTAGGTCAGATCTAGTCTCTAAAAGACAACTAATCTAACCCTAAAGATTATTAAGTTCGAGGTTCTTTAGTTTTGAGTTGCATAATGAGAAAAATGTCAGGCTTTGCTATTGTTCATGCTCTGATAACACCTGTGACATCCCTGGATTTTCTAAAACTTAATCTGATGTGTGACATACAAATTGAAACCTCACTTCAGCGAGAATCCCAATTTAAACACCACACACTTGGCTAAGAAGAAGAAAATCATAGGAAGTCAGATGGAAACAATCAATAGCACATGCACATGAACAATAATAAAACCATATGACACATGTTCACCCTTCAACATATAATTGCATAATGAGTTGTTACAACATTTGATATTACATATTGAATAGCAAACTTCTACATATACATGTGCTACCATGAAACTGCATGATCTTAAGACAACATGTCCACCTATACATCAGCTCACCACACAAATCTCATCTATCCAGGTTCTTCAAGATCACATGTCCACAACCTAAACAAAAGATTACATGTGGTACACATCAACATAATATTCAAGAATATTGTATTGAGTATGCCTACGCGTCTTTTTATATACATCTCATTACTAAGCTTGGAAATAAGATAAAACTAATACTTGGCAATTATAAAGAAATATAAGAAAAAGCATATACTTGCACAAAGATGTTCATTAACAAAACAGAACACATATTTTAAGCTCATTTTCCATTATATATCCATGCATTGACCACCGAAGGTTTTGATGCATTCTCTTGACTCTCAAGGAGCTCAAGATTAAGGCGTTTATGATCTCCTGCCAAAGAGTTAGATCATATGTACAATGTAACTGACTAATAAAGAGTTAAGTCACTTCCAAGCACTATACTACCAAAGAGTTTAGTGCTTTCATATAATGGAACATATATATTATATTTCATGTATTCATATCTATGAAAAATTAAGCAATGTATCATGCAAGAACAATCATTTCATCCAATACCATATGCCAAGTATAGTACTACACATATAACACAAGCATATTGTGTAATAAGCCAAGTAAGAGGTAATGGCATATCTTGATCAACAAATACAAACCTAATCACCACACTCCTGATGTTAACTATATCCTTATTAAACCTGATTAAGATAAGATCATATACTATCATCAGATTCTCCATCACCTTAACCCCAGTTATGATTCGTTAGGGTTTTCTTAGTTCATTAGGACATTTCCATCATTACTTGCATTCTTGTCTTGGAATTAGGTTATTGATCATATATTCCGGATTAGGATAGATAATCTAGTTAGTTGATTACATTTGATTATGTGCACATATTAACCCTAGGTTACATGTATTATTCATGTTAGGGTTTTCTCACTATTTTAGGGTTTCATACATGTAACATGATTTATATGCACATTATTGATCTCAGAGTTACATATTATCTTCCAATGACTGATATTAGGGCATTCTATAACTTTCATCATTTATTGATCATCAATGTATTTATTACATTTTATCTAGGGTTATTAAACCTAAATAGATGTATGAAGCATTCCATATTATTTCATGCATCAAAAACATAATCACTGACCTTATATGTATTATAGACATCAAAATAATTTACTGACATATTATCATAAATTTAGTCCATTGTTTGATATTTATTATCCATGAAACAAGTATATAGAATCTTACATGTTATCATCTAATTTTATACATCTAGGTACTAATATTATGCTTTCATGTTGTTCTACTCATTTTTTTGAGAATTTTGATACCTTATTTGCATTTTTTTGATAATTGTGCTAATTTGTACGAATTATTGAAGATCTATAAATTTTTGGGGTAATTACCAAATCTGGCCAATCAAGAGTTGCCACCTGTCCCCCAAGGGCACGAATTTCAGATCTTGGCTTACATTGAGCCATGATTCACTGGGTCTGGTTGGTTCAGCTTCGATCCTTCCGATTCAGACTTGGACCCGGTCCGTCCTTATTTGTTCTTTTGGCTTTTCGTTATTCTGCCTGGGTGATGCGTGCGACCGTGTTCTTCACGGCACACACAATTCCTACCGCTACCGTGAGGTTCTACTCTGGTGTGAGACCGATGGTGAGGCATTCATCTCCACTACTTTCTCATGCTGCCCTATGATTCTCACACCTAGTACAGATCTTCTCAGGTGCAAATTAGCTCTCCATCTGCTCTTGAGCTCCACAACCACAAGCTCATCAGCCATGGCCACCACCGCGGTGCTAGGGAAGGGAGAAACCATCCCCAGGCATGTCAGCCGTCAAGACTCTTACCCAAAGCACTACAATACCTCATGGAGCTCATCCATGCCCTTCATTCACCACGAGAAGCTCGGTGAATAAGACTCCGAGCTCCACCTTCTTCTCTAGCAAACTAGAGATTGACGACCAACAAACCCATGAACTGGCTCATCCTCAAAATTAAATGAAAATCCAATCCATCACAATCATTCATATATACACCAATAATTTACTGGCATCAAATTTAAAGTTGCAAGAAGTCATAAGAACTATATTTATATAGAAATAATGACATCAAGTTTAGAAATCACAATCTTAATCCCAATCTAATTTAAAATTCACTTCCTTAATGAAGGCTTGTGCCCATTATTCTTGTATCTCATCTATCTATTCTTTCATATAGGTCTTTTTCATGCAAAACACCTACAAAAAGAATGACATATATAATTAAAAAGTTTTATATTTTCATATTATCAAATGAGACTCTTTACTTATCAGGATCAAGACTATATATAGATTACATTTTGTATGCATTTGATGTCTAGTACCCCATATCTGAAAATCATCTGCATATACCACATCACATTGTATCTGCATGTCCAACCATTATCTTGATAAGCAAACATCAACATACAAAATGTTAATAAAATAAGTAAGCAAGTTGACATAAATATGCATTAGATTCAGAAAACTACATCAACATATTGCCAAATTATTGTTTTCTTTTTCTTGTCCACCATTCCTCCAGCCTTTTTTAACTCTTTTATATCCATGTACATTAATGTAACAGATTGAATTGCATTAGTAAATAGTCATGTAATAATGTATGTTAACGATCATAAACATAAAAGTTTACTCATGTGAATAATAACTTTTTCAATTCATGTCCCCCACTATATACTTTTTCGCCCTTAAGATCTAGATAGCACAGAGTTCGTGTCATAGGGATAATAACCAACACCCAATGGTTATTCATGAGTGAAAAGAAGGCAAACAAAATAAAACTCAAAATCCACAATGAAATGTAATTCTTGGGTCAAAATTATAAGCAAGGTAAGTAAACTTACTCAACATTGTATAGAGATAACATCACTCTCATTTTCACTTTACCAAAATATTTAAATGTGGTAGATCAATATTTGTTGATAGATGTAGGGTCTTTAACTACACGTCTAATCAATGGTGGAACTAGAAATACCACTTGGTGTGGTGTGAAATCTGTACATGCCTTATGTAAGTGGTTCCAAAACATATGTCATGTATGCATTAATATATAAGTAAACAGATTAACATATATAAAATGAAGTATTTAGCTACATAAAATCTCACCATATGCAAAGTTCTATCACAGATGATTTCAACCAAGATTAAGTAAACATCTCCAATAAATCTTGCAAAAATATACTAGTATCATGAGGTTGACCTACAATGTCCTCAATATGGACCGTCGTAGGCAACCTTTATTCAAAGTTGTGTATCCATGCTACCATAAACCTTCAATGAGGACCTAGTGAGTCAAATAGGTCATTTTCAAGCCAACAAGGTAATTGAGGAGAAGGTGGAGGTGGAGGACAAGTTATAGGGGGTTTCTTAGGCATTGTATCTTGCATATATATAACCTCATATCAATTGTCATGTATATATAGATATAAATGCAATGTAAATTTAGCTTACATCAGTATAGAAAACTCCCACTTTGGGCCACTTGACCACACTGCCTCTTGCTTCACCTATCTTTTCATACTCAGGGTGGTCATATGGCAGTGTAGTCATATTTCTAGCATCATAGACAAGCCTTGGCATCACGCAAACTGCATCGGCAAGTAGTAGAGCACCATGAATCATGGCACCTTTAAGGCGTGGGTAAGGTGAAACTTAAACATATTATACAAATCATTCTGAAAGAGTATTATGTCATAAAAATACTTACAACGGGTGTGCGAGGTTGTGGATCAATAGGATTACTCCCAACCACCTCAATCATAGCAGGTTCCACATCGTATGAAGAGCAGGGCACCACATGTATCATTTGAGGAGTTGGTTGAGAAGAATGATACTTTCTCATTTTTTCCTCTATACCCTTTGCAATCATCTTTTGTACCTTTTCTTCTAATTATCCCCCTTTCTGGACAAATTTTCACTTATTCTCTAATGGCCCAAAGAAGGATCTTATATCGATACCAGTGCAACATCCGTAAAACACCCAAGATGCTGTGGGTTACCTAGAGAAATAGTCAATTCATCCCTTGTTCCCTCAGGGATGAACTTGCCTTGTTTCCATTTCTCATGGATCTCCTGCTAATCATAATCAATAGTAGTTGGTAAGTAAAATATATCGATCATCAATACTAATTGCTCAGGGAGTTGAATTTTACCATTTTTGCAAGTGCCTCAGCAATTGTGGCATTAGATATTTCTCCAAATTTAGTTTTCCTCCCAGCTATCCATAGTTCATGGTGAGATAGAGCTGTAGCAGTAGGTGTAGGAGTATTAGAGGACTCAATAGTCCCACGAGTAGGCTGTTGAGAATAAGACGCTGGAAGTAGCTTTTGGCGAAGATTTGCATAGCCACCTGGACCTATCCTGTGGTTGTGCACATTCTTTACACGCCTTTCTCTTTGAGCATCTCTTTTATCCTGGTTAGTCCAAAACATATGTTAGGAATGTAATCCAATGAATTCATAAGAATCTATTAAAAATGAGGAGTGAGGCTTAATACTTTAAATTCATCTATTTGTCTCTTAGAAACAAATACCTCCCACACCTTCACTTGAAGATGGTTCCATTTCTTAGTGGCTTACTATAGTTCCATTTCTCAGTGGCCGACATCTTCTTTTGCTCAACATTTCTGTATTTATTCTCTTGTTAGATTTGTCCTATAATTCCTCAGTACCCTTACACATCGTTGCATCACCTTTTTATGATGCAATTTTTCATCCAACTCAAGTATGCTCTATTAAAATTTCATGTACTTAATGCAATATTCTTAAAATAAAACTATAAATAGCTTTAAAACTAGAATTACAAATGATAATATCTCACAAACAGTTCCTTCTATATTAAGTCATTATTGCCTTGATCAACTTTATGCCAAGATTTTACATTTACATTTATTTTTCTACAAGTAAGAACCACTATATATGACACAAAAGAACTATGGTTCTTCCTAATAGGATTTCCTTAATCATCAAACTCAACGACTAGCTTCAGATTGTTACCCCTTTGATCTAATAACTTGTTTATCATGGTCATGCCTCTTACTATTACAAATTGATGATGTTGGACATCAAGCTCAGCAACATCCTTAGGGTGCACATCCTCATTCTAAAATGGACAAGAAGTACACATAATTGAGACAAAGATATACACAGTAAAATGCTTATCTATGTAATAAAAGAATACAACTTACAGGAGTGTCATGCTCACAGTGCACATTGCCAGGGTGCTCATCCTCATAGTAGTCATCATCACAATCGTCAAACACATGGTCAAAGGTCATCTAAAATAATGTCATATCAAAAATAGTCAAACAATGAAATATAAGTGATAAAGAATCTAAAATTCTTATCTAGTATTCAAAAAATAAAAGCATGACTCCAATATTTGGATCTTGTATCAGTTAACATTCCCTGAGTGTGATCGCCATGCATATATAAGTCAGTGTTAGCTTCAATATTTGGTGTTGGAAAGCCAACTGAGAATGGTCTGGAGTCATTATACTTGTCATAATACTCTTCTTCATCTATAGGATCTGCAATGAATTTCCTTTTACCTTGATGAACAACTAACAATTTTCCATTTGCAGGATCATCGATATAAATACTTTCTTTTCTTGTGATCCCATTATGAACGGTTCACATTTCTCACCAAATTTTCAAACTTCACTAATGAAACCCAATTCATCCACTACAACTCCTTTGGTGTTATCAACCCAATTACACCTAGAGACTGAAACTCTAAAATCTATGTAGTCAAACTCCCATATGTCTTCAATGACACCATAATATGATATTTTAGATTCATGGAGACTCTTATCCTTTGCACTAAAATAATGCAATGAAGATGCTTGAAGGGTGACCCCACAGTTTTGGATGACACTCTTATGATCTTGACGCTTTGCGTAATATGATAATCCATTAATGTGAAACCATTAATAATAAATAGAATTCACCTCTTGTTCAAAGGCAAGGCATCTGATACATTCAACAAAGTTATTTGGTGTTTGAGATAGTTGGCATGAGACTCTATCTTCAAACCACCTAATAAATGTCTTGTTATGCTCTCTAGAAAGCCACATTGAATTGGCTCGAGAGTATTTTGTCTTAATGAAATTGGTATGTTCAATGATATAAATACTCACTGCATCGATGTTGTCTAAAATATACAAAGTGTGATTGTTGCAAAAGCTCACGACCGATTACTTCCAGTCTTTCTCCTAAAGTCCCTTTGTCAAAATAGTCCAAAATGTTCTTTTCATTTACAAGAGCTTCATTACAACTCAGAAAGTCGTTGCAAAAGTCCATAACATCCCTTGCTACGAAACCCTTTATATTACTACCTTCATACCAATTACAATTTCAAACATCACCTTTAAAAGTACTCATGTACCGTTTAAAAGGATACATCCAATGCAAGAAATATGGTCCCAACATTTTCACTTCTCTAGTCAGATGGACAACAACATAAACCATGATATCAAAAAATGAAGGATGAAAATACATCCCAAACTAGAATAGGGTAACAACACTTCTCTTTTGCAGCTTATCAATATTCTTAGGATCAATAACTTTGTTGCATGGAGTGTTGAAGAAGAAATAAAGCCTGGTGATTGCAAACCTTACATGCTTTTCCAATATAGATCAAATTGCCATGGGCAATATTTATTATGCTAGAGTGTGACAATCATGAAATTTATGTCCTATCATCTTTAGATCCTTTAGTGATACCAATCTATGGATATTGGAAGAGTATCCCTGTGGTACCTTAACATTAAGAAAGCACTCGCAAAAATTTTTCTTCTCCTTTCTAGATAATGTGTAACAAATAGGAGGTAAGTATGTTATTCAATTACTAGTAGCTTCTTTTGTTAATTCTTTCCTTACCCCCATGTCACATAGGTCCATTCTGGATTTGATGCCATCTTTAGTCTTACTTGGTATATGCAACAGAGTACCAATGACACTATCACAAACATTTTTCTCAACATGCATGACATCGATGCAATGCCTAACTGCCAAAGAACACCAATAAGGAAGATCCTAGAATATGGAACTCTTCTTGTACAAAGATTTTTCATTCTTTGTGGGAATGGTATCATAACTCTTACCAAATGCATTTTACTCTTTCATAAACAACCTCCCCTAGTATAGGTTTAGGAGTAGTTTGTTCCTCATTCGATCCATTGAACGCTTTGTGCAACCTTCGGTAAGGATGAACTTTTAGAAGAAACTTTCAATGACCAAGATATACAAATCTTGCTGTAATGTTTTAGTCATATTGAATCATTATACTCTTCATATATAAGGCATGCTTTGGATACTTTTACACTATATCTAGACAAATTACCATATGTTGGAAAGTCAAATAGTGCAAAACAATATTGCATGCAAATGAAATTTCTCTCTATGCGAAGAATCATAGGTCATCACACCTTATCCCTGAACTTTCTTTAAGTCATCAACAAGATGTTTAAGATAAACATCAATCTCATTGCTAGGTTGTTTAGGGCCCAATATCACAAACCACAACATGGCGTACTTATTTTTCATACACAACCATGGAGGAAGATTGTATATTACAATCATAACATGCCAAGTGCTATGTTGGCTGCTCAATGTGTCTTATGGATTCAATCCATCAATACGAAGACCAAGTCTTAGACTCCTGACTTCTTCACCAAATTCAGGGTACAATAAATCAATCTTCTTCCACTGTGGGGAATCAGATGCATGTCGTAGGATTCAATCATTAATTTTATTTACCTCTGCATGCCACCTTAAATTCTCTACATCCATGGTATTGGTAAACAAGCATTGAAACTATGGTATTATAGGTAGATTCCACATCAGCTTGGTAGGAGAGCCATTTCTGAACGTCCCTGAAGACATCATTTTATACCTTGATGCTCCACATTTTGAACAATCTTTCAAATTGACATAGTCCTTTTGAAATAACACACAGTCATTCAGGCATTCATGTATCTTCTTAGCCTACATTCCCATTGGGCATAACATTTTTTTAATTTGTATGTTGAGATTGGAAGCTCGTTGCCTCCAAAAAGATTTTCTTTCAACAAAGACACAATGACATGAATCTTTTGTCACTCCATCTATTGTAAGCCTTTAGAGTATACAACTCAACACAACACTCAACTTTGTAAACTTGGTACAACCTATGTATAATGATCTTTTAGCATCATGCATAATGTTACTAAATAAGGAAGGTGGATCAATGTACTCTACCTTGTCACATCCTAATTTTAAGAACCTAGTAAGTACATGAGAAAGTTAATGAAGAAACATTTATAGTTTGAGCTTGAGATATATTATCTCAAATATAAAGCATTTGACCTAAATTTGAACATTAGTGGGACTTTAAGGGTTAACGTTGTAACTTGACCACATTATATCGTAATTTTAGATCTAATTAAGTATAAGATTGATTTATGTTTACAATAAGGTTCCATGTTTTTCTCATGATGTTTAGATATAAAGGAAAAGTATGTAGAGAGGGTCTTTTGTGCAATTCCATTAGTTTTGATGTGTAAGAATCATTGATTCCGAAACAAGAACAATAAAATCATGGTTCAAGTATGGTGAAGTCGAGGTTAATTTGGTCATTCAATTTGATGATATATACAGTTGGAATATATAGTCATGTTCACTTAAATTAAAGGTAGTTTGGTGATGTATGTGAAATATGGTCTCACATGCATGTAGTGAGAAAATAGGAGTTATATTATGTTACTTATGGTATATAGTGTATGTGTTACAATTTTGGTGATGTTTAGAGTTCAATTAGTTGATCTAGGTCATGGGACAAGATAGAGTACATAGACTATACTGAAGTGGTCTAGGTAGTGAAATAGGTCGTAAGAACTTTTCTAATAGAAGATAATATGCATATGGGGTGTGGGTCAGACTTTGGGACCAATCAGGATTAAAGGACTGGCATATAGAAATTTCAGAATAAATAAAAAAGAACATAGCATTTTACGGCCTATTTGAACATTAAACCAAGGAAGGAAACATTGAGCTGGTGGTTCATGACCAACTTTCTAGTTCGATTGAACTGGACTCGTTCTGAGAAGAATGATTGCAAAAAAAGGAGGGGAAAGTCTCGCTCCCCTCTGTTCTTCCAAATCAAGTACTCGATGGGAATCAAGGTCATCTCACTGTCAATGCGAGATATTAATCAAAGGCCTATAAAAACCTTGGATGATGGGGCCATGAGGAGGAATTTTTCTAGGGTTTTGGTTGTTTAGAGAGAGATTAGAATAGAAACTGTAAATAAGATAAGGGAGGCAGTGGCAGTAGTTTTGGGTTGATGCCCCAACCCTCTCAAATCAACAAGCTTCTCAGAAATCATGAAGAGCAAGCATGAAGAGCAAGCATTGGAGGTGGAGTAGCCAAGATATGACATCAAGAAACCCACCCATATAGAGATTGGGAGCACTGAAGGCCCTCCCAGCTGGAAATGACATGAATAGGGGTGAACAGAGAGCGAACAGAGGAACCTACAGCTGCTAGGTAAGGTGAGGGCTCCTTGAGTGAGAGCGGTGACTGTCGAGGGATAGGAAACATCTTGGAGAATACATAGCTTGTTAATCTCAAGGCTAGTGGTGGACATGCCACAAGCATGGCTGGTCGGGAGAGTACCCCCATGGGCGGCACCCCGTCTTCACAGTAAAACAGGGGCATCACCATCACTGTTTGTTCCCGTGTGAGAGAAAGAAGGGGGGAGTAATATGGAATCCTCCCTTTTGGGCCGTGAGTGATGAGGCCCAACTCCCTGAAAGGGAATCATAAGTCAAGGTAATAAGAACAATAAGACGTTCATTTGTCTAGAAACTTTAGATATTCATTGAGGTTGATATGATTGTCAGAATACTATGTATAAGGGCTCATTAGAAAGGTTAAGATGTGAAGAACATCTTGATAGAGATCCTAAATCATGTGAAGATCTATATAAGGTGAATTTAATGAAGAAAATTTAGATAAGTGAATTCTATGTATACATGTTGATACGTTGTGAAATTGATGTTATAGGTGAATATCATACTTTAGGAAAGTGTCACACTAGAAGTTGAAAAGGTATGCTTCAAAGAGAACTTATGATTTAGATATTAGATTGATCTTACATGGTTGGTCATATACATTGGAATTTGGGTACATGAATTGATTAAGATGAGCTTAAACATAACATTTAGTTCCAACTTATAGGATTAACCTTAGTAAAGATAATTGGAATGTAGAGGTTCTCGAATGTATTAGTAAGGAAAGAAAGTGAGGGTGCTAATTTTATGGAAACACCCATGAGTTATATGAGTATTAAATAAGGGGTATATCCATATTAGGTAAGAATATCACATGGACTTATATAATTCTAATGATGCTCATGTGATTACGTTATGGGGTTAGGAATCCAGACTACATTAATGATATCTTCAGATAAGGTTAGTGAGCATGTCCATTGAATTTTGTTACAATTATGATCCAAACTACATCTTTCCACAAAGTAAACAAAGTAACTTTGTTATTGAGTTACTATTAGTCATTCAATATTTCTTGCTTATTTCATGTTCAATGATACTTTGAGTAATCAGACTTTTTTACGATTAATTATGTTGTGAGGTTATCATATTTTAGATATTTGGTACTCAAGCAACCTTCAGATAGTATTTATACATTCAATTCAATTAATTTATCTCAATTCTTTAGACTCAGATTTCAGATATCATGTATTTCATTGAAAGATCATCTTAAGTCACATTTTAATAATTTAGCGTAAAAGAACTTCTAAACAAGATCAATTCAGTTCATAAGTATATCTGATCTCAGATTAGGATTTAGATTCAATTCAGAATTTTAGAATACAAATTTAGAATTAGAATTTAATTGAGATATCAAAATTCAGTTTCAGTATAAGATAAGTTCAGGTTCAGAATTCATTAAGTTTAGATTTAAGATAATTAATTCAAAACCTTCACATATGAAATTATATGATAAGTCCTCATTTTGTTATTCATGGGACAATTTATAGGCATATATTTCCAATTTAGAGGAGTGTTTACTCCAATTCAGAGGTACTTCGGTACCAATTCAGGGAATAGCCACACCAATTGAGAGACACCTTGGTGTCATTCAAAGGCATGTAGTACCAACTTAGAGGTATTTCAGTACCATTTCAGGGCGTAGATACACCAATTCTGGAGGACTTATGGTATACTGGGCACAAATTAGATAAAAGACATAAATAAAAGACACATCTAATCAATATAAGTTTACATCTTTTAGATATTAGTTCAACTTTCAATTATAGTCTACTCATATTTATCTTATTAGAAATTCAATGCCACTTACTCTAACCTAAGTTTCCCTTTGTGCATGACTGGGGATGAGATGTCTGTAGGTATTGAGCTTTAGGAGGTAGTCATGAAAACATGATGCAACAATGAATCTAGGAGGTTTTCTTGGTGGGGTTCCATCTACACAGTCCTAGATATGAGATGATATTTGTATAAAGTAGTATCACGGTATTAAGTTTCTTTTTTATTTGATGATGTAGCAAAATTCCTTTTCTAAGAATATAATGAGAATTTATTATATAAATTGTATGTAGTGGTTCATGTCTATTGTTATTGTAATGCATATCATGTTTGAGACACTCCAAAAAAAAATCTTCCGTTCACGTGGTCTAAAAATTAGGGTGTTACAAAATGGTATCAGAGCAATAATGTAGATGTCCAGAAGTAAAATTCTCATATTCTTAGTTTAAATTTCCCATTAAAAACCAAGTGAGACTAGAATTTTTAGAAAGATTGATAGTAACCCTATTTATATTAGAAGTGAGTGAAAGATAGTAGAATATAAGTTATAGGTTTAGTAAGTTAATAGAAGTTGAGATATGTATTAGGGTTAGTGTCTAGATGCTTTAGAATTTTATGTTAACTTTAGATTTGTACATAGTATGCCCTCTCTTTTTGCGATATGTTTGTGGTATGGGACATAGGGTTATGGGATTTTGTAAAGGGGATGTTACATGCACAAATCCATACTTATTATAATTGTCATTCTTTCGAGTGCATATGGTATGGGATATGTGTACTATCACATGAGATAAATATGATAATGCATGACACTTTCATATGTATAACCAGAAGGCATGCATCGAGAGGTGGGAAAAAAGGGTTGACACAAAAAGTTTGAGGTAGATGGCCACCTAAACCTGATTGTACCTATTAGATCCCTAGAATACCTACCAAAGCAAGGTATTTTGAGATAGATAAGTGGCTTGGATTTAAAGTGGAATAATAATTGGAGGGAGGTAAAGTCTTTTTACTACTATACTCTATAAGAATTTGAAAACTCATGATGTTCTTAAAACACTCATCACCATGAGGAATTATATTCACATGTCTAATCATGATGGTTGTTAAAGAAAATATTGGAGGACAGTAGAATTTATGATACGAACCAGGTTTAAGCTTAATGTATTAGGATTACAAGAGGTGACTAAAAGTCTTAAAGGGTATACATGAGTATGCATTAAGCATATGGTGGTACAAGATATGTTATAATATGTATCATTAGTCTATGATCACAATACTATGGAGTTCTACCTGAGGTAGATATAAGATAGACCCTAGAAAACATAATTGTTTAATTCTTCTTTGGATATTTCTAGGGATGATAATGGTTATATGGTAAGATAGTGACTACGAATACCTTGGGCTTGTCTAGCTAAGAGCACCATGATAATGTGAGGAAACGTCATTTTGACCTAATAGTGTAGTATATGATTATAGGAGGAGGAAGCTTGCATGAATTTAGTTTGGGGTTTCACAAACTAAAGTATGTCGTCCATGCCCATGAGTATTCAGTTATAGTTACACTTGATATGTTTACATGTTTCATACCACTCTTCAAAATGTCCATAATTTACTTGATATTATGATCTCAACCAGAATATTTTAATTAATATTAAGTAGTGAAGATTAAGGTGTTGGTGATTTATTTTTGAAGTAAAGATATTATATTATTGTTTCTCAAGATGATCAAGATTTATAATGTAAGTCCATTAAGAGTTAAGCTTTAAGACTTTATGATAATTATTTATTAATCTCAACATATATACGTCATTCTTAAAGAAGACTTTCATGAAGTGTGATCCAATATTCTAATATATTAAGATAAGACATGCCAGTAAGATATTGTACTTGCATGGCTATATCCTTATTTTCCTGAGATCTCAAATAGAGACATGTTAATAAGATTTTCAGAATAAATAAGATTTAAGGTTTGATCAAATTACATGATTGATGTTTTAGACAATCAATTTGAGTAACATGATGTGATGCACGTGGTTAAGAATATGAATAAAGATATGCCATGATCATATCTTAGAATGGTTAAGATCCGAGAGTTTAATACACTATGATATTATAAGATTTGATCCATTAAGCTATAACTATGTTTTCAATATAAGATACATGTATTAAGATTTAAGATCATGGTAAGACTATGAGATCAGAATACATCAAGATTCATCGCAAGATAAAATTTAGTGAGATGAAATGAGATTAGGGAGTTTAACCCAGGCCCTAGTGCAGGTCAACTTGAGAGACATGAGATCCAAACACCTAGGAAGGTCATGAGACCAAGGTACCAGAGTACTAGTTTTTACAGAGTAAAGAGAGTCGTCATTGAACCATAAGAGTTTCCTATAAATTTTCATGTTAGTTGAACATAATAAGGTTGTTATACATAGTTAGTTATCTATGAGGAGGTTATCTTTTAAAGGTGCCTATGAGACTTTATGACAATTTTCAAAAGTTAGTGTTTGTAAGGTATGTGGAACCCTAAGGTGGGTAGCCTCCTATCTTTTAGTTGAATTTTGAGGTCAAAAATCCCAAAAAGGTGGGTAATATTGTCACACCCTAATCTTCAAAACCTAGTAAGTAGATGAGAAAGTTAATGATTAAACATTTAAAGTTTGAGCATGAGATATATCATCCCAAATATGAAGCATTTGACCTAAATTTGAGTATTAGTTACACCTTAAGGGTTAACGTTGTAACTTGACCACATTATATCATTATTTTAGATCCAATTAAATATATGATTTATTTATGTTTACAATAAGGTTCCATCTTTTTCTCATGATGTTTGGATATAAAGGGAAAGTATGTAGAGAGGGTCTTTTGTGCAATTACATTAGTTTTGATGTGTAAGAATCATTGATTCTGAATTTGAGAATGTTTGTATGCTTGTTAAGATACAATAAGATCATAATTCAAGTATGGTGAAGTCCAGGTTAATTTGGTCATTCAATTTGATGATATATACAGTTGGAATATACAATCATGTTCACTTAACTTAAAGGTAGTTTGGTGATGTTTGTGAATTATGATCTCACATGCATGTAGCGATGAAATTAGGAGTGATGTTATGTTTCTTATGGTATATAGTGTATGTGTTAGAATTTTGGTGAAGTTTGGAGTTTGATTAGTTGATTTAGGTTGCGGGACAAGATATATCACATAGACTATACTAAAGTGGTCTAGGTAGTAAAAATGTCTTGATAACTTTTCTAATAGAAGATAATATGTATATGAGGTGTGGGTCAGACTTTGGGACCAATCGAGATTAAAGGAGTGGCATGTAGAAATTTATGAAGAAACTAAAAAGAGCATAGCATTTTATGGCCTATTTGAACTTTGAACCCAGAAGGAAACATTGACTCGGTGGTTCATGACCAACCTTCTGGTTCAATTGAACCGGATCAGTTCTGAGAAGAATGGTCACAAAAAAAGAGGAGGGGAACATTTTGTGCCCCTCTATTCTTCCAAATCAGGGACCCAATGGGAATCTAGGTCATCCCGATCTCATTGCGAGATCATTAATAGAAGGCCTATAAAAACCTTAGACGATGGGTCCATGAGGAGGAGTTTGACTAGGGTTTTGGTTGTTTGTAGAGAGAGATCAGAATAGAAACTATAAAGAAGACAAGGGAGGAAGTGAAATTAGTTTTGGATTGATGCCCCAACCCTCTGCAGATTGACAAGCTTATTTGAAAGCATGAAGAGCAAGCACTGGAGGTGGAGGAGCCAAGATTTGACATCACGTGTCCCACCCATACAAAGATCGGGGGAAGTGAAGGACCTCCCAACTAGTGACAGTGTGAATAGGGACAAACAGAGAGCGGACAGGGGAACCTGCAGATGCTAGGCAAGGTGAGGTCTCCTTCTATGAGACTGGTGACTTTCAAATGGATGTGAAACATCTTGCGGAATACACAACCTTTTCATCTCGAGGTTTGTGGTGGAAAAGCTACATGCATAGATGGCCGGAGAGTACCCCCACGGGCGCCGCCCTATCTTCATGGAAAAACAAGCGTGTCATCATGGTTGTTTGTTCCCATGCGAGAGAAAGAAGTGGGGTGGAACCCAGCCTCCTCCTTGATGGGCCACGATTGACGAGGCCCAACTACCTGAAAGGGAATCATAAGGCAAGGAAATAAGAACAATAAGACTTCCATTTGTTTAGAAACTTTAGAAATTCATGGAGGTTGATATGATTGTCAGAATAGGGTGTATAATTGCTCGTTGGAAAGGTTAGGATGCGAAGAACATGTTGATAGAGTACTAAGCCTTGGTAAGATCTAGATAATGTCAAATTTTTGAAGAAAATTTAGATAAGTGAATTTTGTGTATATATGTTGATACTTTGTGAAATTAATGTTATAGGTGAATATCATACTTCAAGAAAGTGTCACACCAGAAGTTGAGATGGTATGCTGCAAAGAGAACTTATGATTTAAATATTATATGGATCCTACATGGTTGGTCATGTACATTAGTTTTGGGTACATGAATTGATTACGATGAGCTTAAATGTAACATTTAGTTTTAACTTATATGTTTAACCTTAGTAAATATAATTGGAATGTGAAGCTTCTTGAATGTCTTAGTAAGGCAAGACCATAAGCGTGCAAATTTTATGGAAACACCCATGATTTATATGAGTAATAAATAAGGGGTATATCCATATTAGATAAGAATATTCCATGGACTTATATAATTCTAATGATGCTCAAGTGATTATGTTATGGGGTTAGGAATCCAGACTACAATAATGATATCTTCAGATAAGGTAAGTGGGCCATGTCCATTACATTTCATGATTATTATGATCCAACCTACATCTTTCCACAAAGTAACTTAGTGATTAAGTTGCTATTAGTCATTCAATATTTCATGCTTATTTCATGTTCAATAATAATTTGAGTAATCAAACTTTATTTAGATTAAGTATGTTTTGAGGTTATCATATTTTAGATTTTTAGTACTCAAGCTACCTTCAGATAGTATTTCTACATTCAATTCAGTTTGTTTTTCTCAAGTCTTTAGACTCAGATTTTAGATTTCCTATATTTGAATGAAAGATCATGTTAAGTCACATATTAAGATTTTAGTATAATAAGAACTTCTAAACAAGATCAATTCAGTTTATAAGTATATCAGATCTCAGATTTTGATTTAGATTTACATTCAATTGAAAATTTAAGAATACAAATTCAAAATCAGATTTTATTTTCAGATATCAACATTCAGTTTCTGTATAAAATAAGTTTAGATTCAGAGTTTAGTAAGTTTAGATTCAAGATAATTAAGTCAAAACCTTCACATTAGACATTATATGATAAGTCCTCATTTAGTTATTCCTAGGACGATTCAGAGGCATCTGTTGCCAATTCATAGGGATGTTTACTCCAATTCATAGGTACTTCAGTACCAATTCAGGGTGTAGCCATGCCAATTTAGATACACCTCGGTGTCACTTAGAGACATGTAGTGCCAATTCAGAGGTACTTCAGTACCATTTTAGGGTGTAGATATGCCAATTCATGAGGACTTATCTTATAATAGTGGCCAAAAGTTAGATAAAAGACATAAATAAAATACACATCGATTCAATATAAGTTTACAACTTTCAGATATTAGTTCAACTTTCAGTTATAGTCTACTCATATTTATCTTATTAGAAATTCAATGCCACTTACTCTAACCTAGGTTTCCCTTTGTGCATGGCTGGGGACGAGATGTTCGTAGGTACAAAGCTTTAGGAGGTAGTCATGATGAGATGATGTAGCAACGACTCTACGAGGTTTTATTTGTCGAGTTCCATCTACATGGTCCTAGATATGAGATGATATTTGTATAAAGTAGTATCATGGTATTAAGTTTCTTTTGCATTTGATGATGGACTAGAATTATTTCCAAAAAATATAATGAGAATTGTTTATACACATTGTCTGTATGGGTTCATGTGTATTGTTATTGTAATGCATATCATGTTTGTGACACTCCCAAAAAAAACCTTCCACTCATGTGATCTGAAAATTAGGGTCTTAAAACCCCACAACTATATAACATCATATCAACCATGTCTATCGGAATTGGTTCATTCAAATCTACATCATCAATGCCAATTTCTTATTTAACACATGTATTGTTATCGACATCTACTGATCTCATAGTTTGAATATCTCCATGCCAATACCATTATGTATAGCCTTGTACAATACCGTTGCACATGACATGCTTTTGATTTCATCAATAGTGTCGACATTCAAGTTGTTACTACAATGCCTACATAGACAATAGAACCTATCTCCAAGTCATTTCCTATGTTACTCTACAAATCTTATAAATTGATCAAGACCAGTTTTAAACTATGGGTGCAATGATTTGGAATGGACATCCATGATCTATCCATTCTAAGATCAAAGAAAAACAAGTATTAGGGATTAGGTTTTACATGATTAGGGTTTAGGCTTACAAATTAGGGTTTATAATATAGGATTTAGCAATAAGGGTTTATAGATTCAGGTTTATGATTTACAAATTAGGATTTAGGGTTTAGGGTTCAGTAATGAGTGTGTGTGTCACCTTCCCATTCCAGAACACTAATCTCACTATTTGGTGTATAATGTGTATTTGGTTTTCAAGAAAATTTCGGCAACATTTCCCCATAGTTTTCCAAGTACACCAGTGTAGATGGGAGAATGTCCACCAACATATATACTTAGAGGACAAATGGGGAAGTGTTGACAAACCATATTTAAAACCAAAATACATTATACACATAGATCCTAAGTGAGATTAAGTGTTTAAAAATAGTCCCTAACTGGGGACTATCCAAGATTTGCTACTAATGAGTAAATCTTGGATGGGTCTCTAGGCCAACAGAACATGGTAGATCTTATAAACATCACATATTTATTGACATCCCACATAGTTAAAGACACTAATTATTTATCCATACAACATTAAAACTAACCAATGCACCCAAATATACAAGCACTTATACCTAAATTGAACAATGCATCCAAATAGTTTCTCCAATTCCAAATTAAAACCATAGTTACATTTCATTATTCAATTTGAGAAGTCTTTTTACCTGATAGAATTTAATAAGAATTTTGAATCAATGTATCATCAAGAACTAACTAATTTATCATTATGAATTTTTATCATCAATCAAATATGAAATACCATTAGTCATTCATTTTTCTATGCATAATCATAAATTCTGATGAGATATAAAACTAGAATTTTGTGACCTAGCATAATACATGCATTTTCATATCAAATCATAATAAAATATATAATTTAATGACCTAAACGTAATATATGCATTCTCACAAAAAATTAACAATTACATGTAAAAAAATAAAACTACCTTAGTGAAGAAGTTAACATGAACAAGGTGTTCAGAGGTGGTGGAGCACTACTGGTAGGTGAAGAAGTCAAGTAGCTCTGGTCTAAGCTACTCCACTGGCTAGTGGTTGGTGGCCCGATTAGAGTAGTAAATATGGATGAAGATGGTGGTAGCTATGGAGGAAGATGGAAGAGGCAGTGAAGTGTAGTAACAATGATAGTGGAGAGAGTAGCAGCGTAGTAAAGAGTAGTAGTGGCAGAGCTGCTCAACAATGACAAATGGGGTAGAATCGTCAGTGCTAGGTATCAGGGGAGTGATGAAACAAAGAATGGGGGAAATAAATACTGTGGGTGCTATTTAGTGGATCATAGTCATCGGTTGTTGGAGTAAACCGACGACCGATGTCTTAGTCACCGATTAAGTAAGACACATCAATGATAAAGTTTGTACCTAGTCATCAGTTTCACCAATAAAATTGATGATTAACTCTTTATCCTTATAAAAAAGTAGACCTCAACAACGAGCTTAATCGTTGGTTTATATTTCTACAAAGGATTACTAAGTAATCACTAAATCATCGGTTCCAAACTAGAAACCAATGACAGAGTCCCTTCTCTAAAAAAAAAGTCGGCCTCAACAAGGGAATTGAATCATCAGTTACGTATATCAAACCAACAACTAAGAAGAAATTTGGGGGAAAATATTTTTTTTGGGACTTGAAATCTTTTTCTTTAGTTTCATGACATAGAATTGACACCTATTGTGCCATTTTTGTGGCTTTTCCTACAAATTAATGATAGTTTAGTGGAGAAACAACTGACGTTAGAAGTATTTTGGAGGCAATTTTTTTTACGCATGAAGGTGTCTGTCGTCGGTTCTTAGACAACCGACGCATATCCTAAAGTTTTTGGAAGCAACATTTTTCACTAAAAAATTGTATTTTATGGGTTATTGTAGACGTCAGTTTTGTGGTACTCCTATTTTTTATAAATCAGTTGGACTTGATCAATGGTGGTGTTTATGCTATAGAATCGACGTTGTTTGATCTATATTTCTAATTTATCAGTGAAACTGACATCAGAAAAAGTAACATTGGATGTCAGAAATGTACTAGTGCAACATATAGATTGAATGTGTGCTACTGGGACTTAGATAAAATTTAGTTTAAGCTCTTTGTTAGAAGGTTTGAAGACTTTCTATTATTTATTGTCTTATGAAGACAAGGGGCCTTCATCCCAGGACATAATATCTCTGACTATGCACAGCTGGAGGGAGAACTCCTTCACATCTTTAACATTTTTAAGCAAGACCAAAATTTTGCATGAATTGAGATATCTCAAAGGTCTTTGACCACTTGTCCTGGGAAGGCCTTTGGAACATACTCCAAATCTTTGTTTTCAATTAGAAATGAACTAGATGGATTGAGGAGTGGATGCAATCAGCCTCATTTTTGGTGTTACTCAATTGTTACCTAATGGGAGACTTCATGAGAGAGTAGTAGTCTATGCAAAGGGGTTCACCCGATTCCCCTCTTGTTCACCCTTATGATAGAGTACCTCACTATCACGCATGAGGAGAAGGAAAGGAGGGGTAAGATAAAGTCATTCAAAGTAAGGAGGTGAAATTCTCACCCAATTGACCAGTGGAAATGATGTGATGCTTTTTCTTGATGACACAATCACATAATTGCATGTATTCAATGATACACTCCTGGAATTTGGTTGTTGCAATGAATTGCATGTCAACCAATCAATGCCATCAATGCTTATGTCAAAAGCTAGATTGTTAGTAGAAGTTTCCAAGAAGGTAACTGGTCTGCGTGTTGTTCTCTTCCTTGTAACTATCGTGGCTTTTCACTCACAATTGAAATAGTTACTAGGGTGCATTGATGAATATATACTCATCCCTTGCTCAAAAGAATCCTTTAAATTCTTTTCATACAATTTTTTCTTACTTTGGCCAATTTTTTGGATTTAATTACAATTTACTTGCTCTTGGACCATTATTCAAAATTCTTATCATGTTCGCTCATATTTTGTAGATTCAAACCTCACACACATTTTCTCTTCCCTAAAAACAAGGGCCTCCTTGATTACCAGGGAACAAAAGCGCAAGGACTTTGATTACAAATTTGTGAACATTTCAACATCTGAATCGAGGGGTTCATTCATGAACTAATAAGTTCACTCATGCAGAGTGCCTCACTATAGAGTTACATCCAGTCATTCCAATCTAGACACTCATCTTTTCATTCACCATTTGAATCAACCAATTCAATGTTTGAATCAAACAATCCATACCACAAACTAGTCAACTCAAAAGTCCAAACTGGGTGTTTCAAACTCCAAACCACTGAATCAAGTTCCTTAGTGACCAAGTCTTGGTCAAACGGAATTGCCACCCCTTCTGTAGGATTTTTACCCGCTTCCTTGGGCCTACACATAAATAGATCTTAACCGAGTGACTTAGATTGTGAATCGATCAATTCACAGTCCCGAACAGTTTTTCTCAGCAGCCACTAGCTAGTTCTTTTTTATTACCCATCCTTGGGTTTCCACCCCTCCTTCCCCTATACATCGATGGGGGACACCACAAAGAAGCAGATCCAAATTTTTTTGTATCTTGCTCTAGTTTTAGCACTTTTTTACATTCTTATTCTAGAATTCTTGCATCTCTAATCTTGTTTCTTCAATGAAGTTTTTATTTAAAATATTGTTTTTGTTCTTCTTGTTATTAAGAAAGGAATTAAGAGGGAAATCCATTCATTGTCACTAGACTAGATTCCTTCCATATTCTACCTTCTTTTCTAGTCTATGGCTACCTTTCTTCCTTCCTTTGTTCCCTATTTAATTTCTATGGATCGTGAGTAGTTCCTCATATCGGGGCATGGGAAGTATCCCCATAGCCATAGTACATTAGATTGGATTCTTTATGATAAAAAATTATTAGATAGTGTTTGTTTGGATTGACGTACGACTTAAATGACCTGATCTCTTATTTTTGTTGTATGTTAGTCTTGGGTAATGAGATCTCAGACCCCAAGGGTCAGAACAACCAAACAAATGCATATAGCTTTGGATGAGAACTCAAAAGGAGCTTTGTAGGGATGTTGAGCAAGGATCTACAAACACCAGGATCAATGGGTTTGTGAGATGTTCAACTTTTATAAATGCATTTGAGGATGTTTATGCATACCTTCATCTAACTTGTTTGTCTTCATGGATTTTATTGATCATTTCACACTGGATATGGTGGTAAAACCCTTAACCTCGATATCCTTTATTATAGATTCAAGCATAATTTCCCCAAATCTCTCACTTTCAGTCGCCCTTTTTCTTCCTACAATTTTATCTTACTGTTAAACAACCTTTCTTTCTTGTTCTTAGCATAACTCTTTCTCTTGGTTTTTCTTAGTGTAACTTTTCTTTACCTTTCTTTTAGTGTAATTTTTTTATCACTTGCTATCTTTGTTTTCTTGTTCTAGCATAATCTACTCTTCAACCAATAGATTTTCAATTCTTGTTCCAAATAATTGTTTAAGGTGATCTAGTTCGAGAATCAGTCTTAAAAAGGTTGTTCTTTGGGACGACTCTTTCTATACCAATAAGTTAATTTTATTTGATTGTTTTTTCGTTAAAAAGGTTAAACTTTAGGAATCAACCCCCTATTAAATTGTTGTGTAATGATGCACATAATGCATGCACTAAATGCCTCTAAAAATGATCAAATGATGTCCAACTAACCATGGATGATTTTTCCTTGTCAAAAATAACATTCTTGGTCTTTTATATTATTTGATCATGCAATGTTTTATCCCACTTGGTGGTTGGGCTATCTACAAAGACCGTCCTCCAATATACTTTAGAGTAGCTCTTCTCACAATGTCTTGGGAAAGAATGAGATACATCAGTGGACATGGGAAACCATGTTACTAAATTACTAACTAAAACATGTTCTATTTGGTCCACATATATGAGATAATGCTATGACACAACCTTGATTTATCACTTGGATCATGCCCAAGGATTTTCTCGCACATGGAAGAGGATGGTGACTGAAAATATGAAATGTGCTAAATTGTTTAATGTGCCACTTCATGGAACATACACTTTAAAGAGTGATGCTACCAAGGGAGGGAGGGGAGTTAGACCACATGTACAACAATGTCTATTGAGGAAGTTTATTTAGAAAACCATGTGGTGCTCCAACACTAGTCCATCACCATATACAAAGTCGAACATCATAGGATATGCACTGCTAATAAGACAAGGGCATGGGCCTCCAAATATAATGCTACATGTCATGTTTTCCAAATGAAGGATGAATGTGCAACACAATTATTAATCAATTGTTCTCTTTGATAACAAGACTGGGTGGCCTTGACTTCTCTCTACAACATCAATCTAGACCATTGTCAAATCTTCACTAACCTCATTGGAAAATATTCTCAAAAGATTGGAAATAACCACGCTTGGCCACATCTAATAACACATTCTATTTCCGCAATGACCTATTTCCTTTATAAATAAAGGAATAAGAGGTGGCACGGAGGAGAGCATTAATCATCGCGTGACTTGGAGATATCTATAGGCATCAAAGTCAGACAAATTATTCTTGCATTTCAAGACCACAATGATTACCTACAGGTAGTGTATACATTGCGTGGGTGTGGACTACTTCCACTATCCATAGTTTCATTGGACTCTACTTTGGTAGAAAATTTGGGACTCTACTTTGGTAGAAAATTTGATTTCTTTTTTCTTTGCCCTTGCATGTACTTGGGCTCTCTCTGAGCCTAGTAGATAATCTTTGTTTATTCTTACAAATCAAACTGTAACTATTCCTTTTTGGGCTGCTTACACATTATCTTGGATAAATTACCAAAAAATATTACAATACACATAGATACAAATACTACATCATCATCATCAACATCTAAGCCTCAGTCCCAACTAAGTTGGGGTCGGCTACATGGATGCTTTGTTTCCATTCAGCTCTATCATGGGCCATATTCTGGTTGAGATGTAGAGATGCAAAATCTCTATTTATAATCTCATCCCATGTTAATTTAGGTCTTCCTCTTCTTCTATTTATTTTACTTGACTCAATAGCATTGCTCCACATAGGCACATTTGTCGGTCTGCCTTGCACATGTTCGTACCATCTGAGTTGGCCCTCATGCAACTTGTCTTCAACCACCTCCACTTTATTCCTAATATAATCATTTCTCAAGTGATCTTTTCTTGTCTTCCCACACATCCATCTCAACATACGCATTTCAGCCACATTCATCTTGTTGGACTTTGTTTCTTCACCGCCCAACATTCACTCCCATAGAGCATGACTGGCCATATAGATTTTCTATAAATCTCACTTTTTAACCTGAGAGGGATCTTTGGATGACATAAAACTCTAGTTGCGCTCCTCCATTTCAACCAACATGTAGTGATCCTGTGACAAATGTCATTTTGGACATCCCCATGTATTTGAATAATAGAACCCAAGTAATAAAATTTATCACATTTTGGTATATCTACTCCATCCAACTTGGCTCCATCATTCATGCTACAAGATTGGATGAAACTGCAATGCATATACTCAGTTTTTCTCCTGCTAATCATCGATCCATTTGATTCCAATGCCTCTCTCCACTGTTCAAATTTATCATTTAATCCATCTTTAGTTTCATCAATCAGAACAATATCATCAGAAAATAACATACGCCAAGGAATATCATCTTGAACATTCTTTGTCATCTCATCCATAACAAGAATGAATAGATATGGGCTGAGTGTGGATCCTTGGTGCACCCCAATTATGATAGGAAAAATTGGTGTCTCTCGTCTAGGAGTCTTTACGCTTGCAGTCGAGCTATCATACATGTCTTTGATCAAGTCAATGTATTGGATTGACACACCCTTTTTCTTCAAAACCATCCACAACACTTCTTTAGGTATTCAATCATAAGCCTTTTCCAAATCAATTAACACCATATGGACATCTCTTTTGCTTTCTCTATACTTCTCCATAAGCCTCCTTATTAGAAAAATAGCATTTGTTGTTGATCTTCTAGGCATGAAACCAAATTAGTTGTTTGATATCTTCGTTATAGATCTTACCCACTGCTCAATAATCCACTCCCAAAGCTTCATTGTGTGACTAATCAACTCTCACTACAAGAAATGTAACTATTTGTGAAGGATGATTCCTTCACAAATGTACATTAATTCCTTCAAAAAAAAATTCGGTTGAAGGCCATTCCTTCACAAAAAGTCCTACTCTAAAGGCCTCTTCACAAATACTTTGATGAGAGACTCTAGCCTTCACATATACTATTTTGAAGGACTATTTGACCTTCACAAATAAACTTTCCAGGCCTCCCAAATACATTTTTGAAGGCTAATTTCACAACTTTCAATGAGGTTCTAGGGCCTTCACAAATACTTATTTTGAAGGACTATTTGACCTTCACAAAAAGACTTCCCATGCCTCCCAAATACATTTGTGAAGGCTAATTTCATAACTTTCAATGAGGTTCTAGGGACTTCACGAATATACTTAATTTCTCATGAATTACAATTGTGATCTACATTTTCCTATTTGTCAATGAGGCTTTAGCTTTCTTATATTTCATGAATTAATATATTTGTGGCTTCTATCAGGTACAAAGAAAATTTTAATAAACTAATTTAGTTAATAATACACAAAAACCATAACAAATCACTCTTTTGAAACATTCCTTTTTATTTCACATAGATAAATTGTTCATTACATAGGGGAGGACATGGGCCTTTTCCCCTTAATCGATACAAATTGTCATTGTAAATATATATCTACATTTTGACTTTATCACTCATTTAGCCAATGACCAACTTTGATAATGTTGAGAGGAAGCTTAGTGGTTATGAACACATTTTCTCCGATAATCTTCGATTATAAGGTAATTATTGATTGTCCTCTCTTTCGAATGCCCAGGCAAAAACCAAGACGCCAGTTGTCTATAGCAGACTCAGGCAGCTTGGAGATCAAACACCACAGAAGGGAATGAGGCCAGTAGGGGGTGCACCTTGGCTCATAGCCTATCCATCGCATAGCAGCACGTGCATAAGCATCGGAAGAAGGAACCCAGAAAGAAGACCTTCTGATGGAAGCCATTTTGGTAGCGACATGCAGGGGGACCTGCACTTGCAAAAAAGGGGTGTAAGCTAGCACAAATAATAAAAATGTCAGAAATTATCTCACTCAATGTAGTGAAGTAGTTTAGTTTTATCCTCCCATAAATTACTGCAACAAAAGATAGATGACTTACTGAAAAATTAGCAGGGCACTGAACACAGAAATACGATTATACAATTATTGAAGCATGCACCTCAGTTCCATAAGATAGAATGACCTAGATGGAAACAACAAGTAATCCTGATTATAAATAGCATAGCAACAATGATTCAAGGCAGAGATAGATTAGATAACTGACCCCTTTTACTAGTTCAGAGTTTGCATCAATAAGCAACTGCTTTACCTGCACACATCATTACATGTGAGTATTCTTAAACCAACATGGATGTTTTACTTACCCTTTGTGTTACTAGTTGTTTGCATAATCATTTTCGTCCTTCAAAATGTCTCAAAACATTTTCAATAGATTGGACAAAGTGTGCGGTAAGGGAATTTAGCTTCATTGCGATAGATTCAGACTTTCATAAATCAGCAGCTGATCCATGGTGGTGGAGCCAAGTGTAAGTGCACCACTTTGGGGAGAAAGAATGGGTGCATATCAACAACAAAATAGACTAACAAGCAAATATCTGAGGGAAGCATCTTCTTTCCCAGTAAGAGGCTTGTTCTAACTTCAGACTAGAGAGTTAGAATCCAACCAGGTTTAGACGCCTTGGCATTGCAGTAAAAGAAGAAAAGCTACAACAAACAAACTAAACGTATTTCAATCAAGTCTAGAGTGAACATAAAGATTGTGAACAGTAAAATCATGAAGATTGTCAAGCATTCTTTCTAGCATCTTTGGCTTGTCCTCTCTTTCGAATGTCCAGGCAAAAACCAAGACGCCAGTTGTCTATAGCAGACTCAGGCAGCTTGGAGATCAAACACCATAGAAGGGAATGAGGCCAGTAGGGGGTGCACCTTAGCTCATTGCCTATCCATCGCATAGCAGCACGTGCATAAGCATCAGAAGAAGGAACCCAGAATGAAGACCTTCTGATGGAAGCCTTCTTGGTAGCGACATATAGGGGGACTTGCACTTGCAAAAAAGGGGTGTAAGCTAGCACAAATAATAAAATGTCAGAAATTATCTCACTCAATGTAGTGAAGTAGTTTAGTTTTATCTCCCCATAAATTACTGTAACAAAAGACATATGACTTACTGAAAAATTAGTAGGGCACTGAACACAGAAATACGATTATACGATTATTGAAGCATGCACCTCAGTTCCATCAGCTAGAACGGCCTAGATGGAAACAACAAGTAATCCTGATTATAAATAGCATAGCAACAATGATTCAAGGCAGAGATAGATTAGATAACTGACCCCTTTTACTAGTTTAGAGTTTGCATCAATAAGCAACTATTTTACCTGCACACATCATTACATGTGAGTATTCTAAAACCGACATGGATATTTTACTTACCCTTTGTGTTACTAGTTGTTTGCATAATCATTTTCATCCTTCAAAATGTCTCAAAACATTTTCAATAGATTGGACAAAGTGTGCGGTAAGGGAATTTAGCTTCATCGCAATATTAAGTAAAGTAACAAAATTTCTCTTCTCACTGTCATTCCTCTTTCATTTATATCTCCAACAAATTGAAACATGAGAGTAGTTGGGTTGAACGAATCGCCCCAAAAAAAGTAGCTGATGCATTAGCAGAGAACTAAAAAGTACCAAAAGAAAGCAACAATAAAATTTCTGATCTCATTCATATAAAAGAAGATTATTATATCTGCGCGGGGAAGAAAAGAAAGAAAACTCCTGCACTACATCTTCCACTCCCTGAAGGGGTCCTCACAAGTATATGTCAGTTCGATAACCAAATCAAAGATCTTAAAGGAAGACAGGAGCCATCACAAGAGTAATCGTTGCCAACATCTTGATTAGTACGTGAAGCGAAGGGCCTGCAGTGTCTTTGAAAGGATCTCCCACACTGTAAATGAACATATTGTCTGTGTTAGTACCATCAATTATATTAACAACCAGGTAAGTGTACTCACCCTAGAAAAGGGAGCAAAAGAAAATAGGCAAGTCTTTCATGAAGAGCTGCATAAGGCACATCACATGACATACATCCCTGCACCCACCCCCACTCAACGGAACCCCTAAAAAGTTCAAAAAGTAACGTTTATACTGATTGTCCACAGTTTCTTGCCAATGTGTCCTTACCACACCCCCAAATAATGACTTTCCACACCCACTCTAAGAATTATCGCCAGTAACTGCTGCTTTATGATTGTCACTGCCTTTGCCTCCTAGAGCACCTGTCTCTATGTAATTTAGCTCCACTGAAAATGTAGTTGTGTTTACTCCCCAAGACAACTATCACAATTGCTGTTTACAAGAGCTAAGGAGTCACTTATTGGGGCGACGTGTTGGACAATAAGTGAAAGCACAAGGCTAAGATGGTGAGGAGCCTTGTTGCAGAATATTACCGTTTAGCCAACTCTCAAGATTAAAATGTGTTACCTCAAATCTATTGAATTCTCAAAAACAAGAATAATTTTAGTTAGTTATCTGATAACATTATAGTTAGGAAATTTTGTTTGATATAATACTAAAAACATTTTGTGTGAGAGGCGCCCAATATTTATGTGTAGGACTCTCATCACAAGCACAAAGAAGGTTGTCAATAGATGGAAAATATTGGTCTGAAGGGGATTCAAATTTGCAGTGAAGAATGTGACAAAAAAGACATATGTATCGCCAGTAACTGCTGCTTTATGACTGTCACTGCCTTTGCCTCCTAGAGCACCTGTCTCTATGTATTTCTTTGCGTTATCCCAAGCACCTCCAGAGGTATTCAGAAAGAGAGCCATGAGTATCCCCGATACTGTGGCAAACATAAGAAATGCAGCGACAACTTTAGCTCCAAGAAGTGGTTGACCAGTGATATGCCCCAGAATACGGAAAAGGAAACCTACACAAATTTAAAAACAATAGACATGAGATCATTCAAAAGAGCAAAGGTTTAGAAGAAACAGTGACATAAACAAGCTATGTTATTTTCTCAATTTTTAAGTGTGTGGGTCTACAAAATGGGAGGTGCACTATAAGGCACAATCAAACAAGGGGCACAAACGAGATCAAGGCAAAACATACCAAACATAGATAAATATGATATCATATCTATGTGTTCAGCCGTCTTCCGCTGGGGCACCGTCGGGCGCGAAGGCCGTCGCCCGTCGTCGTCCATAGATGATCAAACAGGAAACGCGGGGGTGGGGGCGCAAGGGGAGGAACGGAACAGTTTCCACTACTAATCTAAACTTCTAATTACTAATTACTAATTAGTGGGGTGGGAATTTTTGGTGGGAACCCGATGACGGAAATTTTGGATTCTAGAAGGATTTTAGACCTTCACTAATTGTCTTTTGCATAAAAAATTCGGCTGAAGGAAATTAGTTCATTTGTGTAGGACGAACCTTCACAAAAACTCAATATTTTTGAAGGGTTTTGGTCCTTCACAAATAACCTTCACTAAAAACCTATTTTTTTGTAGTGTCTGTAGTTTGAGCAGCTCGGAACATCACCTTTGTTCTTGCAGATGGGGACTGTAGTACTATTTCTCCACTCATCTGGCATCTTCTTGGTCTTCATGATCTTGTTAAAGAGCTTTGTTAACCACATTACTCATTCATCCCTCATAATCTTCCATACATCAATGGGAATATCATCTGGTCTACATGTGTTTCTAATTTTCATCTTCTTCAAAGCATTCTTGACCTCAAATAGTGAAACTCATCGTGTGTAAATGATATCTCTTGTATTCATGTCAGACGAGTCTCTAACATTATTTGCAGTATCCCCATTAAAAATATTATGGAAGTAAATTCTCCACTTGTTCTTGATATCATTATCCTTCACCAACACCCTGTCATCTTCATTCTTGATGCATTGCACTTGACTCAAGTCTCTTCCTTTCATTTCACTTATACGAGCCATTTTATATATATCTTTTTCTCTTTCTCTTGTGTCCAGCTTTATCTAGACCTTTCCTCCTAAACAACCTTTTTAGCTTCTTTCTTTGCTTGGTTGTATCTTTGGAACGTTGCATCATCTCGAGATTTGGGCAAGCTCATATAGATCTCCCTTTTCAGCTTAATAGCCTTTTGTACTTCATCATTCCACCACAAAGTCTCTTTTTGTGGAGACCTACAACCTTTGGACTCCCCAAAAACCTCTATGGAAATTTTCATTATACAAGAGCTCGTGTTATGACACATAGTATTAAAATCAGACTCCAAGTTCAGAGTTCCCTCCTTGATGAGTTTATCATGAAAAACAAATTTCTTTTCTCCTTTAAGATTCCACCACTTGATCCTACTATCTTGGTTTTTGTTTTGCTTGCCTTTATTGATTTTCATGTCAATATCCAAAACCACTAATCCATGTTGGTTTGTGAGTTCTTCCTCTAGAATCACTTTATAATCCTTGCATATATTATGATCCACCCGCCTCGTAAGGAGATAATCAATTTGGCAATAATTGTGTCCACTCTTGAAAGTAATCTTATGAGATTCTCTTTTCTTGAAATGGGTGTTTGCTAAAATCATATCATATGTAACAGCAAAATCTAAAATCCTCTCTCCTCCTTTTCTACTATCATATCTAACGCCACCATGAACTCTCTTGTATCCAACATTGCTACTCCCTACATGGCCATTTAAATCACTCCCAATCATAATCTTCTCCTCTGTCAGTATTTCCTGCATCAATTCATCCATGTCATCTTAAAAATCCTTCTTATCCTCCTCGCTATGGCCAACTTGGGGGGCATATATAGTCGGTCCCAAGCAAGGGTAAAGGAAGAGGTTTGGTGGTAGGTTGACAGTCAACCATAAAAATCTTGTCACTCTTTCTATGATATGGATACAAATACTACATATCGATGAATAATATTATTAACACAAACTGTTAGAACAATGCACACCATTTAAACAGAAATATATAAAGAAATATATGCATTTCAACAAAGTTTGTCACTTCAAGTTTTAAGCCCACACATTGTATTAGATTTATAATGGATGCATAAGTTGCATATATCAATATTATAAATAACAAATTTATATAAATAATAATACATATAAAATATTATCCACAATTAATGTTTGTTATTAGATAATGAAAAATTATATTACGCTGAGATGTAAAGAACATTATCATACAACTGATTTCAGAAATCCTTTTAGGATGAAAAATTGAATCTTCTCAAAGACTATAATATAGACTTGAAGTGACTAACATTACTATACCTACCTTTTTGAACCATATTGAGAAACTCTAAAATCTAGAGTTCTAAGAGTCTAGGAGTATCAAACCCAAAAAGTATTCAAACATCTTTATTTTTATTACACACTTTCTCATGATTCACCACTTTGGCCCAATGTTAGATCTATGAAAATAAGCATCCTCCAAACATTTAAAAATCAATCACACACATGTTTTGATTGTCTTTTACATTTTATGTTTTACTATCATTTTCCTCATCGATTCTCTGTCCCTTACTTTTTATTATTACCATATTTTATCATTCAATTATCTCTTTCCATCTCGTATAGATGGTCTTGCACAAGTTTTAGCATGTAATGCTTCCAATTGTGAGTTGGTACTCACCAAGAGGTGTGTCTTTCCTAAACAATTAATTGTAATAGCTTGAAATGGAAAAAATTAAGAATAAATAATTTTGACAATACATAAACTTCTCTTATTCATCTATTTCCTCTTTTTAGAGTTTCCATGATTCTAATTGTTGGTTCTCTCTTCTAGAGAGAATGAAAGCCTTCTTTATTCTTCAATGACAAGGAAGTGGCACCTCTTTCTCAAGTTCCATGGACTAGGGTTATATACTAGTTGATATCATTACTCTATATTACATATTTTGCTGACTAATGTAGGGTTTATTATTAATGAGCGTGCAAATCTATAATTGGTACTTTAGTTGCATCATTCCATATCGGATATAGGAATTAACTTCCCATTATTCCTCTTCGTAACCTAATTAGAGATGTTCCCATGGAAGTGTATGCATTTGTTCGGGGCAGTCTAAGTTCTACTCCCCCGTGTAAAGGTTAGGGAAAGGGCAAAACTATAGACCATTCATTGTGGAGCAATTTTTTGTCAGTAGTAGGGCACCATAAATCCTTATAGCAAACCCTCTCCATCTTGAAGTCCAAATTCTTCCCTCATTCTTATAAAACAAAGAAGGCACACAAAAAAGATGATCCACAATGAAACATTGAATCTTTTTGGAGTAATGAGCCTCTTTGTAGAAGCATTGGTCTCACATGGTGCAACACGTCTCCCACGGTACGCTTTACGACTTATATTATCATTTCTTAGTTTTTTTATACCATATAATTATTTATATGTTTTTGATTGAACTTATTAACAACTCAAATAATCAGTTATATATATATATATATATGTATATATATCATCAACTACGTATCAATCTCAAGTTCTCAACCATGTTGAGTATATATACATATACATATATATATAAAACAAAAGTAGAATGAAAGTAATACAATATAATAATTAATTAATATGCAATACTTATAAATGTAAATAACAACGTGTTAAATTAATGGATGCAATACTAAAATATATAATAGAATATAAATATTTAATCAACACAAAGACATATAGAATAATACAAACAAAAATAAAAAATGACATAGATAATATAAAAAATAGATAATCTAATAAATATGATATGCATATAAATAATAGAAGTAAGGATACTATAAATAATAATTAAATTAAATATATGTGATACATACAAATTTTATGTATGTTGAAAAATGAAACGCTCATGTATGATACTTATCATAAAGTAATTATATCTATGTTGTACGTATTTGCTTTATTATTAATTACGACCTTATATGTTTCTAATACATTATACGTATATTGTATTAAATGTTAATTCATTATTTAATTATTGATTTTTCGTATCTTTGTGTGTATTATGTACAACACTTATGATTCTTTTATGTATAACATTTAGAAATCATATAATAAATGTTTATATTGTATCATATATTTTAGTTAATTATGTATTGTAAGTGTCGATTATTTCTCTTGTTTGATATGAATATTATATTTTTGGGATTATTTATTTATGAGATTACCTCCGTTATTTTAATTATTCATTATTTTACATTCGTACGTGTTGTTTAAATATTTTTGACACGCTAATACTAACATTTATAAATACTATATATTAATGAGCTGTTATATTTTATTTCTTTAATTCTATTTTTATGTACTATAATAGATATATGCATTTTGAACAATTATAGGATTTGTTAATTAACAGAATAAACAAAATATAAAGCTAATAGGGTATCAAAAATTGAATAAATGGCACACATTGACACATGCAACGCGTCTCCCAAGGCGACACATTGCCCAAATGTGACATTTTAGTAGTTTTTTTTGAAAAAAATGACATTTTAGACATTAGAATTATGAAAAAAAAATGATATCTCAATTTTTTAGTCTTACTGGCAATAATTACAAATGACATAAATGAATAACAATTTTTTTTACTATAAAAGAAATCTCTTATTCATCTTTTACCTCTTGTGAGAGTTTCCATAATCCTATCATTGTGGTTCTCTCTCCTAGATTGCATAAAAACCTTCCGCATTCTTGGGTGACAAGGAATTGGCCCATATTTTCCGAGATAAAGGGACTAAGATTATAAACTGCTTTGTATCACTACTCTTTATATCATTTTTTTTGCTGACTGACGTGGGGTCCATTTTGAAAGCGTGAGACTATTTAAGTTGGTAATTTTGATAATACCCTTTCATATCCGTGCTAGGAATTACCCTCAAGTTTGCTGTGATGGATGCTGTTCCCGTTGTTGTAACAGGCACATCTCATCCATACATTCATCAGAGATGAGGGAAGTGATACATGATTGTTAGATGGAATTGCCTTCGCAGCCTTCCTTTTCCTAATCTATTCAGGCATGTTCGTCCTAACCTTCTCCTGAAGTCAAATTACTTTTTTTTTTAAAGTCAAATCACTTTCTCCTTGCTTATAAAACATGGAGGGCACATGGCAAAGTAGACACGGATAGGGTGAAACGATGGATCTCTTGTTGCCGACCGAGGTGTTGTTGGCAGTAGGGCAGCGTCTCGCTTCGTCACCGGCAGATGCAGCTTGTTTTGGCGCAACTTGCAAAGCAGCCCGATCGGTGGTTCCGGTGAGCTCGCAGCATGACTGGCTCCCTGTCACGATGAGGCTGCCTCCCGGTTTGGCGAAGATGCAAATATACAGTCCATGGAGCGGCCGCTCATTCAGCGTAGACCTGATCCCACCGGAACAATCCGAGAGTTCATTTGTGGTATTTAATCCCTCGGCAACCAAATCAGCCTTCCCCGCATATGCATGTCGCCTGAATTTAGAGGAGCTTGCTTTTCCGCTGTGCCACAGCCAGCGCCAGATTGGATGGCGTTTCTTGTGTTTGCCAATATTGGGTACCTTAGTGTCCATTACTGGAGGTTTGGCGATGAGCCAATGGTCATGCGCGTAAGGGATGATGCTACGTTCCTTCCAGCGTGTTGCAGCCCTGTATTCAAGGATGGTCGCTTACACTGTTTGGATGCCAATAAGTCAAGGAGGGTTGGGGTCTTTGACCTGGCCACCGATAGCTGGTCCATCCTGAAGGCTTCTCCTGAATCACTGGCCCCAGGTTTCTGCAGGCGCTGGAGATCATGTTTGCTTGAGTTTGACGATGGTTTTCTTGCAGCATTCATGGACCCGACGAATCCATCTCCTTCTGTCTACTTGTTGTTGTGGCTGCTGCTGTATTTCCAAGTAAAAACCTTTAGTCCCACATTGCTTGTTTTGGAGAATTCCCTCCTATTCCTGTATGGCTGCTAGTCCATGTAATATTTGAGGAATAAAATAGGATGTGGGCTTCACAAGCGCATGGTGGGGCAGCCCAAGTGGATTTGGGCCGGTCCGATCCAAATATTGTTTAATCGGACGCAAAACACCAGACATTGTCTTTCCATTCGTTGTTTTGCCGCTGCCGCCAACTCCGGTGATCGCTGGAAGAACGATCAAAGACCTTTCGCCTGAAGAGGGATTTGCGAATGCACGCTTCGTGTTGTTGTTGTATCCTAGGAGGGTACCCGCCGTGGATTACTGCTGCACCGACGCTCGTCGTTGAGTAAGGCGGAAATACTCTTAAGGACAGTGCATTTCTACACGCCTCAACATTCTGGTATTTTCTCTTATTTACATTTCGTCTGTTTATTATCACCGTACAATAACAATCTTAAGAGTATTTACTGTTTCTACGATGGTTAACAACATGGAAGGATTCAAAACTCCTTTCACACCGGTAACGCCGTCTACGTCAAACAACCAAGTTGTTACTGTTTTGACAGTGTCGCAAACTCCTCTTCCTGATGTTTCCAAAATTGAAATGTTTGACGGTGTTCATTACAGACGATGGCAAGAAAAGGTTTTCACTGCATTAGAAGTATCAAATGTTGCATTTGCTTTATCCCAACCGAAACCTGAATCTGATGATGTTGAATGGGAAAAGGCAAATCGTATTTGTCGTCATGTTATTCTAAGTACTATTTCTAACCAACTGTTTGATGCATACTTTCCTGTTAAAATTGCTTTTGAAATATGGAAAAATATAAACAATAAATATATTTTAGAAGAGGCTTCTACGCAGAAGTTCACAGATGCAATTTTTTTGGAATTTCACATGTCTGATGACAAAGATATAATGCACTCAAATTCATGATTTTCAGATTTTACTCGATGATTTGAAAAATGAAAAGATAGATCTTCCTGAATCATTTATCGTTGGTAGTTCAATTGAAAAACTTCCCAGTTCTTGGAAGAATTATAAGAACAATTTAAAACATAAACGAAAGACGATGTCTCTGGATGATGTGATCATACACATCCGAGTGGAAGATAAAAATCATATAAGAGAAAAATCTGATATGAATAAGGAACTTCTTTCTTCCGTGAACTTTGTTAACACTGATGTCAAACAAAATAATAAATCTTCTGATCATGCTAAAAATCGTTGGAAGAAGAAAAAGGATAAAAGAAACAACCATAAAAATAAAGGCCACAAAAACATAGATAAAAATAATATTTTTTGTTATGTATGTGGCAAACCTGGTCATACTTCTCCTAAATGCAGGCATAGGAAGAAAGAAGTAATTCAGGATTCGAAGGAACCTTCAACCAACCTTGTTACTGAGGACGTGTTTGTGGCATTTGTCAGCATTGACAACATGGGATCATTCCACCAGAATGATTGAATCATTGATTCGGGGGCTAGTCGCCACATCAGTAGCAACAGAGATGCCTTCATGACTTTCCCTGAAGTGGGACAGGAGGAACACCGGGTTGTCATGGGCAACTCCACTGCTTCTCCTGTGACCGGAAAGGGCAATGTCATGATCAAGATGACTTCTAGAAAAATTTTGCTGATCAAAGATGTGCTGTTTGTCCCAGATATTCGTGTGAATTTAATTTCCGTCTCTCAACTTGTGAAGTTTGGGGTGAAAGTGTCATTTGAATCAAACAAGGTCATTCTCTCCAAGTTTGGAGACTACATAGACATGGGATACTGCTCAAGTGGCCTTTTTATGTTGAATGTATCAAACTCTAATGATAATGAAATAAGTCCTTCGGCTTATATCGTTGATTCTTTTGATGCATGGCACAATAGATTAGGACATGTTAATTTTAAATATTTACAACACATGAAATCTTTAGGTTTAATAAATGATATTAATGGTGTTGTTAATTTAAATAATAAATGTCAAATATGTGCTGAAACTAAATCTACCAAGAAACCGTGTCCTCAAATTTCACATAGAAATTCTGAATTGCTCGATTTAATTCACACTGATCTTGGAGATTTAAAAGGAAATCTATCTAGATGTGGGAAACGTTTCTACATTATTTTTGTAGATGATTTCTCAAGATATACAAAATTTAATTTACTACATTCAAAGGATGATGCTTTTGAAATGTTTGTTAAATATAAAACAGAAGTAGAGAATCAACTTAATAAGAAAATAAAATGTCTTCGCTCAAATAGGGGTGGTGAATATGATTGTTCTCCTTTTAATGATTTTTGTGTAAACCATGGTATTATACATGAATACACACCTCCATATTCGCCTCAATCAAATGGAATTGCTGAACATAAAAATAGAACTCTAAAAGAAATGATGAATTCTATTTTAATCAATTCAGGCGCACCCAACAACTTGTGGGGGAAGCGATCTTGTTATCTTGTTTTCTTCAAAATCGCATCCTTAGTGGGAAGACAAATAAGACACCGTATGAATTATGGAAAGGATATCCTCCTAATTTGAAATATCTCAAAGTGTGGGGGTATCTAGCTAAAGTCTTATTAACTGAGCCTAAGAAACGAAAATTGGGATCTAGAACCCTAGATGGTGTTTTTATAGGTTATGCTCAAAATAGTGCCGCATATAGATTCTTGGTTATTAGAAGTGGCAACAATGTTGTAGAACCTAATACAATTGTTGAATCTAAAAATGCTGAATTTTTTGAGCATATATTTCCTATGAAAACTCCCTTAGAAAACTTATCTAATCCTTCAAATGAAATTTTAGAGAATATCCAAAGTACATCCAATTCTAATGATGTTTTAGAACTTGGTGATATAGAACCTAGGAGATCCACTAGGATGAGGAAGAAAAAGAATCTTGGTAATGATTTCTATTCCTTTATAGTGGATAATGACCCTCAATCTTATAATGCTGCTATTAGTTCAACTGATTCCTTTTTATGGAAGGAAGCAATTAATAGTGAGATTGAATCTATATTATCTAATCATACATGGGAACTAGTGGAACTTCCACCATGTATAAAACCCATAGGATGTAAATGGATATTTAAAAGAAAATTGAAAATAGATGGGACTGTTGATGAATTCATATTCATCATGGAATTCAATTATCATCTTGGGCTCATTTTGACTCAACATATCCAACTTCACTCTTTAAATATCAAAATGCATCATAATGTACAAAATTACTTAATTGATTCGATTATCATAGTTTTAACCGAATTTATGATGATTTAATGCATGTCTTGATAAAGATGAACAATCAGCTGGGGGCCCACCTTCATTCACCCTTGGTTCTGACCAATCGATCTAACCAAGAAAGACCGTTTGAGCCAATTCGGTCTCAAGACCGTATGAGCCCATTCGGTCTCAAGACCGTTTGAGTCCAAACGGTCTCAAGATCGAAAGGCCAAGTGCAGACCATTTACCGGCTGCGAGAAAACCGAATGAAGGACTTCAAGAGCATTTGCTTCATCTTGAATGAAGACCGAATGAGCAACGTTTTGAATACGAAGACCGAATGAGCTTGTTGCAAGACCGTTTGGATTAGATAAGCCGAAACTGAATGTCCACAACATGAGCATGGGAGCTGATTAGAAAAGATCATACAAACTGAATGGAGAAGAGCCCAATGAAGAATTCACATGAACAAATAGCATGCATGGAAACCGAATAAAAGATAGCGTGAAAATCATTTGCTGATTGAGAAGAGCAGCAAACCGAATGCTACGAAGATCGAATGCTTTACTGCTGCAAACCGTTTGAATAAAATAATGAAGACCATGTAGCGGCAACATGAGAAGACCGTGAACAAATAAAGACCGAAAGGGAAGTCAAACTATTAAGACCGTTCGCTTGAGTGCTGATTACCCATGCAAATCGAATGGGATAAGATCACGCAAAACCGTTTAATAAAGTACCTAGCTGCAAACCGATTGGGTATTTACATGAAGACCGAATGAAACAATCTGCCAAACCGTATGGACAGCAATGATGAGACCATTTGCTTGAAGAGACCGCATGGAGTAGATCGTTTGCTGCCGCTTCCGTAATGATTAAGACCGTTAAGTTCCACGTGAAGACATGCTCACAAGACCGTATGGACAATGCATGCAAAACCGTTTGCCAAAGCAAACTGCAGAACCGATTGCATGAAAGCAACGTGACGATCGTTTTCCAAAGTACAATGTGAAAACCGTTTAAAGCAAACTGTGTGATCTACACAATGCAAGTTTGTTTAGTCACATTTGCCACAACCGTTTGGAGACTATTTTTCTCAAGACCAAACCGTTTAGTCAACTTATAATAAAACCGTTTGGAGAAAATATCTCCTACACCGTTTGGGCTGGAATCACATTAAAAACGTGAGGACCAGTCCATCGCCTATAAATAGAACCAACAGGGTCCTTATTTTGGCATCGGTTCCGGGACGTCGATAGGATACATATACGCAGGTCCGATCCAAATCCAGTGCCATCAACGCCAGTTTCATTCTACCTATTGCCCGTATTGCAACCAAGGACGCTGAGGAGAGAAGGAAGACGGAGCGAGGGAGACTGTCTGGTCTGTCTTGGCATCTCCCGTTCACGTCCAGATCTGCTCTGACACGACGTAGGCCGTATCTTCTTCACCGAGCTGCGACTACCTTCTACACCGAGTTCATGGTAGATTTCTCTCTCTTTCTTATTCTTCTTGTTTCTTGCATCATGAGCGAGTAGTACCTTTTCGCTGGGTGCGGGGATTAGCCCCGATGCCCATGCAAGCATGTTCTTTTGTTAAGCATTCCATGGCAATGTATATAACTTCCCATTTCATTGTTAATTGGTATGTTCGTAGTTGATTATCTACTTGCTTTCATCTTGTTCTTTCCTATATTACGAAATCTTCTATATGTGGGATAGAATGACAGTTTACAAAGTTCGACTCCTTGACGAGAACTCCTGATAGGATTCCTTGAGGTCGTAAGTGTATGATCCGTGAGGGGACGAGACATCTAGGCCACGGTGACGCTTCTGTGGTCTAAACATTCCTCAGGGAGGACCACAGCCTTAGTTGGATTTTGCATCGTCTTGTTTATCGTCAATGTTAGTTTGTAGATCTATCACCTGCTTACTTATTAATTAATGTGGTTGACTCCCAAACTAGAAATAGAATGAGATTTCTTCGAGGTCGTAAGTGTATGATCCACGAGGGGATGAGCCATCTAGTCTTCGGTGATGCTTCTGTGTGCCTAATGCCTGTATAGGGGGCCCACAACCTTCGTTAGATTTCTATATCTTCAGAGCCGTAAGTAAGTGATCCGAATGGTGACGAGACATCTGATGCCTAAGGTGATGCTTACGTAAACCTAACGCCCGTATGAGGGGTTCCACAACAGCTCTATTTGGATTGTTATATCTTGCCTGGATTGATTGCGATTGAACGTGTATGCATGTGTAGCGGTGGTGAAACCCGACACCATCCCAGCGATTCCATATCATTGATCTAAATCCAACTTTAATTCAACTTTTACTTTCTTGCAATTAGTTTAATTAACCTCAAATCAACCTATCATTTTAAATATTAGCCTTAACTCGAACTAGACTAGACTGACAAAGATTCTTAAAAACGTTGTCCTTTGGGTTCGATCCTTAACTATATTGCGATAAGACTCGTCCGCTTGCGGGTGGTATTATTGCACTTTGGTTTTAGTAAAAGCTCGGGGATTTCAACCCCGAGTGAGTTTGTTAGTGCGATAAAATCCCACGTCAAATTCTGGCGCCGTTGCCGGGGACAACAGAATCAGTTAGTTAAATCTAATTCTTTTAAGACTAATTTAGGATTTTTCTTTTTCTTTTGAAGCAATCGATCATCTACTTGAATTTGACTCTACTTTGTGGTTCTCACTCTCGAAATCTTTCTATTTCCAGGTACAATCCAAGGCGTAGTGCATGCACCGTTCGGACAGCCCCAGACTAACATCGAGCTTTGCTCCCGAGATAGATAGAACCTTTCATTGTCAGATCAGAGAAAATCAAGCAAGGATGGCTCAAGAAGAAGAGGTATCCAAAAGGGTGGCTCAAGACATCAATGCACAATGAGAGAGGCTCATGCAAGAAGCCAGGGCTGCAGTTCAATAGGAAATCCTAGCAGCGCAAGCAGCAGTGCAAACAACTGAACTACAAAAAGATCTTAGGGAGTTCTCAATCCCTAAAGCTGCTGATGTACATCATCTAGTCCTACCTCCTCCCATCCATGCTCTGAATTTTGAGATACGAGCACATTGGATCACCTTGCTCCAAAACAACCCGTTCTATGGCAAACAAGGTGAAGATAGTCAAGAACACCTTCTGAGATTCATCGATCTATGTGCTATGACAAAACAAAATGGAGTGTCCGACGATGCCATCCGACTCCGTCTATTCAAGTATTCTCTTGTCGATAGAGCCATAAGTTGGTACAACACTCTACAATGTGAACCTATCACCACGTGGGAACAACTGCAAAATGTTTTTCTGGAAAAGTTTTATCCTCCTCTCACTTATGAAATTAGGGGGAAAATAACAATGTTCACTCAAGCCCCTGGAGAAACCCTTGCTGAGGCGTTGGACCGATATAAGGAGCTTCTACGAAAGTGTCCACACCATAGCATTCCTAAGAATCAACTCATCGAGATCTTCTACAGGGGTGTGGATGATGATATTAAGAGGTTTCTAGATTCCTCATCCGGAGGAAACTTCATGCGTCAAAACTATGATAGCGCATGGAGGGTTGTCACCCTTGGAGCTGAAAACCAAGCAAATTGGGGTAGGTCTGTAGGTAAAGGAGTGTTGAAAGTGGCTATGGCTAAAGCGACACCTGAGTACAAATCTATCGCTGAAACCCTAAAACTCTTAGTTGCTAAGAAAGACCATATTGAATCCTCACTTGCTGCAATTGGAAGAGGACGTCCACCCCTTCAACAACCAGAACGGATCAAGTCCGCTTCACTATTTTGTCAAGCATGTAAAAGTACCGATCATTCCACTTTATCATGCAGTGTTCTCTATGATGTTGTCCTAAGCAACACATGTAGATAAGGAGACAACAGTTAAATGGAAAATCTGAATGCTGTCAACACCATTCCTGGTCAAGGGTATTACAATCCGAATCAGAATAGGAACCATCCAGGTTTTCAATATGGAAACCCCTATGGAGCAGTAAACTCTCATCAATTTGGTTCGTACAATCAACTAAGAAGCCCGCCAGGATTCCAGTACAATCAAAAATAGAATTTTGGAAATCAAGGAAATTTCAAGGGAAACTTTCAGAATAGGAAATTCAATAATTATAAAAACAACTCCCAGTACCAGAGTCTCAACCAAGTTCCTTATTAACAACAAGGATAACAAGCAGGTCCAGCTTCTCCTGATGACAAGCTATCAGCCATTGAAAAGATGTTGCAAACTTAGCAAACTATGATAGCTAACCAACAAGCTCAGCAGAAGGCTATTGAATCTCAACTAGCTCAACTTACAGCTAGCATTAAGCCACCAGTTGGGGTTTTTGCTGGCCAGCCCGAGAATAATCCTAAGCATCCAGAATAACTAAAGGTGGTCACCACCAGGTCAGGAAAATACTATTCCGATCCTCCTGTCAAGCCACCTATGGTTGTTACAGATGAGGACGAACCCGTGATTATACAAGATTCAATAACTCCTGAATCACAACCAAAGGAACTAGTACTTGATGATAAGTCAGAAAAAGGAAACTTTGAGAAGCCTGCTCAAGAAGACAAAGAAACTGAGACTCTAGAACCTGATATCCCTGTGTACAAACCTCATATACCTTTTTCAGCTCGTCTAAGGCAAACAAAGATGCATACTCAGTTCAATAAGTTTAAAGAAGCTATGAAGAAACTTCATGTTGATATACCCTTTTTGGAGGCGCTTGCTGAGATACTAGCTTGGACAAAATACTTAAAGTCACTCCTCACCAGGAAATATATAACTAAAGAATATGAGACAGTCAAGTTAGCTAAAACCACTTCGGATATCATCCAGAGTAGATGCCAAAGAAACAAAAAGACCCAGGATCTTTTGGAATTTCCTGCCATATTAGTGATTCTTCATGCAAGAAAGGACTAGCAGATCTTGGTGCTAGCATCTCCACCATGCCACTCAGCCTTTGCAAAAGGCTAGGGTTTGCTGAACTACTTCCAACTGGCATGACCATACAACTCATAGACAATTTGATAAAATGCCCGTTAGGAATGATTGAGGATGTACCTGTCAAGGTAGGGAAAGATTCTTATGTTCCGTGTGACTTTGTCATCATGGACATAAAAGAGGACGCCAGATATCCTCTCATCTTTGGGCGTCCGTTCCTCGCCACTACAAGAGTTCTAATTAATGTTGAAACAGGAACTTTGCTTCTCATACTTGGCAAAGAAACTCTCGAATTCAAGGTTTTTGAAAGTATGAGAAGACCAAGTATGCAAGAATAAGTCTATCTGATAGACTGCATTGAGAAAATGTCACTTCTGACTCAAGAGCATCATGAATCAGACGATCCTTTGGAAGTTGCTCTAACGAACCCCTCAGATGATGAACCAATTGACGAACAAGTAAAGGATTGCATCGAATCCCTCGACTCTGCTAAAGAAGATGTTGAAGCCACTAGTGAAGAACTCAAAGCTATGGAAACTACAGAAGAAACATGCGAAAAACCAGAGGCTCCCGAAATGAAGCCCTTACCCGAAGGACTGAAGTACATGTTTTTAGACGATCACAAAGTTTGCCCAGTTATTATAAATTCCGATCTAACAGCTGAACAAGAAGATAAACTCTTGAAGGAATTAAGGGAAAGAAAGAAAGCCATCGGTTATAAAATGAGTGACCTCATTGGGGTCAGCCAAGCACTGTGTATGCACAAGATCCCTATGATGGAGGATCACAAGCCTACTATTGAGAATCAACAGAAATTGAATCCAAATATGAAGGAAGTGGTCCGTCGTGAGGTCATTAAACTACTCACAGGTGGAATAATCTATCCAATATCAGATTTGCCATGGGTGAGCCCAGTGCATGTAGTCCCGAAGAAAGGTGGAACAACTGTTATACGGAATGAAAACAATGAACTCATCCCCACTCGAACAGTCACAGGGTGGAGGATGTGCATAGATTATAGAAAATTAAACAAGGCAACTCGAAAAGATCATTTTCCAATGCTTTCCTTGATCAAGTCCTAGAAAGGTTGGCTCACCAAGAATATTTCTGTTATCTTGACAATTACTCTGGATTCTATCAAATACCCATACATCTAGATGACCAAGAGAAAACAACTTTTACATGCCCATTCCGAACATACACATTTAAAAGAATGTCGTTTGGTCACTGTAATACACCCGCAACTTTCCAACGTTGCATGGCTGCCATATTCGCTGGTCTTACTGAAACAATTATGGAGGTTTTCATGGATGATTTTTCTGTATATGGAGATTCATTCGATTCATGTCTAAAGCACCTCTCCTGGTCCTCAAACGTTGTGAAGAAGCACATCTTGTGCTGAATTGGGAAAAGTGCCATTTTATGGTAAAGGAAGGCATTGTCCTCATCCATAGGGTCAGCAATATAGGAATTGAAGTAGATAAAGCCAAGATTGAAGTGATTTCTAAGCTGGCTATCCCAACAAATGTAAAAGAAGTCCGTGCTTTCCTAGGTCATGCAGGATTTTACAGAAGATTCATAAAGGACTTTTCAAAGATAACCAAGCCAATGACAAATTTGTTACTAAAAGATGTTGAATTCAATTTTGACGAAGAATGTGTGACAAGCTTCAACACACTAAAGAAGTCTCTCACAACAACACCCATCATCAGAGCTCCCGACTGGGACCACCCTTTTGAAATTATGTGTGATGCCAGTGACTATGCTGTGGGCATTGTTTCAGGGCAATGTATAGAGAAGAAAAATTATGTGATCTATTATGCATCAAAAACTCTCGATGAAGCCCAGAGGAATTATGCAACTACCGAGAAAGAACTTCTAGCAGTCGTGTATGCCTTTGACAAGTTCAAATCCTACCTAATTGGTTCAAGGGTCATTGTCTACATAGATCACGCTGTCATTCGTTACCTTCTAGCAAAGAAAGATGCAAAACCTAGGTTAATAAGATGAATCCTCCTTCTGCAAGAATTTGATCTAGAGATCAGAGATAAAAGGGTACAGAGAATGTTGTAGTAGATCACCTCAGTCGCAATGACACTCAGGATACCGAGAAGATTCTGATTAATGATTCCCTTCTGGATGATCAACTAATGAAGGTCTCAGAAGTTATACCGTGGTACTCAGATTTTGTGAACTACCTCGCTACTGGGGTTATTCATCCTCAATGCACCATAAATGCACTGAAGAAATTTATATATGATATGAAACAGTACTACTGGGATGAGCCGTACCTTTTCAAACTATGTGCTGATGGTCTGTATGGATGATGTATCGCCGAAGAAGAAGCTCAACTTATTTTGGAACAATGTCACTCAGGACCAGTGGGAGGACATATGAGCTCTAAAAAGACTGCCTTGAAGGTTTTGCAATGTAGATTCTTCTAGCTAACCATATCTAAAGATTCCTACGACTTTGTCCTATCATGTGATAAATGTCAAAGATCAGGCAATATAACAAAGAGAGATGAGATGCCGCTGAATCTATGGCAAGAAGTAGAGATATTCGATGTTTGGGGGGTGGACTACATGGGTCCTTTCCCATCTTCTCATGGATTTTCATACATTCTAGTGGCGGTGGACTACGTCTCAAAATGGGTTGAAGCCATACCAACCGTCACTAGTGATTCCAAACCAGTCATCAAATTAGTCAAGGATATTATTTTTTCCCGTTTTGGTGTCCCACGTACGGTGATATCTGACGGAGGTTCCCATTTTCTTGAAAGAAGCTTTGAAGCGTTGCTAAGAAAGTATGGTGTTACTCACAAGGTAGCCTCACCTTACCACCCACATACAAGTGGACAAGTGGAGGTTTCTAATCGTCAACTCAAGAGTATCTTAGAAAAGATAGTAGGCCGCAATCGGAAAGATTGGTCGGTGAAAATCAACGACACATTATGGGCCTATCAAACTTCTTATAAAACTCCCCTCGGGACTACACCTTTTCGATTAATATATGGAAAGGCTTGCCACCTGCCAGTCGAACTGGAACACAAGACATGGTGGGCAATTAAACAACTGAACTTTGATATGAAAGAAGCAGGCCAAGCCAGGATTCCGCAACTCCAAGAGCTGAATGAACTCAGGATGACAACTTATGAGAATGCACAAATCTACAAAGAACACACAAAACTTTGGCACGATGGATATCTGAAAAGAAAAGACATACAAGTGGGAGACCAAGTTCTCCTATTCAACTCAAGGTTGATATTATTCCCAGGAAAACTCCGCTCACACTGGTCTGGACCATACATCGTCAAGAGCATCTCCCCACATGGTGCCTTCTCATTATGGAGTGAAAAGTCAGGTGAATTTGTAACAAATGGTCACCTCTTAAAGAGATATTTCACCTCAACTGACATAGGCATTGAAGCAATGCTGGAACTCACCAATCCAAAAGATCCACTATGAAGCTGAAGGATTTAGTCGAGCCATCGACATAAAACAAAAGCGCTTGTCGGGAGGCAACCCGATCAATAAATTTGTTTTGCTTTTCTTTTCAAATTAGAATGCTTCTTCGATTTTGCTTTTACCTTCTAGTTAATTTTCATTAAATAAAATTCGCATCGCGAGATTCTAGTTTAAGACCTAATTGCTCCTTACCCTTGAGATTTTTAGATAAGAGGATGGGCACTGACTGAAACGCAACCACATATGGTGGTCCATCTGGCATGAAATTTTCCCTCCATCTTGGATTTAGGGTTTGCTCGGGATGAGAAAATATCTAAGTTCAGGGTGGAGGGTGGGTGGTACGTACCTCACTTTCCACCTACACCCATCCTTTTCATACTTAAGTTTTCTCTGTCACATTCTTGATAAAATTTTCAAATTTTCAAAAATTTTAATGCTTTCAAAGAATTTGAACAGATACTTGATGAATTTTTGACACTTCCTGGTTTCATTAAAAGTCACTAACTAACTTTCTATGCATTTTGAATCATTATATCCTCCTTATTCGATGTAAATCCTCAAAAGGACCACTTTTTGAAACTAGCCTTTTGATTGAAATCATTTTGTGAAGCTTATGACTCCTAACATCATCATACTTATGCGAATATGACAAATGTCTGTCAAACTAATAGGGATCAAACACGTCGTGCTTCCTAACTAAGTAGTGGAACAATAACATGGAATCCCCACCGGATCCTCATCAAGCCATTATTTGAGTAGAGTACAATAAAGAGAACGACCTGGTGCACAGAATTGTAAATCAAGTTGCATTCTGATCTGAACTCTCTTCTACACTTCTTCCATCATCTTCATACCCCTCCATCCATAAAAAAGAAACAAAAATAGCCAAAATAGTGCAAAACCTTAAGTTCGGGGTGGCACGCCACTTCCCTCTATATATCCACTTCTTCCATACCCCTCACAAATAAATAGGGGCGTACCACCAAAAATGCAATCTTGAGACGAATAGAGGAGAGATTTGCAAACAAAAAGATGCCAAAGCGCACACAAAAAAGAAATGCAATCTCGAGTCGAATAGAGGATAGATTCACACAAAAAATGCAATAAATGAAATTGCAAAAAAAAAAATCTCGAGTCGAATAGAGGAGAGATTTATTTCTTCCTTCCATATCACCTTTCACTCCACTTTCTACCTAATGGCACCAAGCATGCCCCCACTATCCTGAAAAATACTAGTGTCAGATCAGATGCACACTTGTTGTTCTGCGAGTATCTCTAGACTCTTACAAAACTCTTTGACATGCTTGTTGTTGGAAAAAATGAGGAGGAAGTGATATTGGAAGATGAACTCAGGAACGAAAAATATAAGTAAGATGTGTTCAGTGATCTCAGGAAGTTGAGATGTTGAGTCATTCTGGGCAGAAAGAAAACAAATCGTGATGTGAAGATGAAGCAGTCACACGAATTGAAAGTATTCATTTTGCGATTGTTTCAGATTTCGTGTTACTCGAGGACGAGCAACGTTTAAGTCCGGGGTATTTTGATGAATGCATATTCATCATGGAATTCAGTTATCATATTGGGCTCATTCTGACTCAACATATCCAAATTCACTCTTTAAATATCAAAATGCATCATAATGTGCAAAATTACTTAATTGATTTGATTATCATGGTTTTAACTGAATTTGTGATGATTTAATACAGGTCTTGATAAAGATGAACAATCATCTGGGGGCCCACCTTCATTCACCCTTGGTTCTGACCAATCGATCTAACCAAGCAAGACCGTTTGAGCCCATTCGGTCTCAAGAACGTATGAGCCCATTCGGTCTCAAGACCGTTTGAACCCATTTAGTCTCAAGACCGTTTGAGCCAATTCGGTCTCAAGACCGTTTGAGTCCATTCGGTCTCAAGACCGTTTGAGCCCATTCGGTCTCAAGACCGTTTGAGTCCAAACAGTCTCAAGATCGAAAGGCCAAGTGCAGACCATTTACCGGCTGTGAGAAAACCAAATGAAGGACTTCAAGAGCATTTGCTTCATCTTGAATGAAGACCGAATGAGCAAAGTTTTGAATACGAAGACCGAATGAGCTTGTTGCAAGACCGTTTGGATTAGATACGCCAAAACTGAATGGCCACAACACGAGCATGGGAGCTGATTAGAAAAGATCATGCAAACTGAATGGAGAAGAGCCCAATGAAGAATTCACATGAACAAATAGCATGCATGGAAACCGAATTAAAGATAGCATGAAAATCATTTGCTGATTGAGAAGAGCAGCAAACCGAATGCTACGAAGATCGAATGCTTTACTGCTGCAAACTGTTTGAATAAAATAATGAAGACCATGTAGCGGCAACATGAGAAGACCGTGAACAAATAAAGACCGAAAGGGAAGTCAAACTATTAAGACCGTTTTCTTGAGTGTTGATTACCCATGCAAACCGAATGGGATAAGATTAGGCAAAACCGTTTAATAAAGTACCTAGCTGCAATCCGTTTGGGTATTTACATGAAGACAGAATGAAAAATCTATCAAACCGTATGGGCATCAATGATGAGACTGTTTGCTTGAAGAGACTGCATGGAGCAGATCGTTTGCTGCCGCTTCCATAATGATTAAGACCGTTGAGTTCCATGTCAAGATATGCTCACAAGACCGAATGCACTACGAAAAATATGGTCTTTAACTACAAAAAAAAATTGTAGCGAAAACCCCAAAATTTGTAGCTAAAAACTTTGGCTATATTTATCCTTACATTTATAATATATAGCTAATACCCGTGTAGCTAATTGTTTAGGCTACTTTTTTTAAAGTTGTAGTTAGTTATTCCTCTCGCTACAAATTCATATGTAACCCTAATTGTAGGTAAAAATGTCCTTACACATAAACATGTAGTTTCAATTGTAGCCAAATGTACGACTACAATTCAATTTGTACCTATGATATGTAGGGAGAGATGACATTGGTTACAATTTGTATTTTTAGTTCATGTATAGCAAAAATTAGCACTTACTACACATGTAATTATAGCTAGTGTGTAGTGAAAGACACCATGTACTATACATACATATGTAGTGAGAGACATTATGTATCCAGTCAGTCGCTTGCCAATATAGAGTGGTTTTCAATAAGAAAACATATGAATGTTATTCAAGATTGAGTTGTGCTTACAATGTCACCAATGATACTTTTATTTATATTTGAACAATGAGTACACATGGGGAGGACATTAACATGGCCCCTGTTTTACAATATGTATGGAAAAAAGACACATGTATACAATATCTTCTTCTGACTACATCTATCCACTGCAGAGTACAAAGCACAATATAAAGAGGGCTCATCTCCCTTAGTTCCTCCACCTAATTCACAATGAGTTCAACAACCCTATGAATCTCATCTTTAGTGGTGAATCTTCCAATCCCAAACATGATAGAGGTATGTGACATGTCCTCATCAACTCCCAGAGCTCTCAACACATACGACTGAGCACAAGAGTTGTAGCCTTTCCTGTTGGCAACGTCATGTAGAGGTTCATGTATGGTTAGTTTTGGTTGGCAAATCCCCTGGATCAGAACATATTGGCATTTCTTCTCATACATTATGTACTTTTGTATGTTGTGGATCTCAAGCGTCATCAAGTTGATGGTAGCATCCACTTTTGTGTGAACCACCATGGATATCTGCAGTTTGGAACCTATATAGAAATTTACTTATTTGACAAATAGTTGTCTGCGCCTTCTTTTTTATTTAGCCTGCATTTCTAGAACAATCTCTCCATTTAAGACGTCATCTATCAATTTCTTAAATATGGATCTCTCAATATCCACGATTAAGCCAGAAATTTCCTTAGCATGCCCAGTCCACCCATCAGATTGACATGCAATATCCTGAAACAAAACTTCAATTTTCGCTTACATTGAACTTAAAGTCACATCTTTAAATTTTTACTTGTAAAAATCTAACTGAAAGCAACATCTTTTACTTGTAGACATAACGGTATACAAAATATAATAGATGCAACTACAAGCTGAGATACCTCTCCAGAAGCAATGTTGTATGCTTTCCGTCGTTAATCCTACAAAAACAATATTGGCACAAACATTACAAATGTGGGAATATTTTGTATGTAGCATATATAATGGTCTACCCGAAAGTATGTTACCTATATTTGTAGAAGAAAGTCCATCAAGTATGGGGATGAGAACAGACATCTTAGCATTTGAAGTGCATTTCTGTTTCTGTAGCATATATAATGGTCTACCCAAAAGGATTGCAGGCTCAATAAAGCTTGCAAAGCGAGTATTAGTGTATGTTCCCTGAAATCAGAAAAAAATATTTTCTAGATTCAACCATACACTTATAAAGCACCTAAAGGAATTCGAAGTACGAATCTCACCAAGGCGAAACTGGAGAGGACATTGAGGAAGTTTGAAGTTTTAGTAGCTGACGGTTTACAGATAAAGCTCGAAGTATTTGGAGACGAAGAGCTCGTGAAGAACCATTGTCCAACGCCTAACAAGTTAAGAGAAAGGGCCGTAATAAGGAGCCAAGAATATTGCAACGACATGTCAAGATAACTCTAGGTGATCAAGCAAAAGGTAGTCGGAATTGATTCATACCTTCTGCAAACGTACGGTTACCACCGCATAGCAGTATGCTTGCAGGGCAGTCCCCTGTCTTCCTATAGGATTCTTGCAGTAAGTCTGTAAAAGACTGAGAGCCAGATCTAGCAGCCCAGAATTCAGGAAGCGACACTTGTAGAAAGGCAGGGGACTCTGGAGGATTCAGAATATCACAAGTGAAGACTTGATCAATTGTGGAATACTAAATCCCACAGACATTCTCGCACACCCCGTCTCCGTTGGTGTCCACACACTTACAGCCACATCTGTTCTTGGGTTTGTCCAATTGTTGGTCAATTATCTTCTGAATGACCATGAGTAATATACAGAGGAAAACCAGGTAGAAAACAAGGCAAAGATTGGACTTCAGGTTTCAATTCTGTAGAGGAAATAGCATAAAGGAAATCATTCACGGACCATCCTTTGGATGACATAAAACATGTGAGACAGATTTTCATACATAGCTCCTGAAATCAGATGTTTTGGATGGAACAACTTTGTTCACAATAACTATGATCTATCAGAATCCATTTCCAACCTCAAGTTTTGAAACATATAATCTATATACTTGTTGGTAGTCGAGATTGACACAGGAATATGCATATCTATCTATTGATTGGAAGCAAAGCGGAATGGGAAGTCAGATTCTTCAAATACCAGTACTTTCAAATACTAGAGAAACAATTGATCAAACATAAGCAGGGATTTCATAATTACACTCCTTGGAGAATGAAGACCGACTAATCAACTGATTGCAGACTTGTATAATCCCACTTGAATGTAAGGTAGCAAGCCATACTTCTGGCCCCAGAAACAATGGATAACAAAAGTGAAAATTCATCGAAACGAATTGCTAGAAGTCGGAAGGCAGAAAACCAAACATTATTATGCAGTGAGCAGCCACCCATATCAAACTTTACCAAAAACACACCAAACTACAGCTAGGAGGACAGATGACGGGGCGAGGCGAGGTAAGGACTTCGGAGGGAACTGAACCTGAAAAGCAATGTTGTTCCTCAGGAGGGCATTGGCCTGAGTGGCGAAACTGGCCGGCCCATGAGAAGAGGGGGAGGAGCCATCCATTACTGGCCCTCTTTCAGGGAGCCTCCTCTAAGCAACGCCGCCAGACACCTGAAGAGGAAGAGACAAAGAGGAAGATACAGCCTTGTGCTGCGCGCAAAGTCAATATGCCATCTGCCCGGCGGCCACTTACTTCTTTCCCGCTATCCTCCATCCATGATTAAGCCAAAAATTTCCTTAGCATGCCCAGTCCACCCATCAGATTGGCATGCAATATCCTGAAACAAAACTTCAATTTTACCCATCAGAACTCAACATCCAGATAGCATAATGTCTAGCAGCTAAAAACAGAGCTAATATTATGCACCACCATGGGGCTACAACATTTATTCTTCATCCTCTTCGTCACCATCGCCACCAGCAGCCTTCTTAGCAGCAGCCTTTTGGTTCCTTCGCTTCACTCTTCCAGGATGACCACCTCCAAGAGGACTAGTTAGGGAGAAGTCAATGTGCTTCTGGGAATCCATTCTCACCATAAAAGATGGGATGTTGACAACCTGTATACCAACCCTGAGTAGAGACGGACGTTACTCAGAAATAATTACAATTTAGCAAGTCAAAAACTAAAAGAAAAATATAACTAGAAAGTTGATAATCATTAAGAGAGTAAAAGATATATAGTCCTCTAATCAGCCCACATAGTAATAACAAAAAAGAGGGCAAAAGTTGTCAACAATTTTTCTAAAAAGACAATAAGAGCTGCAACCAAGTGAAAATTTGAAAATATTCATTAGACAGACATAATAGGTTTGATATAATATCATATTTACAGCTGGGAGCAAATAACAATTGATTCAATCAGCAATGATCAAGCATTGATTTATCACCGAAATGGAATTCTTAAAGAACCCCTAGCTAGACACCTGCTAGGTTTTCTGATGCTAAGCTAGACGACTAAAAGGTTGATAATAGCACTCTGCTAGCAAAAAAAAGACCAACTTGTGCAGTAACGAAATTAAAATTACTGTCACGTTTTAGAATGGCTTGGGAGTTTGTATTACAGAAAACATAAAGCATTTTATTTAAATTATAAAGCTTTTTATTTAAATTATAAAGATTTTACACAATATTTGACACAACTTTCTATAGACACTGCAGTAGATGACAAAAAGTTGTTTTTGCAAAACAGACTGAATATAAAAAGACCTTGTGTTAAATATAAACATGTTCGGATGTACATAATGGATCAAACTAGAAGAAGTTTCATATTGATTAATAGCCATCCGTTAGCATGTTTTTTGAGTTCTGACTTTATTACTAAAGATCTAATTGGAGTGTTTATCAGAGGCATTTCTAAGCGCCTAGAATTTTATTGTAGCCAAAAGCATCTAGCAAAAATATTTGTTTTTATCAAAGATTTTAAGCTATTTTCAAATACAAGCAAGCAAAATATAAATAACAATGAGTTAAATATAACAATGTTCTGAAGTTCATGATACAATACAACAAACTAGAGAAAGTTTTAGGTTGATTAATAGCTATCAGTTTGAATGTTTCTGAGTTCTGACTGTGTTACTAAAGAACTACTTGTAGGGTTCATTCAAAGGCATTTTGAGTGCCTACAATTTGATGGTTTCCTAAACATCTAAAGAACTACTTGTAGGGTTCATTCAAAGGCATTTTGAGTGCCTACAATTTGATGGTTCCATATTACTTGCAATAGACATTCCAGTATGCAACACATGTGAAGCTTCTTACCCATGGGGGCGGGACAATCAGAGGCTTCATGCAGTGTATATTGAGAAGGGATTTCAGAACATAGTCAGAATAATTATTTGAACCCAGATTCATCTGGATGTTGAAATTCTTTTCATCGATAGAAAAATATGCAATCTCATGGTGGGGTTTAACATATGCAAAAGTCATTACTGGACTTGTATCTGACTGAGCTGCTGACTACAAAAGATGAGAAGCATCAGTAACTTTCACGAGTTTCCCTCTTACCTGGAGGCTTTTTTAATAAGAAATTGCTAAGATCATATTTTGTAACAGAAACTTCAAGAGAGCACTCACAAGCAAATCAGGCATTCTGCTTGCCCTGATAGATCGGTGTCAACTTATTTCAGTTGTTAAACTCACAATGGAGCAACGCTCAATGACTTGTGCAATTAAAATGGATCCTTTATTTTGAATTGTTCATATTTGCAGCGTTAACGCTAGCTATGGAAGCTTCAGGGCAAGCCATATGACACCTACACGATAGATGGCATCCCATTCTCATACGATCAATATGGAGTATGCTCACCTTAAAGGCTCTTATTCTTGTTTTCATTTGTCACCACCGAAATAGAACTCTCTAGCGGTGAGCTTCATTAAGGAATACCATATGAGGTGAATATGCAAATGATTGTGGGTGCTAGCACTACCTTAAGGACTGCAACAAGAGTTTGCTATTACTTAAAATGTTACTACTCGACTACAAAGAGGCATGAAGGAGCTTTCCACCGCAATTGCTACTACAAACAGGGATCAAGACATGAAGTTATAGCAATAAGAAATGATGTATAAACAATAGTTGTAAGACTTCCTGAAAGAGAGGGGGGTAAAAAGACAACTGAGAATTTCCAATAGATGTGGGTTGGACGGAACATCACCTGATCAAGGCAGGCAACAAATTCAGATTGGGTACAAATAAACTCATCCTATCCAACCCCTATCAAAACACAACACTCTATAGATTACTTTCTCTGGGCGGATTTTCTTTTTCCTGAATCAAAGAGTCTCTAAAGAATGTGAAAAGGGTTCATCAGAAAGAAAAGGCAGACTTATTTTACATACCTTTTTTCACCACTATCAACTAATTCTTGCTCGAAAAGCAACAGTGCAATGCACTATACAGGGTGTGCATGAAATTTTAAGGATGTGCTAAAGTGGGTTACTGATCAACCTTCCTGGAAAAGGTTTTAAGGTGGGGATCATATTCCTCCTATTAACCACCCATGGTTTTTGAAGTCAGTCCATAGGTTCATGAAAAAAGCAATATGGATTGTCCCTGATGTGGATTCTATTGGGAACTGGTATAAACCATGGCAAGTATGCCTTGAGAAAGATATTATTCTTCCATATGTACCAAACTTATATGTTTTTTATTCAAAAAGCTTACTCGAGAGCAGACCTCAGAGAAAAGCATTGTGATTCGTCCATGGAAGACTGGAAAGAAATGTCGGACGTAAAATTTGCAGCAAACTTGTAGCTGAACTACAAGGTACCGAGGGAGTTATTATGGAAGAGGGAACTTTAGGTGAATCTTGGAAAGCTACATCTCAAACATTGTTTTCCTACGGAGGGGTGTGGACAGGACAACATTCATGGATAACCGCTCAGTCTCCTCTAAGAGACAAGGCTGAACCATGTCAGTGCATGTTATGTCCTGTATGAATGCAGCCTATAGTATTAGTTTTCATAGGAATTGTAGTAAAAGACAATGATAAATTAGATGATGACATAGTAGATGTAATAACTAAGGTATGGATTCAACAAAATATATTGTGGTGCTCTTTCCGATCCACAAACAGGGCTACTAGTGTATGTATCTATATTCAACAAGAGTATCTCCAACAAAGAAATAAATATAAACAGAAGTAACTCCAAGAAGTAAGAATTACTTTTTCAAAATATGATGTTACCAAGAAGAACACTAGCTCGACATGGAAAGTTCTAGTCTACAGCTTTAAACAGAACTCTAAATCATAAAACTAACAGGAAAACTCCTTCAAAATCCTACAAAGCATTAGTATATCTGTGAAATGCTCATCTTCAGGCATGACATCTTGCCTCCATTTAGACCCATCATTTTGACTTAAAGCGTAACAACATACCTGTATTAGCATTATATTTGCGATCTTCACATGCACACCTATCTTGACTAACATATTTCTTGAAGGTAAATTTCAAATATGTAAACCAACTTCGACTCATATTTTTTCTTTATTATGCATCCCCAATACTGATCTCATGAGGTGAGGTAAAGGATGATTCCCTAAATCACTACTAACATACCTGCAAACAATAGATTCTAGTAAAATTAAATTAGTGAATTATATACAATCATGCATATAAATTAAAAGGTGAGTACATGCCCAACCCTAAGTCACCCACTCCTTCCTCCATTCTTTACCGGAATAGGTGCATGATGATTAAATGATTGAAGTGCAAACTGTTAGGCAATCAACAATAAATGTGCAACATATTTTTTACTACAAAGGCATATCCAAAGTCAGTAGTTAAGCTCAGGAAATGTTTGTTTCAGTAGTATAATTAGAAGATTGTGCATCTGATTTCCATTTACCAAATTTCCAGAGCAAGTAATGAATGAATCGGTTAAGCAACTACATGAAATGGTTGTACACTTGGAAGAACTGCACATAATAACCAACTGAAATAAGTAAGAAATTGATTAGGACACAACATACCATTAGAGTATTCATTATATATAATAGTTATACAGATCACATTGTTTTTAGAAGATACTAATTGTTAGAGAAACACATGAATCCATTGGTACAATTATCATGACAAATTGATGATCTTATTAAGGATGGCTATTCTGCAAAATCTGTAGAGACTACTGGAGCAATGAGTCTATGACAGATTGACAAGTCAAAGAGCTCATTGACAAAGATCTAAGGATTCAGTTGTTTCAAACAAAGATATGTCTATCACCTTATTGAAGCTTGGCTTTCTAAGTTCACAAAATCTGTTAATGAAGTTTCAATTCAGAAGATTAATACAATTATAGACAAAAACAGAATACGGTTAGAGTGACATGATTGATCATGATAAGTTGTTGATGTAGATAAAGAAGTATAGTCATGAGTGATGACTTAATGATGCTTCTCATGTTCATTCTGCTGATGAAAGCCATGTTCCTCTCTCAATTCCCCTTGAAGCATGAAGCCTAACGTACAAACACTTCCTCAAGTGTCAAGCTTCCGAGATCAATAAAACTAACGGGAATACAAAAGGTTGGACCCATTATTCAAATAGCCATGTCACAGTGTTGAATCCAACAAATATCCTGCAGAAAGGTATCAATGAGGTCAGAAAAGTATAGCTAAATAAGGGCTGAGAATTTACTCGCTCTGCTGTTAGTGGGAGAAGATGAGGCACAAATTGGTGAGCTTTGCTCCCTATCCTTGAGCCATAGAGCTTTAACCTACGCCTCTCCTCATTTCTGTTCCCAGTAGGTCGGCCTTCCAGCTCCTCTTCGGTGGCCTGGAGGTGATATATTAACAAAGGGAGGAGGTGGAGAAGACGATGAAATCAAATTGGGGGATGGGGTTTGAGGATCAGAGACGGGGGATATGATGAGAGGTATGGAAGAGGGCGTGTCTGTGGGTGGGCCTTTATTGTAACCCCCGCCCCTCCCCCGGAAGCGGGGGAGCACTGACAGAGTGAATGACCCCTGAAGCGGGGGAGTGCTGGCAGAGTGAATGATGGAGAGTTGTGCGTGAATGGGGGAAGGAGACGACCGCGTCGATAGGGACATGAGTAGGTGTGCGCGGCAAAGTTAAAATTTTCATACGATTTGATTATTCAGATGGGGGGAGTCCGGAAAAGTAACTACAACTACATTTATTTTGTTTACAATTTTTATAATATAAGTAAAAGTGATTTTAACTACAAGCATGATATTTGTAGCTAGACTAATTGTAGTCGAATCTGATATTTTTTGTAGTGATGGACAATGCATGTGAAACCGTTTGCCAAAGCAAAATGCAGAACCGATTGCATGAAAGCAATGTGACGATCGTTTGCCAAAGTACAACGTGAAAACTGTTTAAAGCAAACCGTGTGATCAACACAATGCAAGATCGTTTAGTCACATTTGCCAAAACCGTTTGGAGGCTATTTTTCTCAGGACCAAACCGTCTAGTTAACTTAGAACAAAACCATTTGGAGAAAATATCTCCTAGACCGTTTGGGCTGGAATCACAATAAAAACATGAGGACCAGTCCAACGCCTATAAATAGGACACCAGGGTCCTTATTTTGGCATCGGTTTCGGGACACGACAGGATGCCTGTACACAGGTCCGATCCAAATCCAGTGCCCTCCATGCCAGTTTCATTCCACCTACTGCCCGTGTTGCAACCAAGGAGGCTGAGGAGAGAAGGAAGACAGAGTGAGGGAGACTATCCGGTCTATCTTGGCATCTCCCGTTCGCGTCTAGATCTACTCCGACATGACGTAGAAGGTCGTATCTTCTTCATTGAGCTTTGACTAACTTCTACACCGAGTTCATGGCATATTTCTCTCTCTTTCTTATTCTTCTTATTTCTCGCATCATGAGCGAGTAGTACCTTTTCGCTGGGGTGTGGGGACTAGCCCCGCTGCCCATGAAAGCATGTTCTTTTGTTAAGCATTCCATGGCAATGTATATAACTTCCCATTTCGTTGTTAATTGGTATGTTCGTAGTTGATTATCTACTTGCTTTCATCTTGTTCTTTCCTATATTACGAAATCTTCTATATGTGGGATAGAATGGCGGTTTACAAAGTTCGACTCCTTGATTGCGATTGTATGTGTTTGCATGTGTAGCGGTGGTGAAACCCAATACCATCCCAGCGATTCCATATCATTGATCTAAATCCAACTTTAATTCAGCTTTTACTTTCTTGCAATTAGTTTAATTAACCTCAAATCAACCTATCATTTTAAATATTAGCCTTAACTCAAACTAGACTAGACTGACAAAGATTCTTAAAAATGTTGTTCTTTGGGTTCGATCCTTAACTATACTGCGATAAGACTCGTCCGCTTGCGGGTGGTATTATTACACTTAGGTTTTGGTAAAAGCTCGGGGATTTCAACCCCGAGTGAGTTTGTTAGTGCGATAAAATCCCACATCAACTGTAGATAAATACAAAGCTCGTTTGGTTGCCAAAGAATATAAATAACAAAAGGATATTGACTATTTTGATACTTTTGCTCCTGTAACTAGAATCTCTTCAATCAGGATTTTAATTGCTTTGGCATCTATTAAGAAATTAATTATACATCAAATGGATGTTAAAACTACTTTCTTGAATGGAGATTTGGATGAAGAAATTTATATGGATCAACCCGAAGGTTATGTAGTTCTGGGAAAAGAACATATGGTATGTAGACTAATCAAATCTCTCTATGGCTTGAAACAAGCACCAAAATAGTGGCATGAGAAATTTGATAAGGTAATTGTATCATATGGATTCCATATAAATGAAGGAGATAAATGTATATATTCTAAAGTCGATAACCAAGGTTGTGTTATTATATGTCTCTATGTAGATGACATGCTTATTTTTGGCACTAATATTGATATTATAAATAGTACAAAAGGCTTCTTAGCTTCTAATTTTGACATGAAAGATATGGGTGAAGCAGATGTAATCTTAGGAACTAAAATCCTTAAACATGATGATTTCATCATGCTATCCCAAGAATATTATGTTGAGAAAATTCTCAAAAGGTTTTCAATGTTTGATTGTAAGCCAGTAAGTACACCTTTTAATTCAAATTGCCATCTTAAGAAAAATAAAAGTACTAGTATTCAACAAGTCAAATATGCACAAGTAATTGAAAGCATGATGTACTTAATGAATTGTACTCATCCAGATCTAACATATGCAGTGGGGAGATTAAGTAGATATACCCAAAATCCTAAAAAGGATCATTGGGATCCTCTACATAGGGTTTTAAGATACCTTAAAGGATTGATTTTTTGTGGATCTCCAACTGTGTTAGAAGGATATTGTGATGCCAATTGGATTTCTGATTCAGATGAATTGAAATCTACAAGTGGTTACATCTTCACTATGGTCGGAGGTGATGTGTCTTGGAAATCCTCCAAGCAAACATGTATACCTCGTTCCACTATGGAATCTAAGTTCATTGCCTTAGAAAAGGATGGAACTGAAGCTGAATGGCTAAGACATGTTCTAATGGATCTTCCCAATTGGGAGAAACCTTCTCCACCAGTGTTTATACACTGTGATAATCAAACTGCCATAGCAAGAGCTAAAAACAAAGTTTATAATGGGAAGAGTAGACATATTCGTCTACGTCACAATATTGTGAGGAAGCTTGTATGTGATAGCATAATCTCAATGGATTATGTAAAGTCAGAATTAAATTTGGCCGATCCTCTGACTAAGCCATTAAGTCAAAGACTGGTAAGCGATACATCGAGGAGAATGGGATTATGCCCATACCAAAAGTCGAAGTGATGGAAACCCAACCTTCATGAATGGTGATCCTGGGAAGAAGGTTCAATGGGAAAAACTAAGTCACTAGAGGACTCAATGTGTTGTAATAAATGTATCTCATTCTTATGATGTAAACAACAATTTGCAATGTTTCAGTTGAATATATTTCTTAATGGATTTCATAGCCATTAATGGTGGTGTATATACTGCAATATATGCTTGATGAAAGTCCAACTATATGAGTGTGGAGTGAGGTCGCTCCTGTTGAGATTCGGGCAGATTTCTAGAGCATTCGTGAATATTCCCAATAGGGGCATGGCCTAAACGCGCCAATCCGTAAGAAAGGTAATTGATTTTATGAGTGTCATGTGAGTAATGTACCTCTAATCAGGTAAAAGAGGAATTGGATCAAGAACATAGTTCCACCAATTTTCTACAGATTACGTACATCTACCCTATGCTTTAGTTCAAAGAACCCAGTTCTACCAAAGCTTATGCATGCTATTTGTTTAAGTTCTTCCAGTGGTCAACTCGATTTTTAGTTTTTTTTTTTTTGAAATAGTGGGGGATTGCTGTGGATGTTGCTGTATTTCAAAGCAAAAGTCTTTAGTCCCACATTGCTTGCTTTGGAGACTTCCCTCCTATTCATATATGGCTGCTAGTCCATGTAATATTTGAGGAATAAAATAGGATGTGGGCTTCACACGCGCATGGTGGGGCAACCCAAGTGGGTTTGGGCCGGTCCGGTCCGAAAATCGTTTAATCGGGCGCGTCGGCGCACATTGCATCCCACACGCAGGGGGTGCAAATCCGACCTTCCGGAGCCCCTTGTGCGGGCGCGGCCCCGACAAAGTTTTGCCGTGTGCTACATTCGGGTTTATCCACATGTGTCGCATCTCTTGGCGGTGCATTTGCGTGGCAACCGTTGGATGATGTCTCTTCGGTTGGCAACTGCTTGCATCCGTTGATCCATCTCTAAGTTTCTATAAAACCAAACACCTTCTTTTGTTTTTCGTATGCACAATAGAAACACCAGACGCTGTCTTTCCGTTCGTTGTTTTGCTGCTGTCGCCAACTCCGGTGATCGTTGAAAGAACGATCAAAGACCTTTCGCCTGAGGAGGGATTTGCGACTGCACGCTTCGCTCCTGTTGTTGTTGTATCCTGGGAGGGTACCCGCCGTGGATTACTGTTGCACCGACGCTCGTCGTTGAGTAAGGTAGAAATACTCTAAAGGACAGTGCATTTCTGCATGTCTCAACATTCTGGTATTTTCTTCTTGTTTACATTTCATTTCTTTATTACCACCGTAGGATAACACTTGTTTCATCGAGTCAAGTCTTGCAATGTGAAAAGAGTGGATTATCTGGGCAAAGATAGAGTCTTGTTTTTCAGCATCCATTCTCCCATACTCATCGAACGCAAGGAGGAGACAGGTACGTTTGAGGGAAACATAGTTTACTATCCAATGGTGGATAGAATGCCCACTCCCATCCCAGCTAGGATGACTTGCCAAGAGGGAAGCTTGTTCTTCACACAAGAAACATATGGAACCGATAGTTGAGGAGGACGTCTACCGCTTACAATCCTATGTTCTCTTCCCTTGACAACCATTGCGGCAAGCAGGCACTTAAATATATTCGTAAGGAGTATCCAAACAATGTGTGGTATGTACCTGATGTTGATACTTCAACGTACTCAGAATTCATGCGCTTTCACCATCGTGAACGGTTGTCCACAATATCTCTGAACACTACGGCAATAGAAGCAAGCCCAAAATTTGGATGCATATTTCTGACGAATTCCTTGGCAGAAAACCCAACCGCAAAGGTCAATTGCAAGAATCACCCTCCCAGGATACAAGGGTTGGATGTCCATCATTCGCCGTGGATTGTGTTCCTACATGACCCAAAGAAGATCGAGAACAAGAGTAAGTCACTTAACTTCAAGACCCTTACATACGTGAGATCAGTGGATGGCAGTTATTACACCACAGGCGCCATAAAGGGCTCCCGCGGAACGATATGGCGATCCAGCACTCATCAAGGAACAACTTCGTAAGGATGGATGGTTGTCTTAAGAGAAGAAATTAGTGACCATTTGTCTACAAACCACCAAGAGATCCAGTCACAGCTGATGCTTCTGAATCCGATCTCCCAAGACGAAATCACTTTGCCATTGCTTCCCCCTCATAGATACAAGTTCTATTTTGATTTATCAATTACTCCTACTAATCATCAAGAACATGACCCCAAGACCACGGAAACACTTACTATAGGACTGGTCCTATAATAACATGGTAGGATCCAATAGAAATCCGTTTTAGTGTACAATGGACGTTTCTCTCTCCTTATTTTTTTAGGGGGTGGGGTTTTGAAGAAGAGAGAGGAGGAGATAGTGCATTGTGATTGGTTGTCCTATAAAAATATTATAGGATCGGTCCTATAATATGTTTTTCGCAAGACCACCATCATGGCATTAATCTCTCACGATATGCCAAACCTGCTCTCTTGTGAACTCAGAAATGACGCAGCTGCCGAACGGAAATGGCGGAAACACCCCCATGGGCAGCAACAAATTTCAGGAGTTGTAACATGCTCCCTGACTGGTCGTGTGTATGTGCTAAGTTGGGCAGGCGTCCTCTTCATGTTCGACACCGACATGGGGTTCACCAAGCTGGCTGACCCACTTATTGACCTTATGTGGAACGTATTCTATGACCGCCACCTAATTGAGTCTGAAGGGGAGGTCTTTCTGATCGATCGTCGAAGAGTATATGGCGAGACCACTTACCCAACGTCTTTTAAGATATTCACGATGGATTTCACAACATGCAAGTGGGTAGAAATTCTACATGAGAAAGGGTGCCTTCGTGGTCGTGCTTTCTTCCTTGATTACAACTCTGACATCAATTATGTTCAGAATAAAAGGTTTGCCATACGACCCCCCAGCGTCAACCCTGATGAACCCAAAGCAACGACAGTTGGATCATTGCATATTCGAGAAGATTGTATATATTTCTTCATGGAGTTTTAAAAGGATGTGTATTGCTATGACATAGAGGATGGCTCTATCTCTGCGGTTGGTGTTGTACCAAGGAATGTGACGACTCTATGGTATAGACTTGGGTGGTTGACCTATCCACAACCATTGTTTTGATCACCTTTATATTCAAACTTACTTGCAAGAAGATGTGATGGCTTTCCACAGACTATCCTTCCACATGAATCACTTGCTAAAGCAGCATATCGCATAAGCTTCAGCTACAAGCAATCATTCCCCCTTCTCTATCAATGGGGCAACATGTACAGATATATCAGATTATGTTTATTTTCTTCCTATTCATGTCTCATCACTTGCTCTACTCATTCTTTGTTCCTCATCTCGACGCGCACTCATGACAAGATTGCTTTGGATCTGTTTAATTGAACGGAAGCAAGTGCAAATAAAATATTAGTAGGTCATGTCGTTTATTGGAAACCCTAGTGAACGAAACTATAAGTTAAGAGTCCACATGCTCTTTGAATATAGTAGCTTAAAACAGAATGCAGTCAATATGGTGTAATAATACGTTAAATCAAACTCATAATATTTTAAGCCAATATATGGGAAAACTATAGTTGCAAACAACATGAATAAATATAAAGACGGGCATAGTAAAAACCAAATATTACTTCCAAATTCCAAGTAGTTCCATCGGTGTAATCCCCTACATAATGTAATAATCGCTGGAAGGAATGTATAAATCACATAATTATGTAAAATTAGGCAACAAAATTAACATCAATGGAAGACATGCATTATATACACTAACAAGAGTCTGTCACAATAGAAATAAAATTCATAATACTAATCATTATATTTGGAATGCAACAAAAATGGTGGCATTTGCATAAATATATAAGTTCTCTAAAATATGATTTACAAATGTTGATGTTTGAGAAAGTATATAACAAAAAAGAGGGAATTATTATAAAAAATATATATGATGAAGATGGTGTAGCCTTGGATAATTGTGAGAGAAAAAGGAAAAAATATGACTCTAGGTTTGTGGAGCTTTAGATAAGATAATGCTCCGATTAGGTTGTTGGTTTAATTATGGCTTGTTTGACATAAGTTTGAGTGAAAGAAAAAAATCCAAGTAGGGTTGGATCATGGCTACTAATCTAGAATTTGATACATGTGGCTTTAGTCGGTCCGGTCCTGTCTTAGTTGGCATGATAGAGAGGAAGCGACATTCGAGCAGTCCTTGTCAGATTGAGGAAAGAAGATATAGTTGGGGATTGGGATCACATTCATACCCCTTGCCTCAGTATGTTGTTTATACTAACTTTGAAGGGGCAAAAGACCTTGGGAAAGAACCACGAGTTTTTCTTGATCAATCTTTGACTAGGATAGTTGAGGTTCTAGATTGTGGCGGGGAGTCTTGGCATATAGTAAAGGGTTGCAGATTTTGAGTTACATGTTAAGCTTAATTTTACATAACTGTGAATGGAACCTAGATTACTATAAATTTTGTGGTGTTTGATCCTTTAGTTTTCCATGGTTTACTTCGTAAGTATTCTTTTGTGGTTTTTCCATTGTTACCGCAATACAATTTTACATAGAGGAGTATTGTTCATGCTTAAGTAAATCTAGTTTATGTACTTTCAATGATTGCATTTCTCATGTGTATGCATAATGTTGTAAGTTGATTATTTCATTATTTACAAGTTGTTTCTTATGTTGGGTTTATGCCTTATTATTATACAATTTGCAGATTTTTTAATTATACAATTTACATAATTCTTTTCATGGAAAATATTTTTCTAGTGAGATTGTAGTCATCGTTGCATAATTTTCTTTGGATTTTGAATCTAGTTTGAATTGTTTATATGGCGTATATACCATCACTTTTTTTGGTCAACCAAGAGTTAGTCTTTTATTAATTCCGAACTTTTGTTACAAACATAGATGCACCCCTCACACTCAATATTGCTAACAATATACTAGATTTGGAACCTATAGTAGGAACCAAATCACACTAGCCAACTTCCTTTTAATAAATAGGCTCCTCACATGGAATAAAGAAAAGGCAAAAAAAAGGAAATCAATCAGATCTTGATCATTTCTTCATGAAGAGTACATGAACCACATAGAAACCAATCCAGAGCTACCATTAGGCAAGTCCAAAACAATCATGCAACAAAGAAAAGGAAATCCTAGAAAATAAATCACATGGATACCGAGAGACCAATCTCAAACATAACATAGAATCTATGAGTCTATCAAAATCAAATCTAGTTATCTCATCAATCTTTCTCTTCTTAGGCCTCTTCTTCTTTTTCTATTGTCTCGAATTCCCGTGTAGCTTGAATTGCTCCAACACATATGGTTATCAATGAAAAGAACTGTAAGACAATCCCTCTTCATCTCGGTCATAACAAACCTTTTCCTCCTATTTGTACTCCAACAACAACCCACATCTCTACATTAACTATCTCACATAGCTTCTAGAACCTATAAAGTATCTAATTACCACTCCATAGTTAGCCCTTATACTAACAAGGCTAGAGAGCTTCATGTCAATTTTGGTCGTATAAGGAAAGGCAATAGTCACAATAGTTTGGGATCTCAACACATAGGTAAACTTATTTCTAGAAACTTGGGTACCCATCTGAACAATGGCAAACTCAACATCAACTTGTTCAGACCTGGGCGCCTCAACTTTGACACCCCCTCACTTAAATTAGAAGGTGAAGAACAATCATTAGTCTCCTTGTCATGCCCAATACACTCTAGGATTCTTGGTTTCATCCAAATAGTCACCTGTATGAAGGAAATAGGAGGAAAAACATAACCAAACTCCCAAGTTTGGATGATGACCAAGGCACCATCCATCATCTATAAATATTTATCTAGTACCCATTGTCTTTCCATAGACATATGCATCTTGATGATGAAACTTTCCTTCTCCTTAGCACTAAACCCAAATTTTCCCATCGGTCACCTTTGTTAATGAATTGATCTTGATAGTTCGCTTTAATATGTCTTTCTCATAGCTAATCAAATTTACAGGTGCTCCTTCCAATTAGAAGTAGAACTTTCTTGACTTGTAATCAAATCACATTTGAATCCATTCCAAATAAGTAGATCAATAAACCTAATAACTGTCTCATCTATGCCCTCCCAACTATACTGACTTTCCTTCATCCAATCACTTGCTAAAGGACTCCTAGACGTGTCCAACTTAATATCAGGAGGAGGTGACAAGGGAGGAGAATGAAGAATTGGAGTTCAACAAATGCCTCAAAAGCTCCTTTTGATGTATCGGGGAAGAATACATCTTTGGTTTGCTGGAGATTTTGGTTACAATTTGTAAGCTCTCCTCCCCATTTGCCGCACCTAAGCCTAACAAAAGAGTCATAGTAGATGACTCAATAGTTGCTTCTCCACCCATTTTCCATCCCTTACATTGATCACTATTTATCATCACTTGAGAAAATATTATTAGATATTTACTAATTGATGAAATTATAAGTGAAAGATTCTAGTGTGTTGTGTAATATGAATGTTATCTATGGGGCATACCAGAACATTCTCAATAAGGACATCATACTATCTAAAAACAAGCTATAATTTCATATATATTGTATGTATGTGTGTTTTTTACCTTAATTATGTGGGTTAACATATAATTAAGTAGAATATAGTCTTAAATACTAAATAACTTCACTACCTCAAACTAACCCATGTATGAATCCTTAACTTAACCACAATGACATATTTCTTTTACTTATGCTATCTTGTAAACAAATGTTGAACGGAAGGAAATGGTGATGTAAATTGTGAAACCTCTTCCATGAAAAGTTTATTTAAGACTACATACAATTCTTCCTATATAATTTCAATTTTATATAAGTCTATCCCACTACTTGACTTACACCAATTGTCAAATCAAGAAGCAACTTAGGATATTCATGCAACACTTCCTCTATTTATAAGGTGAAGTTATTTCTTTGAAGTACACCAAGTATGAATTAAGGAATTGGATCATTTTGAATTGACTTGTTGGAGGAACTATATCTTGTCCAAAGTTTATTGATTAGATTCAAATTGAATTTGATATCAATTTTAGTTTTACATCACATAGTTTTCTACATAAACATGTCTAATTATATTTTATTATATGAATGAGAAGATTGTTAATCAACTTACATTCAGATTTTACATTTTAAGTCACAACTCTGACATGCATAAAGTTATATGTAGGACTTTATGGATGTAGCTATCTATGTTTTTTTACATCGATCCCATTAACCCTTTAGCAATGTATTAAGACAAGGATTAATGGTGTGTGTTAAGATGCATTAGACTATCTCATTTTGAAAATATGGTTGTGTGAACCTTGTACCATTCTAGAATCATATTTGATTCATCATTAATAGCATACACTTTAATTTAAGTAGATGTTAATTATCATGAATAGTGTTCCAATGTTGTATTCTATAACTCTACCAAACCGATTTGTTGAGAACGTGTATCACCAACTATACCAATTTAAAACTAAATCAGATAGAAGAGTTATGACTTAAAAGTTTAACTAATCTCACTAATGACTTATTAGACCATTAGAACATCATGGTTCGAGAGAGCACAAATAAGTACATGGTCCATGCAGTCTCGTCAACATAATATTCTAAACATCTTAAAAACATAATACTTATAAATTGTATGCTAATGGGTCACAATAATGTGCAAATAATATTGTCTTTCTATAGTAGTCCATTAAGTGATCATTTGAATGACCATCATAAGAAATATCAAGGGATTCAACAATGCATTTTATTTCATAAACTACAATAATAACACTTAATGTATTGCAGTAGGCTACATGTAACATATCAAAAGTTACATAATAACTCTAGAAACCCTAATAATCTAACCATAATCCAAAAGATTAACCCAAAGAAGGTGTAGGATATACCCTAGTGACTCTATAATAAGCATATAGTGCAAACATGTATGTAAACCATAACTTGGTTACCAACGAACTCACATGCATAGATATGTGATCCCCCCCGAATACCATGATCAACCTATGTTAGTGATACCCTATGATGATGCTTGATAACCTAAATTATGTCATGTGGCATGATGTTTATATTATAATTCACATGGTGAGGCAACATGTGTTATACTTCATCAGTAACCCCTTGACTTTAATAAGATGGTAGTAAGAGTTTTTATATTAATGATAATAGGATCTTTGTAAATATTAAACCCTAAATCATATAATTCTATATGATATTTAGATACATTAATGTGTCAATACCCTTATCGCTTGCTTCATTCAAGTAATCAGTTCAACCTTGCCAAGAAAATGAGATCAATCATATATAAAATAGTCATAAGAAAGGGAAGTATGTTATTAGGAACAAAAATAGAACAATGTTGTCTTGTGGAGTATTAGATTTTTTTAAATTTAGTAATATATCTTCTAAATGCCTTAAAAGGAGAAGTTCTATAAAACAATAGATATTGTTATATATAAATTTTGAGGATATAATTTCTTGAGAAGATAATCCTTTTACAAATGTAATCCAAAAATAAAAATGATAGATATTAATTAGGTTAAAGGATATGGTAGAGCCGGTGAGCAGTAGCTCAGGTGGTTGTAGCACGGGGCCCCTCACGAAGGGTCCCGAGTTCGAATCCCCTGGTGGTGTTGTTCAGAATTGTTTCTCCCATAGCGCAACCGGCCTCTATGCGACTTAATGGGCTATGCTCCTTATGGGATGGGGTTGAGCTCCCCATGTTGGACTCGGAGCAAGCCTTACGAGTCTCCTGGGTTACCATAAAAGATATGGCAGTAAGTTTATAGAACGATAATGAACTAATGACTTGGTAACCAATATTAAACCTACAAATGAATGGTAGATTTATGCATTTTTTAGTCAGATTTTTTTAGTAAATTGGAAGACTATTATTTATCAAGTTCTCCTTTTGCAAGGAACATACATTACATCAAACATAAATGAGACTATATATGTCACAAATGAAGCAAATGAAAAGGATAGTTGAATGTATATAGTGTGACTATAGTGAGATATGAGATGAAACTTTGGAAGGTTGACTACATCAATGTTTGAATGATGATTTATGTTTCTCAACTAAACATTCTAATCCATTGGAATAGGGGACATTATTTTATATTTCCAAGCTTTTAGATATGGGTGGACATCGAATAACCTTGTACCATTTTTATGATAAGTTTATCACTTAATTCTATAAGTATCAGTCATCACCCCAATACTTTAAATTTTTTAGGAGCAAAAGACTACATAGTGTAGGAAAATATAGGGATAGAGATGGAAGTGAAAAAAAAACTTGTGTTGCCATATTTCCCATGACTAGAGGATTGGGTCAATAACTGTAGATTGGGAAGGAAGGTTGTAAGGAATATACCCTATCCTAGAGAAAGTCCATAGACTATCCTTGCAGCGGTGTGGTTCTTTCACAAGTAGCACCCAGATGGATGTCGGTGAAGGCCTCCTGGTGTAGTACTACAACTGCGAGAGGACAACATTTGTAAGTGTTAGTTGTGTCTCCTGAAAGTCTTGACTATCCCCTTTATATAGAAGGGCCAGGGCCAGGGTTTCCAGATCCAACTGGGAGTTAAAGAGGCGAAACTTCATGAATTTTTGGCTATTGTGAACCCCAAACTGGTCAGTTCATAGTTGAATCAGTCGATTCACATGTTCATCAGTTGACTCAACACTTGAATTGGTCGATTTACTATGTTTACTATTCAAAAATATATTGGATTTCAATGAAGAGGTTAATGCAAAAGATGATGTCCACATCAATCCTTGATCCAGCTTTACTGATTGCCCAAATTGTCGATTCACATTCTGAATCGGTCGGTTCACATTCTAAACTAGTTGGTTCACTTTGTGAACCGGTTGATTCAAATTATAGATATCCAAATTTCATGCAATGTTATTTAAATTGATTAGCTAACTATTTTAGTAATCCAATTTAAACCTGATTGATGAGTAAACTCCTATTCCAAATATATCCTATATGTGTGACCCTATAGGTCCTAAATAATGTTGGTAGTAAATATCTATAACTAGATATGACATCATAAACAATGAGAAGTATCTAGCAACAAATCATTTCTACCTAAGTAATTCAAAAGTTGGAGAACTACTTCAACCTACAATCATGTTTAATATTACTGTGATTAATAGTTTCTTTTCCAATGATATCCAGATTGAACTCGAGGCATGGTATCATCATACTATTAATGTTGAATCCATGATCCTTGAACTAGAGTAGACTGTTTGAGATGTATGTGAGGTCATATATCATACATTGATTCACATGAGTATGGCCATACATTTCTCACAGTCTCTTATCAAGTGGCAAGGATATCAACTTTGGTGGGAGGGTCAAATTCCATCTACATCACTTATAGTCAATTTGCATATGTCACAATGTCTCTGAGAACCACATTTGTGGCAACCATTATTCAAGGTTACGTTGGATGATTTCATAACACATCAAATGATATGTGATGAGTGTAGTGACTTTAGGTCTAAGAACAACAATCACCACTATCACCATGAGAGCAAATTTTGACTATCATTCAATGGTTTCCATGTATCATTGATCGGCCCCGAGAGGGGTGATCGGACCTTAAATTTATAACCTAAAACCTTCAAGGACCCCCGCAACTTTATTATGGGGTCAAAGTACATATATGGGGTCGAACACAGGGATGTGGGGACATTTAGGACGCTTAAGATGTTGCTCTTAAGTCAGATAAGCCAATCTAATAGTCGATAAAAGTATGGAGCTAGAACCAATCTAACAGATTGTCATGAAGTAAAATAAAACAAATTAAAAAAACAAAACAGAGTCCATTGGATTCTTCTAATCAGAGAGAAGGAGTTCTTGTCTATGTAACCATAAGATGGGTAGTCTATGCACCCATTCTCAAGCATAGACAACCCTCAAACGCCCTGACAAGCAACCTACATCCAAACATAGTATGTATTGTGGTATATGTTCATGTGGGGTCATCCCACTCACTTTCGTGTGGTGTGACTAAAACCCATCAATGACATGAAACTTCTCTCGAGGATGACAAATCAGTACCTTAGAATATTATATATTCCCTCTCAGATCTAGAATGTTCTAAGGTGCTAGGAACATGTGTGATTTGGGCAGAACCAGGTAGTGGACCAGACCATGCTAGGCTAGGCTCGGCCGTGCCCAGGTCTACGGTTCTACACAAATCACCTTGAACCATCCTCCTTTTAGATTCCGATTCAAACTACCCTCTCTAATATATTTCTACAATGAATATCTCGATATAGGTAGAAATAGAAGTTCAAGCAAGAAAGAGATCAACCAAACTAGCAATCATAACCACAAAGAGAAGATAGAATAGAAAACGTACTAGAAATGAAATAAAACTACTTGCTTATGGTAAAAGTACATAAACATGCCCAAAATGGGCTACATAGCCAAGAAGGAGCTCAACTAGCCATGGACAAGAATAGTTGGCACTGAACAAAGATAAAAGAACATCATTTGTACAGAAACAAAGGAGAACAGTAGAAGAAAGGAGAAGAAGAAGAGATTTAGCCTGTAGAGGAGAGGTGGCTCTCACTCCTTAGCCTCTGTATAGGTCAGATCTCATCTTTGGGTCATCCTCCTTGGTTTTCTGGACTCCTTGGCCTCCTTTCTCTTCGATTCTGCTTCAAATAGAATCTTGGCGGATGTATGGAGGTGGAAGATGACTGAGAATGGTAGGATATGGGTGAATAGTGGTGGAAAATGTGGGTGGATGGAAGAAAACTGGAGCAACAGACATAGGATGAGAACTTTAGCCTTTTCAGACATTAGAACTCTCCCACAGAGCTCTGGAAACCAAAACAGGTCAGAACCAAAACATAGAACCTCAACAAATTTGGAACCCCTCTCCATATTACGAGGGGTGGGTATTTATAGGAGAAGGCGGAAGATGTCGCAACACCTGCCTCGGTCGCGACCCTGGTCTCGGCCCGACCATTCCAGGATGGGTACGATCGTGTCGGGGTCGTGGTCGAGGTAGACCCCACAGTCGAGGAGTTCAGGCCACAGTCGATGTGCCTTGGTCGTGTTCGTTCCACGATCGAGGTGGTCTGGGCCACGATCGCGGTCAATGTGCCTCGATCGTGGTCAAGCTACGGTCGAGGTACTCGGGTCGCAGTCATGATTGTGTGCCTCAGTCACGGTCATGTCCTCACCCCGACCGTGCCTAGCGTCGGCCTGGTCGTGCCGAGTGTCGGTCAACGCAATGTCTTGCCCGTGGTCGCATCATTGTCTTGGTCACGGTTGTGACATCATGGACCAAACCCACCCTATGAGGGGGGGGGGGCTATTATTGGTGGTCATTGGGCTCGCATCGACGAGCCTTCTGATTGGAGAGGATGCATCCTGATAAAGGACTGGCCATCGGAAATGAGCGGGACCACTGTCTCCTAAGCTGGTGCACATAGTGTGATGCTTATTCCACTACAATCGTGATCGAATGGAAGTATAGTTGTTGCAAAAACCATGTGTTGGGGAAAGAATAGACGTCTCTTCAGGTTTGGTGCCTACAAGTCTCAAAATTGGCTAGTTGAGCAACTTTATCTAGGAAAAGATATATATTACTAAAAGATAAGGATCTAGGGTTATGTTGGGCATATTAGGGCTATAATGACGTAAAACTATAAATAAATACTTAGCATAGATGCCTACATTTAGGTGTTATCAATCACTCTCAAGGTGGGTCTGTCTAGTACCTATGTATTTGTCTTGATATCTTATATCATGACTTTATGAGATTATGTCATCAGGCAACACATATTTTAGTCGTATGTACTATTGTTCTCTATATTGTTTCTATAATAATATCTGACTAGGGACATAATGAGAATATATATACTCTTATTATACATATGATCTCATTGTTCAGGACCTTAACCTGAAGACATAAGTCGTCAAGTAATATAACTATTTAGAAATATATCATTTTATACCATCCTCTTAGAATTGAACAAAACATAGAATGAAGCAATGACTATCACGTTGGTATGGAAAGCAACTAACCATGGAAGGTAGAGTTACATTAGCCAAGGTAACGCTATCTACCATCCCCCAATACAAGATGTAAACTGTTAGCCTACCAAGCACTATATGAATGGAGATAGATAAGATGATTAGAAGATTTATATGGGGAGGAAATGACCAGAGAGGAGGACTAAGCAAAGTAGGGTAGAGCAAGATCATTATAGGGAAAAAGGAAGGAGGTCTAGCAATTAAATATGCAACTGAACTAAACCAAGCAATGCTTATGAAACTAGCTTAAGAATTCATTCACAATTCAAACCATCCATGGTACAAAGTAATGAAATAGAAATACAAAAATCCACAACATCACGTCACTGGATCTACGATATGGAGGAGCATGCACAAATATTCATCACTGATCATAGGCGACAGCAAAAGGTGCATCATGGACGGTTAGTCAACAAACATGTGGGACAATTGGGCAAGACAATATGGGGGGCAGATATCCATATAACTGGTTTAATACCAGATGAACTTAAGGACATGTTGGTTGCACGTGCAAGACTAGACAACAGGAGTTGGGACCTGGATTTCATTAAGCAGTGGTTTAATGAAAGTACAGTGAACACTACTGCCGATGTCGAGCCACCACATCCTGGAGCAAGAGAAGACTACTGGTTATGTAAACCAGGCAAGAGAGGATTATTAAATATAAAAGTTGCATACCTTCATCTTATCATAAACAAGCAGAAGAAAACATGAGGCAAATGGAAAACTATATGGAAACTACTGGTACCAGAAAAAATCAAACTTTTTGTATGGTTGTGCCAGCACAACAACCTACTCACTAATGTGAGACGCCACAAAATGGGTCTACAGGAGGACAACATATGCAACATGTGCATGAATGAACCTGAAATGGCTATCCATGTACTGAGAGACTGCACATTTGATAGATTGGTGTGGGAAACATTGAAACCTCAACTACTACCAAGATTCTACGGCGCTGCTAACTTTAGGAGTTGGTTGCAAATAATCACAGACAAGAACCAGTGCCCTGTTCACTGGGTAGATGAATTTGCAACTATAATCTGGCATTTATGGAATAGAAGGAACACATTCATCTTCCAAGCCATAAAACTACCAATGGAAAGGGTAGCTAATAGTGTGATTCAACACCACAGAGACATGCTCACTTCCTATAGTAATAGTTCACAGTAACACAAAAACTCCAATCCAGATGATGACCAAGACTACCTCCATCAAGGTAGACACCTCATTAAAATAGATGTAGCTGAACATAGACAATCATGCTGGTAAATTGCTTGTGCCATACTTAGAGATGGACGAGGAAAATGGGTTCAAGAAGACTACAAGCAACTACAAGGAACTGACACCCTACTAGTTGAACTCCATTCCATTCTACAAGGAGTCAAAATGGGAGTAGCTCACAGACTGGAGAATGTTACTTTGGTAACATACTACTTACAAGCTAAACAACTCATCCATGACAACAGACAGAAGTGGGGAGCATACTGACCTATATGCTTCAGAATTAAAGAGGCAAGTACAACAATACTGGACCTCAACATCATCCATAAGCCAAGAAGACTTAATTCTTTAGTCAATCTACTAGCTAAATCTCTACTTAAACAATCACCAAACCTTGTAATATATAGCCCCATGGATAGTCCCCCTGATTGCATCAGGAGTCTATATGACAAAGAAGTGAAGGACATAACTGACCTAGCTAATCAGGTCATACCATGTAGAAATAATCAGTGAATGAATATAGTGGGTTGAAAAAAAAAACAAAAAAACAAAATATAGATGAAAATTACCTTTATTATTAATCAAACCAAGTACATGATGTGTCAATACAATCATTGTATGACTAGCTCACTGGGCATACATACCAACATGCTCCCACTTGCACTTTGAGACAGTCACCTATGAACTTAACCCCAAGTGATCTAACCTAACCTTCACGCTTCTATTGTGAAAGTACTTTTGTGAAGGGGTCAACAACATTGATTTCATTTGGTACTCTGCAAATATTCACATCTCCTCACTATACAAACTCTCATATGAGATGGAACTGATGAAGTATGTGCTTGGAATGTTGATGTGATCTAGGTTCCTTAGCTTGTACAATAGCTCCATTGTTGTCACAATGTAACTCTACTCGGTTGTTGATGTTTGGAACCATCCCATGTTCAGTGACAAACTTCTTGATCCAAACATCTTCCTTTGTTGCATTTGAGGAAACAATGTACTCAACCTTTATTATAGAATCAATAACTTTTTCTTGCTTGAAACTCTTCCATGTTATAGCTTTGCTGTTAAGGAAAAATAAAAATTTAGATTGCCATCTGTAGTCATCTATGTCAGATTGGAAGCTTGCATCAGTGTAACCCTTTACCACCAACTCTTCCTCACCATCGTAGACAAGAAACTGATCCTTAGTTCTTCTCAAGTTCATAAGGATTTTCTTTACATAAATCCATTACCCTCATTGAGATCTTATTTATATCTATTCATCATGCTCAAGGCATAGGAGACATCAGGATGAGTATATAAAATTGTGTACATGATAGATCCAACTACAAATAGATATGAAGTGTTACTCATGTGCTCTCATTCTTCACAAGAACTAGGACATTGAGGTCTAGAGATACTAACACTATGAGACTGGGGTGCGTTTCCCCTCTTCGAGTTCTTCATGATGAACCTCTTGAGCACTTTGTCGATGTATGTTCTCTATATTAGGCCAAGAAGCATTCTAGATCTATCTCTATAGACCTTGATTCTAAAGATATAGGATGCTTTGCCTAAGCCCTTCATGAAGAATGTATTTCCCAGTTAGGTTTTTATCATTCATAAGGTAGGGATGTCATTCCCCATCAATAGTATGTCATCTACATACAATATGAGGAACACAATCATGCTCCCACTAACCTTTCTATAAAGACATGGTTCATCTTCATTTTGACTACAGCCAAACTCTTTGATTGTTTTGTCAAATTAAAGATTCCATCTCTAGATGCTTGCTTCAATACATAGATTGACCTTTGTAGCTTACAGGATTTGTTTGCTTCTTTTGGATCTATATAACCCTCAGGTTCTTTTATGTACACATCCGCAAGTAGATTCCTGTTAAGGAATGTGGTTTTAACATCCATTTTCCAAATCTCATAGTCATCGAAAGCTACAATGGCAAGCATGATTCTGATTAAATTAACCATGACTGTTGGAGAAAAGGTTTCATCATAGTCAACACCTTGAACTTGTATGAAACCCTTTGCAACCAATCGACCTTTATAAGTTTGTACATTAACATCCTTATAAGTCTTCTTCTTGAAGATCCACTTGTACCCTGTGGGTTATATCTCTTAAGGTGGATCCATCAAGGTCCATACCTTGTTGGTGTACATGGATTCCATCTCAGATCTCATGGCCTCAAGCTAGTTCTTAGACTTTGGTCCCTTAACAACTTCTAGGTAGGTTGTTGGCTCATCATCTATGACCAATTCATCGCCTTATTGAGTCCTGAGATAATCAAATCTTTCAAGTTCAAGGTGTATCCTAATAGATCTACAAGCTTCATGTGTTACATGAGGAATTTGAGATTCCACAACAGTTTGTGACTCTCCATGTTCCTCTTGTACCTCTATAGCTTCAATACTTTCATGTTGGTTTCAAACCTTTTCAATTTCTACTTTCCTCCTGCTAATACCTTTGGAAATAAGTTTCTTTTCTAGGAATACAGAGTCCTTAGAAAAAACACTTTGTTGTCAGATGGAGTATAAAAGTAGTATCCTTTGGTTTCCTTAGGATATCCAACAAATAACATTTATTTGATTCTGGTCCAGGCTTTTCTAGGAAATTACTTTCTCAAACATGCTTCACATCAACAAATCTTCATAAAAGACACATTGTGATGCTTCCCATACCATATCTCAATGGTGTCTTTTGAAATGATTTATAAGGTATGTGGTTGAGTGCAAACACTATGGTTTTTGGAGCAGATCCTCAGAAGGAAGTCGAAAGACTAGAAAAACTCATCATTGACCGCACCATATCTTATAGTATACACTTCCTTCTTTCTGATGCACTGTTGTGATATAATGTTTTAGGTGGAGTCCATTGTGATACGATATCACAATCTTGCAAAAGGTCCTCCAACTCTTGTCTTAAGTACTCACCACCTCGATCCTCATGAAGTACTTTAATACTTTTACCAAGATGGTTTTTGTACTTTATTTATGAAATCCATGAACTTACAAGGGTTTCTCATTTATGTTACATCAAACACACATAGCCATACCTACTAAAGTCATCATAAAGGTAATGATGTACTGGTAACCACCTCTAGTATTTGTTCTAAAAGGTCAACACACATCACTATCCATGAGTCTCAGCAGATCACTTGCTCTCTCACTATGTCTAGTGAATGAAGCTGTTCTCATCTTGCCTAACAAACAAGACTCGCATATCTCTATTGATTCAAGGTCAAAAGAATCTAGATAACTATCTTTATGGATTCTAGAAATGTGTTTCTCATTGATGTTCCCTGGACGACATTGCCAAAGGTATGTTTTATTTGATTTATCGAGTTTTAATATTTGAAAATTTAAGTTAGAAAAATTTGTATATAGATCTAATAAGTAAAAACTATAGGAAATTGGGGCACTTCCATAAAAAATCTCATCTTTAGAAATACAACATCAATCATTCTTAATATGAAATTCGAATTCATTCTTGTCCATACAAGTTACAGAAATGACTATTAATAGCATATACAAAATAGCAGTTCTCAAACTCTATTACAAGCCCCGTGGGTAGAGATAAATGATAGGTTTTAACTACAGTGGAAACTGATCTTGCTCCATTTGTAATATATAGTTCGACCTCACCCTTTCTTAAAGGCTTACTTCTTTTCATATCCTACATATTTGAACATATGTGAGATCCACATCTGGTATCTAGTACCTAAGATGAAGAAGTAGACATATTTATCTCAGCAACACATATACCTAAAGCGGAGATCTCTATCCCATGCTTCTTCTTCCTCAGTTCCTAGTACATTTATATTTCATATAAAATAGGTGCAAATATTGACAATAATGCTTACCTAGTACATTTAAATATTTCACTAAAATATCTAGAGGCTCCATAATGGTTGTTATTATTCAAAATGAGTTTAACTAATCTTATATAACATTACACACATATTTTTGTTGTAGTGAAAATATATTATCATGGCCAAGGTTGTTGCATAGACACATAATAGTAATAACATCAGTTCATAAAAAAATAAATCTCCTCTCAAAATAAAAATTAGGCAACACTAAAATGATATTACATAAAAATATGCCACAAAAATATTAATCTTTGCAAACATATATATATATATATATATATATATATATATAATGTCCTCCAAAATGTTGTTGTATGAAAAATATATTAAGTACAAATGAAGTAGATAACACAACGACAAATGTGTATCAAATTGTACATAATCATTGAATTTTGTTCTAATGTACATGTACGTCTTAAAACAATTCATGTTTTGTAGATATATGATTATATAAATTTCAAAAGAGTAGACAAAACTGCACAAAAAGTTTAAATTTGTTCATTAAGTGTAAAATCTCATTATTTCATGCTTGTGTCTTATAGTGCGAAAATGGTGTTGTATACATAGCCAAATTAGATACATCAATGCATATCAGAGTATCATGTATTGCACTAAATGATGACTACACAATATTTTAATTTGTTGACTTAAATAACATAATGACTATATCTTTAATATTATATATATATATATATATATATATATATAATAGTGGGTTGCGGGTTCGAGGGTATGAAATTTCCCTTACCGTTACCTACTAAGATAGTAGGTTAGAGGGAAGTCGTTAGATAGGTAAAGGGTAATAAAATCATTTACCCTTACCCTTCCCCTAAAGTATATGGATAAAGGATAAACAGATTTACTCTTGCCCATTGACAACCCTACATGTAGGTTGACATGTCAAATGGGTGCGTCTGGTTGGTTTTGGTTCAGCTCATTGTGGGTGCGGATAAAAAAAGAGTCACTTCTAAATGGATCATTTAAAAGTTTACCCAAACCCAATCCAGGGGGTCATGGGTCGAACCACATGTACCCATACAACTTGTAGTAAAACTCAAAGTTCTTATTAAAAATAATATAAAATATAACTTTCTATATTGCTTTGTTCATATAGATCACGTTTTATGGGTAAAACAAACTAAAACACATAGTTTAGTATATTTCACATCAACCATAATAGAAAACTACATTTTTATTACAAATTAGAGTTTAAAATACCAATAAGTACTCAATTTTTGTTTATAATGTCAAACTAAAAGAGAAACAAATATTTACACAAAACCAAACTATTGTAATTTTAGATAAGAACAAAATATGATGATGTTATCATTTTTATCGGTAATGTTTGTTATTATTAAATATAGACAAATATTGATAAGACACATGTAAAGAAATATATTCATCAATATGTATACATGTAAGTTTAAGCATGTAAAATATATATTAAATGCTAGCACAAACCATAATATGATAAAATTCTCACTAGGTATATAATCATATCTACAAATTCTCGTAAACACTCATTTATATTATTTTTAATTTTCATTTCATGTCATTTTTAAATAGGTAACCCATGGGTGCTCGCAAATCAACCGATTAGGCCCACCTAACAAACGAGTTGGTTGGATTTGACCCATAATTAAATGGGTGGTCAAAATACCTACCCAACCCGGTATTAATCGAGTGGACCTGCATGTCAATGACCAATTTTGACATGTCTACATGTAGGGAAATGCGTGTCCACTTACTAATATTCTATATAAGCCTCCCTCATGGATAAAGCTTCCGTCAAAATTGAGGTTTGGTTTAATTTTGGAACAACAATGAGTGACCCATCTATATGAGGAAAATTCCAAAGGTATGGCTCTATTTATATTAAAAACTGTGTATTTGCCTTATATTATAATATTGTTTATAAAACAAAAAAGAACTTATTTTATATACTTGATAGGTTAATTACATTTCATTTATCATATGTATTTGAACTTAGAGTGAATATATATTACATTTTTTAGTAATGTTTGAACTGGATTATGAATGACCCAATATAAAATAACTCTGAATTCTAATCCTGACAATCTGATTCAATTTGAGATTTAGACAAACTTATTAGGATTTGAATCCAAATTAGTTCTCAATTCTAATTAATGCACTCTTAGATGCATCCATGATTGGTCTAGTTCATGTTTGAATCATTTTCTACCAAGACTATCAAAAATGGGATTGGTGGAACTATTGTTTTGATGCTTCTAACTTTTACATTTTATTTTTAAACAAATCAAATCGGATTTGGGTTGAATGGCCTACTAAAAGTCCATAGTCAATTCCAAGTTCTAAATTCAAAAATCCTCATTAGTTTGTAATCAAACAGGTGAGTAGAATTCTGGCCTGAAGTGGCTTTGGGTCTTCCTTTTAGAAAATCCGTCAGTTATTTTACCAAAATTTACCAGTATCCTGAATTTGTCAGTTCTAGTTAAGTATACAAATTCAGGTAATATGGATCTTGGACTTTACACTATGATATCCACTGGGTTTAAAATCATATTTTTAATTTGGACTTCAAATTGTCCAATCCAAAATTAACCAAACCTGGAAATTTTGACATTCTTACTTAAAAACTAAAATTCTGACAATACAGAGTGAGTTTTGTCGTTACGTCGTCATGTCAATTAGATTTATAATCACAATTTTTTCCATATTTGAATACTAATTATACAATTTGAAATTAATGTGCATAAATCATATAGCACAATATTAGGTTGGGTATTTTGTGAACCAGACGGATGCTTATCGATTGCTATCCAATCATTTTACAACCTTTAGTTTTTCATAATGTCAAAATCTACTAATATATGTTGTTTCTATTAGAGGTCATTGTAAATATAATATGTAGATTTTCATTGTATAGTTTGTGAAGTAAATGAAACTTTGACATGGTGTGACACATTTCAACATGGGTGTTCACCAAACATCTATCTAAGAAATAAGAATCATTTGTGTATGGTTTGAGTTGTGCGTGAAAAACTTTGTAGATATACGATTATATACATTTCAAAAGAGTAGACAAAACTGCACAAAAAGTTTAAATTTGTTCATTAAGTGTAAAATCTCATTATTTCATGCTTGTGTCTTATAGTGCGAAAATGGTGTTGTATACATAGCCAAATTAGATACATCAATGCATATCAGAGTATCATGTATTGCACTAAATGATGACTACACAATATTTTAATTTGTTGACTTAAATAACATAATGACTATATCTTTAATATTATATATATATATATATATATATATATATATATATATATATATATATATAATAGTGGGTTGCGGGTTCGAGGGTATGAAATTTCCCTTACCGTTACCTACTAAGATAGTAGGTTAGAGGGAAGTCGTTAGATAGGTAAAGGGTAATAAAATCATTTACCTTACCCTTCCCCTAAAGTATATGGATAAAGGATAAACAGATTTACTCTTGCCCATTGACAACCCTACATGTAGGTTGACATGTCAAATGGGTGGGTCTGGTTGGTTTTGGTTCAGCTCATTGTGGGTGCGGATAAAAAAAGAGTCACTTCTAAATGGATCATTTAAAAGTTTACCCAAACCCAATCCAGGGGGTCATGGGTCGAACCACATGTACCCATACAACTTGTAGTAAAACTCAAAGTTCTTATTAAAAATAATATAAAATATAACTTTCTATATTGCTTTGTTCATATAGATCACGTTTTATGGGTAAAACAAACTAAAACGCATAGTTTAGTATATTTCACATCAACCATAATAGAAAACTACATTTTTATTACAAATTAGAGTTTAAAATACCAATAAGTACTCAATTTTTGTTTATAATGTCAAACTAAAAGAGAAACAAATATTCACACAAAACCAAACTATTGTAATTTTAGATAAGAACAAAATATGATGATGTTATCATTTTTATCGGTAATGTTTGTTATTATTAAATATAGACAAATATTGATAAGACACATGTAAAGACATATATTCATCAATATGTATACATGTAAGTTTAAGCATGTAAAATATATATTAAATGCTAGCACAAACCATAATATGATAAAATTCTCACTAGGTATATAATCATATCTACAAATTCTCGTAAACACTCATTTATATTATTTTTAATTTTCATTTCATGTCATTTTTAAATAGGTAACCCATGGGTGCTCGCAAATCAACCGATTAGGCCCACCTAACAAATGAGTTGGTTGGATTTGACCCATAATTAAATGGGTAGTCAAAATACCTACCCAACCCGGTATTAATCGAGTGGACCTGCATGTCAATGACCAATTTTGACATGTCTACATGTAGGGAAATGCGTGTCCACTTACTAATATTCTATATAAGCCTCCCTCATGGATAAAGCTTCCGTCAAAATTCTTGGGATTGTTTCCTACTATGTGGTGTGAGGTTATTTCTAATATGATAAGTGATCATCGGGTCCAGTTATTGCATCTACAAACTAATAGAAGGAGGAGCATACCTTTCAGGTTCATTAATAGCTGGATCACACAGCCTGGTTTCAATCAGGTTGTGAGTGAGGCGTGGAAGAATGTGTTGGTGGAAGGGGCTCCTATGTATAGAGTGTATAGAAAGCTGAATGCTGTTAAGGAAGCCTTGTTGAATTGGAATAAAGTTCATGTTGGTAACTTCTCTTCGATAGCTAAAGAGTTAGAAACTGAAGCTCTTGAATTACAAAATATGGTTGACAATGATCCTAGTGATTTACAACTACAAGGCAGGTTGTCTGAAAAGAGGAAAGCTCTAAGTAAAGCTATTCTTGATGAGGAGAGTTTTCTGAGGCAGAAATCTAGAGCCATCTGGCTTAAAGAGGGTGACAGAAATTCTTCTTACTTTTATGCTACTCTCAAGACCAGAAGGATTCATAACAGCATTTATTTTCTTAATGAGGGTGACAAATCCTTTAGTAATTTGGAGGAGATTACTGACCATGTTGTGAGTTTCTACAGAAATTTATTCAACTCTTCAGATTAGAATGTTGTTCTTTGGAACCAAAAGTGGGAGCTTCCTATGCTAAATCATTCTCAAATTCATAATCTGAGTAAGAGGGTCACTAAGGAGGAAGTTGACCTGGTTGTAAATAATCTTAATGTGGATAAGGCTCCGGGTCCGGATGGTTTTAATGGAGCTTTCTTTAAGAACTGTTGGTCGATTGTTGGGGATGATGTTACCAAAGCTATTCTGAATTTCTTTGAGTCTGGGAAGCTTTTGAGAGAATGCAATAGGTCCTTTATCACTCTTATTCCAAAGGTACATGGAGCTACAAATCTCAAAGACTTCCGGCCTATTTCTCTTTATAATGTAATGTTCAAGATCATTACAAAGATTATGGCAAATAGACTTAGGGATGTGTTTCCTAGTCTGATTTCTAAAAATCAATTTGCTTTCATCAAAGGCAGAGTTATTAGTGATGCTATTCTTTTAGCAAATGAGATGTTGAGTACTTTTTCTTCGGCCAGTGGTCCTCCTGCTATGTGTGTCAAGGCCGACCTCTCTAAAGCGTATGATTCTGTGAGAAGGGACTACGTTCTTTTTTTGATGGATAAGATGAAGTTTCCCCCTTGTTGGCTGTCTTGGGTTCATGTGTGTTTTAACACTGCAACTTTTCAAGTCTTGATTAATGGTTCCCCTTCTACTCCCTTTGAGGCTTCAAATGGGGTGAGGCAGGGCGATCCTCTAGCCCCCTATCTTTTTGTTCTGGCTATGCAGGGTTTTACTTCGGTGATGGAGGCTGCTGTTAAGGAGAATTTGATCTCCCCTCTTAGGGCTTCAGATAGCTTTGGGATTTCTCACATTATTTTTGCTGATGACCTTCTCTTGTTCACTAAGGCGGATAGTAAGAATGCCCAACAGCTGGCTGAAGTGCTGGATACTTTCTATTCTATTTCGGGGTTGAGGCTCAACAACACTAAGAGTCAATTGTTCTTGAGTAAAGGAGCTGATATGCAACTGGAGAGTATCAAGAAAGCTCTTAATATTGATAGAGTGGATCTTCCGGTCAGATATTTAGGTCTTCCCCTTTTCACTGGTAGGTTGACCAAGGCGATGTGTGCTCCGATTACTGATAAGATTAAAAGGAAACTTGATACTTGGAAAGGTAATTTGCTGTCCTTTGCTGGTCGTGTGGAGTTGGTTTTATCCACCCTATCGACATATCATGTGTTTTGGTCATCAGCTTTTCCTCTCCCGAAGGCAGTGGTGCTAGATATAGAGAAACACATGAGGAACTTTATTTGGGGGGATTCAAAAGAGAGGAAACATATCCATACGGTGTCTTGGGATCAAATCTGTAAACCTAAGGAGGAAGGAGGTCTTGGAGTTCGGTTGGTGGAGGACTGGTCTAAGGCTGGTCTGCTGAAGAATTTGTGGGATGTAGCCAATAGAAAAGATTCTTTGTGGGTGAAATGGCTGCACGAAAAATACATAAAACAAGATTCCATTTGGTCTGTGGGGTGCAAGTCTACTGCCCCATGGATGTGGAGGAAGCTGTTGAGTTCAAGGAATATGTTGAAGGCTAATTTGGAGTTTCGTGTTGGGAATGGTAAAACTTTTCATTTCTGGAATGACCCGTGGCTTCATGGCAAAAGGAAGATGCTGGATTTATGTGATGATCATATGATCCTTCGCATGGGTAAAGGTCCTAATTGTAGTATTGCCTCGTGTGTTTTGGACAGCAACTGGAATTTGCCTAACATCAGAGGTATTGATGTGATTCGCACTGCTGTTAGTGGTATGAAGGACCTTATTGATGATGAGGACCATATTCTATGTGATGGGAAGCGTGAGTTCAAGATCAAAGATGGCTGGAAGATTTCTAGAAGGAGTGGAAGGAAGGTCAATTGGGCTAGTTGGGTCTGGAAAGCCAAATTTCCGAGAAGTACTTCTTGTTTTCTTTGGAAATGCTTCCTTAACAAAGTTCCCACTTGCGATTATATGAAAAGAGCTGGGTTTTCTATGGCTACAAGGTGTGCTCTTTGCTGTAATGAGGAGGAGGGTTTGCACCATTTGCTGTTTGAGTGTACGTTTGGGTCTGTTTTGTGGAACGCTTTCAAAGGGAGCTATGGGGTTCAGCCTAGCTCTTTGAGCGACTTGCTGCAGTTTTCTGGAGAGGAAAAAACGGCTGCTGGTCTGATTATACAGAAGATCTGGTTGGCAAGGAATGTGAGGATTTTTGGGGGCGCTAACAGGAGTTCTATAGATATTTGGAGTGTTGTTTGCATAGATACGAGAGCTTTACACACTTAAAGCTGTACAGATAGTCTTTTTTGTTGTCAGCTGTTCTTTTTCTCTATCTTGCTGTTCTTCTTTTTTTTCTTTGGGCGTTGGCCTATGCACTGTATATATTCCGTTTTTTTGGTCAGTTAATGGAAGGAGTGGCACGCTGGGTTCATCAAAAAAAAAAAAGCTTCCGTCAAAATTGAGGTTTGGTTTAATTTTGGAACAACAATGAGTGACCCATCTATACGAGGAAAATTCCAAAGGTATGGCTCTATTTATATTAAAAACTGTGTATTTGCCTTATATTATAATATTTTTTATAAAACAAAAAGAACTTATTTTATATACTTGATAGGTTAATTACATTTCATTTATCATATGTATTTGAACTTAGAGTGAATATATATTACATTTTTTAGTAATGTTTGAACTGGATTATGAATGACCCAATATAAAATAACTCTGAATTCTAATCCTGACAATCTGATTCAATTTGAGATTTAGACAAACTTATTAGGATTTGACTCCAAATTAGTTCTCAATTCTAATTAATGCACTCTTAGATGCATCCATGATTGGTCTAGTTCATGTTTGAATCATTTTCTACCAAGACTATCAAAAATGGGATTGGTGGAACTATTGTTTTGATGCTTCTAACTTTTACATTTTATTTTTAAACAAATCAAATCGGATTTGGGTTGAATGGCCTACTAAAAGTCCATAGTCAATTCCAAGTTCTAAATTCAAAAATCTTCATTAGTTTGTAATCAAACAGGTGAGTAGAATTCTGGCCTGAAGTGGCTTTGGGTCTTCCTTTTAGAAAATCCGTCAGTTATTTTACCAAAATTTACCAGTATCCTGAATTTGTCAGTTCTAGTTAAGTATACAAATTCAGGTAATATGGATCTTGGACTTTACACTATGATATCCACTGGGTTTAAAATCATATTTTTAATTTGGACTTCAAATTGTCCAATCCAAAATTAACCAAACCTGGAATTTTTGACATTCTTACTTAAAAACTAAAATTCTGACAATACAGAGTGAGTTTTGTCGTTACGTCGTCATGTCAATTAGATTTATAATCACATTTTTTTCCATATTTGAATACTAATTATACAATTTGAAATTAATGTGCATAAATCATATAGCACAATATTAGGTTGGGTATTTTGTGAACCAGACGGATGCTTATCGATTGCTATCCAATCATTTTACAACCTTTAGTTTTTCATAATGTCAAAATCTTTTAGAACCAAAACCAACCAGACCCACCCATTTGACATGTCAACCTACAGGTAGGGTTGTCAATGGGCAAGAGTAAATCTGTTTATCCTTTATCCATATACTTTAGGGGAAGGGGAAGGGTAAATAATTTTATTACCCTTTACCTATCTAACGACTTCCCTCTAACCTACTATCTTAGTAGGTAACGGTAAGGGAAATTTCATGACTTTGTCTATTGTTAGTTTTGCTGCTTCCACGATGAGAGTTGTCTCTATTCATAATAGCTTGCACTGGAAAGACTATCTCAATTATCCTACAATTAACAAGCATATACATTGATTCATCAAACTTACATGTTAGAACACTTAAATGTGAGCATAAGTAACATGGTTAAATATTTTTAATATACCTGATGAAGGGATTCTTCATTCATGAGTAATTATCCATGTTGTTACGGAACTCTATGTCTGGAATAAGCACAAGTGAGAGATATAATTATGCTCTGCTCCAGGCCTAAAACTAATAGGTGTGGCAACATCGAATGTGCTTGTCCTCCGGTTGGCCATCGTCTGCATCAATTGTGTCGTATCCACAACATGAATCATTCATCACTCAACATTAGAAAAATAAGACATGTTAGTTTATGTAATCACATGTTGATATCTTAGTGTTGGATCTGCCCTTAGAAATTAATATTGAGAAAAGGAGCACTCCATTAATCGTGTAGGTCATGTGTAAGTACATAATCACGTTACAAAAACTATTAGTTTTGTAAAAACCAATATTTAGAGTTGACCTCTTGCACGTCACTAGTAGCGGTTAAACAAGTTTGACATGATTTACTTATGGTGCACTCTCCCTTTTAAGAGATGCTCTTCGTTTTAGATTATGCAAGAAGTGTATCTTGCAGCAGAACTTGGACGTAGCATGTGCTCATCTTTACAATAACAATTGATTTCATAAAAATATCATGTACAAATCTATTAGACAAATGGGAAGATGACCATTTCATAATTTAGTTTTTGGTGTTGGTATATATTTCAAAAAGGTGGATGATGATAGCTTGAAGTATATTCGGTAACTGATTGCAATACCTTTTGATATGTAGCCGATGCCAACATGATAGCAGCCAAACTCCAGGATGTGTATTAATTTTCAACCATCCTTGATGACGAACATAACCACGGTATTGAAGCAAGAATTTCAGTTAACTAATGAATGGAACTGCAAGATTATCACATGTTAACTACGCATGGTTATTATTTAAGAATAGTGAATACATAACATTAAAAAAGATGATATATTTAGAAAAGCGAGACTTTTTATCACATTGCGAATTGCACGGATCGTCAGTAGGAAGGGAAGCTGTGAGAAGAAAGGTTCTAGGGAGAAGCAACTAGAGGAAATAGAGAAGAACTTATTGAACGAAAATCGTAGGGATAGAGAAATACGGCTGAGACTGCAACCTCAAGTTGTGGCACAAGTCCTCGCTCTACAGCTGACACCCTACCCATGAGAAAGCATAAATGTCAGAAATTCGCAGCCAACCTGGCGAATGCAGACCAACTTCTACTACCGAAATTGACAGCTACACACCCAAAAAAAATGTAACATATGGGGGTAAGGGTAACCGTCTCCCACACCCGTACTGCTGGAGAACACCAACTGATGCTACAAGCCGCTGTCAGAAATCCACGTGCCTATAATTGATGGTGGATTTGGAAGTGAAGTCTCGAAACTCCCTTACAGAAACGAGACCCACCCATTCCAAACCCAGAAAATTTGGAAGTGAAGTCTCGCGCCCAACATTGCTACGTCGAGGCAGAAGGGACTGGAGCGACACCAAAGGGAAGGAGGCGCTCAACGGCAGCCGCCACTCTCCCCGAGTGCGGCTGGGACGTGGTGCCCTATGTTGGAAAAAAGCTGGTGTGACAGCTGGATAAGTTCCTGGGTGCCAGCTGTGTTGAGTAGGCGTCAAGTAAAAAAAAGGAAAAAGGTGGAAATAGTGTAGCTACTTAGGAGTCTAAATAGGGAGAACGTGATGTTCGTTCTGTTAGTGGTAGCCCATATATAGGATCTATTCCTTCGAGTCCTCTTTATGTTGGTCTGTTATAAATAGACGGATAATTGCAATGAAATAAACATAGCTTCTAAGCCTTCCACCATCGGCATCGTCTTCTACCTTAGTTTCACTGTGATTTCCGTCGACTCGACTGGGCTAAGTCCTTCAGGTGGTATCAGAGCAAACTTGGTGCTTTGCAATACACGATGGCATGCGAGACTAGCTCCGATGGAGTCAAAGAAAGCTCCGTATCTATGAAGTATCCCATGCTCACCAAGACAAATTATCCGACGTGGGTAATGAAGATGAAAGCCAACATGCGCGCCCAAGGAGTCTGGGCCGCAGTTGAACCAGCAGCCGGAGCAGCCGCTATGGAGGAGAAGATCGACCAAATGGCCCTCGCGGTCATTTATCAGGCGATACCGGAGGATATGATGCTTCAGCTGTCCGGGAAAGAGACAGCACGAAACGCCTGGGAGGCGCTCAAGACCGTCCACGTCGGCGTGGAGCGCGTCAAGGAAGTGAAACTCCAAGCTTTGCGCTGGGAGTTCGAGAACCTGCGGATGGGGGAAGCCCAGCAGGTGGACGATTATGCTGGAAAGCTGTCCGGCATCGTCAACCAGATCTGATCCCTCGGGGAGAAGATGGAGGAGAGCTACGCCGTTAAAAAATTACTCTGAAGCGTGCCCCCTAAATACCTACAGAGCGCCGCCACCATGGAGCAATTTGGGGACCTGAAGACGATGCAGGTTGACGAAGTAATTGGGGCCTTGAAGGCTCACGAGGAGAGGTATCGCGACTATGATGGTCGCCAAGAGCAACTCTTACTCGCGAAAAGGGAGCACAAGCCGGAGCCAAAGGTCACGCGCGGGGAGGAGCAATCTTGCTCCAATACTTGAGGACGAGGTCGCGACAACCCACGAGGTCGCGGGAGAGGACGCGGAAGAGGTCGAGGAGGCAGAAGCGACTCAAACAACACAAGGCAGGACCCCAGGCAGGGTGATCCGCCTCGCGAGGTCGTGCGTGACCGGAGTCGGGTACGTTGCTTCCATTGCAACGCACTCGGTCACTATGCCTCTGATTGTAGGGGCAAAAGGCAGGGAGACGAAGCAAATCTCCTGAGGGCGCAGGATGATGAACCAACCATGCTTATGGCCAACACAATCAGTGAAGAGGTTCTATTGAACGAAGATAGCATTATGACTGATGCCTATACAAGTGGTAGCGGAAGCACCCACCCACATGTCAGGAAGGAGAGAAAAAATTCACGCACTCAGCCTGAGCATCCACAGATGAGTCAAATTCGGGGACGAATCCACTATGGAGATCAAGGGAAAAGGAACAGTCATGCTCCGTTTCGACAACGGCGAGCAAAGACTGCTAAAGCATGTGTATTACATCTCGATCCTTGAGAGAAACATCATCAGCATAGGGCAATTGACGGAGCAAGGGAGCACGATCACCTTGAAAGGTGCGTTCCTCTAGTTGTACGACAGGTCCGGGAAGCTGCTGATGAAGGTACATCGATCTCAAAACCGCTTATACAAAGTCGAAATCGAATCAGGGGAACATTTATGCTTGGCGATAAGCACCTCGGACGAGGCATGGCTATGGCATGCCCGCTTGGGGCACGTGAATTTTCAATCACTGAAAGCAATGGGGGACAAGGGGATGGTGGCAGGTCTTCCGCGAATCAGCCACCCAAACCAGGTCTGTGAGGTCTATCTCGCAGCCAAATAGGCCCGCCTGCATTTCCCCAGTGAAGCATCACACAGAGCCCCAAGCCGCCTGGACTTGATCCATGTTGATATGTGCGGACCCATATCGCCGGAGACACCGTCTCACAATAGGTACTTTTTATTACTTGTTGATGACTGCACTCGGTTCATGTGGACGCATGTAATTAAGTCCAAAGATGAAGCACTAGAAGCATTCAAGGTGTTCAAGAATGCAGTCGAGAAGGAGACAAGGCTTAAAGTTCAAATCTTATGAACCGATCGAGGAGGAGAATTTCTTTCCTCATGTTTCACCAGGTACTGTGAAGACGAAGGGATACACCGCCATACCACAGCCCCCTACACTCCGCAGAAGAATGGGGTGGTGGAACGACGGAACCGCACGATCATGGGGACAGCGCACAGCTTGATGAAGGGTATGCAAGTCCCCGCACATCTATGGGGAGAAGCGGTACGACATGCGGTGTACCTCCTAAATCGGTCAGAAACCAAGAGTTTGAACGAGATCACTCCGTATGAAGCCTGGATGGGAAGGAAGCCTCATCTCGCACATCTCAGGGTGTTTGGCTGCACCGCACATATGAAGACACCAGGGTTCCACTTGAAGAAACTTGAAGATCGAAGCAGAAGGGTGGTCTACCTTGGCGTTGAACCAGGTAGCAAAGCACACCGATTGTATGACCCTATTAATCGGAAGGTATGCGTTAGCTAAGATGTTGTCTTCTACGAAGGGAGGAGCTGGTCTTGGAGCAAGCAGCTGCAGGAGTCATCTACACCTGAAACTTTCAGTATGGATGCACCCTTTGCAATCGGAGATGAACAACCTGCAAATTATGAGGTCACTGATGTAGGTCCGCTAACACCACATTCATCACGAAACTCATCTTCTCGATCGTCTCCTCTTATCTATGGCTCGTCCCACCACACTCAGGCCTCTCCACCAAGTGTCAGTAGTACCTTAAGCGAGTCGGGACCCGTTCGATTCCACTCACTAGAAGAAATCTACCAAGACATAGAGATATTGGAGGATGGTGGCCAATTATTACTCATAGACGAACAAGATCCTACTGACTATTCGCAGGCCGTGAAAGAGGAAGTGTGGCAACAAGCCATGGCAAAGGAGATCGAAGCCATCGAGAAGAATGGTACTTGGTTACTAACTGATCTCCCTGCAGGTCACAAACCTATCGGCTTAAAGTGGGTATTCAAGACGAAGAAGGATTCACAGGGGCACATACTCAAGCATAAAGCAAGACTAGTAGCAAAGGGATATGTCCAACAACACGACATCGACTATGATGAAGTCTTTGCCCCTGTAGCTCAAATGGAGACAATCCGACTTATCCTAGATCTTGCGGCTCACCGTGGATGGAAGGTCCACCATCTGGATGTCAAATCCGCCATCCTAAATGGTGATTTGAAGGAGGATGTGTACGTCTCCCAGCCAGAAGGATTTATCAAAAGAGGACGGGAACAATAAGTGCTCAAGCTGCAGAAGGCCCTTTATGGGCTCCGTCAAGCCCCGCGTGCGTGGAACACGAAACTGGAATCCAGTCTCTGGCAATTCAAATTCGACAAATGCACTCATGAACAAGTAGTGTACATTCTCCGAAGGGAGGAGGAAATGCTGATCATCGGGGTCTATGTAGATGACCTGATCGTCACTATCTCCAGCCTGGTCGAAGTATCGCACTTCAAAGCATAGATGCAGTCAAAGTTTGACATGAGCGACTTGGGCTTGTTATCTCACTACCTGGGAATTGAAGTCTCGCAACAAACGGATTGCGTCACTCTAAAACAGATAGCCTACGCAAAATGAATCCTAGATTCATAAGGATTGCTCGATTGCAATCCAACTAAGATTCCCACGGAACCAAAACTCAAGCTCAGAAAGGATCCTGATGGACAGGCAGTAGATAACACAAAATTTCGAAGCCTCATAGGAAGCCTTCGATATCTACTCCACACCAGACCAGATATCACGTTCTCGGTCGGAGTTATCAGTCACCATGTGGAAAGGCCAACCTCCTTGCACCAGCAGGCGGCAAAGCAAGTACTCCGATACCTAAAGGGAACTTTGCACCATGGCTTGGTCTACAGGCGATGCAATGAAGAAGAAAGGGTGCTTGGTTACTCTGACGGTGACCTAGCAGGCGACATCGATGACCGAAGAAGCACCAGCGGCATGGAGTTCTACCTGAACCAAAACCTGATCACATGGAACTCGCATAAACAGAAGAGTGTGACACTTTCTTCTTGTGAAGCTGAGTTCATGGCCGCTACTGCTGCGGCATGCCAAGCAATCTGGCTTAGAAACCTACTGGGTGAAATTCTGAACCGGGACATCAAACCAGTACGACTACTGGTTGATAACAAATCAGCTATTGAGTTGATGAAGAATCCCGTCTTCCACGGAAGAAGCAAACATATCGAAACGAGGTTTCATTTCATCAGAGAAAGCATCGAAAAAGGACTGATATCAGTGGACTACGTTTGCACTGACAAGCAAAAGGCGGATCCATTCACAAAACCCCTTGGACGATTGAAGTTTGCCGAAATGATCGAGACACTGGGGATGGAAGTTCTTGACGCAGATAAACCAGCTTAAGCATGAGACTGTTGGAAATAAGCTGGTCTGACAGCTGGATAGGTTCCTGGGTGCCAGCTGTGTTGAGTGGGCGTCAAGTAAAAAAAAGGAAAAAGGTGGAAGTAGTGTAGCTACTTAGGAGTCTAAATAGGGAGAACGTGATGTTCGTTCTGTTAGTGGTAGCGCATGTATAGGATCTATTCCTTCGAGTCCTCTTTCTATTGGTCTGTTATAAATAGAAAGATAATTGCAATGAAATAAACATAGCTTCCAAGCCTTCCACCATCGGCATCGTCTTCTACCTTAGTTTCATTGTGATTGCCATCGACTCGACTGGGCTAAGTCCTTCAGGTGGTATCAGAGCAAACCTGGTGCTTTGCAATACACGATGGAAGGCGAGACTAGCTCCGATGGAGTCAAAGAAAGCTCCGTATCTCTGAAGTATCCCATGCTCACCAAGACAAATTACCCGACGTGGGTAATGAAGATGAAAGCTAACATGCGCGCCGAAGGAGTCTGGGCCGCAGTTGAACCAGCAGCCGGAGTAGCCGCTGTGGAGGAGAAGATTGACCAAATGGCCCTCGCGGTCATTTATCAGGCGATACCAGAGGATACGATGCTTCATCTGTTCGGGAAAGAGATAGCACGAGACGCCTGGGAGGCACTCAAGACCGTCCACGTCGGCGTGGAGCGCGTCAAGGGAGTGAAACTCCAAGCTTTGCGCTGGGAGTTCGAGAACCTGCGGATGGGGGAAGCCCAGTAGGTGGACGATTATGCTGGAAAGATGTCCGGCATCGTCAACCAGATCCAATCCCTCAGGGAGAAGATGGAGGAGAGCTATGTCGTTAAAAAATTACTCCGAAGCGTGCCTCCTAAATACCTACAGATCGCCGCCACCATGGAGCAATTTGGGGACCTAAAGACGATGCAGGTTGACGAAGTAATTGGGGCCTTGAAGGCTCATGAGGAGAGGTATTGCGACTATGATGGTCGCCAAGAGCAACTCTTACTCATGAAAAGGGAGCACAAGCCGAAGCCAAAGGTCACACGCGAGGAGGAGCAATCTTGCTCCAATACTCGAGGACGAGGTCGCGGCAACCCACGAGGTCGCGGGAGAGGACGCGGAAGAGGCCGAGGAGGCAGAAGCGACTCAAACAACACAAGGCAGGACCCCAGACAGGGTGATCCGCCTCGCGAGGTCATGCGTGACAGGAGTCGGGTACGTTGCTTCCATTGCAACACACTCGGTCACTATGCCTCTGATTGTAGGGGCAAAAGGTAGGGAGACGAAGCAAATCTCCTGAGGGCGCAGGATGATGAACCAACCCTGCTTATGGCCAACACAATTAGTGAAGAGGTTCTATTGAATGAATATAGCATTATGCCTGATGCCTATACAAGTGGTAGCGGAAGCACCCACCCACATGTCAGGAAGGAGAGAAAAATTTCACACACTCAGCCTGAGCGTCCACGGACGAGTCAAATTCGGGGACGGATCCACTGTGGATATCAAGGGAAAAGGAACAGTCATGGTCTGTTTCGACAACGGCGAGCAAAGACTGCTAAAGGATGTGTATTACATCCCGAGCCTTGAGAGCATTATCATCAACATAGGGAAATTGACAGAGCAGGGGAGCACGATCACCTTGAAAGGTGCGTTCTTCTGGTTGTACGACAGGTCCGGGAAGCTGCTAATGAAGGTACATCGATCTCAAAACTGCTTATACAAAGTCGAAATCGAATCAGGGGAACATTTATGCTTGGCGATAAGCACCTCGGACGAGGCATGGCTATGGCATGCCCGCTTGGGGCACGTGAATTTTCAATAACTGAAATCAATGGGGGACAGGGGGATGGTGGCATGTCTTCCACGAATCAGCCACCCAAACCAGGTCTGCGAGGTCTGTCTCGCAGCCAAACATGCCCGCCTGCATTTCCCCAGTGAAGCATCACACAGAGCCCCAAGCCGCCTGGACTTGATCCATGCTGATCTGTGCGGACCCATATCGCCGGAGACACCGTCTCACAACAGGTACTTTTTATTACTTGTTGATGACTGCACTCGGTTCATGTGGACTCATGTAATTAAGTCCAAAGATGAAGCACTAGAAGCATTCAAGGTGTTCAAGAATGCAGTCGAGAAGGAGACAGGGCTTAAAGTTCAAATCTTATGAACCGATCGAGGAGGAGAATTTATTTCCTCACGTTTCACCAGGTACTGTGAAGACGAAGGGATACGCTGCCAAACCACAGCCCCCTACACACCGCAGCAGAATGGGGTGGTGGAACGACGGAACCGCATGGTCATGGGGACAGCGCGCATCCTGATGAAGGGTATGCAAGTCCCCGCACATCTATGGGGAGAAGCAGTACGACATGCGGTGTACCTCCTAAATCGGTCAGCAACCAAGAGTTTGAACGAGATCACTCCGTATGAAGCCTCGACGGGAAGGAAGCCTCATCTCGCACATCTCAGGGTGTTTGGCTGCACCGCACATATGAAGACACCAGGGTTCCACTTGAAGAAACTTGACGATCGAAGCAGAAGGGTGGTCTACCTTGGCATTGAACCAGATAGCAAAGCACACCGATTGTATGACCCTATTAATCGGAAGGTATGCATTAGCCGAGATGTTATCTTCGACGAAGGGAGGAGCTGGTCTTGGAGCAAGCAGCTGCAGGAGTCATCTACACCTGAAACTTTCAGTATGGATGCACACTTTGCAATCGGAGATGATCAACCTGCAAATTATGAGGTCGCTGATGTAGGTCCGCTAACACCACAGTCATCACAAAACTCATCTGCTCGATCATCTCCACTTATCTCTGGCTCGTCCCACCACACTCAGGTCTCTCCACCAAGTGCCAGCAGTACCTCAAGCGAGTCGGGACCCGTTCGATTCAGCTCACTAGAAGAAATCTACCAAGACACAGAGATCACTACTACAGAAATAGCATTCAGTGTCACTTTTCTGGGCGTCGGTTATTAAGGAAAACCAACGCCTTATATGTTAGGCGTCGGTTGTTTAAGCAAACTGACGTCTATATTCGAAGACCAGCCAGACACGGGTACCGCTTTGTATTCAGCGTCGGTTGTTTATAACAAACTGACGCTGAAAGTCGGCCGCGAAATCCAAATTTTGATCAAAAAAATAGTGTCATTTTCAGCGTCGGTCATGTAGGTATAAACCGACGCCTATGTGCGATGAAAATTTGTGCGAAAAGTGTCACTTTCAGCGTCGGTTATCCGTTTATAACCGACGCTGAAGGTGGTTCCCACCAAACAATTTCATGAAAATATCGTCCAATTGGACGTCGGTTGTTGCAAACAACCGACGCTAAAGATGTTTAGGTTGTTTAAAACAACCGACGCTATTTGGGAACTTATACTCCGCGATCGCCCGACTCTTCCCCTTTCTTCTGTTTTATTGCGAGCAATTACCCTATTTCTCTGTTGCCGGCGATTTCTCTCCGGCGATTTCTTCTCCAGCGCCATTTCTCCGGCTATTTCTTCTCTGGCGCCCCCTTCTCCGGCGCCCCCTTCTCCGCCACCACTCCTCCTTCTCCACGCCCCCTTCTCCGTCGCCCCTGCTGCCCGCCCCTGCTGCTCCAAGCGCCTGAGGCCGCCGCCACGCCTGACGCTTCGGCGCCGCCTGGTGCTTTTCCACCGTCGTCGCGCCGCCGCAACCACCGCCAGAGCCACCGGAGCTGCTAGCTGCTCCTCCACCGCCGTCGCTGCTAGCTACTTCTCCAGCCAGAGCCACCGGAGCCTCTGCCTTCTTCCCTCTGACAAGGTTGGTCTTCCCGCTGCTAGCTGCTCTGCTTTTTTATGCATCGATCAAATTGTTGTGATAAAAATGCATGTAATGTATTTGATTAGAGTTAATCTAATCAGGATGTTCATAATAATGGTATGTTAAATATGATGATTAGGGATAAATATAATGTATAGTACACAAATATTAGATGATATTCAAGAAAAACCTAGTTTGATGAGCATGTTGTTAATCATGTTAATTATGATTCTTCTATATATTCTGATGTCATTATATAATTATGTGATCCCAACATATTAAATTGAATTAGAATGATTACATGAATTATAGGGTTTTAAAGTTGATAAACATGTACATGCGGAAATAGGGTTATTAAACCAATGGTTATAACATAGTATGATCTTAATCTGATCTGGATGTTCATAATAATGTAGTATGTTAAATATGATGATTAGGGATACATATAATGTCTAGTAAAGATTCCTAGACCTTTTGTTTGAAACTATTGATTTCTTGATTTATTATTTAATAATGCTCTGTTGATTAGGATTAACCATGTTGACTGTACTTTATAGACATTTATTATATATAAGAATGACAACACATGTATTTGTTGGCCTAGAAACCCGTCCAAGATTGACTCATTAGCAGTAAATCTTGGATAGTCCCCAGTTTGGGACTGTTCTTGAACACCTAATCTCACTTAGGATGTAAGTGTATAATGTGTATTGGGTTTTCGAGAAAATTTTGGTAGCATTTCCCCGTTTGTTCTCTAAGTACATATGTACTTAGAGAACAGTGGGGAAATGCTGCCGAAATTTTCTTGAAAACCCAATACACATTATACACTTACTAGTGAGATTAGGTGTTCAAGGATGGGATAGGTGGTACACATTTATTATATATAAGAATGACATCAAATGTGTTTGTTGGCCTAGAAACCCATCCAAGATTGACTCATTAGGAGTAAATCTTGGATAGTCCCCGGTTTGGGACTGTTCTTGAACACCTAATCTCACTTAGGATGTAAGTGTATAATGTGTATTGGGTTTTCGAGAAAATTTCGGTAGCATTTCCCCGTTTGTTCTCTATGTACATATGTACTTAGAGAACAGTGGGGAAATGCTGCCGAAATTTTCTTGAAAACCCAATACACATTATACACTTACTAGTGAGATTAGGTGTTCAAGGATGGGATAGGTGGTACACATTTATTATATATAAGAATGACATCAAATGTGTTTGTTGGCCTAGAAACCCGTCCAAGATTGACTCATTAGGAGTAAATCTTGGATAGTCCCCAGTTTGGGACTGTTCTTGAACACCTAATCTCACTTAGGATGTAAGTGTATAATGTGTATTGGGTTTTCGAGAAAATTTCGGCAGCATTTCCCCGTTTGTTCTCTAAGTACATATGTACTTAGAGAACAGCGGGGAAATGCTGCCGAAATTTTCTTGAAAACCCAATACACATTATACACTTACTAGTGAGATTAGGTGTTCAAGGATGGGATAGGTGGTACACATTTATTATATATAAGAATGACATCACATTATACACTTAGGATGTAAGTGTATACCCTAATCTTTTCCTAATATATACTTGTTTCCTAATATATACTTGTTTTCTCTGATCATAGAATGGATAGATCATGGATGTCCATTCGTAATCGTTGCACCCCAGAGTTTATATCTGGTCTTGATCAGTTTATTAGATTTGCCGAGGAACATAGGAAAAAACCTACAGATAGGTTCTACTGTCCATGTAGGCATTGCGGTAACAACTTGAAAGTCAACACTGGTGAGGAAATCAAAAGTCATGTCATGTGCAACGGGATTGTACAAGGCTATACAGAATGGCACTGGCATGGAGAGATTTCAAAATTGAAACCAGTAGATGTCGATAGCAGTGCTTGGGTGGAAGAAGAAATTGCCTCCGATGACGTAAATGTGAACGAACCAGTTCCAGCAGACATCGTTGATGCGATGCTGGATAGTTGTAGGGTAGAGCACACCGATCCACCTCCTATCTTTAGAAACATTGTGCATGATGCTGAGATACCTTTATACACAGGCTGTGCTAAGTTTACGAAGCTTAGCGCTGTGTTGAGATTGTATAAGTTGAAAGCTAACAATAGATGGAGCGACAAAAGCTTCACTTCATTGTTGACTTTGTTGAAAGAAATGCTTCCTGAAGGAAACGAGCTGCCAATCTCAACATACCAGGTAAAGAAAATGGTGTGCCCAATGGGAATGGAGGCCAAGAAGATACACGCATGCCCGAATGATTGTGTATTATTTCAAAAGGACTATGTAGATTTGAAAGATTGTCCAAAATGTGGTGCGTCACGGTATAAATTGACGACTTCGGGGGAGTCCAAAACTGGTTCTCCTGCCAAGGTGTTGTGGTATCTACCTATAATATCACGGTTTCAACGCTTGTTTGCAAATCCGAAAGATGCGAAGAATTTAAGGTGGCATGCAGATGTTAAGAAAAATAATGATGGGATCCTGCGACATGCGTCTGATTCCCCACAGTGGAAGAAGATTGATCTATTGTACCCCAAATTTGGTGAAGAAGATAGGAATCTAAGACTTGGGCTTTGTACAGATGGGATGAATCCGTACGGGACATTGAGCAGCCAACATAGCACTTGGCCAGTCATGCTTGTTATATACAATCTTCCTCCCTAGATGTGTATGAAAAATAAGTACGTTATGTTGTCATTGTTGATATCGGGCCCTAAACAACCCGGAAATGATATCGATGTTTATCTTGAACCTTTGATTGATGACTTAAAGAAACTTTGGGCTGAAGGTGTGATGACCTATGATGCTTCAGCAAGAGAGACATTTCGTTTGCACGCTATGTTGTTTTGCACTATTAATGACTTTCCAGCATATGGGAATTTGTCTGGATATAGTGTCAAAGGAGCTAAAGCGTGTCCTATATGTGAAGAAAACACTGATTCAATAAGACTAAAACATGGAGGCAAGACTGTATATCTTGGTCATCGAAGGTTTCTTTCAAAATTCCATCCGTATCGTAGGAAGCGCAAAGCATTCAATCGATGGAATGATGAACGGAGTGCACCTAAACCTATACCAGGGGATGTTGTTTATGAAAGAGTAAAAGACATTGTCAATGAATTTGGTAAGAAATCACAATGTAGTATGGCCACACGGAGTGACAATTCTTCATTCAAGAAGAAGTTAATATTTTGGGATCTTCCTTATTGGAGTTCTTTGACAGTCAGGCATTGTATCGATGTAATGCACGTTGAGAAAAATGTCTGTGATAGCATCATTGGTACTCTGTTAAATATACCAGGTAAGACTAAAGATGGGATAAAATCCAGACTGGACCTACGTGAAATGGGAATAAGGTCAGAATTAACAGAATTACGTGAAATGGGTAGTAAAAGAACATACTTACCTCCCGCTTGTTACACGTTGTCTAGAAAGGAGAAGAAAACTTTTTGTGAATGCTTGGTAAATGTTAAGGTGCCACATGGTTACTCATCCAACATCCATAGATTGGTATCAATGAAAGATCTGAAGTTGATAGGTCTTAAATCTCATGATTGTCACACTCTAATGCAACAAATATTACCCGTGGCAATTCGATCTATATTGCCGAAGCATGTAAGGTTTGCAATTACCAGACTTTGTTTCTTTTTCAACAGTCTATGCAGTAAAGTTATTGACCCTGATACTCTCGATAATTTGCAAAGAGGAGTGGTTGTTACCCTATGTCAGCTTGAGATGTATTTCCCTCCTTCGTTCTTTGATATCATGGTACATCTTGTTGTCCACTTGACTAGGGAAGTGAAAATGTTGGGACCAGTTTTCTTGCATTGGATGTATCCCTTTGAACGATACATGAGCATTTTTAAAGGTGATGTTCAAAACCGTTATCGGCCTGAAGGGAGTATTATTGAAGGTTATGTGGCGAGAGAGGTTATGGATTTTTGCAATGACTTTCTCAGTGGTAATGACACTCCTGATAATGACAAGAATATTGAGGAGGGCAAAGGAATTTTGGGATCACGGGTGAAAGTAATCAGCCGTGAGCAGTTGGAACAAGCTCACTTGTATATTTTACACAATATGGACGAAGTGAGTGTTTATATCGAAGAACATACCAATTTCATAAAGAGACAACATCCTCGAGAAAGTTCAATGTGGCTTGCTATAGAGCATAATAAGGCTTTTACTAAGTGGTTTGAAGATAAAGTCTTACATCAACTATCTCAAACACCAAATGATATTACAGAAACTATCAAATGCCTCGCCTTTAAACCAAAACCGAATGTTATGTCTTATGAAGGGTTTGACATTAATGGATTCGCATATTACACAAAGCGCCAAGATGATAAGAGTGTCGTCCAAAATAGTGGGGTCACTCTTCAAGCATCGACTATGTACTTTGCAAGTGCAAAGGATAAGAGTCCACGTGAAGCTAAAATGTCATATTACGGTGTCATTGAGGACATTTGGGAGTTTGACTACATAGATTTCAAAATTTCGCTCTTTAAATGTAATTGGGTTGATAACACCAAAGGAGTTATAGTGGATGAATTGGGTTTCACTTTGGTGAACTTTGAAAAGAATGGCGAGAAGGGTGAACCATTCATATTGGCATCACAGGCGAAACAAATATTCTATATCGATAATCCTGTGAATGATAAATGGTCGGTTGTTCTTCATGGTAAAAGACAATTCATTGAAGATCCTATAGATGAAGAAGAGTACTATGATAAGTATGATGACTCCAGTCCATTCTCAGTTGGGTTGCCAACTCCACAAAATATTGAAGCTAATGATGACTTATATGTGCGCGGAGATCACAATGAAGGATTGTTAATTGATAAAAGATCACAATTTTAGAGACAAGTATGTTTATACAAATGCTAAATATTTGCCTTTTTCTAGTTAATACAAATGCTAAATGTTTGCCTTTTTCTAGTTAATACAAATGCTAAATGTTTGCCTTTTTAATGACATTTTCAGATGGCTGACCATGATGAGCATGATGTCCATGATGAGCATGAAGTCCATGATGAGCATGCTTTCCATGACGAGCATGGCGAGGATACCAATGTAAGTTCTAAAAACATATCCTGTATTTCTATAAAATTCATTATCTTCTAGTTATGTCATATATCCTATATTTCTATATTGGGCTAATTTAGTGTGTTTATTTTTGTCAAATTTTAGGTTGATGATGTACATGTACCCACTGAAGCACTGGAGCAACTTGATGTGCAGCACCAAACACTTAACAAGAAAAGGGCATCACTCTGTTGAAGAAGTTATTAGCGCTAAGTGGTAGTGGATCCAAATTGGTGGTGGAGTTTGATAATGGAGGAAATGCAATTGGAGTGAACCACAATAATTTTGTAAACTATCTTGGGTGTACCACTCGGAGCCATTGTGGTGTTAAGTATGATAATTGGCATAAAGTTCCTCAAGGGAAAAAAGACTTGATATGGAAGGATTTATGTGTGAGTTATTATTATTTGCAATTCTATTTTGTAGATTAGAAATTCTATTATTTGCAATTCTGTTTTGGATACTAGTTAATAACATTTCTATTTTACAGAATCTGTTTGCATTGGATGAGAAGTTGCATCGTAAAAGTGTGATGCAATGCGCTGGAAAGATGCTTAGGAATTATAGGACAAATCTAAACAGAGAATACATAAAAGAGGGTGATAAGAAGAAGAAATCAGCCCTTGAACAATGGAACTTCTTGGACAAAGAAGATTGGGACAATTTTGTTGCTTCAAGAAAATCTGAAGAATTCAAGGTATTAGGCGTCACTCCCAATTTAATTAATATACATTGTATTCACCTATTCAAGATTAACATTTAGTGCTACTAACCAAATCATTAATGTGCATACTAACTAGGCCCTCAGTGACGCACAAAAAGCAAGGCGTGCACTGAATGTGCATGACCACACTATGGGTCCAAAAGGCTATGCAAGTGTTCGCCAAAGACTACAGGAGGAGTCTGCGGCTACTCAGCAGTCTGCTGCTACTCAGGAGTCTGCTCCTACTCAGGAGTCTGCCACACCCATGCCTCGCCATGATATCTGGATAGCTGGCAGGCAAAACAAGAAGGGTGAAATAAAGAAGCCTGTAACTGCTGAGGCGGCTGCAAAAATGGTAAAATACAACTCTTAGAGAAATCGTTTGAATATTGATTATTTGTGGTGTTAACTTACCAATTTCTGTTTATGCTGATTAGCGGGAGCTGCACGAGCAGAGGAAACAAGGCACGTTCATCCCTCAGGGCACAAGGGATGAATTGACAGTTGCTCTGGGTAACCCAGAGCATCCTGGACGTGTTAGAGGTGCCGGCGCTGGTGTTGGCATCAAAGCATTCTTTGGGCCATCCCAGCGCAAACCCAGAGCGGGACTTTCTCAAGAAGAGGTAACCTATTCTTTTTTTTAGAATGTTAATGCAAAAGGAAATTCATTAATAAGAAGCTAATGTTTCTTTTATCCATGTATAGGAGAATAAGAGAGTTGAGGATTTAGTTGCTAAGTAGGTCAACGATGTAGTTGCTGAGAAGGTCAAGGAAGAATTGCTGCGGTGGCAGGCATCTCAAGCTTCCAATCAGCCTATGGCGACCCACTCTTCTCCTGATGCACAGACTGTGAGTAATCCTGGAGACCCATCGCCTAGCACGTCTGCTGTAAGTATTGTTTATGACATTGTAGCTAGTCTTTTCAAGATGATATGTTTTCAATATTATATGTATATATGTATAACATTCTTTACGTAAATTTGTAGGCATTGAAGCCATGCCGCTTAAGAATACAAGACTATGTTGTTGCAGAGGCGCAAGCTTACCCGTCCCTTCCTGGGGAAAGGTTTCACGGGACTCCAATGCCACAGGGCTATGTTCGTGTGGGCCCATTACGTGTGTTACCCGATTGGAGGGAAGTTGCGTTGCCATATGCCCACCCAAATATTGATACACTTGGTGAGGCAGAAGGCGGGGTCATATTGTGGCCCAAAGCAGATGTCGTCTACACGACTGAAATTGTAAGATAAATTTGCATTGATTTAGACTGTTAATGTGTATATATGATGTCAACTGATTTGAAATTATATATACATGTTAAAAAGAAGACACCAGGAGCACCTAGGCCTCCACCTCCACTTCCCGCATTACCAACTTGGGTTCCAACTGACCTAACATACCCGTTAGGTCCTGCTTGTAGGGGAATGGCATATTGGCTACGGGCACATAATATACATTGCCCTATAATAGTTTCTTTAGATGCAGATTATGCAGGTCGATCATACGATAGCTCTTTATTTATACAAGATATTATTGAGCTGTTTATGTATGATTGGCTGAATACATCAATGATAGAGACATGGATAAGGTGAGATCTTGTTTATACATCCATATACCTTGTGTAAGATCCGGTGATCTGGTTTCTTATATATTAATGCATACGCCTATATGTTTTGTAGCTACTTAGTCGAAGATCATTGCAAACAATTTGCATTTGATCATGTGGGATTTTTGATTCCATCATTGATTAGTTTGGTAGCTAAAGACCCTGATAATGTTCAATAATACTGTATAGATACTTTTACAATTTTTGGTTAGCAAAAGAAGACGATAATAATAGCTCCATTCAATGTCAAGTAAGTTTACTTTATTTATAATTTGGACTTAAGAAAATTCCATTTTTATTTTGCATTTTGAGTTATTAATTGTTAACTTCTTACTTCTAGCGGTAGACATTGGGAGTTACTAGTTATTGTCCCCGGGACATTCACTGTTTATTATCTAGATCCTGCGGGGAGTACATTGAACACTAAAATTGGACACGTAATGAGAATGCCATTATTCTGGTGAGAAATATTTCATTTTTATATCCGTTAACATCTTTTATTACATTACTATTTACTTATGCAATTTATTGTGTTATATTAACATGTAGGGGTTTAGATGCATTCAAAAAGGCTGGAGGAATGGTCCCAAGGAAAAAGAACCAGCCAATAAATTGGCAGAACGTACAAGTAAGTTCCCGACTCGAATATATATATTATTGATGTGAATTGTGCTTAGTTGTATTATTTTGTATGTTTCAATTTATAGTGTGCTACACAAGACAATGGCTGGGCATGCGCATACTATGTGATGCGATTTATGCAAATGATTATCAAACATGCCGCATTGGATATCGATACCATACATGAGGTATTATGTATAGTCTCATTAGTTAGTATGAAATATATCAATCTTATTTTTATATTATTACTGATATATATACATCATTCTCTTTGCAGGTGTTTAAAACTGACCACACTATAGGTAAACGCTTAAAAAATATACATGCTCCATATACGATGGAAGCATTAAATGAAGTAAGAGAAGAATGGGCAAAAGCCATACAAGCAGTGGCAACTGTAAAATATAATTGGGATGTTGATAGAGATAATGAATGATACTTTGTAAATGAATATTTCTGAATGTTAATACATGTATTTGAATGTTTCTATATGTGTGAATGTGAGAATTGAATTGATGTCTGAATTTATGTACTTGTGTGAAATTTTCCTTGTGACTTTTGTAGGTTTGCGGCCTGTTTGTAGGCCGATATCAATGGATGTCGTAAACCTGCAGTTCAGAAAACTGAACTGCAGGTTCTCATCCTGCTGACTGACGTGTATTTTACTACGCGCTTAAACGCAAGTATACGCGTCGAGTAATATAGGCCTTGTGAGGCCCGAGTCGAACTCAGGGATACGTGAATTATTGGAGACTTCTACTAACTAATCGCAATCAGCTAGACCGATTAACAAAGTAGGGTTTTGTTGTTCAAATTAAAAGAAAATAAAAATCAAACAAAGAAAACAATCGATTAAAGGTTAATTTAATCAATTAAAAGGGATATCTTTAGGATGGCGGTTTCACCGCGGGTCAACATTGTATTAAGTTTCATATCATTCTTCATATTTTTCTCTCTATCCGGGTAGTGGCCTGAAAATAGAATTACCCACTGTCGTGGTGTAATTCACTACTTAGATTTAGGTTGATTCCACCGTCGTAGTAATCATTCCCCTAAACTAAGTGCATTATAAACGGTCTCTCAGTTCCCACCATTAATTTTACAACTCCTTTGTCAAGGGTTTTATTAATTAATGTAGAATTCGTCTCTTTTCAACCGTTAATCCTTCTGTCGAAGTGATTAAGGGCATTAAGTTATTATTATGGTGATCAAGCATAACAATAGAAATGGAGAAAACAAATCTATACCACGGATTTGAGAGAAAAATATGAATTATTGATATAAAAATGTCATACAATGCATTCCCGGGCTACTCCCGGTCCTAAAGATTGAGGGTTTTAGCCTCTCATATTCATCTCACACGAGTACATGGTAGAAATTGGGGAATTCATAAGAAAAACGGGAAATAAATGGGAAAACCCCTGAACGGAGAAGAACCGGTGGATCCTTGGCGTAAAACACGAGCTTCCCCGCCTGTCGATGGTGGAAATCGTCTTTGGCAGCGTCCGAATCACCCGGGATGAGCTTCTCGACCTCCGTTCTCCTTTCTCTCCTCCTCGGCACTCGTGCAATCCAAAATGAGATGATAGTCACGTCTGGGCGGCCGTCATTAGGTATAAGTCCCTAATTAGGTCGTCAAATAACAACAGCCGTCCGATCGAAATCAAAACAAATCCAACGCATATCTGCCGGCGTCGATACCATCGACGCGGGTCGATGGTATCGACCCAGCGGATTAGCGGCAGCTTTCCTTCCTTTTATTCTGAACGCCTGTGGTGATCTCGATACCATCGACTTGTGTGTCGATGGTATCGACACCTTTAGCGTCGGTTGTTGTCGTTTAGCGATGCTGTATCTCTCCTTGTGTCGATGGCATCGACTTGGGTCGATGGTATCGACAGTTTCCTCGCCAGCAACTTGAAGGGATCTCGATACCATCGACGTATGTGTCGATGGTATCGACACTGTATTGCTCTTCTCGGCTGACAACCTGTGGCTTGGTCGATGGTATCGACTTCCGTCGATGGTATCGACGGAAGCAGATACTTGTTCTTCCTGAAATTTCACAACAGGCCCAAGTAAATCCACACAATTTATAATAAGATGATAAATAATGCTCAAAATAGTAATACAAAGGGGATTTGATATAAAATGATGGCAAAGACCAAATAAAGTGAATTATGCAATAATGTCCATGAAAATGAGTAATTAAGGCACAAAACACATATGAAATAGGTCTCTAAATGCGACTCAAAATCATCGCATCAAACTCCCCTAAGCTTAAACATTGCTCGCCCTCGAGCAACTAACCCTTAGAATAGAATTGCAGATGTCAACTAACAATCAACACATCACCCCACATCCCACATTACTCCCACTGGACATTCTCAAACCGGCCTTTCCTAATCACAAAACAGTAATTACCCTACAGGCGACAATAATCATCAATAAAAGAAATTATCCTTCAAACCGATGAGCACTATCACATAAGGCAGTTAACATAATAAAATTTGCCGATTCAGCATTAGTGCATCTTGTGATCGCCTACACCACGTTGCTCGCCCTAACCACCATCTACATGGAAGCAGTTCTCCTGATAAACATGAATGAGGAGAAGAACACGGTGGCCTACCAATCCGAGCAACGGGTGGATGGAATGGGTGGTTCATGGAAGACTTGGAAGTATTACGCAGTTTCAAAATGCATACAACAAAATGCCCTAATTGATGCCAATGCACATTGAAAATGCCCTAATGCTTAAAATTGGGTGGAATGATGCATGCACTAACCTTCCACCTCAAAAAGAGATAGAAATCTAATTAAGCCACATCATGTACTCAGTTTCCTTGTTATGCAAGTGATATTATGTTCCTTTCTCCCTCTTATTCCATTTCCTTCTAAATTCTCTTCTCTTTTTTTCTTTTTTTTTTCTTTTCCTCTTAGCCCATATATCCATAATTGCTTAGAGATACATGTGTTAGGCTATTTTTCTTCATGATTGGAAATCTTTGTACTATTTCGAGGGTATGGGACAATTTAGATCACTTTTCAAGACAAACTGAGGTACATGGTGTACTTATGCATGAAAATCATGAAAGTTATGAGTGCAACTACATGACATGCACCTAAAGGTAATGTGCATGAATCACTATACATTTTTTTCATTTTATGCAAAAATATGAAAATAACAATGCAAATCCTATCTACATGCTATGCACGCAAAAGAAGTTAAAACTATACTTTACTTCCAATTCTTGGGTGGATTATGGAAAAATATGAAGTGGAATGATCACAAGATTAAGTTACTGAACCTTAGAAAAATATCATGTGTCCCTCCTTACTGACATGTGTAGTAGTTCAAAGGGTTCTTTCTCGTATATCCAATTAAGGTCTCATTACTATTTGATTAGGCTAGGCTCAACCAACCGTTACTATCCACTTTTCATGAGTCCAAGGGGGTGTGAGTGTGACATATTGCTTCAAAGTTGACATAATCAATCATTTTCATAGGACGAGTTTCCCAAGGACAACCAAGTTAAGCTATCCAAAAGACCCAGAATTTTTTTGAAATTCCCTTAAATTTCCCATGAACAAGTGAGATGACAATTTTTTCTTAAGACATCCACGATTACACTAGATAGATGTGGATCCTAAACAAACACTAAAATTGCAAGAACAAATAACAAAGCAGAAACTAAAAACAACCAAAGAAAAAAAAAAGATAGAGTTGTTCCAGCCACCCCCCTAAGCTTGAATTCGACTATGGCCTCATAGTCAAAAACCAACTTAAGGGTGGAACAGTGATACCCTGATCAATCTTGCGGAGGCAGTGGTGGGTATTGTGGTGCCGTAGGATCCCAAGACGGGTACTCCCCCTGGAAGCTTGGATCATATTGGGTCCTCGGCGGAGGCTGTGGATAGCCTCCAAAGTAGTCTTGACTCCAGTAATGGTCAAAGAAGGGCTCCTGTTGCGTCTCTATCCGCTGCAACCGGGTGTTCATTTGCTCTTGGTTGGCGAGGATGAGCCGCTCGTTCTCGAACATAGCCCGTTGGTTGTCAAGTACCCGGCTCGTAGTGTCATGAATGCCGGTATACATACCCATGTGCTGCAGCTGAGTCTGCTGTATGTCCTGCAGCATGGTGTACATCCCCTGCATGGAATAGGGATCCGCAGCTGGCTGCTTGTACTGTGGTGATGGCGGCGGGGGCTGAGATGATGAAGATGCACCTGGATGCATCCTAGGACGCTTCCGTGGTGCCACACGTGCTCGAAGAGGTGTGAAAGCCTCCTCTTCCTCTGTAGCCTCGCCCTCTTGCTCGTCACCACCGTCGTCTTCCTCAGAGGACTCGATGGCTATGATTGGCCACCGGAAGTGCTGCTTGCCCTCAATGTTGAAGACGTCGTCCGGTAGGGAGCTCTCTTGATAAGCTTGGTTGACGTGGCAATGAGCATACGCCAACCCGTCCCGTAGAAGAATAAGGTTTGAACGGTGCAAATGTTGCACGTTCACCTTGCTCCTCGTAAAGATTGGAGTCATGGACTGAAGGTTCAGCCCCAAGTAAAGCGCCAACTTGGTGACAAGACCACCAAAATGGATTGGAGCCTTCCTTGTGCTTCTCTTCACCGCCAGGACGCGCTGTAGCCAGAACGCCCCCCAGTTGCACTCTTGACGTTTCAGGAGTGCGTAGAGAAAGAACAGGTCACTCTCCTGAAACTTGCTCAAAGCAAGATCGCTTCGAGCAAAGAAAGTCAAGCTCAACATCCTGTGCAGGACCCGGACGAACGGGTGCTCAAAATCCGCTACCGCTGCATTATGGTAGCTCACAGTCTTCCCAGCCGGCACTGTAACTAGCTCGGCGAAGATTTTGTCGTAGTCGGTGCGGGCGTCGGGGCGTCGGTGATCGTTGCGGCTGTGGTTCCAGTTGAAGATGTCATTGAACTGCTTCAACGTGATGTTGTAATTGTTGTTGAAGAGTCGGAAGGACACCCTTCCCCGGATCCACGTCTGGTCCGATGGTACCACGTCATTTGGTACGACGCAGATATCAAGAGACGCCATGAACTCGGCCACCAGTTCCTTGTATGTGGGCCATTCACCGAAAAACGGCTGCCCATCCGAATGACAGTCGATCTCATAAAGACGATTGGTGTGCCGCGCTTGCCCGGCCAACACATAGGCCAAGTTGGCCTCGAACCCCAACTCCTGGATCATTCCCCGGTCCACATACCGGGTGGGCTCGAACTTCCGCTTCAGAATATCCTCGTAGACCTTCCTCACATCCATGTTGGCATGAATGAGGCGTGGACGAGGGATGGAAGCGGGTGGTGGAGGAACAAACTCCTCGATCTCCATAGGATGAGCGCTTGAGGACGACGCTCTGGCAGTGTGCACCATGGTTGCGAGAAAAGAAGGGATTAGAAGAACAGATCTCGGTGAAGATGGAGAAAAGAATTCTCCGCTCGATGAAGATCTCCGCTTGATGACGCTTCTCTGCAATTTTGGAAGGCTCGGGGAGTGCTCGGCGCAAAGGAAGATACTTGCTCTGAAGGTGTGACGTCAAGTTACGTTGCAAGTCCCCTTAAATAGGCTTGATCGGCGCCCCTGTTGGCCCGTCGATACCATCGACGAGGGTCGATGGTATCGACACATCTCGCGGGTATCCGCCTCCTCGCGAGTATCGACGGCTGACGTTTGCTGGATCGAAAAACCCGGATTGCTGACGTGTCGATACCATCGACAGAAGTCGATGGTATCGACACAGCACCCGGATCGCTGACGTGGCTGTTGCGATCGTCGTCGATGTCTGTATGCGGATCGGTGACATGTCCGTCGATACCATCGACAGATGTCGATGGTATCGACTTGCTTTTATTGCGACACCGCCGTTGTGTTGCATTCAACCTGTGATGATGTCGATACCATCGACGAGGCCGTCGATGGTATCGAGTTGACTGAGCAAAATCCGTCTGAATATCTCCAGAGATCTCGATGGTATCAACTGGGGTGTCGATACCATCGACACTTTTATTGCGACCTGTCTGTGACCATGTCGATACCATCGACGGGGGTGTCGATAGTATCGATGCAGTGCAATTTCTGCTGGTGTCAACCTGAACCCATGTCGATACCATCGACGGATGTGTCGATGGTATCGACCCTGCCTGTGCCTGCACATTCAACAAACGGATCAAGGTATCATTTTTAAACTAAAATTCAAACGAAATAAAAGCAATCTATGACTAAAATTAAACTATCCTAGTGTACCGATGGTTGGGTTGCCTCCCAACAAGCGCCCTTATTTAACGTCTTAGGCTAGACGTATGAAAGTCATCATCTTTTCACCTTGGGGACTGCACTTAGAGGATCATGCGGTAATTTGAATTCAACACGATCTCCTCCAATGCCCAAAGACAAAGTACCTCTCCCTAAGGCAGTCACGACATCCGCCGTTGCTTGGAAAGGTCTTCCTAGAAGAATTTCACAGCTTTGGAGTAGTGGCATATCCATGACGACAAAGTCCACAGGAAATATGAATCTATCCTCTTTGACGAGAACATCTTCACATACTCCATAGGGTCTCACGGTAGACCCATCTGCCAATTCAATTGTTGCAGCCAACTTCTTTATCTCTTTTAACCCCAACTTTTGAAATGTAGCCAAAGGCATGAGATTTATACTAGCGCCGGAATCACATTGCGCTTTAGAAACATGTTGACCACCTATTGAACACGGAATGTAAAAACCTCCTGGGTCCTTTCTCTTCTTTGGTGAACTCCCGTGAATCATCGAGCTCACCGTCTCATTCATCCAATAAATTTCATCGTCTTTTATCCGCCTCTTCTTATTAATGATTTCCTTGATGAACCTCCCATAGGCGGGTACTTTCTCGATCATCTCCACTATTGGAATATTGATGTGGAGTTTTCGGAATATCTCCAGGAATTTTTTAAAGTGACGATGCTCTTTCTTTGACTTAGGATTAACCACATTTGAAACATCTGCTGCCTCAACACGCCTATGAGGTGGCACATAAGAGCTTTTCGGGGGTACCTCCCCTAAGCTTGCTTCAATTACTCCCTCCGGCGTGGGCTTTGGCAAGACATCCTCAATAGTGGCAGCTTGTTGTGGTTCCTCTCTCGCCTTAGATGTCTCCACATGTGCACAAACAACTTGCACTTGTTCTTCCTGCCTAGGTGGAGATACAATATTCACAACTCTTTGTGATTTTCTGAAGAAAGGGTTTCCGCCCGACAATCCATAGTACGTGCGTGGATATGGTATCGTCGGTGTTGCATGCACATTGAAAGTCATTTTTCTTTCTTCTACAACTTCTTGCACCTGAGATTCCTCCTCAGTTCTTACCACAGACATGTACTTGAACTGATGGTGTGCTTGAGCCACATTTGCATTCTCGGCTGGTTTCTGTTGGTTGGCGTGCTTGATGGCCGCCACTTCACTCAAAATCTGTGCCACGGTGGTTTCCAATGCCCGCATTTGTGCTCCATGCCTTTGCAACGTCTTCCCAAACTTGGTTAGAATATCACCTTGAGATTGCAATTGTTTTCCAAACATGGCCATCATCTCTTGGTTTTGCTGGACCATTTGAGTTAGTAATTCAGTGTTCTTGTCCTTGGCTTTCTGCTGTGGCTTGGCATCCGGATCCTGTAGAAAATTGTTCGGATCCTTCCATGAAAAACTTTTATCTTTCCTCCATGCATAGTCATTATTTCTATAGCCCTGCTGTTGCATGAATTTCACTTGGGCCTCCTCATCTTCAGATGCATCTTCCTTAGTTAGCACCTTCTTGGCTAGAAGATCTAACTTGTCATTCAGCTCTCTCATTGCCTTTGACTCACTGGCAACTCTTGCTTGCTCAACTGGGCCTCTTTCTCTTTCTCCCCAAGATTGCTTTCGTGCCATATTCTTTAGTATTTCCCAGCATCTTGTATCAGTGTTATTTAAGAAAAATCTGGAGCCAACCGAGTCCAAATTGCTTCTATCATGCTCGGAAAGAGCAAAGTAGAAGATCTTCACTTGGGTTTCCTTGTCCAGTCCATGGTGTGGACATCTCCTCAACATGACTTGAAATCGCTCCCAAGTCTCAGAATAGGTTTCACCCGCCTGTTGGGTGAAATTGTGGATCTTCCGGATCATATCATTGGTCTTCTCAGGAGGAAAGAACCTCTCGAAGAAAACCTCCACCATGTGATCCCATGATTCAACAAACTCGTCGTCGAGGTTATGAAGCCACTCTCTTGCCACTCCAGCCAAGGAACTCGGGAATAACTTGAGATAGAGCACATCCTGCGGAAATCGATCTATCTTCACCATATCGCAGTTCTCCACAAACTGACTAATGTGTGCCACTGGATCTTCATTTTTCAGTCTGTGAAATGCATTGGATTTGACCAAGTTAATCAGTGCTGGGTCGATCTTGTATGTAGGTATGTTTAGCCCCTGTTTCTTTATAGGCCCCTTTGATGCCGAGGAAGAAGACACCTTGATCTTCTCCCATATTGTCTGTGCTTCAGTCATTTCTTCTTCTTGTTCTTGCTCAGATTCAGAATTTATATCACTTTGGTGTTCCTCCTCGTAGTAGTCCTCGTCCTCTGGTCCCGCAGATGGAACCTCAGGTGTGCGATTCACGTAGTCTCGACTACGTGTGTACACTATGCAAAGTACCTGAAATATGGAAGTAGTGGTTCAGTACAATGCCTTGAACGAGTCAACACTATTATAGAAAAATAAAGGAATTTTTGAAATATTTCTAAAAATAAATAAATAAATGTGGCCTAGAATGGCCGCTCTTAGCACTCAAAGTGCCAATAATTCTCCGTATCCCCGGCAACGGCGCCAAAAACTTGACGTGTATTTTACTACGCGCTTAAACGCAAGTATACGCGTCGAGTAATATAGGCCTTGTGAGGCCCGAGTCGAACTCAGGGATACATGAATTATTGGAGACTTCTACTAACTAATCGCAATCAGCTAGACCGATTAACAAAGTAGGGTTTTGTTGTTCAAATTAAAAGAAAATAAAAATCAAACAAAGAAAACAATCGATTAAAGGTTAATTTAATCAATTAAAAGGGATATCTTTAGGATGGCGGTTTCACCGCGGGTCAACATTGTATTAAGTTTCATATCATTCTTCATATTTTTCTCTCTATCCGGGTAGTGGCCTGAAAACAGAATTACCCACTGTCGTGGTGTAATTCACTACTTAGATTTAGGTTGATTCCACCGTCGTAGTAATCATTCCCCTAAACTAAGTGCATTATAAACGGTTTCTCAGTTCCCACCATTAATTTTACAACTCCTTTGTCAAGGGTTTTATTAATTAATGTAGAATTCGTCTCTTTTCAACCGTTAATCCTTCTGTCGAAGTGATTAAGGGCATTAAGTTATTATTATGGTGATCAAGCATAACAATAGAAATGGAGAAAACAAATCTATACCACGGATTTGAGAGAAAAATATGAATTATTGATATAAAAATGTCATACAATGCATTCCCGGGCTACTCCCGGTCCTAAAGATTGAGGGTTTTAGCCTCTCATGTTCATCTCACACGAGTACATGGTAGAAATTGGGGAATTCATAAGAAAAACGGGAAATAAATGGGAAAACCCCTGAACGGAGAAGAACCGGTGGATCCTTGGCGTAAAACACGAGCTTCCCCGCCTGTCGGTGGTGGAAATCATCTTTGGCAGCGTCTGAATCACCTGGGATGAGCTTCTCGGCCTCCGTTCTCCTTTCTCTCCTCCTCGGAACTCGTGCAATCCAAAATGAGATGATAGTCATGTCTGGGCGGCCGTCATTAGGTATAAGTCCCTAATTAGGTCGTCAAATAACAACAGCCGTCAGATCGAAATCAAAACAAATCCAACGCATATCTGCCGGCGTCGATACCATCGACGCGGGTCGATGGTATCGACCCAGCGGATTAGCGGCAACTTTCCTTCCTTTTATTCTGAGCGCCTGTGGTGATCTCGATACCATCGACTTGTGTGTCGATGGTATCGACACCTTTAGCGTCGGTTGTTGTCGTTTAGCGACGCTGTAGCTCTCCTTGTGTCGATGGCATCGACTTGGGTCGATGGTATCGACAGTTTCCTCGCCAGCAACTTGAAGGGATCTCGATACCATCGACGTATGTGTCGATGGTATCGACACTGTATTGCTCTTCTCGGCTGACAACCTGTGGCTTGGTCGATGGTATCGACTTCCGTCGATGGTATCGACGGAAGCAGATACTTGTTCTTCCTGAAATTTCACAACAGGCCCAAGTAAATCCACACAATTTATAATAAGATGATAAATAATGCTCAAAATAGTAAAACAAAGGGGATTTGATATAAAATGATGGCAAAGACCAAATAAAGTGAATTATGCAATAATGTCCATGAAAATGAGTAATTAAGGCACAAAACACATATGAAATAGGTCTCTAAATGCGACTCAAAATCATCGCATCACTGACCAGCCACAGCAGGCCTGCAAACTGATATGAAAAAAAAATATAAATAGGCGTCGGTTATTTATAGAAAACCGTCAGCAAAGACCTACAGCGTCGGTTTTTTTCAAAACACCGACGCCTGATGTGGCCAAAGCAGTCCTGGAAATGGTGTCGGATATTCGTATCAAACCGACGCCTATTTAATCTATAGGCATCGGTCTTTTGGTATATAACGGATGCCAAAAGTGTTCGCACCACAGAAAATGGCGTCATCTAGGGCACTTTATGCGTCGGTTATCTACTAAAAGACCGACGCTATATTCCATATAGGCGTCGGTTGTTTAGTAAATAACCGACGCAGAAAGTGCCCTAGATGACACCATTTTCTGTGGCGCGAACACTTTGGGCGTCGGTTATCTACTAAACGACCGACGCCAATAGATTAAATAGGCGTCGGTTAAAAAACCGACGCCGAAGTGTTCGACCTTTAGCGGCGCCCACATAGGCGTCGGTCGGAAACCGACGCCAAATGGGGTTAAACGATCGACGCCAAAGGCCGTTTCTGTAGTAGTGGATATTGGAGGATGGCGGCCAATTATTACTCATAGACGAACAAGATCCTACTGACTATTCGTAGGCCGTGATAGAGGAAGTGTGGCAACAAGCCATGGCAAAGGAGATCGAAGTCATCGAGAAGAATGGTACTTGGTTACTAACTGATCTCCCTGCAGGTCACAAACCTATCGGCTTAAAGTGGGTATTCAAGACGAAGAAGGATTCACAGGGGCACATACTCAAGCATAAAGCAAGACTAGTAGCAAAGGGATATGTCCAACAACACGTCATCGACTATGATGAAGTCTTTGCTCCTGTAGCTCGAATGGAGACAATCCAACTTATCCTAGCTCTTACGGCTCACCGTGGATGGAAGGTCCACCATCTGGATGTCAAATCCGCCTTCCTAAATGGTGATTTGAAGGAGGATGTGTACGTCTCTCAGCCAGAAGGATTTATCAAAAGAGGACGGGAACGACAAGTGCTCAAGCTATAGAAGGCCCTTTATGGGCTCGATCAAGCCCCGCGTGCGTGGAACACGAAACTAGACTCCAGTCTCCAACAATTCAAATTCGACAAATGCACTCATGAACAAGCAGTGTACATTCTCCGAAGGGAGGAAGAAATGCTAATCATCGGGGTCTATGTAGATGACCTGATCGTCACTGGCTCCAGCCTGGTCGAAGTATCGCACTTTAAAGCACAGATGCAGTCGGAGTTTGACATGAGCGACTTGGGCTTGTTATCTCACTACCTGGGAATTGAAGTCTCGCAACAAACGGATTGCGTCACTCTGAAACAGACAACCTACGCAAAACGAATCCTAGATTCAGAAGGATTGCTTGATTGCAATCCAACTAAGATTCCCATGGAACCAAAACTCAAGCTCGGAAAGGACCCTGATGGACAGGCAGTAGATAACACGAAATTTCGAAGCCTCATAGGAAGCCTTCGATATCTACTCCACACCAGACCAGATATCACGTTCTCGGTCGGAGTTATCAGTCGCCATGTGGAAAGGCCAACCTCCTTGCACCAGCAGGCGGCAAAGCAAGTACTCCGATACCAAAAGGGAACTCTGCACCATGGCTTCATCTACAGGCGATGCAATGAAGAAGAAAGGGTGCTTGGTTACTCTGACAGTGATCTAGCAGGCAACATCGACGACCGAAGAAGCACCAGCGGCATGGCGTTCTACCTGAACCAAAACATGATCACATGGAACTCGCATAAACAGAAGAGTGTGGCACTTTCTTCTTGTGAAGCTGAGTTCATGGCCGCTACTGTTGCGGCGTGCCAAGCAATCTGGCTTAGAAACCTGCTGGGTGAAATTCTGAACCGGGACATCAAACCAGTACGGCTACTGGTTGATAAAAAATCAGCTATTGAGTTGATGAAGAATCCCGTCTTCCACGGAAGAAGCAAACATATCGAAACGAGGTTTCATTTCATCAGAGAAAGCGTCGAAAAAGGACTGATATCAGTGGACTACGTTTTCACTGACAAGAAAAAGGCGGATCCGTTCACAAAACCCCTTGGACGATTGAAGTTTGCCGAAATGATCGAGACACTGGGGATGGAAGTTCTTGACGCAGATAAACCAGCTTAAGGAGGAGACTGTTGTAAATAAGCTGGTCTGACAGCTGGATAGGTTCCTGGGTGCCAGCTGTGTTGAGTAGGCGTCAAGTAAAAAAAAGGAAAAAGGTGGAAGTAGTGTAGCTACTTAGGAGTCTAAATAGGGAGAACGTGATGTTCGTTCTGTTAGTGGTAGCGCATATATAGGATCTATTCCTTCGAGTCCTCTTTCTGTTGGTCTGTTATAAATAGACGGATAATTGCAATGAAATAAACATAGCTTCCAAGCCTTCCACCATCGGCATCGTCTTCTACCTTAGTTTCACTGTGATTGCCATCGACTCGACTAGGCTAAGTCCTTCACCCTAGTCTCCTGTCATGTCACCTGTAAAATCGTCAGGCCGTGGAACACCTTTCACGTGACTTGTTTATTTGGGTCAATCCGTTCAAAACGAATTAGAAAAAGGAAATTACTTGCGGGAAATATTGGATTGTTGGAGGGAAACCGGAAAAGCCTGACCCAATGCCGGGAAATAGACAAAAGCAAAAATGAACTGCCGCTAGAACAGTAGTCGAATCGTATCCAAATAAAACAATCGTCTAATCAATTTGCGGGCGGATTCCTTGTAGTGGTCACGGATATATGAGACATTGGTAAGGTTAGGGCTTGTGGATTAATTATGAATTAGTCAGGGATGTTGCCCCTGACTACACGACCCTGACCCTTGTTATATTTCGTTGTAGTGAATAAATAGAAAGAATAAGAAGTGAAATAGTGGATGAAAAGAAAAGAGTGCGGCATAATAATTTACACATGAATTTATAACAGTGTGCATGTATGATATATGCATTGTAATATTTTTTAATCGCAACGCTTAATTGAAAAAATATGCATTATATTTGTAGTTATTTGCTTTAAAAATACTTACTGTAAAATGTATGAATATATAAGCATAAGTATTATTTAGAAGTATGTATATAATTTAAACACAGTAATGATGTACACACATTTATATATTTAGTATTTTCTAAGGTTTATATAGGTATAATTTAAATTTAAAATCCGTAGTGTACTTAAAAATAAATACATTTTTTTAAATTAAACCGGGGGACCATCTATTCACCCCACTCCCCTCGTGTGGGCACAACAAAAAAAGAGCTTACAGCTCCTGCTAAAAAAGCAGGTCATACCCCCACAGACCCTCAATAGGACACAAAACGATCAAGGAAATCGAAGATCAACACACCCGTTGTCGAAGACCACGATCCAGGCAATGACACATCAGAAACGATCAAAGATCTTCCCAGCTGAAGAAAAGGTATGGAGTCTTGGATCTTTCAAGAATATTCATACCACGAATCTGTAAAGGAATCGAAAAATGATCAGTAGTAATGAAGCTCTCATTAGAGGTGCATCCCCATCTACCTAACTCTCTGGGAATCGAGTTGATGATCTTCGGGCATAAAGAACCCATGATGGCTTCAGTGTCCATGATTTCTCTAATCTCTCTGGTAATGTGAGAAATGTGCCAAGGCCCAGCATCATTTTGCCAAATGATCTTGTAGACGTGAGGATCATCCACCTCGACGTTGGAGATAGTGAGATTATGATCATCAGCAATTTTCAGCGCAACCAAAATACCACTGATATACGCAGCAATGTAATCATTCCCATTGAGCCACATTCTGAAAGCTAAACGGAATCTACATTGCCTATCTCTGACCACCCCAGCAACCCATCTCCTCGTGTAACCATCGATCCACTTGTGTTTCCCAGTAGTAACATTCATCTTTAAAGAATTGATATTAGGAAAGTTCCAACAAACAAGGTTCATCTTTCTGATCTTGAACTTAGGTTGGATGATGTCCTCCACTAACAACTGGTGGAAGAGGTCGTGATCTCCAGCATGTTTGAAGGAATGGAGTCGACTATAGAATTTGATAATGTACGTGATGTTCTTCCATATGACTCTCATATCATGAGGTTTGTTGTCGAATCTCGACAGACATCTGGACTTCCAAATCTGCCAACAGATTAAAGTCATCAGCTCAATGGTTAACCATCCTCTGAGCATATTCCGACGTTGCCTGCTACCTCTCAGGAGGAGGTCTTGTGTATTGACCGGGGGAAAGTTAGAATCCATCATCAACAAAGAGGCTCTGTGCCAAAGGCTATTGGCAAGCTCACTGTGGAAGAAAATATGATCATCGTCTTCACTGCTGTAATGAGCACAACACTCGCATCTAGAGACAATCATAATGTGACAACTGGCAATTCTGTCATCAGTGGGGAGCGCTCTCATACCCAATTTCCAAGTGATAGCACTAGCCTTGGGTGTGGAGGCACACCATATCCAGTTCCAAATTGAATCAGAATTGTATGGAATGCTGCTGATAACCTGAGTGGCCGACTTCAGACTGAATCTGCCATACGGATTAGGGGTCCAAACAAGCTGATCAGGATGTTGGCTTATCTTGGATTGCGATCTACGTATGAGGAGGCAACCATCATTGTCAATGATCTTTTCAATAGTGTCCCAGTCCCATTCATTTGAAGAAAGCCAAAAGTCCTTGACGAGGAAGTCTCTCTGTCTATCACTCTGACTAAGAGCATAAATATGTAAAGGATGCTCGCACCATCTTGTGTCCCAAAAGGAAACATCTCCCAGACCAATCAGCCATCTAGTAAGGGGCATGACTTTAGGGAAAGATCTCCAAATTTTTTTCCAGCGAGGTGAAGGCTTAGAACCAAGCTTCAAATACGGAGGGTAGTATCCTTGGGGGTTCCTGAACTGGGATTTATATTTGATTCTGCAGTATGTTGACCATAAGGATGTGCCAGAGGTGATCTCCCAGCAATCTTTGTAAATGTAAGCTTCTTCAAGGTGTCTAATCGGTGTGAAATCAAGACCTCCATTCTGAATAGGTTGAGCGAGGCGATCCCAAGCTATCCACGTTCTTCTAGATTTGTTCTTCCTATTGGTCCACAAGAACCTAGAACACATTGCTTCTATACGCTTAATAATACCTGCGGGCAGACCCACCGCAGCGGTTGTGTATAAGGCGATCGAGGATAAAGTGTGATTAATGAGGAGCTTCCTCCCAGCAAAAGATAAGAGCTTCGCCTTCCAGGAGGCGATCTTCGTCATAATCTTCTCAAGTAGGTGGTTATAGTCGATGAGTCTGTTAGGACCAGCAGACATCGGAACGCCAAGGTAATTGATAGTGCGTTCAGCAATGGGAATGTTCAGGATGTGAGCAATATCATCTAGAACCGGTGGATCGGTTTTCCCAATCAAACAAGATGATTTCAGGTAATTTATTTTCTGCCCAGTTGATGAGGAATATAAGTTGAGAGCATTGTTAAGATTATTCATCGATGAGGTGTCCGCATTGAAGAACATGATTAAATCATCTGCGTATAGAAGAATGGGGGGCGGACTGGCTGCGCCTCTGGTTGAGAAGGTACCAATAGCTCCATTAGCAGTCAGACTCTTGATGTATCTGCAAAGTGGCTCCTCGAATAAAATGAACAGAATAGGAGAAAGAGGATTTCCCTGCTTCAAACCTCTCTCAATAGGAAAGAAACCATTAGAGTAGTCACCAACTATAATCGAAACCCAAGTGTCACTGAAGAACCTCAGACAAAGATGAATCGCTTCTGAGCTCATGCCAAACGCACAGAGAATTGATCTAAGAATCAACCATTATATCCTGTCGTACGCACGCGACATGTCATATTTGATGACAATGTTTGGGTGTACATGACCATAATTGAGATCATGAGTTATCTCTTTCGCCAGCTTAATGTGATGCGTGATATCATGTCCTCTCACATAAGCTCCTTGCTCATCAGATACGAGCTTTGGGAGGATCATAGACAGCCTGTTACTAATCACCCTGACTAGAATTCTCAAAGAAACATTTTCGATTGCAATCGGCCTAAAATCGGTCTGAATATTCTTAGGATCGTCAACCTTCGGTATGAGGACGATCTTGCAGGCGTTCAGGCTTCTGTGACAAGGTTCTCCTCTAAATAACTGGGCGACCAGCCTCATGAAGTCGTATCGAATGATGTTCCAAGCAGATAGATAAAAAGGGATAGTGAGTCCATCAGGACCGGGGGCAGTCTTGTGATTCATGCATTTGATGGTGTCTAAAATCTCCTCGGAAGTGGGACAGGTAGTCAAGGTGATATTATCATCCATGTTGATCATCTGTTCAATGAGGCCCAACAGATCATCGCAAAGAGGATCATCTCTTTCAGACTTGAAGAAACGTTCATAGTGATTCGCTGCAGTCTCAGCAATGAGGGTAGGGTATGTGATATCGGTACCATCTTCATGGACGAGCCTGCAGACATGGCGTCTCTTTCTCTTCAAATTAACAATAGCATGGTAGATAGCCGTGTTCCTTTCTCCTTCAGAAAGCCAGCTAACTTTGGATCTGTCTCTCCAATAGTTCTCTTCTAGAGATAATAAGTCATTAAGCTCCTCTTCAGCGGTTCTGAGCGTGATATCATTAGCTTGGGTAGGATTGTCATCAAAAGCAATCTGGGCAACACGAACAATATCTTCAACATCAAGAATGCGTTGTTTCAAGTGGCCAAAATGTTGATAACTCCAACTTCTGAGATGAGTTTTGAGCTTCTTGGATTTGGAAAAGAAGGTGAAAGAAGAATCATCATCCGTTTCATCAGACCAAGCGGACTTAATAAAATCAAGAATCGCTGGATGCTCAAGCCAGGCGTTATTGAAGGTGAACTGTTTCTGACTACCTCTCATGGCGGGTGTGCTGGCTGCTTTGATCAAGATAGGACAGTGATCTGACACTCTAAGTCTGGTAAGGTGTCGAGTTTCACTAGAAGGGAACTGAGAATCCCATCTAGGGTTAAGAAGAGCACGATCCAACCTCTCCCAGGTAATGGGAGTGCCTGTCTGCTTATTAACAACCCATGTGTATCTGCTACCAATGAATCTAGACTCAAGGAGCTGTATATCATGGATGAAGTTGTTGAACTCACACATCGATTGGAAGTCAGGCTGCTCCCCTCCTCTTTTCTCGTTAATACATTTGATAGAGTTGAAATCACCCGCTATAACCTAGGGAGAATCTCCTACGACATCCATGGTGTCGATGAGATCGTGCCATAGTTCCCTCCTGAGAAACATGTTACAGCTGGCGTAGACAGCCGTAAAGAAAACGAACTGATCTCTCGTCGGCTCAAATCTGAGCGTGATGTGCTGACGATGAGTCTTGATCATAGTAGGCCGAAGGCAACTGTCCGCATAACACCAGATTTTGCCACTCTCATTATCGTTGTCAGTGACCCAGTCAAGACGAATGATATCGATCAATTCAATGGCTCTTTCCGCGTGAATGAATGGTTCAAAAATGGCAACACATTGAGGCTTAAACTTTCCACAAATTCTAGACAGAACTCTCCTGGTAGGATTATTCGCCGCACCCCTTATGTTCCAGCTGAGAAAGCTGACGTCTTGCATCACCAGGACACAACTCTCCACTGCTTGAACCACTAACAGCGAGTCAAACGCTGTTCGTTCTCGTCAGCTGACTACTGTGGTATGAGATCTTCTCCGTCGTTCCACCTTCATCATGTATGCCTTCTTACCAGTCTTCTAGACTCGAGTCATCATCATGTCTTTTCTGCCAATGTCCAAATTCTATCGTCCTCGAATTAATACGATCAAGGTGTTTTCCCCTTCTACGAGTATTGATGGCTGTCAATGGTAGAATGAAATCACTGAGGTTTCTATGATTTAGAAACCTTCTTCTGCCGTCGGCATCGGTGATCGTTCTATTCTCAGAAGCTAACACTGCTCGGTATGTACCTTGCTCGTCTCTTAGTTCAGATCTCTGTGTATCTACTCTTCCCCTGGGTATGGGAGTGCTGTCCTCGTTCAGCAGTGATGCTGTGGGTGGATCTATCACTTCCTCTATGACAGAATGAGTGATCTCGTCAGGTGTGATATCATCAGGTTGAACATCTGGGTTATCTTCATTAGGAGGTACACACATCGCAGATAGGGGGATACACATATCTCTTCCGATCTCAGTCAGTTTATAAATGTTATCTCCAAGCTGTCCTTTAGCAACAATATCAAGTTTCAGATTAGATCTATAGACCTGGTCCAAGAGGGCAATGAATTGGGGTATATCCTCATTGAAAGCCTCTACGAGAATCAGGATGCCCGAAGCATCATCCTCTTCCTTCTGCCAGTTGGAGATCCATATCATATCTCCGAAAGAACTGACGATTTCTCGAATGGATTCTTGATTTCAGTAGTACAATGGAATATTTCTAACCCAAAACCAGACGGCCTCCTTGGTGTGGTGCATACCGTCGTCTCTGAGAGATAAAAATGAAATCGTTGATTAATTCATCTTCACCGTCTGTACTTGCTGATGACGCCAGGCCTCATACGATGACTCAAAGTATACCACCGCCCTTTTATCCTCATACCTGAAGATCTCAATGGCCTGCGACCATCTCTTCCAGATAAACACAGAAAGATCTCTCCATGCTATATTATCGACCCATGAAACCCCTAGAGCATGGTCAGGGGACCTCCTAAAGTCTTTTCTGATGGGACAATCTGGGTTAAGATGCACTGTTGTTCTCTTTGGGACATGGTTAACATGTCCTCTCAGTGCAGTCCCCCTCGACAACGGAGGAAAGGCGACATGAGAAGCAAGGTCAGGTTTTGGCGGCGCTTCCGACTTTCTATGACACTGTCTAGAGATGTGTCCCGATTCTTTGCATTGATAACAGACCCTAGGGTTGTTACACTGAGATAGCCAATGTCCTCTCTGCAGACATCGATAGCAAGTATCTTTCGGAACAAGAAAGGAATGCGATCCCTCCGGTTGATTCTTCCAGATCGGAACCCTGTGAGATGATATCTCAGATATGCGTCTTTGTTCTCGGTGATCGTTCATGGTGAACCTATCACGTGAGCCCGTTCTCCACAGACGATTAAGGTCATGGATGACGTTGTCTGTGGGTATCTGCGATGAGGTAAACCTTCTTCTTCTATCGGACACCGCTGCTCTCACGTTATGGCTAAGCATCCTCCGTCAAGCAATTGAAAACAACGCTCGGGTGGCCCCCAGTGGACGGAGTGTCCAACTGGGGTGGCGGCGCCGCCGGTCGAGGACGGCCTCGAGATCGCCCTCACGATCGCCTAGACCTAGGGGTGGCGGCGTTAAAGTTCACATAGATATCTAGTCTAACAATAAATACATATATATTTTTTTGTCATCTTATTCGTCTCGAAACTTTTCGACTTCTACAATTGCCTCATACATGTCTTTATCTAATGTTAGATAGTCGTTTTATATCAATGTATTTGTGTTGATCGAGATCGAATTGTAAATTCTGGAGAAAGAAGCGTACCCAATATCATTACTCATAAGATAATATAATACGATTAATACTGCAGCAGAGCACACATTGGAATCCGCAACAATGTAACCAGGAAGTACAAACTACAAACCAAGCCATGGATTGACGAAGCATTGACAAAGCCCCGCTCGCAACGGAAACTAATATAGAATATTTAATATGAACAAGTGTTGTGTTGTGAAAAACAGTGGCGGCGTGTGGGGTAAGTAGGGGCATGTCCCCCCCACCCCCCCCCCCCACATATATATATATATATATATATACTAGTGAACACACACGTGTACATGCACGTGACATATAAAATTTGTTGGAAATGTGCGGAGAGAGGACTCATCCGTGAAAGGGTTCCTATGGTAAAAGATATTTGTGTTGGTTGTTTGAAAGGAGAGAATCAATGAACCATTTCCGTGGGATGGAGAGAGAAATACATAATTAAAGATAATAAAAGTTAATAGGAGAGTGTGAGAATAATAAATATGTATAGGAGTAAAATTCCTTGAAAGAGAGTGAATCAAGGAGAGCGCAACATCAAACTCGCTCTTTTTATAGTATATATATATATATATATATATACACTTCACATGGTATCAAAGTTCATTTTTTATGTGTTATGTGTTTTAGACACTAATTAACCTATTTTCTAAATATATATATTTATTTCATAGATAATTTCATTACTAATACGATTTTAAGTAAAGAATCACAGATAAAAATACATCAAAATAGGATAAATTTCATAAAAATCAGTGATGTTTCTTTATTCTAATAAATATATGTCAATATATCATAATTATCCAATTGTACTTTTTCTGTTACATGTATCAAAAACACATACATTAATGTCAACTTGTTAATTATTATTTTACACTTATTTTTATAATGACTAAATAAAAAATTGATATCTATAATTAGTTATATACCTTATGAAATGTTAAATATGTTCATATCATGTATAAATAACCAAATACATAATAAAAATAGTAAGTACATAGTTGTATGGGTAATGAGGAGATAAAAACTAATATTTGTTATTAATTGTATACGTTAAAAAATACAAAATACTTTATATAATATATAAAATTTATAATGAGAAAATAGAAAACTGAAATCTATAATTAATGGCATACTCAATGAGATATCAAATATTATTATATTATGTACAAGTAATTAAATGCATAATAAATATAACAAGTAGATAGTTTTATAGGGTGTATATTTTATTTGTGCAAATGTTGTATGCTGGTTTTTTTATTGTTGTTGTAATGCATGCTAGGAAAAGTAAAGTCTAATAAAATATGATAGTTTGTTAGAGTATATAGTGTCATGATAAATTTTTGAATAATTATTTTAAAATATGTGTATTGTTTTTAAATATTGTTACATCAACAAATATTTCTTAAAATAATGTAATATCATGTATTATTATGAAATGAATCCTTAAAATTATACTTCTATTCACAAGTTATGTAAATATTATTTCTTCAAATTATACATATAATTTCATCTTAATGTCAATGATAACAGATTTTGATATTCTCTTAGTTTCCAATGCAACATATAAATACCTATCTTTAGAACTTAGTGAACAATAAATTGTCATAACATTTATTAATTTATTATGCAAAACTAATGAATGTGTTTAACAACATGATAAGTATCTTTATTTAACTTGAAAACACTATAGTATTAGATTACTTGATTTATATATAATAATAGTAATTTCCACGTGGTTCTATTTATATGTTCAAATTTTTAACTTTATGTTACTTGTTAGTTACTTGACTTGTCAAACTCATCATGTAGGAAATTACTTCCATGATCTTAAAATAAATAATAATCCACACAATCAATATTGACCATTAAATTTATGTGCTTTTTTAAAAAAAGCCTATATTTATGGAGAATTAACTTAAAAGAATAGTTGGTGTTATACAAAAAAATAAAATATTTTCAATGTTAAAGGTCGCCATTTTAGACTCATCTTAAACATAAATAAATATTAAATGTATGTATAATGTTGTAATATACATAATCCTACACAATAATACATATACGTAGAAGATTATTTTAATCAGATCAAAAATTTAGCACTCCACAAAGTGATAAGCTACTCCAACCTCCTTTTTTATTTATGAAAGATCCATCTCTTTTTCTCTCTGGTCTAAGTAAATAGGTGAATATTATGTTTTTGAGACATGTCTGTTGGTATGTATGCCCAGAGAGCCAATCATATGATGATTAGATTGGCATATATTCTGATTGATTTGATAAATATTAAAGAAAAGCTTCTAATTTATTCTTGCCCAATCAATTATGAGATATATGATGAAGCAAAATGAATGTCTAAAGAATGACAATACTCAATGACATATGTCTTCAAGTACGTGACTTGAACAATGAGTTCATATGAATGCTAAGAGCATGTACATTCTTGTTATGTCCCTAGTCAGATGTCATTGTGGAAGGTTGATAGACAACAATGACACATCAAGACTACAATGTGTTTTGGTTGATGACAATGTCTTATTAGTCATGATATATGATATCAAACCAAGCACATAGATACATATTAGAGAACTGTGTATCGGATAGACCCACCATGAGAGTGACACATGGAACCATGACATGGTAGTCAGAATCATCTCTCGTAGTGATGGTGGTGATTGTGATTCTTAGACCTGAAATCACTGCACTCGTCAAATGTGATTGGGTACACTTTGACATCAAAAAATGCAGTCCTGAAACATGAGTTGTTATAATGGTGATGATTGGGTGTCTTTGATGCATGACACAAAATTTGAGTGATAGATATGAGATTTTTCCCTCCTAAGGGAGTATGATGTCCAGGCCACTTAATAAGCAAGACTGAGAAAGGCATGCACGTGTACATGTGATCAAATATGATATTGATGTCACACATATCTCAGACAGTCTGCTCTAGTTCAAGAAATATGAATGAACGATGAAAGGATGACAAATACATGCCTTGAGTTCATTCAGGATATCAGAGTCAAAGGAATTATACATTCACTGGAACACCAATCACAAAATATAGGATTGAAAGTTGTTCTCCAACTTTCCTTTTCACTTAGGTAGTACTGATGTGCGACTAGGTACCACTCTTTGCTTGTGATGTCATAAGCTAGTTATGGTCATTTACTGCCAATGTGAAATGGGACCTATAAGGTCACACACAAAGGATTAACCTGGAAGAGGAGTTTATCCATGAATGATGTTTGGATTGATTACTAAAGTGTTTAGGTACTCAATCAAATATTCAATTAATAGACTTGACTCAGAATCATCAAGTTCAAGTGTTGAACCAACTGATTAGAGTGTCAGATTGATTGAAAACTGAATTGACTGTGTTTTGCACAATCTGGACCACTAACCGATCGGTTCACTGGGTGAACCGATCGGCTCATGGTTAGTGAGACGACCTATTCACTCTGGTGATCCGATCAGCTCAACTAGACCAAATGAGTAATGTTGGGTTGTCACGATTTGTGAGAAAAAATTTTCATTTTGCTTGTTCAATTCGATTGGGACAAGAATTAATCTATGCATTAATTAGAAACGAATAAAGAAAGTCAATTGCAGGCAACTCTTGGAAGTGAAACGACCGGTTCACTAAGTGAACCGATCGGTTCACACTCCCAACTGACCTATTCACTAGTGAACTGATCGGCTCACCTTGCCAAATGACTAGTTTAGTTATGAAATGACCGGTTCACGTGCCACAATGCAAATTGTTCATGGAAATTCTGGACCCTTCTACTCCCGCACAGATTCGAAACCCTGACCCTACCCTCTATTATAAATAGAGGGGTACATCGGGCTTCTCCAGACACACAACTTAGAACATCAGTTGCTATGCAAAGTTGTTGTCCTATCTGGTTGTCGTAACCGAGAGAGCCCAAGCAAGTTCCACCGGTCTAGGGAGGAATAGAGAGGAAAGACAACTACAGAAAAGAAACTGGTTGTGGGAGAGTATGTTGGTGGCTAGTATGCCGATAGAAGGGGACAACTCCTAGTCCATTCTTCAGGATGGATAGAATTCCTGGTGGTCTATGTGGACTATCTATAGAGGAAGGAGACTTCTGCTGCTCAGGAGGATGATAGTCAACCATAGTCTGGGTCAAGACCAAGAGCTGCACAGACACCGTCAAAGATAGGTGGCTGAAGACCGCACTTACTGTGAGGTATAGTCACTGAGAAAGCCTTAGGACCAGGTATATCTCACTAAAACCATCCTTCCCATTACATAGATGTTGATGCGATCTACTGGTTATAAGTTTATGGTCAAGTAAAATTTTTGTTTCCACTACCTACTCCGACCATGTAAAACCCAACAGTGGTATCAAAGCCACGTCAATACTCTTTGTTTTGAAATAATTGATATGATCAGATTTTGGTTTTACCGTATTTTATTTATTGCATACAAAGTGAATATTTAAACGACTAATGTGAATATCCAATTAATACCACATGATCCCAAACTAATATATACATATATGATATGGTATATATGCAATCGATACACGTTGCCCTAAAATAATTTTGATGGTAGATGTCTAGCATGGTTGTGGCCTATATAATCCTCTGTGTGTGCTTGGTTGGTTGTGATTGTTTGCATCTCGGTCTGTGTATAGAGTCCTTTCTTCCATTCTAAATGTAACTCGAGATAACTCAAGATTCTCTTCTACCTTTGCTCCCCTAGAATGTAATTAGAGGTTTCACAAAGATTATGTAAAAGTAGGATAGTTTTATTTCCTGTTACGTCGAAGAATGGTGGACGCCCAGATGAGCAGTTGAAGGATCGAGACGACTGGATGATGGTGCGAGATGAGCTGTTGGTGGACTAATGAGGAGCTAGACGACCCGACAAACTGACCATATGGAGGAGACAGGTGATCAGTTGGTGGCAACCAACTGATCGGCCAGGAGGAGAGTCGATCAGTCATAGAATGAGCTAATCAACCTACAACGACTTAAGCACAAATCTTCATCAATAACAGGTTGCATGTGATGTATACCTTAGATGATCGTAGTTCCTTATGGCTCTAAGGAACTGCAATAAGATGACCAGAATCATCACTTTATCATTATTGCATGTTTTAGTTTGTGAGATATAGTATGTATATGATACGTACTATATATGTGGTGATTGGATACAAATATTCATATATAAGCATATTCAAACCCCTCAACAAACATATTAAGTTGAAGATGCCTTACAAAAGCAGCACACATGAAAAGCTTGATCGACTAAGTGTAGGCATGACTTCGCGTGATGCATCATCAATCTCATTGAAGTGTGATGGTGAATATGTGGGTCTGCCTTCGTGGGGTGCATATTCATTGTGTTGGCTTTTGGGTCGGACTTAACAAGGTGACTTTGATAAGATCAAGCACCTTGAGGCATAAAGATGAACATGGCAAGGAATTACGCATGGCATCTATCCAAGAATTGCATATGATGCAATTGGTAAACGTTACCTACCTTAATAATTGATTATGGACGTTGGCGTTGGATGGGTAATAACTCAATTGTTTTGGATCTTGGCTCACGATAAGGTTGTACATTGCAATCTTTCGAATTGATGATGAGGGCTATCAGGTTGATCAAAATAGTGGGAGCTATATTTATTAAAGACCTAATTAATATCGTCAAATTTTCATATAAAATCAATTCAAAAGAGTTTTGGACTAAAATTACAAATTTCTTTTTTGTAGAATAAATGGCTACCAACAACAATCACTTTTCATTGTGATCGGTCCTTGAGAAGGACAAGCTAAATGGGAATAATTTCCAAGACTGGTTTAGGACGTTGAGAATTATTCTCACTCAAGAGAGAAAGCTCTATGTCCTAGATACACCAGAGCCAAGAAGAACCCACTCCCAACACACCAAAGGATGAAAGGGGTGCTTACAAGAAGCATATTGAGGATGCCATTGATGCAAAGTGTTTGATGTTGTGCTCAATGAACTATGTGTTGTAGAGACAATATGAGAACATGGACGTCATTGTGATGATTCAACATCTCAAGAACATGTATCAAGACCAAGCACGACAAGAGAGATATGATGTCTCCAAGGCATTGTTCAAGTGTGTCATGACAGAAGGAGATCTAGTAGGCCCTCACACACTCAAGATGATTGGGTATGTGGAGAACCTAACTCGACTAGGATTCCCTCTGAGCCAAGAGTTGGCTACTGAAGTGATACTGCAATCGTTGCCAAAATCTTACAGTCAGTCTGTGATGAACTACAACATGAACAAATTTAACAGGCCACTGATAGAGTTGTTGGGCATGTTGTGGATAGACAAGGCACATATAAAGAAAGATAAACCCAAATCTATGATGATGATTAGCAGAAAGAAGGTAAAGTCAAAAGGCAAGGGCAAGGGCAAAGCAAAGAAAGCTTCTAATGCTAGCCAACAACCAAAATCATCTTCAACTCTCAAACCCAAGGGAGGGGTGAACAAGGTATGTTATGACCCACTCCGTGATTAACTAGTAAGTATCATGATTAGTGCATAATCAAGTTAATTAAGCTAAGCTAAGTGCTTAAGATGTGATTAGTGTTTTGATTAGCTGATACAAGCTAAATAGCATGATTTCTTGCACTGAGGGTGTAGAGGATCTCACGCTTCAAAAGTTGCAAAAGCAATCACCTCAATCAGACACTCGAGGCGAGAGTTACATCATTTTCTAGAACCAGGGTTTGGTTTTGCAATTTTTCCAGTTTTCTTCTAGCCTTTTATTTAACCTTTTCCTTTTCTCACTTATCCCTTCTCCTTCACCTGAGAGAACAACCGCCTAAGCCAGCGCACAGAGCGGTGATCGACCTGCAGTAGAGGGAGGAAAGACGGAGTGGATTTAGGGCTCTTTTGAGCTGAGCTGTTGGGCACCTTGCTTCCTTCTTCTTCCTCCTCCCCTTTCCTCACCTTATCACACCCTAGTTGTGACCCCTTCCACCTGTCGCCAACTTGCTTGAGCCGGCCGGCCACACAGCAGCAGGAGTTGCGGCCAGGAGCTCAGTTGGGCGAAGAGAAGCACCAAAAGTGCCGCCTTGAGTCCGGCCTTGGTGCCTAAGCACGTTTTCGCAGCCCTAGCCACGACCAACAACCCATCCGAGCTCCTCCTTCAACCTGTATGTGAGAGGAACGGCTGCTTGCAGCAGCAGGTCTGAACCAGGGCCGATTGGTGCTAGAAATATCAAGGGGATGATGCTATCGAGATCGGCCAAGAAGGTTGGACCAAGAACCACAGTCGTAGCTGCATCCCACACCAAGAACGAAGAAGTCTTCTTCAACCTACCGTGCGTGAAGCACCTGTTGGGTGTAGCAGGCTTAATTCCAACCAATACCAAGGTAGAAGAAGACTTGCGTGTGACCACAAATTGGTCTTTGGATGCAATATCAGACGAATCCGGACATCCCGAACCGCTGTGAGTAGGATTTCACTCATTATCTAAGATTTAACTCTCCAAATCGGAAATTTTTGGTAAATTACGCGTTTTTCGACGTTTGGCAGTATTTGGCATCGCCCTACTTTTTATTTCATAAATTGCTTCTTTATGCTTTCATATGATTTAGTTTAGCATCTGATCAGTGTGGATTGGACCAGTGAATTTATATGGTTCATCGGAAACTAAATTGCTCAGTGTGAATGTTGAAATTAGAAATAGACGACTGATAATGGTACGGCTTGGGTATAAACCCAAGAAACAAAGATTTTGTAAATTTTCAGATGCACGATTTCAAAGAAAGAAAGATGTGAGATCTGGGTAGAAGATCCCTAGAGAAATAAGAAGCTATGCAATGAATCCCACCTACTAGGCACCTCAGTTTCGCATAAGCAATTGGCTGATCTGTGATTTGGGAGTTCCCCTCTTTGCTGGAAAGTCCAAAGCGAGTTACTTCTCGGGATTAGTAGATTCCTTCATGGCAAGGATAGATGGACAGAAGACCAAGCTTCTCAGTTTGGGGGTAGGGTTCGAGAGGGCTGGCCTCAGTTCTGCTTTAGATCAGGTTGCCAGCCCGTCATGTGTGATTCCTCTCTGACGTCTGCCATTGGGGAGGTGGCGACGTTTGGTTGGGAGGCCTCTTGACATGGATAGGGCAACTGCCCGTCTGGAGAGGCTATCCTATGCCCAGTGCTTTGTCGAAGTCTTAGGAATCCATGATCCTAAGAAATATGTGACGTCGTCCATTGGTCCCAAGGGTGGAAAAGGAACTTCCCCCACTGCCTTGGCTCTGCCTACTATCTAAAATAGGGGAATAGGGAATTCTCTAAAGCATTGCTCCCATGGTGTGAGGAAGCTTGGAACGCACCGAAAGAGACTGCCACGCTTCCTGCTGCTCTCCTTCCTCCTCTTTGATGAGGTATGAAGTGGCTCGACCGTAAGGGAGAGGGACTCTTCCTGGCCTTGCTTGCCAGTCTGTTCGGTCTGCGGTTTGGTAACAACTGGGTCAAAACCCAGCCTTTGTCGTGTACTGCTCGCCGGAGGTAATAAGGGTTGAGTTTAGATTCACAAGAGGGCAACCTCGAGGGTTTTATAGCTCATGTCCCTCACATTCATTCCCCGCAATAAGTGCATTTCACTGGACCTTTCTAGTACGAAGAACAGGGCGGATAACTACATCTACAAACTGGAGTTTGCCATTTCACCCCAAAGGATCAACACATACCAAGGGTGCACGCCTACGCAGAAAGGAAATCCTTTTTTGAAAAAAAATGACTTCCTAGTAATCAATGACTAGAATATTGATTCGGAACCTTTCTTTTAAAGGTTGGTCAACCAATGGGGACTGTGGACTGGACTATGGGGAAGGCAAGAAAAAGATAAGTAGGGAGTAACTGGATGAAATACCTGAATGCCAGGCAAGCTCGTCAATCCCGATGCGGGTGTAGCCTTACTCCACCCCGTCCATTCTCGAGGCAGTCAGCCACATGAGGCGGCGACACTTCCATTCTCCCCGGAAGGTCCCGCATGAGTAGAGGCGTGCAGGAAAGTGAATAGGAAAGGGGGATTGATCCGCAGCAAGAATATAAAAAAAGAACAATTACGGAGATGAGATGTACTCATGACCCATAATGGTACCTGCCTGAAACCCAGTCATCCTCTATGCGACCTTTTTTTTGCTGTAGAACCCAATTTCTCGGCCCATACTTAAGAGGAATACAGACTTGACCATTTCAGGGTCTATAGTTTATGCCTCAAGGCTGGCCTGACTCTTTTCCTACCTCCCAATAGTCGGAGGAGATGGAGTAGATGAGAGGAATTGGATCACACCTCACTCAACTCATATCAAGAATCGACCGGCGGGAAATGAGATGCTGCCGAAAATCCCGGGAATATGCAAAAAAGGCCAATTGGAGATCTTCTACCTAGATAGTACATTGCTTCCCCAGACCTAGTACCAGACTAATTCTGTCTACTGAGACCTAGATTATAGAGACTCTACTTAAAGAACGTATCGCCATGAGCCAGCCTGCCCCTACAAAAGAATTGAATCAGTAACTGACTTCACTATTATATAAGAATATGATCCCACCACTTTCAACTAATTCAACAACAACCATTCTTCTTCCAAGAGAAAGAAGAGCAAGAACATATCTTATTCTGCATAAACCTTCCTTTATGCCTCTGTCGTCTTTTGTCAGGTTAAGGCCTGCTGAGACAATAGATAGTCAGGCTGGTGGCCTATCCCTACGGTGATTCTCGCTCCGACTTGGATTTTGGATTCGTGTAGTGAGAAATTCCGATTGGCTTTCTTTTTTTGCTTTCCCTAAACTTAATCAAATCTTTATGCCCCATAATAAGAGAAATTGGCTTTTTCTTGTGAAAACTGAGATGTTGGTCCATTCAAGTCTCCTTTCTTCCTATAAGCATTCCCCTATCTCTATATCCAATTCTCTTTTCTACCTAGAAAGGTAGTCTCTCTTTAGGTGTGGCAGTCGTGCTAGTCTCGTTACTCGTTGTTCTATTTAGTCAATGGGAGGAATAGCCAGATCTTTGCCTTTAGTTCCAAACCTTTCACTCAGTAACGGAACTGACTCTCCTCTAGTTCCCTACTTTTTTTGAAAGAATTTCTGCTACTGAACTAGCTGATCTATCTGCTAGCCGTTTCAAACCTTTGAGTCTCGTACCTAAGAAAGTTCCTATTCCTTTGGTTCGGTCAAGCATCTTTGGTCTCAGACTCTTCGGATTCGTCTTATGGTGCGGAGGACTTTCTCTTTACTGGATTTCGGCTTGAAGTTACTCCCCTATAAAGAAAGGGGGTGGGATCAACAACTCCAAATCCCAATTATCCCACTCCAATGGCATCTGATCTAGCAGCTGTTCTGCTCTCTTTCTCCAGATTCTATTTTGGTGAAATCTCTCTCCGTTGAATTCTTAGATGCCTCTTTGCGCCCCTCTCCTAATGATGTGTCCCTATCCTGTGAAAGATGAAGAAGCTTTGAGACTTTATCCGGGCCTAACAAAGTTCGATTCTCTCTGTGCCATGTCTTTAAAACCTTAGCGACTTTCCTATTCTAGCTCTTCCAACTCTTCTGCTTTTAGCCTCTTTCCACTATGCATTGGTTAAATGGAAATGGTAAGTAGTCATTGTGACTCTTGACTCAACAACTAAACTAGATTCATCCAGCTACTGATTTATTGGGGTTAACTCCAACCCTTGTTAATCTTATCCCTACTATTGTACTTTTTCAGTCCTCTCCCTATCGGTCGAGCGGGTTACACTCCTCTGTCTTAGGTATCATGTTTCTTCTCGTCTGTCTTAGTACTCTCTTCTAATGTATGGTTAGTTCCCTCCCTTTTTTCTTCACTATCTAATATCATTCAGGCGTCGGTAAGACAGGTCTCTATCTCTGTATTATTTTGAATAGAAGACTATTCTTTGTTCTCTACCTCACTTCCTTCCTTCAGATGTCATTTTTCTTCTAGAATAGAATGATCAACCTGTAGTTGAATTATTTGATTCCCTAGTGAAGCAATTATTCTTTTTCCAACGGCCAGACAAGTCTGATATATTTAATGGTAATGTATCCACCCCCACTTTTAGTTTCAAATAATCGTATCCTCTTTGGGTCCTGGGACAACCGGAGATTGTAACTGTTTGAAGTCGAGTTCGAGTCTGGGCAACTGAACCTTGAAGTTAGATTTCACTTCCACCTGTGTCTTAAGATAAGGGTTGGCGTACTGCTTCTCGATCAGATTTTTATCCGGTCCCTTGAATTTCATCACATTTTGCTCGTCCACTGTTTTCAAGTAATATGTTTTCGGTGCTACAAACATACCTTTTATAACTATTTCCTCCAACTTCAACATACCTAGTATAGTGTTGGAGATTCACTCCGGAGGTAGAGGACTTCCTAGTACAACAGAGTATGTGTCCGTGTAGCTTTTGAAATGAATGGATACATATAGATCCTAGAACAGGCAGTGATAGCTGCAGCTAATTGAATTGCAGAGTTATGCGTTGGAACCCACCGATCCTCACCATCATCCATATTGTTATGGTACCATAACACCCAATTGTTTTCTTTAAGCTTATGAGTGTTTATAAATGAATCCTTCTTCATATATATGTTATATATATTGTCATCGCAGATCAAGGTTCTCGTGCTTTTAGGGTGAATTCCAAACCTTTTGTACAACGAATTCAAACTTATAAAGATTAGCAAGGGCATTATTACCTTCCTCCTTAGCCTTTAATCTGCTATTATAGAGATTGCTAACATATTCCTTGAACGGGCTGCTTTCCTTCTTCTGGAAGAGGTAGCCTAAGAGCGAGATCATAGTGTAGCCTATTTTTCTTGCATACTTCAACTCCTCACTATAGTAGACACCAACAAATTCCCCTGTTGGAAAGATAAGACCCCTTTTTTGATCCCGCTAGGGTAGGAAGGGTCTCTTTATAGTCTGGGGGCATTCCACATATGCCTCAATAAAGCCAAAGAGGCTATCTAAGTCCTTATCACCAAGATTTCCATACCACTCTGGATCACCTCCAGGCATCAGAAAATCATGCATTATGAAAGGATAGAGGGAGCTAACGTCGTAGTAGTCAAGATTTTCTCCTTTAGGAATATAAGCATCAATATGACCACCATAGTAGCCCCACCTTATAAAGGAATCCTCATTATGATTAGGGATGTAGATAGGACAATTATCAGCATCGTAGTACTTCATACGAAAGATGGTTAGAGCCAGTGAGGTCTTGCAGAGCCTTGCTTTCTATGTCGATCTTGTGGTTCTTCCAACATCAATCTTGAGATTTTTGCACTACCTCACCAAGGAGATCAATGTCATTTTTCATATATTCTATATACTCTTTTTTGTTAATAACCAGATTTTTGAGGCTTACCGCATCATAGGCGATAGAGCCTTTACCGCCTATTCCCTTGCATAGATTCTTAGCTAGGTCATCCGCCAGGGAGAGAGGATCATGCAGAATAAGAGTATATTACCAGTATAGACGGATACCTCATAGATTTGATGGTTCCTCACCAGAGGTTTGCAAATTGGAATGATGTAACGCTAGGTGCTTCAGCAAGAAAATTCCATCAAATCGTGAGAAGTTATGGAAGTATACAGTCTGAATCGAAGTATTCTGCTTGATAATTGAAATTCTCCTATAGACAAAGTCCATAAGTAATGACATACTCCTTTCTTCAATTTGAATACTTTAGAAGTGTCATCCTCGCTGTAGTAGGTATCAATTCGACCTTTATCGATCTTTATACCGGGACGAACAAGCAAGACACCAGCAACATAAGGAAAATGAACTTTGTTCCTCCATATTGGTCTCAGGATCGGGAGGGGACTTGACATCTATTAGTATAGTATCAGTATCGACGACCAGGAAAGCTTTCAGCTTAGTTGAAGCAACCTTTTTGATGCTCTCCTCGCCCATGCTGAATACCCCCGGCCGGTTCCACCGGGTAGGGCCAGGAGCCGGTTTGGGAAAGAACGAGGCTTACTTATTCAGGGGGGACTCCATTCTGAAATAGAATGATTAATAGAATCTATATTTCATAGAAGAATGATCAAGGCAAAAAAAATCCTTTCACACCCTCTTTCAACATGTGACTGAATATATAAGGAAGTTAACACACCTTGCCTTGGATAAATCCATCATGTATCCCTAACTTGCTGAGTGCTTGTCTTATTTACCATTTTCTTTAGCGGGTGGTTTATGTCTAGTCCTTTGGGGTCGTCTGACCTGGGCTGATGGCCTTTCATAATGGCTTTTTTTGTCTAAAGTGTGACAACTCTCTAAGGTTTCAATGGACTAGTACCTGCCACCAAAACATTGTGAATGATTCAGTGAACGTCTTGAAAGGCAGTAACATAAGACAATTCACTGAATGGTTTCTGGCTTTACCAGAAGAGTATGAAATCAACAAGGCAAGGAACTTGTGGGCATTGAGTGTTCCGACCCTTGAAGAAGTATGTGAGAAGATCGATGTTGAGCAGAAGTGGAGTTAAAGCAGCCAACAACACATCTTCCGTTATATTTTTTAGTAGGGCTTGAAAGGCTGGACAATTTGTGTTACGACCCAAATGTTACGACCCCACCTCCCGATAACCCCCATTTAAGGGAGACCGAGAGGTCGAAGCCGCACCCATGACTTCCGGATTAAAGGTTCAGAAATTAACCAAGAATAATTATCAAATTTTAACATACTATACTGAAAGCTGTAAGAAAATAAATTTTTGCATACCTTTTTGAAAACTTATATCCAACTTGGATCTCTAAATTTTGTAACACTCGGGCCCACTGCCCAAGGCTGTAGTAGAGTTTCAGGAATGACGGCTGGCCCCACTGACCACCACTAGCCTTAACTGCACAATTTGTCCACTCACGGGCAAGCCAGGATCAACTTCCCGACTGGTCACCCATCCTAGTACTACTCCAAGATGAGCACGCTTAACTATGGAGTTCTTTAGTGATGAGCTCCCGGAAAAAGAGGTGCACCTTGGTGATATGGGTAGTCCAATCATTCCTTTTAAGATCATGTTATCCGAGGCCTCAAATCCTGGGATGTTACAATCTCCCCCACTTAGACTCTTGACGTCCTTGTCAAGGCTCAACTATATGGCCTCATAATCTGAACCCATTTCAGTGCAGACCCACAATGGCCCATGGACACCCAGCTCCTGATCACGGAATATCAGCGCAAGGGTGGCTACGTCAACCATGGACAACCCTTTCCTACATGCCTGGATCGCACGGCTCAAGACTGGCATGCCACATGCCCATGCAGGCTCCACCTACTGGAGGGGTTATGGCTTTGATACCATTTGTGACATCTGGGAAACCATCGGGAAACTAAGCAGTTATTCATAATTAACCACATCCCTTGGTTGCAGATTTCAAGATAGAATCAAATATGCAGAGAAACCCAATCAACAAGCAATGAGGAAGAGAAATCCTGAAATAAAAGTACAATTTTCCTTTTATTAATATTAATCCAATTATCTTGACATTTCATTATGTTTTTCAAGCAACTGAGTTCGTCGCATGGAAAGGCCTGCGTGGCGCAATCTGATTGGTCAAAAAGTAAGAATTTTACAAAATTCGTAACTAATGAACCATAGCTCGGATTGAGACAAATCTTATATGAAAATTGATCCTCAGAACGAGGGGAATTCAATAAAAATATGTTTAGAAGCTAATTCCTCTTGCTATGCGAAAAGTAGTGTAAATCATCATCTTTAATGAATTAAAGATTAAGAAACCCTATTTTGAAATAAATAAAGTGTTTAATAGGGTTTAATGGATCATTAGAGTTGATGTTAACCTGTCATATGTAAAAAGGTACATTATGTTCAAAATGGAAGAACTTTGCACATGATTAGTCTAATTTAGAGTTTATGTGCTTAAATATGCATGAAATTTGAAAAGGGCATAAAGTTACTATCTTTAATGATTTAATTAAGGGAAAACCCTTAGATTTGATGGTAAATGGTTTTAATGACATTATTTGGATAATTCAAGTTGATATTAACCTGTTGTTAATAAAAGTGAGAATAGGATCTAAAAGATGATCTTTTTATATAATTGGTTTAATTTAGGGTTTCATGCATGATTATGCATTAATAAGCTTGAAAACCCTAATTTAGATGAATATGTCTTTTAATTGTTTTAATAGTTAAAATCTGTAAATAAATAGAGATATGATGATCCTAAGTCAAATTGGGAATAAAAGATTATTAAAATGAATAGTTGAGCAATTAAGGTTCATATAAATGGAAAGGAGTATTTTAGGGTTTGCTGGCCTAAAAATGGATAAAGTTTGAGGTAAGAAACCCTAATGGATATTAATGAAACCTTAATGCGGATTAGAAACCCTAGAAAGTGAACCCAAAGCAATAAAGTAGATTCTTGATAAGTGTGTAATAAATAGAGTACATATTCTTTTCAGGAATTATTTGATGATTGAATTACTTGCTTGGATCTGTTGATTGGCTTGATTGTATATACATGAAGTATATGTTGAATAATCTGCATGACTCAACAAATCAGGTATGTGGTTACACTTATGAATATCTCAAGTTAGTTTTTCGAGGTTTTCCGCAGTTTTCATCGATGACATGAATTAACTATTGGATGAATTTAATTCATGCAAACTATAATGTGGATATGACTATCACATAAGATATGTGCCTACTAGCTCAAATCCTGGTCCCCTCTGTGTCTTAGTGGCTGACCTAGTACATGGCTACCTAGAGGGTAGGTCCATCAGGTTGTGTAATGACTTAGTACATGGCTACCTAGAGGGTAGGTCCATCAAGTCACAGTGAGTTAGATATTGGGCTACCTTGGGGTGGTGCCATGCGACTCTACCTTTATAGAGGTATGATATAAGTCCTTACAGGGACAACACAAAGTTGTGGATAGGTATGGATTGAGTAGTATGGCTTAAAACGTAATCTTGGTTGATAAATGATTAATTGAATGATTACATTGTTAACATACTTGCATGATTATTGTTTCCCCCACATACCAGCTAGGATGACCAAAGTTTTTGTTTGTCGGCGTTTTAGGTACAAGCCAAAAGGACAAACAGTAAAACATCATATTGTGAAATACATGAAGTTAAATACAAGGAGGATTAGTTAAAGTAGAATCCTTTAGTGGATAGAAGTCTAGAGATCCAAGTTTTCAAAAGGTATGCAAAAATTTATTTTTGCTTACAACTTTCAGTATAGTATGTTAAAATTTGATAATTATTCTTAGTTAATTGCCGAACCTTTGATCTGGAAGTCATGGATGTGGCTTCGACCTCTCGGTCTCCCTTAATTGGGGGTTATCGGGAGGTGGGGTCGTAACAATTTGCCCTTCCTGTCCAGTATTTTCTCAAGCCAAATCTGAGTTGTTTCATCTGCCGAAAGTGAAAGAAAGGCGAAGTCCAGTGCCCCTTATCTTATAAAGGGGTTCCCTCAAGCAAAGAAAAAAGATTTGGTTAGGAAAAGTGAATTCCTTGATCCGGGAAAGCGGTTAGACTAAGTCTGATAGTCATAGTAGAGGAAAGAAAAAGATTCAACCTCTCTCCATTTTCCACCTAGGGCGCCCTTAAGAACTTAACGCACCTACTTTCCTTCTCCTATTGCTACTGCTCGTGCTTCCTTTTCTGTCACAACCCCTTCAAAGAGGGCATTCAATGCTTATGATTTCTTTCCTTCGACACCTTTCATGTGAAATCAGAATTCCTCAAGCCCAACTTACAAAAGAAAAGGGGGACACAACTTCTTCGCTTCCTACTGAGACGGGGTAAATGCGCATTTCCTTATGTCAAAAAGAGGTGGATCAAAGGCCTCATCTCTGTACCCTGCCATAGAGGATGGGCCTTCAAGTGTACTTCTTGTTATGTTAAGAGACATATTGGATTAAGCTTTTTCACTGCTCATGCACGAAGCTCGCCCCCTTATTCGACGAGGAGTATCAGGTTTTGCAAGTTCGGAAACTCCTACCATAGAAAAAGGTTTCTACAAGTCCAGTGGTGAACCTAAAGGATGCCCACGAGGGTATCGACCGTTCTGAAATGAACAAGCCTTATTTACCGAATACAAGGATGTCTCTGCATGGTCATACGATGATATACCTAAATTCAACATAGACATAGTTCAACATCAAATCCCTTTTTCATTCTGATACCAACTGAGGCTCGACCTATAGGGAGAGGTACAAATCGACTGAAAGGAGAGGAACGAAGTAGCTTGAGCGAGGCAAGAGGAATGAATAGACGTTGAAAATCAAAAGAGGAGTCAGGGCTGTAGCGCATGAGTATGAACTATTTTCTTTCGCGCTATTCTATCAAATGACTTATATCTTTCTATCAGTGGGAGGGGCATTCTCTACTGGAATCATTCCTTCTTGTCCTGTAAATCCATTCTTTCAAGTACCTTTTGCTACTCTGTTCTAGCTGGTGGGTAAGGCTATTGAGTAGAAAGTGTTTTACCTGATGAACCTCGGTGCAAGACAAAGGAATCAAATACCAAAGAAGAAAATTCTAGGGTGTAGTGAAAGGGAAGATCTATTACAAGGGTATTTACATTTTTTACTATAAGTTAAGTAAAGAAGGAGGGCATGAAGCAAGGTGTAGATCAAAAAGGTCTCGCGAAACCGCCGGTAGGTCTAAGCATGGATTTCAAGCTTTATATAGAGTCTCTTAGTTACCCCGTTATTGCAGTTTGATATCGTATTTAGATGTGTGGGTCGAATGAGGGAATCATATCATATTATCTAAGGGAGAGGCTGCATTTAAGAGCGATCTTTCCCTCTTCAACAAGCGGGTGTGATCTAACTTTCGAAATGACGTGGCGGTGTTGTACTCATAGGTCGATGTCATGTAACTGATAACAAAGACAGATATAAAAAGTGTGCCGTGAGGGATCTTGATAGGGGGACATCCTTTACGGGACTCGGCCCGACGCTCTCCACTCCCACGCCTTTCTTGGTCGGACCAACCCAACCGGCAATTTCCGACAAGTCTTTCTTCATTTTTAGAACAAGTAGCGGAACCAAAATGGATCTTTATATTTATGGATAACCAATTGATTTTCCAATATAGTTGGGAGACTTTGCCTAAGAAATGGATACATAAAATGGAAAGATCAAAACATGGGAATAGATCTGATACCAATACGGACTACCCATTTCCATTGTTGTGCTTTCTCATATTTCATACCTATACATGGGTTCAAGTTTTGATCGATATTTGCGGAGATGATTATACCTCTCAAAAATGAAGATTTGATGTGGTCCATAATTTACTGAGTACTCAGTATAACTCACACATTTGTGTACAAACAAGTGCAGACGAAGTCACATGAATATCTCCGGTAGTCAGTCTATTTCCATCAGCCGGCCGGTGGGAGCAAGAAGTATGGATTATGTCTGGTGTTTCTTCCATTAATCATATGGATCTATGTTGTATATCAACAAATTATGGTTTTGAGGGTCATCCATTATGAAAAGACTTTCCTCTGAGTGGATATGTGGAAGTACGCTATGATGATCCAGAGAAACGTGTGGTTTCTGAACCCATTGAGATGACCCAAGAATTTTGCTATTTCGATTCCACTAGTCATTGGGAACAGTGGGGACACGGAGAAGACACAATCCACATAGGTCCAGCCCAGGGGACAAAGAAATAGGAAATGTGGTGGAGGAGAAGAATGCACTTCTAGGAAATGAAAGAGAGTTTCACAGGGTGTTATCGAACGATTTCCTTTTTGGTTATGGATTCCGTAGAGAAAAGAGTGTCTCATACTTGAGGGAAGAAGAGTATGCGCACGGGATTGCGGAGCTTGAAAAGTCATGTGGGATCGCCCACCCCTAACCCAGAGGAAAAGCCTACGCTTGCTGCTCGCTCAGTGCTCCCCGGAGCATGGGAAGGGCAGAAAACATGGCCTATTCCGGGTAGTTCAGGGGACATTGCTCTTTACGGTTGCCCTTTCTCGTTCATTCACTCACTTGGATTCGTTCAGTTGCTGGGATAGAAGCGACGAAGGAGGGGAGATGGGGTTCGGGTAGGGACAAGGTATCTTGCTTGAAGTCGAAGCGTCAACCCCTTGCTTGACTTTAAAGAAGAAGATGGAAAAGAAGAAGATTGACATCGTCACAGTAAATGGAAGCCAAACCAACCCATCACGTGCCTCAGGGAGTTGAGTGCCCTTCCATATTCTGGAGAAGAACTCACCATCCTTCTGATTCATAAACCCTCTGAGGGGGGGCTTCTTTCAGAAAGGGGAGAGTGGCCGAGTGGTCAAAAGTGACAAACTGTAAATCTGTTGAAGGTTTTATACGTAGGTTTGAATCCTACCTCTCCCACTTTTTTATGACTCCCGAGAAGAGAAAGGACACATTTGTCAGCATAGGAAGGCCGAGTGACTTTCTTTTTTGTTTGTTGTCGTGCTAAATTGTATCGTATGTCTCATCGGTAGGTGAAGGAAGCGCCCACCCAGCAAAACAAAGTCACACTTGGAGGAAGAAGGGGACCGACCCCTTTGAATTCTGTGCCCTTTTGAGGGTGACGTTTGAACGAGGATTGGTGAGGAGAGGTGGAAGAAAAAGCTCGGGATGGATAATGAAGTCTTTGCGCGAGCCGTATGCGGTGAGAATCGCATGTACGGTAATGAGGGGGTTTGTGTCTATACTTTCTTTGTGGTGGTTGGGCCTAACCACCCTATTTGTTCCATGATCTATGGGTCTACTGGAGCTACCCACTTTGATGAATTAGCCAAGATTTTGACCGGATACGAAATCACTGGTGCTCGATCTAGTGGTATTTTGATGGGGATTCTATCTATCGCTGTAGGTTCCCTATTCAAGATCACTGCAGTTCCTTTTCAGGAAGTTGTAGGACGGACGACCGCCTATAGACGGTAGGGGGGATGGGTGGTACCACTCCGATTGCGGACAATCTTCCAAACTGCGTGCAGGCTTAGAGCACGTGAAACTAATCACTACCTCGTAAGGGCATTGAGACCATAGCATGTTACACAAAAGCACCATTTTTTCTGGAGTGTTGTTACATAGCTGCCCGACTAGAAGAGCCACTCGCTCTGTAGTGTTGTCACACAAGATAAGCATGCCTTAGCCTACTGGCCGGGCGAATCGAATTCCTCTTTCGGTCAATTGTCCATCCAGTAAGCAAAAAACACAGTGGAATCACGCAACAGACGCTGCTGGTGTGCTTCCTGCCCACGAGGAAAGAAAGAAAAGCACGAAGCGGGGGATGTTTGCAGCATGGGAGCAGATTACCCAAGAAATCCCTGGGAAAAAAAAGATATCTTAGTAATGAAAACTATATGAGGTTGTATTGGCGAGATCCGATGGGTTCACATCCCCCAAAAGAAAAACCACCAAACCAGCAGCCTTCATGCCAAGCAACGACCGCCCTTGTCCCTTTCCTTTTTCCATTCCGCCTACTTCGTCTTCTTTGTTCCAAAAAGAGTTGGAGGCAAATACCAAGTAGTTCGTATGCCGACATTCCTCCCACACTTGACGAAAGGGAACAAACTGAGTTTCCAGGGATGGATTCTGTCCCTCTACACCTTCCTTTGGTGCCCCCCAACCCTTTTCGAGCAAGCTTTCATCCCCCTCCCTATGTCTTTTCCCACTTTGCCCCTCTTCCCCTTGGACGCGGGCTGGGCGGCGGCGGGTGTGGGAGGAAGAAATCTCAAAGATCAGGTCTTTTTCAGCGCAGGAAAAAGTGCCCTCTTTTTGTCTACTGCTCCCCATATTTTTGGTATTGAACGCATGCTGCCTTCCAATCATGTTTTTCCCCTACTTCGACAATCACCCCGGAAAAGTTCCCCGGAAAAGTTCATACCAGGCTTCCCCCTCGACGGAAAGGCTTGATGAAGGGCGGTTGAGGAACTAAGTGGCTCGACCTTTAGGGAGAGGAATGAATCAACCTACAGGGAGAGGAACGAATCGACCGATAGGGAGAGGGGAGGTTTTTCTTTTTCATCGAAAATGAGCCAAGGATGGCCTATTGGAAGCACAGCCTTCCACTGATTCAGGCTTTGCCTGCCCTTTTCTAATTCTGATAAAGAATTCTGGCTTGGACCGGGAAAGCACTGGCAACAACTAAAAGGAAGGGGTCTATGTAGCAGCCGCACCCGCCCACGGAGCAGCAAGTCTGACATCTACTACGTAGAAAAAGAGAGATTCCACTTCAGATAACCATGCCTCTTCCCAGAAGCGTGTGGAATGGTCGAGAGCGGACCCTTTTGGATATATAATCCAAGTCGGGAGTGGAGTTAGGGGAACAACCGTATGATTGAAAACCACTTTCACATTCGGTTCAGAGAGAATTTTTTTCGTTTTGTTGATCATTCCTCGTTCCCTTTTGTGTGTATTACCCAACAGCGAATCCCCACCTTTTTGGGCCCTCCATCTCTCGAGCCTCGAGGAACCCCCCCAAACCCCCAGGCCCCCGAACCCCGGTATTTTGACTCATTATATGTGGGCACCTGATATCTATGAGGGTTTACCCACCCCGGTTACAACATTCCTTTCTATTGTGCCTAAAATCTCTATTTTTGCAAATATGTCACATCTTTCTATTTTGGGTTCACATGTCGGTACATTGCAACAAATCCGCTTTTTCTACAACATTGCTTCTATGATCTTAGGAGCACTGGCTGCCATGGCCCAAACGAAAGTCAAAAGACCTCTAGCTTATAGTTCGATTGGACATGTAGGTTATATTTGGATTGGTTTCTCAAGTGGAACCATTGAAGGAATTCAATCAGTACTAATTGGTATCTTTATTTATGCATCAATGATGATAAATGCATTCACTATAGTTCTAGCATTATGGAAAACCCGTGTCAAATATATAACAGATTTGGGTGCTTTAGACAAAATGAATCCTATTTCGGCCCTGACCTTCTCCATTACTATGTTTTCATACACAGGAATACCCCCGTTAGCCGGCTTTTGTAGCAAATTCTATTTGTTCTTCACCGCTTTGGGTTGTGGGGCTTACTTCCTAGCCCCAATAGGAGTAGTGACTAGCGTTATAGGTCATTGGGTGGCCGGAAGGTTGCCATGAGTGACGGTGGGGGACCGATGTTTTCCGTGCACTGGACACATAGCTTACCGAATCAGTTGCGACACAGATGGGAATGCAGGCTACGAAAGATAGGGTCGAGTCTGATACATCAACTGTATACTGAATATCCTTATACAAGTCCACAATCACTACATAAGATGAACCTGGGTTTGGTGAATTGAAGTTGGCCTACAGTGGGAGAGGACTCCCAGTTACTGTGCGCGATCATATATTGTGGTGCTCCCCGTCGGTTGTTGGAACGACGCGAGCTGGGTCCTCGATTCTGAAAGAGGGAGGGACAGAGAAATTCCCCATCTCATTTGTGGAGGAAAACAAATCGACATGTCGATGTGAGACATCCCCTTCCATTTTCTTTTTGGGAAAGAATGGCAAAGTCCATCCGAATCGTCCAATGAAGAAATAAGAGGAGAGCAAAGCACCAATGGCGCACTTCGCGCACATGCAGAACGGGCACGGAAAAAAATCAAGTGTGGAGGAGAAGCAGCTGAGCTCATTCCCTTCGCTTCCTGGGCCCAAAGCAGTGCATCCCGGCCAAATCAAGTATTTGGGGCTTCTTGCTACATATATATATTGATATATGAATAGAACAAAAAATTTCTCTTTCATTCCACCTTTGATTCATATGACTGCGCTTAGCCCCCCGTAGCCCCCCTACTCTGCTGTAGTAGATGACAGAGGGTCTGTAGTACCTAAAAGGAGTGATATAGGGGATGGGAAGGGGTCGGGATAGTGCCTACTACTACACCACACTACACTTGGATCTACACATTTATGGATCCCACCCCTTCCTTCGTAGAGTCGTGTATTGTCAGTGATCTGAACCTGCCCGGACCGAGCCCCCCATAGAGGCAAGTTCAGTTGGTGAGCCATATGATGGGAAACTATCTCTTGTGGTTCGGAGAGGACTCGTAGCTGTCCGTCTATACTTCCCTGTCAGTTTCGGAGTGGACCCTTTCACTCTATTTTATTATATACGCTTAGTGAAAAGAATGTTTTTTTATAGACCTAGGACATGGATTCTTTATGAACCAATGGATCATGACAAGTCTTCCCTACTAGCAATGACTTCCTCTTTCATTATTTCATCCTTTCCATATCCCTCTCCTTCGTTCAATCTGACTCGTCAAATGGCACTCAATTCATATCTTTAACGATCATTGACAAGGTTCAAAGAAAGGGCACTAAACACACGTGAGATAGGCTTTACTGGACCACGCCCGACGTTGACTCAAGGCAGAATAATGTTTCGTTGTCTCATACTATTGAGAAGCGGGGTCAAAACTCTCGGGGAAATGATGGTGAGAAAGACTATTAGGAAAAAGGAAATTGATTGATTCATTGAGCTGAATGGGAATGGCAAAGCCCCTACTGGAGGTCGACGTCGAAGGATAAAATACGGGCCATGGGCGAAAAAAAATCCAAGGATTTCCTGTGGTTTTGTCAACCCGGAGACAAAGACACCTAAAACTGACAACGGTAATGTGCACATCTTTGATGGGTCGCAGCAGCTAGGTTCAGTGGTAATTTCCTTTTCCTAACATTGATGTGGAGGTTTTGTCCCGCCCCTTATGCAGGCAGAAAAGAATTGGCCGTGATCATATTCTCATGCCTGATGGGTTCATGAAGTCGATGTTGAGAAGAAGAAGAAACAACCGCCTCTCTCTGGTGCCTCTCCGCGCGCTGGTCTCAGAACCATACCAGTGGGGGAGGGTAACCAATCCCTTTGATCGAACTTGTTCTCTCTGACTCCAATTTTCTTTATAGATTCTGCGATCATCATCATAATCATATAGAATATATGCGGTATTGGCTTTATCTGTTGCTCGCCTTCGTCAGGTCAAGTTCCCTGAACTCGTCTTATGGGTGTATTGAAACCATGGATATCCCCTTCTCGTATACAACATATTTGTCGCATGTTATCCATGGGTTCCTATGTGGTATCTGATGGTGAAAGACCCCCAATATGGGTGTTCTGGAAAGACATCTTCTTTGTTGGGTACAGACTACTCAAGAAGCGTCGAGTGTAGCAGTTCTAGCAGCATGTCAAACATTAGCAGAGGCATATATATATCCTCTGAATATTGTCCTTCAAAGAAAAGAAGGACGTTCCCAAGCCCAGATCACCAGTTAAGGCCCATAAATGACCGCTTAGTGATAAAGAAGGTAGGGGTGCAGAGACAGCCATAAGGTTTTCCTAGACTTGAAAGAGTGTGTAATAGCTCACTGATCGACCTGCGCCGAAGATGAACGGGGCGTCACGTCAAGTGGGATTTAAAAAAGCATCGGTAGGGGAGCATTCTGTGAAGTGCCCGTGCGGTGTGTATGAAGCAGAAGCGAGAATGTCAGCTTATTGAGTATCACAAACATTGGTGAGAATCCAATGCCCCGCAAATCGGTCCTCCGCAAGGTTCGTCCACGGAGGGTGAGTCAGGGCCTAAGATCAGGCTGAAGTAGTCGATGGACAACATGTGAATATTCATGTACTACCCCTTGTTGGTCCAGAGGTACAAATCGACCGTCAGGGAGAGGGATGGAGGAGGCTAGGTTAGCCGAAAGATGGTTATCGGTTCAAGGTCCTACAGAGCCTTGCTTTTTTAGGGTCAGAAGGGGTAGAGAAAATGCCCCAAGTCAATGTCCGAGTACCAGGCGCTACGACGCTGAAGTCACCCATGTCATACTCCCAGGAAAAGCTCGAACGACCTTCAACAAGTACCTGAAACTGACACAGATGGGTAGGTAGAGAATACCTAGGGGCGCGAGACAACTCTCTCTAAGGAACTCAGAAAAATAGCCCAACAACTTCGGGAGAAGGGGTGCCTCCTCACAATGGGGGTCGCAGAGACCAGGCCCGGGAAATAGTTTACTAAAAACACAGGTCTCCGCAAAGTTGTAAGACCATGTATGGGGTGCCTGCCCAGTGCCGGAAGGTCAAGGAAGTTGATGACCTGATAACAGGTGGCGACTGACGGTGAATGACGGTCGTAACTATAACGGTCCTAAGGTAGCGAAATTCCTTTTCGGGTCAGTTCCAACCTACGTGAAAGGTGTAACGATTCGGGTCTCAGAGAGAGGCTCGGTGAAATAGACATGTCTGTGAAGATACAAACTACCTACACCTGGAAAGAAAGACCCGATGATCACTATTCCCTGGGATTGGCTTTGGGCCTTTCCTATGCAACTTAGGTGGAAGGCGAAGAAGGCCTTCGGGCCCGAGCCATCAATGTGAATTCGAACCCTGTTCGGTAATAAGGATCGAACCTTCCATCTTCGGGTCAAGAAAAAAAAAGAAAAGAAGAGCAAGTCAGATAGGATCGTAGGCGTACGGTGATCGGCTTCGCGAGACCTCTTTTGGATCTACTCATGGCAACTATTGGGCGATGCTTTCTGGATATTCTTTCTGACTCATTTCTCCTCATATGATATTTCTTTCTGCCCTTTTCTTCCCCCCTCCCTTGTCCTTCACGATCTTCTCTGTGCAACAACCGGAATAAAGAACCAAGATGCTCTCTTCTCTCTGGAAGTAACAAGTGAGATGCCTCTCTCTCTCCCAGTGGTTCTCTCTCTGCCTGCTCCACCAGCAACAACCACACAAGTGAGACTGTCTCCGTGCAAGAAAGAACCACGCCACTGCCAGCAACCGCAAGGGAGAGAGCAGCGATAGCGAGTTGATCCCAACGCATTTCACTGCAAATTCCCCCACCCTAGAAAGACAAATCAGGAAAGGCTTGCTCTATCACCCATGGGGGCCAAATAGACTGCATTAGTGGTATAGCAATGTGTTGTAGCAGTAGGATTATCTTCCTACATTAGGCCCTTCCTTCTTACCTGACCTTTGGGACGCACTCCTTAGGCCTTGAAACCTTTCTGATCTCCCAGTTTGACTCACCACTCGTGACACTGAATCAATCAACAAGCAAAAATAATTCTCTATCTTCAACGCTTCAGGCAGGTGGCCTAGCTAACACAGCAATGCCTCCCACCATATACTCAATGCCCCTTAGAGATGTGGAATAAGACTTTCTCTCTTCTATTTTTTTGAGACGGATATCGAACTCCTTTTTGGATTCAAGAAATGTGGGAATAAAGAGTAGGGACAGAAAATCATTCATCTTTCCTTGAAGCGACAATAAATTGTCCTGACTTTCTTGAAACGGAGGTGCGATGCCTGATTGTGAGTCTCATAGCTGGAATTACACCCGCAAAGGATTCCGTCAAAGCCTTCCTTTTGCCCTCGCTTTCCTTCATCTCATGCATATGGGGAAAGAAGCGAGTTGGTCTGTGTCAGATATCTCATAAAAGAGATTTGAATCGCTTTGTGGCGATCCCAGCTGTGATCTTATTCTGGACTTGGCCAGTCAAACAATAACATCACTCATTGGCAAAGCATGAATGGGACTTCGAGTTGTAGCTTCTTGTTCATTTGAGCCCGGCTCCCCCGCTTGGCTCCTCTTTTCTCCTAGTAGACTACTAGACATCTTGTCTACTCTGCTTTTCTTTTATGGAAGACTCGCTCTCAAAAGTCAATTTTGAACTCGCCTTGAAGGTCCTTGTCAGATTGCAAGGCTGGCAACAAGCAGGCTCGCTTATGATCTGCTGAAAGAGTACATCAGGTTTTTTTATTAATCCCTCACCAAGTAGTTGAAATCAAGCGGATTGTCAAAAATTCTGCAAGCAGGAAAATGACCTTTTATCCATAGGTTGACGCTTGATCCCGATATCGGGACTTCCCAAGTCATAGAGTCTATGATCAAGTTGTAAACAAAAGGAGTATACCCTATCTAATATCAATTTTTGCTTATAGTCCGTAAGAAAGGTGGACAAATCCTCCCTCAGTAGTGGACTACTAGTCCACACACTACTAAAGCAGAGTAGCCAACATGCACACATCATTTTTTTCCAGAGGATTTCATTAGCGAATCTGATCTTATGGAAGAAGCAGGTAGGGATAGATAGAATCGAATTTTGTAGGGTGCGGTGGTTGGCGATTCACTGAATCTGAGCTGTTCCAGGAATTCTGATCGACTTCCATCATGTTTGTTGCCACTGTTTGATCCTCAATGTCTGTCTCACCAGATTCCTTCTCTGCCGTCCATGGATCTGATTTCTGGAGTTATGTCTCAGTGATCTACTGGTTTGAAATCATCTCTGGCTGTTGTCGAACATCGAATGTTCAACATGTGACTCCACACAGTTATACTCGAATTACTCGCTGTGGACAGTTCATTCCTGTACTACATGCTTTTGATCTCTATGGATTTGTGGATGGATCAGAACCAGCACCAACTCAGTTTGTTCAGGATGCTTCTGGTATCCCTGCGGTGTCTGAAGAATGAACCATCTGGAAGCGAAAGGATCAACTGATCTGGAGTTGGATTCTTTCTTCTCTCACTGCCGAAATTGGTGCTCCGCTCCTCAATTTGAAAACATCATTTGAGGAAGTTTCTGGAACATGACTTTGAGACTCAATCCCGAGCTAGGCCATGTCAAAGCACTCATTCTCTGTAAAAGCGATATCTGAATTTGTCCCTAAAGAAACTACTCTGGCAATGGAGCCCGGCTGGTTCTCCAGTTCCTGATGACGACCTGATTTTGTCGATTCTAAATGGCCTACCTCAAGAGTATGATCCTATTGGGGATTCTATAACAAGCAGGGCTGAGGAAATAGCTTACAATGACTTAGTCGATCTTTTGATTCAGGAGCGTCTGGCATACTACTAGTTTTGAGATTTCCATCAACACTTTTCTACTTCTGCTGCTTCAAATCTGAGGCCCTACTCTGATCGCGGGCGTGGTCGCAGTCCTAACAGAGGTAGGGGAGGCTATCGTGGACGGAATCAAGGTGTGAGTTGTGGTCAGTACTTCAATTCCATCCCTCGCAACTCTCCTGGTGTTTCCTCATCCACGAGTTTCGGTTGCTAGCGTTCAGATATGTGGAAGGTTGAATCATTCCGCCGCAACCTGCTATCAACGCTATAACCATGTCGTTGTTGCTCCAAATCCCCAAGTTGACTTTGCTCTTTTGGTCCACAATTCTGGTACCCTGATTCAGGGGCTACTCACCATGTGACAAATAGCTTGACGAACCTAGATATACATTCTAACTATGCTGGGAGTGATTTGGTAATGGCGAGGCTGTGGCGATTGCTACTGTAGGTTCTCAGAAAGTTCCTGGTCTTGATCTCAGGTGTCATGGTATATTGCACGTCCCTCAAGTCATGAAAAATCTTTGATCTGTCCAGCGCTACTGATAATTGCATCTTCTTTGAGTTCTATCCTGATACATTTTTCGTGAAGGACATTCACACCCGTCGAGTTCTTCTTTAAGGGTGAAGGAGGACTCTACCTCACCCACCTGTGTCTGCTTCATAGCACTCCACCTACATCTCCTTCAATTATCAACCTACTGCTCATCTCACCACATCTCAACTGTTGAACAATATCCCTGGCATTGCCGCTTCAACTACAACACAATTCAGCAAATTCTTCGTCACCATCACATTCGTTTTATGTCATCTCGGCCTCATGTGTGTGACTCTTGTATGCAAGCCAAGTCCCACAAATTTCCCTGACATTGTACTGAGTCTGTCATATTTGAGTTGGTGTTTTCTGACGTATGGATGTCTCCTGTACCCACACATGATGGTGTTAGATACATTATGTCATTTATAGATGATTTCTCCAAATTTGTATGGATATTTCCATTAAAGAAGAAAGAAGATGTGTTTGATATTTTTCTAGAGTTCTATGCTTATGTTTCTGTCCCATTTTCTGCCTCCAGGGAGATGTTTCATTATGACTGGTGAGGCGTCGTCTAATGTTGCTTCACCTCAGTTATCTTCTGACAGTAATGAGTTCACAACAGGTGTGAAAACCAACACGTACTCATGGAATGCAGATCAATGAATGGCATCTACAACTCAAAAAAAGAAAATCTCTTCTGTCTACATTTCATCCTTTTCCCGGGGATATTTGAGAAGTTTATGTGACTCAAACTGAACCCTCTACGTTCACTGAATCCTGCAAGCATCCACATTGGCGGGAAGCGATGTCTGATGAATTCAATGCTCTTCTTCTCAAAAATCAGACATGGGAGCTTGTTCCTCGTCTTCCTTCTATCTATCTATCTATGAAAAAATGAATGTTCTCGGGAATAAATGGGTGTACAAGGTGAAAGGGAAGCCAAATGGTTATGTTGATTGCGTCAAAGCAAGGTGCATGGGCAAAGTCACCAAGAAGAAGGAATCGATGACTTTGAAATGTTTAGTCTGGGTCTCCAACATAGTTCCAGGCCCAGGATCATCGCCATGAGCCCACCTGCATGTTGGTGTATTTTGCCTTTGATCCACTGACCTGAATTTCCTCTCTGTATCACGACCACAAATCAAAGCTCTAGCTTCATGCCCTGATCTGAACGATTACTGTCTTAGCTGCCTAGCTACTAATAAGTTAGGACCCGTCCTTCCAATCTAGTAGTTGTATTAGCGCCTGTCTCCCACTACTTCTGATTAAGTCAGTGTAGAACTCAAAGTTCGGTCATAACATTTCCTAGTTCGGAAGGAAAGAAGCATACTAGGTGAGGTACAGAGTGACTCGACTGATAGGGAGAGGAACAAATCGGCCGTAAGGGAGAGGGATTGGAAATGGATAGGGATGCCCTATATTCTTTCTTCCCCAGGGCTATAGTCAAGTCTTTGCACCCTTTTTGGGTCTCTGGTGTCGAGTCGCTAGAAGAGGAGCATTGGGGACAACGAATAAGATCACAATACTATCCGAGGGAGGGGCAGAACAACTATATTGTAGAGAAGACCTACTTTTTTTCTAGGCTACTGATTTCTCTTCTACGGGATCAATTCCCAAGTGAAGTAGTCTTGTGACTAGGAAGATGAAAACAAGGCTTGAAGTGAGTCGAGCTTAATTTCTTACAAGGCCAATCAATAGACATCAGGATACTTTTCCAATGGTAAGTCAAGGTATAGTTAGGTCTGAAAACGGACTCTCAATCACATGCATTAAGATAGCCACTTGGATCCTTATCCTTAGCGGAATGTCTTTTGATCTCTTAACTGACTGAGACCAATATCTAGCCTATATATTTAAAAGTATAAGGGAGCAAAGAAGATATAAGAGATCAGAATTCTCCTACTATGCTTTAGAGTGCCAATGAAGATGAGGAAGGACTTTGATCAAACCTTTCCACTAAGATGTAAAGTGAGCCTAAGCCTGCACTACTAGTAGAGTCAGTCACTCTAGGACCCCAGGGGCAAAGAAAGTGGACCTATCGGGTGGAAAGACTTTGAGATTATGCCTTCGACTACTTCACTCCTACCTTACTGAAAGGGCCAATCTATGACTACCCACTCAGTTGAGAAAGAAAAGAAAGGCTAGCTTGATATGAGACATGATGGAGTCAGCATTGATATCAAATATGCTGCCGGTTTGAAGTTCACAGCTTAAGCCAAAGAGGACTTCGAATATAGAAACTGCGACTCTCGGTAGCAATAGAAATAGAAAGAGAATTAGCCTAGGAATTCGTTGACATCCTTCAGTGAAGACCCATGTGTCTACAACTCGCTTTTTTATGCTCGCTCCTTCTGCTTGGAAATGCTTGATTGAAGGAAGGCTTGTCGGCTAAGCAAGCTTACCTTAATAAGGAGTCCTAGGGACCAAAATAGAATCGAGCTAGAATTCTTAGTTGACTAAAGGGGACGTCCTTTCTCAAACTACTAAAAGATAGAATGTTCAAGCCTTAAGCTCATCCATGCCACCGCACCCGTAAATAGTTAATCAAACCTTTCCTTTCTGACTACTAATGCCATACCCTAGCCCTAGACGATTTGTACTAGGGTTGGGAAGGTCGTCATACTTTGATTTTCACTTTGTCCTAATTGTTAGTTTGACATTCGTGGAATGAATAAGGGAAGATACCTTATGATCCTAACACCAATTAGTGGCAGTCAATCAGACATTTGGATTATAAGGTTGATTCTCAAACTGGGGCAGTGAGGTGGTGGAACTGTTCAAGCATTGGTTTTTGGTATCTGCATTTAAAGATTCCCTTTCTGGAGAGAGGTCTTTCAACTACAAGGCATAAGGACGATACAATAGAAACTAAGACCCGGATAGTGAAAGTCTTGAATCAAGTCTATTTCTACTGCTGTGGGCATTCTAAAAGAAATCCGTTTCCCCATTCTTCAAAGAGAATCAATAACATCTTCTCCTAGTAGTAAGTAGGTTTCTAAGAGAAAAGATAGAGTCAAGAAAGGTTGTGAGCAGTCTTAAGGGAGAATAGCAGATAGTTTGAACGGTGGAAAGCAGCCTAGGAAAGATTTCCCCAAGTAGGATATATATATATATAATATATATATATATATATATATCTATATCTATATATATATATATATATATATATATCTATATATATATATATATATATTGGATTCTATAAGTGAGCACGAGGGTAGTGGGGAATCGTCGACTTAAGGAAAGAAAGTAAGCAGTCGACTTCTTAGCTGGTCTTCAAGTAATAGTTCTTGATTTGACTGTGTTCTTATTTTTCCTTACCATCTTTCTATAGTCCTGTCCAGCTGTCTTCTGATTTCCTCCCCGTACAGCCATACGCAAGTCTACTTCTCTTCTTCCTGTATCTCCGCTCTTCCTCTGCTTTCACTATACTATCGGATATGAACTTTCTTTTTTCCCTTTACTGATCCTTATGAATGGCGCATCATAAGTGAAATAATAAAGGAAAGATTCTGAAATAATAATTGTAGTTCATATCGCGAACGGTACGTAGGGGTAAAGTTCAAGTTTCTGACTCTGGTATAAGCTTTAGCATCCACAATGATGGGCAGTTTAACATACAACTGTCCCCTAACGAAATATAATCAAATGAGTGCAGACGGTAATTACTATTTGCTTACTTGAACAAGTCAGGTTCTTCCCGAACTCTTTGACAAGGGCCGTTACCTGCTATCTCACTCTCCCTATAATGTCTATCTTTACCTGGAACAAGATGGAGAGGGACAAAATAGCTCGACCATCAGGGAGAGGGATTTTAACACTCTGTTCTTTAGAGCTGAGCCAACAGAGGGGTTTGGGCATTGAGTTGAGAAAAGAAGGCATGGGAATGAGTTACTAATAACGCCAAAAATTTGCTTATGCTTGATTTCCTTGGTTTGCTGGTTTAGGAGCAGGAGGATTCTCAGTTGTTTTTGTTTCTAAATATGGTTAGGATACGGCTGTTTCAACTTCTTCTTCCCCTTTGCTGTAAGAGGAGTAGGTGTAGTGGTAAAGTCGGGGGATAAGATTCCCTTAAGGCTGTAAAGATAGATTCCCTACCTGAGTATGATGCCCCTGGGGATCTGGCTGTTTCTGCTTATGCTTTCCCTACATAGTTTAGGAATCAAGAAGTAGTCTAGTCGCGAATTCAGATAATCAAGACAGTTTTAGGAAAGTTTAGCAAAGATGTCCCAGCAGAATCCGTTAAGGCAGTCAAGGTAAAGAGACAAGGTGAACTCGCAATAGTAGTAGCTGGTGTCTTTGCATTCTTGGCTTAAGCAGGAGAAGAAGAATTGGCCTCTCTAGTTGATTCATTAAGTCTTTGTTGAAGAATTTGGTTTGGCAGTTGTCCATCGGAATCCCTCGGTCTAGGGCTATTATGTTAGCTATATTTCCCACTATCCGGTAAGAAAGAACCTATTTGAAGGTGTCTGCAGTTTCAGTAGGACCCTAGGCATTTTTGGCTTATGCGAGAAAGAAAGAATCCCTTGAATAGGTTGTTCGACATGAAGACAAGACTCGTAGTGTCGTTGCCTAAACATTTCGTATTGTATTCTCCAGTGCAAAGTAGTAACAAGGGATTGAGTCATGAGCGGCTAAGCCACCTATTTTGGATCAAATCCCGCCTGTAATAGCAGCAGTTTGGCCTCTATCTGGTGAAGCAGTGCCCGTGTTTATGAGTAGGTGTATTAATGAGTAGGAATCCTTGAGGCTTTAACGAGCAGGAATCCTCGAGGTATTTGTGCAATCCTCAAGGCTTTAACGAGCACGGATCCTCGAGGTATTTGTGCAATCCTCGAGGCTTTAACGAGTAGGAATCCTCAATGTATTTGTACCATCATCAAAACCCTATCCGAAATAGGCACTCAAAGACTATATTCCTACGTTGAGTAGGAAATCCTCTTCAAATCTCTATCATGAATAGGCACCTCTTCTTTATTTAAAGCCCTACAATGGGTAGGCATTTATATTAAAATCCCTACAACTAGGTAGGCATCTTCTAGATAGTTATTTCCTTTTGACCCATAAAGCCCTAAGATTTGTTAGTCACCTACACTTAAGACCTACTATCGATATTCTCCTTACTTATCAAACTCCTATCTACAATAAGCACTGCATTCCTCAAAGACCTAAGGTGGAAGTATGCATATACATAATCTAAGCCCTACACCAAGTAGGCACACCCAAATTGATCTCTCGATCATCCTTGAGGCTTAACTGTCATCTAAATCATGAAACTCTAACTATGGCTCGTACTAATCAATTTCAATATCTCATGATCCAAACTAATCGTAGTTTGTGCATGCTAAACCCCTATGTTTAATAGGAATCGCTTCACAATGAAATCACTATCCCAAATAGGCATTCCCTCCACTTTAAACCCTACACTCACGTAGGACGCTACTTTTAAGCCCTATCCTAAATATACATCCCTCCTAATTAAAAGCCCTACATTCATGTAGGCACTAAGAGAAAAGCCCTATACTAGCATATATTCTAAAGAACCATTTTGAATAGGCATTTATCTAACAGATACTTGACCTAAGGTGAGGCAGGGATATGTTGAGGACATGTGGTTGTTGTTTAAATTTTGACATAAATACGGGTGTACAATGTTGAGATAAGAACCATCTCATATCACGAGGAGGTGTATGACGATGGCAACCTCCTTTGCAAGTTAATTAATCTATTAGTTTCATGGTTGCATGTGAATAATGGTATGGAAGTTAAATCCTATGACCAAGATCCCTTAAAAATTTGATCCAAACCTTTCTTAGTGTTTAATTTTCATAGTTTCTCTAAATTTCTAATTATTTTAACTACAAACCCAACCAAACCATTTAAAATGACGAACACATGGTCGCTGAGATGGGAAGCAAGCTTCAAGAAAATATCGAGCAACATGTTCATCATTCATTTCCTCCATTGGAAGGACAAAGAAAAGGTTGTCAAGGAGGGTCCCTGGAACTTCGACAACCACCTATTGGTGGTTAGGGATATCAAGGAGGAGGACGTCCCGATGGAGATGAAGTTGGACATGTGCAAGTTTTGGATTCCACTTTATAACCTCCCCCTAGGTTATTGTTCAGAGGAAGCGATCGGGGTAGTGGCGTCGAAGATCGGAACGGTCCATGCGGTAGACCAGTGGGACCTACACTGGGGAGCTTCCTGTCGTGCGAGGGTTGAGATTGACATCTCCAAACCCATCAGGTAGAAGCAGAAGATACGAGATCAAACGTGTCACGTGGTGGAGGTGGAGTTCCACTACGAACGTCTGCTGACTTTCTGTTCCCTTTGCGGTGTGATAGGCCACCTCGAGAGGGACTGCAGGGACAAGGACGAAGAGGAGGAAGATGGGCTCGCACAGAGACTGTGGTGGCTTCGGATTAAGGCATCCCCGACTAAGAGAGGGACGATAATGATGAAGGAGGAGCTACTGGGTCGAGACAAGTCGAGCAAGCAGATCAAATACGTATCCATGCCGACGTCATCTCGGTCGAAGACAGAAGATAGGCCGGAGGCATCATCTCGGTCGAAGTCAGAAGACTGGCCGGTCAGGGAAAGCATGGCCAGCGGCGGTCATGACAGCAAACAATACCAGGGAAACGAAGGGGAGGAGATAGGTGATTCATCCACATTGGTCTCGTTGGAGGATCTCAATGCTATCTTCACAAGGACAGACGTAGAGGGAGAACATGGGCAACAACAGATGACAATAGACACACCAGAGAGGGGAGCTATTGTGAATCTTGTAAGATCACACCTGACGGGCGTTCGTAATTTGAAGACGGTGGATCAATTACATGGATTTGATAAGCATCAAGGAGGAACAAGGAACAAGGAGGGGTACTCACTGATGACGGACGCACATGACGAAGATGAATTTACCAACAAAGTCGTAGAGGGTAGGGTGGATGGAGTGAACAACACCCACAAACAGGAGGTGAGGGGTGAAGTTGAACACTGGGTGAAGGAGCTTGTATGCTCAGGGGAGAGGGGAACCAAACAAGGTGATGGGGAGATGCTATAGTCAAGGGAAGTTGTATCCTTGCATGAGGAGATGCTCATGAGAGGAGGATCAAGGAGGGTAGGGGCAAAGGAAAGAAGGGGAGGCGGTTTACTAGGTTTGGAAGTAGGTAGAAGGTAAGGGAGGAGAAAGGAGATAGAGGTTTGAAATCGACCATGGGGGGGGAAGAGAAGTAGAGTGGGAATCGAGGGGGCTCAGGAGGAGCCAGAGGGTGAGGGGGCGTGGGGAGGAAAAATATCAAGGAGGGAAGCACTTGTTGAGGTACCTTTTCTTCAAGTAGCGGGCTCTGGGGAGGTCCAGGCCCATGAAGAGCCATTAAAACCCTTTGCTGGAACGTATAGGGTTTGGGAAGCCCTGGTACAGTAGACTCTCTCAGGGGGCGATGCTGGAAAGAGTTCCCTGTCTTAGTCTTCATCATGGAGACTATGTGTAGAGGAGGCGACCAGGAGGCGGTGAGGAGGAAGTGTGGTTTCAACTCGGGTTTTAGTGTTGATAGTAGAGGAAGAGCAGGGGGACTGGGGTTGTGGTGGAAGGGAGAGGATGTTATGGTGAAGTCTTACTCGGATCACCATATCACTGTAGTTGTGGGAGTTGAGGGAAGTCCAGAGTGCTTCTACTTTGTTGGTATTTATGGATGGGCTACTACTCACGAGAGGCATCACACCTAGAAATTGATGGAGGAGGTTTGTGCTCACTCTAGATGGCCTATTGTTCTTGGTGGGGACTTCAACGAGATTCTTGCTCATGCTGAAAAGAAGGGAGGACAACCTAGGAATGAATGTCAGATGCGCAACTTCAGAGAGGCAATTGACAGATGTCAACTAATAGATTTGGGGTCTACATGGTGTAAATTCACTTGGAAGCTAGGAATGTATGAAGACAATCTGATCTGGAAAGACTGGACCATTTCTTGGCGGATAAGAAATGGCGTGACATCTTCAACATAAGACGAGTTAAGAATTTTCCTATTCTCAATTCAGATCACGGACAGATTCTCTTATGGACTGAAAGATGTGGAAGAGGATATGGACCCTGTGACAGAAGGTTTAGATTTGAAACATTCTGGCTTTCATCTCCGGAGTGCAAAGAGGTAGTTAAATAGGCTTGGGACAGCAATGAGGCTTTAGGTCTTAATGAACATACTATAATTTGTGATGAGATGCTTACTGGGTGGGCGAAGGATAAGTTTGGGGATATTAAGAGAAGAGTGGTGAAGACGGAGAAGAGGCTCATCAGTGCTCAGAACCGACCTCCTTCGAGTGACATGTTAGAGGAATGAGAGACTCTAGCTAGAGAGTTGCAAGATCTTCAACGCATGGAGGAGAGCTATTGGCTAGCTAGGGCCAGGACCAATGAGATGAGGGATGGTGACAAAAATACAAAGTACTTTCATCACAAAGCTAGTCAAAGAAAGAGATGAAATATGATAGATGGTCTTTTCAAAGAGGATGGAAGTTGGCAGATGGAGCCGGACTCTATTGCTGAAATTATCTCTTCATATTTTAACTCTCTCTTCTCTAGTTCTAATCCTTTCAGGATGTAGGAACTCCTTGAAGGCATGCCATGGGTGTTTCCGGAGAATGCTATTTCAGATCTGAACCGGGCCCCTACGAAGACGAAAGTTTGGAAAGCTATTAACCAAATGCATTCTAGCAAGGCCCCGGGACCAGACGGGATGAAAGCTATCTTCTATCAGAAGTTCCGGGAGGTTATAAAATCAAGCTTGATGTCTTTCATTTTTAAATGGTGGAGAGGGGAGGATAGCCTGGAAGTTATTAATGATACTGATATTTTCCTCATTCCTAAAATGAACAGTCCTGCCTGGATATCTGAGTATCGTCTACTCATCCTATGCAACGTTTCCTACAAAATCATTACTAAGGTCATGGCGAACAGAATAAAGCCACTAATGAATGGAATGATTTTGGAAAATCAAAGTTCTTTCATTGGAGGGAGAATGATCACAGATAATGCTCTAGTGGCCTATGAAATGTTTAACACTATGAAACACAGAAGGAAAGGGAAGGAAGGTTTGATGGCGCTTAAGCTAGACATGAGCAAGGCATATGACAGGGTGGAGTGGGCTTTCTTAGATAAGGTGATGAGGAGGATGGGGTTCCCGGATATTTGAAGGAATAAGATTATGGAGGGTGTGACTTGCGTCTCCCACAAGTTCATCATCAATGGTAATAGGAGGGGATCTTCAAACCCATCCAGAGGACTTCTCCAAGGTGACCCTATCTCTCCCTATCTCTTTCTTTTTTGTGCTGAAGCACTCTCCTTTTCTCTTTCTAAAGTAGCACAGGACAATAGAATCAAGGGGACAAGAATTTGCAGACGGGCACCACGAGTTACTCACCTCTTTTTCGCAGACAACAACATTGTGTTCACACGAGCAACCTCAGAAGAATGCTCTGCTTTAGCTGATAAATTCAGCCAATATGAGAGGGCATCCTGGCAAAAAATTAATTATGAGAAGACAGAGGTTTCCTTCAGTGTGAATGTCCCAGATGAAAGACGTGAGTTGATAAAGAACCGGCTGCAGGTTAGAGAGGTGGATAGGCATGAGAAGTACCTTGGACTCCCTACAATGATTGGGAGGTCTAAGAAAGTTGTCTTTGCTTCTATAAAGGACAGAGTGTGGAAAAAAGTGTAGGGACGGAAGGAGAAGCTCCTATCTAGGCCGGGAAAGGAGGTGTTGATCAAGGCGGTCATCCAAGCTATTCCTACGTATATCATGAGCATTTTTAAAATTCCAGAAGGACTGATTGAGGAGATACAGGCAATGATGGCTCAGTTTTGGTGGGGGTCTAAGGAAGGGGAGAGGAAGATTCATTGGATGAGCTGGGAGCGGTTGTGCAAACCAAAAGAAGACGGAGGGATGGGGTTTAGAGATCTCAAGGTGTTTAACCAGGCGTTGCTAGCAAAACAAGGGTGGAGGTTGGCGGTCCAGGAAGAGTCCCTTGCTGCCCGGATTATGAAGGTGAAATACTATAAGTCCTCACCTATCTTACATGTCAAGTTGGGGGATCATCCAAGCTATACCTGGAGAAGCATATGGGGAGCTTTGCAGCTGGTGAAGGATGGTTTTAGATGGAGGGTGGGTGACGGGAGAGGGATCGAGATCTACAGAGATAGGTGGATTCCTCACCTTGGAGGAACAGTGCACAGATACTTGGTTGACGGGCCAGTGGAGTATAGATGGGTGAGCGACTTAATTTGTGGAGAGACGAAATGGTGGAAAAGGGAGGTGGTGGAAGAGTGTTTTCCCATCCACATTGCTAGAACTGTTCTTAACATCCCACTTCCTAGGGGGAATGCAGAGGACAACCTTTATTGGGAAAAGGAGAGTAATGGAGTCTTCTCTGTCAAGAGTGTGTATTTCTTTATTATAGCGGGTGCTGATTTGGTGGATGGGGGTAATGGGGAGATATGGAAAAAACTATGGAAGCAAGGATGGCCACCGAAATTGAAGCACTTTGTATGGAGAGCACTTAGGAACTTTCTTCCCACCAAGGCAGAGCTACAGAGGAAATGGGTGACGCAAGACGATGGCTGCCACCATTGCGGACAGAGAGAGGATGCATCACATGTTTTGCTTCATTGTGACTTAGCGAGGAAGATATGGGCCACGGGGGATTTTGAATGGGCAGGACAACTGGATCTTCATGATGTGGAGACCTTTGTGGGTAGCCTTCTTGACGAAGAGGACAACAGGCGCAAATAGGAGGGAGAGGCACTTCTTTGGGTGGCGTAGGCTGCTAGGAATAAATTTCTTTTTGACGTTCGCCCACCTTTCCTTCCGGGCCTAGCAGCGAGCTTCATCAACCTCGTGAAGGAGCATGCACGGTACCACGCGACAGTGAGCAGATCAGTAGTACACTTCTCTTCCTCGGGACCGTTTTCTTGGCGCAGACATCCACCGGGCAGCGTTAAGATTAACACGGATGCATCTATCATCACAGCAGGCGAGAGTGGTTGTGGCATAGCCATTCGAAATGAGCATGGACAACTTTTGTGGACTTTCCAATGCCGCTTAGAGCAGCCGTACTCAGTGCTTAGTGCGGAGGGTAGGGTTGTTCTAGAAGGCCTACAACTCGCACTGCGGAAGGGCTATATGGATGTGGTGATAGAGACTGATTGTCTTCTTCTGGTGGATGCAGTAAAGAAGAGATATGGAGGTAGAGGCTACGCAGACTTCTTGGTCCGGGATATCATCGATCTTTCCCTTAGTTTCCTCTCCTTTAATCTCTATTTATTTAGGAGGCAGGGCAATAGAGTAGCACATGCCTTAGCCTCTTCTTCCTGTCATTTTATTAACCCTCACTGTATTGGGGAGGGTTTTGAGGATCAGATCCTTGTACTTGTTGCGAATGATTTGATTACTTAATAAAATGACAGGCACCCTTTATAAAAAAAACTGATTTAAATTGTTGAATTGTAACGTGCTTGTGCCTAACAGTACCTTGCTACCTTGTATAATCTCAAATATTCTACACAAACTTGTATAGTTGCATGGTAGTGCTTGAGTTTATAAATATTAGAACTTGTGCTTTTAAACTAATAGTGATACAAGTATGGATGCTCCTGGATAGGTTGTTGTTGTGCTCTGGGTGATAACTACATCGTCTTTGTCACTTTGACTTTGTATCATAGTAGAAGGGTTTACCTTCTTTGGGAGGGTAAATCTAGAGAAACTCATCACATCATCAAGTTGTTCCATGGTCTTTGGATTGGGTTCCAACTGTCCTGTAAAAAATCCTAGTGGAGGATGTTGGGATACCATGATCTGGGCTTACTGAGAATCTATTGAGTTTTGATGAGCTTGTTGAGATAAATTTATCTATTTTAGGGCAACAATTCTATCATCTGTAAAAGTAGGTGGGGTTGACTGCATCTATGGCACTTGATTAAGATTTTTGAATTGCTTCCCTTGGTTATTAGCAAGATTCTTGACATTACCCTGGTAGGTTCCTAAATCTTTATTGTTTGTTCTATTGGAGCTCTAGGGTACGACCTTTGTTGTTCACAACAAAGGAATGTTGTTGTCATGAATTCATTGCACCTACTAGATTTCCATTAACTAGGATGGCTTCTAGCCATTTTTGGGTTGTAACATGCTTGTTCGAGTATTCTATAGATGGAGTTGAGATCATCCATCCGGTCTCCATATTTAGTTTGCAGAGGAACTTTATGCACTATCATATTATAAAGGAGTTGGAATTTTTGAGTATAATGGTTTTGACCCTAGTAGACCTCATAAAGAAAATCTATTGATTTTACTTGTTGTTATAAATATTGTGGTTGTTGAGACTGTCCTCTTCTTTCATAGGAAAAGAGGACTACCAAGGACAAGGTTTCACAGAAGGTCTTGGTGTTGTCATCAACATTCTAGTAGAAGGTCTCAATCAACTATATTTAAGAGAAGTTGTGATGTGGACAATGGTGAAGGGTGTGCCACCCTGAACTTGAGGTTTGGCACATTTTCTTTGTTTTTTTTGTTTTTTTTCTTTTGGTGTATGGAGAAATAAGAAGGTGGATGAATAAGTATAGAAGAGACGGATCTTGTGATTTTCTCAATTTTTAGGATTTTAATGCCTTGGGAGTATTACAACATCAGTTCAAACCATTCTAAATCACTCAAAAGTTGTAAATTTACAAGTTCATTCCACAATTCTAATAAAGACACATTGTGTTTTATTCTTATATGTACTTTCACGCTAGCTAGTTTTGCCAAGGGTAGTGCCATTAGAGGTCCTAGGGGACCATATGATTTCTAGTAAGAGAAAATTATGAAGAGTGATGCAAGAAGATTTACTAATTGGTAGGATTTTCTTGATTAACATGCATAAATAGTCAACTAGTTAATGACCGAAACTAAGGAAGAAAAAGGAAAAATTCGAAAATTTTAGAGCTAAATAATATTATTAAAATTTCTAAAGAAACATGATAGAGTGGGTGGAAGGGATAAGTACCACCGACCTCCACCCACTACAAAAAACTGGGCCATTATTCATGGGAGAGTCCTGTCACAAACCCCTCTCTACAGGCCCTCAGAAATAGGGACGGTTGAGGGTCTGGCCCTCATAAATGGTCCGTGAAGAGAACTCACGTGACAAATACCAGTGGCCCTCACGAATACAATTGTCACGGACCAACTGACCCTCAAGAATGTTATATTGAGGGACTATTTAGCCTTCATAAATACATTTTTGAGGGACTATTTAGCCTTCATAAATACATTTTTGAGGGAATATTTAGCCTTCATAAATACATTTTTGAGGGACTATTTAGTTCTCATAAATACATTTTTGAGGGACTTGGATGGTCCTGGAGAATATATTTTTGAAGGGATAATGCCTTCATTAATATTATTTTTGAGGGGCTTTGTGGTCGTCATCAATGCAATTTTGATGGTCAATCTGGACCTTCATCAATATATTTATGAGGGACTACTGTAAATGATTTGGTTATTCATTATTGTTAAATGATAATTAATTGTTACTATAGTGAATATCAAATTTTAAATGAAAACTTCATATACATAACCTCAAGCAATATTTTTATAAGAGTCACATGACATCATAAGAAATCTCAACACCAAAATGACACATAAAATGTTAAATGAACTCAAACAAATTTCTATTAATGAAGCAAAATATTATCCATACATTGTGTGCTCAACGTTGATATAAATAACGAATACATATGATTCTAAAATTTGAGATTGATGACAATCAACATATCATGCTAGAAACTCTTAAGATCTGTAATGTCTCCATATTCCTTCAAATGGTGTGGTGCTCTTCATCAATGTCAGGCCTCATACGGTTGGGTACTCATTTCATCTGTGAAGTTGGAATGTAGAGCATTTCCGAAACTATCCACTATAGCAGATGTCGTCATTGAAGATTCAATACAAAGTATAGCTGTGATTGCGTCCAGCCTAGTAACTTCATTTCTGAACATGAGCCTAGCATGTGCTGGATGAAATATGATCAGGAATCACAAACCGATAAACTTTCAGTATAACTTACAAAGTTTTGACATCGATCTGTAATAGGAAAACTGCAGCAACAAGTTGGAAACAGATACCACATACCTTGGGCGAGCCGAATCAAACTCTCAAGCATGCGAACAATGGTTCTAGCTGCAAATTTACTCCAGTCAGTTTTTTTGATACTCGTGACTTAAAAAAAGGAAATCGGCAAACCTGCATTGTCAGCAGCCATCTTACAATACACTAGTTTGTACAAATATGGACAAAGGTTTCAACCCCGTCCCCAATGTGGCCTCATTCCAAAAATCACAGCAGATTCAGATAATATCACTGATAAAATCAAGATTTCATATAATTAGGCTCATCAATCAAGATAAAAATATTGACTAAGAAACATGCAATGTGTTATACTGATGCAAGAGGTCACACTACTGCAAGCAAAGTTGCAAACACACAATTCAGTATTCTTCTTATCGATTTGTCAAACAATACCGCTTGGGTATTGTTATAATGGTAAGTATTTATTATTCATTATTATTTTATTCTATTCCTTTGTATATATGGGATTAGTCCCACACTCTGTAATTGGTTTATTGGCCACCGTCCAACTCCATATATATATATATATATATATATATATATATATATATATATATATATATATATATATATATATATATATATATATAGGTGTGACCTGTGAATGTTGTAAAATATAAAATAGAAGGCTGATAAGAGGACTGCAGTTTGTATTATTGCCTTTGCTATAGCATACTCCTCGAAAGTATAAAAGCTTTGAAGAGTGGTCATGGTGCGTGGTACTTGCCTATTGCTCTACAACATGCAAGTCCTAGTCCTCCATCCGTCCAGCCAGCACTGCAGGCAGAGAAGAGAGGCGCGCTTGTACCACCAGCTACTCACCGACAGCCTCCTCCTAACAATTGCACTACAAGCACGATGGTGGCTACTGCAGCTGTGGTCGATTCAATTCAAATATATGCTTGGACATGCCCCCTACGGCTGCCATTCAATTCAATATTTCTAGTGGAGTTTATAAACACATCAGAAATCTATTGAGTTGGCTACTATGTTGGCATACAACTATACGAAACATGGAAAGTCACTCAGCTGAAAACTTCCATCAATCCTCTACAGATGGATGGAAAAAATAGTGTTGTCTATCTCCAACAAATAAAACAAATTGCATTACCAACTTGTTGTTAACCGTTAAACAACAATTACAGTAGTATATACTCATCCGATTAAATTAGGGCATATTCATCGCATACAATATAGACAATTTTTATACCTTTATAATTGGTTGCTCCATTAAACAACAGTTATAGTAGTATATACTCATCCGATTAAACTAGGACATATCACATTACATTATGCTAAGCAAATATTAAATATGTACAAAATTGTCTATATTGTATACAATAGATGAGTATGATATACACATATCACATATCATAGTACTTTTGTGGCATTACTTTCAAAGAACTTTTGCAATTCTAAGATCTTAACATAATACTCCATACCGTGCAATCAATATTGTATTTGTAGGATATCATCAATTAGGTTTGAAGTAATACATTAGTTCGGCATAGGTGGGATAAGAGCACTATATTATCGAAGTTCTTGTATGTTTAATTGTTTATACCTTGTATATGTGCAGAATATCAAATAATCGTTCTTATATATATATATATATATATATATATATATATATATTGGTGTTGGGACCTACCAGACCTTGTTTTAATGAAGTGTAAGCACTCAACTAACAGGGTCATGTGAAGCAGGATACAACGGGCTAAAGTGGAAAAAGGCACCTCCTTAATAAAAAAAGGCTTCGGCAGCCGCTACAGCCAAGATTCCTTGGGTGCATGGGCCAAAGTGTTTAAGTGGGCGCCCAAGCAGCTTCTTTTGTATATAACTAATATATATAATATATTGGGAGAAATTTGATTCCATGATCTAATCAGTTTTGCTGGCATGTTGGATCTAACAAGAGAAGAAATCCATCACAAGAAGATTCAATGTGGTTTGACAACATCCCGAAATTGGATCTTCATTCTTGAGAAGAAAGCCATGTTGGCTCCTTAGGCTACAAAGTATCTACACACAAAAGAACAAACAGAGCTTCACATCAAGGTTGTCTAGGCGGCTAGGAAGCTAGGTGTTCCTGTTCCCCAGGGGCACCCAGCTCTGCCTAGGCGTTTTTTTATGTTACATTTATATATGTATTTATATATTACTCTATGTGCACTTTAGTATGAATATAGTGCCTAAATACATTTATAAACATGATATAGAAATGAGGGAGTAAGGACAATGAATATGCAAGCAAGGAATATGCTGTAGAGCCAATAAGGGGATTAATGAAATAATGTGATGGTGAAGAAGCAGCGTCGTGAATTGATAAAACAACTAGGAAAAACTAAGAGATCATGTGATGGTGGAGCAGCAGTGTTGTTTCTTGGTAGAGCAATTAGGGGAAACATAACTATATGATGGTGGAGCAGCAGTAAGTTGAAACTCAAAAGTTCATTAGCATGGCAGCATCTTGCTGCTTGGTTGAGCTGAGGATTAAAACAACAGATGCTGAAAAGTGGAGGAGCATGCAACAACAAAGTTCTGCTTGGTGAACCATGAGAAAAAGGAAAAACAAGATTGTAATTAAAGAATGACAGCACATAACAAACAGAGAAATGGGGAAATGAGAACAAAGAATAAACAAAAAGAGCCCAATATAGGCCCAGCAGCCGCCTAGGCAGCAGCTTGGACCACCCAAACACCTAATAGGCTGGACACCCAGAATCAGCAGCTCAAGTGTCCGCCAAGGCGGCATGCACACAATCATGCTTCACATATAGAAGATTACACAAAAAATGTCCCTGATAGGGTCATTTATGTTGGTTCATCATTAGCATCTAAGCCGCAATAGTCAATACCAACCATGTTGGGTCGACTCCATTGATCCTTCTTTTCTTCCCAGCTATGTTGTGGGTCCTTCAAATTAATCTTTTTTAAATATTTGAACATGCGACTGAGTTAACATGTTTAAGTGGTAAACCATAATATGAAATTTTCCAAACAACATGGCATATTGAATAATCAGAAATGGTCCTTTATCAGAAGATAATTATTACCACGTTACAATCGATCTACACATTAGAATCCCACATTAGAATTTACACTACAATGTCGACCAATGAACATCTATAATAATGACTAGCATTCGTGCTTTAGATTGTACAGCTTCCGTCATAGTTCAATTTGGCAATCTTAAGATATAATTGCAATCAATTAGGCATTTCTATTTTTATATTCAAGAAATATAACAATCCAGATTTTGATTATGTCAAGTAATAGTTCAAACTAGCTTACAACTTCAGCTCTATAAAATATCTAAATGCTTTGATTTATTCTCTTTCAAAGGAATCTAAAAATAAACCCACTATACATTACATGAAGTTCATTCACCTAACTTCCGCTTGGAACAAGTGAAAAGAAATTTTAAGACAGCCAACCTTGCAGACTACAACTGGATTCCATGTGGTCTGCATTTTCTTAAGTTTTAAAATGGTGTCGTGAGATGGAAAGGAACCCACAAAAACATAGAAGATATCCAAATCGGTGAAGATTTTTAAATCTATAACTAAGTTGAAGCAATAAATGACAAAAAAATGCAGCAAGAGGTACTAATGTGTACCTGGTATCCCTTTAAATTGACCTTCTCCAGTATCTTTCTCGATGCAGTAACCTCATCACAACTGCAAAATATAGATAATTCAATACCATGCAAATTACAACTCATGTGGAATCTAATGCAGGCACTCAGCTACCTTCCATCTATGGCCTCAGGAGCAAGGAGACCAAAATGATCAATCCTCTACTTGATACATGTACCACTGATAGAAATGTCAGTAATAGTGAGCTGAGTCAATTCTTGTCACTTTCTTGAAATCAACAAAAGGATCATCAATTCCAAAATCATTGATAAATAGACATGGAACAATAAAAATAATGATTATTTGATGCAATTGAGAGTCGTGGGATATTAATGTAAATCAAGCACAACAATATCAAACTGAGCAAGAAGTTCACCAAATACATGATAAAGAGCCTGTGAAATGCAACAATAAATCAGTGCATTACCCTACTATCATTAGGCATTAGGATGAAATACATATATGAAATAGGCACTTCCTGTCCAAAAAATTTAACATTCAGGTAGGTATCTACGCAATCTAATCCCTACACCATCAACACACTCTTTTATGAAATAGGCACTTCCTGTCCAAAAAATTTAACATTCAGGTAGGTATCTACGCAATCTAATCCCTACACCATCAACACACTTGAAATTAGGGGATGCATTTCTAACTAGAGTTTTAGACCATCGGGAAAGAAGGGAGATTTACCGGAAGCATAGAACTATTAATTATTGTTAATCCCAACGCCCTAGAAACTTTGACAAGTGATTATACTCTGAGGAACATTTTAGCAAACACTTAATGAGCAGCTACATCAAACCTCCATCTTCAGCATGCTACAAGACGCTTCTTCAGCAACTCCATCTTATCACGCCTTCCCCGGCGTTCCCTATCCCACTTGTTCCTGCCCACCTCGACGACCTCGTCCTCTTCATCTATCCAGGGCCTCTTCACCTTCGCTTCCTCCACCATGACAAACTTACCCTTGTGACCCCTCTGCTGCTGCTCCAGAGCCTTGCATCGCTCCTCCTCGATCTGTAGGATGGGGAAGAAGCTTGTCGGAATGGGTAGCAACATGCACAGGGTGACGTAGACCTTCTTGTAGTCAGGTCGAGCAAGGAGGATACCACCACGCTTCTTCTTCTTGCCCTCCATGTTGAGCGTTCAGACTTCCTCCATGTTTACAGGAAAAAATGGAAATAGGGAAAAAATGGGAAAAAGGTAGAGAGAAGATCGTACGAAGAAAGGGGTAGAAATAGAAATAAAGAGTTGGGGCAGAACCTGTCGGCGGCGGCAACCTCGTGCAGTCACTGTCGGCGGCGACCGTAGGGGAGTTGGGGGCAGCTCTCGGCGCAATGGAGGTGAGGGCACCTGTCGGCGGCGACCGTAGAGGTGTTGGGGGCGTCGGCGGCTAGGGCGAGGAAGGAACGGAAGCACCCCGTGATCGGCTAGGGGGAGCGCGGCGCGGGAGGAGCATGGCGTGAGAGGGAGCACGACGCGGGAGGGAGCACGGCGTGAGAGGGGAGGGTTTATCTTTTTTTTATTTTTGATTTGCAAATGTTGTCTTTTAGAATGGAGGGAAGGGTTATGAGATGGAGGGAAATATTTGGCATGGCATTTTTCACGGGGTGATTAGTGAGTAATGTATTTGTGAGGGATTATTGTTCACATAAAAGGACTAAGGATATAAAAAACACGGTTGAGGGATTTGGTCCCATGTTTGAAGGATGATCCCTCACAAATAGACATCATTATTCACGATTTTTGGTTCCTCACAAATGTTCTTCAATAAAGGCCAAATTTTTTGTAGTGACCCCAAACATAAAATTTTGCTCGTCTTGAGGAAAACTTAAATTCAGAATGGAGGGAAGGATTTCTCTAGAGACACAAAGTGGCCTTGGTAGTTCAAAAAATGCCCAACTAAAGGGGGTGTCGATGAGGTTGGAGCTTTGAATAGAGGAGCTTCAGGTTACACCCAATGAATGGGTGGTCATGAAATCTCAAAGGGGATTTTAGGTTGGTGAAAATGATGTTACTTGTTACCCCATTGTCCCTTCAATAGGATCCATAGATCTTCCTTCTTTAGTAGAAGAATTGTTGATGATGTGTGTGGATGGGTTACTTGATAATATTCATCAGTTGTCTTTAGGGTTAAGACTTCCCCTAAGTCCCTAGGTGGATCATCTTTTCAAAAGGGATGGTGGTATAAGATGAATCCACTATGTGTAGCACTAGTTGTGGTAGTTAGGTGAAGGATCAGGATCAAGTTTCTCTTTGTCACCTAGATATATATGTAATATATATGGTGTTGACGTGGTAAAAATGTCTTATCCTCTTGGTGCAACTTTGTATGCAATTGTGTGTCTTCTTCATTGAACACTTCATCAATATGAAGGTTAATGGAGGCATCAGGACCTTTACTATGCATAAGGGGAGATCTAATTCCTTCATAGAACATGTGCCTAACTCAATGGGATCAAAAGGTATTGCCTCACAAAATAATGGGGGCATATAAGGTTCCTGACAAGGTGGAATTACCACATTGGGCTCAAAGTGATATGGAACATGCAGTGGTTGAAGAGGAATTTAGGGCTCTTGATTCTTCTTCAAAAGAATGTACTTGTACATCCTAGGAGAGTGATGGTGTGTTGTCCACAATAGGCTCAACTAAGGTTGGTTGAACATTGTGAACATATGGATATGAGTATGTAATACAGAAAGGGTGGTGGAGCTTTTGGTTGTTGGGAGGTTCTTTGAGAGCTCCCATCCTTATCCTTTTTATCAAAGGACTCTTGGCTCATGAACTTATCTATGTAAGCACTCATCCATTCACTTTTTGACTTTTATGGATAGTCTGGGCCAAATACAACTTCTATCCAAGTTATGCAAATTTGTTCCATTGCAATGGCCTCAATTTCTTTACGACACATGTGCATATCTTGATCAAAGTTGCATTGCATCTTTGATGTAGCACATTGGGATTCCTGTAATGTGGCCTCTTTCTCTCTTGCCTTGTCTCTCATGGCAATTCTTTGGTTGGAAAGGGCTTGTTCTCCTTGCTTGCAAGGTGTGGTGCTTCATATTTCTCTTTGTAGGGTGTAATATTATTCGCAAGGAAGAGCATTCACATGTTTAATTTGTTTTGAGATCATTTGGGGAACTCTAGTATGTTATGATATGAGAAGCCACATCACTCACACCACATAACCTCTCTTTGATCAGCAAGGGTCTATTCTGCTTGATGGTTTGCTTTTTCCTTGCTTTCAAGGTGCAATACTTCATATTTATCCTTGGGGTGTAATATTATGTGCAAGGTACATCATTCTCATGTTTTCTTCATGTGGCGACATTTTGGGGTACTCCTCTATGTCATGATAGGGGGACCCACATCTAACACATTACACAATTTGTGGAACAATGCACTCCATTTTTCTATTATACAAATAAAGATTAGCAAAAAATGGAATGGGAAACATAAAAAACAAAAATTATGACTAAAAATTATAAAAATAAACTAAGAAATTAGTAAAACAAACCTAAAAATTACAAAACAAAACTAAAATTAGATGAGTTTAAGAGGATAAGATTGAATATCAACAGTTATGAATGTTTTAATAAAAAATGTACTACCAGAAGGAAAACTCAGTAGAAGGAGAAGTTGCATTACTAGAATGGGACTTGGTAGGAAACGAAAAGAGAAGGGAAAAAGGAAAAGGAAAGGAAAAAAGTGATCCTAATTATTTAAAGAGGTCGGTTCAAAATACTTTGTCTGCCATCCCCAACAACAATGCCAAAATTTGATGTGTCATAGCCAACACACAGATTCACTTGAGAGAAATTGTCTTTGTAGTTAAACCTTTGATGGATAACCAATTCACTTTAAAACAAACAAAAAAAATTGATATAGTACAATAGATACCGATCCTTAGAGACAACGAGTCGAGAATCATTTTCAAATGAAAGCAATAAACAATATTTAAGACAAGTAATGGAGAATGATTATTAAAACAAAGAAGTAAAATTGCTGAAATAAAAGTGCTAGGATTGAAAATGTTGAATTGAAAGGAACAAAAGTAAATTGCAAGAATTGAACTAAATTAACAACAAAATGTAAAGTTAAAAGAGAAAATAGTAGAAGTAATCAATCAAATAAGAATAGTTCAAATTTATGGAGTTATCAAAGTCCGGGTTCCACCCCATGAACTCCATTGTATAAATTATCCACTTTTAGGTTGATTTTAGATATTTAGAGGTTAGGAGCATGGATATATGTCCTCTTCGGCATTAGATTCCATGGATTAAACTTTTTATGGTCCCATCGTCATTGGTGATTTATAGGTCTTCGTTCAATCTTTCAGTGTATTCTCAGAATGGATCTCTTCTGAGATCACATACATTTAATCTGGCATCCAAATGTCCAAGATTATTTTGTCATGGATCTTGACTGTCATGGATCATGACCAATCGGATCACATATAAAGGTATCAAACAAATAATAAGCACCTCTTTTATATTTGAAAGGAGCTTTACAAGAAACTATGATAAGATATGGAGATTATAGGGCTACTCCCCATGTCCCGATAAGGAGGAACTACTCAGACTTGGTGTAAATGAATAAAGAATAGAGTATGAAATGTTGGATTCTTGATCTAGAAACTTGATAATTCAAAGATTCATTTTCTTTTGGAGTCTCACCTCCTTTTATATATGGAATGGAGGGGACAAAACCCAAGAGGAATGGTTTGCTTCATCTCAAAGTCACTTTGGTCAAAGTTTAACTGCATTGGACTTTCCAATTTTGGCATTTTCTTGAGTCTTTACTTGTATTCTTGCTTCCACACAAAAGCATATGGAATTGCCCAACAATCCTTTGTTCCTAGTAAAAGGAGTATCTTCAACAACATTATTTTTTCTCCAAATAGAGAATGAAAATATTTATTTAATTGTCTTCCTTTAATAACTTTGATAGCTCATTAACTTTTGTGACTCTCTTTGTTGTGGAATTCCATTATAGGAATTTTGAGCAGATTTCGATCCCGTCAAAGGTTCCAAAGTAGTCTAAAAATTTCTTGTAGGAAATTAAATTTCCTTTCCAATACATATTTACAAATTCAATTTGGAGTTCGTATGCAAAGGATATAACAATTTTGGTGTGGAGTATATGTATATATATTAGGCACTACAAGAAATTGCGCAAGAATCCTCCATGAGTAGTTTTGGGAATTTTTGGACCTTAAAATTTATTATCTATTTTCCTACAAAAGGCTTAATAAATCAAGTAAAAACTCCAATTGATCAGAAAAAGAAAAACTAAGATAATTGACTCTAAAACTAGAGAATAATCATCAAATGATTCTAAATATAGATCTAAAACATGCAAATAAAATGAACAAACATTCATTTATCACTCTTCTTCTAGTGCTACGATGCCTTTGACTTCCTATTTATCAATTGTTGCTGCTCTTGTCTCAATGCGGGTTGCACTTTATGCAGCGAAGGAGGCTATGAGATGATAGGGTATGATCCTAATTGTGTTTGGTCTACCCCCTCCTTTTATGGAGAAGGAAAGTGATCACAAAACCCTAAATTGCATCCTAGAAGTGGCTGCAAAGATTGCATCTGTTGCACCTGTCAATCGACTGGAAGTCTAGACAGTTGATTGGGGAAATTGATGCTCATGCTCATATGCTGGTTATTCGATTGGTAGGAACTTGAGATAGTAAACTAGGTAAGTCAATTCCTAAGCTCCTATGCAGGTCAGTAGATCAGTTCAAGTTATATTTACCAATTTGTATACAATAAAATTCCCCTCTTTTTCATGATGCAGAATTTCTAGATCTTGTCCAAACATTTCTTATGAGTTGTCCCACTAGAGATGTTTATCGACCAATAGGAAATTCTAGAAGGCTAAGAGATGCACTTGAAGCCTCCTTGATCTTATGATTCACACTATATTTTGGGGGTTCTTGATCATTTGAGTGAATGCATACAATTGAGCTATTTTTCTCTAATAAATGAGAAAGGCTAGTAAAACTCTAATTTAGTGGACAAAGGTAAAACTAAAACAACTAAATCCTTAAACTTGGATAAATTAACACAATGCAACTAAGAAATGATTAAAAAAAATGCAATAAAGTAGATGGATATGCATTTGTTAAATGTTATGTTTTACTGACCAATTACTATTCATGATTAATGGGATCTATATGAGCAAATAAAACAAGGCAAGTTTATCCCTGAAGGCTAAAGGGATAAATTGACAGTTGGTTTGGGTTGCATCCTAGCAGTATAAGGGGCATTGGATCTAGTGTTGGTATAAGATCCTTTTTTGGCACATCAAAGAAAAAGTGTAAATCTGTCAATAAAGCTTATTTTCACAAGCTATGTAGAGGACATAGTAGCATAGAGAATATAAGAAGCAATGAGGCAATTTCATCCTTTCTGTCTCAACCTCCTCATATAGTACTTGTGTTGCACTGCCCTCCTTACAAGGTCATTGGGAGTACTCCCATGGACCCTCCTCAGAAACAAAATGTGTCACAACACTGTTCTAACGAGGTGATTGGGAGTAATCCCATGGACTTATTAGGCATGCCTGATGTAAGCTTTTCTGTGATATAATTTTCACTTAAATCAATTTATATGTTGTATTCAAGTATATGTATAACTTTATATATAAATTTGTTGGTGTTGAGAAAATGTCATCTTGCAGTATTAGAACCTACCATCAATATTGTGGCACTAGGTGATGTTTTTCCACACCATTCATGTGACAACGTTCATTATGCTCCCATGCCCAACAATACACTTTTTCTGACTATCTAACTTGGCTATCAACAATGGAAAAACATACCAGTGCCACTTGGCCACGTTGAGCAAAATACTCTAGGAGACACAAAAGGTGATGTGGTTGTGTCACCCAAATTTGCATTTTTCCATCAAAATGTATGTTACATTTACATTGCATTTTTATTTGTGGTTCTATTCTTTTTTTCATATAATGGGCACTCATATGAGAATACATGCATATCATAGTATCTAATAAGTCATCTCCAGTTCCTCCTCCAAAGCCTCCCACACCTATTGTATTTTGTAGGACCTATTTGACTCACCAGGTCCTAAGTGCAAGAGATGGGCACTATGGTTAGAGTTATTGTAATGTCCCATTATTTGATGCCTTGGATAAAATGATCTTAAAAGAAATGATTACACTACCCATATGATCAAGGTGCACCTCCTTTTCTGGGAGCCCATCACTAAAGAACTCCATAGTTAATTGTGCTCAGCTTGGAGTAGTACTAGGATGGGTGACCAGTTGGGAAGTTGACCCTGACAAGTGTGTGAGTGAGGACAAAGGTCACAGTTAAGGATATTGGTGATCTATGGGGCCATTCGTCATTTCTAAAACTCTACTAGATCCTACGACAGTGGGCCCCAATGTTACAAATAGTATAAGATCCATAACCCCTCCAGTAGGTGGGGCCCACATGGGTCTGTGGCATGCCAGGCTTTGAGTCGTGCGGTTCATGCATGTTGGAAAGCTCTATCCATGGTGATGGAGCCGCCCATGCACTGGTAGAAGCAATTGGGAGCTGGGTGTACATGGCCATGTTGGATCTGCAATGAAATGGGGATATTATGAGGCCATATAGTTGAGCCTTGACGAGGACATCAAGAGTCTAAGTGGGGGAGATTGTAACGTCCCAAGATTTGAGAACTTGGATAATATGATCTTAAAAGGAATGATTGTACTACCCATATCACCAAGGGAATCTCCTTTCTGGGAGCCCATCACTAAAGAACTCCATAGTTAAGCATGCTCAAATTGGAGTAGTACTAGGATGGGTGACCAATCGCCATTCTTGGGCGTGAGTGTGGACAAAGTGCACAGTTAAGGATAAAGGTGATCTGTGGGACCATTCACCATTCTTGAAACTCTACTAGTGCCTAGGGTAATGGGCCCAGTCATTACAACTATAGAAGAAGGGTCGATAATGATATTCTATATTTAAAATAATGTTACAAGCCAATATCATTATATTAATGTATTCTTGTCATATACTGTGGATTTATTTAGTTATGATTGGTTGAATACAACTGTCATAGAACTTTAGATAAGGCAAGATCTTACTATTGAATAACACATTGAATTATTTCCTAATATATTAATCTATACATATATTTTGTAGCAACTTACTTATGGTAACTTTATAGTTTGCATTAACCAATGTGGCAGTACTAGTTTCAACATTGATTAGGTGTGTACATAGAGATGGAAGTTTTTTAGTTGGTTACTATCTACCCCATTTGAATACTTTTCTATTATGGGAAAGAACTTTATTATACCTTTTTCAATATCATATATGTTTTGTGCCCTTTTCTTATAATTTTAACTCATAAATTGCATTAATTGTGGAATTTGGGTTTTCTTTTGTTAGTCTTCTTTTCAGTTAGTAATTGGCATATGAAACTTTGGTACTTATCTTTGCGACACATACATATGTTGAATTATTTCCTAATATATTAATCCATACATATATTTTGTAGCACTTACATATGGTAACTTTATAGTTTGCATTAACCAATGTGGCAGTATTAGTTCCAACATTGATTAGGTGTGTACATAGAGATGAAAATTTTGTAGTTGATTACTTATCTACCCCATTTGAATACTTTTCTATTATGGGAAAGAGTGTTATTATACCTATTTTCAATGTCAGGTATGTTTTGGTCCCTTTTCTTACAATTTTAACTCATAAATTGCATTAATTGTGGAATTTGGGTTTTCTTTTGTTAGCCTTCTTTTCACTTAGTAATTGGCATGTGATATTTTGGTACTTGTCCTTGAGACACTACCTATATATTTTCATGATCCTTCAGGTAGCAAACTATCAACAGGGAAACTCGCTAAAAGTTCCACTTGTCGTGTAAGTACATTTTTGTATCCATCAACATATATTAATATCTGCATCATTAGATGGATGTTAACTAATGCAAGTAAATGTATTACTTTAACTTATAAGGGTATAAAAGTATTCAAATAGGCTGGAGAAGATTAGATATTAATGTGTAATCAATAACCTTAGAAGAATGTCAAGATAGTCATTTGACTCCAGTGAATATTTATGCCAACTATGCTTATTTTTATTTGTTAACATTTCACATAACTAGAAATTTATTGTTCCATATACAAGATAATGAATGGGTATGAGAATACTAGGTATGTGGTATATGGACCAGATTGTGAAAACTGCATCACAGCACATCCATTACATACAAAAGATAATATGCATAGTCTTGTATGATAAGAAAATAGTATCATTTGATAATATAAAAAATGAAATGAAAATTTAGTTACTCTTTGCAGTTGTCTACCAAAATAAAGCCATATACAGAAGAATATTTGAATTAGATACGAGAAGAGTAGGAAAACTCCTTCATTAAGGAGTCAACTTAATATTTGATTGGGATAAAATAATTTTGTTTAACTTTGATGTCATGATTTCTATGTTCATGTGATGGTTATGACATTTTTTAACTTTGAATTTGATGCGAGAGAATTTTCGGTGCATATGTGACTGATGTGTGCATATATGAATATGTGTATGAATGAACGCAAAGATAAATTAATACAAAAAGGCTTGCATTTGTAGATATTTATGAGAATCGAATTGCATGTGTGTGAATGAATTGTGTATTTGTCCATATGTGCATATGTGCATGGGAATGAATTGTGCATATAAGCATATGTGCATGAGAATGGAATGAAGTGTGGATATTGATTCTTGTATGTGTTTGTTATTGTAAGTTGTTTAGGTATTGCTGGCCTATTGTTCAGATGAACACTTTTAGATATTTCAGTTCTAATGAACTATAGGCTTGATCATGATGAACAACCACACAACATGTCTATATACCTACCATAAAAAAATATGGTGATGTCGGTTGTATTCAAAAACTCAGGATGTAAATTTGCATCATCGGTTTAAATACGATAATTGCACAACTATCCTTACTGGTTAAATTTTTGCTAATAAGAAAGCACAACGTATGTTTTCTCTCAAGGACCGACAATGTAGACTACTCTTAATTGTCATATATTCTTACAAAATCAATGACAAATGTGTCCTTATCAGTTAAATTTTGTTGTCATTACATTACAATGTTGGTTTTCTTCACTTGTAACTGACATCACAAATTTACAACATCAATGGAATTATGCAAAACTGACAACTATAACCCAAGAACAATCTTATTTTATTGTTGATAGAATATTACATTGTCAGTTTATTTATGTTAAATTAGTGACACATAACTATTTTTATGTCAACTTAGCCTTCATAGAAACTAAGACCATGTTTATCTCATTGTTTGCCTCTTACTCTGGAAACCAACAATAAAAGGATTCAATTGTGGTGTTTCCCACTTATTTGTTGTTAGTTGGAACAATGTAGTAGGCCTAAAATAAATTCTATTACATGGTATATCTATACTAGTGCTACTTTTGAATAGCTTGAAAGGATTGAACCAATCATTTACCACCTCTAGATAAAACAATATGGTAATAAATACTAAAAACTAATTGTTTTTTGTCAAAATATTTCCATTCTTCATAATCACTAATGTTACCCTAATCCTGCTTCTTACTAGTTGGATCATTCTCTATTGTGACTTAATACAAGGTTTGATTATACTCATATATAAATTTATCCATTTAAAGTTGGGAAGTAATTGAAAAGAAAAATTCTTTCATTTATAAGAAACATGAATATCATTCCTTTACACAACCAAATCACTTCGGAGACTAAGGTTGGCATGGATGCTCCTTTCTTCCTTTGAGTCTTCTCTCTTGTAGGTTCAAGATGTGGCCTTTCTTACTATTTTTGTCTTGTGGATGGTAGTAGAGTTGGCTAACATATCTACAAGGTTGAAGTTAACAATAGAGGAGAAGGAAGTGATCGATTTAAAAGAGGATGATGGACAAGAAGATGAACACAACAGAGACCTAGAGTTCATAGGGAGACTTCTCATGGTTGGGGCTTATAACCTATGGGCAATGAAATGTACCTTCTCAAAGACATGGGTTTTATCAAACAAGGTTTCGTTCAAACAAGTGGGTGATGATAATTGTATGGTCTAGTTTCATCATTAGAAAGAATAGAGGAAGGTTCAAGATGGAGAAAACCCATGGAACTTCAAAAATAAGCTCCTATTCCTAATAGAAATCGAGGTGGATAAATAGCTGAGAAACATTGTGATCAAGATGATCCTTTTTGGATATAGATCTATGGGGTGCCAATTGGATCGTTATTGGATGTGTCAATCTCAACAATTGTGGGAAGGATTGGGGATGTCATGAAGGTGGAAAGGGATGAACTTGGGTGGGAATCATCTATCTAAGTTTGAATATAGTTATATGTTACAAAACCTTTAAAAAATGTCATACATATAAAGGTTAAAAATAGAATGGTTTTAGATCTGGAAGTAAAGTATTAATGGCTTTCTATATGTTTCCATCTATGTCGAGTTTTGGGCATCTGGACAAAGTTTTACCACAAAATAATGAGGATGATACAAAGAAGATGGGGCATTGGCATCTCCACACAAAAGTAAAACGTCTACAAGTGAAGAAATTTATGAGGAGGGTACAAAATGAACACTGGTGTTCCACATGAAACTAGAGGGAGGTTGGTCTAAAATTTTGAAGGGTAAGGGGACGAAGGTTGGGGAAGAATATGTGATTGAAGGTATTGATGATTATACATCAAGTGAAGGTTGTAGGCAATGTATCATAATAGAAGACATAGAAGTGTGGACGCAGATCGATGAGGGATGGACATCAAGTAAGAAATTCACTCCTCATCCAAGAATAGACGAATCACATGGGAATCCAAGATCAAGGGGAACAAATAAGAGTTGAGAAAAAGTATAGCTTGATGAAAGGGATGATACTCAGGACAATGAAGGGGTACCAGGGGAATCTCGATCATAGGTGAGAGAGGAGGGTAGCTCAGTTCATTGTATCAAACACCAAAATATAACACTATGTAATTAAATTTAAACACTTAAAGATGTTATAGAAAAGAAGGGAGGAATGGAACTGGCGTGAAAGAAGTTAGTGACAAGAGATGGGTAGTGGATGGTTTCTGGATGAGGGAGGATGATATGTTGTTTGTGACAGAAGCAGAAACATGAGGACAAGGGCTCAAACAAAGGAGGTCCCAATTATAGAAAGAGAATTGATAGATTAGAAGGATTCCCAAACAAGACAATCTTATTGATATATAGCAAGATGAGTAGATCACATAGACTGTAGGAAAACATGAAGAATCATATTGGTGTGATCGAGAAAGAATAGATGAAATGAGAGAAGGTGACATGTATACTACTTATTTTCACCATAGGGCTTCAAGTAGGATAAAAAATAAACCATATTGTGGGGCTGGATGATGAAAAAGGAGCTTACAAAACTAAAGAAATGCATATTGAGAAGGTGGCAATGCATTTTTTCAAGGAGATCTTAAATAATAGCTTACCCATAGTTTTGATGAAGCCACTATAGGAATCAAAAGAAAAATTTGTCTAAATATGTTGGAGTTTCTGGAAAGAGATATAACAACTAAAGAAATTTCAGAAGTGGAAAGAAATATGCATCTAAATTAATTCCTTGGACATGATGGCATGAAGTCTATGTTTTTTTCAAAATTACTAGCACACAGATGACAAGGATGTCACAAACTATGTAAAGGGATGGTGGAAATGGGAGTGAAGTATGGAGGAGAAAAATTCTAGTCTGGTGGTGTGAATACCAAAGATTGAGAAACCTGTAGAGATGACTGATTTGGTACCCATTAGTCTTTGTACTATTCTATATAAAAGTTCATCAAAATTGGTGGCAAATAGATTAAAGACTCTTTGGATAACATTATTTCTAAGAAATGAAGTGCCTTTGTCCCAGGAAGGATAATAAAAACATATGCCCTTATTGCCTATGAGCTCTTTCACTCTATGAAGGGAGACAAAGGAAGATAGAATAGCCCTTAAGTTGGACATGTCAAAAACGTATGACAGGTTGGAAGGGAATTTTTTGGGCTATGTAAAACAAAAGATGGATTTTTGAGAAAAGTGGATAAAGATACAAGGCTTCATATCATCTATTAGTTACACCTATCTTATCAAAGTATACAAACTAGCAAGATAAGACTCACTCGTGTACTGGAGCAAGGTGAACCTCTTTCTCCTTACTACTTTATTTTATGTGTGGATGCCTTTTGTACTTCCATTCAATTAGTGGCCAAAAATAATCTTATTAATGGGGTCTGTGTTAGTCGAAATATAGTCCATATCTTTCATTTGTTCTTCATTGTTGATAGCATCCTTTTCATGATGTCTACTCAAGCAGAATGCCTGAAATTGGCGAAGATCATCATCCAGAATGAATAAGCATCAAGGAAAAAGATTATCTAAGAGAGAGAGGTAGATTTTAGCAAATTGATAAATTTCCAAAAATGTGATGATCTTAAGGGTCTGGTAAAGGTCAAAGATGTTGATCGGTATGACAATATTTGGGTCTACCTATACCATTGGGAAGGTCTACGAAACAAGTTTGTGGCTTCATTAAGGATAGGATATTGTGCAAGATGCAAAGATGGATGGAAAAGTTGTTATCAAAAACGGAAAAGGAAGTCCTCATAAAAGAAATATTGTAAGCAATACCAATTTATGTTCTGAGTATTCCAATTACCTACAAGATTGATAGATATCGTACATAGTATCATTTCCAGATTCTAGTAGGAAGGTAAAGGGGACATAGAGGAAGACGACTTGTGCTAGTTGGCAGAATTTATGTAGGCCAAAACAACATTGAGGTATGGGCTTTTGAGATCTTCACATTTTTAATCTAACATTGTTGACAAAGAAAATATGGAAACTCCACACATGGCAGGAAAGGCTTGTAGCTAGAGTATTAGAAGTCCTCTACTTATCATGTATAACCATACCAAAACCATGTTGTGTACATAATCCAAGTACACATGGAGAAGTGTGTGGAATACAAAGCCTCTTTTTCTATGAGGCATAGAATGAATGGTGGGTTATGGAATGAAAATTAATATTGGGAAGATAAATGGTTGTCTAGCCCTACAAGGAATCTAATGTATTACAATAATAAACAAAATGAAGATCTTAAATGTGTCAACCAGATCATTAATGAGTCTAAATCTGAGTGGAAAATTGAGGAGATACAAAGAATCATGCGAGAAACTATTGTGAAAGAAATTTTGTCAATCCCATGGAGCTTCACATATCTGCAAATATTATATCATGGTGGCCAAACAATGATGAAAGATTTTCAGCGAGTTTTGCCTACTGGATGGAGGTGTTAGGCTCATTGCAGTTGGAAAACTCTTAGGGGTGTGGGAGAACATATTTGGAAAATGATACGGAGGAGAGGATGGTCGCCAAAAGAAGCGCACTTCTTGTGGCACTTCAACATGAGTGGCTTGGCTATAATGGGGAGACTTTTTGATAGCTTTTATAGAGTGAGCCATGCATGCCTAGTTTATCGTGTTGTGAACGATACTATATATCACAAAGTATTATACACATCCTTAGGGAAGATGAAAATCTTTCATCATTGTTTGGCCATGTGGATAAAATAGTGGTGACCATGTGAAAAGGTTGAAGAGATATGAGAGGCTTTTTCACAAAGTATTATACACATCCTTAGGGAAGATGAAAATAAGGAGCTCACAAGAATTTTGACAAAGTTGTTTGATGGAAGTGATGTAAGTGACATGGATAAAATAGTGGTAACCATGTGGGCAATATGGAGTAAAAGAAATAACCAAGTTTAAAATAAGGATATCGAGATTGTATATATTGAACAAGGACTTCTAGAGTTGATGCAAGATTATCGAAAGAAAAAGAAGTTATTGGGCATACAAAGGAACTACAAGTGAGAGGGGACAGAGTTACCAAATAGCTACCATTGATAGATGGGGCTGAGAGATAAATTGTGATGCATCCATGGAAAAGGATAGAAAGTACATAGGCACAATTATGAGATCTCATGAAGAAAATATTCAAATGTTGATCGGTGAAATTATTCATATGGTACTGGATGTAGCTATGGCTGAGTGGTTTGTAGTTAGAGTGACAGCTGAAAAAGCAAGGAAAATGAATCTCCAAAACATTGTCATCAAAACAAACTCCTGGCAACTTGTTTAGTATTCAATCAAAAGTACAATGGAGTGATCATTAGGGAATATTAGTCAACAATATCTCGTAGATGGGTTGTTACTTTAGTCAGTTTTTAGTTTGTTTTGTTAGTAGAGTAGCTAATAAATCACTACAGGGTTTATGTCAACATGCACATCATAATAGTAGTTCTTTTTGTCTAGTTGATATCTTTCTTAAAAACCTTGTCGATGTATCTTTGTTTGATATGGCCGCTTGATTAATTTCTAATTTCGAGTAAAAAAAAGAAGTACTAAAGAATATTTGAAAGTATTTTCTTTTTCTTCCAAGTTGAGCGTATTCATCTATTCTCACAACATTTTTGACACCCAGATGTCAAATTATCCATCATATTGCAATTTGTTACTAGGGGAAGCATTTCACCTTGCACACTTTAGGCCTAGGTTTTCTATTACCTTTTGATACACATGAAATTTGGATGAAGAATTTTGGGAGCAAACTCAAATATCACACGCACCATTCTTAGTCCCATCTTTATGACATGTCATATTTTATAGATCAAGTATAAATGAAACCTATAGCTAGGAAATTTGGAGAAAAATGATTATTATGGTATGCATTGATTCTTTTTAATTCCAGATACCAGAACTATCATAATTGATTTGTAGTTGGATCATCAGCTTCACTATGATAATGATATTAATCATTAGATCAATTGGCATATCAAACATGTTTCAATTTTATTCATTTACCTACATCCATGAAGATTATATTCATAATAATTTTGTATTCTATATGGTTCATGGAATTCAATGAAAAAGATTTGATGTCATATAGCATCTATATACAAATAATTTTTGTTCCCACAAATTATACTAGGAAATATAAATATTTTTGGAATTAGGTTTATCACTAAATGAAAACTCTATAAAAAAAACTTCACACCTAAAAAGAAGTGGAAATCATTGAGCCTTTCATAAAACCATTTCTAATTAACACAATACTATTGAATAATGAATATATTTCTCTTTAAAAAGGTGAATCTAATATTTGTTACAATCGAAAACAAGTTGTTTACTTCAAGATTCGTAACAAATTATTGCATAGAATATAAGCTATATAAATAAACTCATCAGTAAATGACAATGAAACTTCTTTACATGACCCCACTGTATGTTCTCTGCGCCCCTTAACAACTATCTCAACTCATATACAATCTCCCAGAAAGAAATAAAATCATTTGGTTCACCGAAGAAGAATAGGCATATCCAACTATGCACTCCACATATTGTACATCTCAATTATTATCTAACGAAAGTTATCTTAGGGAAATAATTAGAAGGAAATGAGTTATATGTGTAATAGTTGTGGTAAATAAACCTAAAGAGTGAGAGGTGTAAAGGGGACTCGATATATCTATTTCTTAGGTTATGAGTACATGTGGTAGGAGAGGTAAATGGAGCCACTAATAATTGTTGTGGATTGGAAATAGGTTACTTCATGTGGTAGTGGTAAGGATAGGAAACATAGTCAGGTGGAGATAGGTCTAATGAGTGGTAATTGGTTGGTGTTGGGAGTTATAATGGGATACAATCATCACAAACTAAAGAAGAAAGGAAAGGATTGTGATCCATTTATTAGGTTGCAAGGATAGGATACTACAGGAAAACATGAGGGAGATAAAGAGGCCATTGTTGAGTTAGATGTGAAAAATACATGTGGTAGGTGGTGGAGGTATGAGGGTGGAAATCACAACTTGCAACTTATTTTCGTTATCAACAAAAGATTTAATTGACTGGGTGATTACATACATCAATAAATGATATCACAAAAGAAATAAATATGTAGAAAAAAAATCTACTATAAGGAGTAAAAAGTCATAGAGGTGACACTAGTTAGGAGAAGGTGATAGTAAAATCCTTCAATCTATCATTAACTTGTAGGCACAACTCCAACATATGTTCCTTGATTGTAACATGTACAAACATAATAAACATAGTTAACTTTGATCTTTCAATTCATCTAGATAGAATTAAAGGTAAAAGATCATAGGGGTAAGGGTGAGAGATTAGTGTGAGGGAGGTAACTTGTAGGATGGTGTGAAGGTGATAGAAGAGGGTGTTAGTGGTGAGGGTAGATCTTGTGAATAAGTTTTTCTTCTAATGTCTGGGAAAGGGAGCAAGTTGGATAGAAAGAGGGACACAGAGGCACGGTGGGTCATATGGAACTAAACTCAGACATGCCTTGATTGTTCTATAATAGAAGTTTGATGCAAATTAGGAAGGAAAGAAAACCAATTAACCTAAACTGGCACACAACATGTCTAGTTTTAGCTACATGTCAACTTATGTCTAATCCAATGCCTATTTAGGTACCCAATCCTAGTAGTGAAGAACGTCTTATTTGTTTAAGTAGCTTGTAGTTGAAAAATGTATCTTGACACATTTGAAATGAATCAAAGTAAATTAAATGGAATCAAAGTATAGTTGAAAATTGTGTATTTATCCATTTTATTTACATCTTTTAGACATCTCTTTAAGATTGTTTTCTTGATTATTTTCTTAATTTTCAATTAATTATTCTAGTTTAGATTTTCTCTCCTTAATGGGAGTTTCAATTATACATGCTTGGATTTGTAGGAAAATTTCCTAATCACTCTAATGAACAAAAACTCTTAACATATATTTTCACAATTTCCAACAGTCTTGATGCATATATCTCATGCCAAAAAGATCATAACTTTTGCATCCCATGGTAGAGTTTAATGCACAAGTATGTGTTGGAAAGAAAATTTAATTATCTACATGAAAAATAAAAATTTCAAGGCTTTACTAATGGTCGTGTGGCCTTACGAGCCAATCCTTCTGTCATTTTGGGAATATACAACAATGATAGCCACATGGTCAAATATTAAAGAAGACAACTCAATAAATCCATCCATTTGTGGGCAAGCAATTAATATTGTAAGAATTCACTTTTTTGACAATAAAAGTTTACTAATTCTATATGATTTTATGAAAGAATTCAAGAGAAAACTTTGTCAACTGCCAAAATGAGAAAGCCATCAATGCAGTCAAAGTTTGACCCATGTAACTTCAAGATGAAGTAAGCCATTCCCCTTAGGTTTTCCCCCTCCTTTCTCAATCTAAAAGGAGGGGGAATTCCAAAAAATATTGTATCTTTCTTCTATCATATTGTGTATCCTTACTTGTAAAATTTATGTACTTACACTCTAGATTTTCAACATTTGTTTAATTTATTCTAGCAATTGTACTCTTTTGTTCTTCAATAAAATTAGAATTTCCATCCTTTTCTCTTTCCTTAACTTTCATCCTTCATGAGTAGTTTCTTATATCAGAACATGAAGATTAACCCCATATCCATAGTTTTCTTGATCAAGATCTGTGTGATAATACTTGTTAGATGGTATTTTATTTGGATAATCACACATTTGAAATGACTTGATCTCTTATTTCATCAAGCATTAGTCCGGGAAATGTGACCATAGAACCCAAGGATCATAACGATCAAACAAATTCATAAAGGTCTAGATGAGACCTCATAAGAATATTTCTTGGGATGATCGGGCTAGGATCTATAAACACTAGGACCAATGAGTTTGTAGGGAGTTCATCTTTTATAGATACATTTGCAAATGATTCCCCATGCCCTCATCTAACGTTTTTTATATTAAAGATTCCTCTATCTAGTTTTACACATGCTATGATGGTAAAACAAATAACTCTGATATCCTTTATCATCAAATCAATCTCAACATTTATTTTCTTGTTCTTTATTGGAACTTTCTATTATTTGTTCTTAGCATGACCAAACTCTCAACAATTGGAATTTCCTTTTTTGTTTTCTCGTGATCGGATTTGGATTTCGACCACCTTTTTTTGTTGTCCCTTGGGATTGAATACCTTACTACCATAACGTTAATCTCTAAAACTTGTCCTAGTGTTTGGTGTGCAAAATGACACATATCAAATCAGTTTCATTGCCTGAGAAGACACACGTTATTTTCCAAACTCGATCGCTTGTGTATATTTAGGATTTCTTCTTTTTATAAATTTTAGTTTGATATCATAATTTCTAGTTTGTTTCATAATATTAGTCTTGTTTCATAGTTTTTCCTTGTGCCATAATTTTGTTCCTCCTTTGTAACTTTATTTTTCCATAATTTTTAGTTCTTTTGTAATATCTTACTTTACATTAATAATTTTCAATCTTATTCCATAATTCCTTTTCTTAGATTTTCATAATTTCTTCTACCAACCGAGTTCCATTCTATTAGTATATCTCCTCCTTCTGTCAAGTTTTCATTGTAGTCATATTGCTTTCCTATCTTATTTTTGTAATTTCTTATTTCATAATAATTTAGTTTTTTTATTAAATTCTTGTTTTCCTTTTTTTTAAAAATCATTGACTTATCTTTCATGTATCATATAAAATGGAATGGTCAGCACACAATGGTTGATAATACAATTTGTGTGGTTATTACGACCATACATACTTATATCATCCTAATGTGCCCCCTCCTACGAAAATATCACCTTATACTCTCAAGGATCCTTATCTTGATGGTTACAATGCAAATCCATAGTTTTTAAAAGGCTATTATTAGGAATTAGACTACTCCAATCAATATCATGCTGAGGGATGTTTTGACCAACAAACTTTTGGTGGATATGGTGGGGATGATCAACATTTTGCGGGGTATGAACTCATTTGTGAGACTCAATTCACCCCTAAAAAAGAAGAACAAATAAGGGGCCTAGAGAGATTAGTAGTAGAGCGACAGGTCTTACTAGAAAACCAACATGCTTTGATATCTACTTTACTAGAGGCCCAATCACAAAGACACCACAAGAAGTTAGAACAGACCAAGATGGTTCCTCCTGATGATGACAATGATTATCCCATGCTTATGTCATGCACATGGGACCCCAATAAGATAGCCCTGACCAATGAGTGGAATCCTTCATGCAATTAGTAAGTTGGTATTCCGGCCTCTTCGCTAGAGGCTTTACTACTTGAATATGAAAAGTCACAGCACGGAAGTCATTCTTATCCTGAATCTCCACCAACTCCTCCCATCCTTGACATAAATATAGATGTTATCAATGACAATACCCTTCCCTTTGAGTCCATTATGGATAAAACACCACCTTCCCCCCATGATGAAATTATTCCTCATGCCATCACAACCAATTCCTATTTCACATATGGTTGGTCTAGAAGGGGAGACACCACCCATCGAAGAAGTCTATGTACACACTCTCTTATATTGCAAAGAAAATATCCCCATTTTGACTCTTTATGAGCCCTAGGAGACCCCTTTCATAGAGAAACTTGAACTTCATGCTATACCAAAAATAAACCATACTTATCCCAATGTTGATTGCATGATTTCTTAGGAGAGAAAAAATACTTATGGTGTTGATTTAAATTCTTGTCTTCAATTTATATCAGAACCAATCCTCCTCTATGTAGATCTCTATAACAGAGGAACACTAGAGACAAATCCTCTGCCTGATTTTGCACACCTGACACTACATGTGCTACATGTCAGACACCCATTGATCTCCATCCATCCACATTCATTTTCAACATTACCTTCAGTTTTGAATGAAGATTTGTGGATTTTATTGAAGGGAGATCAAGGAGAAAGGAAATATGAATGCCCAATCGAACATCCATGACCACCCGTTCATTGGGTGCACTATGGAGCTCCGTTGATAAAGGTTCCATCCCTCATACACATTTCTTAAGTTGGACATTCTTCAAATTACTAGTCCCCCTGGAGATCTCCGTCTTTTTCTCCTTCCATCCCGGATTTATGTTTTTTTTGGGACGAGTAAAATTCTAAGTCTGGGGTGGAGGTCGGTGGTACGTAACAATTTCACCTGCTATCTTTAATTTCCAACAAATTTATTTTCATCTTTTAAACGCATGCAAGTAATTTTCTTTTCAAAACATAGTTTTCTATTGTTCCTTTTAATGATATAAAATGGCCCTTATCTAGTGTGTCAGATGAATAGACTTTCCGTCATTATACCCCCTTGAATGCAGTCAATATTCCATGCAATTTTTTTTACAAATTTCCATGATCAGAAAACACAATGTCACCTAGGACCCCAAACTAGTGTTGCTCCTTGGAAATGTTGGCAAGCCTTATTGTATGATAAGAATCAAACAATATTTTTATCTAATTTTAACTATAGATTAACTTGTCATGTCGCTTGTATAATGTGGTGACATGAAGATTCTATCTGATACAATGACACTCTCGAATAAAAAATGATGGATGTTTTAAAACAATATGAACCACCTTGTTCACCCCTCAAAGAAAAACAAAATCACTTCATGTCAAACACCAAGTCTGGATGGCATGCCTCCCCACATTTCCATTCTTCTATACCCATTGTGTATATAATAGGGGCATATCATCAAAAGATGCCAAAGAGCTCACAGAAAAAAATGTGGTCAATGTAACTCTGTGTCCATAAATAAAATGATCCCAAGTCAAATAGAGGAGAGATCATCTTCTTCCACGCCTCATTCATCATGTTCCTATGCAAAACTTCCAAAGGAAAATATGGGAGTGTCAGAGTAGAAGTAAAATGAAGTTTCTTTCTTATACAATCTTGATATATATGCAAGCTATGGAACATGCTTTCATAGGGAATGAGGATTTTTTTGTTTTATGGTTGTAGGACATTGGGTCGCTTTGCCAAAAAAGGAGGTAAGGAAAAAAGAAATTCTATGAGGGTGGGGAAATACATGTTGTTAGTACAGAATGGATAATTTGTGATACTTTTTTCCTGAGGACTAGAAAACATTCAAGTCCAGGGTATTTTGCAAAATGTTTATTTTTCTATTTTATTTACCTCTTTTAGATATCTCTTAAGGATTGTCTTGTCGATTATTTTTAAAATTTTAGAATTAATTATTCTAGTTTAGATTTTATCTTTTAATTAGAGTTTTAATTATGTATGCTTGGATTTTTTGGAGAACGGGCTAATCACTCCAATGATTAAATACTCTTGGAATATATTTGCATAATTTCAAGCAATCGAGATACATATATTCCTCTCCAAAAAGAACTTAACTTTTGCATCCGATGGCGGTTAACACACAGGTATGCATTGGAAAGGAAATTTAATATTGTACATGAAAAATAAATTTTGCACGGCTTTCCAAATGGTTAGGTGACCTTACACCATTCATTTTTCTATTTTAGGAATCAACTACAATGAGAGTTACATGGTCAAATATTAAAGAAGACAACTCAATAAGTACATCTATTTTTGGGAAATCAATTATTATTGTAAAAATTTACTTACTTGACTACAAAAGTTTGCCAATTTCATATGCTTTTATGAAGGAATGTCAGAGAAGACTTAGTAAAATGCCAAAATGAGAAGCCATCAATGCAGTCAAAGTTTTACCAATTTGACTTCAAGATAAAACAAGCTATAATTCTTGGGGTTTTCCCCCTTATTTCTCCCTATAAAAAAGTGGGGACTCCAGAGCAAAAGGTTATCTCTTCTTATATCATATTTTGTATCATTACTTATAGAATTTTTTTACTTGAACTCTAGATTTCAACATTTGCTAATTTTATGCTTGCAATTGTACGCTCTTTTTATTCAATAATTCACCCTTTGCTCTTTCTTTAACTTCTATGGATAATGAGTAGTTTCTTATATTGGGACATGGGGAGTAACCCCAAAGATATAGTTTGCTAGATCTATATCTATGTGATAATACTTGTAAGATGGTACTTTGTTTGGATAGTTGCACGTTTGAAATGACTTGATCTCTTGTTTCATCAGTGTTAGTCTTGGGGAACTTGAACACGGAAACCAAGGATCAAAAAAACTAAACATATACCTAAAGATCAGGATGAGACCTCAAAAGGGTCTTTATTGGGGTGATTGTGCTAGGATATGTAAATACCAGGACCAATGAGTTTGCAGGTAGTTCATCTTTAGTAGATGCATTTGTGAATGTTTTAGATGCATTTGTGAATGTTTTGACACGCCCTCATCTAATTTGTTTTATCTCATAGATTCCTCGATCTAGTTTCACACATTCTATGGTGGTAAAACCCATAACCCCGATGTTCTTTATCATCAAATCAATCTCAACTTTTATTTTCGTGTTCTTTAATGCAACTTTCATTATCTATTTTTAGCATAAATAAAATATCAACTAATGGAATTTTGTTTCTTGCTTTCAAGTGATTAGATTTAGATTTTGACCACCTTCTTCCACCGTCCCATGGGACTTGATACCTTACTACCATAAGGTTAAACTCTTGGACTTGACCTAGTGTTTGGTGGGCAAAACGATACACATCAAGAGTTACATGTCAAAAATATACCAACAATGCACACAAAACTTGAACATTAGATAACTCTTAAATAAAAAAATTACAAAATCTAATTATACGTCCAAATTTATAAACACATAATACTATTAATGAAATCATGTTCTACAACACTTCAACAATGCAAAGCTCAATGGGGAATTAATTTTATGACTTTTTTGTCATGAAAGACAAAATAGAAGTCTTCCTTTACTGTGGCATGAGGTTTTTCTATCAGTTTACTATATATCTTTTCTCAACATAATACACAAATTGTCTACACATTTTTGGAACTATGACCATGATGTGACTGAGTACAACAACTCATGGTTATTCAAGAAATTGTAAATAAAGGGGGTAGCAGAGAATTTGTATTACAAGTATCTATCTTTTCCATTTTATACATATGATCATATTTCAAGCTTAAAAATATTCTTTAAACTAGAATGTGATGTTATTCCCTTGATTATAAATAAAATTGCATAAAAAAGTGACACTCATTACTAGTATAAATACATCACAAAATTTAGAAGTATCAAAATGAGGATAACATGCCATGTTCTTTTGGTGTATTAATCTTTAAAATTTAGTCCATTATGTAGATTAACAATCATTTTTCACTCTACAACAACATTTTCATGCTAACATGGGTAATATAAAATAGCTATAATATCATTCTCATGATATATTAAGTTGTTCAACAATAAAATTGATAAAAAAGAAAAACAAGAAGAACCATTAGTCAAGGAATTAAAAGTTTCAAACCAGTGTATACTATCTAAACCATCGCATGCATTTTAAAGATAATGAATTCCTAATAAAACAAAAGTACTTCTGGAGGTGTTGTGTCATTACATTTGGTTGTAAAACGTTTAAGAAACCATTGTTGTATGCCCAGAAACCTATTACTTTAATGTTGGACATGTATTTTTGAACAATATACAACATTTTGTATTTTCATGAAATTTATCCTTACATACAAAATGTGATTCTCTTGCTGAACACTTCTTAATGATCAGTCTATGTCTAAACGTCTAATATTTTCTATTACATACATGAGAATTTCAGATTGTATACATTTGGAGAATATGACTCCAAACACAAACATGAAACGTCTTTAAAGTTTGTGAATACCTACCTACCAGGATCGGGTTGCAATATTCTCCACTCCGTTTTTATAACTTTTGTAGAAATGATTGGAAATTTGTTTATCTTTCCCACAATTATGGGATTCTTGTAAGTGTTTCTTTCTAAGAAATTCATATAAATTGTAAAAAAATAGTTGAGTCAACTAAGGGTCTTAGAATATCATATGATCCCATTAATCAAACTCATTATTATACAAGAAAAGACAACTAATTATTAGACTTCCAAGTCAATACCATTGGTGGTAACCATATTACTTCATGGGTCCTAGTACCATTTATTGGTCTAATTGGTGGTATTCTTATGGGATGGAATCCCAATATTATGCAACACATCTATAATGTTCAATGTGATTAGTCTATTTATGTTACCTTTTGCAACAAAGATGACAAAATTAAATTCTCTTATTCTAGTGTACATGGTGAACCTGTTTAAGATAAAAAGATATATATTTTCTTGAGTATTCAAATCTTGAGTCAAATTTTTAAGGCACATCATGGATTATTGATGATGATGATTCAAATCACACCAGGTCATATATAGAACGGGAATGATACTTCTACATCTAGGAATCAACATGCAAAAATAACAAATCTATTCAACTAATGCGTTCTTGACAATCAATTGATTGAAATATCTCACTCAAATATCAATTACTCTTGGAAACTAGGTGACTCATGGGCCCGACTTAATATTTTTCAATGCAAAAAATTGGTATTCATACGTGTTGGTTGGTCTAGAAGGGGAAACACCACCCATGGAAGAAGTCTATGTACACCCTCTCTTATATTGCAAAGAAAATATCCCCATGTTGACTCTTTATGAGCCCTAGGAGACCCCTTTCATAGAGAAACTTGAACTTCATGCTATACCAAAAATAAACCATACTTATCCCAATGTTGATTGCATGATTTCTTAGGAGAGAAAAAATACTTTTGGTGTTGATTTAAATTCTTGTGTTGAATTTATATCAGAACGAATCCTCCTCTATGTACATCTCTATAATGGAGGAACACTAGAGCCAGATCCTCTGCCTGATTTTGCACACCTGACACTACATGTGCGACATGTCAGACACCCATTGATCTCCGTCCATCCACATTCATTTTCAACATTACCTTCAGTTTTGAATGAAGATTTGTGGATTTTATTGAAGGGATATCAAGGAGAAAGGAAATATGAATGCCCAATCGAGCTTCCATGACCACCCGATCATTGGGTGCACTATGGAGATCCGCTGATAAAGGTTCCATCCCTCATACCCATTTCTTAAGTTGGACATTCTTCAAGCTACTAGTCCCCCTGGAGATCTCCGTCCTTTTCTCCTTCCATCCTAGATTTATGTTTTTTTGGGATGAGAAAAATTCTAAGTCTGGGGTGGAGGTCAGTGGTACGTTATAATTCCAACTACTATCTTTCATTTCCAACAAATTTATTTTCATCTTATAAATGCATGCAAGTAATTTTCTTTTCAAAACATAGTTTTCTATTGTTCCTTTTAATGATGTAAAGTGACCCTTATCTAGTCTGTCAGATGAATAGACTTTCCGTCATTATACCCCCTTGAATGCAGTCAATATTCCATGCATTGTTTTTACAAATTGCCATGATTAGAAAACACAATGTCACCTAGGACCCCAAACTAGTGTTGCTCCTTGGAAATGTTGGCAAGCATTGTTGTATGTTAAGAATCAAACAATATTTTTATCTAATTTTAACTATAGATTAACTTGTCATGTCTCTTGTATAATGTGGTGACATGAAGATTCTATCCGATATAATGACACTCTCAAACAAAAAATGATGGATGTTTTAAAATAATATGAACCAACTTATTTAGCCCTCAAAGAAAAACAAAATCACTTCATGTCAAACCCCAAGTCTGGGTGGCATGCCTCCCCACATCTCCATTCTTCTATACCTGTTGTGTATATAATAGGGGCATATCATCAAAAGATGCCAATGAGCTCACAGAAAAAAATGTGGTCAATGTAACTCTGTGTCTATAAATAAAATGATCCCAAGTCAAATAGAGGAGAGATCATCTTCTTCCACACCTCATTCATCATGTTCCTATGCAAAACTTCCAAAGGAAAATATGGGAGTGTCAGAGTAGAAGTAAAATGAAGTTTTTTTCTTATATAGTCTTGATATATATGCAAGCTATGGAACATGCTTTCATAGGGAATGAGGATTTTTTTGGTTTATGGTTGTAGGACATTGGGTCGCTTTGCCAAAAAAGGAGGTAAGGAAAAAATAAATTCTATGAGGGTGGGGAAATACATGTTGTTAGTATAGAATGGATAATTTGTGATTCTTTTTGCCTGCAGACAAGCAAACATTTTAGTCCAGGGTATTTTGCAAAATGTGTATTTATCTATTTTATTTACCTCTTTTAGATATCTCTTAAGGATTGTCTTGTTGATTATTTTTAAAATTTTAGAATTAATTATTCTAGTTTAGATTTTCTCTTTTAATTAGAGTTTTAATTATGTATGCTTGGATTTTTTGGAGAACGGGCTAATCACTCTAATGATTAAATACTATTGGAATATATTTGCATAATGTCAAGATATCCAGATACATATATTCCTCTCCAAAAAGAACTTAACTCTTGCATCCGATGGCGGTTAACACACAAGTATGCATTGGAAAGGAAATTTAATGTTGTACATGAAAAGAAATTTTGCACGGCTTTCCAAATGGTGAGGTGACCTTACACCATTCATTTTTCTATTTTAGGAATCAACTACAATGAGAGTTACATGGTCAAATATTAAAGAAAACAACTCAATAAATACCTCTATTTTTGGGAAAGCAAATAATATTGTAAAATTTTACTTATTTGAATACAAAAGTTTGCCAATTTCATATGCTTTTATGAAGAAATGTCAGAGAAGACTTAATAAAATGCCAAAATGAGAAAGCCATCAATGCAGTCAAAGTTTTACCAATTTGACTTCAAGATAAAACAAGCTATTCTTCTTGGGGTTTTCCCCCTTATTTCTCCCAAAGCTAAGTAGTAGCTGATGTAATCATCTGATTTGCAAAATAATTGTTACTTTGATGCAGCAATCAAAGTGCAATGTATAAAACTATTATGCTTGTCAGGAAACATCTTTTTATGTGGAAATTTGAATCGCATGCTTGTGCATATGTTTATTTTGTGCTACTATTACAGTAACTTATCCATGTTTTGTTTTGATGCCTTTGTGTGTCATTGTGTTGGATGTATCTATATTACATTCTGCAAGGAGAATCATTATGTTTTAACTAGAAAGGATTGCATGTAATACAAATGAGAAGAATGTAAGGAGTGCTTCCCTCTATGTAACAAGATGAAGAGGATTGTAACAGATTGTGATTTTCTATAATATATTTGGGAAGATAGAGTGCAGGTTAAAAGCTATTAACTACTATTTGTGTGGAATGACAATCATGTTCAATGTCATATTTGAGCCGAACATGATACTTCTAACGATGGTCATTCTTAACAGCTGCAATACAAATTGCATCTCTGCATAGATGCAAAAGCATCAGAAGAACTAAATATCCAAAAGTACATTTACAAATACAACACAATTAAAAGTCCAGAAGTACCATTACATATCCATAAGTACATTTACAAATCCAGCACAATCATTACAAACCAAGAAGTACCATTACAAATCTAAAAGCACCATTACAAGTCCACCATAGCAACAGAAGAACTACAAGTCTAGAAGTACCATTACATATCCATAAGTACATTTACAAATCCAACACAATCATTACAAACCAAGAAGTACCATTACAAATCCAAAAGCACCATTACAAACCCACCATTGCAGCAGAAGAACTACAAGTCCAAAAGTACCATTACATATCCATAAGTACATTTACAAATCCAACACAATCATTACAAACCAAGAAGTACCATTACAAATACAAAAGCACCATTACAAATCCACCATTGCAGCAGGAGAACTACAAGTTCGGAAGTACCATTACATATCCATAAGTACATTTACAAATCTAGCACAATCATTACAAACCAAGAAGTACCATTACAAATCCAGAAGCACCATTACAAATCCAATACAACCATTACAAATCCATCATTGCAGCAGAATAACTATAAGTCCAGAAGTACCATTACAAATCCTTCATAGCAGCAGAAGAACTACAAGCCCAAAAGTACAATTTCCATAAGCACCATTACAATTCTAGAAGCACCATTACAAATACAACACATCCATTACAAACCCAACAACAATATTACGAATCCAACAACCCCATTATAAATCCAACATAGTAGCAGAAGAACTACAAGTCCAAAAGTAGAAGAAGAACTACAAATCCCCCATAGCAACAACTTCTTCATCATGAAGACCTTGTCAACTTCAAAAGTAGAAACCCTACTAAGTTCCTGCACATACACAAACCAAAAATAAAGATAAGATGACAATGTTGTAGATCTACATTTACAATATATAATTTCAAAATAGGAACACACACCTATTTCTTCAAAGGATAGTTTCTTCTATCATGATTGACACCGTATTGTAGGCAGTTTTTACATTGTCTTGCTTTAGACCAGTGTTCAGGAAATCGACCAATTAGGCCAAATAATCAGTTTTGGGGGTCTACCGCTCCAAATATGAATAATCGGCCTATAATCAGTCCAGGACCGATTAATCGGCTGATCGGGGGAATAATCGGCCGATTAATCGGCGATTTTCAAAATCAAATACTAGTAATAATTTTTTTTACATTAATTTTTTCTAATACTACTATTGGTCATTACAATTACATTCTCTTCTTCCAATTTACATATTTGGTCTTCTCCTCATGTTTTCTCAATAAGTTTATAGTTAGTGTTTATTGAACTGATCCTTACTGTTGATGTTTTCTTCTCTAATTTCATCAATGTTTCTAATTACTTCTTAATGCAATATTAGTCTATGACTTATCAATGTTTCTAATTACTTATCAATGTTTTTTCTCTAATTTCATCAATGTTTCAAGTTACTTATTAATTCAATATTAGTCTTATCACTTATAAATGTTTCTAATTAATTATTAATGCAATATTAGTCTATGACTTATCAATGTTTCTAATTACTTATTAATGCAATATTAGTCTATTACTTATCAATGTTTCTAATTACTTATTAATGTGATATTAGTCTATGACTTATCAATGTTTGTAATTACTTATCAAAGTTTTCTTCTCTAATTTCATCAATGTTTCTAACTACTTATGAATGCAATATTAGTCTATTACTTATAAATGTTTCTAATTACTTATCATTGTCATTATTATATGGTCCATATATAATTTACATATCTTTATGGTTAATATTAAAAAAAATCAAAACCGATTAAAACCGAATATTCTCCCACTTATACTTCCGCATACCGTATATACTCTATTCGGTACCCTCTCCGCTCATACACCGATTACCGCTTTTCAGAACACTGCTTTAGACTGGGAAATTTCAACACTAGATCTATAGTGCACATTACTACTCTAGGTCTTCCTTTCATTTTAGAAATACTAAGAATCTGGGCCTTGACAGCAGGACAAGATGTATTAGATCCAGTTACACCAATATCAACAACATCTAATTCTGACAACTCCTTTTGCAAGGCAATGAGCCTTTCATAACACATATCTATAGCATTGTTCCTACACTCTATGTTCTCAATTGAATTACAAGTAGAAACCAACTGAAGAGTACTCCTAGTGGATGAATGCATAACAGATACTTTCCCAAAAACCAAAGGGTGATCTATATATCCCTTTGTCCACCTCATATATATGTATGGCATAGGAAGAGTGCAAAAATCACGACTCTTTAGATAAGCAAGAATGTGCCTACATGGAATTCCTTTGAATTCTAACATGAAAAAATTACATGATATCATATGAGTAGATGAATCTTTCTTCAAAACACGAGGACAACTAGAAACACCAACACAATAGACCTCAAACACATCTTCATCAGAAGTTTCCTTCACGTTATACACCATACCTTGATGAACTTCAGATTGAAAGATCTTAAAAATAGACTTGATGTAGATACCTCTCATTTGCTCCTCCAAAGGCTACAATGAATCCAAAGGCAGATTGCTGTACTCATCATCAAAATACTTAGATTTTTCTATCTCCTGCACATGAGAATAAGCAATCTCCAAGCTACAAACTAGTTCAAAGAGTTTTTTTCTATTGTTGACATGGCTTCTAATGAATGCATTAAGGCTCTCACTTCTTTGGGCTGTCTTCATGCCAGCAAAGAAAGAATCCTACATAAAACATGGAACCCACTGCTCCCACATAACATACACATCAGCAAGCCAACTAATGGACAATAAGTCATTCTTTTCAACTATAGAACTCCATCTCTCTTCAAAATTGTATGTATCATCTACATTCCAGACATAATCATTCAAAGCACTAATGATCTGATCCTTGTTAGGTATTCCACCAAGTTTAGAAGGGAGTTTCTATATAATGTGTCAGCTATAAAAATGATGATTACATGATGGAAAAGCAGTAATAATCACTACTCTCATTACTGGACCTTGATCAATTATGATGGAGACCGAATCTTTTCCAAAACACAATAAATATTGACTGAAAACCCAAAGAAATGACTCATACTTCTCATCCACCAATAAGGTTGAAGCAAATAACACTGTTTTTCAATGGTGATCGACACCACCAAACATTCCAAACACCATCAAATACTTGTTAGTATGATAAGTCACATCAAATACAATGGCATCACGAAAGAGCACACAATCATCAACAGAAATTGGATCAGACATAAACAAATGTGTCAAGCAACCATCAAAATCTTTTTGATACGTATAAAAGAATTTAGAATCAAAGACTTTGAAGCTTGCAAAAGGATCTAACACCATATCCACATCATGATCTGTAGACTCTTTTCTCTTCCTATTGAGGTGTCCATGAGCTTGTCTACTTGTAAAAGTCAAATTGTCATAACCACCAAATCCGAATGCTAATAATGCAAGTTTCCTAGACATAGGTATGTTTGATTAGCTCATAGAAGAAATCATGTCTTTTTGTCTCTGGTCTAAAGATGAATTACACTTTAAATAGCGTAGATAAGCAGTATACACAAGATCATGATTGTGATCCTCAACAAATGCAGTAACAATCCACCTAGAGGAGGACTTGTCCAATGTCAATCTGAGCATGGCTGTACAGCTACACCTTTTTATAGAAAGTCTATGTTTCTTGGAAAATTTCTTATTTAGATCAGCAACATATTCACAAATAGGACTAAGAAGACCATTAGACCTCTTAGAACGCTTATTTTCACCTTGTTTATCAAAAACCAAATCTTTTGCCAACAAAACCTTAGTACAACCTTGATAACGATTATCATCTCTCCTGACATTAAAACCAATCAAAACAACATATCTATAATAAAAAGCTACACCATCATCTAAACTTCCAAAACCAAGTCCAATCTTAGGGATATCAGCTACAGAAAGGATCTCACAATGAACAGTTGAAGAGGAATGTAGGTTATCATCACAGTCATTCATAGCATTTCTAGAATCAGTATCAAGGTGGGGGTCCATATCAATAACAACTTCACAAACAAAAACCTACAAAAAATGTAAGGGCGACACTCTTTCAGTGAATAAAAGTTAAAAAATGTAATGTAGACAAGCCATGAGTAAAATAGAGGTAGTAAACTATAATGCAGACACACATGAAGTAACTGAAAGCAGTGTATTGTAATACGCCACATACAATAACAGAAAGCAGTGCATTGTGGTGGAACCACACAAAGAGAAAATAGAGAAGATGTAGTGTAGTGAGAACCACACAATGAGTAAACATAGGCAGTAAACTATAATGGAGACGCATATGAAGTAACTAAAAATAGTACATTGAAATATGCCACATAGACAATAACTGAAAGTAGTGTATTGTGGTGGAACCACACAAAGAACAAACAGAGACGATGCACTGTAATGAGACACACAAAGAGTAAATAGAGAAGATGTACTGTAATGAGGACCACACAAAGAGTAAACAGAGACGATGCACTGTGATGAGAACCACACAAGAAAGATATGAATGAATAAGAGGGAATATTGAACGGAAGCAGGTTTCTAATTAAAAGTTGTCCTTAAGAAAGCTACGAATGAATCTAAAAAATAAGAGGGTATTTTAACAGAGAAGTTCAAGAGAAGCTATTGGCTAGTAGGGAATAGTTTGAATCTGCTATATATATCATATCAACAAGTTTAGGAGGAAAAACCTGGCAACGAACTCGTCGGCTGGTCCTTACGATCGATTAGAACAGATGTATAGTGGCCCGCCAGAGGGATAAGTAGATTTTAAGAGTTATTGGGGAACATCAATTCGTATGATCTAAATTCGCCAGAGGGAATCAGGAGGTTAGAGTGCAAGTGAGAATGGAGTAGCCGGCGGAGGAAAGCACAGAGGCAGTGCTGATCTAGACTCTCTATAGCCGTGTTCTTCTCCTTCTCTCTATCTGCATTATCTCCTCGGCTTATTTTTAGGCTTATCGTGTTCAGGCGGCAACACGATGCAACGCTAGAGAAAGAAGACGGTGTCACATAATTGTTAATACAATGAATTTGATAAGCCATGGGAGGCATGGGTAATTAAGCTGAATCTACCCGCATATGCAGCTAATACATACCATATATATGATATGGTATGTATATGCAATTTACACACGTCTCCCTAAAAGCGATTATGATGGTGGATATGTAACATGGTTATGGTCAATAACCCTATATTTATGTGTGGTTGGATGCCTTGATTTTATTCCTATGTATCTCAGTCTGCGTACCAAGCCTCTACCTCCTGATTCTCAATGTAATGTTAATTCTTTCCTTCCTTTGCTCCCCTTGAATGTAACTCAAGATTTCTCTGTATAATGTAATATAGTAGCAATATGATAGTTTCTTTCTTACAACAATGAAGAAGATAATCTTTTCCAGATGAGAAAACCTATTTTTGAGACAAACTGAATGTCTAGAGCACCATGAAGGATGGAAAGATAGAACCAGATGATCGCCTGGTGGACCCAACCAACTGTTTGGAAGGAGTCCAAAAATTAGTTGGACAAGTGGACAGATGAACGTCCCAGAAGACCCAACCGAACATCTGGAAGGTGTCCAATGATTAGTTGGATAGGAGGACCAATCGAAAAGCCAAGAGGTGAGATGACCAATTCATGGATTGAATTGATCTACCCATACTATCAAGCACAGATCGACAACAACAACATGTTCATACATGTGATGTGATGATTGACCTAGGTGATAGTAATTCATTGTGGCTCCAAGTAATTAGAGTAAAAATTCCATAACCATCATTTTTTCTTTTATATTGCATGTTTATATTGTAGAATATAGTATGTATATGATACATACTATATACATGGTGATTGAATACAATATATGTATATATATGTATATATATATATATATATATATATATATATATATATATATAAATATATATAAATCCCTCAATCAAACATATTAAGTCTAAGATGCTTTCTAATAGAAATACACATGAAAATATTTTTGGACTAAGTGTAGGTTACACCTTCGTGTGGTGTGTCGTCTACCTCGTGGAAGTGTGATGGTAGACATGGAGAAGAAATTACCCACTCTGGTTAGAGAAACTAAAGAAGAAGAAGGAAGACACTGAGGCCTCCACTTCAGGTATGAACAATATAAAATAAATTTGATTACCTTTTCATTCTGGTATGTGATAACAAACAAAGATATGACATACTTGATGTGCATGATCTGACAAGAAGTAAAAGCCCTCATGGAAGGACAAACATGGACAAGGCGGCGCAAGAGTTGTGAAAGCTTTATTCTATATTTAAAATTGATCTTAGCCTATTGTTCATGTAAAAAGAGTTAGTTGAACTGCTATTTCATTATGCCAACAAATGGAAACATTTACATTAAAGCATCTTATATGATAAGAATGATAAATCAATAAAGTGAGATACAATGTTTCTAATTCAAAAGATATGATCTTGCATGGCAACACCTAAACATATAAATTATCTTTGTATAAAAGATTTTGAGATGAATGTTTATAATGTTAATACCAAAGGATTATAATTGGTAGCTCAAGAGTATCATTAGCAATAATCACATTGGACGTACATAAAAGAAATGCATGTCTAGAATGCATATTGATGTTAATCTAGATTCCTTTGGTTGTCAAATCTAAGGAGACATGCAAATCCTTATTTACACACAAAATGACATGACATCCTTCACTAGATCAAGTGGGAGGATAAGCTCTCCATCAAACCTCATGCATGCGATGCATGAAGATCTTATGGAATGAATGATATAGATAATTACTTATGCATCATTTCATTTATTGGTAATATGACGATATGTACTAACCAAAATAGAAACATAAATTTCTTGAATGTTCAAGGAAATCATAAATGAAGTATGACTTTGATGAAAGTATTAAGAAACTTTGATGAGATCAAACTTTGAAATACTTTACATCAATACCTTGAGTACCTTAAAAGAAAGAACTATGATAATGTCATAGGTCAAATCCATCTAAGCATGATGATGTGTCAGAATGAAAGAATTATGACATGATGATTCATGATATAATTATCAATTAATCTAGTATTCTTATACCCTAATAAATATATACCAATCAATAAATAATGTCCCGTCTAAATGGCTTATAACACATCATATATGATATGATTTGGGAATGTCCTAATATGTTTAAAGGATTGAAACCTACACTGAGAAAGGAGTTTCTTGAGAAGGTTTATCCACAAACCATAATTGTTGAATATTATTATTAATCCCAAATCTAATAACAAAAATTGTTTTGGTGATAGGATAACTGAATTCCTAAAGAATCAGTGGGAGTAAAACTAGAACTTGAAATGTTCGAAGTCAAAAAAAGTGGTATAATGAGATGTAAGAGAATCACAAGATATTGTGGAATCTCAAGTTTGTTATATGACACTTAATTAAATAAATTCTAGTAGAATACATCTAAAATTGAAGGATTGTAAATCCAACAATTCAGATAAGTTGGTCATAATAGCATGAGTCAACTAATTGACTAAAAGCTATTAAGTACCATAATCTGAGTAATGGCTCAAGGACATTATGGGGTTCATGTAAGCTAACAAGGTAGGACCTTGATAGCGCCACCTAAAGGGGTAATGCCTAAAGGGTGCAATAACGACTTGTTCAAAAGACCTACATGGACAACATAAAAGAGACAAATTGGCTGAAAAGTTTTTCAAATCAGTTCAAGTTGTTGAACATGATAGAAATTTATTTAGCAATTGCCAAGATTGTTGTTGTAGTTAAAATGCAATAGGGGATTTGGCATATGAAGATAAAAACTAGATTCCTTAAAGGGAATACATCATAGGATGTTTACGTGACACAACCTAAAAGGTTTTATAACTTCAATAATGAAAATAAAGCCTATGAACTACAAAATTCAATCTGGGATTGAAACAAGCATCTCAGAGATGGGATCTTTTGATTTGACAAGAGAGTCAAAGAGTTTGACTTGAATCAAGATAAAATATGAATCTTTGATTATGAAAGACTTAGTGGGAGCATATATGAATATTCCACATATGATGAGGAACAACATCTCAATATTGTGAGTATCGAGAGATGGCATGGAAAGCACCTTCAATAATGAAGGATTAAGTGAAACATCTTATGAGATAATGATCAAGATCTATAAAGATAGTTCTTGAATGTTTCACAATATATATTTGAGCACATCTAATAGTAAGATGTTGGAATAATTCAACACGGAGAGGATTCAATGTGAGAGAATCCAAATTAATCTCTCAGGAGCCATATATTCCAATTCTTGTGAAGAATGGAAAATAACATGATTAAGATGCCATGGGCTGTAGCATTGGATCTTTCATGAATGCTATATAAGTGTTTATCCCATATAATCTTGTATGTATTGGACATGACAAGATAATAATAAATTCCAATAAGGGTTATTCAAATCTCATTAAAGATTTCCATTAGTACTTGAGAAGTACTTAAGGATAGATTGCTATTAACTAAAGATAGCAATAAAGGAAGAGATGGATGTAAAGGGTTACATCGATGAAATCATCCATAATGAAAAAAGTGATCGCAAATTAAAATATGTTTGATTAAAAAGGAGAAATGTTGTTAGAGTTCTAAACTAATAGCTAGTAGTTATATTCTACAATAGAAGCTAAGTACACTTGTGTTATGAACACATAGTGATACTATATGGATCTAAAAGTTCATATGCTGAACTTATAAATGTTCCAACCATTGATGACTCAGTAGTAATAATGTGACAACAAAGGAGCTACTTGTTACATAAGGAATATCAGATACCATATTATGATAGTTTCATCTAATATGAGAAATCTTACGATGAAGAGATATAGAAACATGCAATATATCGACTATAAGCAAAGTGTTACTGACTCGCTGAATTAGCACTAGCACAAGACAAACATGGTGGACATGTTTAGATCACTAAGAATGAGATCCATGGGTGATTGCCTCTAAGTGCAAGTAGGAGTCTGTTGGTAAGGTATGCACAGAGAGGCAATCATGTGATGATTGACATGGCACAAACAATAAATGATTTGATTAATACTGATAAACGCAAGCTTCCAATTCATTCAGTTTCATTCAATTTTGAGATAATGAGGAAACATTATTAATATATAAAGAATGACAATACTCAATGACATATGTCTTCAAGTACGTGACTTGGAGAATGAGATCATACAAATGCTAAGAGTATGTACATTCTTATGATCTCCCTAGTCGGTTGTTACTGTGGAAGGTAGATAGACACCAACAACACTAAAGACTAGAGTGTGGGTTGGTTGATGACAGAATCTCATGAACCATGATATGGCAATATCAAACCAAGCACAAAGATACATGTTATGGAACAATGTATCACACAGACCCACCATGAGAGTGACTCATGGAAACTATCATTGGTGGTCATAGTCATTACTCATAGTGAAGATGTCTATTGTGATTCTTAGACCTAAAATCATTGCACTCATCACATGTCGTTGGGCATACTTTGACATCATCAAATGCAATCCTAAAATATGGGTTGTAATAAAGGTGACGATTGCGTGACTTTGACACATGGGGACTGACTGTGAGTGATAGAGATGGGATTTGTCCCTTCTACTAGAGATTGATATCCTGGCCACTTAATAAGTGAGACTAGGGAAACACATCCACATGCACATGTGAATGAATATATGATATTGAGGTTACATTGAATAGTCTGCTTTTGATTCAAGGAACATGAGTTTAGTGTTGAGAGGATGACCATCCATGCATCAATTTTACTCTAGATTATAGAGACAAATGAATTATACAATCACTACAACACCTTACACAGATTGTAGGTTGAAGTTGTTCTCCAACTTTCCATCCACTTTAGTAGCACTTAAGTGCGACTAGGCATTGATCTCTACTTGTGATGTCATAAGCTAGTTACAGAAATTCATTGCCAATGTGATATGGGACCTATAGGGTCACACACACAAGAACTCATCTAAAAGAGGAGTTTAATCTTGAATGATGACTAGATTGATTACAAAAGCATTTATGTACTCAATTCACAAAATAGTTCAGGAGACTGAACTACTAGTCGATCGTCTCATTGGGTGAGATGACTGTTTGAAGTGCCAAATAACTGACTCAAGTGTTGAGACAGACGATTTGAGTGTTAGGCTGATTGGAATTGAATTGGATGGAGTCTGCATGAATTAGGCCCAACTAATCAGCTCACTAGGTGAACTAATCGACTCAGCTGAGCAAGATGACCGGTTCACCTGGTGAACCGATCGACTCATTTGAGTCGATGGCAGGTTATAGAAACTTTCCTAAATTCATGAGAAAATTAGATTATTTTGATTACACAATTCTTGTGATGTAAGGAATTAATGTTTATCATTAATTAGAAACAAATTGCCAATTTAGTATGTGATTGGAAAACTACAAAATGACCATCTCACGGTGTAAGACAACCATGTCGTAGTGCCAGACGACCATCTAGGTTTCCAGGTGACTGTCTCACAGTTCGTAGGTTGCGAAAATTTAAAATCTTCTGGTCCCTTCCACTCCTATACATATCCCAAATAGACTGGGAACCATGGCCATAACCCTACCTATAAATAGAGGGGTATTGGGGGCTTCCCATAGCACAATAGTAACATAGAAAATTGAGAATCAATTGCTCTAACAATTGTTGTCATCTCTGGTTGTGGTAACCAAGAGAGCCCAAGCAAGTCCTACCCAACTAGGGAGGGATAGGAAGGAAAATGACAACTGGGGATCATTGTTGTGAGAAAGCGAGTTGGTGACTAGTACATCAACGGGAGGGACAACTCTATCCTATCTATTCTAGTTGAAATATAGGAGTTCTATTTGGTTCGTGTCAACTACTCTAGAGGTAGGAGTCCTTTGGATGCTACTAGGAGGGCAAAGTCAATTTGCAGTCTTTGGAAAGACCATAGGAGTCGCTTTAGAAGCTTTTCTATTCGCTATTTGTAGTGAAGACCAGGAGTTGCATAGCCATTGTCCAAGAGAAACTAGAAGATAGTTACATTGCAATGAGTTGTTGTCATTGGACTTGCTCTAGGACCATGTATAACTCGTTAAACCATCCTTCCTATTTCATAGTAGTTGATGTGATTTTGCTGTTATGGGAATATGAATAGATAATTTTTTTGTTTCCGCTACTATACTCTATGCTCATATTTCCCAACAATGACAATCTCCCTTGAAATTTTATCTCAACAACTAGTGCATAAATTCTGATGTTCTTTATATTTTCAACTCTCATATCAATGGCCTCAATCATTCTCTTAAGGTCTCTAGGGGTACATGTATCTTTGGAGAGATCCCCTCTTAACCCCACAACCATATGTAGTTATGGCGTGCCTTCTCATGACCCAAAGGGCCTTTTTTACTCAGCACATGATCACCTCCTCACTCTGTGGGACTTATGTACAACTACTATATGTACTTGATCCTAGGGTTGACTTAGGCTCTTTCTTGAGATGTATCAACCTTTATGATACATTTGTCATGAGATTTTACAAACCATAGTTTTCACATAATTATGCATATATTGAAACCATTAAGCCAAACATAGACACCATGATTGCTCAAAATCAGTTGTGATAGGGTTTACATGCTCTAGGTTGATATTGTATTAACATATTTAATTCCTTAAGTTGAAATCCTTTTAGGAAATCCAAAGTCATCACAAATTTTGAAACCAAAAACTAGGTTATTCAATACAACCATGAAAAGATGAGTCAATAGTCTTATCTATTTTTAAGCACTACTTTCTTACAATGTACATACAATACCCTTTACTTGTATCATTGATGTTTAAGCTTATACCCGAAGTATATGCATGCATGCAAATATTTAAACCTAGTTACTCAATTATTCCTTCTTTCTTTATGACTTTCCTTTCCTTATCACAAATACATATTCCATAGATTAGGGTTAAAAATTGACATCTCACATTGTAGGGTTTTACCCCCCCTTTCATCCACTTACTCTTTCATAACTAACAAGGTTACCTTAAACCATCGCTAGAACTTTCTAGGTTTTACCCTCACAAGAAGTACATACAACACATCTTCCATATTTGTTCCCTTTGTTAACATTCTGTGTATTTAAATTAGTAGAGAATACCCTAATCCTATTTCTTCCTAAAATCCTAACTCAATATGATGAGAGAAGTGAATTCTAGGATTCAAAAGAAAGTAGACTAGAAGAATACGAAATTAAAGATGGGAAGACCTATATGTATTTCATTTTAGGCAAACTCATACTTTGGACATGTGAGATTCATAATGGCCCAAGAGTCCTCATTTTCTAACTAGTGGTGAGGAGGAAATTTTTTCCGAACCCCAGGTTGTGATCCTTTTTAGACATTGTTGCCATTAGAAAATGCCCTAGTAATTCACTTCTATATCTAATTATTACTTGAAAATATTAATTATTATATGTTTTTAATAAATTTTGCTCTAATATAATTTGCAACGACCACCTAGTTACCCACCATTTAGGGAAGATCATAGGGACATTATTAATAGTCTCAAATTTCCAAGGATCCAGACTAATAAATAATAAATAATAATCAATAATTCCAAATGTGAAACATTATTTTATTGAAACAATAAGTAACTAGTCCTCAAGGAGTTACTTATATTTTCAAATAAAAAGAACAACATGACAGGAAACATTGCCTTCTCTCTATCTAACTAACACACTTGTAAACACTTTTAAAATTAACTTTATGATCTTCAATGCATTTTCATCTGAATCTTCATATCTTCAATCTTTAATGTATTCCAACCACCTAAATCACTAACAATCAAAATGCAAATTAACATATTTCTATACAGTATATGTGGTGGTGCATATAGAATGTGTCCATTTTCTACATAATTTTGTATCCCAAATTTCTCTATCTCTAAGGGTGCCTAGTGTTTCCCTTATATTCCAACACTGGACCTGTAGGGTATACCAATGTTTCCCTTTTATCCCAACATTGGGCTCGTATGATCGGTCCATAAATGGACTTCATTGTGACATTCAATCATTATGTTAGTCCCATCTATTTGCATTGGATTTCAAGAGTTTGAGAGTGTTATTTCCCATCATAATTCCCATTAGAGAGAGGGTTGGATTCAGAGAATCATTCTAAATATATGTGGTACATTTAGGGCATTATCCTGAAATGGATGTAAATAAACATCCAATCAGTGTATCATGATATCAAACATCATAAAACATTAGAAATCCTCAGGATTAAATGACGTGGTTAGCCACAAAATAACTACCTACCTTCAATTAAGACATCATGTAGTATTACCCATGTACTTTTAGTTGTATCCAACCAATTCCAGATAATCAGAAACAATTAAAATATGAAAGTGTCACCACTATAATGCATATGATTTACATCAGGGTCAAGTCTTGGGTTTAGGTCTAGGGTTGACTTTAGGCTAAGGTTTTGCTAATTCTCATGTTCATGATCTAATGATTATAGATATCCTAAAAGATACTATCGTCATTATCTTATAAAGATTCCAATATTTTATTAAATCTGCCAACATCAAATTATATAGCAAGATCAATATATTTATTGACTTCAAAATGTTATTACAAATATAGGGTTTGCTTGTGTATTCAACACTAAATTCAATGAAGAAGTCTACTTTTAAACATAATCATTAATACCAAGATTAGGGCTTGTATTTTAATTAATCAAGAGTTCCCTTAGTTCCAAAAGTTGTCCGAATCATGGGTCATATGGCAAGAAATACTTTTGGAAAAATATTGCATTTTTATTATAAAAATATGTATAGATTCTATATTGGTATTTTTAGTGGTGATGATATTAGAATCTTGTTGTAATCATATTTGCATTGTACAACTTGTATCGTTTTTATGAATATTCACTATATACTTGCAATATTTGGTTGAGGTATGAATTTCTTATTTATTTTGCAAGTCATAGTTATTTATATGATTATTGTTCAAAGAGGTGAGAATATACCTATTATTCAAACAATGGTGGTTTCTCGATCCTTGGTTTCTATTGAATGAAAGAACAATCCAAAACCCAAATCTACCCAACCACTCTTGGTTAGTTGAGGTGCGACCTGATCTCAATCGTGGCATCTGGTCTTTGATCAAGCTAGGACTGAAATTCAACGATCCTCACAAAGTCCACCATCGAGCAGTCTGCGCATGCCTTCACATTGCTCCCATGACAAAGGGCTCATCGGATCAAATCTAGTTGTGAGATAGAAGTCCTAGAGTCAAGATGTTACCATGCGTACTCTGGGGTTCGGGGAATCATTGGTAGGATATTTATAGGCTGAGGGAGCATGTGTGAAATCCCAAGTAAAGGTTGAGAGAGGTTTAATAGAAATAGTGATTCGTTGGCCACCAAGGAATAGTTGGTTCTCCTATAACTTAGTTTCTAGTTCCATTTTGAGAGAGGAACTATGTAGCATGGTTACTTTTTGGTAAGATGCAGATAAGAGAGATATTGGGAATCTAGGGTTTGAGTGTGAGCATTGCCCCTTTCCTAGACCTACTCAGGGTAGGAGATAACAGTTGTGCTGTTGATCCGAAGGTCACGTTAAGCATGACACATAAATGGTGTGCATGTTCTATCAAGCCTAAGCCAAAGTCATTTAAATCACTTCCCACGATAGAAACATATGTAATCACTACATGTGGTCAAGCATGGTGTCCCCTAACAAAGGGACCCATGTTCGAATCCCAGTTGTCTTCTTGATTTACCACCCTCCCGGGCATTCAGCCTCCGCCACGGGCGTGGGAGGGGGGATCTTTCTCTCTTAATCCCATATGTAATCACTACATGTAGGTCTCTAATGCTTTAGAATTTTTTCCTATGCTACTAGGAACATTACTTCTCAGTGAAATTTGAATGGAACCTAAATAATACTTTCCCCTACTTAGTATAAATATATGAAATCTATTGAGATAATCCACAAAGGTAAATATTTTTAATCAAATATTTACTAAATTTCTTCAAGTCACCAAAAGTATGTTATAATCCTTCTCATCAAGTATCCAAATATCTCAAGTTGGACAAATGGTTGTGTCCAACTAGGGTTGTTAGTTACCATCAACTTGACATTCAGGTAACAAAGGCTAACTCATGAAATAATTATGTAAATGTTAAATGTCTCACTTTATGAAATTTTAGGAAATCCATAACTCCTTTTCATTCTCAAGTTTGAAGCACATTTTTACAATCAAATCTCAGATTTGGAAATGTTTTTTTTAAAAAAGAAATCATTAAATGCAACTTTTTTCACTTAAAAAACTCATTATGTAACTACTAAGACCATAATTGATCACATTTTCCTTTCAAAATGTGGATTTCTCTTTCATTTGTTGATCCAAAAGTTGAGTCCAACTAGAATGGCTGGTTACTCCAAACTTGATGTGCAAGAAATAAAAAGAATGTAATACATAATTTAATTATTCAATTAATTTATTAACTTAGAAACCTCTTACAATTTTGGGATTTTCTTTATATATTACAAAACCATGACAATCATGAATTTTTTTAGTTTACCAAATTTGCACACAAATACCACATTACAACACAAATTCATAAAGGAAGGAATTTCAAAAAGTCCTTTTATTTTCTCAAATTTATTAACTTCAAACTTATCAATTCCTTTATAGTTCCAATTTGATTCTCTCATTATATTATTTAACTAGATCCAAAATTCAGAAATTTTGAGGTCGTTACAAGTATGAAGCGGTCTAAAGTCGCAATGGTTGGGGATAGGCCATCCACCCAAGTCTAGGCCACGGACTCACTACATTGCTTGGTGCAACTCCAACTGCAGATATAGACCCATCCTCCATATCGTAGCAATACATTCCTTTCTCTCCCTCTCTGAAGAAATATAGACAATCTTCTCGAACGTGCAATGATATCGTTGTTTCTTTTGGTTGATCAGGGTTGAGCCTTGGGGCTCGTACGGCGATCCCATTTGTGGGAACAGAATCGACATCACCAAGGAAGAAAGCACGACCACAAAGGCACCCTTTCTCATGTATTATCTCTACCCACTTGCTTTGTTTGAAATTCATCCTAAATATCTTAAAAGATGTCGGGTAAGTTGGCTCTCCAATTATTGTTCGATGATCGACTAAAAAGATCTCCCCTTCAGACTCAATCAGGTGGCGGTCGCAGAACATGTACCACCAAGGGTGAGCGAGTGGGTCAGCCAGCCTGGTGAACCCTTATCGGGGTTGAAAATGGAGAGGACGCCTTCCCGACTTAGCACATACACACGGCCTGTCAGGGAGCATGCTACTACTCTGGATACTTGCCGCAGCCCATGGGGGTGTTCCCGCCACTTCCCATCTGCATCATTTCTGAGTTCATAAGAGAGCAGTTTTAGCATGTCGTGAGAGAATGCCACGATGGTGATCTTGTGGCCATGTCCTCGATGATTAGTAAGACAAATCGATAATTCAAAGTAGAACTTTCTCCAATGAGAGGGAAGCAATGGCAGAGTGATTTCTTCTCGTGAGATGGGGTTCAGAAGAAGCAACTGTGATTGGATTTCTTGGTAGTTTGTTGACAGGTGGTCGCTAGTTCCTTCTCTTAAAACAGCCATTCATCCCTGTGAAGTTGTTCCTTGATGGGTACTCGATCGCCATAACATTCCGCGGGAGCCGTTGATAACATTGGTACTGTAGTAACTGTCATCACTGAGCTCACGTATGTAAGGGTCTTGAAGCTTGGTGACTCACTCTTGTTCTTTCTCTTCCTGGAATCATGTAGGAAGACAAACCAAGGCGAATGATGAATATCCAGACCTTTTACCCTAGAAGGGTAATTGTTGCAATTGACCTTCGGAAGTGAGTTTTCTGCAAAGGAATCCGTCAGACACATGCGTTGAAATCTGGTGCTTGTATCAATAGCCCCGGTATTTGCAGACATCGTAGAAAACCGTTGATGAAGGTGGAACCGCGTGAACTTGGAGCACGGTGACAAATCCACAGCAGGTACAAACCACACACTATTTGGGTACTCCTTACAAGTGTACTTAAGCTCCAGCTTGCCCTCATGGTCATCAAGGGAAGAAAACATAGGATTGGAACGGGTAGACTTCCTCCTTAACTTATCAGCTTCACCAGTTTCTGGGGTGAAGAACAAGCCATCCTCTTGGCAAGTTATCCGAGCTGGGATGGGAGTGGGCATTCTATCCACCATTGGGTAGTAAACTATGTTTCCCTTGAATGTCTTTTTTTTTTGAAGAAAGGTTTTATCATATATTGAAAACACATCAAGCAAGCAAGACATGCTTATGTGAGTACCTTACAGGATGTTGAAAATGTCAAAAAAATTAGAAAATAACTGAAAACATGCAATCCTAGATAAGATAAAGCAATGTTTTGATAAGATAAAGCAATGTTTCCTTTGAATGTCGATGTGGCATCCTTGCCTCCTTGTTGTTGGACTAGAATAGGAGAATGTATGCTAAAAAACAAGACCCTGTCCTTGTCCAGACTCGGTACTCTTCTCCACAACGCAACACCTGACTCAATGCTTCTTTTGTAGTTCAACTGAAACACGTAGGCAGAAGGAGATAGATCCGTGGGGTCCGTGAATGCTGCATGGAAACCATCTTCAAACTCAAGCAAGCAGGATCTCCAGTGTCTACAGAAGCCTGGGGCCAGTGGTTGAGGACTAGAAGGCTTCAGGAAAGACGAGGTGTACGTCTCCAGGTCAAGGACCCAACCCTCCCTGACCCTTTCGCATCCAAACAGTATAAGCGACCATCCTTGAATACAGGGCTGCAACACGCTGGAACAAAGTTAACATCATCCCACACGCGCCAGATCACACTTTCAACCCCGAACGTCCAGTAATGGACAGAAAGGTACCGATTGTGGGCAAACACAAGAAATGCCATCCAATCAGACGTTCACATTGGCACAGTGGAAAAAGTTGATCCATACATATGCGAGGAAGGCTACTGAATAGCGGATCCATACATATGCGAGGAAGGCTGATCTGGTCGCCAGTATAGGGATTAAATACAACTAGTTGACCGTCAATAGCCGTCTCTTGCTCTTTGTATGCGAATATCCATCCTTAATGATAGTGAAGGATCTCCGCCCCGGACTCTTCCGGCGGGATCAGGTCTACGTTGAATGAGCGGACGATCCATGGACTGTATATATGAATTTTCCCCAAACCGGGAGGCAGCCGCAACATGACCGGTAGCCAAGCATGCTGCGAGCTCACCGGTACAACTGATCGGGCTGCTTTGCAGGTGGCGCCAAAAGAAGCTAGATCTGCTGGTGATGATGCAAGACGTTTCCCGACTTCCAGCAACAACTCGTTCGGCAACAAGCGATCCATCTTTACACTCTAGCCCTAACTCTGGATGCATGTACTTTGCGGGGTGCCTTCTTTGATTTATAAGCACAGGCGTAGGATTTGGGTTTAGAACTTTGGATTTCGACAAGAAAGAGGGTTTGCGATTTTTGGTGCCCGACTGCCCACAACAAGTCGTCCGGTCGTTTCACTCCTTCCTGACCTCTAATATTGAGTCCAGGAATATTTTGCGGCGGTTTAAGGATTAGGCCTGGCAATGGGTCGGGTTTCCCAGACCCGACCCGACCCAATTTTTTTTTAAATGAGGACCCGAAATTTACCCGACTCGAGTTTGCCCGACCTGAAAGTCAGGACCCGCCGGGACCCGAAATACCCGAACTTTATTTTTTTGATTGTATTTGTCCTGCCCGTTTTGGACCCGACCCAAGGGATTGGAGCCGACCCAAGGGATTGGACCCGACCTGTACAGATCAGATGCCCTGTTTAGCATCTTGTACCGGCTTCTGAGATTATTAATATTTAACATCACATACAAATCAGTTTCACCTGGGAATATCTCTGGTCTAATCACTCATTCATTTGAAGCAAGCAATAGCATTGTTATCCAATAAATACTAATAATATAATAACAGAATCACATACAAGTAGCAGATGGAAACATATTTACATTCTGTTCGTGGAAACAAGTAGCAGCTGGAAGACAAAGTTTTATTAGCTAAAAAAACAAAGCTCAAGCTGCCTTTGGTACTAAAAGCAACACATACAAAAATTGTTTGGCATTCTGTTCGTGACAAACACCTTTTCAAATTTGAACACAACTGTTTGAAACATACATAAGTAATCCAGCGAGGATTAGATTCCTAAGTTCTTTAAACTACAAGTCTACTTTATAATTAATTGATAAGTTTAAAACAACTCTTCAACAGCGAGGATTAGATTCCAAAGTTGCTTCAAATCCACTTGACGACCTACTCCACAACATCAGATTCTGCAATGAAAAACCATCAGCTTTACAATTTGGTCCCAATACCAAACATATAATATCAGCAAATGAAGTATAACTAAATGTACCTGGAGTCTCCACATCGACAGATTCAAGGAAAGTACCAATATTTTCAGACCCTATTTCAAAATTATAATATATCAATTGAAATTGAAGGATAACAATATATATATATATATATCCATGACTCATGGTATGGATGAATATATATATATATGAATATATATATATATATATATATATATATTTATATATATATCTATATATATTTATATATATATATATTCATCCATACCATGAGTCATGGATATATATATTTATAGTCAGGCTAGAATACACTCGAGTGTACGGATCGCACGAATACACTCAAGTGTGTTTGTATATCGAGACTATTTTTTGCAAAATGTAAACCGTTGATCTTCACCGTCATACTATAACTAGGCTACATACAAATTTGGAGCCCATTTGGATGAGTGTAAGTCACTCATCCAAGGGCAACAAGATCGACACGCGAAACTAATTTAAAATGTATAATTTTTGCGGTCTTCATAACATGAGCTATACATATACAAATGTGCTCAAATTTTGCATATGAGTTGTTCACGAGATGTTTAAGAAGATCAACGGATTAGATTTTCAAAAGAAATATTGCATCATGAAAAACTACTTGAGTGTATTCTGCTTCGGATACACTCGAGTGTATTCTAGCCTGACTCTCTCTCTCTCTCTCTCTCTCTCTCTCTCTATATATATATATATATATATATATATATATATATATATATATATATATATATATATATATATATATATATATATATATATATATATATATATATATATATATATATATATATATATATATATATATATATTCATCCATACCATGAGTCATGGACAACCAACTTTGAAGGCACATAAGTGGTTCAACTGTTTTTGGAAGAAGGCTACTGCGATGAGGGTTGATTAGTCGACCTCCTGTTATCAAAGTTTCTTTCCATATCAGGAGATCCGTGGTCAGAGACTTCAAAATAACTTCTAAATTACAAATTCCAATTAAAAGTCCGCTTCAAAAAGCAACAACCTACACTTTAGCGGTGTCTGAAATCTTAGCTTTTGTTGGTTTTTCAGCAGTTGTAGCTAAAGTGGTCAGTGATCAAGTAACATATTAAGTCAGTAACCATGTAAACTCCCATGTCCCATAAATTCATAGATGCAGTCACCCTGAATTCTTCCATCAAATTCCAGGTTGAACAGCAATATGTTAATTTGCCTCCAGCACTGCAATTTGTTTTTCCTGACATTTCACTAGCGTTGATCAAGTTTTTTCTTTTTTGGAATATGCATTGATCAAATTAGCACCTCTAAGTTGCCACTAAATATGACGGATACCAAACAGAAAGAAGAAAACAGTCTAACAAATGTATTGCATTAAGAATTCCAAAGAAGAAGAATTCAACAATCTTAAGATAGCCCAGTTGAACCATTTCTTAGTATCCTGCCAAGGACATCAAATTTGCAAGATGATTTTATTCAACTAACATGACCACCTTTAAATCAGCTCTGAATCAGCATCCATTAGACATGGATCAAGGGAACCGCTATAAGAATTTAATTGCAACCCATCAATAGTATCATAAATCTGATTAGACAAAGGGTGATATGTGTCTCCCGCCAGAAATTTATGCACAATAGTGTGATACTTCGTTCGGACAAAAGGTTATTAATGGTGCGGAAGCGATCAATTAGCAATGGAATTATTGAAAATCACTAAAAATTAAAACTTTTTCATAAAGGTCCACAAACTATAGGACTCTTTCATAAAGAAACAAGATAAGTTATTTACAAGCTGATACATCAACATATCTCTGTATCATTACATCTCGAGAGTCACAAGCATCAACTGCCCTATTAAACTATCAATAAGCAGTGTACAAATATCTTGAGGCATTACGCCAAAAATCTCAGACCTATATTAAACCATCTACTGACTCCTAGGACCTAAGAGTACAGAGATGACACATAGGACACTCTATATACAAGACTTGACAAACAGTGTCTCCACCTGAGGATCACTGCTGTCCCTGATGTCGCTGCTGCTACTTTTGCTCACCAACTGAACGATTTCTTCCTCTTCTTCGGCGATTACCTAAAAATTTAATCCCACGGGGGTGAGACAATTGAATAATTGTCCCAGCAAGAGTTATAACTCTCCACCAGAAGCATTGTTATTGCAGTTAGAGGAATAATACTGAGCAGTAGAATTATAAATATTCAACAGCATGCAATTCAATAAATAAACTAAGTAGAGCAGTATTTTCTATGCAATCATTTCAATTATAACTTGATTGAGTAACAAGTCATTCAATTAACAAGGAATGTGAAGAACATGTATATTATCTATCCAACTAGGACATATTAAACAATGTATCATCAATCATTGTTTCTCGTAGTTCAACCTTAAGCAAATATGCTACACGACTGATTACATTTTACAAACATACTTATGCCCTGAGGAGATGAGGTATACCGCTCATACTCCAACCGACCATTATGAAATCACAATCGGTACCATACATAGGTCATTAGAAGAGCCGGATTCCTATGACCTCATCTTCCTCAGTCAGTGTGAGGTACAACATGCTGGACATCTTGTATCTCTGCAATAATAGCTTTCCAGGGTATTCTGGCAGCTTCGCTATTAGAGTTACAGTGACATGCTGTACTCTCTTCGCAGTCGAGGGATTTCAAGTTATCTCACATTGATTCGGCATTAACATCATTATCGGGAGATTATTGTTACATCTTCCCGGCATATGCATATAATGAAGGATTGAGAGATTTAATATTTATCTCACATCAATTTCCTCCATTAGGACGTAAGGATATTCACGTCCATAACCCCCACATACTCAAAAGTATGCTCTCCAGGAGTTCCCTTAGGAAAACCTATTTCACCATCATCTAGCTTCTGATAATGATGGATCTATGGTCAGGGCTCTACATGTTATCATTATACTTGATTATTTAAGTACATTATGGCATTCTTTTAGCATAAGGCATGTTTTCAAACATAAACCATTAAAACAATTGCTATAAAGAAATAGTATTATTTGTATCAAGTTCATTTCACATCTTGTTAACATTGGGATCTCAATCCCTAACCATCTCATCATTATGACTCAATAATATGGGTGTTCAAACCCTCAAATCATCAAAACACTTGTTACCAAGTAACATATTACCATCAAGTCATTTGACAATGTAAACATGATAGTAGCAGATATTTCTTATGGCTTATACAGCCCATCAATCTCTTATGTTACCTCTCACTAGGCAACATAGCATATCATTGCTTACAAACTCATTAAGTACTTTTAATAAGTAAAGCTTCATAGCTCATACCTGGCTATGTTCAATATCCCATAAAACCTGCATGATTAGTACAGATGAATACAAATACATCTATTTTAGATCAACATAATGTAAAACATTAATAACATCACTATTTAAGGGTTGCACCACTCTACCTTTACTAGGGTTAAGGTTTCCCTTTTCAATTCGTTTTAGGGTTAATCATCCCCTTGGCTCAATTAGGGTTAATGACTTATCATTGCATTACCCAGCCATAGAGCTTCATGCTATAAAGTATAATCCAGAATTAGGGTTTCACATTATTCTTCACTTTGTTTAGAATTAGGGTTTACTATTCACATTACATCACATTACCCTAGATTAGGGTTTACTATTCACATTACAAGGAATTGAGATCATACCATCATCATGTATTAGGATTACTTCCATTAATGCCCTCAATTAGGGTTATGATTCATTATCTTTCATAACTAGGGTTTCATGATCTCACTATCATGGATCATACCCTAATTAGGTATTCATTCATATTGGGAGTCCATTACTTGATTAACATTCATATAAGAAGTCTTCTCTCTCATCTTTCCGTAAGTTGATGTTTGCATCACCCTTGATTAGGCTAAGTCAACTCAACATTGACATCATGGGTTAAGTCATTACTATTGTGATCATTAAGGCTTACTCATTCAAATAGTACTAATCACTCTAACCCATCAAGGATACCTTTATTATAATCACCATTGATTACATCATGCTTTAATCAACTAATTACTTGGTTTTTTAACCACTTTAACTACCCAAGGGGTTTAGGTTAATCAACCACCAAACCATTTTAACCACTAAGACATCAAATGATCTTAACCTTCTCAAACCTCAAACGGTCTTGCACACTAAACCTCCAAACGGTATAAGACCGTTTGGACCTTCATGCGGTCTTGGTCTGCCCTTGAGACCGTTTGTGTGACGACACCCGCCATCATTTAAGATAACAAGTGTCATTAACAATAATAAAACATGCGGAAGCGATCGTTAGCAGCGGATTACTGAAAATCACTAAAAATTAAAACCATTTATCAAGAGATCCATTCATAGGAAAACTCTTTCATTTAGAACCAAAGTAAAACATTACATCCTGGTTCATATATATACATATCATGTCTCTTTGCACAAAATCTCAGATCGGAGAATCAAAACACTAACTCCTAGGACCCGAGAGTACAGAGACGACTCATAGGACTATCTACACAAAACCAGACAGCCAATGTCTCCACCTGTTGGATCACTGCTGTCCCTATGACTGTTGCTGCTGTTGCTCACCCACTGAAAGGTTTCTTCCTCTTCTTCGGCGATTACCTAAAAATTTAATCCCACGGGGGTGAGACAATTATAATAATTGTCCCAGCGAGAGATATAACTCTCCACCAGAAACATTGTTATTGCTGATAATAGAATAACACTGAGCAGTAGAATTATATATACTCAACAGTAGGTAAATCATTGAATAAGATATGCAGAGCAGTATTCTCTATGCAATCATTTCAATTATAACTTGATTAAGTAGCAAGTCATTCATTTAATAAGGAATATGAAGAACATGTATATCATTTATCCAACTATGATATAATAGACCATGTATCATCAACCATTGATTCTCGCAATTCAACCCTAAGCAAATATGCTACACGGCTGATTACGTTTTACAATCATACTTATGCCCTGAGGAGATGAGGTATACCGCTCATACTCCAACCGACCACGGTTACGTAAAGCATCGGTACCACACATAGGTCAATGGAAGATCCAGATTCCCATGACCTCAACTATCTCGGTCAGTACGAGATAACATGCAGGACATCTTGTGTCTCTGCTAGATAGCTTTCCAGGGTATACTGGCAACATCGCTATTAGAGTTATAGCCCATAGCATATACTCTCTTCAGGATATGGCCCATAGCCAATGCCTGATATTATTTTGTGGAGTCATGGCTCGTAGCCATGCTCTAATTGGGGTATGGTCCGTAACCAATCTCGTTCATAGGACATAGCCCGTAGCAATGCCTATGGGGCATAAGGATATAATTGCCCAATTACCCCCACATATTCAAAAATATGCGTTCCGAGTAAACTCGTTTCACCATTCAGCTAATTCTAACGCTGATGGATCTGTGATCAGGGCAACTACATTATATGGTATCACTTGATTAATTAAGTACATTATCATATTCTTTTAGCATCAGCCAAGTTTCCAAACATAACTTAATAAGACAAATGCTATAAAGAAAACATGTACTATTTCCATTAATCACTTCTCAGTCTTTATAAGACATGGGGATCTCAGTCCCTCATTTCAATACTGGGAATTTTCATTCCTTTGCAACTCAATTCCATAATCATATGGTTCTGGGTATTCAAACCCTTAGCTCATCATTGAGCATTATTACCACTTTTTCAGGTAATTATCACCTTCAGGTCACCTGACCAAGGTAAATATGATGCTTATTACATAAACATCTTCTCATGGCACTTAAAGCCCATTACTTCTCTTATTACCTCATACTAGGCAATAAGGTATAGCATGGCACATAAGGCCCAATAAACAATGTCAATACATAAAATGTCATAGCTCATACCTGGCTATGTTCATCATCACATCATACCTGCATGGTTAGTACAGATGATAATACATCAATTTCATATCAGCACCATGCAAAACAATATATAACATCATTATTCAAGGGTAACACCACTATTTCCTTACCATGGTTAGGGTTTCCCATTTCTCATTAATTCAGACCCTCTTGAGTTAACCAACTTTATCTTGTATTAAGGTATTTCCCCTCTTAATACATTCCATCACATAATACTGACCCTTAGCATATAATGCATAGGCCACACATTAGAATTGTCCAGCTATCTCACATGATATGGACTTATCTTAGTTTAAGGCATAACTTTATTATAAAGTTGCCTATAAACAATCGCAATGATACACCCTCAACTAGGGTTTCACAAGGATACACCCTCAACCAGGGTTCACAATGATACACCCTCCACTAGGGTTTCAAAAGGTTACACCCTCAACCAGGGTTCACAATGATACACCCTCCACTAGGGTTTCACAAGGATACACCCTCAACTAGGGTTTACTAACATCCTAATTAGTGATTTCACATGTAGACAACCTCTTATTAAGGTTATACATTGAATCAACCTCAATTAGGGTTTACATCATGTATTGGGTCCATGCATTTTTTATGCATTAATGACTAGTACCATTAAAGGTATCTCCCACCTAATCACATTAGTTTTTCAAAAAGGTTTGATCAATTAGACCTTCAATAACATGAGGTATCCAATTGAATTAACCAAATTGAACCACACTCAATTCTAATCAATGGAACTTCAACCAATTGGATCATCAACTCAATCATCATTTGAATCATGGCTCACCCCTCAATTGGGACTTCAATTATGGTCTGATCTCAATGGGATTAGGGTTTATAAACACCAATTAGAGCTTTGAAGTTGATCATCAATCATGCTACTAATTGTGTTTCAATTGATTGCATTGGACCTTCAACCATTGAATTCATGGAACCAATCATCAATTGGACCTATGCTCATACTTCAATTGAGTTTAATAGGTCAACCTTCAACTAATTTGACCCTCAATTGACCCTCAATTGGTCATCAATTAGGGCTTGATTCAATTGAATTAGGGTTTGGAATCGAAGATCCAACAACACTCATCAATGCAAGATTGGTTACTTTGAAACTATTGAACCATTATCCAAATTGGGTATGACCTGACCCCAAACGGTCTAGCGGTCGTTTGGATGACCTCCAAATGGTCTTGAGACCTTTTGCCCATCATATCACTCAAATCCAAGCCATCCAATTAAGGTTTGGATCATTGGATTGATCACCAAATCAACATTGCATTGTATAACAACTTGGTGCCTTTAGACCTTTAAACACCTAACCATACTCAACCCTAGACCTCCAAACGGTCTTGGGTGACCACCAAACGGTCTTGAGACCGTTTGGATGAGCTCCAAACGGTCTTGAGACCGTTTGGCCCATACAACCTTTGGATTCTAGTGAAAAATCATCATGGATTGGTGTATCGAGTTGATCAACAGATCAGCACTACATTGCAATATGATTAGTACCTTTGGACCTTCAATTGGTCCACTATACTTGACCCCATACCTCCAAACGGTCTTGGGGTGATCCCCAAACGGTCTTGAGACCGTTTGGGTGATCCCCAAACGGTCTAGAAACCGTTTGGGCTAATCAACCCAAAATCTTAACTTAACTCATTGGAATTTCAGCACTGTTTTCAATTAGGGTTTGCCTAATTGAATAGCCTTCAACTCATTATTCCTTAGGTGTTAATCCCTCAAATTCGGTGAGTCATTAGATCACATAATTAGGAACAGTAATCCCAAACGGTCAACTCTTGGTCAACGCACTCAAATGGTCTTGAGACCGTTTGCCCAAAAAGTTCAATTAAATCAGATTGAAAATCAGCACTTAATCCAATTTGGTTTCCCTAATTGATTAGGCTTCAACTCACGATTCCTTGGGCGTTAATCCATAAAATTTGGAGGGTTATTAATAAACATAATTATGAACAGGAATCCCAAACGGTCAATGCTTGGTCAACCATCTCAAATGGTCTTGAAACCGTTTGCTCAACCAGGTCAAGTTAATCAGGTTGAAAATCAGCACATAATTCAACCCGATTGCCTAATTGATTGGCCTTCAACTCTCGATTCCTTTGGAGTTAATCCCTCAAATTTGGAGGGTTATCAGCCTACATAATTAGGAACAAAATTCCCAAAAGGTCAACGCTTGTTCAACCATCTCAAACGGTCTTGAAACCGTTTTCTCCCAAACGGTTTCAAACCGTTTGCCCTTAAACGGTTTGCTGAAACTGCATAGCCAATCAAATTAAAACGATTTGTAGTAGCTATCCAAACGGTTTTACTTGGTAATTTTCTTTGGATAAGCATCTAGGATGATTTCATCATCCCCTTCCTTCGAACAACCAAGAACAGAAACCGTTCTTGATGGAAATTGCAGCAAAGAAACAAGAGTGTATCAAATTGAAGAAATCAATCAACAAAGCATAGAGAATTGATGCAATAGCAATGTTTAAGGGTTTGAGTTATAAAACCCGCCTCCAATTGAGCTCCAAGATCACGCAATTAATGGTGGATGAAGCTCTTGCAACTCCCCCTAGGCTCGTCCTCAAGCTTTTGATTGCAAAAGTTGGCTAGGGTTGAAGAGGAGATCGAAATAAGAAGGAATCCATAATTTATTTTGGATTTCCACCATGAAATCAAGGAGAACGAAGGCCAAGAGCTTACCCACAGGTTGGGGTTCGTCCTCCTGGTCCTCCCTAGCTTCCTTGGTTGGTTTCCAAGCTAAGAGAAGAAGTGGGGTCGAAATAGCCTTTCATTTGACTAGGAAAAGGCCTTTTTATAAAAATTCAATGAAAGAGAAAATGCATTATTAAAATGCATTTAATTCCAAAATTGGTGCCGCCTCTTCCCCCTCAAATTATCCTCAAAATCCTTAAGTAAGAGTCTATCTTCATTGCCTCTTATTCCTCTCCATTATCCATGATTTAAAGAAAATCAAATTAAGCACCTTAATGCTTATTATATTAATATCCATATGTGAGTGGGTTTTCTTTTCCCTATAATAATGGTGAGTGGAATTTCACCTACTTAGGATATTTTCGTTCCTTATCTTGGCAAAGGAACGTCCATCCTTATTCAAAATCAACCCAAAACATTGTGGTTAAAAGCCCTTCAATTATTTTTATTCATTTTTGCCCTAAATCGAATTAGGGTTTCAATTAGGCATTAATCTTGATTATTTTAATATCAAGATTCTCTCTCCTCCAACTTAATTCAAATGAAGCACCCCTCTCATTTTATTTGCTCTACATGATGCCAAGAAACATTAGGGACCTTGTTGAAGTGGTAATTTGCATATTGAACCCTAGATTTTGGATAAATTGCACTTTACTCCAAAACTAGGTTTTAATGCACAACATTGTCCAACAAGCTCTATCTTGGTGTCCAGGCTTGTGGAAACCATACTACTACATCATATTCATCCTTATGATGTCTCAACATCAGAGGAACATCTTATCATATGCAATTTGCAAGTTAACCCCTCAACTTGGGTAATTTGCACTTTATTCCAAAACAAGCAATCATTGCTTTAACATTATTCAAACAGGACCAAAATTGAAACATAAGTTCCTCATGAGCCCTAATTACTTTTCACAGGATAAGTACAAGTATATAATCAACTTTTTTAAGCAAAACTCCTGGGGTTAGAACATAACCCAGGTCAGGGATGTTACAAATTATCCACCCCTTATAAGGATTTCGTCCCCGAAATCATCAACAAAACATTAAGAGAAAAGAGTAGGATATTTCCTCCTCAACTACCAGATCTATTAACACAAATACGAAGCAGGATAAAGACATATCAGAATTAAAGTAATTCCATCTGACGTATCACAACCCGAGGGTTGACTACTGCTTCAGACAGGTTCATAGCATAGAGCCTAGCCGTTGCCTGCTGTTGGCCCTGTGCTCTATTATTGGACGCAGAAGATCATGCCTGGGATGCTTGTCCACGTCCTCGGGTACCACTAGAAAACTGCTTTATCTGAGAACCTTGCTGACTTTGTCTCGGGGGTTGATTCACCACAGCATTCCCCGTTGGGCAATCCCTTGCCAGATGACCTACTTGTCCACATCGATGACAAGTTCTATTCTCTTGGTGTGGTCTAGGGGGTCCAGTTACTGACATAGAAGCTGAACTGTGAGCTTCCTTTGGTGGTGTAGGCACAGAATACCTTGGTTTCTGGAAACTCCCATCACTATGCCCTTGAAACTGTGGGTATTCCTTCTTACCCTTAGTTTGTCTCTTCCCAACTATAGACCTCTCTATGCGTCTTACAGACTCCACAAAAGTTGCAAACCTCTCCCGGTTCTCTAGAGCAGACACCGGAGTGGTTAATTCAGCGTTCAACCCCTTCTCGAATCGCCGAATTCTTTCCTCATCATTTGATTGCCATGTGCGGACAAAACCGCAACAACTCCATGAACCTAGCCTCATACTCACTAATGTTCATAGGTCCTTGTTTAATTCTCTCAAACTGGGATATCTTCTCATCTAGAAATGTCTTAGGAAAGTATCTAGTGACAAATTCACGCCTGAATTCATCCCATCCAATCACAACTCCAGGTCTTTTTCCCTCCTCAATGGTCCACCAGTGTCCAGCACTCCCTTTCAGGAGATATACAACATGCCTAACCCTCTCATCATCAGGTATCATGAGGATTCTGAAGGCTTTCTCTAATTCAGTTAACCATAGGTCAGCATCTGCTGGATCAGCTGTACCAGCATACTCTAATGCTCCTACCCTCTTCAGCCTTTCAAAGGTCTTGTCGGCACCATGTCTTTCATCATGGGGTGGTGCCCTGGGTGCAGATACTGGCATTCTATCCGTCATGTGGGTCATAGCTGCCATAAACTGCCCGAACATAGTCTGAAAGGCTGGGTTCCCCATATCAGCTAGGTTGAATTGGGGTTGATCAGGTACAGGTTCCTCCCTGTCCTGGTCTCTTGCACCTCTTCCCGGTGCAGCTACACTGCTCTCAGCAGCGTTTTCATCGTGTGATCCAGACATCTTTAGTTCTTCTTCTCCTATATGAGCAGAAGACACTATCACATAAACTGGAAGACACTTAGAACATACTCAACTACCTTAATCCTATGTCTCTGTAGACTCAGCGAACCTAGAGCTCTGATACCACTAAACTGTGACGACACCCGCCATCATTTAAGATAACAAGTGTCATTAACAATAATAAAACATGCGGAAGCGATCGTTAGCAGCGGATTACTGAAAATCACTAAAAATTAAAACCATTTATCAAGAGATCCATTCATAGGAAAACTCTTTCATTTAGAACCAAAGTAAAACATTACATCCTGGTTCATATATATACATATCATGCCTCTTTGCACAAAATCTCAGATCGGAGAATCAAAACACTAACTCCTAGGACCCAAGAGTACAAAGACGACTCATAGGACTATCTACACAAAACCAGACAGCCAATGTCTCCACATGTTGGATCACTGATGTCCCTATGACTGCTGCTGCTGTTGCTCACCCACTGAAAGGTTTCTTCCTCTTCTTTGGCGATTACCTAAAAATTTAATCCCACGGGGGTGAGACAATTATAAAAATTGTGCCAGCGAGAGATATAACTCTCCGCCAGAAACATTATTATTGCTGATAATAGAATAACACTGAGCAGTAGAATTATATTTACTCAACAGTAGGTAAATCATTGAATAAGATATGCATAGCAGTATTCTCTATGCAATCATTTCAATTATAACTTGATTAAGCAGCAAGTCATTCATTTAAGAAGGAATATGAAGAACATGTATATCATTTATCCAACTATGATATAATAGACCATGTATCATCAACCATTGATTCTCACAATTCAACCCTAAGCAAATATGCTACACGGCTGATTACATTTTACAATCATACGTAAAGCATCAGTACCACACATAGGTCAATGGAAGAGCCGGATTCCCATGACCTCAACTATCTCGGTCAGTACGAGATAACATGCAGGACATCTTGTGTCTCTGCTAGATAGCTTTCCATGGTATACTGGCAACAACACTATTAGAGTTATAGCCCATAGCATATACTCTCTTCATGATATGGCCCGTAGCCAATGCCCGTCATTATTTTGTGGAGTCATGGCCCGTAGCCATGCTCTTATTGGGGTATGGTCCGTAACCAATCTCGTTCATAGGACATAGCCCGTAGCAATGCCTATGGGGCATAAGGATATAATTGCCCAATTACCCCCACATATTCAAAAATATGCGTTCCGACTAAACTTGTTTCACCATTCAGCTAATTCTGACGTTGATGGATTTGTGATCAGGGCAACTACATTATATGGTATCACTTGATTAATTAAGTACATTATCATATTCTTTTAGCATCAGCCAAGTTTCCAAACATAACTTAATAAGACAAATGCTATAAAGAAAACATGTACTATTTCCATTAATCACTTCTCAGTCTTTATAAGACATGGGGATCTCAGTCCCTCATTTCAATACTGGGAATTTTCATTCCTTTACAACTCAATGCCATAATCATATGGTTCTGGGTATTCAAACCCTTAGCTCATCATTGAGCATTATTACCACTTTTTCAGGTAATTATCACCTTCAGGTCACCTGACCAAGGTAAATATGATGCTTATTACATAAACATCTTCTCATGGCACTTAAGGCCCATTACTTCTCTTATTACCTCATACTTGGCAATAAGGTATAGCATGGCACATAAGGCCCAATACACAATGTCAATACATAAAATGTCATAGCTCATACCTGGCTATGTTCATCATCACATCATACCTGCATGGTTAGTACAGATGATAATACATCAATTTCATATCAGCACCATGCAAAACAATATATAACATCATTATTCAAGGGTAACACCACTATTTCCTTACCAGGGTTAGGGTTTCCCATTTCTCATTAATTCAGACCCTCTTGAGTTAACCAACTTTATCTTGTATTAAGGTATTTCCCCTCTTAATACATTCCATCACAAAATACTGATCTTTAGCATATAATGCATAGACCACACATTAGAATTGTCCAGATATCTCACATGATATGGACTTATCTTAGTTTAAGGCATAACTTTATTATAAAGTTGCCTATAAACAATCACAATGATACACCCTCAACTAGGGTTTCACAAGGATACACCCTCAACCAGGGTTCACAATGATACACCCTCCACTAGGGTTTCACAAGGTTACACCCTCAACCAGGGTTCACAATGATACACCCTCCACTAGGGTTTCACAAGGATACACCCTCAACTAGGGTTTACTAATATCCTAATTAGTGATTTCACATGTAGACAACCTCTTATTAAGGTTATACATTGAATCAGCCTCAATTAGGGTTTATATCATGTATTGGGTCCATGCATTTGTTATGCATTAATGACTAGTAACATTAAAGGTATCTCCCACCTAATAACATTAGGTTTTCAAAAAGGTTTGATCAATTAGACCTTCAATAACATGAGGTATCCAATTGAATTAACCAAATTGAACCACACTCAATTCTAATCAATGGAACTTCAACCAATTGGATCATCAACTCAATCATCATTTGAATCATGGCTCACCCCTCAATTGGGACTTCAATTATGGTCTGATCTCAATGGGATTAGGGTTTATAAACACCAATTAGAGCTTTGAAGTTGATCATCAATCATGCTACTAATTGTGTTTCAATTGATTGCATTGGACCTTCAACCATTGAATTCATGGAACCAATCATCAATTGGACCTATGCTCATACTTAAATTGAGTTTAATAGGTCAACCTTCAACTAATTTGACCCTCAATTGACCCTCATATGGTCATCAATTAGGGCTTGATTCAATTGAATTAGGGTTTGGAATCGAAGATCCAACAACACTCATCAATGCAAGATTGGTTACTTTGAAACTATTGAACCATTATCCAAATTGGGTATGACCTGACCCCAAACGGTCTTGAGGTCGTTTGGATGACCTCCAAACGGTCTTGATACCGTTTTCCCATCATATCACTCAAATCCAAGCCATCCAATTAAGGTTTGGATCATTGGATTGATCACCAAATCAGCATTGCATTGTATAACAGCTTGGTACCTTTAGACCTTCAAACACCTACCCATACTCAACCCTAGACCTCCAAACGGTCTTGGGTGACCACCAAACGGTCTTGAGACCGTTTGGATGAGCTCCAAACGGTCTTGAGACCGTTTGGCCCATCCAACCTTTGGATTCTAGTGAAAAATCATCATGGATTGGTCTATCGAGTTGATCAACAGATCAACACTACATTGCAATATGATTACTACCTTTGGACCTTTAATTGGTCAACTATACTTGACCCCAGACATCCAAACGGTCTTGGGGTGATCCCCAAACGGTATTGAGACCGTTTGGGTGATCCCCAAACGGTCTTGAAACCGTTTGGGCTAATCAACCCAAAATCTCAACTTAACTCATTGGAATTTCAGCACTGTTTTCAATTAGGGTTTGCCTAATTGAATAGCCTTCAACTCATTATTCCTTGGGAGTTAATCCCTCAAATTCTGTGAGTCATTATATCACATCATTAGGAACAGTAATCCCAAACGGTCAACGTTTGGTCAACGCACTCAAACGGTCTTGAGACCGTTTGCCCAAAAAGTTCAATTAAATCAGATTGAAAATCAGCACTTAATCCAATTAGGTTTCCCTAATTGATTAGGCTTCAACTCACGATTCCTTTGGAGTTAATCCCTAAACTTTGGAGGGTTATTAATAAACATAATTATGAACAGGAATCCCAAACGGTCCACTCTTGGTCAACCATCTCAAACGGTCTTGAAACCGTTTTCTCAACCAGGTCAAGTTAATCAGGTTGAAAATCAGCACATAATTCAATCCGATTGCCTAATTGATTGGCCTTCAACTCTCGATTCCTTTGGAGTTAATCCCTCAAATTTGGATAGTTATAAGCCTACATAATTAGGAACAAAATTCCCAAAAGGTCAACGCTTGGTCAACCATCTCAAACGGTCTTGAAACCGTTTGCTCCCAAACGGTTTCAAACCGTTTGCCCTTAAACGGTTTGCTGAAACCGCATAGCCAATCAAATTAAAATGATTTGGAGTAGCTATCAAAACGGTTTTGCTTGGTAATTTTCTTTGGATAAGCATATAGGATGATGTCATCATCCCCTTCCTTCGAACAACCAAGAACAGCAACCGTTCTTGATGGAAATTGCAGCAAAGAAACAAGAGTGTATCAAATTGAAGAAATCAATCAACAAAGCATAGAGAATTGATGCAATAGCAATGTTTAAGGGTTTGAGTTATAAAACCCGCCTCCAATTGAGCTCCAAAGCTACAAGATCACGCCATTAATGGTGGATGAAGCTCTTGAAACTCCCCCTAGGCTCGTCCTCAAGCTTTTGATTGCAAAAGTTGGCTAGGGTTGAAGAGGAGATCGAAATAAGAAGGAATCCATAATTTATTTTCGATTTCCACCATGAAATCAAGGAGAACGAAGGTCAAGAGCTTACCCACAGGTTGATGTTCGTCCTCCTGGTCCTCCCTAGCTTCCTTGGTCGGTTTCCAAGCTAAGAGAAGAAGTGGGGTCGAAATAGCCTTTCATTTGGCTAGGAAAAGGCCTTTTTATAAAAATTCAATGAAAGAGAAAATGCATTATTAAAATGCATTTAATTCCAAAATTGGTGCCGCCTCTTCCCCCTCAAATTCTCCTCAATATCCTTAAGGACGAGGCTATCTTCATTTCCTCTTATTCCTCTCCATTATCCATGATTTAAAGAAAATCAAATTAAGCACCTTAATGCTTATTATATTAATATCCATATGTGAGTGGGTTTTCTTTTCCTTGTAATAATGGTGAGTGGAATTTCACCTACTTAGGATATTTTCGTTCCTTATCTTGGCAAAGGAACGTCCATACTTATTCAAAATCAACCCAAAACATTTTGGTTAAAAGACCTTCAATTATTTTTATTCATTTTTGCCCTAAATCGAATTAGGGTTTCAATTAGGCATTAATCTTGATTATTTTAATATCAAGATTCTCTCTCCTCCAACTTAATTCAAATGAAGAACCCCTCTCATTTTATTTGCTCTAAATGATGCCAAGAAACATTAGGGACCTTTTTGAAGTGGTAATTTGCATATTGAACCCTAGATTTTGGGTAAATTGCACTTTACTCCAAAACTAGGTTTTAATGCACAACATTGTCCAACAAGCTCTATCTTGGTGTCCATGCTTGTGGAAACCATACTACTACATCATATTCATCCTTATGATGTCTCAACATCAGAGGAACATCTTATCATATGCAATTTGCAAGTTAACCCCTCAACTTGGGTAATTTGCACTTTAGTCCAAAACAAGCAATCATTGCTTTAACATTGTTCAAACAGGACCAAAATTGAAACATAAGTTCCTCAGGAGCCCTAATTACTTTTCACAGGATAAGTACAAGCATATAATCAACTTTGTTAAGCAAAAATCCTGGGGTTAGAACATAACCCAGGTCAGGGATGTTACAGTTTGGTAAAGTTGGGGTGAAGACCGTTTGGTCAAGTTTGACTTTGAAACCGCATGAACACAACTGACCTTGAAACTGCATGAGCCCAAATGGTTTGGGATCGTTTGGTCCCAAACGGTCTTGAGACCGTTTGGTCAAAACCACCTCAAATCCGCAAGGACCAAAAAGTGTCTCAACCACTTCAATTGAATTAGAGTTTCCAATGTTGAACCCCTCAATCGATCATGTATATGTTAGCCAATCATCAATTGAGTTAATTAGGTCAACCTTCAACTGATTTGATCCTCAATTGACCCTCAATTGATCATCAATTAGTGCTTGAATTTATTGGATAAGGGTTTGGAATTGATGACCCTTCAACATAATTCAATGTGAGTCTAATTGATTCGAACCCATTGAACCATCATCCAATTTGGTCATGACCTGACCCGAAACGGTCTAGGGATCGTTTGGATGACTTCCAAACGGTCTTGAGACCGTTTGCTCAAGTCAACATCAAAAACCAACTCAACCAATTAAGGTTTGGCTCGTTGGATTGATCACTAGGTCAACAATTGATTGCACTTTAACTTAGAACCTTTGGATCTTCAACCACTTAACCATAGTCAACCCTAGACCTCCAAACGGTCTTGGGTGACCCCCAAACGGTCTTGGGATCATTTGGATATCCTCCAAACGGTCTTGAGACCGTTTGTCCATTATTTCATCAATTACCAAGTCATCCATTTAAGGTTTGAATCCTAGGATTGGTCACCAAATCAGCAATGGATTGCACATCAACTTGATACCATTGGATCCTCAATTGGTCAACCATGCTTAATCCTAGACCTCCAAACGGTCTTGGGTGATCACCAAACAGTCTTGAGACCATTTGGGTGATCCCCAAATGGTCTTGAAACCATTTGGGTCACTCAACCCAAACTTCAACCTAATTCAATTATCAAAAACAACAATTAACCCGATTAGGGTTTAGATGGTTGATGGACCTTCAATTTGGTGAACCACTTGGAATTAATTGATGATTATTTATAGATTTTTGATATATATATTTTCCAACAGTCCTCCAAACGGTCAACGCCTCCAAACGGTCTTGGACCATTTGCTTCTATGCAGTTTGGTTGAAACCGTTTGCAATCAAATGGTTTGAAAACCGTTTGCTCCAAACGGTTTGGTAAACCGTTTGAGCAAAGATTGGAGATTGTTTGCTAAAGAAGATTCTTGGATAAACATAGAAATTAATGTCATCATCTTCTACCTCTGTTCAACCAAGAACAGGGGCTGTTCTTCATGGAAATGAAAGCAAGAACACAAGAGTAGTAAAAGAAGAAGAATTTAACCAACGATTTTAGGAGAGAAGGATGCATTAGCAAAGCTTAAGGGTTAGAGTTATAAAACCCGCCTCTAGTACTGATCCAGAGCTCCAAGCTTCGTAGCTTTAATGGTGGATTGAGCTCCAACAGTTGTCCAAGGTTCTTTCTTCACTTTTTGGATGAACAAGATGGCTAGAAAGGAAATTCGTGTGAAGAAAACTAATAATCCAACCTTATTTTATGGTTTCCACCATGAATTCAAGTTAGATGATGAACAAAGGTTACCAAACTTGCTTGGTCGTCCTTCCTCTGGTCCATAGCTCTCCCTTGGTCGGCTAAAGCAGTTTGAGAAGAAAAGAAGCTAAGGAAAATGATCCTTTGTGTTTGGAAAAAGAGATACTTATATATATTTATGGGTTTTTCAAGGAAAATGGGAAAAAGAGGATTATATCTTTTTATCTCCCAAACCTATCCACCAAAGCTTCCTCCATCCTTTGGATATGTGGCCACCTTCTATTATCATGCAAAAATCCTCCATTATACAAGGTTTAAAGGAAAAAGGACCAAACACTTATAGAGTTATGTGTTAATATCCATCCTTTAATTGGATATTGCTATATATTATTATTATTAATGTGAGTAGTTTCCAATTCAAACAAGATCTTTTTGGTGCCCAAGCATGGCACAATCTTGTCCAAAATATTTTAAACTCATCCTCCAACTTTTGGTTGAAGGGCTCCATAATTATTATATTTCCTTTTGCATTAAGTTATATTAAAGAGCCATTTGTGCTTAAATCTTGATTATCTTAACATCAAGATTCTCTCTCCTTCATGATAATTCAAATGAGGCGCCCCTCTCATTTTTTTTTCTCTACTTGATGCCAAGAAACATGAGAGATCCTCTAGAGGGAATATTTTACATATTGAACCCTAGGTTTTGGGTAAATTGCACATTACACCAAAACTAGGTTTTAAGGCACAAGGATTGCTCTACAAGCTATATCTTGATGTCCAAGCTTGTAAAATCCATACCACCACATCATATACATTCTTATGATGTCTCAACATTAGAGGAACATCTTAGCATGTGCAATTTGCAAGTTAACCCCTCTAATTGGGTAATTTGCGCTTTAGTCCATTATTAACAAAACAATGTTTCAACATTATTCAAAAAGGACTGAAAATGAAATATAAGTACCTCAAAAGCCTTAATTACTTTTCAAGAAATACAAACAAACATCTAATCAACTTAATTAGTCAAAACACCTAGGGTTAGTACATAACCCAGGTCAGGGATGTTACAAAGTATCCACCCCTTACAAGGATTTCGTCCCCAAAATCATTACAAAAATATATTAAGAGAAAAGAGTAGGGTATTTCCTCCTCATCTCTTCCTCTATTTCCCACGTAGCTTCTTTAACGCCATGGTGATTCCAGAGGACTTTCACAAGACTTATGTCTTTTATTTTCAGCTTTTTAATTCTTTTGTCAAGGATCGACACAGGTCCTTCAACATAAGATATATCATCATTCAATTCCACTTCCATAGGTTGCAGAACTGATTCTGTGTCAGGATGACATTTCCTTAGCATGGAAATGTGGAACACTGGGTGTAACTTTTGTAACTCTAGTGGTAACTCTATCTTATAAGCTACCTTTCCAATCCGTTCAATGATTGGATAAGGCCCCATAAACCTAGGAGCTAACTTTCCTTTCCTTCCAAATCTAAGAACTCCCTTCCAAGGTGAGACCTTGAGTTACACTCTGTCTCCAACCTAGAATTCTAAAGGTCTATGACACTTATCAACATAAGATTTCTGCCTATCCTGTGCAGTCTTTATCTGTTGTTGTATTATTTTAATCTTCTCGGTGGTCTATTGTACAAGTTCAGGACGTAAAAGTTGATACTCACCAGTTTCATACCCACATAGGGGAGATCTACAACGTCTACCATATAAGGCTTCATAAGGTGCCATGTCAATGCTATGTTGATAGCTATTGTTGTAGGCAAACTCTATCAAACTTAGGTGCAGATCCCAACTTAATGTAAACTGAAGAACACATGCTCTAAGCAAGTCTTCCAAGGTCTGTATAGTCCTTTCTGACTGTCCATCAGTCTGAGGATGAAAGGCTGTACTAAACCTTAACTGCATGCCTAAGGATTTATGAAGTCGCTCCCAAAAATGACTCGTAAACTGGGGAACTCTGTCAGAAACAATAGTAACTGGGACCCCATGTAGCTGCACTATCTCATCCACATACAGCTGTGCCAGCTTCTCATCAGAGTAGGTTGTTTTGACAAGTAAGAAATGTGTTGTCTTTGTCAACCTATCGACTATTACCCAGATAGAATCATGTCCTTTGGTTGTTCTGGGTAAACCAACCACAAAGTCCATGGTCACATGATCCCACTTCCACTGTGGTATGGGTAAAGGTTGCATTGTTCCTGTAGGCTTCTGGTGTTCAACTTTAACTTGCTGACACACAGGACACCACATAACAAACTCAGCAACATCCTTCTTCAATCCAGACCACCAATACATATCTTTCAAGTTACGATACATCTTGGTGCTTCCTGGATGCATAGCATACATCGAAGAATGAGCTTCTTCCAGGACTAACTTCCTCAAGTTATCCATATCAGACACTATCATCCTTCCATGATAACAAGCTACTTGATCATCTGAATCATGGAAACCTTCTCGTCTCTCATTACCATACTCTAATCTAATCTGTTGAACTGCAGCATCAACTTGTTGTGCCTCCTTAATCTACTATCTTAGAGTAGGTTTTATGTGCATCTCAGCTAACAACCCTGATAACAACGATACTCTTAACTATACATTGTCTTGCCTTAAGGAGATAAGGATATCCGTCTTAGAGCACACTAAGGAATTCATTTGTGCTTTATCTAGGGCTGGTGTTGCTAATTTCCTACTCAAAGCATCAACAACTACATTGGCCTTCCATGGATGGTAATCAATTGTACAATCGTAGTCCTTGATTAACTCCATCCAGCGGTGTTGTCTCATGTTAAGCTCATGCTGAGAAAAGATATACTTAAGGTTCTTATGGTCTGTGAAAATCTGAAATGTCTCTCCATAAAGATAATGTCTCTAGATTTTCAAGGCATGAACTACAACATCTAGTTCTAGATCGTGTGTCGGATAATTTTCCTCATGTTTCTTAAGCTGTCGAGAAGCAAAAGAAATTACTTGTTTATCCTGCATCAACACACATCCTAGTCCATTCTTATAGGCATCACAGAAAACTATATATCCTTTCCCTTGCTCAGGTAACACAAGCACAGGTGCACTTGTCAGCCTTTCCTTCAACAACTGAAACAATTGCTGACACTTGTCACTCCAGGTAAAAAGAACATCCTTCCTGGTTAACTTAGTCAAGGATAAAGCTATGGAACTAAAGTTTTTAATGAACCTTCAATAATAGCCTGCCAACCCTAAGAAACTTTGAATCTCTGTCAGAGTCTTCGACTGTTCCCATTGCAAGATAGATTCTACCTTTTTAGGGTCAACACGTATACCCGAAGCAGATATTACATTTCCCAGAAAAGAAACTTCTGGTAACCAAAACTCACACTTGCTAAACTTAGCATATAACTTATGCTCTCTTAGCAAAGTTAGAGTCTGAAGAAGATGATGTTCATGCTGCTGAGCATCTCTATTGTAGATCAAGATGTCATCTATGAAGACAACAACATACTGATCGAGAAAAGGTTGGAAGATTCTATTCATGAGTTCCATAAATGCAGCTGGTGCATTAGTTAGTCCAAACAACATAAGTGTGAACTCATAGTGACCATGCCTAGTTCTAAAGGCAGACTTAGGTGTCTCACCATCCTTAATACATAGCTGATGATATCCTGACCTCAAATCTATCTTTGAGAAGACAGTCGCACCACGCAATTGATCAAAGAGATCATCAATCCTAGGCAAAGGATAATTATTCTTTATTGTTACTTTATTTAATTGTCTATAATCAATGCACAACCACATTGATCCATCTTTATTTTTAACAAAGAGGACCGGAGCACCCCAAGGTGAAGTACTCGGTCGGATAAAACCCTTCTCAAGCAATTCTTGTAGCTGTTTCTTGAGTTCTGCCATCTCAGCAGGCGCCATCCTATATGGTGTTTGTGCTATTGGTTGCGTGTCCGGAATTAGATTAATTTCAAAATCAATCTCTCAGGGTGGTGGTACACCTGGAAGTTCTTCAGGAAATACGTCTTCAAATTCCCTGACTACAGGAACTTTAGCAGGATTAGAACTCTCCATGGTGGTATCTACCACATGGGCCAAGAATGCATAACATCCTTGCTTCATCAGCTTCTCTGCAACCATAGCTGACACGAGACAAGTCAGTAGAATCTTTCTATCTCCTTGAAAGATCCATGTGTCACTTTCATCAGTGAACACAGCTTGTTTGGACTCGCAATCCAAGACAACCTTATACCTTTCTAAGGTATCCATCCCAAGGAATACATCGAATCCATGCATCTCAAGTGGTATAAGATCCACTTGAATGCGATGATCAGACAAGAAAAGGATGCAGGGAGAACACACCTCCCGCAACACAACAGATCCCATCAAAGGAGTTTCTAACAACAAACTATCTGCTCTATGACTTGTAGTCATGTTGCAATCAAGAATCACTCTTCGAGTGATAAAGGAATGTGTAGCACCCAGATCAATTAAAACAGATACAACGCAAGATAGAGACATATCAGAATATAACAATTCCATCTGACCTGCCACAACCCGAGGGTTGATTACTGCATCAGGTGGATTTATAGCGTAGAATATTGTCGTTGCTTGTGGTTGATTCGGTGCTCGATGACTAGGTGCCGATGATCCAGCTTGGGACGCTTGTCCACGTCCTCTAGCTCCTCATGGAAACTGTCTCCTTTGGGAACCTTGCTGACTCTACCTTTGAGGTTGAGTTACACTCACTTCTCTGGCTCTGCAATCCTTCATCAGATGCCCCATCTTTCCACATATGTAACAACTTATGTTCCCTTGTTGTGGTTTGGTTGGTCCTGTAACTGACATAGATGCTGAGCTACGAGCTCCTTCTAGAGGTAAACTTCATCCTCTACCCCTATTTGACGTCCACTGCGTCTGGTTACTGAATCTAGGTGGTGCCATAGGTGTAGAAAACCTTGGTCTATTGAAATCTTTGGATGAGGATCCTTGAAACTGGGGATACATCTTCTTGTTCTTGGTTTGTCTCTTCTCTGACACAGACCTCGCTACCCTTCTAATAGACTCCACGAAGGTAGAAAACCTTTCCCTATTTTCCAGAGCAGACACAGAGGTGGTCAACTCAGAGTTTAACCCCTTCTCAAAATGCCTAATCCTTTCTTCATCTGTGGTTGCCATGTGCGGACAGAAACGCAACAGGTCCATGAACTTAGCCTCGAACTCACTAATGTTCATTAGTCCTTGTCTTAACCTCTCAAACTGAGAGATTTTCTCATCCAGGAACGTCTTAGGGGAGTATCTGTTGATAAATTCCCGCCGAAAAACTTCCCATTCAATCTCTACACCTGGCCTTTTTCCTTCCTCCATGGTCCACCAGTGACCAACACTCCCCTTGAGAAGATAAACAACATGTCTAACCTTCTCAGCTTCTGGGATGTTCATGATTCTAAAGGCCTTCTCTAATTCAGTTAGCCACAAGTCAGCATCTGCTGGGTCAGCTGTTCCAGCATACTTAATGGCTCCAACTCGGCAAAGTCATTCAAACGTCTTGCCGGATCCTTGTCCTTATCGATGGGTAGGTGCCCTAGGTACATGTATAGGCATCCTATCAGTCATGTGTGTCATGGTAGTCATGAACTGCCCAAACATGGCTTGGACGACTGGGTTCCCCATATCAGTTGGATTGAACTGGGGTGGTTCAGGTACATGTTCTTCCCTCTCTTGGTCTCTTGCACCTCCTCTGGGTGCAGCGACACTACTCTATGCAACATGTTCCTCATGTGACCCAGACATCTTTAGTTTTCTCTTCTCCTCCTATATGAGCAGAAGACACTATCAGATATACTGGAAAATACTAGAACAGACTCAACAACCTAAGTCCTATGTCTTTGTAGACTCAGCGAACCTAGAGCTCTGATACCACTAAATTGTGATACTTCGTTCGGACAAAACGTTATTAACAGTGCGGAAGCGATCAATTAGCAGCAGAATTATTGAAAATCACTAAAAATTAAAACTTTTTCAAAAAGGTCCACAAACTATAGGACTCTTTCATAAAGAAACAAGATAAGTTATTTACAAGCTGATACATCAACATATCTCTGTATCATTACATCTCGAGAGTTACAAGCATCAACTGCCCTGTTAAACTATCAATAAGCACTGTACAAAAATCTCGAGGCATTACGCCAAAAATCTCAGACCTATATTAAACCATCTACTGACTCCTAGGACCTGAGAGTACAGATATGACACATAGGACACTCTATATACAAGACTTGACAAACAGTGTCCCCACCTGAGGATCACTACTGTCCCTAATGTTGCTACTGTTGCTGTTGCTCACCCACTGAAGGGTTTCTTCCTCTTCTTCGGCGATTACCTAAAAATTTAATCCCACCAGGGTGAGACAATTGAATAATTGTCCCAGCAAGAGTTATAACTCTCCGCCAGAAGCATTGTTATTGCAGTTTGAGGAATAATACTGAGCAGTAGAATTATAAATATTCAATAGCAGGCAATTCAATAAATAAACTAAGTAGAGCAGTATTTTCTATGCAATCATTTCAATTATAACTTGATTGAGTAACAAGTCATTCATTCAATAAGGAATATGAAGAACATGTATATTATCTATCCAAGTAGGACATATTGAACAATGTATCATCAATCATTGTTTCTCGTAGTTCAACCTTAAGCAAATATGCTACACGGCTGATTACATTTTACAAACATACTTATGCCCTAAGGAGATGAGGTATACCGCTCATACTCCAACCGACCATTACGAAATCGCAATCGGTACCATACATAGGTCATCAGAAGAGCCAGATTCCTATGACCTCATCTTCCTCAGTCAGTGTGAGGTACAACATGCATGACATCTTGTGTCTCTGCTATAATAGCTTTCCAGGGTATTCTGGCAGCTTCGCTATTATAGTTATAGTGGCATGTTGTACTCTCTTCGCAATCGAGGGATTTCAAGTTATCTCACATTGATTCGGCATTAACGTCATTATCGGGAGATTAGTGTTACATCTTCCCGACATATGCATATAATGAAGGATTGAGAGATTTAATATTTATCTCACATCAATTTCCTCCATTAGGACGTAAGGATATTTGCGTCCATAACCCCCACATACTCAAAAGTATGCTCTCCAGGAGTTCCCTTAGGAAAACCTGTTTCACCATCATCTAGCTTCTGAAAATGATGGATCTATGGTCAGGGCTCTACATGTTATAATTATACTTGATTATTTAAGTACATTATGGCATTCTTTTAGCATCAGGCATGTTTTCAAAAATAAACCATTAAAACAATTTCTATAAGGAAATAGTACTATTTGTATCAAGTTCATTTCACATCCTGTTAACATTGGGATCTCAATCCCTAACCATCTCATCATTCTGACTCAATAATATGGGTGTTCAAACCCTCAAATCATCAAAACACTTGTTACCAAGTAACATATTACCATCAAGTAATTTGACAGTGTAAACATGATAGTAGCAGATATTTCTTATGGCTTATACAGCCCATCAATCTCTTATGTTACCTCTCACTAGGCAACATAGCATATCATTGCTTACAAACTCATTAAGTACTTTTAATAAGCAAAGCTTCATAGCTCATACCTGGCTATGTTCAATATCCCATAAAACATGCATGATTAGTACAGATGAATACATATACATCTATTTTAGATCAACATAATGCAAAACATTAATAGCATTATTATTTAAGGGTTGCACCACTCTACCTTTACTAGGGTTAAGGTTTCCCTTTTCAATTCGTTTTAGGGTTAATCATCCCCTTGGATCAATTAGGGTTAATGAATTATCATTGCATTACCCATCCATAGAGCTTCATGCTATAAAGTATAATCCAGAATTAGGGTTTCACATTATTCTTCACTTTGTTTAGAATGAGGGTTTACTATTCACATTACATCACATTACCCTAGATTAGGGTTTACTATTCACATTACAAGGAATTGATATCATACCATCATCATGTATTAGGATTACTTCCATTAATGACCTCAATTAGGGTTATGATTCATTAGCTTTCATAACTAGGGTTTCATGATCTCACTATCATGGATCATACCCTAATTAGGTATTCATTCATATTGGGAGTCCATTACTTGATTAACATTCATATAAGAAGTCTTCTCTCTCATATTTCCGTAAGTTGATGTTTGCATCACACTTGATTAGGCTAAGTCAACTCAACATTGACATCATGGGTTAAGTCATTACTATTGTGATCATTAAGGCTTACTCATTCAAATAGTACTAATCACTCTGCCCCATCAAGGATACCTTTATTATAATCACCATTGATTACATCATGCTTTAATCAACTAATTACTTGGTTTTTTAACCACTTTAACTACCAAAGGGGTTTAGGTTAATAAACCACCAAACCATCTTAACCACTAAGGCATCAAAAGATCTTAACCTTCTCAGACCTCAAACGGTCTTGCACACTAAACCTCCAAACAGTCTAAGACCGTTTGGACCTTCATGCGGTCTTGGTCTGCCCTTGAGACTATTTGGTAAAGTTGGGGTGAAGACCGTTTGGTCAAGTTTGACTTTGAAACCGCATGAACACAACTGACCTTGAAACCGCATGAGCCCAAATGGTTTGGGATCGTTTGGTCCCAAATGGTCTTGAGACCATTTGGTCCAAACCACCTCAAAACCGCAAGGACCAAAAAGTGTCTCAACCACTTCAATTGAATTAGGGTTTCCAATGTTGAACCCCTCAATCGATCATGTATATGTTAGCCAATCATCAATTGAGTTAATTAGGTCAACCGTCAACTGATTTGACCCTCAATTTTCCCTCAATTGATCATCAATTAGGGCTTGAATCGATTGTATTAGGGTTTGGAATTGATGACCCTTCAACATAATTCAATGTGAGTCTAATTGATTCAAACCCATTGAACCATCATCCAATTTGGTCATGACCTGACCCCAAACGGTCTAGGGATCGTTTGGATGACTTTCAAATGGTCTTGAGACCATTTTATCAAGTCAACATCAAAAACCAACTCAACCAATTAAGGTTTCGCTCATTGGATTGATTACCAGGTCAACAATTGATTGCACTTTAACTTAGAACCTTTAGATCTTCAACCACTTAACCATAGTCAACCCTAGACCTCAAAACGGTCTTGGGTGACCCCCAAACGGTCTTGGGATCATTTGGATATCCTCCAAATGGTCTTGAGACCGTTTTCCCATTATTTCATCAATTACCAAGTCATCCATTTAAGGTTTGAATCCTAGAATTGGTCACCAAATCAGCAATCGATTACACATCAACTTGATACCATTGGATCCTCAATTGGTAAACCATGCTTAACCCTAGACCTCCAAACGGTCTTGGGTGATCACCAAATGGTCTTGAGATCGTTTGGGTGATCCCCAAATGGTCTTGAAACCGTTTGGGTCACTCAACCAAACTTCAACCTAATTCAATTATCAAAAACAACAATTAACCCGATTAGGGTTTAGAAGGTTGATGGACCTTCAGATTGGTGAACCACTTGGAATTAATTGATGATTATTTATAGATTTTTGATCTAAATAATTTCCAACAATCCTCCAAATGGTCAATGCCTCCAAACGGTCTTGGACCGTTTGCTTCTATGCGGTTTGGTTGAAACTGTTTGCAATCAAACGATTTGAAAACCGTTTGCTCCAAACGGTTTGGTAAACCGTTTGAGCAAAGATTGGAGACTGTTTGCTAAAGTAGATTCTTGGATAAACATTGAAATTAACGTCATCATCTTCTACCTCTGTTCAACCAAGAATAGGGGCTGTTCTTCGCGGAAATGAAAGCAAGAACACAAGAGTAGTAAAAGAAGAAGAATTTAACCAACGATTTTAGGAGAGAAGGATGCATTAGCAAAGCTTAAGGGTTATAGTTATAAAACCCGCCTCTAGTACTGATCCAGAGCTCCAAGCTCCGTAGCTTTAATGGTGGATTAAGCTCCAACAGTTGTCCAAGGTTCTTTCTTCACTTTTTGGATGAACAAGATGGCTAGAAAGGAAATTCATGTGAAGAAACTATTAATCTAACCTTGTTTTATGGTTTCCACCATGAATTCGAGTTAGATGATGAACAAAGCTTACCAAACTTGCTTGGTCGTCCTTCCTCTGGTCCAGAGCTCTCCCTTGGTCGGCCAAAGCAGTTTGAGAAGAAAAGAAGCTAAGGAAAACGATCCTTAGTGTTTGGAAAAAGAGATACTTATATATATTTATGGGTTTTTCAAGGAAAATGGGAAAAAGAGGATTATATCCTTTTATCTCCCAAACATATCCACCAAAGCTTCCTCCATCCTTTGGATACGTGGCCACCTTCTATTATCATGCAAAACTCCTCCATTATCCAAGGTTTAAAGGAAAAAGGACCAAACACTTATAGAGTTATGTGTTAATATCCATCCTTTAATTGGATATTGCTATATATTATTATTATTAATGTGAGTAGCTTCCACTTAAACAAAGATCTTTTTGGTGCCCAAGCATGGCACAATCTTGTCCAAACTATTGCAAACTCATCCTCCAACTTTTGGTTGAAGGGCTCCATAATTATTATATTTCCTTTTGCATTAAGTTATATTAAAGAGCCATTTGTGCTTAAATCTTGATTATCGTAACATCAAGATTCTCTCTCTCCTTCATGATAATTCAAATGAGGCGCCCCTCTCATTTTCATTGCTCTACTTGATGCCAAGAAACATGAGAGATCCTCCAGAGGGAATATTTTACATACTGAACCCTAGGTTTTGGGTAAATTGCACATTACACCAAAACTAGGTTTTAAGGCACAAGGATTGCTCTACAAGCTATATCTTGATGTCCAAGCTTGTAAAATCCATACCACCACATCATATACATTCTTATGATGTCTCAACTTCATAGGAACATCTTAGCATGTGCAATTTGCAAGTTAACCCCTCTAATTGGGTAATTTGCACTTTAGTCCATTATTAACAAAACAATGTTTCAACATTATTCAAAAAGGACTGAAAATGAAATATAAGTTCCTCAAAAGCCTTAATTACTTTTCAAGAAATACAAACAAACATCTAATCAACTTAATTAGTCAAAACACCTAGGGTTAGTACATAACCCAGGTTAGGGATGTTACAAATATCATCTAGTTCTAACCAACTATATGCATGAGTTTTCAAGATACCTTTGTCCTTCGTCAAATCTCTCATCTTGGTGGCATCCTTCCACCTCCCTGCAGCATCATATATACTAGCAAGAGCGACATAGTTAGCTGAATTAACTGGTTCCAATACCAGAATCCTTTTCATTGCACACTCAGCAAGATCTACGTTTGAATGGACTCTACAAGCACTTAATAAAGCTCCCCAAGTGATAACATTAGATTCAACTTCCATCTTGCAGATGAGGTTGTAAGCCTCCTCCAGTCTCCCTGAATGACACAGAAGATCCACTATGCAGGAATAATGTTCAACCTTTGGGGCAATTTTGTGAACATGCTTCATGCTGCCATACAACTCCAAGCCAATATCCACCAGGCCTGAATGAGTGCAGACAGATATCAAGCTGATAAAAGTAAGATCTGTGGGGTTAACATTAGAGTCTATCATTTGACGATATAGGGTGATGGCGTCCTTCACCAACCCATTATATGCTAATCCATGAATCATTGAGTTCCAGGTGACAACATCCCTCTTCTGCATGTCATTAAAAATTCGAACTGCTTTACTGATATTCCCACACTTGGCATACATATCGAGAAGGGCTGACTGCACATACATACTAGATGCAAAGCCATGGTCCGCAGCATAGCTTCCTATGTGTTCACCTTCTTGGACAGAACCCACCTGAGTGCAAGAAGATATAACACTTGTAACAGTAACTTCATTTGGCTTGACATTTTCCAGCAACATTTTATCAAAGAGATCAACTGCCATCTCAGGCCGCCCATTCTGATCACAACCAACAATCATCGCACTCTAGGCAACAACATCCCTACGATCCATCTGATCAAACTCGCTTCGAGCCTCATTGATCGCCCCGCCCTTGAGAAGCATCTCGAGAATTACAGTCCGCACAATTAATTCACCACAGCATTTGTGGCCATCAATCATTTCCTTAACTCTCAAACCAGTTTGCAAGTCCCCCAATTTGGCACACATTGACAAAACCGACACTATGGTTCTCTCATTGGGTTCCACTCTTTCGGAAATCATCCTCTCAAATAGCCTCAAACCTTCCATCACATTCTCTGAATTTTTATAGCAAGCAATCATTGAATTCTAGGACACCACGCTCCTCTCCTCCATCTGATCAAATATCTCCCTCTCCAAAATAACATCCCCAGATTTCACGTACCCGGAGATCAAGAAATTGTAGGCTACTGGGTTCTTCAAGGGAACACAGTCAAAAACCTTCCTGGCAGAGACCAAGTTATCATTCTTTGAGTAGCAGTCTATCAAAGCAGCGTCAATAAAGGGACTGGAGGAGAAACCATTTGATATAACGAAGGAGTGTATCTGTAGCCCTTCTCGATAGGCTGGCAACAAAGCACACGCCTTCAGAGCTGCTGGAATGGAGAAAAACTTGAGCCGGCACCCCCTGCGATGCGCTGAAAAACACGCCTTTAATGCCTCCCGATAATGAGAGTTTGGAGCAGGAGGTGATGAATGTGTGGGTAGCATAGGGGTCTGGAAGGGCAATCGAGTCGAACACCTGAAGTGCGTACCGGACGGTCAGAGGCTTGAGAAGATGCTTGAGTAAATGACGAGTAAGTTTTGGGTGCTGAACCACCTGAGCGTGGATTTCTTTGAGGTATTTTTGGTGAAGAGATGAATCTAGGAGTGAGACAATGCGTCATTCCATCACTTTGAGAACAAACCGAGAGTTCATCAACGATCATTATTGAAAGTCTGTCGTGCCGTTGTAGCACTCGTCAATAAGTCTGAGCCATCTACAGTGACGAGGGGAGAGGCAGTGAGACCACCGCCTAATGACCCGCATCGACTGTGGCTGCAGCTGCGACTTTCAGTCTGCCACTGCCGGAATCCGACCGGCATCAGCATGGGCGGGAACGCAATACTGACAAGGAGACCAGAGTCGGCGTGACTTTACAGTATTAATTTGCTGAAGATATCTCAGAATTCTGCAAATAAATAGAAATTATATAAACCCTTTTTTAGCTGCTTGCACGTGAAGGGTGAGCTCATGACTCCCCGAAACCCAACAAAAGAAAAAGCTTCATGTTGATGCGAAGACCTCATTTGTTTTTGAAGAAGTTTGCTATATAGACGGGTTTTGGAACCAAAGAGGAACCCCAAGCAATCTCCACTACATGTTATAAAGTATAACAAATAAAAATAAAATATTTTATTTGTTATACCTTATAACATGTGGTAGAGATTGCTTGGGGTTTTGTTTTGAGTTTCAAAACGGTGTCCACCTAGCATTGATCTTTTTTTAATGTTGCTTCAATCATTTTTAGACATCTATCCACTAAGTCATGATTGTGCCGAATATCTTTTTTTTTTAGGGTGGGGTGGGGGAGGGGGTGAGGATGGTGGGTCGCAGGGTGGGTGGGGGGAGAGACAAGCTTTAGAAGTGGTTGTCACGCCAAGAAGTGAGATGTTTGAAATCTTTGGAAGTAGTTAACTTTTTTTTTTATCGAGCGATATCGAGATATTAAGTTGCGATCCATATCGAGATATTAAGTTGCAAGTTATGAATAAATTTTCCTTCGATCAAGCGTTTGTCCGAAATGTAATTAATTTAAAATGAAGGGGTGGAATTTTGATCTCATGTTGAATAATATATAAGGATTTATTAATATACTTCCAAGAAGGAAATATGGGAAAGTCTACTATTGTGTCAGGAGTTAACGACACATTTGGTTTACTTATCGGTATGTCAATATTCAAATTCTACGAGTATTTCCAATTCCATGTTTGTTTGGGTAAAAATGACACAGGATATTGAAGTAATATGTGGAAGCCTCAAGTCCAAGATATATTCGTTATGTTAGATACAACCCGAGTATGTACGAGAAACAATTCCTGTTGACGGAGTCAATAATTGCCAAACAAATTAACAACCAACGAAAGAATAAAGTTGGTGAAGAAGACCGTAAAATTCTATTAAGAAACTTCTAGAAGATTACAAGGACGGTCACTCTCTCACAATACTGCCCCACAATAGAATCTTGTAACCCAGTGTCACTCTCTCTCTTCTTTGGCTATCTCTTTAGATTTCCCCTTTGGCACACCCATATCATATGTCTAGTACTCTATTTATAGACCTGAAAAATAGACCTTCTTTCCTAGCATCTTCTTGACTAAAAGAACCAGTCGGTATAATCATTCCTTCGGCTAGGTCAGCATTGCTTGTCACACTCTGTTCAGCCAAACCTTTCCTAGCAGGACAGGAACGGAGAAAATGTTTGAGCAAATTACTGGTTCCATTTTTGGAACCTCCAGATAGTGGTTTGCCGCCATGGTTGCACACAACCTTGGTCTCTCCATCTATTATGGTCTTTGTAAATTCTTTCCATAAATCAATTTTACTTTTTCTTTTCCTACTAGTGGATCCTCCAACATTACTTTGTATTTGACTTTCTTCTTTAGCTTGTTCAATAGGAATAGAGGTAGACTCACCAACAATGGGTTTAGTATCCATATTCAAATAACCTGAGAATAGATAATACCCAAAACAAGTTTATGTTAACTATAGATTCAACCACATATTATTACAAAACTAATGGTTATATCATGAACGGGTACACTATAGGTGTGTAGATTTTCAGATAGGTCCTAACCCATTTTTGAACGTGTGACCACACTAGCTAACACATACTTATTTCTTAATTCTAACAAAAATCCGGCAGCATTTCCCCCAGTTTTCCAAATACACCCTGATGTAGAGTTATAAATAACTCTACATGTGTATCCAGAGAACGAGCAGGGAAATGTTGCCAGATTTTTATTAGAATTAAGAAATAAGTATGTGTTAACTACCTAAGTGTCATCACAATGTTCAAAAATAGTCCCAAATTCTGGGGACTGTTCATATACAACCCTAATGGTTATATCATGAACGGGTACACTATAGGCGTGTATAATTTTAGATAGGTCCTAACCCATTTTTGAACGTGTGACCAAACTAGCTAACACATACTTATTTCTTAATTCTAACAAAAATCCAGCAACATTTCCCCCCAGTTCTTCAAATACAACCCGATGTAGAGTTATAAATAACTCTACATGTGTATCTAGAGAATGAGTAGGGAAATGCTGCCAGATTTTTATTAGAATTAAGAAATAAGTATGTGTTAACTACCTAAGTGTCATCACAACGTTCAAAAATAGTCCCAAGTTTCAGGAACTATTCATATACAACCCTAATGGTTATATCATGAACGAGTACATTATAGGCGTGTAGATTTTCAGTTAGTATAAGTCTAAAGTATAAGTATGAAGTATACATAAGCCATACCAACCCTAATGGTTATATCATTATCCCTTAGAATAAGTATGAAGTATACAGAAACCATACCAACCAGCTATTCAAAAGCATTAACAGTTGTAGTTATAAAAAACATCATGAATAGCGTTATAGTAGCAAAACAGATTAGCATGCATCTAGCTAACCAAAAGACATTTTTAGTACCAAAGGACATTTTTAGTTGGCAGTAAATGGAACCAACACAGTTACTGAACCCAGGCATTTTCAGTTGGCAGTAAATGGAACCAACATAGAACAAATGGCATTCATTTCAACTTATAGTATTACATAATTGAACCAACAATTCAAAAGCATTTCAGCTTAAAGTATTACGTAATAGCTATAGATCTACATTTTAATGCAAGAGTATTGTAAACAATTACTAACCATCATGGAAGAACAAAAGCAAATATATCTATGAAGAACCAGCAATTCAATCAGTAACGATTTCAACAAAGAACAAAAGCAAATATTTCTAGAAGTAGATAAATAGGTGGGAAATAAAAGAATGTCAACAATTTAGGAAGGGGGAGAAATGGAACAGGACCAAGAAATGAAGGGGACTACCCCGCCGCTCTCTACTACTCGCGAAGGAAAGAAAGGATTGGGAAAGCGTGCTCTATTCCATTAACACCGACACCTGGAATTGAGAGGGGATAGAGAGAGAGAGAGAGTGTGCGAAGAGGGAGACCGGGGAGGCAGAGAGGCGACTAACTTGGCAATTGGATATGCGTGAAGGAAGCACACCGCTGCACACGACCTCAAACCGTCGATCGGACCGAATCCCAACTCATGCTCTGTTTGTCGTGCCGCTGGTCGCGTCACCGTCCCCCTCTCGAGCCCTCACACAGATCGCGTCGCCGTCCCTCTCTCAAGCCCTCACGGAGGTCGCTCCTTCTTCAAATCCTTGCCTCCTTGGGGTCACAAACTCGTAGTCACGGACCTCACAGATCTAGGGTTCGGACTATGGAGACGAGAGCCGAGACTGAGTATTGTGAAGCTAGGGCACCCACATCCGTATGAGTCATAAGGATAAGCGGAAGCGGGCCAACGCTGTGTCTGCCCCTGGGTCCCTCAGGTCCATGGGTTTTATGAGCTATAGTTGTGCCCGACCCTAGGTTAAAAGACCTGATCCGGGTCTGCCCGAGTTAGACCCAGACCCTAATTCAAAATTGAAAAACCCAAATTTCAGGTCGGGTCGGGCCGGTTCGGGTCAGCTCAGGTCGTGGTATTTTTGCCAGCCCTAATAAGGATGGTGGCAGGAACTCGAATTTGACTAGGATAAGGTTTGCTATAACAATTTCTTATTTAGTTCGGAAAAGGAAAGCTGAGATAGAAAATCCTAGCTCAACAAAAATTCCCATCTACGCTTGTTAATTAATTGATGACCCCTCGATTAGTCAGCAAATAATAAAATATACAATACTGACACGAACCATTATACACTCCATGATCTCGCTCGAGAGAGAACAGATTTGTTAGTTCTGGTTGCCGAAGGAGTGCACTACAACCTTTCTTTATCTATGTGCAAGTGTAGATGTAATTAAAATTTGAATTGAATCTGTTTTGACACGTGATGTTAGTTTAATAGGAGGTGTAGGCTGGCTACTCTATGTTCACAATAGAGGGGTGGCTACGAAAGGCTTCATGCACTCTAAGGAGAGAAAAACAAGAAGATGGGAATTCTCACAAGAGGAAACTGATGAACACAAATAAAATTTAATGGAAAAATACATTTATTATCTATTTGTGTCATTTCTAGTTATTACAATTAAATATTCGAGGAAGGTCAGCCTAATGAAGAGGCAAACTCACAATTGGAAGCATGGCATATTAAAACGTGCACAAGACCATTGTTTGTGTGGTTTAGCGTGTACCGATGAATAAGAGATAATTTCACAAAAAAAATGTGCTATTATAAAGTAAAGGTTGGAGGAGCAATGAAACAATTAGATTATATAAAATAACAACATTTAAGAATAATAGATCCAAGAGGTGAAACCCTAGCCGATGGTTCTGGCTGGGAGAGGAGACGACGGTGGCCGCATGCGCGGTAGCTGTCCTGGAGGACGTGGCAACGTAGCGCAGGCAAGACCCGACCCACATCCGAACCTCTCGGCGTCGGGCAATGTTCCCCATGCGGCGGACACATCTCACGAATCTGCTTCCACCGGTGTCGAAGGGGAAGCACCTGCGTAGGATGACATGCTGATCAATGAGCCGACTCGTTCCTATGTTACGGCCATTGTAGACGCAGATCCACGGATCCCTTCATCCATCAAGCAAGTCTCGTTTGACACGATCAAAGCGGAGGATATCTCTATTAATCAGAGAGGTGTTGTGCCCGCCATCTTGATCAATCTGGCTATGATTCAGCCTCTACTAGAACCCTGGAAGTTTGCAGTAGTGGTGAAGGTCATCGAGATCAACGTTGGCTTTCAAGCCTTAGTCAACAGATTACAACCCCTATGGAATCCCACAGAGATGTTTTGAGCGATCGATCTCGATAAGGAATACTACATCATATAACTTGCAAATCAGGTCGATTTCATCACCGCCATGACGAGAGGTCCTTGGACCATCTTCGACAACTACCTCTTCATCTAATCCTAGACACTTGACTTCAGGCCCTCAGACCCCATCCCACGCAAGTTGGTGGTCTAATCTAGGGTTCCTGACCTATCAGTGTATCTCTATCAAACAAAGCTATTGGAAAGCATCGAAGGTCTAATAGGGAAAACTATTAAGATTGGCGACATGGTTGGTCATCTAGGGAAGTTTGCTCACATAGAAATAGAGGTTGACACTTCACAACCCCTACTACCTACGATCACGGTTCATGGAGATAAGTTTCGTATTGAATATGTGAACATGTGGTCATTTGTATGATATGTGGATGAGTGGGCCATATAGACAAGGACTGTGTTTTCATCCCCTCCTTCAATATCCCTGATGCATCCACATCCTCAGTCCAACCATTTGTAGTGGCCACGTCCTACTCCCAAGCCATCCATGCCAAAAAGCCAGAAAGGTTCCAACCCCCTAAGAATCCTACCAAGCAAGCTAAGGAAACACCTGTAGGTGAGAAAGCTACATGCTCTAAAGAGCACGAGTCAGATGAATCGGACTGGGAAACGGCGGTGAACCGTAAATAGAAAAATAAAAGTTCAAAGAAGCATCACGTTGTTCTAGGGAAGTGGACGACGAGTTTGACAACCTCATCTGGCCAGCATCTTCCACCCACACAGCATAATGCAGTCATCCTGGTGGACAGTGAAATGAGTGAAGGAAGAGAACAGAACACCCCTTCCAGTTTGGAAGTAGCGATACTATCTCTGCACAACTCACCCCTAACTTCAACTGGGGTGACAAAGGAATGGGGGCAATGGAGTTCTCCTCCGTAATAGAAGGATCATCTACCAGCTAGTGCAGACCAATCCAGGCAGAGAGCGTAAGAAAGGAAAGATTGCCCAGCTGTTGGCCAATGCTAACAACATTAATGAAGCAAGGCGTATTCTCAACTTCCAAGTGAAGGACATAGCCTAGAGGAGAGCCAGTCAAAGGAAGGTGGCCAGTCCATTAGATTAGGTGCCACCATCATAAAAAAAATTCTTATATGAATTTTTTATATTATGAATTATTAAAGACATAAGAAAATTTGATCAAAGAATACATGTTAATGTATACAATTAATGTTATTGCGTTGATTGAAATAAGGTGCATTGGCGAAATTGCCCTTAATGTCATCCGTCAACTAGGCTTCTCTTCCTCCCACCACGTTGAAGCTCTTGTCTTTTGGGTGGAATATGGATTCTATGGGACACATCCAGATGCGATCTTGAAGTCCTTGTAAATCACAAACAACTAATTCATTGTAGAATCAACGGAGACTGATACATAACCTTTGTGTACAATAGTCCAAATCCAGTTAAACATCCTCTTCTGTGGAAACAAAAATAAGAAATATCTCAATCTATTTGCAATGCTTGGTCAGTAGTTGGCGATTTCAACACAATGTTGGACCCTACTAAAAATAAAGGCAACAAATATTTTGATAAATGAGCATCCAATCTATTTAAAGAAACTCTTGTATATACACTGGCCTAGCTCAGATCAAGGCACACAGACACTTCTTCACCTTCAAGCGACTCAATGTTCGTGCAAAGCTTGTTAGAGTTGTTGCTAAAAAATCATGGATCCCAATAGGATGGTGGATATATAGTATTTTTGATTCCTTGTCTCTACTCGGACCACAACCATATTCTTATCAGTAGCAATGCTACATGAAGGAACTCCACAAGAACCTTTCACACTAAAGCCAACTAGTCGTTAATGCTAGAATTCAAAGAAGAACTTCTTCCCAAGTGGGACAAGCACATTCACTAAGGATCTACCACACTTCAAATATGAAGCATTAGCATGGGAGTCTAAACAGTCTCATAAGCTACGCAAGCACAAGACCACCCCCAGACAACTTGATAGAATTTAGGTAATCGCTAATACTATCCCTTCTAGTGCTAACGATTTGAAAGTCATCAAATTGTAAGAATAGTACCACCACATACTACTCCCAAAAGAAGCGGACTGGTGCCAAAAATCACATCTCAACTGACTAAAAGATGCAGAATGAAACACCAAATTCGTCCAAACTTTTAAAAGAAGAAGGAAAAGTAATTAAATCACCCGCATCCGTGACAACGAAGGAGTTTGGATTACAGACGCTATCGTGATCAAGACCTTGGTCAATGATTACTTTCCCAAGCCGATGACTTCACTGCCCTCAACTCCTACAATTCCTGAAGCAATCTCCAACTACTGAGGCCACTTCCCTACCATCATCCATCAGACAAAGAACTTCGTAGCTCGATAGTGTAACAACCATGACTTGGGTTATGAGGTAACCCTATTTGTTTTGGCAAATAAAGTTGTTTAGAACTTTAATATAATCCTCTAAGGTGTTTTTTTATCATGTGACACACTTATGTTTCAAGTTTGGTCCTGATTGAATGTTGTTTGAGCAATATTCCTTTGTTTTGGACCAAAGTGCAATTTACCCAAGTTGAGGGGTTATATTGCAATCTGTCACATATTGAACGTGCCTTATATGTTTTAGCATCATAATATAGAGAATGATGCAAGGTGGTGGCTTGTGGAAATCTTAAATTCCAAGTTTGAACTTGTTGGGATAATGCTGGTACCTTGTGTACCACTTTTGGTACAAATTGTAATTTACCCAAAAATGTGGGGTTGATATGCAAATTACCACCTCTAGAGTGTTCCTAATTCCTCTATGTATCATTTTGAGGAGAGAGAATGAATGATACACCATGTTTGATTCCATTATGAATGATGGAAATCTTGGTGATGAAATGACCAAGAAAAGGGTTGAATATGAAAGCTTAACTTGAGTTTTATCAAGTTGAAAAGCTTATATATGAGTGCCTATCGTCCAAGGAGCCCAAGGAGGTGTCCCATATTGTTTTGTGAACTCTTGGAAAAGTCCATATCGTGCAAGGCACCTCAAGGAGGAGAGGTGTGTTGGGTTACAACTTCCTTTGGAAAGTTGTATCGAGTTGTGAATAAAGTGGTGATTTTATTGATATATCTTATTCAAAGAGATAAGTAATGGACGAATACTTATCCCTAGATCACCATCAACTTGTTTGCATGTCAAGATAAATGTTGATGCATGCATGTACACGTGTCACCCATGCATGGACATGTGGCACCTACTAGCTCAAATTGATGACACCTCATTTTCACCTTTCTTCATGTGCAACAAGTATATATACCCCTAGTTTCACCCCTTAGTGGAATGTTTCGACCCTTACCACCCTCCTACCCTAAGTTATCGTGCATAGGGATCTTGTATCATGCATGAGTGATATGGTATCGTGCATGGGACTTGGGGTATCACCCATATCAAGCTCATATCGGCCAAGCAAGTGATATTGGTCATAGCATGTTGATATCAGCCATAGTGAAGTATTTTGACCTCAAGAAGGGGGGATATCGGACACAAGTGGTGGAATATCATGCAAACGTTGTGGGGTATCATGCAAAGGTGCTAGAGCAAGAAGGAGCTCAACTCTTAACCCTAAGGTGAGGCCATGATCATCTTCAACCTTGGATTGAAGCATGATTTTAGGGTTTTGATCTTCCTTTCTTTTCTTCTTCACCAATTGCTTATCCACGGTGATTCCTTGTATATGAAGGAGTTGTGAACGAGCCTTGGACTTTTGATAAAGTCATATTCAACCTTAGGAACGTGGAATTTTGGAGCTTGGATCTTTGAAGTTGTTCTTAAGGCGGGTTATATAACTTGAACTCAACCATGTTATTATTCGTCACCTAAATTGCCATATTTAATGATCTACTTTTAATTCCGAAATTTCCTGAAATAGTTGATGAAATTATGAGTTCTAGTAGTTTCTTAGACTTGTTTCCATGAACGATAACAGTTAGAACTAAGGTCTAGAGCTTGAAGATGATGGTATCACTTTATAAAAGTGATATCGGGTGCAAGCACATAAGCAAGCACCTCTAACCCGATATGATGATGCACCTACTTCACTAAAATGATATGGATATGATTGTATACCTTCTTGCACGATATGGGGTGTAGTATACACCTCTTTCACGATAGGGAGTCAAGTATAGACTCCATGCACGATACAAGGTTAAATGAATACTTTTATGTTGATATGAAACCCTAATTTGGGTAACCCAATATGAGTAAAGAATAGCAAATGCTATTGCACGATATGGTAGCCCGATACACAACCCTAGTTGATGTTTAGCCCGACATGGTAATGATTTGATACCTCATGCATGACATGGGTAACACATACAAACACGTCTAGCCCGATATGAAAGGTGTTCATATACTTCTAGCCTGATATGGTGAGTGCTCATACACCTCTAACCCGAGATACTTTGTAAAGGTGAGGGAAAGACACTCTTAGGAGTGATGAGTGTAACACCAAGTAATGGTGTGGCTAATACCTTGATAGGTGAAACACCGAAAGTAATTAATAATGGACAACCTTATATCAACAATGCCTCAACCAGAGATGAGTCCATATCAATTGATGATGGTTGGACAATTCAAATGTGTGACTTATGACCAATACACTACATGAAAAATGTGATGAGCTAGTGCATAAAGTATTAGGATGGGACATACCCTAATACAAGATAAGTTGATGAACCTAAGTAAGTTAAAGGTGATGAGGGAAGTGATACATCAAGACATGATACATATCACATCCAGTACCTCAAGGTTGATACACCTTGATGCACCTTGAATCCAATATATTTGGATAAGTAACACATGAAGTGTGTCATGTCAATGGTTACATTGAGATGTAACGAGTTTAATGCACTTTGATAAGTGTAGGCTACTATACCTTGAGAAAGGGTTAAGCCAAGTTAATAAAGTATGATGTAATCAATATCTTAGTGAGAGATGACTAGATGTTTAATGGCCTTGTGAGCCATGTGGTTAGTTGTTGCCTAGTGAGAGGTGACAAGATGTTTAATGGCCTTGTGAGCCATGTGGTTAGTTGTTTCCTAGTGAGAGGTAACAAGATGTTTAATGGGCCTTGTGAGCCATGAGAATAGTTGTTGCCTAGTGAGAGGTAACAAGATGCTTATAGAAGTCTCATGTAAGAAATGATAATGTTCAAATAAACTAGGAAATGGAAACTTAGTAACATAATAATAATAATAAATGGATACAATAATAATAATGAAATATTAATCATACATGCTTTATGCTTATAGCCAAATAAGGGCTATAATGTTTTGAATATGCTTAAAGGAGATAAGAGGAATACTTGTATTAAATAAAGGATGTGAATAAGTATGATGGCTTGGCCCATGTATAATGCCTAATAAAGGTGATGTGGTATTCAGTGATGAGATGCACAAGATTGGCATAGCCCAATACCTAGAATAGTTGCACAGGATTAGCATAGTCAAATGCTTAGAATAGATGCACATTATTGGCATAGTTCAATACCTGGAATAATTGCACATGATTGGTAATAACCCAATACCTAGAATAATGTCACATGATTGGTAATAACCCAATACCTGGAATAATTGCATAGGATTGGTAATAACCCAATACCTGGAATAATGTCACAGGATTGGTAATAACCCAATAACTGGAATAATTACACAGGATTGGTAATAACCCAATACCTGGAATAATGTCACATGATTGGTAATAACCCAATACCTGGAATAATGTCCCAGGATTGGTAATAACCCAATACCTGGAATAATTGTACAGGATTGGTAATAACCCAATACCTGGAATAGTTGCACAAGATATGTCATAACCCAATACCTAGAATAATTGCACATGATTGGTCATAACCCAATACCTGGAATAATTGCATAGGATTGGTCATAACCCAATACCTGGAATAATTGCACATGATTGGTAATAATCCAATACCTGGAATAATGTCACAGGATTGGTCATAACCCAATACCTGGAATAATGTCACTGGATTGGTCATAACCCAATACCTGGAATAATGTCACAGGATTGGTCATAACCCAATACTTGGAATAATTACACATGATTGGTCATAACCCAATACCTGGAATAATGTCACATGATTGGTCATAACCCAATACCTGGAATAATTGCACAGGATTGACATAGTTGAATACCTGGAATAATTGCACAGGATTGACATAGTTCAATACCTAGAATTGTTGTATAGGATTGATATAGTTCAATACCTGGAATAGTTGCACATGATTGGCATAGTCCAATTCCTGGAATAGTTGCACATGATTGGCATAGTCCAATGCATGGATATAATATGATGATGTATACTCACATGACTGGTACAATTCAATATCTGACTAGTAGATTGGCTTAGGCCAATAGATAGAAATGAGAATGATTCAAGGATGTCATACCATGATAACGAGTATCATAGTATAAACTTGAGATGTTGATATAGTATGATGGGTATATGATATACATGTTCTTCATATTCCTTATAAAGTGAATAGATGATTTACTGCTCTATCATAGATAGTTGCAATGCTTTAAAAGATGAGGATATTCTAAACTGCTTATCCTCTGCTCAATTTAATATTATTTAACTGTGATAATAACATTGTTGGCAGATAGTTATATCTCTCGCTGGGACAATTGTCTCACCCCGTGGGATCCACATTTTTTTAGGTGGACGTGCACGAGGGGGGATTGAGACCGTATTGCAAAAGAAGAATATCAGCATCAGGGACATCAGCCTGACATGTCTTGCAGATAGCAGTCCTATGTGTCGTCTCTGTACTCTCAGGTCCTTGTAGTCAGTTCGTAATGGTTTCTTGAACAATCTAAGATTTTGGCTTATATGCCTCGAGGTTTTGTGTTTCTCCAATATATGTTTTGATAGAGCAATTGTTATATGTTATCCTTGAGATGAGATGGTACAATGTATTTACAATGTGAACAATGATGTATATAAGGTTTTGGATCTTTCAGTAAGAGTTTTCCTAGAAATGGATCTTTGTAAATTGGTTTTAATTTTTAGTGATTTTTGTTAATCTGTTGTTTATGGTTATTCTGCTTAATTGTAACGATTTCTTTGTCGGACATTTCAAGTTTGGTATCAGAGCTTAAGGTTTGCTGAATCTACAAAGACATGGGACTAAGGTGTTGAGTCTGTGTTAGTGTCCTCCAGTATACCCTATAGTGACTTCTACTTATGCAGAAGAAAGGGTAAAGTTTAAAAATGACTGGAGAACACGAGGAATACGTTGCTGAGAGCAATGTTGTTGCACCAGGAGAGAGTGCAAGGGATCAGGCAAGAGAAGAATGAGTGCCTGAGAATTTCCATCATGACCCGATCAGGATAGAGAATCCTATGTTTATTCTCTTGTTGGGCAGGTTAGGACAATAGTGATGCATATAATAGACTGGATACTAGCATTACAACCTAGGTTACCATTCCTTAATACAGAAACTTTAGGCTTTGAAAGGGTTTCTGAATGACATACTCATGTTGGAATAATGGAAAATGTGGGAAAGATTAACATATGGCGAGAAAGTAGACTCTGCCATAAGTTTAGACAGATAGTATATATGTGATGGCAATGCCCAAGGAGGGGAAATAAGCCGAGAATTAACGAAAGGTCTCTACAATTCTAGAGACATTTGCCTAGTTGTTCTAAAAATCCAAATTTTTCGGTGCCACTAGTGTAATAAATGCCTAGTGTACCAGGGCAGTAGTCACTAAGTAAAGGCAAAGGTCCTAACTTTCCACATATAAGAACCCATGGCTTAGTCTCTACATCGGTAATAAGACCATGGTACGAGGACAAGACATGTTATAGATGTGTACATGTTGAGCATACTAAACCCTTTTGTTTAAAAAGAAGGGAGGAGATGACCCAACAACCGAGGTAGACTCAGCAGGGCTTACGAAAGTTACAACCCAAAGGTGTAAAAAGGCAAAAGTAACAATATGAAATAGCTTGACTCTATGTTTGAGTCAACCTTAAGTGGTAGATGACTGCAAGGGGTGACAGTCAGATAGAGTTTTCTCATTCTGATATGTCTTCTCTAGATTTTATCTGATAATTATAAAAAGGTAGTTGTTGTTGAGCTTCCTTTAATGAGTCCTATGAGGACATAAGGAAGATATAAGAAGGATGAGAACTTATATTCAATCCAATATTCCCTTATATGTTTTGAAATTTCTCTCTTCATGAAGGAAGGGAAGAGATGTAAAAGAAAAACCTAGAGAAAATTTGAGATATTAAGTATTAAAAATTTAAAGAGATGAAACATAATATAAAACAAATGCATACTACCTAATTTCAGTTCTTGAATACCCTGGCCAGGTATTCATTTATTGAAGGCAAGGTAAGTATGCCACTCTTAGATTTCTATCTTTCTGATTACTCCGATCAAGTAGTCATTTTGAGACAATCTAAAGAGCCTAACGAAGTAGGAGATGTGGCATGGATATTTCTACCACATCCTAATTGATATATGGAGAAATATGAGTTAATCATAGATCAACTTATAAAGAAAAGAATATGTTTAGTATAATGTATACCTTGGTCTGAGAACCTAGAGGTAACAATTACCTTATGAGAGGTAACAATGTTCAGTGATGAACTGAGGATTTGAATACCCATATCTAGTAATCATGATGATGATGTGATGTGTTTTTGGCACATACAATGGATACCAAGGTAAAGAATCATAGTATCTAAGAACTTTCAATTATATGAGAAAATGGGAGTATGACTCTTGATAAGTAGTAATGTTTTATTACCCATAAGGGCCAACTTTGAAATTAGTCTAGTTACATACTGTAGTATGGATACCATATGTTAGGGGTTTATGCCCCGCATAAACATGACATCAACAAAGATGTATGAGTTGAAGGAACCATAGTAGAATTGTTTTGGAAAAGTTCATCAAGCTAAAGATAACTTTGTGTTGATCAAAATTCTATGGCATCTCCATGACATTAAGATTTTATGTGGAGACTTGAGGGTATGATGAATGAATAATATTTGTCTCCCTTTACCTGGGATTTTGGGGATGAAATCCTTGTCAGGGGTTTATAACTTGTAACAACCCTGACCTGGGTTATGAGGTAACCCTATTTGTTTTGTCTAATAAATTTTCTTAGAACTTTAATATAATCCTCTAAGGTGTTTTTTTATCATGTGACACACTTATGTTTCAAGTTTGGTCCTGATTGAATGCTATTTGAGCAATATTCCTTTGTTTTGGACCAAAGTGCAATTTACCCAAGTTGAAGGGTTATATTGCAATATGTCACATTTTGAACGTTGCTTATATGTTTTATCATCATAATATATATAATTATGCAAGGTGGTGTCTTGTGGAAAGCTTAAATTCCAAGTTTGAACTTGCTTGGATAATGCTGCTACCTTGTGTACCAATTTTGGTACAAATTGTAATTTACCCAAAAATGTGCGGTTGATATGAAAATTACCACCTCTAGAGTGTTCCTACTTCCTCTATGTATCATTTATAGGAGAGATAATGAATGAGACACCATGTTTGATGTTGGTATGTATGCCCATAGAGCAAGTCATATGATGATTGTAATGGGATACTTTGTAAATGATTTGAATAATTATAAAGGCAATTTCCAATCTATATGTTTAAACTGTTTCTGAGATGATGGTATAACATGATAGATGTCTAAAGATTGTCTTACTCAATGACATATGCTTTTAGGTTCATGACCTAAACGATGAGATCATATGAATGTTAAGATTATACATTCTTGTTTAGTCCCTAGTCGGTTGTTATTGTGGAAATAACCATAGACATCAATAACACTGAAGACTAGATTGTGTGTTGGTTGATGACAGAATCTCATTAGTCATGATATAGTGATATCAAACCAAGCACATAGGTACTTGTTAGAGAACAAGGTACCGGACAGACCCACCGTGAGAGTGACACATGGAACCATGACTTGGTAGTCATAGTCAGCTCTCACAGTGATGGTGGTGAGTGTGATTCTTAGACCTGAAATCACTGCACTCAACACATGTCGTTGGGTACACTTTGACATCATCAAACGCAGTCATGAAACATGGGTTGTTATAAAGGTGATGATTGGGTGGCTTTGACACATGGGGCTTTTGAGGGGTGAGTGATAGATATGGGATTTGTCCCTCCTGAGGGAGTTTGATATCCTTGGCCACTTGATGAGTAGGATTGAGAAAGGCATGCGCATGCACGTGTGAATCAATATGTGATATTGATGTCATACACATCTCACTCGGTCTACTCTGAGATCAAGGAAATGAATGAACATTGACATGATGACTGTTCCATGCCTCGAGTTCATTCTGGATATCAGTGACAAAGGAATTATACATTCACTGTAACACCATTCACGGATTGTAGGATGAAAGTTGTTCTCCAACTTTCTACTTTCACTTGGGTAGCAATGATGTGTGACTAGGCACCGCTCTTTGCTTGTGAAGTCATAAGTGTTATGGACTTTCACTGCCAACGTGAAATGGACCTGTAGGGTCACACACATAGGATTTAACCTGGAAGAGGAGTTTTGTCCACAAAGCAATGTTTAGATTGATTACTAAAGGAGTTTAGTAGTTCAATTAAACACTCAATCAGTCGATGGCTCAATATCGTATGGTTCAAGGTGTTGGACGCATTGATTGGAGTATCAGATTGATTGAAATCGCAATTGACTAATTTTTGCCCAACCTGTGCTCCCAACCGATCGGTTCATGTGATGAACCGGTCGGCTCAGGTTGCTGAACCGGTCGGCTGGAGTGTCTAGGCCGATCGGCTCATGCCCAGGTTGAAACGACCGGTTCAAGGGTTGAACTGATCGGCTCAACTGGTGCAACCGACCAGTTGGGAAAAGTCATGTCGGCAAGAATTTTCCTTTGGTTTCAAATTGCCCAATTCGATTGGGAATAACATTGGTATTCGATACCAATTGGGAACGAAACAAGGAAAGTCTTTTTGAGCCGGATTAGGACTATGAACCGACCGGTTCAGGGCACCAACCGATCGATTGGAGTGCCCCAAACGATCGTCTCAGGTCCAACCGATCAACTCAATGGCCGAACCGATCGGTTCAGTTGTGAACCGATCATTTCAGGTTGCGAGATGGTTACTTTTTGTGGAAAATCCTGAACCCTTCTACTCCTGCTTTAGTCCCGTATTGCTGGGCATAGAGAACCCTGTCCCATGACCCGCCTATATATATAGGGGTATTGGGGCTTCTCAGAGTACAACTCAGTGCAAGTTGATTGCTCTGCAAATTTGTCGTTCTCTCTAGTTTTGGTAACCGAGGGAGAGCCTGAGCAAGTGCTTCCCGCAAAGGGAGGTGCAGCAAGGGAAGGACAACTGCAGTTGCAATTGACAGTAGGAGAGTGTGTTGGCGACTAGTACGTCAACAGGAGGGTGCGACTCCTTCCACTTCCTTGTGGGACAAGGAGAGTGGAGTTCCGGGTGGTCCGTGTGGACTACTTTAGAGGCGGGAGGTCACTGCCGCTCAGGAGGACAACTGTCATCCGACAGTCCGGTACGTGGAGGAGTCTTCAGTCCCGGTGCAACCAAGAGCTGCATAGACACCGTCCAAGACCAGAGGTGAAGACCGTGCAAGGCGCGTGGTACTGTCGCCGAGCAAGCCTCGGGACAAGGTATGATTCACAAACCATCTTTCCTATTATATAGATGTTGACGCGATTCCTTTTGTTCCAGGTTTGGGGAGAAAATTTTTGTTTCCGCTGCTTCTCTGCCTCCTCCAAAACCCAACAGTGGTATCAGAGCCACGTCAACCTCTCTATGTTTTAGGATTATCGATGTGATCGCTTTTGGTTTGTCGCCTTTATTTATTGCATGCGATGCGAATAATATCGGCTTTATACATGTCCAATACACAAATCCCTAATATACATATATGATATGTAATATTAATGCACTCGATACGCGTCGCCCTTAAACGATTTTTGTGGTGGATGTGTAGCATGATTATGGCCTATAAACCCCTATATCTGTGTGTGGTTGTTTATGTGGTTGCTTGCATCTCGGTTTGCGCACCGATTCCCTTTCTCATATTCCTGATGTAACTCAAAATAATTCGAGAATTCTTTTCTTACCTTTGCTCCCCCCGAATGTAACTCGGGGTTTCACAATTCAATTGTAAATAGGATAGATTTTATTTCTTATTATGTCAAAGAACGGAGGGCAACATGAAGACGATCGGTTCAAGGAGTGAACCGATCGGTTGGTGATCCAGAAGGTCGGTTCAAGGAACGAGATGAGCGGGTGGCGACCTGAGGAGATGCACGATGACCGGTGTACCGATCGGCTGGAGGCGCCAGTCGATCGGCTGGTGGCACCCGAACAACCTACTTGATGGCGAGCCGATCAGTCATGGAGATGAGCTGTTCAAACCCAGAAAGGCAGGCACAAATTTCATCTTGTACAGGTTGCATGTGATGTAGACCTAGATGACCGTGATTCCTCTTGGCTCGTGGAATCACAAATAGGATGGCCATAATCATTGCTTTTTATCGTTTATGCATGTTTTCTGTGGGATATAGCATGTATATGATACGTACTATATATTGTGGTGATTGGATATGTATATGTATATAAAAACCAAATCCCTCATTAAATATTAAGTTTTAGATGCCTTCCAAATGCGACACACGTGAAAAGCTTGATCGACCAAGTGTGGGCACGCCCTAGCGTGGTGCACCGTCTATCTCGTGGAAGCGTGAAGGATGAATGTGTGGGTCTGCCCTAGCAGGGTGCATGTTCATCGTGTTGGCTTTGGGTCGGACTTAACAAGGTGACCTAGATAGGATCTAGCGCCTTGAGGCATGGAGATGATCATTGCAAGGAGTTCCATATGACATCTTTCAAGAGTTGCATATGATGCAATTGGCAAGAGTTGCCTACCTGAGAGATCTGAGTTGTGGGTGACAGCCCTAGCTGGTCCATGGCTCAGAGGATTTCAGGATCTTGACCCACTAGAAGATTGTACACTGCGAACTTCCAAATTGATGGTGAGGGCTATCAATTTGAGTCAAAATAGTGGGAGCGGTAATTAATTAAAGGCCTAATTAACTATCATCAAATTTTATTCAAATCAAATCAAAAAGGTTTTGACAAATGCAAATTTTCTCTTGTAGAATGTAAAAAGAATCATCTTTTAAAATGGGCAAATTAATTGAGAATAAATTCCATAACTGGTTGAGGACTGTGAGAAGTGTTCTGCACAATCCAGATATACCAGGAGCCTTAGAATACACTCTATGTACGCTTAATGCGTTGGTGAAGAAGAAAGTAGGTAAGGGAGAGAAGTGTTCTCTCGCCAAACCAGTTTCTTCTACATGGAGAGGATGGAAGGGACAATAGAATAAGAAGTCGGAGATAGAGATCTCTACTTCTGGTGTATACGTGATAGAGATTAACTTTACTACTTCTTCGTCATGGGTACTTGATACCGGATGCGGATCTCACATTTGTTCAAATGTGAACGATCTTAAGAGAAGTAGGCCTTTGGGGAAAGGCGAGGTTGAACTACGTGTAGCCAATGGGGCAAGAGTTGCCGCCAGTGCCGTAGGAACCTATGAGTTAACTCTACCTAGTGGGCTAATAATAGAGTTGAAGAACTGCTATTATGTACCTGCCATAAATAGGAATATCATTTCCGTCTCTTGTTTGGACAAAGATGGATTTTGAATTTCTTATTAAGAATGGAAAGTGTTCCATTTCTAAAGATGGGATCTTTTATGGCAGTGCCCCTATGTCTTATGGTCTATACTTGATAGACTTGGAGACAAGTGTATACAACGTAAACACCAAAAAGCAAAAACTCAATGACTCAAACAAAACATATCTCTGGCATTGTCGTCTAGGGCACATAAATGAGAAGCGCATTTCTAGACTCCATAAAGATGGTTATCTAGAATCTTTTGATTATGAATCAATAGAGACATGTGAATCTTGTTTGTTGGGCAAGATGACCAAGACTCCCTTTTCAGGTAAAGGTGAGAGAGCTAGTGATCTATTAGGACTCATACATACTGATGTATGTGGTCCTTTTAGAACTAATGCCAGAAATAGGTGTCAGTACTTCATTACCTTCACTGATGATTTCAGTAGGTATGGCTATGTGTACCTAATGAAACATAAGTCAGAAACCCTTGAAAGGTTCAAGGATTTCATGAATGAAGTACAGAACCAGCTTGGCAAGAGTATTAAGGCACTTCATTCCGATCGAGGTGAAGAATACTTGAGCCAGGAGTTTGAGGACCTTCTGCGAGCCCGTGGTATTGTATCACAATGGACTCCGCCTGGAACACCACAGCATAATGGTGTGTCTGAAAGAAGGAATCGCACATTGTTAGATATGGTGCGATCAATGATGAGTTTTGCTGATCTTCCAATTTCCTTCTGGGGTCATGCTCTTCTAACCGCCGCGTTTATGCTTAACCGCGTACCATCTAAATCGGTTCAAAAGACACCATATGAGATATGGTACGGGAAGCGTCCCGATTTGTCTTTTCTGAAGATTTGGGGTTGTGAAGCTTACGTCAAGAAAGAGTTTCCTGATAAGCTTGGACCCAAATCCGATAAATGTTGTTTTGTTGGATACCCCAAGGAAACGAGGGGATATTACTTATACCACCCTACTGACAACAAAGTGTTTGTTGCCAGGACAGCTGTGTTCCTAGAGAAGGAATTTATTTCCAAAGGAAGCAGTGGGAGGAATATAGAGCTTGAAGAGGTTCAAGCCCAACAAGAAAACATTAAACCGGTAGATGTACCAGAGGAAAATGTAGATTCACAAGGTGTTGTGGAATCTCAGTCTCCTCAGGTAACACAAGGACCTCGTAGATCTAGTAGGACTCACCTTGAACCTGAGAGGTTTGGATACCTTGTAACTCAGGAAGGTGGAGAGTTGATCATAGATGATGATCCAACTACCTACGTAGAGTCTATGGAGGGACCAGATTCTGAGAAATGGCTAGAAGCCATGAGATCCGAGATGGAATCCATGTACTCCAACAAAGTATGGACTTTGGTGGAAACACCCGAAGGGGTAAAACCCATAGGGTGCAAGTGGGTCTTCAAGAAAAAGACCGACATGGATGGCAATGTACAAACTTATAAAGGTAGATTGGTTGCAAAGGGTTTTCGACAAATTCAAGGTGTTGACTATGACGAAATCTTTTCTCCAGTTGCCATGATTAAGTCCATCAGGATCATGCTTGCTATTGCAGCTTATTATGACTATGAGATTTGGCAGATGGATGTTAAAACCGCATTCCTTAACGGGAATATTCATGAGGATGTGTACATGACACAACCTGAAGGTTTTGTAGATCCAAAGAATGCCAATAAAGTCTGTAAACTGCAAAGGTCAATCTATGGATTGAAGCAAGCATCTCAGAGTTGGAATCTTCGATTTGATGAAGAAGTCAAAGTGTTTGGCTTTATTCAAAATGAAGATGAACCTTGTGTGTACAAGAAGGTTAGTGGGAGCTCGACCACATTTCTCATATTGTATGTGGATGACATACTTTTGATGGGGAATGATGTCTTAGCCTTAGAGAAGGTAAAGACATGGCTTGGGAAAACTTTCTCAATGAAGGACTTAGAAGAAGCATCCTATATTCTAGGAATTAAGATCTATAGAGATAGATCTAGAAGGCTTCTCGGACTAAGTCAGAGCACGTACATTGACAAGGTGCTGAAGCGGTTCAGCATGGAGAACTCAAAGAGAGGCAACGTCCCTATGCTACATGGAGTTACCGTCTCTAGAGCTCAATGTCCCCAATCTTGTGAAGAGAGGGAGCGTATGAATGAGATCCCATATGCATCGGCCATCGGATCCATCATGTACGCTATGTTGTGCACACGCCCACATGTCTCGTATGCTCTCAGCATGATGAGCAGGTACCAGTCAGATCCCGGGGATGCTCACTGGACAGCCGTGAAGAACATCCTCAAGTACTTTCGAAGGACTAAGGATCAGTTTCTTGTGTACGGCGGCGAGGAAGAGCTGGTTGTAAAGGGTTACACCGATGCAAGCTTCCAAACCGATAAAGATGATTACAGATCGCAGTCAGGATTTGTGTTTTGCCTTAATAATGGAGATGTGAGCTGGAAGAGTTCCAAGCAAGAAACAGTTGCCGATTCTACTACAGAGGCCGAGTATATTTCTGCTTCGCATGCAGCAAAGGAGGCTGTGTGGATCAGGAAGTTCATTTCTGAACTTGGTGTAGTTCCCAGTAGCTGTGATGCAATTGAGCTTTATTGTGACAATAATGGAGCTATTGCACAAGCTAAGGAGCCCAGATCACATCAGCGGTCCAAGCACATACTGCGGCGCTTCCATCTCATACGAGAGATCGTACAACGAGGAGATGTGAAGATTTGCAAAGTACCAACTGAAGACAACATTGCTGATCCACTGACTAAGGCCCTTTCTCAGCAGAAGCATGATGGTCATGCTAGGTCACAAGGACTGTGTTTCCTTGGTGACTGGCTCTAAGTGCAAGTGGGAGTCTGTTGGTATGTATGCCCATAGAGCAAGTCATATGATGATTTTAATGGGATACTTTGTAAATGATTTGAATAATTATAAAGGCAATTTCCAATCTATATGTTTAAACTGTTTCTGAGATGATGGTGTAACATGATAGATGTCTAAAGATTGTCTTACTCAATGACATATGCTTTTAGGTTCATGACCTAAACGATGAGATCATATGAATGTTAAGAGTATACATTCTTGTTTAGTCCCTAGTCGGTTGTTATTGTGGAAATAACCATAGACATCAATAACACTGAAGACTAGATTGTGTGTTGGTTGATGACAGAATCTCATTAGTCATGATATAGTGATATCAAACCAAGCACATAGGTACTTGTTAGAGAACAAGGTACCGGACAGACCCACCGTGAGAGTGACACATGGAACCATGACTTGGTAGTCATAGTCAGCTCTCACAGTGATGATGGTGAGTGTGATTCTTAGACCTGAAATCACTACACTCAACACATGTCGTTTGGTACACTTTGACATCATCAAACGCAGTCCTGAAACATGGGTTGTTATAAAGGTGATGATTGGGTGGCTTTGACACATGGGGCTTTTGAGGGGTGAGTGATAGATATGGGATTTGTCCCTCCTGGGGGAGTTTGATATCCTTGGCCACTTGATGAGTAGGATTGAGAAAGGCATGCACATGCATGTGTGAATCAATATGTGATATTGATGTCATACACATCTCACTCGGTCTACTCTGAGATCAAGGAAATGAATGAACATTGACAGGATGGCTGTTCCATGCCTCGAGTTCATTCTGGATATCAGTGACAAAGGAATTATACATTCATTGTAACACCATTCACGGATTGTAGGATGAAAGTTGTTCTCCAACTTTCTACTTTCACTTGGGTAGCAATGATGTGTGACTAGGCACCGCTCTTTTCTTGTGAAGTCATAAGTGTTATGGACTTTCACTGCCAACGTGAAATGGACCTGCAGGGTCACACACATAGGATTTAACCTGGAAGAGGAGTTTTGTCCACAAAGCAATGTTTAGATTGATTACAAAAGGAGTTAAGTAGTTCAATTAAACACTCAATCAGTCGATGGCTCAATATCGTATGGTTCAAGGTGTTGGACGCATTGATTGGAGTATCGGATTGATTGAAATCGCAATTGACTGATTTTTGCCCAACCTGTGCTCCCAACCGATCGGTTCATGTGATGAACCGGTCGGCTCAGGTTGCTGAACCGGTCAGCTGGAGTGTCCAAGCCGATCGGCTCATGCCCAGGTTGAAATGACCGGTTCAAGGGTTGAACCGATCAGCTCAACTGGTGCAACCGACCAGTTGGGAAAAGTCATGTCGGCAATAATTTTCCTTTGGTTTCAAATTGCCCAATTCGATTGGGAATAACATTGGTATTCGATACCAATTGGGAACGAAACAAGGAAAGTCTTTTTGAGCCGGATTAAGACTATGAACCGACCGGTTCAGGGCACCAACCGATCGGTTGGAGTGCCCCAAACGATCGGCTCAGGTCCAACCGATCAGCTCAATGGCCGAACCGATCGATTCAGTTGTGAACCGATCATTTCAGGTTGCGAGATGGTTGCTTTTTGTGGAAAATCCCGAACCCTTCTACTTCTGCTTTAGTCCCGTATTGCCGGGCACAGAGAACCCTGTCCCATGACCCGCCTATATATATAGGGGTATTGGGGCTTCTCAGAGTACAACTCCGTGCAAGTTGATTGCTCTGCAAAGTTGTCGTTCTCTCTAGTTTTGGTAACTGAGGGAGAGCCCGAGCAAGTGCTTCCCGCAAAGGGAGGTGCAGCAAGGGAAGGACAACTGCAGTTGCAATTGACAGTAGGAGAGTGTGTTGGCGACTAGTACGTCAACAGGAGGGTGCGACTCCTTCCACTTCCTTGTGGGACAAGGAGAGTGGAGTTCCGGGTGGTCCGTGTGGACTACTTCAGAGGCGGGAGGTCACTGCCGCTCAGGAGGACAACTGTCATCCGACAGTCCGGTAGGTGGAGGAGTCTTCAGTCCCGGTGCGACCAGGAGCTGCACAGACACCGTCCAAGACCGGAGGTGAAGACCGCGCAAGGCGCGTGGTACTGTCCCCGAGCAAGCCTCGGGACAAGGTATGATTCACAAACCATCTTTCCTATTATATAGATGTTGACGCGATTCCTTTTGCTCCAGGTTTGGGGAGAAAATTTTTGTTTCCGCTGCTTCTCTGCCTCCTCCGAAACCCAACATTTGATTCCATTATGAATGATGGAAATCTTGGTGATGAAATGACCAAAAAAAGGGTTGAATATGAAAGCTTAACTTGAGTTTTATCAAGTTGAAAAGCTTATATATGAGTGCCTATCGGACAAGGAGCCCAAGGAGGTGTCCCATATCATTTTTTTAACTCTTGAAAAAGTCTATATCGTGCAAGGAACCTCAAGGAGGTGAGGTGTGTCGGGTTACAACTTCCTTTGGAAAGTTGTATCGGGTTGTGAATAAAGTGGTGATTTTATTGATATATATTATTCAAAGAGATAAGTAATGGACGAATCCTTATCCCTAGATCACCCTCAATTGTTTTGCATGTCAAGATAAATGTTGTTGCATGCATTTACACATGTGACCCATGCATGGACACGTGGCACCTACTAGCTCAAATTGATGACACCTCATTTTCACCTTTCTTCATGTGCAACAAGTATATATACCCCTAGTTCACCCCTTAGTCGAATTTTTCGACCCTTACCACCCTACTACCCTAAGGTATAGTGCATAGGGATCTTTTATTGTGCAGGAGTGATATGTTATCGTGCATGGGCCTTGGGGTATCGCCCATAGCAAGTTCATATCGGCAAGCAAGTGATATTGGTCATAGCATGTTGATATCGGCCATAGTGAAGTATTTTGACCTCAAGAAAGGGGGATATCGGCCCCAAGTGGTGGCATATCATGAAAAGGTTGTGGGGTATCGTGCAAAGGTGCTAGATCAAGAAGGATCTCAAGTCTTAACCCTAAGGTGAGGCCATGATCATCTTCAACCTTGGATTGAAGCATGATTTTAGGGTTTTGATCTTCCTTTCTTTTCTTCTTCACGAATTGCTTATCCATGGTGATTCCTTGTATATGAAGGAGTTGTGAACGAGCCTTGGACTTTTGATAAAGTCATATTCAACCTTAGGAACGTGTATCTTTGGATCTTGGTGCTTTGAAGTTGTTCTTAAGGCGGGTTATATAACTTGAACTCAACCATGTTATTATTCATCACCTAAATTGCCATATTTAATGATCTACTTTTAATTCTGAAATTTCCTGAAATAGTTGATAAGATTATGAGCTCTAGTAGTTTCTTAGACCTGTTTCCATGAACTATAATAGTCAGAACTAAGGTCTAGAGCTTGAAGATGATGGTATCACTTTATAAAAGTGATATCGGGTGCAAGCACATAAGCAAGCACCTCTAACCCGATATGATGATGCACCTACTTCACTAAAATGATATGGATATGACTGTATACCTTCTTGCACGATATGGGGGTGTAGTATACACCTCTTGCACGATAGGGAGTCAAGTATAGACTCCATGCACGATACAAGGTTAAATGAATACTTATAAGTTGATATGAAACCCTAATTTGGGTAACCCAATATGAGTAAAGAATAGCAAATGCTATTGCACGATATGGTAGCCCGATACACAACCCTAGTTGATGTTTAGCCCGACGTGGTAATGAGTTGATACATCATGCATGACATGGGTAACACATACAAACACCTCTATCCTGATATGAAAGGTGTTCATATACTTCTAGCCCGATATGGTGAGTGCTCATACACCTCTAACCTGAGATACTTTGTAAAGGTGAGGGCAAGACACTCTTAGGAGTGATGAGTGTAACACCAAGTAATGGTGTGGCTAATACCTTGATAGGTGAAACACCTAAAGTAATTAATAATGGACAACCTTATATCAACAATGCCTCAACCAGAGATGAGTCCATATCAATTGATGATGGTTGGACAATTCAAATGTGTGACTTATGACCAATACACTACATGACAAATGTGATGAGCAAGTGCATAAAGTATTAGGATGGGAAATACCCTAATACAAGATAAGTTGATGAACCTAAGTAAGTTAAAGGTGATGAGGGAAGTGATACATCAAGACATGATAGATATCACATCCAGTACCGCAAGGTTGATACACCTTGATGCACCTTGAATCCAATATATTTGGATAAGTAACACACGAAGTGTGTCATGTCAATGGTTACATTGAGATGTAATGAGTTTAATGCACTTTGATAAGTGTAGGCTAATGTACCTTGAGAAAGGGTTAAGCCAAGTTAATAAAGTATGATGTAATCAATATCCTAGTGAGAGATGACAAGATGTTTAATGGCCTGGTGAGCCATGTGGTTATTTGTTGCCTAGTGAGAGGTGACAAGATGTTTAATGGCCTTGTGAGCCATGTGGTTAGTTGTTGGCTAGTGAGACGTGACAAGATGTTTAATGGGCCTTGTGAGCCATGAGAATATTTGTTACCTAGTGAGAGGTAACAAGATGTTTATAGAAGTCTCATGTAAGAAATGATAATGTTCAAATAGACTAGGAAATGGAAACTTAGTAACATAATAATAATAATAAATGGATACAATAATAATACTGAAATATTAATCATACATGCTTTATGCTTATAGCCAAATAAGGGCTATAATGTTTTGAATATGCCTAAAGGAGATAAGAGGAATACTTGTATTAAATAAAGGATGTGAATAAGTATGATGGCTTGGCCAAGGTATAATGCCTAGTAAAGGTGATGTGGTATTCGGTGATGAGATGCACCGGATTGGCATAGTTCAATACCTAGAACAGTTGCACAGGATTGGCATAGTACAATGCCTGGAATAGATGCATTGGATTGGCATAGTTTAATACCTGGAATAATTGCACATGATTGGTAATAACCCAATACCTAGAATAATGTCACAGGATTGGTAATAACCCAATACATAGAATAATTGCACATGATTGGTAATAACCCAATACCTAGAATAATGTCACAGAATTGGTAATAACCCAATACCTGGAATAATTGCACATGATTGGTAATAACCCAATACCTGGAATAATGTCACAGGATTGGTAATAACCCAATACCTGGAATAATGGCACATGATTGGTAATAACGCAATACCTGGAATAATGTCACAGGATTGGTTATAACCCAATACCTGGAATAATTGCACAGAATTGGTAATAACCCAATACCTGGAATAATGTCACAGGATTGGTAATAACCCAATACCTGGAATAATTGCACATGATTGGTAATAACCCAATACCTGGAATAATTGCACATGATTGGTCATAACCAAATACCTAGAATAATTTCACAGGATTGGTCATAACCCAATACCTTGAATAATTGCACAAGATTGGTCATAACCCAATACCAAGAATAATTGCACAGGATTGGTAATAACCCAATACTTGGAATAATGTTACAGGATTGGTGATAAGCCAATACCTGGAATAATTGCACATGATTGGTCATAACCCAATACCTAGAATAATGTCACAGGATTGGTCATAACCCAATACCTGGAATAATTGCACATGATTGACATAGTTCAATACCTGGAATAATTGCACAGGATTGACATAGTTCATACCTAGAATAGTTGCACATGATTGATATAGTTCATACCTGGAATAGTTGCACATGATTGATATAATTCAATACCTGGAATAGTTGCACATGATTGGCATAGTCCAATGCTTGGAATAGTTTCACAGGATTGGCATAGTCCAATGTCTGGACAGAATATGATGATGTATACTCACATGACTGGTACAATTCAATATCTGACTAGTAGATTAGCTGAGGCCAATAGATAGAAATGAGAATGATTCAAGGATGGCATACCATGATAATGAGTATCATAGGATACACTTGATATGTTGATATAGTATGATGGGTATATGATATACATGTCCTTCATATTCCTTATAAAGTGAATATATGATTTAGTGCTCTATCATAGATAGCTGCAATTCTTTAAAAGATGAGAATGCTCTAAACTACTTATCCTCTGCTCAATTTAATATTATTTAACTGTGATAATAACATTGTTGGCAGAGAGTTATATCTCTCACTAGGACAATTGTCTCACCCCGTGGGATCCACATTTTTTTAGGTGGACGTGCACGAGGGGGGATTGAGACCGTATTGTAGAGGAAGAATATCAGTAGTAGGGACAGCAGTGGTAGCTCTGGTTGAGTGTACTTCCTGTCGTGTCTTGTAGATAGCAGTCCTATGTGTCGTCTCTGTACTCTCAGGTCCTTGGATTCAGTTCGTAATGTTTTGTGAACAATCCAAGATTTTGGCTTATATGCCTCGAGGTTTTGTATTTCTCCAATATATGTTTGGATAGAGTAACTATTATATGTTATCCTTGAGATGAGATGGTACAGTGTATGTATAATGTGAACAATGATGTATATAAGGTTTGGGATCTTTCAGTAAGAGTTTTCCTAGAAATGGATCTCTTTGTAAATTGGTTTTAATTTTTAGTGATTTTTGTTAATCTGTTGTTTATGGTTATTCCGCTTAATTGTAACGATTTCTTTATCGGACGTTTCAGGCAGATAGGCCACGATGAAGTCCACAAGGTCACCCTCTCTATGTCACCCAACAAAGCGATGGGCCTGGACATGATCCACAGTGAGTTCATCCAATTTAACTGGTCTCAGGTGGGTGGTTCAGTCACCATCATAGTATATCATGCATTCAACACTTGGACTATTTAACTAGAGCTAGCAAATGCATGCATGGTGCTCATTCCCAAAGTAAGTCAACCTCAATGCTATAGTGACTTTAGACCATATCGCTAAATATTACATGCTTCAAGCTCATTTCTAAAGTCATAGTTGAAAGAATGAAACCACTGCTATCATCGTGGATCTTAGATACACAATCCATCTTTATACTAGGCTTGCATATCACAGATAATATGCTTCTTGTCCAAGAAGTCATCCACTCTATGAAAAGAAAGACATCATGCAAGCATTGGGTCTGTATTAAGGGCTAGTTTGGTTGGGTGTACTAGGGTGCAGTTATGTGAGTTTGCAATGTAAAAATGTACATTAAACACACACTTTGTCATCCGGCTACACCCTACCAAACAGGCCCTAAGTTCGATCTTTCAAAAGTCTTTGACAAGATGCATAGGTCATTCATCTTTGACACCTTATAGAAAGCGGGCTTTCCATGTAACATCATAAGATTAATCATGGAAATCATCTCCAGTGGTTCTACTTCTATACTCTGGGAGGGCTTGCCTCTTCCATCCTTCAAGTCTACACAAGGCATACACCAAGGGGACCCAATAAGCCCATATGTCTTTGTTCCATGAATGGAGCATTTAAGCCAATCTATCTCCTATGAAGTCACCTCCTCTCAATGGAAACCAATTCGATTGAATCACAATGGTACACCACTTTCTCACATTCTCTTTGCCAATGATATGATGCTTATGGCTAAAGCCTCTAATAGACAAGCAGACGTTATCACCCAAATCTTGACGGACTTTTCAGTTGTCTCTGGCCAGGTCATTTCTAAGGAGAATTCTAAATGCTATTTCTCACACAACACAGTCTATGCAATTAATCTTCCCTCTACAACATACTAGACATCGAATGAACAAAGGATCTAGAATGATACTTGGGAGTTCTACTGCTCCATCACCGTTTGAATCATAGCACTCATGAAAATACAACGACGTCCATGCAAGAAAGAATGAACAGCTGGTCGGCCCATCAACTTCCTTTGGCTGGCTGAATCACTCTTATAAAATTCACCTTACAGGCTATACCAGCATATGTGATGCAATCTGTTTGACTATCACCACACCTATGTGATGATATCAATAAGCATGTCAAAAATTTCATATGGTCAGGTGTCCAGGAAAATAAGAAGATGTCCCTAGTAGTATGGAAGAAGATCACCTCAAGCAAATCACGTGGAGGCCTTGGCATAAAGGACGCCCATGACTTCAACCAAGCCCTCATGCTCAAGAATGTGCAACGCTTCCTCAAAAAACCCGACATCCTATGGATTGAGATCTTGACAAAAAAATACACAAACGATGGGCGATTGATTAACAAGCCTTGCTCAGTGATGTGGTCATTCATAAAAAAATCTCCTAACTATTTCCATTGAATGTTCGAGGATTGTTCAATCTAGTAACTCAATCAATGTGTTTAGTGATAAGTGGATCGCTGGCATGCGACCATTAGAGGTTGACCCCCTATGCATTGCGCTAGCCATCCTGGAGGACATCAAAACAAATTCTATGGTACTAGATAATAGGTCATGGGACTATGACTTCATCACAAATTACATGACTCCCAACCTAATCTAGCACGCCACGGACATTTCGCCGCATGACCCTAGTGCCAGCCTAAACCTAATGTATTTCCAGCATGATTCTCATGGTGAGCTCACTTCTAAGTCAGGTTACAGTTGGCTAAGAATACTCAAAGAGGCTACCATATATGGTGCATGGTCTAACATATGGAAGATTCAAGTCCCTGAATGACTAAAGATCTTCTCCTGGATTTTGCAACATAAAACACTGCTTAACAACATGGAGAAAAGAAGAAGGCATATCGAGGTTGAAATCAATTGCCTAGCCTGTCACAACTCACCAGATTCGTTGTTGCACAACATCATAGATTGCCCAAGAATCAAACCTATTTGGGAAGGCCTATCAATTCCTCCTAATTTCTTTGTTCTCGACAAGAACGCATGGATTGAGGCCATCATCTCGTTAGTAAAGAGTGGACCACAATCAGCTACCTGGATGGTGGCTAGTGAATTTTTTGGCACATAAAAAATGATCTAGTACATGTTGGGAAACAGATCAACGTGGAAGTCACATCATTTTCATTAAGGAAAGGGAGCAAACTATATCTAAGTTGTAGGGTGGATGAAACGATGCGTAAACACAAGTGCACGCGTCGAGTAATATAGGCTTTGTGAGGCCCGAGTCGAACTCAGGAAGATGTAGTCTCAGTGACTACTACTAACTACAGTACGATGAGCTAGACCGGTTGAAATGGTTGGATTGTGTTTTAACAAAACAAAAGAAAATAAAAGAGAAAATAAAAATGGTTGATTCGATTATGGTGGAATTCCTTAGGTTTGCCAGTTTCACCACGGGGTCTCATTGTATATTGTTTCTACTGAATTAATATGAATTCCCACTAATATCCTGGATAAAAAGCCTGTAGCCCAAATTGTTCACTTTCACGATACAACTCACTACCTAAGTCTAAGCCAATTCCACATCGATGGTAATTTTATTCTTAGATTAGGCACATTACTAAAAAACTCTGGGTTCTTTCCACTGCCCGTACGTCACTTATTCCAAGGAACACGTAGAGTAGTGTACAAATTATGGTTTTCTAACAGCTTATCCTCCTTCCGGAGTGATTATCAGTCTAATACCCTATCAATGGTGATCAAGCAACGATCAGTCATTCAAATACACACTTATATATCCAAGAAATAAGAGAAATTTATACTAAATCATGTAAATAGTTAATACAACAATTCCCCGGGCTACTCCCTGGTCCTAAGGAAAATGGGTTTAGCCCCGCATGGTTTTCAATGGCAAGTTCATGGAAAAAGAGAAGAAAAATGTGGGAAACATGAAAGAATTCATGTAACCCCTAGAAAGGAGGTGCTCTGGATGATCCTCCTTGAGAAACATGTGATCTGCAGTCTTTCGACAGTAGAAACACCCGTCAGAGGTGCTCGAATCGTCTAGTTGTCGTCCTTCAGCTCCGTGCTTCTCTCATTCTCTCCCTGGCCATCGTCCGATGCAAAAGCTGATGTCCGTTAGGTCTGGCCGTTCTCCCTTTTTGTCCTAGGTCACTTACGGTACCACGCAACGTGGACCATTAGATCAAGGTGGGCGGTTTAGATTGCTGAATTCCGACAGAGTCGGTGGCACCAACATGGTGGTCGGTGGCACCGATGGCATCGGGTTTTAGTCGATCTCTGGCTGAGTCAGTGCCATCGACTGGAATGTCGGTGGTAATGAGCTGATGCGATTTTTCTCCCTTTCACGTTGAAGTTAACTCGGTGGCACCGACCGGTGTAGTCAGTGATATCGACTCTTCTGGGCAATCACCTCCATCGCTAAAGTTATCTCTCGGTGGCACCGACATTGGGGTCGGTGCTATTGAGCCTTTTGGTCAATTGCGGCCTGGTTGCTGATGTCATGTCGGTGGCACCGACTTCAAGGGTCAGTGGCACCGACTCTGCACTATGCATAAGGTACCTAAAAAATGCAGAAAAATATGTATAAGTCTAGGGAATATATAAAATCATATATAAATATGATAAAATAAGCAGAATTTGATGCAAACAGAGTGTACAAGCCAACAATAGTCATTTATGTAAATATAATCAAGAAAATGACAAACAAATGCACAAAACACGTATAAAATTGGCCTGTAAAAGTGACTCAAAACCCATGCATCAAAATCCCCTAAGATGAATCTTGCTCATCCTTGAGCAACAATACCTTTGGATCTGATTGAGATAAGTCAGCAAAAGGACACTAAAACATAAACTATATCTAGGTGTCTCTCACCTTTCGGGTCCTCATACTGGCCCTTACTGACCCCTGAACACCAACTACTCTAAAAGCAACCAAGATCCTCTATAAAAGATGTCTATCCCTAAATCAATGTATCACTATCAAGTAAAGTAGTTAACATGATAGACTCTTTGGATTCATACATGGTGCATCATGTGATCTCCTATCTATGTTGCTCTTTTTTTTCTTTCTACCTACCATCTACATGGAAGTGGTTCTCCTGATCACAATGTATGAGGAGACAATCATATATGTTGCCTACCGATAAGAGCAACGGGTGGATGAATGGGCGACTATGGAAGACTCATGAGCACATTAAATCATTCATGCAATCAAAAGGATGATGAACCTATAATGCTGAAAAATTGAAATATGCTCCTAATGCCTAGTGAATGAAGTGAAATGATGAATGCATAAACATTTCATCTCAGGATGAGACGAAATACCTACAAACTACATCAAAAATTAGTTCTTCCTCCACTAAGGTGAGAGTATGCCCTTTCTCACTTATTTCTAAATTATGCTCCATATTCCCCAATTATTCTTTTTTTCTTCTTCTTCGAATTCTTTTTTTTTCTTTTTTTTAAGTCCCTTCTCATCATGATAGATTTTATTGCATTTTTCCTTTTACCATGCTAGTTTCTTCTTTTTCAAGGGTATGGGCATAATCCTCACCTTTTTGCATTTTGGAAGAAACTCAGTATATGATAACATTATATGGAAAATGAAATGCAATGATGACCAGAAAGGGAAATATGCAATGCAACTACATGACATGCACCCAAATTTGGTTGTGCAAGTAATTTTTTTTCTTCCAGGCATAATTCTACTATGCAATGCAAGTATGGTTTCAAAAGCTAGAATGATAGAATGTGCTCAGTCATTTTATGGTGGAGTGTTAATGAATGTATATGATGTGGATGAGATCACACGACTAAGTGACAGAACCCTCAGAAAAAATCATGTGTCCCTCTCTAATGACCTGTGTACATGGTAACTAAGGGATTTCTTTCTTAAATTTCGGTTCAAGGTCTCATTGATGTTTGGTCAGTTTGGGCTCAACAAACATGTCAACCACTTTCCTACACAATTAAATTAGTTATTTATGTTATTATGTCCTAAAGATGACTTAGTCAAGCACTTCCTCAGTTATGTGACTCTATTACTCACAAGATAGCTTCACACATTATTTTGAAATTTACACATTTTTCATGTGCACCCAACCCCAGAGATTGATATACTCAAATGAAACCATGCATTTTACACTATGTAGATTGTGGATCCTAAAAATTTCAATAAACCTAAGAATAAAAACATATAATTTTTTTAAAAATAAAACATCATAAAATAAATAAAGAAAAACTAATATAAAAGGTTGTTCCATCACCCCCCAAGCTTGAATATGACTATGGCCTCAGTCAAAATTCCAACTTAAGAGGTGGAACAGTGGTAGTGCTATAAAGGGCGATGGAGGTGGATGGTTTGAGGCTCATTTGACCGAGTTGTGCTTGATAATCTCCCTCTTTTTGGTAGCCTATTTTTGTGTCCTAGTGGTTCTAAGATGTGACATTCTTTAGCCTTCTTTGCTCAACAAAAATGGTGCTAAAAAACTATTTCGATGTTGTATACGGCCTTTTTCAGGTGGTTGTCTGCTAGGAGTCGGTGTCACCGACTGTGCCTACCATTTTTGGCACATCGACGCACCCACCGAACCTGGGACAATCAAAAATTTTGGTGGCACCGACTGTTTATCAATTATACACGCCTGTAACTTTCTGAAAATCTTCAAGGAAGTAGGTGGCACCGACTTGGAAGTCAGTGGCACCAACTTGGAAGTCAGTGGCACCGACTCTGCCTTTCCAAAGCCGATCCAACAATGATCAAATATCGGTGCCATCGACACGGATGTCGGTGGTACCAACTTTGTAAATTCTGCACACTTCCAAACACGAATCAGGGTACCATTTTTATAAAAAATTACTAAAAATTAAGCAAAACTAAGTGCATAAAATTAAAAGAACATAAAGAAATAATCTAAAAGTTGGATTGCCTCCCAACAAGCACCCTTGTTTAATGTCCTAGACTTGACATGAGGAATACCTTCAACCTGGGTTGTCAAGGGGTGGCTTTGATGATTCAGATGGAAGCTTAAACTCAACTCTATCATCACCAATCCCAAGTGTCAAGTAACCTCGCCCAATGGCAGTGATCACATCAACTGTAGCTTGGAATGACTTTCCCATTAGCATCTCATATCCTTTCATCTCAGGCATATCCATGACCACAAAATATACAAGAAATATGAACTTGTCTACTTTGACTAGCACATCCTCGCATATACCCTATGTCTTCACAATTGATCCATCTACCAACTCAATTGTCATGGAGGTCTTTGTTGGCTTCTTCAATCCCAACTTCTGAAAAGTAGCAAGAGGCATGAGGTTAATGCTTGCCCCTGAGTCACATTGTGCTTGTGGGAATTGTTGTCCACCTATAGAATAAGGGACGTAGAAACATCCTGGATCCTTCCTCTTCCTTGGAAGCTTTCCTTGAATAATAGAACTCATCACTTCATCAACACAACAAACATCTGTATCTTTGATCCTTCGTTTCTTGTTGATGATGTCTTTCATGATACTTCCATAAGCAGGGATTTTCTCTATAGCCTCCACCAGTGGGATGTTGATGTGGATCTTTCGGAAGATCTCAAGAAATTTCCTAAAGTGCCTTTACTCTTTCTTCAGCTTCAGAATATTTGGGAATGAAACACTTGGATTCTCTACGCGCTTGTGCGGTGGAATATATGGAACTTTGGGGGTCTCCTCCCCTAAGCTTGCTTCAACACCACCTTTTGAGATATGATTTGGCACATCTTCTGTGGATGGCCTGACTTGTGGCTACTTCTCCTTGTTTGTGGGTGTCTCCTTTTTTATTGTGGCTGCTCCACTACAGAGCAGAGCCTTCACCTGCTCCTCTTGCATGGGAGTCTCTTCTGAAAATTGAGATGTGGACACAGTAGTAGTGGAGTTTTGGAGTGCTTTAACCAGAGTCATGCATCCTCCTGGCAATCCATACAAACTGTGAGGGTATGGAATTTCGGGGACATATTCCATATCTAGCTTGCATGACGTTCTGCTAAGGTATCTTCTCAATATGGGGCTCTGGCTCCTTGCTAACTGAGATGTAGTTAACCTTTTGATGTTGTTGAGTGGGTGCGACATTCCCTGTAGGTTCCTTCTAAATGATCTTATTCAGGGAAGCCATCTCCTCCATAATTTGAGTAATCTAATACTGCATGTTCTGTATTTGTGCCCCATGGCTCTGAAGAACCTGCTGTGTCTGTCCCATGAACAACTCATTTTGCTGGAGCAGTTTACTTAGTATCTCATTGGTACTATCTTCTTCATTGTTTCTGTACCCCTGCTGCCTCATGTACTTGACCTTTTCTGCCTCTTCTTCTTCTTCCTTCTGATATATCTTCTTAGCAATCAAATCAAGTTTTTCATTCATCGCATTGATTGCCTTTGACTCTGCCACACTCTTGATGTTCTATGGGCGTTCTCTCTCATTACCCCAGGATTGGTTTTTAGCAATGTTCTATAGTATCTCCTAGCACTTTGCTGGCGAATTATTAAGAAAGAAACATGTGCCTACACTATATAAGGTGATATGTTCATTTGTGTAGAGACCAAAATAGAACATCTTTGCCTAATTTTCCAGATCTATCCCATGATGAGGGACTTTTCTAAGCATATTTTGGAATCTGTCCCATGCCTCTAGACATGATTCTTTAGCCTGTTGCTTGAAGTTATAAATCTTCTGGACCAACTCATTGGTCTTCTCCGGCGGGAAGTATCTTTCAAAGAATACCTCAATCATCTGATCCCATGTCTCAATGAGTTCCTTTGGCAGGTTGTATAGCCATTCTTTTGCCTCGTCTTCCAGCGATGATGGAAACATATTCAGATAAATAGTTGTCTGTTGAAATTTATCCACTTTCACCATGTCACAACACTCCACAAAGTTGCTTATGTGTGCCACTGGGTCTTCATGAGTATGCCCGTGAAAAGCCTACAACTTGACTAGTGCAATCAGTCCTGGATCAATCTTGTATTGTGCCACATTCACTGCCTATTTCTTGATCGGTCCCACCTGAGTAGTCAAAGAAGATGCCTTGATCTTCTCCCAAATGGTCTTTTCTTCAGTTGATGCTCCGTCACCCATTGTTGCATTACTAGTACCTTGAAATTTCAAACAACAATGTATGAACCAGTACTAATAATTTAGAAAGATAAATAAGATTTGCAATTCAATTCAAGAGATTAATATAAAACTACAAGAAAAATAAAAAGTGGCCTAGAGTGGACGACCACAACACTCATGGTGCTGAGACGTCGCCATCTCCCCGGCAACGGTGCCAAAAACTTGACACAATGAAACTGTGCGTAAATGCAAGTGCACACGTCGAGTAATATAGGCATTGTGAGGCCTGAGTCAAACTGAGGGAGACGTAGTCTCAGTGATACTACTAACTACATATGATCAGCTAGACCAGTTGAAATGGTTGGATTGGGTTTTAACAAAACAAAAGAAAATGAAAGAGAAAATAAAAATGGTTGATTCGATTATGGCGGAATTCATTAGGTTTACCAGTGTCACCATGGGGTCTCATTGTATATCGTTTCTATTGAATTAATATAAATTCCTGCTAATATCCTGGATAGAAAGCATGTGGCCCGAATTGTTCACTTCTGCGATACAACTCACTACCTAAGTCTAAACCAATTCCACGTCGATGGTAATTTTATTCTTAGATTAGGCGCATTAGTAAAAAACTATGGGTTCTTTCCACTACCTGTACGTCACCTATTCCAAGGAACACGTAGAGTAGTGTACAAGTTATGATTTTCTAACTGCTAATCCTCCTTCCGGAGTGATTATCGATCTTATCGATGGTGATCAAGCAATAATAAGTCGTTCAAATCCACACTTATATATCTAGGAAATAAGAGAAATTTATATTAAATCATGTAAATAGTCAATACAACGATTCCCCAGGCTACTCCTGAGTCCTAAGGAAAAGGGGTTTAGCCCCGCATGGTTTTCAATGGAAAGTTCATGGAAAAAGAGAAGAAAAATGTGAGAAACATGAAAGAATTCATGTAACCCCTGAAAAGGCAGTGCTCTGGATGATCCTCCTCGAGAAATGTGCGATCTGCAGTCTTCCGGCAGTAGAAATGCCCATCAGAGGTGCTCGAATTGTCTAGTTGTCATCCTTCGGCTCTGTGCTTCTCTCCTTCTCTCTCTGGCCGTCGTTCGGTGCAAAATTTGATGTCCATTAGGTATGCCCGTCCTCCCTTTTTGTCCTAGGTTACTTATGGTACCACACAACGTGGACCATTAGATCTGGGCGGCCGGTTTAGATTGTTGAATTCTGACAGAGTCGGTGGCACCGACATGGTGGTCGGTGGCACCGATGACATCGGGATTTAGTCGATCTCTGTCTGAGTCAGTGGCATCGACTGGAATGTCAGTGGCACCGAGCTGATGTGATTTTTCTCCCTTTCACACTGAAGTTAACTTGGTGGCACCAACCAGTGTGTTCGGTGCTATCGACTCTTTTGGGTAATCGCCTCCATCTCTAAAGTTATCTCTCGGTGGCACCGACATTGGAGTCGGTCCTATCGAGCCTTTTGGTCGATTGCGGCCTGGTTGCTGATGTCATGTTGGTGGCACCTACTTCAAGGGTCGGTGGCACCGACTCTGCACTATGTATAAGGTACCTGAAAAATGCAAAAAAAACATGTATAAGTCTGGAATATATATAAAATAATATATACATATGATAAAATAAGCATAATTTGATGCAAACAGAGTGTACAAGCCAACAATAGTGATTTATGTAAATATAATTAAGAAAATGACAAACAAATGCACAAAACACATATAAAATCGGCCTGTAAAAGCGACTCAAAACCCATGCATCACAGGGAACCCAAATCCATGACAATCAAACAAGCTCAGACCATCACTACCAAAGACCCAACACAAACTTCTTTGTCTTCATAGACGCTGCTTTCAACTCCAACTCTGGGAAGACTAGAGTGGGATTCACTTGGTCTCCAACTCGGTCTCTAACATTCTATGTGTAGGATCTATGAGCCTTGTACCATCGACGCTTGAAGCAGAGGCACAAGAAATTGCTAATGTTGCACGTCTCCGTCAGAAGAAGGGTCTTCACCATGTTTTCATCTTATCTGTGCTCGAAATGCTTTAAACTTGTGGAATAATAGTTAGCTACCACCTCCAAGGTTCAAGGGTCTTTGGAGACAATTCCAAGAGGACTATATGCTTGCCACTAATATCATGCTCCAGTTCATCCCTCACGATTTGAACACTGTGTCAGATGCCCTTGTAAAACACTCCTTATCGGCTAATATAGATTTACAATTTAATTTTGTCAAGACACCCTAGATGAACATGAATGTTAATGTATATTTCAGTACTTAGCATGTTCAAGAGTACAAGATGAATAATTAAGCTTGTGGTTACCCCCAAAAAAAGATCTAGGAGAACTACTAAATGTATATTTGGATGGTTGGAAGGAAGTTTGTTTATGTAGGTTTTTAGCCTACACACACTTTGATCAAAGTGAGATTTCAACATAGGCATGGTTCGATCAACTCATATGTTGACAAATAGTATATATGTGTTTCTCAACTAGTCCGTGCAGTTCGAAATTGATTGCCAATAACTAGTAAAATTTGTCTCCCTATTTCCTAACATGTCTATTGGCTAACCCTAACATGTTAATATAGATAGAGACCCTATAAGACCCTTTAAAAATACTTCAAAACTTGAACTATCTTAAGGTTGTCCTTGATATTACAACCTCGTAAATGCCTCAAATTTATTTTCATCATACTCTTAAAATTTCATTTCTACTTCTCGGTGATGATCCATGGTGCTTTACTTATCTATATTTATGATTTCAAGTACAATAATCCTTCTACCAATTCTCCCTCACTTTCAATTTTTGTAAATAGAGTTGTCTTTATGTTTAGGAAAATATGACTTGATGGTGAATAGAGGAAATTGTCCTTGTTGGTTTTCTCCACATCTCTTACAACTAGGTAACATAGAAGACAACGTCCTCCCTCTTTCACAACATCAAGAGGTGGTAATGGTCTCCCACGACTCAAAGAAACTATGTAGTGATGTTCCCACACATCAATTAAAAAGGAAAAAGGTGGCACGTGAAAGACGATTGTAGCATACCAAATCTCGACTTCCTAAAATTTGATAATATTTATTAGGTACCCATGCGCTTAACACATAATAACCCCCAAATGAGATATATTTACACACATGCCCCTAATATTTTAACTATAATAGTTAAGTTTGGTATGATTAGGTGGATAATGTTAGTATGGTAAATGCTAATCCTCATGATGCATACACCTTAAAACCTAAGTCACTAAATATGCAAATATAGGTTAAAATATATTTTGGAAACTATAATGATGATATATGACTTTTTCATGGAACCATGATGGCTAATATATGGAATTAACTAATGAATGAATCAACCTGATTAATGTATTTTTTCCACTAATGAGTCTACAATGAAATGAATCAACCCCAAACTTATTAAGATTGTTACAAAATATTTATTTTATTTGACATGTAAGGGTCGATCAATACTAATTCATAACCTCTTGTACATAATTATAGGATTAAATGACTTTGAAAAGATCTGGATAAAGATAATGGCCATGGTTGAAGGTAATATCTAAATAAAATTGTAGTGTGACAATGTAAGACCCCTGACCAGCCTTATGCTGGATGTTTATTGCTTAAACATAATAAGACACTTAAATCCTTAATCTAATCATTTTATGATCCTTAATAACATATTAAATTCTTATGTTTTCATTTTGGTCTAGTTTTGTTGATGTTTGAGCGAGATATGTATATATCTTCTTATTTTGGACGTAATTGCAATTTAACTATGTTTAGGGTTTATGTTGTAATTTATCACATGCTTTTTTGCCTCATATGTTTACTATGTTGATGAGATATGTGTCGTTGGGAACTTTGTTGCACCTTGGTTTGATGAGGAGAGATCCGGTGACATCTTGAGTGTTGATGTTTATAGGGTTTGCTTGGATGCCCTAGTTTGGTGTTGACCATGTATGTTGATTGTTAAGTTTTTGGCTTTCAACGACCTCCATGATGTTCTTTGATCATGTCTCTATGGTCAAAGAGGTTTTGAGGTTTGGCTAGTGTTCTCTACGGTCGAAGAACCTTACCCCCTTCTCCTTGGTCGAAGAAGATTAGGGTTTTGGATATTATGCGATCGATTAATTTTGGTGTGTTTTGGTCACAGAGAATCAATGCAACTGATGGGTTTTGCTGGATAAGTATCCTGATGGTTTTACTAGTTTTTATCAAGCTTTTTTGCATGCATGATCTTAGTGCTTGCATGCATGTTATATGGTGGATAACTGGCATGTTTAGTTTGAAACCTAACCTCCTCTACATCTCTCCTACCCTTGGGTATTTCTACCCCTCTCTATACATGAAAGTGATCTTTTTTCTCTCCCTTCTTTAACTCTTCTCTTTGGAGCTTATCCCTTGAGTTCTTGGTGTGGAGGAGAGCTCAATATTGGAGCAAGGTGGTTGAACCCTTGCATGTGTGGATCTAGGGTTGGAGCAACTCATCTTTGATGATCCTTTGGTGCTCCTTGGTCTTGTTAAGTGATCTATCCTTCTTGGTTTCATTTTCTTGCAACCCTACCCTTATCTTCCTTCTCTTACCCAAATTCATGGTTTTCCATGGTAGTGCTCCTTGAGGAACTTCTCTCTCTTTTGGTCAAATCCATGATTCTCCATGGTAGTGCCTAAAGTTGGGTTGAAGATCACCTCTTTTTCCTATCTTTTCGTACTAGGGTTTTCCCTCTTCCTTGTGAACCTTTAACCTATGTTTTTTGTTTTCCTCCTTGAGGTGATTCTAGCTTAGCCATGAGGTAGTGATCAAGATTTGGTTCTCCTCTCTTTCCTTGGAGCATCTTGCTTTTGGAGTTGTTCTTCATAATCAAGGTGAGTTATATAACTTTCTCCTCGATGATTGTTGCACTTAATATCACATGCAAGTAACCTATCTCTAAAATGTGGTTCTAAAATGTATAGTGAGGATACCTTGATTTAGGGTTCATCAATCTTGAGTAGATTAACTCTTTTTTATTAACCCTAATTCTTGTACTCAAAATCTTATTGATGGTGAAATGTTGGTTTTTACATGCACATCTTGAACGTTTCTTTTCTTCTTATGATCGTGGCTTTTCTCTATTTCTTTATGATAGAGGTTTTGATACATGCATAATGGTAGAAACGTGGGTTTTTCTCTCTCTAGATGAGGTTTTGTTTCTCTCATAAGTTGATGTCTGAAATTAGGGTTTTGGGTATTCCTTTCCTTTGTGAGGATTGATCTTTGATGTTTTGGTTTCATGGTGTTAACCAAGCTGTTAGACCTTGTGTTTGATGTGTTCTTCTCTCTATTGATAGTTTCCGGAAGTGCCTTGTGCAGTCATTGAATTTTGGATGACTTTGGGTTTGCTGAGAATGGATTCTTTGAGTGGTCAAAGAGATTATCCATGTTCTTCATTCAATGAATTGCTCCTTATTTTCCTTCGACTGCAAGGTTATGGATTCTTGTGAATGCTGATGGTTGAACTTCTCTTCGATCAATTAGAGTGTTGTGATGTCTTTGGTCACAAGGTTTTTATTCGACCTAGTATGTTTGGTCAAAGGTATGCCCCTTTCTATTTGGTCACTAGGGTTGATGATTTGTCTTTAGTCATGTTGGTTTTGTTTCGCTTTGGTCGCATAAACATGTGACCTAGGATTTTCTTCAGTCGATGATAATCTCTGAACACGTGTTAGCCTTGTGTTGTTACCTAATGATGGTTATATTTGACTAAATATGTTCCAAGAAAGTTGGAGATGTTGACAATCATGGTTTAATGATATTTGTTGGTTCAAAACCCTAATTCAGTTACAATGTTGAAACCTAACCCAAACATGAGTACATGGTGTTAATGCTTAGCTTGCTTGAGTAACTAGTATGTTGATGAAGTACTTTCTCCCTAATAATGTTGTAACACTAAATTGTTGATTGAATGAGCGTCATAGCTAATGATTGTTGTGGTACTACTTATGAGATACCTTTCTAGTGATGGTGGGCCTTATTGAGGCATGGAGAGTTAATGATCTTCTTGTAGGGGACAATGTGAATGGTCTTATGACCCTAGGCAGATGCTTAGTTCCTAATTGAGGTGATAGCATCTAGAAATGTGATAAGAGATTGATATCCCACGATGATGTGATAATAGTAAGGACCTTGTGTGTGGCATGGAGGCAATATCATTTGGTAATGTGATTATCTTTATGCCTTATACATTTTATATCTTCTGAAGTTGTATTTACTTATGCTTTGTAGAATATGTATAGGGTTTTTCTAAACTTGATTTATGCATTTAAAGGACACCCAATTGGCTTAGTTAACCAAGTGGAACCCTAATCATGTATTTTCCCTTGCCATAGATCCATTCAAGTGCCATAATTTGCTAGATGGTGAAACAAGTATTCCTAAGGGAAAATCGAAGTGCAAAATGTTGAGTATGTGTGGTGCTTGTAGAGTACATCCTTGTCATCCAGATCCCAAGTGTTTTAGGGAGGATGGTTGTAGTCATTCCTAGCCCCCAGTTTGAGAACGACCGCGGTCAAGTCTCAATGATTATATATATGATGTGATTTTGTACCTTGGTGGTTGTATACCATGATTTCTAATGTCGTGACCTGTACAAAGATGGGATAGGTGTTTTTAGGTTGACTATATGTCATTGGTGGAAGTTTGACTGATATGTTATTGTAGTGCAAACTTGTACTGACCAAGTAGTATAGGAGAAGATATTTATGTCCGGATCATCGAAGATCTTGTATGGATTGATTTCGACTTAGTAGTGGCTAGTTGGAATTGGGTGGTATGACTAAAATCCTCATGTGATTAATAAAGGATGTAATGCAACCGTGTATAAATTTTAAGGTTAAACATGCTTCACATTGGATGTTTACCCTTGCCTTTCTTTTATTGTTTCTTAGTTGTTTTATAATACAGTAAGAGAAATCAACTGTTATACATGTTCTTCATATTCCTTCTAAAAGCATATGATGTTCTGCTTATTAGTTACAACTGCTTAATCTGTCAAATTTGAGTAATCGGTTTTACTTATTCATGTAGATAAATATGCTCATAATACCTAATTCGTTGTTATAACCTTTTAGTGGACCAATAGTTGTTGGTTGGGAGTTATATGTCTCGTTGGCATGGGTCTCACCCTTGTGGTTCGCCATGCCTTTTTAGGTGGTCATCAGTGATGTGGGAAGGACCATGCTGCTGAAGAAAAGCATCTTGGAGATCAGTAGACAAAGAAGGTTGGATGCTTCTAGTTTTGTAGTAGAGTCCTATGTGTAGTCTCTACACTCTCAGGTCTGAGAGGGATGTGTTTTGTAGATGGTATGTACATCGATATGTGTTTTTAGAAGGACAACTTGGTTGTACATAAGGCTTATATAAGTGGTTTGTGCATGTGAACTTATCTTTAGTAACTGGTGTGTGGTGAATGACCACTATACAGATGTATATACCTGGTACGATATGTAATATGTTACACGTTGTGGACATTTTTGTAATAATTTTACCCATAGTGATGATGATATAAAATTGATTTTAATTTTCTTGTTCTTTTGGTAATGTCGTTGCTTAGTAGTTGATTGCGCACTTTGTTTTGGGTTCTCGCTGGTGTGGCATCGAAACATCACAGTTTAGGTGGTTAAAAAGCTCAAGGTTCGGTGAGTCTACAAGGACATATGAATAGGGTTGTGTCTATTCTTGAATCCTCCAACATATATGATTTTAGCTTCTGTTATGTAGATATTTCTGGAGAGAATAAAGAACATGTTGAGAGTAGTGTTGCAACATTAGGAGGTGGTGCTAGGAGACATGCCAGAGTAGATGGAGTGCTTGAAGTGCCTCAGTTTGACCCAGCAAATGTGGCCAATCCCACTTTTCAGTCCATGTTTGGACAATTGACTGCCACAATTTTGCATATGGCAGATAGAGCACATGTACCTCAAGCAAAGTTTGTTGTTCCCAATTCGGAATCCTAGGGTTATGGGAAGACCTTTGAGAGTTTGCGGCATGCAGGAGATATAGAGTATGCAAGTACGATAGACCCAGAAGATGCAAATATGTGGCTAATAGAGTTGGAGAAGGCTTTCGAGATCCTCAATATTATAGAAGAGACAAGGTGAAGCATGTGGTGTACCTAATAAAGGGCAGTGTTGGCCATTGGTGGGCCATCCAATAGGAGAAGAGATCCAGAGAGGCAATCGGTTGGGAGAAGTTTTGGCAAGAGTTAGTGAGCCAATACTTCCCAGAGACGTAACTTAACAAGAAGACTAACAGTTTGATAGGTCCAATAGGGATCAATGACGATCAACGAGTATGAGGAAAAGTTCATGAGTGGTTGAGGTTTTTTCCTCACATGGTAGCGGTCGATAAAGAGAGGATTTGATAGTTTGAGAAGGGGTTGATCACAAAGTTGATGAAAATGGTGTCAGCTTTGGAGAACTGGGAGAGGTGTTCCACATTTGTAGAGTCGGTGAGGCGGATAGGGAGGACTCCTATAGAGAAGTATGAAGCCAACACTAAGAAGAGACCCACTCGGTTTTAAGGAAAGTCTTCTAGAGGATTCAAGAAATAGAGGTTTTTGTCACCTCAAACACAACTAAGGTTAGTAGTACAATCTCAATGGTCCCTGAGCAAGGGCAGAGGCTGTACTTTTTAGCCATTAGGTGCCTAGCACAACATCAGTATTGGTGACCTAGATGTCTAGGCCAAGGTATGAGTGAAAGTCTTGTTACAAGAGTGGTTATATTGGGCATATGAAGTGGTTTTTCCCTATGAAAGATGAAGAGGTTACACAGAAACGGAGGTAGAGCCAGGAAGGTTCCCAATGACACTAGTTCTGTAGTGGTGGTGGAAGAGGATGTAGTCACACGTCACAGGCAGGTTCCTTTAGGAAAGCTTGTAGAGGATGTGGATTACAATAGGCAATGAATCAATTCTATGCCATGAATCAACCAGAGGGATTTGTCAATCTATGGGTCATGACATGTCAAATGGAAATTTTTTATTCTAATTTGTCTGCATCTTCTTTTGTATATGTTTTGGATGACCCGAGTGTGACACACTCTTTTATCACCAGAGAGGTGATATGTAGTTGTTCTTTTCATGTTTCTTGTAAATATGATAGTCTTCAGTTAGAAAACCCTCTTGTTGCTTCTGCTGAGTTGCAGGAGGTGTGCTCATCCTGTATTCTTTCTTTCTCAAGACACAACATTCAAGTGGACTTTATGCCACTTGACATGCATGGATTTAATGTGATCCTTGGAATAGATACCTTGGAAAAGTACTGGGTGGTGTTGGACTGTAGTTCCAACATAGAGACCTTCTTTAACGGTGATGGTTTGTGGGCCTTCCAAGGAGATAGGAAGATTCTTCTGACATGCTTGGTTTTTGCTATGACAATAGAAAAACTGATGAGGAAGTGGTGTGAGGCTATCTTGGCACATGTAGTAGATACCAAGGTGAGGAGTCCTAGTATCTAGGAGGTGTCTGTGGTGAGTGAATTGGAGCATGTGTTTCCTGGAGTTTCATAGGGTTCCCCCTCCTAGAGAGACTGATTTTGAGATCAATCTAGTTCCTGCTACACAACCAAGAATGCAGTCACCATATAGGATGGCACCCATAGAGATGCAAGAGTTAAAGAAGAACTTGCAAGAACTACTAGAGAAGGGATTTATCAAACTGATCACTTTCCCTTGGGGTGCTCCCATGTTTTTCGTGAATACAAAAGATGGTTCTATGAGGTTGTGCATCGACTACCGTTAATTGAACAAGGTCACAATTAAGAACAAGTACCCTTTGATGAGGATAGATGATGAAGCCATTAGGGATCCATCTTGTGTCTTATTGCATTTCAATCACATATATACATGTTAGATTACATGTTATTTCCCTAATATGTGATTTCATGTAAATTGCACTTATAGATTTTATTTGCATGTTTTTTTGGTATTTGGGCCACAAATTGATGGAAGAGAGAGAAGGAATAATCCTAGGGTTTCTCAACCCATAGAGAGGCCCAAAGTAAAGTCCAAGGATCCCTCAACCTACCCCTGGTAGCTAAAGACCGATTGAAGTAAAGATGTCCAAGGGTACACAAAGAACAAACTCAAGGTGATGTTGAATAGAGCAGCACGACCATGGTACTCCAGAAAGGTTGTGTTGGCTCACTCAAAATCAACAGAGTCAAAACATTGAAAAACTCAAAGAGTATCATTGCTCTGCAACACAAAATGGTCATGCTGTCATGTCCCAGAATGGTTGTGTAGCATTGCACGGCTGTCTTGCAGCTCAACCAATACAACCATTCCTTAGAGAATGGGCAACCAACTCCAGAGCCACCACAGATGTGGTGACAACCACAACCGTGCTACCCATGCCTCATCACGGATGTGGTGACTACCAAATTCATGCCACCATCAGTTCAAAACCCCAACTATTACTGTGATTTTTCACCAATTCTCACCTCGCTTGTTCCACTCCACCATGACCGCTCTCACCCCTACCTAATATGTCTATGCTACTCATCACGGCCGTACTACACACAAACTTATCCACTCCATCTCTCACTTTATCCCCACTTAACCTAGTTCTTCCCCACCACCTATATGTACTTGGGTGTAGGCTCTAGAATGAGGTTAGTCACTAGTAGACCACTCTCAGCTCCCCCATTTCATCCCCACTCATTTATACTCCATTCCACCTCCATTTCATCATCTTCCACCTCAAAGACACCTACTTTAGGGTTTTTGACCATTTTCCACAATACATCCATGCCACCCACTCACCTTGGATGTCTTGATGCTTCCTTGGGAGCATGTGATGTTATGAGGAGTCGTACTGGAACGTATGCCGCCCTTAGTTGGCTTTTATCTGGTGGGAATCGGATTTTGACTAAGTCTAGGCATGTTAATGCTATTATTCATTTACTTCGGAAGACTATCAGGTCAGAATCTAAGGATGACTTGATCTTGCTGAAGGGTAGTGAGGTTTCGAATTTCAAGGATGCATGGGAGGAAGTTTGACCTAGATCTTCTATTCCTTTATGGTATGATCGGTTTTGGAAAACTAAGGGTTTGAGAAGGAATACTATTAATGGTTGGAGGTGTTTTCTAGATAAGATACTTACGCTAGATCATCTTCAAATCAGAGGATTTCATTTCCCTTCAAGATGTGTGTTATGTAAGGCTGATATTAAAGATTTGATGCATATCCTGTTCAAGTGTGACTATGCTTTGCTGTTACGGAATGAAGCTTTTAGAGATTTGCAGATACCTCATATTCATTCCTCCTTTGCTGATGTCTTTCTATGTTGGTGATGAAGCACAAAGTTACAGTTTTGGTTGTTTTCCATGGCTTGTGGGATGAGAGAAACTCGAGAATTTTTATAGATAGGAGCTTATGTGCAGATAGGAGATGGCTTATTCTAAATAAAGATATAGATTTCCTTCTTGTATAATTTTTTTCTTTTGAATTTCTTAGGCTTTTGCGAGCTTGGCTCAAAATTTTATACATATTTTACAAAATCTACAAAAAGGTATAACACGATGTTCTGATAAAAAATCCACTCACCTTGGAGGGAGGTGCTTGAGCTACAATTGCTAGGAGGTGGAGCAGGAGAAGTATTCACCGATCTCATCATGGCTTTTCACTACTCTACTCATTCTTCTTCCTTTCTTTTTTTATTTTCATGTTCTATGAGTAGCTATGCCCCTTAGGTTGGCTATTTGGGGCTCAAAATGTTACTTTGAGACCATGTTGGGGAAAAATGATATGTAAACATTATGATTTCATTTTCTAATGATTATGTTATATTTATTGCTCATTTCTCATAAATTTCCTTGTGGTTTGTTCTTGAAATCATCTAGGATTCGAGGAAAATTTCTTATTTTAGGCTCTGTTTGTGAATTGCTCCTAAGTCCAATTAATGGATCCCTAGTTAGATATCCACCTTCCTACATGTTAATCAATTCTCCTACACCTAGGTGAGAGATTTAAGTAGCTAGTATAGGAGCAATTAGTATAACTAGCTTGGAGCCTTCTGAAGGATAGACTGTGGGTGATGTGAGGTGTAAAACCTCACTTCCACCTTACAATACTACCCTTGGTGCCTAATTACCCTAGAAGTTCCTATCCTAGAAACCTAGACTTGATTATATTCTAATTGAATTCCACATTAATCCTAACCCAATTGAGCCTCACAAGGGTATGTAGGATTTGTTAGGAACTAGTTCCCCTATAAACACCCTACCTTATCCATGATCAGTTAGTAGTTTAGGGAAGTGCATTAGCCTCTAGCTTGTTGTTTGGTCTAGTAATCTAAATGGAAGTATAATGTTCACATGTCATCACCCCAACCTAATTAATAAGTGCATCCCCCAAAAAACCCACACTATCCTTTATTGCATTAACACCCTAATTACCTTCTTGCTTAGTTAGTGTTAGCTTAATTAGGTCTTTCACTGCTTAGTTAAAATATTTCCTTGCTCTTGACTTGTTCTTGCTAGTTTACATTTTTCTTTGCTCTTGTTCTTATTTTGCTTGCTTAATGTAGTGTACATCTTTGCCTTTCTTGCCTTAGTGTAGTTTTCATTTTTCATGCCTTTTCTTGCTTAGCATGTCTTTCTTTTTCTCATTAAAACTAGATGTCTAGGGTTAACTTAGGTTTTGATCATTGTTTCCTTTAATTGCTTGTTTGATCCATCTTAGTGTAATAAAAAACCAACCTTCAAGCCATTTAACTATAGACTCCATAGTAGGAACCTAGGCCCAAACTAACCTAGATCGTTTGTCCCCTTTTATCGCTGTGGATTGACCCTATACTTGCCGCTTGCCTATACTATGACACAACCCCATGTGCTTGAGGGTAAGTGTGTTAGTTTCGGTCCCTTATAAGTTTTGAAAGATCCCAAGTGTGTTTGCTTAAGTTGCATCTAATTTAATTCAATAGATTAGGTGTAACCCAAGGCAAGTTAAAATGCACCAAGCTTTCTAGCACTGTTGTCGGGGAGAAAGGTGCTCGGCTTAGCTAGCTAGTTATGCTTTGATATTTTCCTAATAAACTCATTGTTGCTATTCTTTATTCTTTACTCTTTATTCTTTGCATTATTTGTTCATATTGGTGAGCTAACTTTCTTTATTTTGTTTGTTTGTGCCTTGTGCATGTGAAAAGTCACTCGGGGAATACAAGATGGAAGGCCAAAATGCACCTCACAAGATACTTCAAGCATACTTCATGCCTAGAAACTACAAATTGCTAATTGCTAGAAGAGTTGAGAAAATGCCATGGGAGAAATTATCCATCCCTAAAGGTCTTCTTGGGCTCCTACCCACCTTTTATGGCTCAGCGAGTGAGAACCCCTACACTCACTTGAACTCCTTTCTTGAAGTATGCTCCACCTATAGGACGATATCAACCAGTGACGACACAATTAGGTTGACCATCTTCTCTTTCTTCCTAAAAGAAAAAGGGCAAAGATTGTTATGATTCAAGAAGTGACATCATGAGTTGGGAAGAGATGAAAAATTCCATCTTATGGCAATTATACTCTATTTCAAGTTTGACACAAATGCGGCGTGCCATACTGAGTTTTAACCAAATGGGAAATTATCAGTTTCACGATCCTTGGGAGAGATTTTAGAAGATGTTGAGAGAGTGCCTGCACCATGAGATCCCTTTATGGAAACTAGTTCAGTCCTTTTACTTCAGTCTATCTTCAATGGGTCATGGTACAATAGATACTTCTAATGGATGAGCTTTTATGTCTAGGCCACCTGAGGAGACATGGCCATTATTTGAGTAGCTGGCAAAAAGTTCAAGAATCTAAGCTTCTAGCATGATGAATGACAATGACCACCCCTTTGGTGTGACATCTCCAATGCATAGTGGTTCAAGCATGATGAATGACAATGACCAACCCTTTGGTGTGACATCTCTAGTGCATAGTGGTTCAAGCCCACAAGTGATGAAGATTCTCGATGACATGATGAGTTTCATGAAGAACCAAGTGACAAATGTTCCTTCCCATTATGTGAATTATGTCGGTTCCATTGATGAAGAAATGAAGGCACCTCACTCCTATAGCTACCTAGAAGAACAAATCCCAAGATACAACTTGAGGTTTGAGGAATAGGTTCTCTCTAGGTTGAAAAGTTGTGATGATGTCCGAAAGAATGTTAGAAAAGCTTGAGGAAAGATTAGAGCAACTATCTTCCATACTTACTATTAAAGAAGCAAAATTGTCTTCAAAACCCATAATGAGTTTCAATGAAACAAGTAGACCTATGAATTCCACTCAAGTTCTCTATAGACCATTTACTAATTCCAAGACTATCCAAAACCTTATACACCTCCTCCTCCATCACCAGAACTTCCCCACAAATTCACCTTCCAATATCAATTTTCTCCTCCACCTCAATTTCAATACCAAGTATCACCTCCACCAACTCCATAGACACAACTAGCTCCCCCTATCAACTATGAGCAAGGAAGTGATGTGATAGTTATAAGGTATGGAAAATCTCTTAAGCAACCATTGAGTCAAAGAAAGGTTGATAAAGGAAAGCAATGGCTCAAGTAGTGATACCATCATTGAGATTGTCAAAGATGATTCTATGATGCCTACTTTTGAGCATGTGATACCAGGTGTTCAAATTTATACTAAATTTATAGGTCCTACCATCCCTAGTGTTCCACTTCATGGCATGCAACAAGAGAACCAATGCATATCATGTAGATTTTTGTAATTTTTGCATGTTTATAGCTAGGCTTTGCTTATTGTTCCATAATAAAGGCTTAGATGTGATTGAAGGCAATTTTGCACCATTTTGGCGCATTTTGCCCAAGTTTAGAACTCCTTGTCTAAAAAGTGTGTTTTAGCCTTATATTTACTTATTAGATTGAAAATTATGACCTTAGATAAATGCAAGTAAATTATCATGGTTTATTGCTAAATGGTACCAATGCTTGAGTTTTTACATGTGCATCACCTCTCATAGGTTTTTGAATGTTTTGGTTGAATTGTGATTTGATCAATCTATGAACTCTTAGGGCCTATGTACTCATTTGATAGAAATATAAATTCCATGTTGTTCACTCATGTGGTGTGATATTATTTTATGAAGTGTTGGAATAATTTTCATGCAGGAAATCTTATGTTGAGAACCTCATTAGTGATCCCTCTTTGATCTGAATTTTCTTTCATCATCTTTTTACTTTTTGACTCATGAAAGGATGCCAAAGTGCAAATATTCAGTCGTGGTCACCTCCAAAAGTTTGGGGTGACCACATCTATATCTCCCCACTTCATTCTCACCAATATATACCCTACCTATGCCAAGGGCAAAGAAAATAAAAAGAAAATAAGCAAAAAGAAAATAAAAGAGGCTCCTATTAAAGAGCATCTAAATAAAGGAAAGATGAGTGTAATAGCACTCCAAAATTTATCACAATCCTTTCTTCTATTTTCATACCCATTGAGATAGGAAACATCAAACCTAGATCACTTCACCCTTTTTCCACAACCACATGGGTCACTTAGTGTGGTTTGAAGCATAAGATTGAATGAATGGAAGTGAAATAATATTATTAGTCATCTTTGATTAACACCATCATGAAACAGTCTACCCAGTGCTACATGAAAGCAATATGGACAACTTGTGAGTGCTATGCTCTATATTTAAAGTTTGTATGCTGAGTGCTCTTTTTATGATTGGTTTGTGGAAGTAGAGAGGAGAGAGGAGGAATGCATGTACCTTTCATAATTGATCCCATTTAATCAATATTCATCTTTTACATTTCATTTGTCATTTCTTCATTGTGAAAAAATTGTAGAGAGATTGAGTTGGAGCATACTTGAGGACAAGTACGTTTAAGTTTGGGGTGGTGATGCAGCCCTATTATAGGGATCCATCTTGTGTCTTATTGCACTTCAATCATGTCTATACCTGTTAGATTACATGTTATTTCCCCTAATATGTGATTTGATGTAAAATGCACTTATGGATGTTATTTTCATGTCTTTCAGGTATTTGGACCATGCTTCGAAGGAAGAGAGAGAAGGAATGATCCTAGGATTTCTCTACCCTTAGAGATAACCAAAGTAAAGTCCAAGGCCCCATCAACCAACCCATAGTGGTGAAATATCAATTAAAGCAAATATGTCCAAGGGTGAACAAAGAACAAGCTCAAAGTGTTGTTGAAGAGAGCAACACAACCGTGGTACACCAGAATGGTTGTGCCAGCTCACTCAAAATCAACAGAGTCAAAACATTGAAGAACCTAGAGAGTAGCATTGCCATGCCATAATGTCCTAGAATGGCTTTGCAACATTGCATGTCCGTGTTGCAGCTGAACCAAAATGGCCATTCCTTAGAGAACATGTAGCCAACATCAAAGCCACCAGACCGTGCTACCCATGCCTCACCACGGTTATGCCACCATCAGTTCCAAATCCCAACTATTATTGAGATTTTTCACCAATTCTCACCTTTCTCATTCCAATCCACCATGACTATTCTCACCCCTACCCACCAAGGTCATGTTTCCCAACACTGTTGTGCTACATACAACCTTATCCACTACATTTCCCAATTTATCCCCACTTAACCTAGTGCTTCCCCACCACATAAATATACTTGGGTGGCGGCTCTAGTGCATGGTTAGCCACTAGTAAACCACTCTCAGATCCCCCATTTCACCCCACTCATTCCTACTCCATTCCACCTCCATTTCATCATCTACCACCTCAAAAACACATATTTTAGGGTTTTTGACCACTTTCCATCATACATCCATGCCATCAACTCACCTTGGAGTTTGTGCTTGAAACCACCTAGGATTCTAGGAAAATTTCTTATATGTGGCTCTTTTTGTGAATTCCTCCTAAGTCAATTAATGGATCCCTAGTTAGCTTTTCACCCTCCTACATGTTAATCAATTCTCTGACAGCTAGGTGAGATATTAGCTATTATAGGAGCACTTAGTGTAATTAGCTTGGAGCCTTCTCAGGGGTAGAATTTGGGTGAAGTGAGGTCTAAAACCACATTTCTACCTTACATCACTACCCCCAGTCACTAATTACCCTAGGATTTCCTACCCTAGAAACCTAGACTTTATTAGATTCTAATTGAATTCCATCTAAACCCTAACCCAATTGAGCCTCGTAAGGGTATGTAGGAGGTTTTATGGACTAGTTCCCCTATACACACTCTGTTGGTATGTATGCCTATAGAGACAATCATGTGATGATTGTAATGGCACATTTGTAATTGATTTTATTAATAAATAAAGGTAGTCTTCCAATTTATTCTATTTAATTCAGTTGTGCGATAATGATGTAACATTATAGATGTCTAGAGAATAATATTAATCAATGATGTATGTCTTCAAGTACATGACTTTGAAGAAATGAGATCATACAGATGTTAAAAGTATATATATATATATATATATATACTCTCATTATGTCCTTGATCAGTTGTTATTGTAGAAGGTTGATAGACGATGATAACTCATAAGATCAGAGTGTGAGTTGGTTGATGACAAAATCTCATTAGCCATGATATGGAAATATCGAACCAATCACACATATACATTTTAGAGAACAGTGTATTAGACAGACCCACCGTGAGACTTAAAAATGGAAGCCATCATCATGGAAGTCATAGTCATCTCTGATAATGATGGTGGTGGTTGTGGTTCTTAGACCTGAGATCACTACACTCATGACATGTCGTTCGGTATGCTTTGACATCATCAAACACAATCCTGAAACATGGGTTGTTATAATGGTGAGGATTGGGTGATTGTGACACAAGGGGATAGACTTTGAGTGATAGAGAAGGGATTTTTCCCTCCTATAGGAGTTTGATATCCTAGGCCTCTTGATTATAGAGACTGAGAACTGCATGGCCATGCATATGTGAGTCAATATGTGACACTGAGCTTGCATATATCTCAGAAAATCTTCTCTTGGTTCAATAAACAAGATTGAATGTTGAAGAGGGAGACTACTCCATGCCTTGAGTTCAATCTGGATATTAGTGACAAAGGTACTATACAAGCACTATAACACCATACACAAATTGTAGGTTGAAGTTGTTCCCCAACTTTCCATTCACTTGGGTAGCATTGATGTGAGACTAGACACCACTTTTGCTTGTGATGTCATAACTGAGTTATGGACATTTATTTCCAACGTGATATGGGACCTATAGGGTCATACACATAGATCTTGACCTAGAAGAGGAGTTTAATTTTTAATAGTGATTGAATTAATTACTAAGGCATTAAAGTAATTGATTCACGTAGCATATCAGCTGGATACAATGCCAGAGACCCATCTCACAGGGTGAGATGACCGTTTGCAATTCCAAATATTCGTCTCAAAGGTTGAGATGGCGTTTGGGAGAGCCATGCTGATTTGAGTTGAAATTGGCCATGGGTTGAACCGACCGACTCAGCTCAGCTCACTAGATGACTGTCTGGGTGAGTGAGATGGCCGTATCACATGGGTGAGTCTGCCTGGTTCAGTTGGAGGAAGATTCTAGATATTTTCCCAGATTCGTTTGTAACGCACATTACTTGTTGTGCAAGGAATTATTTTTTGTCATCAATGGGAAAAAATTTCCAATTTCGTATGCAATTAGGAAAATACAACTATGAGACGGCCATCTTACAGTGTAAGATGATCGTCTCACATGCCATACAACTGTCTGGGTCATCGTACAGCCATTTGGGTTGTCGCAAGTTGCAAAACTTCAAGATCTTCCTGCCCCGAACACTCCCACAATGACTGGGAACCATGACCTTGGCCTCTACAATAAATAAAGGGGTACTGGGGGCTTCTCAGAACACAACACAGACAATTGAGAATCTGTTGCTCTGACAATTGTTGTGCTCTCTAGTTGTGGTAACCAAGAGACCCAAAGCAACCTGTTGAGAGAGGAGTTGTTGCAGATGACAACGCTCGAGGTTGCAGTCTATGGTGCTGACTAGAGGCACAGGAGTCAGAGCAGTCCCAATGAAACTAGAAGATAGTTGTGCATTTGTGAAGATGAGGAGATGTCGCTATACATTCACCAGGACCAGGTATGCCCTCAAAACCATCCTTCCTATCTTATAGTAATTGACACGATCCATTAGTTATGGGGAATATGGTAGATAAATTTTTTGTTACGCTACATGTTCTTTATCCATATTCCCTACAGTGGTATCATATCCAATGCAAATTTACTACATTATCTGATAGTTGATATGATCATATTTTCGTTTTGTCATTTTATTAATGTATGTGATGTAAATTATATCTTTCCAATGAAATACCATGCTAATCTCGAACTAATACACACACACACACACAGATATATATATATATATATATATATATATATATATATATATATATATATATATATATGCAATTTACACGTGTCGCCCTGAAAGAGGATTTTATGGTGGATGTGTAGCATTGTTATGACCAATGACCCCAATAATATGTTTATGGTTGTATGGTTGATTTATCCTTTTATCTCGGTCTGTGTAGTGAGCCTCTATCTTATCTCCCCAATGTAAAAGTATTATTCTTTCCTACCCTTGCTCCCCTTGAATGTAACTTGAGGGTTCTTTATAATTATGTAAAAGTAGGATAGTTTACTTTCCTATTATGAAGAAGAAGATGACGTCACAAAGACAAGCCAACAAGACGGAGGGCCAAGGAGGACCAAGTAGATGAGCCGAACCGATCATCCAGTGGACCCGACTGATCTACTAGAGGAGCCAGCAGATGGTGGATTGACGAAACTAGATGACTGGTGTGACGACCTAGCAACTGGCCAGGAAGCAAGATGATTGGTTCAGGGATTGAACCAATCAACCCAGATTGGCAAGCATAGATCTTCATTAACAACGGGTTTCTACATGTGTTGTGAACCTAGGAGACATAGTTCCCTCTGTCTCCAAGGAATTACTTTAGGCTAGCCATAACCATCACTTCTATTTATTGCATGTTTTTGTTGTGGGATATAGCATGTATATGATACATACTACATATATGGTGATTGGATAAAGTATATGTATTTATAAATACAAACTCCCTCAAATAAAATATTAAGTCTTAGATGCCTTCCACCAACAACACACATGAAAAGCTTGATTGACCAGGCATAGATTTGCACAAAACATAGTACATCATTTATCTGATTGAAGTGTGATGGTAGATATGTAGATTTGCACAAAGTATGATGCATATATATCATGTTGGCTATTGGGTTAGGCTTAAATTGTGACTTTGAGAGTCCAAGCCCAGAGGCGTGCACATGATTATGGAAAGAGTTGAATGAATCATCTATCCAAGAGTTTCATGTTATGCAATTGGCAAATGGCCTACCTAAATAGTCAAGTTGTGGGCGGTTGAAAAAAGTCGACTCATGACTTGATGAAATATCAATCTTGGCCCACTAGAATATTGTACTTTGCGAAATTCCAAATTGATATATGTGGGATATCAATTTGAATAAAATAGTGGGAGAGGTAATAATTAAAGACCTAATTAATATCATCAAAATTTTCAAATCAAATAAAAAGTTTTTTTTTACAAATGCAATTTTTTTCTTAAAGAATCAAACGACGAACACATTTGTACTGCAATTGGTCCTTAAGGAGGACAAACTTGACGAGACATATTTCCATGAATGGTTTTGGACTTTGAGAAGGGTTCTCAACAAAGAGTGCAAGCTCTACATCCTTGACAAACTAGTGCCAGAAATACTTGCTCCTGATGCACCTACGGTACAAGTAGATATTTACTGGAAGCATGCCAATGATGACTTGGATATGAAGTACCTTATGGTTAGTTGCACCATATGCTTAGTTGCATGAAGTATGAGTTGCATGAGCAATGTGAGGACATGAGTGTTCTTGAGATGGTAACAAATCTTAAGAAAGTTTCACTTGGTCTTGCAAAGCAATACAGGTGCAATATCCTAAAGGTGCTACTTGAGTCTAAGTTGACAGAGGGAACCTTAGTAGAAGAACATGTGCTCAATATGATTGGACATGTGTATCATCTTTAAGAACTGGGATTCACCTCGAGCCAAGAGTTGGCCACTGATATGATTCTAAAGACAATGTTGGAATCATATATCCATTTTATTGCATGTTATCATGTGAAAAATATGGATGGACAGATCTCAGACTTGCTTGCCATGTTGATTCATGCTGAACCAAACTTGAAGAAAGACAAGCCCATAATGTTGATTGGAGGAAATGAGTCTAATGATCAAATAAAGACCGAGAAGAGTTCTAAGGTCTAGCCTAAATCCAAATCTTCAACACTAAAGATAAGGATAAAGACAAGTACAAGAGGAACTCATCCTTTGTACTTGAAGTCATTCAGGAAGAAGAAGATGGGAATGGGGATCTCCACTTTAGGTATATACATTATTATGAGAAATATATCTACTTCATCATTATGGGTACTTGATACCAGATGTGGATCTCACATATGTTCCCATATGCATGATCTGAAAGGAAGTAGACCTTTGGAAAAAGGTGATGTAGAATTATGAGTTGCTAATGGAACAAGAGTTGCAGCCAACATAGTCGAGACCTATAGTTTATATTTGCCCATAGAGCTTGTAATAGAGTTAAAGAACTCCTATTATGTACCTACTATAAATAAAAACATCATTTTTGTATCTTTTGTGGACAAGGATGCATTTGAATTCCATATTAAAAATGGTCGATGCTCTATTTCAAAAGATGGGATCTTTTATGGCAGTGTTCCAACATTTTCTGGTCTTTATTTGTTAGATCTAAAGACATATGTTTAGAATATAGATACCAAAAGACTAAAACTAAACAAATCAAACAAAACATACCTTTTGCATTATCGTCTAGGGCACACGAATGAGAATCGCATATCCAAACTCCATAAAGATAGTTATCTGGACTCTTTTGATTTCAAATATATAGAGACATGTGAATTTGTTTTTTGGGCAAGATGGATAAGACCCCTTTCACTGGTAATAATGAGAGGGCTAGTGATCTATTAGGACTCATACATACTGATGTGTGTGGACCTTTTAGAACAACCTCTAGAGGTGGGTATCAATACTTCATTATCTTCACTGATGACTTTAGTAGGTATGGCTTTGTTTATCTAATGAAACATAAGTTAGAAACTCTCGAAAACTTCAAGGAGTTTATGAATGAAGTACAAAACCAACTTGGTAAGACTATTTAGGAACTTCATTCTGATCAAGGTGGGAATACTTAAACCAAGAGTCTGAGAACCCTTTAGAGCCCATGGGATTGTATCCCAGTGGACTCCACCTAGAACACCTCATAATGATGGCATATCAGAAACAAGGAATTGCACATTACTGGATATGGTGCGATCCATGATGAGTTTATCTGGGCTTTCGACTACCTTCTGTACGTATGCTCAACAAACTGTCATGTTTACACTAAATCAAATACAATCTAAATTGGTTCAAAAGACACCATACGAGATATAGACTGGGAACCATACCCAAATGTCTTTCATGAGGATTTCAGGATGCAAAGCTTATGTCAAGATAATGTTTCTTGATAAGCTTGGCTCAAGATCTGATAAATGTTATTTTCTTGGATATCCCAAAGAAAATGTGGGATACTACTTGTATAATCCATCTGACAACGAAGTGTTTGTTGCTGGAGATATTGCATTCCTATAAAAGGAACTTATTTGCAAAGGAATTAGTGGGAGACAAGTGGAACTCACACAGGTTTGAGTCCAACAAGAAAACGTTAAACCATTAGATGTACAAGAGGAACTAAGAAATCACAAAGTGTCGTGGAATCTCAAATTCCTCAAGTAACATAACAACCTTGTAGATCTAATAGGACACGCATTGAGCCTAAAAGATTTGGATATCTTGTGACTTGAGAAGGAAGTGAATTGGTCATAGATGATAAGCCAATATCCTATCAATATGTTGTTGAGGGACTAGAGTCTAAGAAATGTCTTAAGGCCATGAGATCTGAGATGGAATCCATGTACACCAACAAAGCATGGAATTTGGTGGATCCACCTGAAGGGGTAAAACCCATAGGGTAAGATGGGTATTCAAGAAGAAGACTAACATGGATGGAAAAGTTCAAACCTATAAGAGAATATTGGTAGCAAAGGGGTTCGGACAAGTTCAAGGTGTTGACTATGACAAACCTTTTTCTCCAGTGGCCATGGTTAAGTCCAATGGGATCATGCTTGCTATTGCAGCTTATCATGATGATGAGATTTGGAAAAATGGATGTTAAAACTTCATTCCTTAATGGGAACCTTGTTGAGGATGTGCATATGACACAACCTGAGGGTTTTATAAACCCAAAGTTTGCAAATAAAGTTTATAAGATACAAAGATCAATCTATGGATTGAAGCAAGCATCTTGGAGCTAGAATCTTCATTTTGATGAGACTATCAAAGAGTTTGGCTTTATACAAAATGAATATGAACTTTGTGTGTACAATAAGGTTAGTGGGAGCATAGTGATATTCCTCATATTATATGTAGATGACATATTATTGATGGGGAATGACATCCCTACTTTACAAAAGGCAAAGACATGGCTTGGAAATATGCTTTCTATGAATGACTTAGGAGAAGAATCCTACATCTTGGGGATAAAGATCTATAGAGATAGATCCAAAAGGATTCTTGGACTCCAAAATGATTCTTGGACTAAGCAAAGCACATGCATTGACAAGGTGTTGAAGCAGATCAACATTAAAAACTCAAAGCAAGGAAACCTGCCTATGGGTTATTGTATCCCCATCTCTAGAGCTCAATGTCCCAGTTCTTGTGAAGAAAGGGAACGAATGAGTTTGATTCCATATGCCTCAGTATTTGGATCAATCATGTATGCAATGTTATGTAACCGTCCAGATGTCTCGTATGCCTTGAGTATTACAAGTAGATATTAGTTAGATCTAGATGATTCTCACTGGATATACATGAAGAACATCCTCAAGTACTTTAGAAGGACTAATGATCATTTCTTGGTCTACAACAAAGAGGAAGAGTTGGTGGTAAAGGGTTACACTGATGTAAGCTTCCAGACTGATCAAGATCATTACAAATCACAATCAGGATTTGTGTTTTGCCTAAACAATAGAGTTGTAAACTGGAAGAGATTGAGTATAGTTCTTCATTGAATGCAGGAAAAGAGGCTGAATATAGTTCTACCACAGAGGTCGAGTATAGTTCTGTGTCAAATGCAACAAAATAGGCTATATGGATCAAAAAGTTCATTACATAACTTGAGGTCATTACAAGCATCATCAACGCATTCCAGCTATATTGTGACAACAATGGAGCTATTACGCAAGATAAGGAACCCAGATCGTATCATTTCTCAAAGCATATACAAAGGCGGTTCCATCTCATATGACAGATTTAACATCGAGGAGATGTAAATAATTATAAAGTGCCAACTGAGAGCAATGTTGTTGATCCCTAAACAAAGGCACTTTCACAGCAGAAGCATGATGGTCATGTTAGGTCACTCAGAATGAGATTCATGGGTGATTGTCTCTAAGTGCAAGTGGGAGTCTGTTGGTATGTATGCCCAGAGAGCCAATCATGTGATGATTGTAATGGCAGATAAATAATGGCAAGGTTCCAATATATTTTGTTTAATTCAGTCATGAGATAATGATGTAACATTATAGATGTCAAGAGAATAATATTACTCAATGACGTATGTGTTCAAGTACATGACTTTGAAGAAATGAAATCATATAGATGTTAAGAGTACATATTTACATATTCTCATTATGTCACTGATCAGTTGTTATTATGGTAGGTTGATAGACAATAATAACACATAAGATCAGAGTATGGGTTGGTTGATGATAGGATCTCATTAGTCATGATATGAAAATATAAAACCAATCACACAGATTCATGTTAGAGAATAGGGCATCAGACATACCCACTGTGAGACTGACACATGGAAGCCATCATCATTGAATTTATAGTTAGATCTCACAGTGATGGTGGTGGTTGTGGTTCTTAGACTTGAGATCACTATACTCATCACATGTTGTTCGGTATGTTTTGACATCATCAAATGCAATCTTAAAATATGAGTTGTTATAACGGTGATGATTGGGTGATTGTGACACAAGGGGATAGACTGTGAGTGATAGAGATGGGATTTTTCCCTCCTACAGGAGTTTGATATCCTAGGACTCTTGATTAGAGAGACTAAGAAATACATGGCCATGCATATGTGACTCAATATGTGATATTGAGCTTACATGATACTGATCTTACATATATCTCAGATATTCTGCTCATGGTTCAAGAAACAAGATTGAATGTTGAAGAGGGTGACTCCATTCCTTGAGTTCAATCTGGTTATAAGTGCTAAAGGAACTATACAAGCATTGTAACACCATACACATATTGTAGGATGTAGTTGTTCCCCAACTTTCCATTTACTTGGGAAGCACTGATGTGTGACTAGGCACCACTCTTTGCTTGTGATGTCACTACCAACATGATATGGTACCGATAGGGTCACACACATATGTATCAACCTAGAAGAGGAGTTTAATCTTGAATAATGATTAAATTAATAATTTGAATCACACATCATATCATATGTGTGGCGATCTGTCTGAACAAAATGTTATTAACTGAGCGGAAGAGATCATTAACAGTGGATTACTAAAAATCACTAAAAATTAAAACCATTTACAAAGAGATCCAAACACAGGAAAACTCTTTTATCAAGAACCAATGTATTTTATTTACATCCTGGTTCTTAAGTACATATCATGTACCATCCCTTCTCGAGGATTACAAGCATCAACTGCTCTATTAAAACTATACACAGGTAGTATAAGAACCTCGTGGCTTCAAGCCAAAATCTCAGATCGATTCATTAAAGTACTAACTACTAACTCCGAGGACCTGAGAGTATAGAGACGACACATAGGACTCCCTATACAAAACATGACAGCCAGTGCCTCCACCTAGGTTATCACTGTTGTCCCTATTGCTGTTGTTGTCCTTCTCCTGCTATATGGTTTCTACCTCCTCGTCCTCATCCACCTAAAATGGTTGGATCCCACGGGGGTGAGACAATTGAAATTGTCTCAGTGAGAGATATACCTCTCCACCAGAAACATTATTATTGCAGTTTAATAGAATAAAACTGAGTAGAGGAATCAAATATATTCAATAGCAGATAAATCAATGTCTAAACAGATTAGAGCAATATTCTTATTCAAAGCATTTAAGCTATAACTTGGTAAAGCAGCATGCCACTTATCCAATAAGGAATTGAAGAACATGTATAACATTTATCCATCTAGGACATGCTATGCAAGGTAACATCAACCAATGATTCTCATATTTAAACCTTAAGCAAATATGCTACATGACTGATTACGTTTTACAATCATACTTAAGCCCTGAGGAGATGAGGTATACCACTCATACTCCAACCGACCATTGCGAAATTTGAAATCGGTACCATACATAGGTTAAGAAAAAACAGATTTCCATAACCTCTCTTATCTCGGTCAGTACGAGGTCTTATGCATGACATCTTGTGTCTCTACAAAATAGCTTTCCGAGGTATACTGGTAACTTCGCTATAGAGTTATAGCATGTAACATATACTCTCTTCAGGATATGGCCCTTAGCCAATGCATGGTATCAAGAAGTTATGACCCATAGCCATACTCTTATTGGGATATGGTCCATAACCATTCATGTGCATAGGATATGGCCCGCACCTATGAGGCGTAAGGATATTTTTGCCCATTATTCCCACATATTCAAAAATATGCATTCTCGGAATTCCCATAGGAAAACCTGTTTCTCCATCACCAATTACTGACGATGATGGATCTATGGTCAGGGCTCTACATGATAAGATTTCACTTGATTAATTAAGTGTATTACATCTTCTTTTAGCATCAGACAAGTTTCCAAACGTCCACTATTATGATAAAAGCTACAAAGAATGTGTAATACTTCTATCAAGTACTTTTCAAAACTTTACAAAACATTGGAATCTCAATACATTATCTCATCATGGGAATTCTCATCACTTAACATCTCATCATCATGATTATGAAATATGGGTATTCAAATCCTTAGTTCATCAAAGAACTCTTGTTACCACTTATCAGGTAACTAATACCTTCAGGTCATCTGACCAAGGTAAACATGATACTTGCAATACAGGCATCTCACATGGCTCTCAAAGTCCATTAATCTCTTTTTACCTCTTATTAGGCAACAAGGCATATTATGGCTCACAAGGCCCATAAAACAATTTCAATAGTAAAACATCATAGCTCATACCTGGCTATGTCCAACATCTATGATACCTGCATGGTTAGTACACATGATAACAATTATATCAATTATATATCAACACCATGCAATGTAATGATAGCATCACTATTCCCTCATTAGGGTTAGGCTTTCCCAAATCATGTCAATTAGGGATACTCATCCTATTACCCAGAATTAGGGTTATGGTTTATCATCGTATTGCTCAAGATTAGGGTTTCATGCACTATAACCCAAAATTAGGGTTTCACATACCTTCACCCTATATTAGGGTTAGGGTTTCATATAACATTACATAGCATCACCCTGGATTAGGGTTTCATGTGGCATTAGAAGCATCACCCTAGATTAAGGTTTATCACATCATTATCTTGAATTAAGGTTCCTTATAACCTTTCCCCAAATTAGGGTTTCATGTAGCTTTACCCGAAATTAGGGTTTCATTATATTACCCTGAATTGGGATTTCTCACATCATTCACCCTAGATTAGGGTTACACCATTACCCTAGATTAGGGTTACACCTAGTATTGCCCTAAATTAGGGTTAGGGCTCGTCAACCTTCTCGATTAGGGTTTCATGATCTCTGTATCAAGGATCATACCATAATTACATATTTTATTCATGTTGAGAGTGTTGAGGTTTAACCACTACATGTTTATTATACATGTATGAATTCCTCTCTCTCTCATCCTCTCTAGGATGTTGATTACTTCAATCTTGATTACATTAGGTCAACCCTTCATTCAAGTACACACATTTAGGGTTAGCATGGTGTGTTGAGATATTGCTTTCATAAGCATCAAAGGTTAACCACTCAAAAGGTACTAATCACTTAAGTACCTTAAAGGTACAACCATTGTAATTATCATCATTAACAATCATAGAGTTAATTGATCTTTCATAGCTTTGAGGCAATTAGGTTTCCAAACGGTTTTGATACTTTTGAACCTTCAAACGGTTTTGACCTCCTTGATCTTCAAACGGTTTTGAAACAGTTTGCCCACCTTAGGGTTGAGACCGTTTGACCTTAAACAGTTTCGAAACCGTTTGGTGCTTTCAACCTTTGAAATTGTTTGATCAAATTAACCTTGAGACCAAATGAACAACCCATCATTGAAGTCGGTTGAACATCAAACGGTTTTGAGACCGTTTGCCCTCCAAATTATTTGAAGACTATTTGATCCCAAATGGTCTCAAGACCTTTTGGACTCAAACGGTCTCAAGACTGTTTGGTCCAAACCACCTTGAAACTGAATGGATCAATTAGGGTTTCTTAATCAATCGATTTAGGGTTTCCACTCATTGAACCATCCAACATTAAGGCCATTGAAAATAGATCAACTTGTAACCCTTGGATCTCCATCCATCAATGACTCCTCTTAACCTCAAATGGTCTTGAGACCGTTTGATCTGAAATGGTCTTGAGACTGTTTTCCCTCAAACGGTCTTGAGACCGTTTGAGCCATTCAACTTAGAAATCGGCTCAATCAGTTTAGGGTTTCAACCATTCAATCTGATTAGGGTTTGTAATTAATGGATCATCCATTCTTGAAACCATTATAATTAGATCAATTGGAACCATTGGATCTTCAATCATCCACATCAGCAATTGACCTCGAACGGTCTTCAGACCGTTTAACCTCAAACGGTCTTGAGAACGTTTGCCCTCAAACGGTCTAGAGACTGTTTGATCACCAAACGGTCTTGAGACCGTTTGGTCATCAAAGTTGAAACCGTTTGCACATGATCTTTATTGAGGTGTGTGATAAGATGACATAATCATCTTCAAGCTACAAACCTTTGAAATCTCCTGTGATTCTTATGGTGATTTCATCAACTAATCAATTGGAATTTTGGGAAAGAAGAAAGAATCAACATTTGATAAAGAAGGAAAAATCAATAATAACATTTAAGGGTTCAAGTTATATAACCCGCCTTCAAAGTTGAATCCAAGCTTCAAGATTCACGTCCCAATGGTGAATGAAACTTTCTCAACTGTCCAAGGGCCGTTCTCAAGTCTTTGAGTGAAAAGATTGGCTAAAGTTGAAGATTGAATGGAGAAAAGAAGAAAATAAGCATTGAATTTCGATTTCCACCATGAAATCAAGGTTGAAGATGATTAAGGAGCACACCTATAGGTTGGGGTACGTCCTCCTGTTGCTCCTAAGCTCCCTTGTGCATGGAAAAAGCAAGGAAAGAAAGAAGAGTCGAAAAAGAGTCTTTCATGTGGGTGAAAAATGGGATATATGTAAGGGAATTTCAAGAGAGAGAAAGTGTTATAAAAATCCTTCAATTCCTTAAATTGGTGCCACTTATCCCCCTCACTTCCTTGCATACGAAGCCATCATCCTTACCTTCAAAATCCTATTCTTTATCCATGAATTAAAGAAAACAAATTAAGCACCTTAATTAATATAATAATAATATCAAAAAATAGTGGATATTACTTTTTCTTTAACTAATGTGAGTAGGCTCTCCACTCACTTTAGATATTTCGGTGCCATTGCAAGGCACAAGGACTTCCATACTTATACAAATTCAACCATCTCATTTTTGGTTGAAGGGCACTTCCATTAATATATTTATTTATGCATTAAATTGAATGAGGGTTTCAATTATGCTTAAATCTTGATTATTTTAATATCAAGATTCTCTCTCCTCCAAAGATATTTAAATGAGATGCCCCTTTAATTTTCTTGTCTCTAATTGATACCAAGAAACATTAGGGACTCTCTAAAAGTGGTATTTTACATATTGAACCCTAAGTTTTGGGTAAATTGCACATTTTACCAAAACTAGGTTTTAATGCATAAACATTGCTTAATAAGCTCTTTCTTGGTGCTCAAACTTTCACAAGCCATACCTCAGCATCATTTTCATTCTTATGATGCTTCAACACTTGAGGAACATTTTATCATATGACATTTGCAATTCAACCCCTCAACTTGGGTAATTTGCACTTTAGTCCAAAACGGGCAAAACATTGTTTTCAACATTATTCAAAACGGACTAAAATTGAAACATAAGATCCTCTTGAGCCTTAATTATTTTTCAAAAGATTAAATCAAGAATATAATTATATTTCTTAAAAAAACATCTAGGGTTAAAGCATAACCCAGGTCAGGGATGTTACAAATTATCCACCCCTAACAGGGATTTCGTCCCCGAAATCATCAAGAGAAAAGAGAAGGATACTTCCTCCTCATCTCTTACTCTAGCTCCCACGTAGCTTCTTCAATGCCACGGTGGTGCTAGAGAATTTTCACAAGACATATGTCTTTCTTTATTAGCTTTTTAATTCTTTTATCAAGGATCATCACAGGTCCTTCAACATATGATATATCATCATTTAATTCTACCTCCACATATCTCTTTTAAAGAACACTAAGGAGTTCAACTGTGCTTTATCTAAGGCTGGTGATGATGATTTCCTACTTAGTGCATCAGCCACTACATTAGCCTTCCCTAGATGATAATCAATTGTACAATCGTAGTCCTTGATTAACTCCATCCAGCGGTGTTGTCTCATGTTCAACTCATGTTGTGAGAAGATATATTTTAAATTCTTATGGTCTGTGAAAATCTGGAATGTTTCTCCATAGAGATAATGTCTCCATATCTTCAAAGCATGAACCACAGTAGCTAGCTCTAGATCATGTGTCAGATAATTCTCCTCGTGTTTCTTAAGCTGTCGAGAGGCAAAAGAAATCACTTGATTATCCTGCATCAACACACATCCTAGACCATTTTTAGATGCATCACAGAAAACTATGTACCCCTTCCCTTGGTTAGGTAACACCAGCACAGGTGCACTTGTTAACCTTTCTTTCAATAGCTGGAAAGAATGTTGACACTTGTCATTCTAGACAAAAGGAACCTCCTTCCTAGTCAACTTGGTTAGGGGTAAAGCTATAGAACTGAAGTTCTTAATGAACCTCCTGTAATATCCCGCTAGTCCTAGGAAACTGCGTATCTTCATCGGTGTGTTTTGTTGTTCCCATTGTAGGACCGATTCTACCTTCTTAGGATCAAAACGGATACCTGAGGTAGATATTACATGTCCTAGAAAAGAAACTTCTGGTAGCCAGAACTCGCATTTGCTAAACCTAGCATACAACTTATGTTCTCTTAGCAAAGTTAAAGCCTGACGGAGGTGCTGCTCATGTTGTTGAGCATCTCTACTATATATCAAGATGTCATCTATGAAGACTACTATCAACTGATCAAGAAAAGGCTGGAAGATTCTATTCATGAATTCCATGAATGCAGCTGGTGCATTAGTTAGTCCAAACAACATAACTATGAACTCATAGTGACCATACCTTGTCCTAAAGACAGACTTAGGTATGTCACTCTCTTTGATACACAACTGATGATATCCCGACCTCAGATCTATCTTAGAGAAGATAGTTGAACCACACAATTGATCAAAGAGATCATCAAACCTTGGCAGAGGATACTTGTTCTTTATGGTTACTTTATTCAACTGTCTATAATCAATGCATAACCGCATAGATTTGTTCTTCTTCTTAACAAAGAGAACCGGAGCACCCCATGGTGAAGTACTCGGTCAGATAAAACCCTTCTCAAGCAAATCATGCAACTGTTTCTTGAGCTCTGCCATCTCAGCAGGTGCCATCCTATATGGTGTTTGTGCTATTGGTTGCGTGCCCAGAATTAGATTAATCTCAAAATCAATCTCTCGGGGCAGAGGAACACTTGGAAGTTCCTCAAGAAATACATCTTCAAACTCCCTAACTATCAGCACTTCAGAAAGATTTGGGCTCTCCATTGTGGTATCTACCACATGTGCCAAGAATGCAAAACATCCTTGTCTCATCAGCTTCTCATCTACCATAGCCGACACTATATAGGTTGGAAGAATCTTTCTATCTCCCTGAAAGATCCATGTGTCACCGTCATCTGCAAACACATCTTGCTTGGAATCACAATCCAAGACAACCTTATACTTTTCTAGGGTGTCCATCCCAAGAATTATATCGAACCCGTGCATCTCAAGTGGTATAAGATCCACCTGAATGCAATGTTCTGAAATGGAAATAATGCAGGGAGTACACACCTCCCGCAGCACTGCAGATCCCAGCAAAGGGGTTTCTAACAACAGATTATCTGCTCTGTGACTAATAGTCATATTACAGTCAAGGATCACTTCTCGAGTGATAAAGGAATGCATAGCACCCAGATCAATCAAAACAGATACGAAGCAGGATGAAGACATATCAAAATGAAATAGTTCCATCTGACCTATCACAACTAGAGGGTTGACTACTGCTTTGGGATGATTCATCATATAGAATCTCATCGTTGCTTGTTGTTGAACATGTGCTCGGCTGTTGGATGCCGACGAATTAGCTTGGGACACTTGTCCACGTCCTCTAGCTCCACTCGAAATATATTTCCTCTGATGGCTTTGCTGACTCTGCCTCGGGGGTTGAGTTACCATTGTGTTTCCAACTGGACAATCCCTTGCTAGATGTCCTACCTGTCTATGCCAATGACATGTTCTATTATCTTGATATGGTCTAAAAGGTCCAGTTGTTGATGTTGATGCAGTACTGGGGGATCCATTTGGAGGAAAACTACGACCCCTACCCCTACTTGACGTCCATTGCGTCTGGGTATTGAACCTTGGTGGTGATGTTGGTGCAGAAAACCTCAATTTCTTAAAACTCTCAGACCTTTGACCTTGGAACTGAGTATATACCTTCTTACTCTTAGTCTGAAACTTCTCAATCACCGACCTTTCTATCCATCTCACGGACTCCACAAAGGTGGCGAACCTCTCCCTATTCTCTAAAGCAGACACAGGAGTAGTCAATTCAACGTTCAACCACTTCTTAAAATGTCGAATTCTCTCTTCATCAGTAGCTGCCATATGCAGACAGAACTGCAAAAGCTCCATGAACTTAGCTTCATACTCGCTAATGTTCATTGGTCCTTGCCTTAAACTCTCAAACTAAGAGATCTTCTCGTCTAGAAATGTCTTGGGGAAATATCTACTGATGAATTCTCGTCAGAATACTTCCCATCCGATCTCAACACCTGGCCTCTTATCCTCTTATATTATCCACCAGTGGCCAGCACTCCCTTTTATAAGGTACACTACATGCCTCACCTTCTCTGCTTCTGGGATATTGAGGATTCTAAAGGCCTTCTCCAACTCAGTCAACCACAAGTCAGCATCTACTGAGTCAGTTGTACCAGCATAATCTGTGGCTCCAACCCGACGAAGTCATGCGAAAGTCTTTCCGACTCCCTATCCTTTATGGTGAGCTGGTGCCCTAGGTGTAGGTGGTGGCATCCTATCCACCATATGTGTCATGGTCGCCATGAACTGCCCAAACAGATCATGGAAAGATGGGTTTTCCAGTGCAGCCTGGTTAAGCTGGGGATGTTGAGGTACTGGTTTCTCCCTATCCTGATCCCTTGCACCTCTTCCTGGTGTAGCAATGCTGCTCTCAGCAGCATGTTCTTCATGTGATCCAGACATCTTTAAGGTCTTCTTCTCCTATATGAGAAGAAGACACTATCATATAAACTAGAAGACACTAGAACAAACTCAATAACCTTAATCCTATGTCTCTATAGACTCAGCGAACCTAGAGCTCTGATACCACTAATTGTGGCGATCCGTCCGAACAAAACGTTATTAACTGAGCGGAAGCGATCATTAACAGTGGATTACTGAAATCACTAAAAAATAAAACCATTTACAAAGAGATCCAAACACAGGAAAACTCTTTTATCAAGAACCAATGTATTTTATTTACATCCTGGTTCATAATTACATATCATGTACCATCCCTTCTCGAGGATTACAAGCATCAACTGCTCTGTTAAAACTATACACATGTAGTATAAGAACCTCGAGGCTTCAAGCCAAAATCTCAGATCGATTAATTAAAGTACTAACTACTAACTCCGAGGACCTGAGAGTATAGAGACGATACATAGGACTCTCAATACAAAACATGACAGCCAGTGCCTCCTCCTTGGATATCATTGTTATCCCTATTGTTGCTTCTGTCCTTCTCCTACTGTATGGTTTCTACCTCGTCGTCCTCGTCCACCTAAAAAGGTTGGATCCCACGGGGGTGAGATAATTGAAATTGTCCCAGCGAGAGATATAACTCTCTGCCAGAAACATTATTATTGTAGTTTAATAGAATAAAACTGAGTAGAGGAATCAAATATATTCAACAGTAGATAAATCAATGTCTAAACATATTAGAGCAATATTCTTATTCAAAGCATTTTAGTTATAACTTGGTAAAGCAGCATGTCACTTATCCAATAAGGAATTGAAGAACATGTATAACATTTATCCATCTAGGACATGCAATGCAAGGTAACATCAACCAATGATTCTCGTATTTCAACCTTAAGTAAATATGCTACACGACTGATTACGTTTTACAATCATACTTAATCCCTGAGGAGATGAGGTATACCACTCATACTCCAACCGACCATTGCGAAATCGAATTCAGTACCATACATAGGTTAAGGAAGAGCCGGATTTCCATAACCTCCCTTATTTCGGTCAGTATGAGGTCTTATGCAGGACATCTTGTGTCTCTGCAAAATAGCTTTCCAGGGTATACTGGTAACTTTGCTATAGAGTTATAGCTCGTAGCATATACTCTCTTCAGGATATGGCCCTTAGCCAACTCCTGGTATCATGGAGTTATGGCCCATAGCCATACTCTTATTGGGATATGGTCCATAATCATTCTTGTGCATAGGATATGGCACACACCTATGAGGCGTAAGGATATTTTTGCCCATTACTCCCACATATTCAAAAATATGCATTCCAGAAATTCCCATAGGAAAACTTGTTTCTCCGTCACCAATTACTAACGATGATGGATCTATGGTCAGGGATCTACATGATAAGATTTCACTTGATTAATTAAGTGTATTACATCTTCTTTTAGCATCAAACAAGTTTCCAAACGTCCACTATTATGACAAAAGCTACAAAGAATGTGTAATACTTCTATCAAGTACTTTTCAAAACTTTACAAAACATTGGAATCTCAATCCATTATCTCATCATGGGCATTCTCATCACTTAACATCTCATCATCATGATTATGAAATATGGGTATTCAAATCCTTAGTTCATCAAAGAACTCTTGTTACCACTTATCAGGTAACTAATACCTTCAGGTCATCTGACCAAGGTAAACATGATACTTGCAATACAGGCATCTCACATGGCTCTCAAAGTCCATTAATCTCTTATCACCTCTTATTAGGCAACAAGGCATATTATGGTTCACAAGGCCCATAAAACAATTTCAATAGTAAAACATCATAGCTCATACCTGGATTTGTCCAACATCTCAAGATACCTGCATGGTTAATACACATGATAATAATTATATCAATTATATATCAGAACCATGCAATGTAATGATAGCATCACTATTCCCTCATTAGGGTTAGGGTTTACCAAATCATGTTAATTAGGGATACTCATCCTATTATCCACAATTAGGGTTATGGTTTATCATCATATTGCTCAAGATTAGGGTTTCATGCACTATAACCCAAAATTAGGGTTTCACATACCTTCACCCTATATTAGGGTTAGGGTTTCATATAACATTAGATAGCATCACCCTGGATTAGGGTTTCACATGGCATCAGAAGCATCACCCTAGATTAAGGTTTATCACATCATTATCTTGAATTAAGGTTCCATATAACCTTTCCCCAAATTAGGGTTTCATGTAGCTTTACCCGAAGTTAGGGTTTCATTATATTACCCTGAATGGGGATTTCTCACATCATTCACCCTAGATTAGGGTTACACCATTACCCTAGATTAGGGTTACACCTAATATTGCCCTAAATTAGGGTTAGGGCTCATCAACCTTCTCGATTAAGGTTTCATAATCTCTGTATCAAGGATCGTACCCTAATTACATATTTTATTCATGTTGAGAGTGTTGAGGTTTAACCACTACATGTTTATTATGCATGTATGAATTCCTCTCTCTCTGATCCTCTCTTGGATGTTGATTACTTCAATCTTGATTATATTAGGTCAACCCTTCATTCAAGTACACACATTTAGGGTTAGCATGGTGTGTTGAGATATTGCTTCCATAAACATCAAAGGTTAACCACTCAAAAGGTACTAATCACTTAAGTACCTTAAAGGTACAACCATTGTAATTATCATCATTAACAATCATAGAGTTGATTGATCTTTCATATCTTTGAGGCTATTAGGTCTCCAAACGATTTTGATTCTTTTGAACCTTCAAATGATTTTGACCTTCTTGATCTTCAAACGGTTTTGAAACTGTTTGCCCACCTTAGGGTTGAGACCATTTGACCTTAAATGGTTTTGAAACCATTTGGTGCTTTCAACCTTTGAAACTATTTGATCAAATTAACCTTGAGACTGAATGAACAACCCATCATTGAAGCCGATTGAACATCAAACGGTTTTGAGACCGTTTGCCTTCCAAACGGTCTGAAGACCATTTGATCCCAAACGGTCTCAACTGTTTGGACTCAAACATTCTCAAGACCGTTTGGTCCAAACCACCTTGAAACCGAATGGATCAATTAGGGTTTCTTAATCAATCGATTTAGGGTTTCCACTCATTCAACCATCCAACATTAAGGCCATTGAAAATAGATCAACTTGTAACCCTTGGATCTCCATACATCCATGACTCCTCTTGACATCAAACGGTCTTGAGACCGCTTGACCTCAAACGGTCTTCGGACAATTTTCCCTCAAACGGTCTTGAGACCGTTTGAGCCATTCAACTTAGAAATCAACTTAATCAATTTAGGGTTTCAACTATTCAATCCGATTAGGGTTTGTAATTAATGGATCATCCATTCTTGAAACAATTATAATTAGATCAATTGGAACCATTGGATCTTCAATCATCCACATCAGCAATTGACCTCTAATGGTCTTGAGACCGTTTAACCTCAAACTGTCTTGAGACCGTTTGCCCTCAAACAGTCTTGAGACCGTTTGGTCATCAAAGTTGAAACCATTTGCACATGATCTTTATTGAGGTGTGTGCTAAGATGATATCATCATCTTCAAGCTACAAACCTTCAAAATCTCCTATGATTCTTATGGTGATTTCATCAACTAATCAATTGGAATTTCAGGAAAGAAGAAAGAATCAACATCTGATAAAGAAGGAAAAAATCAATAATAACATTTAAGGGTTCAAGTTATATAACCCACCTTCAAAGTTTAATCCAAGCTTCAAGATTCACGTCCTCAATGGTGAATGAAGCTTTCTCAACTGTCCAAGGTCTGTTCTCAAGTCTTTGAGTGAAAAGATTGGCTAAGGTTGAAGATTGAATGGAGAAAAGAAGAAAATAAGCATTGAATTTCGATTTCCACCATGAAATCAGGTTGAAGATGATTAAGGAGCTCACCTACATGTTGGGGTACGTCCTCCTATTGCTCCTAAGCTCCCTTGTGCACGGCCAAATCAAGGAAAGAAAGAAGATCTAGTCAAAAAAGAGTCTTTCATGTGGGTGAAAATTGGGATATATGTAAGGGAATTTCAAGAGACAGAAAGTGTTATAAAAATCCTTCAATTCCTTAAATTGGTGCCACTTATCCCCATCACTTCCTTGCATACGAATCCATCATCCTTAACTTAAAAACCCTCTTCTTTATCCATGAATTAAAGAAAACAAATTAAGCACCTTAATTAATATAATAATAATATCCAAAAATGAGTGGATATTACTTTTTCTTTAACTAATGTGAGTGGGCTCTCCACTCACTTTAGATATATCGGTGCCATTGCAAGGCACAAGGACATCCATACTTATACAAATTCAACCATCTCATTTTTGGTTGAAGGGAACTTCCATTAATATATTTATTTTTGCATTAAATTGAATTAGGGTTTCAATTATGCTTAAATCTTGATTATTTTAATATCAAGATTCTCTCTCCTCCAAAGAGATTCAAATGAGACGCCCCTCTGATTTTCCTGTCTCTAATTGATACCAAGAAACATTAGGGACTCACTAAAAGTGGTATTTTGCAAAGTGAACCCTAAGTTTTGGGTAAATTGCACATTTTACCGAAACTAGGTTTTAATGCACAAACATTGCTTAATAAGCTCTTTCTTGGTGCTCAGACTTTCACAAACCATACCTCAGCATCATTTTCATTCTTATGATGCTTTAACACTTGAGGAACATTTTATCATATGACATTTGCAATTCAACCCCTCAGCTTGGGTAATTTGCACTTTAGTCCAAAACGGGCAAAACATTGTTTTCAACATTATTCAAAAGGGACTAAAATTGAAACATAAGCTCCTCTTGAGCCTTAATTAATTTTCAAAAGATAAAAGAAATCATATAATTATATTTCTTAAACAAAACATCTAGGGTTAAACATAACCGAGGTCAGGGATGTTACAAGCTGGATGCACTGTCAGACGCCCATCTCACAGGGTGAGACCCCAAACGGTCGTCTCAAGGGTTGAAATGGGCGTTTGGGATAGCTAGACTGATTCAAATTGAAATTTTCTATGAGTTGAACTAACCGGTTCAACTCGGCTCACCAGACAACCATATGTACGCGTTGTTCGAATAAATTTTTATTAACTAAGCGAAAGCAATCACTAAGCAGCGGATTACCAAAAATCACTAAAAAATTAAAACCATTTTACTAAGAGGTGCACACATAGGAAAACTCTTTCATAAAGAACTGGAGTAACTTAATTACATACTGGTTCACAAGTACATGTCCTATGTCATCCTTTTCTGAGGATTACATGCATCAGCTGCTCTGTTAAACTAAACACAGGAAGTATGAAATCTCGAGGCACTAAGCCAAAATATCGAAAGCATTAACTACTACTCCGAGGACCTGAGAGTACAGAGACGACACATAGGACTCTATGTACATCTATACAAGACATATCAGCCAGTGTCTCCACCTGAGAATTCACTGTTGTTCCTGCTGTTGCTGTTGTTGTTCTCCACCTATTGAAGGATTCCTGCCTCCTCATCCACGTCCACCTAAAAATGTGGTTCCCACGGGGGTGAGACAATTGTAAAATTGCCCCAGTGAGAGATATAATTCTCTACCAGAAACATTATTATTGTAGATTAATAAGATAAGTCTAATTGCTTAACAATAGTTAATTCATTTTTTAACAGAATAGGACATTATTCTTGTCTAAAACATTGTAGGTGTAACCTAATAGAGCATCATATCACTTATCCCATAAGGAATGTGAAGAACATGTATAACATTTATCTATTACACTAAGGAGGATAATATCAATTGAATGTTTCTCGTATTTCAACTTTATGCAAATACACTACACAGCTGAATATATTTTACACATAATGTGTTAGATTGCAATTAACTTGCCAGAGTATGTTGACACTTTCATTATAGAGTTATAGTCGCAGCATATACTCTCTTCAGGCTTAGAACACATACCTAATGCATGTGATTGTTTTGTGGAGTCATGGCCTATAGCCATACTCATCTAACAAAGTATTGGGATCTTAATCCCTCATCTCATCAAACACAATTCCATTTCTTAACAAGTTCATCATCATGATTATAGAATATGAGTATTCAAACCCTTAATTCAACATAGATTACTTGTTACCACATAACATGTAACTTAACACCTTCATGTCATTTAACCAAGGTAAGCATGATTCTTACTACACAAGCATTCCACATAACACACAAAGCTTAATTCATCTCTTGTTACCTCTTAGTAGACAACAAGGCATTTTATAACTTATGAAGCCCATAAACAATTTCAATAACTAAAACATCATATGGTACACATTGCTCATTAATTTCAGATTTCCTCTCACTAAGAAACCAAACATGTAAAGGCTTATAAGATCTATAAAACATTTTCAATATAAGAGCATCATAGCTCATACATGGCTATGCTTATCATCTCAACATACCTGCATGATTAGTTCTCATGATAACAGTTATAATGCTTTCATATCAGCACCATGCAACACAAAGTTATACCTCTATTCCCATTTTAGGGTTAGGATTCCCCTTACATATTATCACCCTCCATTAGGGTTTGTTCTTAAGATCATGTTATTAATGATCAAACCTTAACTTATTTCTCCACACAACTAGGAGCCAACATTGATAACATAAGTATTCCATCATACTTATTTATTCTCATCATTCATCATTAAATGGATTATCAACACAAAGTATGAGTTTCTCTCTCATCTTTACCAGAATATGATTGCATCATAGTCTATTGATTTGGATTAACCTTTTCATAAGGCACATTAGCCTACACTTATCAAAGTGCATTACATCTGAATGTAACAACTGACATGACACACTTCATGTGTCACTCATCCAATTATATTTGATTTAAAATACATTAAGGTATATCACACTTGAGGTGTTGGATGTGATATCTATCATATTTTGATGTATCACTTCCCTCATCACCATTATCTTAATTGAGTTCATCCACTTAGGTTGTATTAGGGTATTTCCCATCCTAATACTTTATACACCAGTTCATCACATTTATCATGTAATGTATTGGTCACAAGTCACTGTATTTAGAAAGAAAAACCATTGCTATTGATATGGGCTCACCTTTGAGTTAGGAACTATTGATATAATGATATCCACTATCAACCTCTTTAGATGTTACACTTGTCAATATATTAATCACTATTCCATTATTAGGAATAGGATATTCCATATTTATAAATTAAGGCTCACATAGCATCTCCCACAAATATGGGTTTCACATAACATCACTCTACTTTAGAGTTTCACATAACATCCTCATATATCAGGGTTTCACATAACATTACCCTACATTAGGGTTTTCACTTGACATCACCCTTAATTAGGGTTTCACATATCACACCCTTGATTAGGGTTTCATCAACCTTCTCAATTAAGGTTTCATGATCTTTTTACAAAGGAACATACCCTGATTACTTATTATGTTCATGTTGAAAGTGTTGAGGTTTAATTATTACATGATTGTCACTCATGTAGGGGTTCCTCTTTCTCTCATCCTCTCTAGGATGTTAATTACTTCAATATTAATTAGATTAGGTCCAATCAACTTGAATGAAGGGTTGTCACAACATATTAAATCATTGCTTTCATAAGCATCAAGAGTTAACCACTCAACAAGGTACTAATTACCCTAGTACCTCAAAGGTACCACCATTGTAATCACCTTTGATTTACATCATTAATAATCAATTAGTTAATTGACCTTTAGTCACCTTAGGTGTTCAAATGGTTTGACCAATTTAACCTCAAATATTCTTGGTCACTTAGACCCCAAACGGTCTTAGTCACTCATACATTGAATGGTTTGAAATTGTTTAAGCAAAACCATAATGAAACCGTATGGACATTTCTTACTTGAAACCACTTGGGTCTCCAAACGGTTTGAGATCATTTGGTCTCAAACGGTCTTGAGACTGTTTGGACCCAAACTGTCTTGAGACCGTTTGGACTCAAACGGTCTTAAGACCGTTTGGTCCAAACCCTCTCAAAACCGAATGGACCAACAAGGTCTTTCAACACTTATCAATTCAGGGTTTCAATCATTAAACCCTCTATCAATTGAACTATTGATTTGTTCTTCAATTGAATCATTGAATCACCCTTCAATTGGACCTTCAATTAAGGTTTTGAACCCAAATGAACTAGGGTTTATAATCAAGACACCATCAATTAGGGTATTAAAATCGAAGAACCATCAATGATTGACATTGTGGAATTAATTCAATTGAAATCATTGGATCATCATCAAACCATGACATGACCTGGCCTCAAACGGTCTTGAGGTCATTTGAATCATTGAATCGGTCATCAATTGAGCTATTGATTATATTTCAATTTGATATCACTGGATCTTCAACCATCCAATCATACACCACCATAGACCTCTAAACGGTCTTGGTTGACCTCCAAACGGTCTTGAGACCATTTGGGTGACCTACAAACGGTCATGAGACTATTTGGGCTAGTCAACCCAAAATTTAATTCAATTACTTAAGGATTCAATACTCAACCCGATTAGGGTTTGCATTTAAGGAATCGTTCACAATAGAAACCATCAAGATCAAACCAATTGTAACCATTGGATCAATATCCAAGTACAACAGCATATTTCCTCAAATGGTCAACCATTTCAAATGGTCAACCACTCCAAACGGTTTGGAACCCAAACCTCCAAATGGTTTGCAAACCGTTTGGTCACCAAACGGTTTGATGAAACCATTTGGACCAAATGTTGTAACCGCTTGCAATAGATATTTGTGGAGGTGCGTGCTTATGATGATGTCATCATCATAAAGCTATAAAACCACGAAGCTTGCTGTGATTTTCATGGTGATTGCATCAATCAACCAAATAAAATTTCAAAAACAAAGAAAGAATCAACAATTGATGAAGATATGGAATCAATAACAAAGTTCAAGGGTTCAAGTTATATAACCCACCTTCAATTGAGCTTCAAAGCTTGGAGCTTCACGTCAACAATGGTGGAATTAGATTTTTCAACCCTCCCAAGGCTCATCCTCAAGCTTTGGAGTGAAAAGATTGGCTAGGATTGAAGATGGAGTGAAATAGAGAAGAAATCATGCATTGTTTTGTGATTTCCACCATGAATTCAAGGTGAAAGAAGGTCAAGAAGCTTACCAATAGGTTGGGGGTCGTCCTCCTTTTGCTCCAAGCTCACTTGGTCGTTTTTGCAAGCAATAAGTGAAAGTGGATTCGAAATTATCCCTTCACCTCATAGATTAAGGAGCTTATATATGAATTTTATTGAAAATTCATTTAAGAGAGAGAAAGTAGGAATTATCTCCTCAACTTTCTTGCCATATGCCCCCTTCTCTTCCTTCAGGACGAGGCTATCCTCTTTTCCTCTTATTCCTCTCAATTATCCACGATTTAAAGGAAAACAAACTCAGCACCTTAAATCATATTATAATAATATCCATAAGTGAGTGGATATTTCTTTTTCTTTTCTTCATGTGAGTGGGTTCTCCACTCACGTAGATATTTCCTTTGCCTTTGCAAGTAACAAGGATGTCCACACATAACCAAACTAAACCATTATAGTTTTTCTTGAAGGGCAATCCAATTAATGTAATTATTTTTGCATTAAATTGAATTAGGGTTTCAATTATGCTTAAATCTTGATTATTTTAATATCAAGATTCTCTCTCCTTCAAAATGATTCAAATGAGGCGCCCCTCTCAAATTATTTTCTCTACATGATGCCAAGAATAATGAAGGACCCTATAAAAGTGATATTTTGCATATTGAACCCAAGATTTTGGGTAAATTGCACATTACACCAAAACTAGGTTTTAATGCATAAACATTGCTCAACAGGTTCTTTGTTGTCATTTAGGCTTGTAGAAGCCATACTACTACATCATACTCATTACCATGATGCTTCAACACATAAGGAACATTGTATCATGTACAATTTGCAAGTTAACCCCTCAACTTGGGTAATTTGCACTTTAGTCCAAAACTAACAAAATATTGTTTCAACATTATTAAAAAAGGACTAAAATTGAAATATAAGTTCCTCTTGAGCCTTAATTACTTTTAGAGAGATAAGAGAGGGCATATAATCAACTTCATTAAGCAAAACATCTAGGTTTAAGCATAACCCAGGTCAGGGATGTTACAAATTATAAACCCCTAACAAGGATTTTGTCCCCGAAATCCCAGATAACATAAGATTGTTGTCACTCATGTCATAAAATCTCTAATTATCACCTCAATGTAATAAAGATACCATAGATCTTTAAATCACACAAATTTCTTCCACACAGAGTTATTCTAAGGAAATATTTTCAACTTGATAAAGTTTTCCACCATAATTACACTTGTTCCTTCCATTAGTTCAACCTTATCAATGTTTATGTTTATGCAGAGCATAAACCCCTAACATATGATGTTCATATTATTTTTTGTAACTAGATTGATTTCTCAGTTGGCTAATATAGATAACCATCATAAATACCTTACTTTGGTATTCATCATATGTATTGAGAACACATCTCATCTTTATCATATTTGATTTCTTGTTGTTACCACCAAGGGTACGCATACACAAGGTATTTCTTTTATTTTAGGACATTGTTTGTCCCATATATCATTATCTTGGAACCAAAGTCCAAAGCAAGCTGATACTTTTCTAAGTATCCATCAACAAATTATTTCAAATCCATATACATTAAATGTCATAATACTTACTTAATTGTCATGTTAATGAAAGGAGAAACATAAAGTATCATACTCCTATCATTGCCCAAGGTTGTTCATCAAAGGGGAAACATATATATATTTAACAGAGGTAATCTACTCAGCAATCCTTTATTTGTTTGGGAAAGTTCACTTAGCACTTCCTATGAAATTGGGAAAGTTCACTTAGCATTTCCCTATGTAATTAGGAAAGTTCACTTAGCACTTCCTTTTGTAATTAGGAAAGTTCACTTAGCACTTCCTTATGTAATTAGGAAAGTTCACTTAGCACTTCCTTTTGTAATTAGGAAAGTTCACTTAAAACTTCCTTATGTAATTAGGAAAGTTCACTTAGCACTTCCTATGTAATTGGGAAAATTCACTTAGCACTTCCCTATGTAATTAGGAAAGTTCACTTAGAACTTCCTTTTGTAATTAGGAAAGTTCACTTAGCGCTTCCTTTTGTAATTAGGAAAGTTCACTTAGCACTTCCTTATGTAATTAGGAAAGTTCACTTATCACTTCCTATGTAATTGGGAAAGTTCACTTAGCACTTCCCTATGTAATTAGGAAAGTTCACTTAGCACTTACTATGTAATTGGGAAAGTTCACTTAGCACTTCCTATGTAATTAGGAAAGTTCACTTAGCACTTCCTATGTAATTTGGAAAGTTCACTTAGCACTTCCCTATGTAATTGGGAAAGTTCACTTAGCACTTCCTATGTAATTGGGAAAGTTCACTTAGCACTTCCTATGTAATTGGGAAAGTTCACTTAGCACTTCCCTATGTAATTGGGAAAGTTCACTTAGCATTTCCTATGTTATTTCATTATACTCACTAGATTGTTTCAGAATGACTACTTGATCAGAGTAATCAGAAAGATAACAATCTAAGAGTTTCATACTTGCCTTATCTCAAATAATCATATACCTAGCCAGGGTATACAAGTATTGAGATTAGGTAGTATGTACTTTATTTGCTATCATATTCCTCACTTTTCATATCATTATACACACATGATTTTTCATTCTTGAATTTTCTTCAGGCATCACTTCTATATCTCATCTTTTAACACACAGATAAGGGAGATTATAAAGCATTTTAAGGAACACTGAGTAAGATATAAGTTCTCATCTCCCTTGTGTTCCCTATAGGACTAGTTAGAGGGAGTTCAAAAACAACTACTTTCTTTTTTTTATCACATAGAATCATGAAATGAAATATCAGAATGAATCTATTTCATCTGACCTATCACAACCCGAGGTTTGACTATTGCATCAGATTGATTCATTGCATAGAACCTCACAGTTGCTTGTTGTTGCTTTTGCCTTTACTTAGTGGCTACTGCCCTAGTGCATTAGGCATTTATTGCACTGGTGGCACCAAAACTTTGGATTTTCATAACAACTAGGAAAATGTCTCTAAAAATATAGAGATCTTACCTTAAATCTCAGCTTATTTCCCCTCCTTGGGCACTACCATCACAGATGTACTATCTGTCTAAACTTATGGCAGAGTCTACTTTCTCTCCATATGTTAATCATTCCCACATTTCCTCTGTTCCAACATGACTATGTCATTCAGGAACCCTTTATAAGCCCAAAGTTTCCACATTAAGGACTGGTAACCTAGGTTGTAATGCTAGTATCTAGTCTTCTATACGCATTACTATTGTCCTAACCTGCCCTTCAAGAGCATAAACATAGGATTCTCTATCTTGATCAGGTCAAGATGGAAATTCTCAGGCACTTGTTCTTCTCTTGCCTAATCCCTTGTACCCTCTCCTAGTGCAACAACATTGCCCTTAGCAATGTGTTCCTCGTGTTCCCCAGTCACTTATAAACTTTACCCTTTACTCTGCATAAGCAAAAGTCACTATAGGGTATACTATAGAACACTAACAGAGACTCAACACCTTAGTCCTATGTCTCTGTAGACTCAGCGAACCTAGATCTCTGATACCACTAAATTCTGACGCATCATTCGAATAAATCGTTATTAACTAAGCGGAATTGATCACTAAGTAGCGAATTACCAAAAATCACTAAAAAATTAAAACCATTTTACCAAGAAGTCCACACAAAGGGGGCTTCCACCTAGGGCTTCCGCTCTGCGGTTGGCGATCCGGAGGCGATGCTTCCTGGGGGGACGGACGACATTCGGACCATCCAGGGGCCGATGTCTTCCTCCCCATGGTACCTCTGACAACCTACTTTCTTCCCTCTCTCCTCCCTTCTCTTCCTGATCTCACCTGTGAGGCTTTCCCAGTGGGATCCTGGAGTAGAGAGAAGACCGTGGTGAAGGCATCTATCTTGTGTGCAACACCAAAAGAGAGGCAGTGGATGTTTGGGGCTCCGTCTTTGATCGTCCTCCCTTACCTCTCTTTAGATCTGTGGGTGGTACATCTCCTACATGAAAAGGGGCAGATATGAAGGCAGGGCACGGACAGGTGGAGCACGATGAGGCTTGGAATTTGGTTAAAAGAGGCAGCATCAGTCTTCGACTATCCATTCGGTTCAAGAGTGACCGGTGGAGGGAGTCGTCCCCAACCTGATTACCCTTCGGGTGGTTCCCCTGCTTCTGGCGGTGCCCCCCTTCTGTCCTCTCTTCTTTCTCTCGTAATCTGGTGGATGGCAACCATAGACCTTTACAGGTGCTCACGTAGAGGTGAGTCTCTCGTCCTGCTGCGGCGGTTAGGTCTGAGCGATGCCCTCCTCTGGGCGACACCTTGGATGGCGGATTCTTCTCCGATGTCAGGCTCGTCTAGTTGAGGCTTCTCTGCATCCGCAGTTTGGGTCTCGCTCAAGCCTTCCGGCGCATGTGTGCAGGTACACTTGCTAGGTGTTTGAGGAAATGAGGATGCAGCCTAGTTCTCGTTGTCTGTAAGATTCGCTGAGGCATCTCTGTGCAAGTAGTAGACCATGGGTGATACCTCGACGCCAAGTATCCTCGGTAGTATCGGGGTGTGACGTGAGCTCCATTGCGTCTCACGGTCACCCTGCGTTTAGGGTTCCTCGTGAGGTGCTGCTTCGACGTTGAGCCCACTCGGAAGCACCGAGATGGTATTGTTGCGCTCCAGCGTTACCACTGCCATCTTGCGTCTATGGGTTTCCAGTTGACTTATTCTTTGGAGTTCGATGAAATCATGGTCGTACATAGGCCGATCTCGCCGTTGGCCTGCTAAGTTCCACTTGATCGACAATTTGCTCTGACCAATTAGTTGATGAGTTGCCATGGATGACGATGGACTAGGGTTACTTCCAGTCTATCTTGTGACCGGGATTCTGGTTCTATTAGTTTGTTGAGTTCACCAGACACTAATTGGTGATGTTCGGTGCTTTGTCTCAACCCTTGTATTCCTTCCGACCACTAATTTCATAGGATGATCATATTACTATGTGCGAAGGAGAGATATGATGGTTGGATTGATCATTGCTCTAGTCATCAGTCTGCGTTTGGAGTCTTCTACGAGATGATGGTATGACAGGATAGACACTGCGACTTGCAGCTATTTGAGACAGATAAAATTCCAATTCTGAAGTGCGGCCTTGCTTGGTGCGTAGATAGATGTTGGGTGTCCTTCGTCTTCCTTCTGTGCCTGCACAATTTGTGGGTGGTCTTCATTGTCATTGTAGCTCCTCAGTTGTATAGACCGATGGATAGTCAGTCTCTTGTTTATGTATTTTCTGGGACGTTTTCTTCTGGTTTGTAGTTTTTTTCTATTTAGAGATCTTATGTTTAAGACCGATTTAATCTGGTCTTTTGTTTTCTTTCTGTAATCTTGCAAAGGGTTAGGGGGTTCGTCTTTTTGTACCGAAAGTTTTGGAATTTTAATAGCAACAGAGTTTTTCTCCGACCAAACAAAAAAGAAGTCCACACAAAGGAAAACTCTTTCATAAAGAACGGGAGTAACTTAATTACATACTGGTTCACAAGTACATGTCCTATATCATCTTCTTCTGAGGATTACATGCATCAACTGCTCTATTAAACTAAACACATGCAGTATGAAATCTCGAAAGCATTAACTACTACTCCGAGGACCTGAGAGTACAGAGACGACACATAGGACTCTATTTACATCTATACAAGACATATCAGCCAGTGCCTCCACCTGAGATTTCACTGTTGGTCCTACTACTGCTGTTGTTGTTCTCCACCTATTCAAGGATTCCTGCCTCCTCATCCATGTCCACCTAAAAATATGGTTCCCACGGGGGTGAGACAATTGTAAAATTGCCCCAGCGAGAGATATAACTCTCCACCAGAAACATTATTATTGCTGATTAATAAGATAAGTCTGAACAGAGGAATCATAATTGCTTAACAGCAGTTAATTCATTGTTTAATAGAATAGGACATTACTCTTGTCTAAAACATTGCAGGTGTAACATGATAGAACATCATATCACTTATCCCATAAGGAATGTGAAGAACATGTATAACATTTATCTGTTACACTAAGTAGGATAATATCAACTAATGTTTCTCGTATTTCAACTTTATGCAAATACACTACACAGCTGAATATATTTTACACATCATGTGTCAGATTGCAATTACCTTGCCAGAGTATGTTGACATCTTCATTATAGAGTTATAGCCGCATCATATACTCTCTTCAGGCTTAGAACACATAGCTAATGCTTGGGATTGTTTTGTGGAGTCATGGCCTATAGCCATACTCTTCTAACAAAGTATTGGGATCTTAATCCCTCATCTCATCAAACACATTTCCATTTCTTAACAAGTTCATCATCATGATTATAGAATATGGGTATTCAAACCCTTAATTCAACATAGACTACTTGTTACCACATAACAGGTAACTTAATACCTTCAGGTCATTTAACCAAGGTAAGCATGATTCTTACTACACAAGCATTCCACATAACACACAAAGCTTAATTCATCTCTTGTTACCTCTTAGTAGACAACAAGGCATTTTATAACTTATGAAGCCCATAAACAATTTCAGTAATTAAAACATCATATGGTACACAGGGCTCATTAATTTTAGATTTCCTCTCACTAAGCAACCAAACATGTAAAGGCTTATAAGACCTATACAACATTTTCAATATAAGAGAATCATAGCTATACCTGGCTATGCTTATCATCTCAACATACATGCATGATTAGTTCTCGTGATAACAGTTATAATGCTTTCATATCAGCACCATGCAACTCAAAGTAATACCTCTATTCCCATTTTAGGGTTAGGATTCCCCTTACATATTATCACCCTCCATTAGGGTTTTACTTGACATCACCCTTAATTAGGGTTTCACATATCACACCTTTGATTAGGGTTTCATCAACCTTCTCAATTAAGGTTTCATGATCTCTTTACAGAGGACCATACCCTGATTACTTATTATGTTCATGTTGAAAGTGTTGAGGTTTAATTATTACATGATTGTCACTCATATAGGGGTTCCTCTTTCTCTCATCCTCTCTAGGATGTCAATTACTTCAATCTTAATTAGATTAGGTCCAATCAACTTGAATGAAGGGTTGTCACAACATATTAAATCATTGCTTTCATAAGCATCAAGAGTTAACCACTCAACATGGTACTAATTACCCTAATACCTCAAAGGTACCACCATTGTAATCACCTTTGATTTACATCATTAATAATCAATTAGTTAATTGACCTTTAGTCACCTTAGCTGTTCAAATGGTTTGACTAATTTAACCTCAAATATTCTTGGTCACTTAGACCCCAAACGGTCTTAGTCACTCAGACATTGAATGGTTTGAAATCGTTTAAGAAAAACCATAATGAAACCGTATGGACATTTCTTACTTGAAACCACTTGGGTCTCCAAACAATTTGAGACCGTTTGGTCTCAAACGGTCTTGAGACCGTTTGGACCCAAATGGTCTTAAGACCATTTGGTCCAAACCCTCTCAAAACCGAATGGACCAACAAGGTCTTTCAACACTTATCAATTCAGGGTTTCAATCATTAAACCCTCTATCAATTAAACTACTGATTTGTTCTTCAATTGAATCATTGAATCACCCTTCAATTGGACCTTCAATTAGGGTTTTTAACCCAAATAAACTAGGGTTTATAATCAAGACACCATCAATTAGGGTATTGAAATCGAAGAACCATCAATGATTGACATTGTGGAATTAATTCAATTGAAATCATTGGATCATCATCAAACCATGACATGACCTGACCTCAAATGGTCATGAGGTCATTTGGATGGCCTCCAAATGGTCTTGAGACCATTTGACCCATCCCATCATTGAAATTTGTAAAATTCAATTAGGGTTTGAATCATTGAATCGATCATCAATTGAGCTATTGATTATATTTTAGTTTGATATCACTGGATCTTCAACCATCCAATCATACACCACCATAGACCTCTAAACGGTCTTGGTTGACCTCCAAACGGTCTTGAGACCATTTTGGTGACCTCCAAATGGTCTTGAGACCGTTTGCGCTAGTCAACCCAAAATTTAATTCAATTACTTAAGGATTCAATACTCAACCTGATTAGGGTTTGCATTTAAGGAATCATTCACAATAGAAACCATCAAGATCAAATCAATTGTAACCATTGGATCAATAGCCAAGTACAATAGCATATTTCCTCAAACGGTCAAAAATTTCAAACGGTCAACCACTCCAAACGGTTTGGAACCCAAACCTCCAAACGGTTTGCAAACCGTTTGGTTGGTGAAACTGTTTGGAGCAAATGTTGTAACCGTTTGCAATAGATATTTGTGGAGGTGTGTGCTTATGATGATTTCATCATCATAAAGATATAAACCCACGAAGCTTGTTGTGATTTTCATGGTGACTGCATCAATCAACCAAATAAAATTTCAAAAACAAAGAAAGAATCAACAATTGATGAAGATATGGAATCAATAACAAAGTTCAAGGGTTCAAGTTATATAACCCACCTTCAATTGAGCTTGAAAGCTTGGAGCTTCACGTCAACAATGGTGGAAGAAGCTTTTTCAACCCTCCAAAGGCTCGTCCTCAAGCTTTGGAGTGAAAAGATTGGCTAGGATTGAAGATGGAGTGAAATAGAGAAGAAATCATGCATTGTTTTGTGATTTCCACCATGAACTCAAGGTGAAAGAAGGTCAAGAAGCTTACCAACAGGTTGGGGGTCGTCCTCCTATTGCTCCAAGATCACTTGGTCGTTTTTTCAAGCAATAAGTGAAAGTGGATTCGAAATTATCCCTTCACCTCATATGTAAAGGAGCTTATATATGAATTTTATTGAAAATTCATTTAAGAGAGAGAAAGTAGGAATTATCTCCTCAACTTTCTTGCCATATGCCCCCTTCTCTTCCTTAGGGACGAGGCTATCCTCTTTTCCTCTTATTCCTCTCAATTATCCACGATTTAAAGGAAAACAAACTAAGCACCTTAAATCATATTATAATAATATCCATAAGTGAGTGGATATTTCTTTTTCTTTTCTTAATGTGAGTGGGTTCTCCACTCACGTAGATATTTACTTTGCCTTTGCAAGGCACAAGGACGTCCACACATAACCAAACTCAACCATTATAGTTTTGATTGAAGGGCAATCCAATTAATGTAATTATTTTTGCATTAAATTGAATTAGGGTTTCAATTATGCTTAAATCTTGATTATTTTAATATCAAGATTCTCTCTCCTTCATAATGATTCAAATGAGGCGCCCCTCTCAAATTATTTTATCTACATGATGCCAAGAATCATGAGGGACCCTCTATAAGTGGTATTTTGCATATTGAACCCTATATTTTGGCTAAATTGCACATTACACCAAAACTAGGTTTTAATGCACAAACATTGCTCAATAGGTTCTTTCTTATCATTCAGGCTTGTAGAAGCCATACTGTTGAATCATACTCATTCCCATGATGCTTCAACACATGAAAAATATTTATATCATGTACAGTTTGCAAGTTAACCCCTCAACTTGGGTAATTTACACTTTAGTCCAAAACTAACAAAACATTATTTCAACATTATTCAAAAAGGACTAAAATTGAAATAGAAGTTCCTCCTGAGCCTTAATTACTTTTAGAGAGATAAAAGAGGGCATATAATCAACTTCATTAAGAAAAACATCTTGGTTTAAGCATAACCCAGGTCAGGGATGTTACAAATTATAAACCCCTAACAAGGATTCCGTCCCCGAAATCCCAGATAACAGAAGATAGTTGTCACTCATGTCATCAAGTCTCTAATTATCATCTCAATGTCATAAAGATACCATAGATCTTTAATCCACACAAAATTCTTCCACACATAGTTATTCTAAGGAAATATTTTCAACTTGATAAAGTTTTCAACCATAATTACACTTGTTCCTTCCATTAGTTCGACCTTATCAATGTTTATGTTTATGCAGAGCATAAACTCCTAACATATGATGTTCATATTATTTTGTATAACTAGATTGATTTCTCAGTTGGCTAATATAGATAACCAACATAAATACCTTACTTTGGTATTCATCATATGTATTGAGAACACATCTCATCTTTATCATATTCGATATCCTGTTGTTACCACCAAGGGTACACATACACAAGGTATTTCTTTTATTTTAGGACATTGTTTGTCCCATATATCATTATCCTGGAACCAAAGTCCAAAGCAAGTTGATACTTTTCTAAGTATCCATCAATGAATTATTTCAAATCCATATACATCAAATGTCATAATACTTACTTAATTGTCATGTTAATGAAAGGATAAACATAAAGTATCATACTCCTATCATTGCCTAAGGTTATTCATCAAAGGGGAAACATATATATATTTAACAGAGGTAATCTACTCAGCAATCCTTTATTTGTTTGGGAAAGTTCACTTAGCACTTCCTATGAAATTGGAAAAGTTCACTTAGCACTTCCCTATGTAATTAGGAAAGTTCACTTAGCACTTACTTTGTAATTAGGAAAGTTCACTTAGCACTTCCTTATGTAATTAGGAAAGTTCACTTAGCACTTCCTTTTGTAATTAGGAAAGTTCACTTAGAACTTCCTTATGTAAATAGGAAAGTTCACTTAGCACTTCCTATGTAATTGGGAAAGTTCAATTAGCACTTCCCTATGTAATTAGGAAAGTTCACTTAGCACTTCCTTTTGTAATTAGGAAAGTTCACTTAGCACTTCCTTTTGTAATTAGGAAAGTTCACTTAGCACTTCCTTATGTAATTAGGAAAGTTCACTTAGCACTTCCTATGTAATTGGGAAAGTTCACTTAGCACTTCCCTATGTAATTATGAAAGTTCACTTAGCACTTCCTATGTAATTGGGAAAGTTCACTTAGCACTTCCTATGTAATTAGGGAAGTTCACTTAGCACTTCCTATGTAATTGGGAAAGTTCACTTAGCACTTCCCTATGTAATTGGGAAAGTTCACTTAGCACTTCCTATGTAATTGGGAAAGTTCACTTAGCACTTCCTATGTAATTGGGAAAGTTCACTAAGCACTTCCCTATGTAATTGGGAAAGTTCACTTAGCATTTCCTATGTTCTTTCATTATACTCACTAGATTGTTTCAGAATGACTACTTGATCAGAGTAATCAGAAAGATAACAATCTAAGAGTTTCATACTTGCCTTATCTCAAATAATCATATACCTGGCCAGGGTATACAAGTATTGAGATTAGGTAGTAAGCACTTTATTTGCTATCATATTGCTCACTTTTCATATCATTATACACACAGGATTTTTCATTCTTGAATTTTCTTCAGGCATCACTTCTATATCTCATCTTTTAACACACAGATAAGGGAGATTATAAAGCATTTTAAGGAACACTGAGTAAGATGTAAGTTCTCATCTCCTTTGTGTCCCTATAGGACTAGTCAGAGGGAGTTCAAAAACAACTACTTTCTTATTTATTTTTTAACACATAGAATCATGAAATGAAATATCAGAATGAATCTATTTCATCTGACCTGTCACAACCCGAGGTTTGACTATTACATCAGATTGATTCATTGCATAGAACCTCGCAGTTTCTTGTTGTTGCTTTTGCCTTTACTTAGTGGCTACTGCCCTGGTGCATTAGGCATTTATTGCACTGGTGGCACCAAAACTTTGGATTTTCAGAACAACTAGGCAAATGTCTCTAAAATTATAAAGGTCTTACCTTAAATCTCAGCTTATTGCCCCTCCTTGGGCACTACCATCATAGATGTACTATCTGTCTAAACTTATGGCAGAGTCTACTTTCTCACCATATGTTAATCTTTCCCACATTTCCTCTGTTCCAACATAACTATGTCATTCAGGAACCCTTTATAAGACGAAAGTTTCCACATTAAGGACTGGTAACCTAGGTTGTAATGCTAGTATCCAGTCTTCTATATGCATTACTGGTGTCCTAACCTGCCCTTCAAGAGCATAAACATAGGATTCTCTATCCTGATCAGGTCAAGATGGAAATTCTCAGGCACTTGTTCTTCTCTTCCCTGATCCCTTGCACCCTCTCCTGGTGAAACAACATTGCCCTTAGCAATGTGTACCTCGTGTTCCCCAGTCACTTATAAACTTTACCCTTTACTCTACATAAGCAAAAGTCACTATAGGGTATACTGGAGAACACTAACACAGACTCAACACCTTAGTCCTATGTCTCTATAGACTCAGCGAACCTAGAGTTTTGATACCACTAAATTGTGACATATCGTTCGAATAAATCGTTATTAACTAACCAGAAGTGATCACTAAACAACGGATTACCAAAAATCACTAAAAAATTAAAACCATTTTACCAAGAGGTCCACACATAGGAAAAGCCATTCATAAAGAACCAGAGTAACTTAATTACATACTGGTTCACAAGTACATGTCCTATTTCATCTTTTTCTAAGGATTACATGCATCAACTGCTCTGTTAAACTAAACACAGGTAGTATGAAATCTTGAGGCACTAAGCCAAAATCTAAAAAGCATTAACTACTACTCCGAGGACCTAAGAGTACAGAGACGAAACATAGGACTCTATGTACATCTATACAAGACATATCAGCCAGTGTCTCCACCTGAGAACTCACTGCTATTCCTACTATTGATGTTGTTGTTCTCCACCTATTGAAGGATTCCTGCCTCCTCATCCGCGTCCACCTAAAAATGTGGTTCCCACGGGGGTGAGACAATTGTAAAATTGCCCCAGTGAGAGATATAACTCTCTGCTAGAAACATTATTATTGCATATTGATAAGATAAGTCTGAATAGAGGAATCATAATTGCTTAACATCAGTTTATTCATTGTTTAACAGAATAGGACATTATTCTTGTCTAAAACATTGCAGGTGTAATCTGATAGAGCATCATATCACTTATCCCATAAGGAATGTGAAGAACATGTATAACATTTATCAGTTACACTAAGTAGGATAATATCAACTAATGTTTCTCGTATTTCAACTTTATGCAAATACACTACATAGCTGAATATATTTTACACATCATGTGTCAGATTGCAATTAACTTATCAGAGTATGTTGACATCTTCATTATAGACTTATAGCATCAGCATATACTCTCTTTAGGCTTAGAACACACAGCTAATGTTTGGGATTGTTTTGTGGAGTCATGGCCTATATCCATACTCTTCTAACAAAGTATTGGGATCTTAATCCCTCATCTCATCAAACACATTTTCATTTCTTAACAAGTTCATCATCATGATTATAGAATATGGGTATTCAAACCCTTAATTCAACATAGAATACTTGTTACCACATAATAGGTAACTTAATACCTTCAGGTCATTTAACCAAGGTAAGCATGATTCTTACTACACAAGCATTTCACATAACACACAAAGCTTAATTTATCTCTTGTTACCTCTTAGTAGACAACAAGGCATTTTATAACTTATGAAGCCCATAAACAATTTCAATAATTAAAACATCATATGGTACACAGGGCTCATTAATTTCAGATTTCCTCTCACTAAGCAACCAAACATGTAAAGGCTTATAAGACCTATAAAACATTTTCAATATAAGAGCATCATATCTCATACCTGGCTATGCTTATCATCTCAACATACCTGCATGATTAGTTCTCATGATAACAGTTATAATGCTTTCATATCAGCACCATGCAACACAAAGTAATACCTCTATTCCCATTTTAGGGTTAGGATTCCCCTTACATATTATCACCCTCCATTAGAGTTTTCACTTGACATCACCCTTAATTAGGGTTTCACATATCACACCCTTGATTAGGGTTTCATCAACCTTCTCAATTAAGGTTTCATGATCTCTTTACAAAGGACCATACCCTGATTACTTATTATGTTCATGTTGAAAGTGTTGATGTTTAATTATTACATGATTGTCACTCATGTAGGGGTTCCTCTTTCTCTCATCCTCTCTAGGATGTCAATTACTTCAATCGTAAATAGATTAGGTCCAATCAACTTGAATGAAGGGTTGTCACAACATATTAAATCGTTGCTTTCATAAGCATCAAGAGTTAACCATTCAACAAGGTACTAATTACCCTATTACCTCAAAGGTACCACCATTGTAATCACCTTTGATTTACATCATTAATAATCAATTAGTTAATTGACCTTTAGTCACCTTATGTGTTCAAATGATTTTACCAATTGAACCTCAAATATTCTTGGTCACTTAGACCCCAAACGGTCTTAGTCACTCAAACATTGAATGGTTTGAAATCGTTTAAGCAAAACCATAATGAAACTGTATGGACATTTCTTACTTGAAACCACTCGGGTCTCCAAATGGTTTGAGACCGTTTGGTTTCAAATGGTATTGAGACCGTTTGGACTCAAATGGTCTTAAGACCGTTTCGTCCAAACCCTCTCAAAACCGAATGGACCAACAAGGTCTTTCAACACTTATCAATTCAGGGTTTCAATCATTAAACCCTCTATCAATTGAACTAATGATTTGTTCTTCAATTGAATCATTGAATCACCCTTCAATTGGACCTTCAATTGGGGTTTTGAACCCAAATGAACTAGGGTTTATAATCAAGACACCATCAATTAGGGTATTGAAATCGAAGAACCATCAATGAATGACATTGTGGAATTAATTCAATTGAAATCATTGTATCATAATCAAACCATGACATGACCTGACCTCAAACGGTCTTGTGGTCATTTGGAAGACCTCCAAATGGTCTTGAGACCGTTTGACCCATCCCATCATTGAAATTTGTAAAATTCAATTAGGGTTTGAATCATTGAATCGATCATCAAATGAGCTATTGATTATATTTCAATTTGATATCACTGGATCTTCAATCATCCAATCATACACCACCATAGACCTCTAAACGGTCTTGGTTGACCTCCAAACGGTCTTGAGACCATTTGGGTGACCTCTAAATGGTCTTGAGACTGTTTGGGCTAGTCAACCCAAAATTTAATTCAATTACTTAAGGATTCAATACTCAACCCGATTAGGGTTTGCATTTAAGGAATCGTTCACAATAGAAACCATCAAGATCAAACCAATTGTAACCATTGGATCAATATCCAAGTACAACAGCATATTTCCTCAAATGGTCAACCATTTCAAATGGTCAACCACTCCAAACGGTTTAGAACCCAAACTGTTTGGTCACCAAATAGTTTGTTGAAACCGTTTGGACCAAATGTTGTAACCGTTTGTAATAGATATTTGTGGAGGTGTGTGCTCATTATGATGTCATCATCATCAAGCTACAAACCCACGAAGCTTTCTGTGATTTTCATGGTGATTGCATCAATCAACCAAATAAAATATCAGAAACAAAGAAAGAATCAACAATTGATGAAGATATGGAATCAATAACAAAGTTCAAGGGTTCAAGTTATATAACCCGACTTCAATTGAGCTTCAAAGCTTGGAGCTTCACGTCAAAAATGGTGGAAGAAGCTTTTGCAACCCTCCCAAGGCTCGTCCTCAAGCTTTGGAGTGAAAAGATTGGCTAGGATTGAAGATGGAGTGCAACAGAGAAGAAATCATGCATTGTTTTGTGATTTCCACCATGAATTCAAGGTGAAAGAAGGTCAAGAAGCTTACCAACAGGTTGGGGGTCGTCCTCCTATTTCTCCAAGCTCCCTTGGTCATTTTTGCAAGCAGGAAGTGAAAGTGGATTCGAAATTATCCCTTCACCTCATACATAAAGGAGCTTATATATGAATTTTATTGAAAATTCATTTAAGAGAGAGAAAGTAGGAATTATCTCCTCATATTTCTTGCCATATTCCCCGTTCTCTTCCTTAGGGACGATTATATACTCTTTGCCTCTTATTCCTCTCAATTATCCACGATTTAAAGGAAAACAAACTAAGCATCTTAAATCATATTATAATAATATCCATAAGTGAGTGGATATTTCTTTTTCTTTTCTTAATGTGAGTGGGTTCTCCACTCACGTAGATATTTCCTTTTCCTTTGCAAGGCACAAGGACGTCCACACATAACCAAACTCAGCCATTATAGTTTTGATTGAAGGGCAATCCAATAAATGTAATTATTTTTGCATTAAATTGAATTATGGTTTCAATTATGCTTAAATCTTGATTATTTTAATATCAAGATTATGTCTCCTTCAAAATGATTCAAATGAGGCGCCCCTCTCAAATTCTTTTCTCTACATGATGCCAATAATCATGAGGGACCCTCTAGAAGTGGTATTTTGCATATTGAACCCTATATGTTGGGTAAATTGTGCATTACATCAAAACTAGGTTTTAATACACAAACATTGCTCAACATGTTCTTTGTTGTCATTCAGGCTTGTAGAAGCCATACTACTGCATCATAATCATTCCCATGATGATTCAACACATGAGGAACATTGTATCATGTAAAATTTGCAATTTAACCCCTCAACTTGGGTAATTTGCACTTTAGTCTAAAACTAACAAAACATTGTTTCAACATTATTCAAAAAGGACTAAAATTGAAATATAAGTTCCTCCTGAGCCTTAATTACTTTTAGACAGATAAGAGAGTGCATATAATCAACTTCATTAAGCAAAACATCTAGGTTTAATCATAACCCAGGTCAGGGATGTTACAATCTGGGTGAGCAAGACGACCATCTCACATGGGGTGAGACTGCCCGGTTCAGACAGAGAAAGGTTCTATATACTTTCCCGGATTCGTTTGGATTGCACATTACCTGTTGTGCAAGGAATTAATGTTTAGCATTAATGGAAATTAATTGCCAATTTTGTATGCAATTGAGAAACTACGAAACAACCGTCTCACATGCCAGATGATAGTTTGGATCATTAGATGTTCGTTTGGATGGTCGTATGTTGCAAAAATTCAATATCTTCCAATCTCTTCCACTCCAGGATCGACTGGGAACCCTAACATAGGCCTCTACTATAAATAGAGGGGTACTGGGGGCTTTTTAGAACACAACACAGGTAATTGAGAATCAGTTTCTCTAAAAATTGTTGTCCTCTCTAGATGTGGTAACTAAGAGAGTCCAAACATGTTATACCCAACTAGGGAGGGATAGCTGTGAGAGAGAACACTATTTTGAGAGAGCAAGTTTGTGACTAGTACACCAATGGAAGGGATGACTCCTTCTTATCCATTCTAGCAAGATGATAGGAGTTCTAGGTGGTCCATGTGGACTTATCTAGATGCATGAGGTCGTTTTCATTTGATAGGAGAACAACATCAACCAACAGACCATTGAAAGAGGAGTTGTTGCATATGACAATGTTAGAGGCTATAGTCTGTGGTCCAGACTGGAGGTGCAACAGCCAGACAAGTCCCAGTGAAACTAGAAAATAGTTGACATCTACGACGATGAGGATATGTTGTTGGACTGACTCCAAGACCAGGTTTATCCTCAAAACTTTCTTTCCAATCTTATATTAATTGACGCGACCTATTGGTTATGGGGAATATGGTAGATAAATTTTTTGTTTCCGCTATATGTTCTGTAGCCATGTTTCCCTACACACCCTACCTTATCGATGGCTAGTTAGTAGCTTAGGCAAATTTCTAACTTAGGGAAATTCATTAGCCTCTAGCTTGTTGTTTGGTTTGGTAATCTAAATGGAAGTATAATGTTCACATGTCATCACCCCCAACCTAATTGATAAGTGCATCCACCAAACAACCCACACTCTCATTTATTGCATTGAAACCCTAAATACTTTCTTTCTTATTAGTGTTAGCTTAATTAGGTCTTTCACTGCTTCTTGCCTTGCTCTTTTGTTGTTTTTGCTAGTTTAGGTCTTTCATTACTCTTGTGCTTAGTTTGATAGCTTAGTGTAGTGTAGATCTTTGCCTTTCTTGCCTTAGTGTAGTTTGCTCTTTTCCTACCTTTTCTTTCTTAGCTTATCTTTCTTTTTCTCATTAGAATTAACTATCTAGGGTTATCTTAGGTTTTGATTGTTGTTTCCTTTAATTGCTTATTTGATCTATATTAGTGTAATCAACAAAACCAACCTATAAACCCTTTAAACCTAGACTCTATAGTATGAACCTAGCCCAAAACTAGCCTAGCTCTAGTACCCCCATTTCTCCTTGTGGATCATCCTTATACTTATCACTTGCCTATGCTATGATATGACACCATGTGCTAGCTGGTAAGTGTGTTAGTAAAAGTAAGTGTGTTAGTTTAGGTCCCTTATAAATTTTAAATGATCCCAAGTGTGTTCTTAAGTTGCATCTAATCAAACTCAATTGGTTAGGTGTAACCCTAGGCAAGACATAACACCCCAATAGATGATCCATTTGATCAACTGAGAGGTGATGTAGGGTTCTCAAACATAGATCTAAGGTCATGATACCATCAGTTGAGGATCAAGGTGAATGACATACCCAAGTCAGCTTTTAGGACTAGGTATGGTCACTACAAGTTTGTAGTTACACCATCTGGGCTAACCAATGCACCGCTAGCATTCATGGACCTATTGAATAGAGTGTTCAGGTTGTATCTTGACCAGTTCATGGTAGTACTCATTGAAAACCACCTGATATACCCCATAGAAATCCAGTAGTATGAGCAACATCTACACCCAACATTGACTTTGTTGAGGAAGCACAAGTTGTATGCCAATTTTAGCAAGTGTGAGTTCTGGTTGAAGGAGGTTTCTTTTCGTGGGCATGTGATATCTACTAGAGGCATCTGTATGGACCCCAAGAAAGTATGGTCAGTGTTGGAGTGAGATCTTCCTAAGACACCGATGGAGGTTTACAATTTCCTAGGCTTGAAAGGCTACTGTAGAAGGTTTATGAAGAACGTTAGTTCTATGGCGTTACCCTTGACAAACCTGATGAGGAGAGGTGTAATGTTTATTTGGGATGACAATTGTCAATGTTCTTCCCAATTTTTGAAGAAGAAGTTGACCAGTGCAATGGTGTTAGTGTTGCCAGAGCAAGCAAAATGTTACATTGTCTTCTGTGATACGCCAAAGAATGGCTTGAGATGCATGTTGATGCAAGATAAGAATGTGATTTCTTTTGCTCCATGAAAACTTAAGAAAAATGAGGAGAGCTACCTGACACATGATCTAGAGCTTGCAACTGTGTTCCATTATTTAAAGATTTGGAGACACTACCTTTATGGAGAGAAGTGTTAGATTTTCATTCACCACAAGAATCTTCAGTATATCTTCTCAAAGCAGGAGCTAAACATGGGGTAGAGGAGGTGGATGGAGTTGATAAAGGACTATGATTGCACCTTAAAATACACCATGGAAGCAAACATGGTAGCTGATGCATTGAGTAGGATGTCTTCTTCGTCATCATCTGTAGAGAAGGCACAATTATGTTCCTTGGTGTTCTGTAAGAGAGATATGTTGGTGATGTTGCATCAGATGCAAGAGAAGTTAAATGTTTCCTTATTGGAGGGTGTGTTGGCATAGTTACAAATGAAGCCTACCTTGTTGCAGTATATCATAGATGTGCAACGTAATGCTATTGTGTGACAATAGATCTTATCAGAATTTTGCAGTCAGAATCATGAAGGCTTCCATGAGATAGAGTATGGAATAGTTTGTTTCCATGACATGATAATGGTTCCAGATGTTGATGGTTTGAGGAAGACAATCCCTGAGGAAGTTCATTCCTCAATGTTTGTGATGCATCCATCTAGTAACAATATGTAGCACAACTTGAAGGATCTATATTGGTGGACTAGCTTGAAGAATGATTTGGTTGAGTTTGTGGCAAGGTGACCTATGTGTCAACATGTCAAGGCTGGGCATAAGAAGCATGTAGGAACTTTGCAACTGTTGCCTATACTGTAGTGGAAATGGGATCATATAACTAAGAATTTTATGGTTGGTCTTCCTAGGACAGCCAAAGGTTATGATTCCATTTGGGTGATAGTTGACAGTTAACCAAGTCAGCACACTTCCTCCTGTGAAGACCACATAAAAAATAGAAGTCCTCAGTTTACCAATCATTTTTGGGAGCTATACATACATCCATGGGTACTACGTTGAGGTTTAGTACAATGTTTCACCCACAGATAGATGATCTTGGAGGATCTGTTGAGAGCTTATGTTTTGTAGTTTTTGGGAAGCTAGGATGTGCACCTTAGTTTGATAGAGTTTGTTGATAAAAATAGTTATCAAAGAAGTATCGACATGGAACTATATGAGGTCTTGTACGGGAGGCATTGTAGGTCCCCTCTTTGTTGTTATGAGACAGACGAGTATCAACTTTTGGGTCATGAGTTTGTACAATAGACTATAGAGAAGATCAAAGTGATACAACAACAGCTGAAGGTATCCCAAGATAGACAAAAGTCTTATGCTAATAACAATCACATGCCTTTGGTGTTCCAAGTGGGAGATATGTTGTATCTGAAGGTCTCTCCTTGGAAAGGTGTGATGATGTTTGGGAAGAAGGGTAAGTTGGCTCCTAGGTATATGGGACCTTACCCTAAGGTGGCACATGTTGGAATGGTGGCTTAGAAGTTGGAACTACTACCAGAGTTGTACTGGTAGCATCGTGTGTTCCATGTTTCTATGTTGAGGAAGTCCAAACCAAATATAGAGCAAGTGTTGCAGCTAGTGAAGGTTGAGTTAAAGGAGGATGTGTCATATGTTGAGGTTCTTGTGTTGATCGTAGATAGGAGAGTGAAGAAGTTTAAGAGGAACCATATGAGCTACAATGTTTACAAGTAACATAGTAAGGTTACCACTAGCATTATGAGAATATCCTTCCATCATTACAACATACAAGGAAGATGGTTATACTTTAGTCATCATTACTTAAGCATTAAATTAAGGTTCAACAACATGGATTGAGTTAACATTACAAATCAACACTCAAAAGCAAACCATTGGATCACACACTTAATTGGGTCAAAACTAATGTTGGTTAAATTTTTGTGGCATCACTGTGGCATAGAGGAAGACACGTGGGATTTAGAGGATGAGATGAGTAGGAAATACCCATCTCTTTTCGCATAGGATTTAAGGGGCAAAATCATTGTTAGGGGTTTATGGTTGTAAGAACCCTAACCTAGCCTTATGCTTGATCTTGCTTGCTTAAAAATAATAAGATACTTAAAACCTTAATCTAATCATATGACGAGGCTTAATAACATGGGACATGTTTATGTTTTTAGTTTGGTCCAGTTTGGTTGATGTTTGAGCTAGATACACATATATGTGCTTATTTTTGACCCAACTACAATTTTAACCATGTTTAGGGTTTATCTTACAATTTTTCACATGATTTTCGTGCCTCGCATGTTTGGGGGAACCATGTTGGAGAGAGATGTGCCTTTGGGAGATTTGTTTCACCTTGGTTTGATGAAGAGATATGTGGTGACATCTTGAGTGTCGATGTGTCTAGGATTTTCTTGGATGCCCTAATTTGGTGTTGACCATGTGCTTTGACCATTGAGTTTTTTTCTTTTAGCGAACACCTTGATGTTCTTTGATCATGTCTCTTTTGTCGAATAGGTTTTGAGGTGTGTCTTGAGTTCTCCGTAGTCAAAGAACCTTACCCCCCACCTTCTCCTTGGTCGAAGAAGATATAGGGTTCCAGATGTTATGGGACCGATTTGTTTTGGTGTGTTTTTGTAGGACATTGTTCGAACAAAACGTCATTAACTAAGCGGAAGCGGTCATTTATAGCGGATTAACAAAAATCACTAAAAATTAAAACCATTTTCAAAGATATTCAAACACAGAAAAATTCTTTTATCAAGAACCAATGTACTTTATTTACATCCTGGTTCATAAGTACATATTCTGTACCGTCTCTTCTCGAGGATTACAAGCATTGACTGCCTTATTAAAACTATACATAGACAACATAAGAACCTCGAGGCATCAAGCCAAAATCTCAGATCGGTTCATTAAAAGTACTGACTACTAACTCCGAGGACCTGAGAGTACAGAGATGACACATGGGACTCTCTATACAAAACATGACAGCCAATGTCTCCACCTAGAATATCACTACTGTCCCTGTTGCTGATGTTGCTACTCTTCCCATGTTGCTGATGTTGCTACTCTTCCCCTTCAATAGGGTTTCTTCCTCTTCTTCTATGTCTACCTAAAAAGTTGGATCCCACGGGGGTGAGACAATTGAAATTGCCCCAGCGAGAGATATAACTCTCTGCCAGAAATATTATTATTGCAAATTAATGGAATAAAACTGAGCAGAGGAATCATAAGTATTCAATAGCAGGTAAATCAATTATCTAAGCATATTAGAGCAATGTTCTTCTTCAAAGTATTTTAGCTTGTAACTTGATAAAGTAGTATGTCATTTATCCAATAAGGAATATGAAGAACATGTATAACATTTATCCATCTAGGATATACTAAGCAAGATATCATCAACCAATGATTCTCGTATTTCAACCTTAAGAAAATATGCTACATGGTTTATTACATTTTACAGTCATACTTAAGCCCTAAGGAGATGAGGTATACCGCTCATACTCCAACCGACTATTACGAAATTGAAATCGGTACCATACATAGGTCAATGGAAGAGCCGGATTCCCATGACCTCATCTTCCTCAGTCAGTGTGAGGAAAAAATGCACAACATCTTGTGTCTCTTTCTAAATAGCTTTCTAGGTTATACTAGCCACTTCTCTATAGAGTTACAGTGGCAACTGTACTCTCTTCGCAATCAAGAGATTTCATTTTTATCTCACATCGATCCGGTATTAACATCATCGGGAGATTAGTGATACATCCATCCCAGCATTCGGGAGATTAGTGATACCTCCATCCTGACATAAATAATGAATGATTGAGAGATTTAATGTTTATCTCACATCAATTCCTCCATTACGGCATAAGGATATTCACGCCCATATCCCCCACATACTCAACAGTATGCCCTCCAGGAGTTCCCGAAGGAAAACCTATTTCACCATCACCAACTACTCACGATGATGGATCTATGGCTAGGGCTCTACATGATAAGATTTCACTTGGTTAATTAAGTACATTACCATATTCTTTTAGCATCAGGAAAGTTTTCAAACATAAATCATTATAATAATTGTTACTCAGAATATGTAATACTTCTATCAAATACTTTTTGAAGCTTAATAAAATCATTGGGATCTCAATCCCTTATCACATCATGGATATTCTCATCCCTTAGTATCTCATCATCATGATTATGGAATATAGGTATTCAAACCCTCATATTATTAAAGAACGCTTGTTACCACTCATCAGGTAACTAATACCTTCAGGTCATCTGACCAAGGTAAACATGATACTTGCAATACATGCATCTCACTTGGCTCTCAAAGTCCATTGATCTATTGTTACCCCTTATTAGGCAACAAAGAATATTATGGCTCACAAGGACCATAAAACAAATTTCAATAATAAATCATTATAGCTCATACATGGCTCTGTTCAACATCTCATGATACCTTCATGATTAGTACACATGATAACAACTATATCAATTACATATCAGCACTATGGAGTGTATTGGCAGCATCACTATTCACCCATTAGGGTTAGGGTCTCCCAAATTCATGTCATTTAGGGATACTCATCCCATTACCCAAAATTAGGGTTATGGTTTATCATCATATTACCCAACATTAGGGTTTCATACACTATAATCCAAAATTAGGATTTCACATGGCATCACCCTTGATTAGGGTTTCACATATCATTACCCTTAATTAGGGTTTCACATGACATCACCCTTAATTAGGGTTTCACATGACATTACCCTTAATTAGGGTTTCAAATGACATCACCCTTAATTAGGGTTTCACATGACATCACCCTTAATTAGGGTTTCACGTGAAATCACCCTTAATTAGGGTTTCACATATCATTACCCTTAATTAGGGTTTCACATATCATTACCCTTAATTAGAGTTCAGGACTCATCAACCTTTTCAATTAGGGTATCATGATCTCTTTATCAAGAATCATACCCTAATTACATATTTTATTCATGTTGAGAGTGTTGAGATTTAACCATTGCATGATTATTATACATGTATGGATTTCCCTCTCTCTAATCCTCTCTAGGATATTAATTACTTCAAACTTGATTAAATTGGGTTAACCCTTCATTCAATTGTATACATTTCGGGTTAGCATAGTGTATTGAGGCATTGTTCCCATAAGCATCAAAGGTTAACCACTCAAAAGGTACTAATAACTTAAGTACCTTGAAGGTACAACCATTGTAATTACCTTTGATAAACATCATCAACAATCATGGGGTTGATCGTACTTATAAGGTTTGAATCAATTAAATTTTCAAACGATCTCTTGGGGTATTAGACCTTTATACGGTCTTAAAGTATTTTGTCCTTCAATCGGTATTAAAGTTCTTTGACCTTCAAATGGTCCTAAACCACACCTTCAATTGGTCTTAAGACCGTTAGACCATCAAACGGTCTTGATCTCAAAGTCCCTAAACGGTTTGAGACCGTTTGAATAAAATATAATTAATCCAAAATGGTTTTGAAACTGAATTAGCAACTTATCCTTGAAACCGATTGAACATCAAATGGTTTGGGACCATTTGTCCTCCAAACGGTCTGAGGACCGTTTGAACCCAAATGGTCTCAAGACCGTTTGGACTCAAACGGTCTCAAGACCGTTTGGTCCAAAACATCTTGAAACTGATTGGATCAACTAGGGTTTCCACCAACCAATCAATTGATTTTAGGGTTTGCTTTATTGAATCAATCATCAATTGAACCATTGAGAGTACATCAAATTATAGCCCTTGGATCTCCAACCATCCATCACAGCCCTTGAACTCCAAACGGTCTTGAGACCGTTTGCCTCCAAACGGTCTTAAGACCGTTTGGACCATCAACCAAGAAATTGATCCAATTCAATTAGGATTTCTTCAATCAATAGATTAGGGTTTGTAATCAATGGATCATTCATTCTGGAATCCATTATAATTAAATCAATTTGAGCCATTGGATTCTCATCATTCACATCATCAATTAACCCCAAACGGTTTTGAAGTTCAATTTACCCATTCGATCTTGAGATCCATTACCCATTCGGTTTTGAACTCAATTACCCATTCGATCTTATAGTTAATTACCCATTCAGTCTTGAACTTAATTACCCATTCAGTTTGAAGTAAATTACCCATTTGGTCTTGGGTTCACTACCCATTCGGTCTTGGGTACAACTACCCATTCGGTTTGAAACTGAATTAGCTCAATCGGTTTTGGAACCGAATCAACTCAATCGGTTTTTAAAACCGTTTGCCCATACCTTTGTTGAGGTGTGTGCTTGAGATGACATTATCATCTTCAATTTTCAAACCTTCAAAATCAGTTTTGATTCTTAAGATGATTTCAACAACTAATCAAAAGGAAATCAAGAAAGAAGAAAGGTTCAACACATAATGAATAAATTGCAAGCAACAATGACATTTAAGGGTTCAAGTTATATAACCTGCCTTCAAAATTGAATCAAAGCTTCAAGCTTCACGTCCTCAATGGTGAATGAATCTCTCTCAACTGTCCAAGGCCCGTTCCCAAGTCTTTGAGTGAAATAAATGGCTAAGGTTGAAGATTGAATAAAGAAAAGATGAAATTAAGCATTGAATTTCAATTTCCACCATGAAATCAAGGTTGAAGATGACTATGGAGCTTACCTACAGGTTTGGGAACGTCCTCCTATTTCTCCTAAGCTCCTTTGTGCATGGCCAAATCAAGGAAAGAAAAAGGGATCGAAAAAGCCTCTCGTGTGGGTTGAAAATGGGATATATATAAGGGAATTCCAATGAGAGAGAAAGTGATAAATAATTCCTTCAACTCCCAAAATTGGTGCCACATACTCCCCTCAATCCCTTGAATACTAAGCCATCTCCCCCATTTTAATTCCTCTTCATTATCCATGAATTAAAAGAAAACAAATTAAGCACCTTAACCATTATAATAATAATAACCAAAATTGAGTGGATATTACTTTTTCTTTAATTAATGTGAGTGGGCTCTCCACTCACTTTAGATATTTCATGGCCTTTGCAAGGCACAAGGACGTTCACACTTATGAAAATTAAACCATCTCATTTTTGGTTGAAGGAAACTTCCATTAATATATTTATTTTTGCATTAAATTGAATTAGGGTTTCAATTATGCTTAAATCTTGATTATTTTAATATCAAGATTCTCTCTCCTCCAAAGTGATTCAAATGAGACACCCCTCTGATTTTATTGTATCTAATTGATACCAAGAAATATTAGGGACTCTCTAGAAGTGGTATTTTGCATATTGAATACTAGGTTTTGGGTAAATTGCACATTTCACCAAAACTAGGTTTTAATGCACAAATATTGCTTAACAAGCTCTTTCTTGGTGCTCAGGCTTGTGGAAGCCATACCTCTGCATCATTTTCATTCTTATGATGCTTCAACATCTGAGGAACATTTTATCATGTAATATTTGCAAGTTAACCCCTCAACTTGGGTAATTTGCACTTTAGTCCAAAATAGACAAAACATTGTTTCAACATTATTAAAAAAGGACTAAAATTGAAACATAAGTTCTTCTTTGGCCTTAATTACTTTTCAAGAGATAAGAGAAAGTATATAATTAACTTTATTAAACAAAACATCTAGGGTTAAAGCATAACCCAAGTTAGGGATGTTACAAATTTATCCACCCCTAATTGGGATTTCGTCCCCGAAATCATCAAGAGAAAAGAGAAGGGTACTTCCTCCTCATTTCTTCCTCTAGCTCCCATGTAGCTTCTTCAATGCCACGATGATGCCCAAGAACTTTCACAAGACATATGTCTTTCTTTTTCAGCTTTTTAATTCTTTTATCAATGATCAACACAGGTCCTTCAACGTATGATATATCATCATTTAATTCTAACTCCACAGGTTGCAGAACTAACTCTGTGTCAGGATGACACTTTCTCAACATGGAGATATGGAACACTGGATGCAACTTATGCATCTCAGGTAGCAACTCCAGCTTATAGGCTACCTTTCCAATCCGTTCAATGATTGGATAAGGCCCCATAAATTAGGAGCTAACTTTACCTTCTTCCCAAATCTAAGGACACCTTTCCAAGGTGAAACCTTGAGGTATACTTTGTCTCCAACTTGGAATTCTAAAGGTCTTCGCCGTTTGTCAGTGTATGACTTCTGTCTATCCTATGTAGTCTTTATTTGTTGTTGTATTACTTTAATCTTCTCTGTTGTTTGTTGCACAAGCTCAGGACCCAAAAGTTGATATTCTCCTATTTCATACCAACACAAAGGAGATCTACAACGTATACCATATAATGCTTCATATGGTGCCATATCAATACTGTGCTAATAGCTATTATTGTAAGCAAATTCTATCAAGCTCAGGTGTAGATCCCAACTTCCTACAAACTGAAGGACACATGCCCTATGAAAATCCTCCAAGGTTTGTATGGTCCTCTCAGATTGTCCATCTATCTGTGGGTGAAAGGAAGTACTAAACCTTGATTGCGTACCCAAAGCTTTATGTAGTCATTCCCAAAAACAACTCGTGAACTAGGTACCTCTATCAGAAACAATAGAATCTGGAACCCCGTGCAACCGCACTATCTCATATATATATCTGTGTAAGATTCTCAGCAGTGTAGGTTGTTTTGATAGGAAGGAAATGTACTATCTTAGTCAACCTATCAACAATAACCCATATGGAATCATGACCTTTGGTTGTTCTAGGCAAACCAACCACAAAGTCAATGGTCACATGATCCCATTTCCACTACGGTATAGGAAAAGGTTTCATTGTTCATGTGGGCTTTTGATGTTCAACTTTAACCTACTGACACACCGGACACCACATAACAAACTCAGCTACATCCTTCTTCAATCCTGGCCACCAATACATATCCTTCAGGTTGTGATACATTTTGGTGCTCCCTGGATGCATTGCATACATCGAAGAATGAGATTCCTCCAAGACTAACTCCCTTAAGTCATTGGCATCAGGTACTACCATTCTACCATGGTAACAGACTACTTGATCCTTTGACTCATGAAAGCCATCTCATTTCTCACTACCATATTCTGACCTGATCTGCTGAATCACAACATCAGATTGTTGTGCTTCTTTAATCTGCTGTCTCAGAGTAGGTTTCACTTGCATCTCAGCTAACAGCCCGACTAACAACGATACCTTAAGTTGTATATTGTTTTGCCTCAATGAGATGAGCATATCTCTTTTTAAGCACACTAACGAATTCAACTGTGCTTTATCTAAGGCTGGTGATGATGATTTCCTACTTAGTGCATCAACCACTACATTAGCCTTCCCTGGATGATAACCAATTGTACAATCGTAATCCTTGATTAACTCCATCCAGCGGCGTTGTCTCATGTTCAACTCGTGTTGTGAGAAAATATATTTTAGATTCTTATGGTTTATGAAAATCTGAAATGTTTCTCCATAGAGATAATGTCTCTAGATTTTCAAAGCATGGACCACAACAGCTAGCTCTAGATCATGTGTTGGATAATTCTCCTCGTGTTTCTTAAGCTGTCGAGAGGCAAAAGAAATCACTTGATTATCCTGCATCAACACACATCCTAAACCATTCTTAGATGCATCACAAAAAACTATATACCCCTTCCCTTGCTCAGGTAACACCAGCACAGGTGCACTTGTTAACCTTTCTTTTAATAGCTGGAAGGAATGTTGCCACTTGTCATTCCAGACAAAAGGAACTTCCTTCCTGGTCAACTTGGTTAGGGGTAAATCTATTGAACTGAAGTTCTTAATGAACCTCCTGTAATATCCTACCAGCCCTAGGAAACTGCGTATCTCCGTTGGTGTCTTTGGTTGTTCCCATTACAGGATAGATTCTACCTTCTTAGGATCAACACGAATACCTGAGGCAGATGTTACGTGTCCTAGAAAAGAAACTTCTGGTAACCAGAACTCACATTTGCTAAACTTAGCATACAGCTTATGCTCTCTTAGAAAAGTTAAAGCTTGACGGAGGTGTTGCTCATGTTGTTGAGCATCTCTTAGCATACAGCTTATGCTCTCTTAGCAAAGTTAAAGCTTGACGGAGGTGTTGCTCATGTTGTTGAGCATCTCTACTGTTTACCAAGATGTCATCTATGAAGACTACTATAAACTGATCAAGAAAAGGTCAAAAGATTATATTCATGAGTTCCATGAATGCAGCTGGTGCATTAGTTAGTCCAAATGACATAACTATGAACTCATAGTGACCATATCTTGTCCTAAAGGCAGACTTAGATATGTCACTCTCCTTGATACACAACTGATGATATCCCGACCTCAGATCTATCTTAGAAAAGATAGTTGCACCACACAAATGATCAAATAGGCCATCGATCATCGGTAGAGGATACTTGTTCTTTATGGTTACTTTATTCAACTGTCTGTAATCAATGCATAACCGCATCGATCCATCCTTCTTCTTGACAAAGAGAATCATAGCACGCCATGGTGAAGTACTCGGTCGGGTAAAACCTTTCTCAAGCAACTCTTATAGTTGTTTCTTGAGCTCTGCCATCTCAGCAGGTGTCATTCTATACAGTGTTTGTGCTATTGGTTGCGTGCCCAGGATTAGTTTAATCTCAAAATCAATCTCTTGGGGCGGAGGTACACCTAGAAGTTCCTCAGGGAACACATCTACAAGCTCCCTAACTATCGGAACTTCAAAACGATTAGGGCTCTCCATTGTGGTATCTACCACATGTGCTAAGAATGCAAAGCATCCTTGTCTCATCAGATTCTCAACTACCATAGCTGACACTAGACAGGTTGGAAGAATCTTTCTATCTCCCTAAAAGATCCATGTGTCATCATCATCTGTGAACACAGCTTGCTTGGACTCACAATCTAAGATAACCTTATACTTTTCTAAGGTGTCCATCCCAAGGATTATATCGAACCCGTGCATATCAAGTGGTATAATATCCACCTGAATGTGATGTTTAGAAAAGGAAAGAATGCAAGGAGAACACACCTCCCGCAGCACTACAAATCCCAACAAAGGGGTTTCTAATAACAGACTATCTGCTCTATGACTGACAATCATGTTGCAGTCATGAATCACTCTTCGAGTGATAAAGGAATGTGTAGCACCCAGATCAATTAAAACAGATACAAAGCAGGATGAAGACATATCAGAATGAAATAGTTCCATCTGACCTGTCACAACTCAAGGGTTGACTACTGCTTTGGGTTGATTCATCACATAGAATCTTGTCGTTGCTTATTGTTGACCCTGTGCTCAATTGTTGGGTGTCGATGAACCGGCTTGAGATGCTTGTCCATGTCCTCTAACGCCACTCAAGAACTATCGTCTCTGAGAGCATTGTTGACTCTGCCTCTGAGGTTGAGTCACACTTACTTCTCTAGTTCGACAATCTTTCATCAAATGCCCCATCTTTCCACATATAAAACAACCTCTGTTCCCCGACTGTAGCCTGGGTGGTCCTGTTACTGACACGGATGCTGAGCTGTGGGCTCCTTCTAGTGATAAACTACGGCCTCTACCCCTACTCGACATCCATTGTGTCTGGGTATTGAATCTTGGTAGTGCTATTGGTGCAGAAAATCTCAGTTTCTTGAAACCTTTGGACCCTTATCCTTGGAACTGAGTATGCGCCTTCTTACTCTTAGTCTGATGCTTCTTAATAACCGACCTTTCTATTCTTATTACGGACTCAACAAAGGTAGCGAACCTCTCTCTGTTCTCTAAAGCAGACATAGGAGTGGTTAAATCGGCGTTTAGCCCCTTCTTAAAACATTGAATTCTTTCTTCATCAGTAGATGCCATATGTGGACAAAACCATAAAAGCTCCATGAACTTAGCTTCATACTCGCTAATTTTCATTGGTCCTTGCCTTAACCTCTCAAATTGAGAGATCTTCTCATCTAGAAACGTCTTCGGAAATTATCTATTAACAAATTCTCATCGGATTACTTCCCATCTAATATCAACACCTGGCCTCTTACCCTCTTCTATTGTCCACCAGTGACCAGCACTCCCTTTAAGAAGGTACACCGCATGCCTCACCTTCTCTGCTTCAGGGATATTAAGGATTCTGAAGGCCTTCTCCAGCTCAGTCAGCCACATATATGTATCTGCTAGGTCAGCTGTACCATCATATTTTGTGGCTCCAACCCAGTGAAGTCATTTGAAAGTTTTGTCGGCTCCTTGTCCTTCATGGTGAGCTCGTGCCCTAGGTGTAGGTGGTGGCATTCTATCTTCCATATGCGTCATGGTTGCCATAAACTGCCCAAATAGATCATGGAAGGCTGGGCTTTCCAATGCAGCTTGGTTAAGCTGGGGATGTTTAGGTTCTGGTTCATCCCTATTCTGGTCCCTTGCACCTCTTCCTGGTGTAGCAACGCTTCTCTCAGCAGCATGTTCTTCGTGTGATCCAGACATCTTTATGTTCTTCTTCTCCTCCTATATGAACAGAAGACACTATCAGATAACTGGAAGACACTAGAACAGACTCAACGACCTTAATCCTATGTCTCTGTAGACTCAGCAAACCTAGACCTCTGATACCACTAATTGTGGGACATTGTTCGAACAAAATGTCATTAATTAAGCGGAAGCAGTCATTTACAGCGGATTAACAAAAATCACTAAAAATTAAAACCATTTTCAAAGAGATTCAAACACAGATAAACTCTTTTATCAAGAACCAATGTACTTTATTTACATCCTGGTTCATAAGTACATATTCTGTACCGTCTCTTCTCGAGGATTACAAGCATTGACTGCCTTGTTAAAACTATACATAGACATCATAAGAACCTCAAGGCATCAAGCCAAAATCTCAGATCGGTTCATTAAAAGTATTGACTACTAACTCCGAGGACCTGAGAGTACAAAGACGACACATAGGACTCTCTATACAAAACATGACAGCCAGTGTCTCCACCTGGAATATCACTGTTGTCCCTGTTGTTGTTGTTGTTGCTCTTCCCCTACAGTAGGGTTTCTGCCTCTTCTTCTGCGTCTACCTAAAAAGTTGGATCCCACGGGGTGAGACAATTGAAATTTCCCCAGCGAGAGATATAACTCTCTGCCAGAAATATTATTATTGCAAATTAATGGAATAAAACTGAGCAGAGGAATCATAAGTATTCAATAGCAGATAAATCAATTATCTAAGCATATTAGAGCAATGTTCTTCTTGAAAGTATTTTAGCTTGTAACTTGATAAAGTAGTATGTCATTTATCCAATAAGAAATATGAAGAACATGTATAACATTTATCCATCTAGGATATACTAAGCAAGATATCAACAACCAATGATTCTCATATTTCAACCTTAAGCAAATACGCTACACGACTGATTACATTTTACAGTCATACTTAAGCCCTGAGGAGATGAGGTATACCGCTCATACTCCAACCGACCATTGCGAAATCGAAATCGTTACCATACATAGGTCAATGGAAGAGATGGATTCCCATGACCTCATCTTCCTCAGTCTGTGTGAGGACAAAATGCAAGACATCTTGTGTCTCTTGCTAAATAGCTTTCCAGGGTATACTGGCAATTTTGCTATAGAGTTACAGTGACAACTGTACTCTCTTTGCAATCGAGAGATTTCATGTTTATCTCACATTGATCCATTATTAACATCATTGGGAGATTAGTGATACATCCATCCCGACATTCGTGATATTAGTGATACCTCCATCCCAGCATATATAATGAATTATTGAGAGATTTAATTTTTATCTCACATCAATTCCTCCATTAGGGCGTAAGGATATTCATGCCCATAACCCCCACATACTCAATAGTATGCCCTCCAGGAGATCCCGCAGGAAAACCTGTTTCACCATCACCAACTATTGACGATGATGGATCTATGGCCAGGGCTCTACATGATAAGATTTCACTTGGTTAATTAAGTATATTACCATATTCTTTTAGCATCAGGCAAGTTTTCAAACATAAATTATTATAATAATTGTTACTCAGGATATGTAATACTTCTATCAAATACTTTTTGAAGCTTAATAAAATCATTGGGATCTCAATCCCTTATCACATCATGGATATTCTCATCCCTTAGTATCTCATCATCATGATTATGGAATATAGGTATTCAAACCCTCAAATTATTAAAGAACACTTATTACCACTCATCAGGTAACTAATACCTTCAGGTCATCTGACCAAGGTAAACATGATACTTGCAATATAGGCATCTCACTTGGCTCTCAAAGTCGATTGATCTATTGTTACCCCTTATTAGGCAACAAAGCATATTATGGCTCACAAGGCCCATAAAACAAATTTCAATAATAAATCATTATAGCTCATACCTGGCTATGTTCAACATCTCATGATACCTGCATGATTAGTACACATGATAACATCTATATCAATTACATATCATCACTATGCAGTGTATTGGCAGCATCACTATTCACCCATTAGGGTTAGGGTCTCCCAAATTCATGTCAATTAGGGATACTCATCCCATTACCCAAAATTAGGGTTATGGTTTATCATCATATTACCCAAAATTAGGGTTTCATACACTATAATCCAAAATTAGGATTTCACATGGCATCACCCGTGATTAGGGTTTCACATATCATTACCCTTAATTAGGGTTTCACATGACATCACCCTTAATTAGGGTTTCACATGACATCACCCTTAATTAGGGTTTCACATGACATCACCCTTAATTAGGGTTTCACATATCATTACCCTTAATTAGGGTTTCACATATCAGTACCCTTAATTAGAGTTTAGGACTCATCAAAATTTTCAATTTGGGTCTCATGATCTCTTTATCAAGAATCATACCCTAATTACATATTTTATTCATGTTGGGAGTGTTGAGGTTTAACCATTACATGATTATTATACATGTATGGATTTCCCTCTCTCTCATCCTCTCTAGGATATTAATTACTTCAAACTTGATTAAATTGGTTTAACCTTTCATTCAATTGTATACATTTAGGGTTAGCATAGTGTATTGAGACATTGCTCCCATAAGCATCAAAGGTTAACCACTCAAAAGCTACTAATCACTTAAGTACCTTGAAGGTACAACCATTGTAATTACCTTTGATAAACATCATCAACAATCATGGGGTTGATCGTACTTACAAGGTTTGAATCAATTAAATCTTCAAACGATCTTGGGGTATTAGACCTTTAAACGGTCTTAAAGTATTTTTTTCCTTCAATCGGTCTTAAAGTTCTTTGACCTTCAAACGGTACTGAACCACACCTTCAATCGGTCTTAAGACCATTAGACCATCAAACAGTCTTGATCTCAAAGTCCCTAAATGGTTTGAGACTATTTGAATAAAATATAATTAATCCAAAATGGTTTTGAAACCAAATTAGCAGCTTATCCTTGAAACCGATTGAACATCAAACGGTTAGGGACCGTTTGGACTCAAACGGTCTCAATACCGTTTGGTCCAAAACATCTTGAAACCGATTGGATCAACTAGGGTTTCCTCCAACCAATCAATTGATTTTAGGGTTTGCTTTATTGAATCAATCATCAATTGAACCATTGAGAGTACATCAAATTACAGCCCTTGGATCTCCAACCATCCATCACAGCCCTTGAACTCCAAACGGTCTTGAGACCGTTTGGACCATCAACCAAGAAATTGATCCAATTCAATTAGGATTTCTTCAATCATTTGATTAGGGTTTGTAATCAATGGATCATTCATTCTGGAATCCATTATAATTAAATCAATTTGAGCCATTGGATTCTCATCATGCACATCAGCAATTAACCCCAAACGATTTTGAAGTTCAATTTACCCATTCGATCTTGAGATCCAGTACCCATTCAGTTTTGAACTCAATTACCCATTCGATCTTGTGGTTAATTACCCATTCAGTCTTGAACTTAATTACCCATTCGGTTTGAAGTAAATTACCCATTCGGTCTTGGGTTCACTACCCATTCGGTCTTGGGTACAACTACCCATTCAATTTGAAACCGAATTAGCTCAATCAGTTTTGAAACCGAATCAACTCAATCGGTTTTGAAAACGGTTGCCCATTCCTTTGTTGAGGTGTGTGCTTGAGATGACATTATCATCTTCAAGCTTCAAACCTTCAAAATCAGTTGTGATTCTTATGATGATTTCAACAACTAATCAAAAGGACATCGAGAAAGAAGAAAGGTTCAACACATAATGAATGAATTGCAAGCAATAATGACATTTAAGGGTTCAAGTTATATAACCCGCCTTCAAAATTGAATCCAAGCTTCAAGCTTCTTGTCCTCAATGGTGAATGAAGCTCTCTTAACTGTCCAAGGCCCGTTCCCAAGTCTTTGAGTGAAATAAATGGCTAAGGTTGAAGATTGAATGAAGAAAAGAAGAAATTAAGCATTGAATTTCGATTTCCACCATGAAATCAAGGTTGAAGATGACTGTTATGACCCACATTGAGGTTAACCAGTAAATACCTCAATTAGCATGAAGCACCTTGATTAGTGCCAATCATCCTGTTATATAGCATGGTTAATCAAGATAAGCTATGTCGTGAATCAAAAGTTGAGATTGAAACATATGTGGTAATTGATGATAACAACAATGTTGATCGTTAGGTTAATTAAGTTGAGTTAAGTACTCACTTTTGCAATTAGTGCTTTGACTAGTTGTGACATGTTAAATTGCATAATTTTATTGCCCTAAGGTTGTAGAGAATCTTGCGCTTGAAACGATGTAAAAGAAATCATCCAAATCAGACCCCCGAGGCCATAGTTATGGCATTTTTGAGAATGTTGGACTTGAGATGCAATTTTTCCAATTTTTCACCCCTTTAATGGGTCGGTTGATTTTTTTTCTTTTCCCTTTTAACACTTCTTCTTTACGTGACTAATAGAATAGTTTCACTTGAAAGCGGCGCCCTCTATAGCAGTTAGGGCAACCGATGGAGTGGCGATTTGGGCGATCCGAGCTCCAGCTCCGCAGCAGCGCCCCTTCCTTTCTTCTTTCTTCTTCCTCCCTTCCTCTATCCTAGCCTAATAGCAGTGCCGAACTAGAAAAGGTGTCAGCCGCCCAAGCAAACCGCAGCAACAACTGCGAGAAGAAGAGGCCAGAGGGCATCCGGGCAGAAGCAAGGGAGTTTATGCGACTGATTCTTGGGTTCGTGGAGGTTTCCTTTACCGCGCCTCGCTCCTCCGTCACCTCCTCGTCTCCTACCTTGCTCCAGTTGAACCTGACCAAGCTAGGGCGGCGCCCTGTAGCTGCGGCCACCAGCAATAGATGCAGCTGCAACGACGCTCGATCGGGAGCCTTCTTGGCGCGGCCAGCAACACCAGCGACCAGCAGCACATCGTGCTTTGCTTCAACCACCAAGGGATGGTGCGCAGCTGTGCCCCATCTGCCCAACGTACAGATGGCCGGCCGACCAGCAAGCTACTGTTGCTGCAGTGGTGGCTAGAGGCCTTGGGGCGCATGAAGCAGCAAGACAAGGTTGCTCTTGAGCTCGGCTAAGAGCCTAGAGCTTGAATCTGTTGCTAATAGCTACAGCTAGTAGCTGGTTAAGCTTTCCATTCAACCTGTTCGTGAGTGTAAAGTTGTTATAAGCAGCTAGTCTGATCCAGGGCTGATTGGTGTAGGAAATAATAGGGGGATGATGTCCTCGAGCTCGGCCTAGAGTCCTACATTCAAAATCGCAACCCTAGCCATGAGCAACAACCTCAACCGAGATCGTTTCCAACCTGAAGCTGTGAATCAACTGGGCCATAAATAGAGCAAAATCCAAGGTTGAAGATGACTTGTGTGTGCCCAGAAACTGGCCCTGGACGCGTTTCTGGACGGATCCGGACAAATTCGGACATCCCGAATTAAGTGAGTAGAATTTCATTTATTTATCATTAATAAACTCAGGCGTTTGAATATTTTCTGTTTTGTGCGTGAATTACGCTGATAACAGGCATTATCAGGCGTAGGGCGGCGTTTGGCGTCGCCCGACTTTTTATTTCATAAATTGCTTCTAGATGTTGTTATATGATTAAATTTAGCAATTGATCAGTGTGGATTGAATCGGTAGATTTATATGGTTCATTGGAACCTAAATTGCTTATTTGAATGTTGAAATTAGAAATTCATGTCTAAAAATGGTATGGATTGGGTATGAACCCAGACAATAAGGATTTCTGATAAATTATCAGATGTACGATTTTAAAGTTGATATGAATAAATAAAATATGCAATAAAACCCTAAATTGCATATATCTTTTGACGTTAATATGTGTAAATTGATATTTACATGAAATGGCACATTTCTCTGAATTATTACCAGAAATTCTCAAGTATTGTTATTAAATGGTGTTGTGATAGGTAATTAACTTTTAATTGAGTTAAGTGGTGCGCAAACCAAGATTAGGGTTAATGTGCACGTTTTTCGAGAAATTTAGAGAATTGACAAATGTTGAGTATGATTCTCGTATGTGAAGTAAATTTATTTAATTTGTGCAATAAGATGTTCAATTGCGTAAATTCGCTATGTATGTGCCAAATTGAAATAAGTTGGGTTATTTATGCATTTCTAATTTGCCTGAATGTATGGTATGAGAATTTCTCAGAAATTACTATGATTTGAAATATATTGCTCTGTCAGTTTAGAATGACAGTGTATTGTGATCTGATATGAAATCAGTAAATGTGATATTCCTGTTTAAGTGTTTATATGTTAACCAGTTAATAGACTTAGATGCCCTGACACCGTAGAACCCCTTTTGGAGGTCTGTGCCTTAGGGGTGAAACGACCTACCTAGCGTGTGTCTAGATGGTCGGTGGCTCGTGTTTAACAATAATCCGTGCGTGTGTCACGGTGGCACGAGGACAGAGAGGTAGTGTTCAACAATAATCTGTGCGTGTGTCACGGTGGCACTGGAGTAAATAGGGGTTATTCAACAATAATATGTGCGTGTGTCACAGTGGTAACCCAGACTCTCCGCCTGTGTGCTCAGGTTAGAGGAGGAGTCTAGAGTACACTCTTTGAGAGTGCAGTGAGGCCGTGTGAGCCTGAGAGTCCTGACGCAGACCAGGACGGCAGTCAGACTTAGCATTTCCTGGGTGTGTTGCTAAGTCTTGTACGGTGGGTTCGTAGTTTGCTACGAGACTTTATATGTAGAGTACACTGCATATGATCAGGGCATAAGTTAAAAAGATGATCACTCAGAATTAAGGTAGATTAATATGAAACTTGTGTATGTTCAGATTTAGAATTTATAATACTTTTTCTTTAAATGTTCATTATACTTTTCTGCGATAATTGCACTGTTTAATTAGAACTGCTCAGTTTGTTATTTTATTCACATATTCATGTTAAAGGTAAAATACGGAGTTGTTTAGTGATAGCTAAATGAAATGCTATTCACTGAGCGAGTAGGCTCATACCTCTACTCAAAACATTTTCAGGTCATCATCAGCAGCAGGAATCAGAAGGATCTTTTCATCCTAACGCTTAATCTATAGAAGGTATATGTAGTTAGTTTAGTTAGATTGTGGTCTCTTAGTCCTTTCCCCTCGGTCCTTGGGACATGGTGTGGGTGAGAGAGAGTATGTATGGCGAATGTGTAAAAGATGTAAATTAACTGTTATGTTTTATTTTCTGTTAAACAATGTTACATGTTGTAAACTCTGTTTATGTTCTCTAGCCAGTTTAATTGAAATGCTTCCGCAATAGTTATTTATGTTTTAGTTTACAACAATAATCCGGATATCATTACGAGGTTTTAAAAAGAAAAAGTTCTCAGTGATTTGTTTATGTGATAATCCCTCCGTCGCACCCTAATCTCGTGATTAGTGGTTAGTGTGAGATCGGGGTGTGACATCTTGGTATCAGAGCATAGGTTGAGTCTGCAGTTACTCTAAGTCAAGCCAGGGGACGACAAGAGACCAATAGGATTAGGACTTAGGTGTCTTCCTTCTAACTGCAATTTTATAACAGGAAGTGTTCTGTTATATTATTGCAGATGGTAGGAAGATGATGTGGTCACGAGGACCAAGTTGAAAGCTTAGGCTGAGTCATCAGGGATCATTAGGATCAAAAGATAGAATTATAATTAAGATGGATAAGAAATGATGTGTCTTTAGCTCTGGGAGATCTGAGTGTTTGGATACCCTGGCCAGGTGTCTGAATACTTAGATTGACCAGTATCAAGCTACTCTGTCTATTCTTCTCTGGATGCCCTGGCCAGGATAGGCTAGAGAGAAACCCTCGAAATCTTAGGGTTAAGAAATCAGAAATTAATGTAAGAGTAAGAGATTAAATATAGGATGCAATACAACTCTTGTTTTTATATTGTTTATTTGATTAGAGATCATTAGAAATGCTCTTATATGCATGAAATTAGATTTTCAGTTTGTAAAGTAAACATGATTCTTTTATGTTGTTGTATGTCATGAACTGATTCATTTATTATTTATATTCTTTGTATTAAGTAGACCAGGAGTTATGTTTAAATGAGCTGGCCCTAAGTGGATATTCTTTTCACATGTTTGAGATTAATGGGAGTTGGTTAATCCCGAGTAGCTCTTGGCTTCAGGACTACAGGTTCGGCCTGGTCCGGCTGGCAGGATGCGTTACTGAGATCTAATGACTCCTATTAATAGTATAATAAAAGTAGACTCTGGATAATTTAGACCCGCATCATAGTGAAGAATGTACATACATTAAGATGTTGAGATATAAGAGAAAGATTAGAACAACTAAGAATTAGTTGGAACTGATATCGGAGACCCAACATTGGGACCTCATATGAGCAATCCTTAATTAGAAATAAAGGAACACAATAAGATTCAGATTAAATTAAATGATTAGGTGAGAAATACCCTTAATGGTACTAATCAATAATGCATAACAATGCATGGATCCAATACATGATTAGTAAACCCTAGTGGAGGGTGTATCATTGTGAGCCCTGGTTGAGGGTGTATCCTTGTGAAACCCTAGTTGAGGGTGTATCATTGCGATTGTTTATATGCAACTTTATAATAAAGTTATGCCCTAAACTAAGATAAAGTTGGTTAACTCAAGAGGGTCTGAATTAATGAGAAATGGGGAACCCTAACCCTAATTTGGGGAAAAGGGAATGATAAGTCCTGTTTGATAGTGAACCCTAATTCCTGGTTAAGGAATGATGGTGTTACTATTGTATCACATGATGTGATGAATATCTTTATATGACTGTTATCATGCCTAATAACCATGCAGGTATGATGAGATGATGAATATAGCCAAGTTTGGGCTGTGACATTTATATAATAAATGTTGATTGGCTTTTTGTGTGTTGATGTTGTTGTTGCTTAATAAAAGTAATAATGTGTACGGATTTTTGAGCCATGTGAATAAGTTGTTGCCTAGTGAGGTGACAAGATATGAATGGCCTTGTGAGCCATGTGTGATGCTTGGGTAACAAGTATCATGTTTATTTGTAGCATTTGTGTTAATAAGTTATGCTAGAGAACTTGGCTGATGTTACATTTCTGTTATATATCTATAGTTCATTGATGATTATTAATATCTGTTGTATTCATTACAAGTAGATGGATGAAATTATGAGATCTAAAGTTTGGATTTCAAACAAAGGAAGCAAAGTCATATCACAATAACGCTATGTTACTGATAAGGACCAAACCCTAGAATGTTTAAAGTTGTAGTAGTTCAAGGAATATCACTAGTGATTTAACCTTGAGTACTAGCATCTCTATAAAACAAAATCATGAGATTTGCTTTATGAAAGTAAGCTAGCACTGATGGTGATCCATGGTTTAAATGTAGCTAATATGAAAGGTAGATAAACAATAAGAAAATGACTTGGATAAAAGAGTAAGATATAAATTTGAAATGTAATAAGTGTGTTTGAAACAAAAGGAGAAATACAAAATAAGTGAAGTGCATTATGAAATAAATTCTTACAAATAATAACAAAAAGTAAGTAACATAGAATGAGGAGTATTACCCGATACATGATCTGAAATTAGTTGTTGTAGTTCATGCTCTTAAGACATGGTGTCACTATCTTTATGATGTGACAATAGATTATCACCCTGGAAAGACGAATGAAGTATCAGATGCCCTCAGCAGGAAGTCAAGTTCAACACTTGATGCATTCTCTATGGCATGTTACAAGGGAGACCTGCTAGTACAAATGTGAAAGTTGAACTTAGACTTAGAGGTGACAAAGTAGAGTGGTTTGATTGCACAGATGCAAGTCAAGCCTACTTCTTATGATCAAATCAAGGAACTACAATAGGGTGATAGTGAGTTAAACCAGATCATGCATGGCATGACATGGGGTAAAGACCAGAGTTCAGGTTTCCAGATAATGGTGTGTTGTATCAGCATGATATGTTGCATGTACCTCGAGATAGTGATTTGAAAGAACAAACTCTTGAGGAAGCACATGCATCGATGTATGCCATGCATCTAGGCAACACTAAGATGTATATGAATCTCAAGGAGTTGTACTGGTGACCTGGTATGAAGAGGGATGTAGCTGAGTATGTGGTTAAGTGCAGAGTGTGTCAGCAGGTTAAGGCTGAGCACCAGAAACCTACAGATACCTTGCAATCTATTCATATACCAGAATAGAAATGGGAACATATCACAATAGATTTTATGATAGGGTTGCCCAGGACACCTAGAGGTTGTGACTCGATATGAGTGATGGTGGATAGACTAATTAAGTCTGCTCACTATCTTCATATTAAGTCAACCTTTGATGTCCCAAAGTTGGTTAAGATATATATGGATGAGATACTCAGGTTGCATGGTACCCCAGTTTCAATTATATCTGATAGAGATCCTAAGTTCACATCCAGATTTTTTGAAATCAGTTGTATCGTGCTTCGGGCACAAAGTTGAGATTATGTACAACTTTCCATGCACAGACTAACAATCAGTCAGAAAGGGGCCATTCAGATTCTTGAGGAAGTTATGTTGAAATGAGACGTTGACCTCTTAGAGTTTGAGGTTGGTGATGAAATGTACTTGAAAGTTTCACAATGGAAAGGAGTGTTGAGGTTTGGCAAGAGAGACAAACTGACTCCTAGGTTTATGGGCCCGTATCCTATTATTGAGAGGATTGGACCTGTAGCCTATAGGTTAGAATTGCCATCTGAATTGTCTAATCTTCATGATATGTTTCATGTGTCTATGCTTAAGAACTGTTACCCTGGTACAGAGAAGATAGTGGACCCAAAACCTGCACAGCTCAGGTCAGATGTGTCCTATGTTGAGGGACCAATACAGATAGTTGATCGAAGGATCAAGAAACTCAAGAATCATGAGATACCATTAGTGAAAGTTCTGTGGAGGAATCATAATCTAGAGGAAGCTACGTGGGAGCTTGAATCTGAGATGCATAACAAGTTTCCTTTTCTCTTTTAGGAATTTCGGGATGAAATTCTTATAAGGGAGGGAGATTGTTATGACCCACATTGAGGTTAACCAGTAAATACCTCAATTAGCATGAAGCACCTTGATTAGTGCCAATCATCCTGTTATATAGCATGGTTAATCAAGATAAGCTATGTCGTGAATCAAAAGTTGAGATTGAAACATATGTGGTAATTGATGATAACAACAATGTTGATCGTTAGGTTAATTAAGTTGAGTTAAGTACTCACTTTTTCAATTAGTGCTTTGACTAGTTGTGACATGTTAAATTGCATAATTTTCTTGCCCTAAGGTTGTAGAGAATCTTGCGCTTGAAACGATGCAAAAGAAATCATCCAAATCGGACCCCTGAGGCCATAGTTATGGCATTTTTGAGAATGTTGGACTTGAGATGCAATTTTTCCAATTTTTCACCCCTTTAATGGGTCGGTTGATTTTTTTTCTTTTCCCTTTTAACACTTCTTCTTTACGCGACTAATAGAACAGTTTCACTTGAAAGCGTCGCCCTCTATAGCAGTTAGGGCAACCGATGGAGTGGCGATTTGGGCGATCCGAGCTCCAGCTCCGCAGCAGCGCCCCTTCCTTTCTTCTTTCTTCTTCCTCCCTTCCTCTATCCTAGCCTAATAGAAGTGCCAAACTAGCAAAGGTGTCGGCCGCCCAAGCAAACCGCAGCAACAACTGCGAGAAGAAGAGGCCAGAGGGCATCCGGGCAGAAGCAAGGGAGTTTATGCGACTGATTCTTGGGTTCGTGGAGGTTTCCTTTACCGCGCCTCGCTCCTCCGTCACCTCCTCGTCTCCTACCTTGCTCCAGTTGAACCTGACCAAGCTAGGGCGGCGCCCTGTAGCTGCGGCCACCAGCAACAGATGCAGCTGCAACGACGCTCGATCGGGAGCCTTCTTGGCGCGGCCAGCAACACCAGCGACCAGCAGCACATCGTGCTTTGCTTCAACCACCAAGGGATGGTGCGCAGCTGTGCCCCATCTGCCCAACGTACAGATGGCCGGCCGACCAACAAGCTACTGTTGCTGCGGTGGTGGCTAGAGGCCTTGGGGCGCATGAAGCAGCAAGACAAGGTTGCTCTTGAGCTCGGCCAAGAGCCTAGAGCTTGAATCCGTTGCTAATAGCTACAGCTTGTAGCTGGTTAAGCTTTCCATTCAACCTGTTCGTGAGTGTAAAGTTGTTGTAAGCAGCTAGTCTGATCCAGGGCTGATTGGTGTAGGAAATAACAGGGGGATGATGTCCTCGAGCTCGGCCCAGAGTCCTACATTCAAAATTGCAACCCTATCCATGAGCAACAACCTCAACCGAGATCGTTTCCAACCTGAAGCTGTGAATCAACTGGGTCGTAAATAGAGCAAAATCCAAGGTTGAAGATGACTTGTGTGTGCCCAGAAACTGGCCCTGGACGCGTTTCTGGACGAATCCGGACAAATTCGGACATCCCGAATTAAGTGAGTAGAATTTCATTTATTTATCATTAATAAACTCAGGCGTTTGAATATTTTCTGTTTTGTGCGTGAATTACGCTGATAACAGGCGTTATCAGGCGTAGGGCGGCGTTTGGCGTCGCCCGACTTTTTATTTCATAAATTTCTTCTAGATGATGTTATATGATTAAATTTAGCAATTGATCAGTGTGGATTGAATCGGTAGATTTATATGGTTCATTGTAACCTAAATTGCTTATTTGAATGTTGAAATTAGAAATTCATGTCTAAAAATGGTATGGATTGGGTATGAACCCAGACAATAAGGATTTCTGATAAATTATCAGATGTACGATTTTAAAGTTGATATGAATAAATAAAATATGTAATAAAACCCTAAATTGCATATATCTTTTGACGTTAATATGTGTAAATTGATATTTACATGAAATGGCACATTTCTCTGAATTATTACCAGAAATTCTCAAGTATTGTTATTAAATGGTGTTGTGATAGGTAATTAACTTTTAATTGAGTTAAGTGGTGCGCAAACCAAGATTAGGGTTAATGTGCACGTTTTTTGAGAAATTTAGTGAATTGACAAATGTTGAGTATGATTCTCGTATGTGAAGTAAATTTCTTTAATTTGTGCAATAAGATGTTCAATTGCGTAAATTCGCTATGTATGTGCCAAATTGAAATAAGTTGGGTTATTTATGCATTTATAATTTGCCTGAATGTATGGTATGAGAATTTCTCAGAAATTACTATGATTTGAAATATATTTCTCTGTCAGTTTAGAATGACAGTGTATTGTGATCTGATATGAAATCAGTAAATGTGATATTCCTATTTATGTGTTTATATGTTAACCAGTTAATAGACTTAGATGCCCTGACACCGTAGAACCCCTTTTGGAGGTTTGTGCCTTAGGGGTGAAACGACCTACCTAGCGTGTGTCTAGATGGTCGGTGGCTCGTGTTTAACAATAATCCGTGTGTGTGTCACGGTGGCACGAGGATAGAGAGGCAGTGTTCAACAATAATCCGTGCGTGTGTCACGGTGGCACTGGAGTAAATAGGGGTTATTCAACAATAATCTATGCGTGTGTCATAGTGGTAACCCAGACTCTCCGCCTGTGTGCTCAGGTTAGAGGAGGAGTCTAGAGTACACTCTTTGAGAGTGCAGTGAGGCCGTGTGAGCCTGAGAGTCCTGACGCAGACCAAGACGGCAGTCAGACTTAGCATTTCCCGGGTGTGTCGCTAAGTCTTGTACGGTGGGTTCGTAGTTCGCTACGAGACTTTATATGCAGAGTACACTGCATATGATCAGGGCATAAGTTAAAAAGATGATCACTCAGAATTAAGGTAGATTAATATGAAACTTGTGTATGTTCAGATTTAGAATTTATAATACTTGTTCTTTAAATGTTCATTATACTTTTCTGCGATAATTGCACTGTTTAATTAGAACTGCTCAGTTTGTTATTTTATTCACATATTCCTGTTAAAGGTAAAATACGGAGTTGTTTAGTGATAGCTAAATGAAATGCTATTCACTGAGCGAGTAGGCTCATACCTCTACTCAAAACATTTTTAGGTCATCATCAGCAGCAGGAATCAGAAGGATCTTTTCATCCTAACGCTTAATCTGTAGAAGGTATATGTAGTTAGTTTAGTTAGAGTGTGGTCTCTTAGTCCTTTCCCCTCGGTCCTTGGGACATGGTGTGGGTGAGAGAGAGTATGTATGGCGAATGTGTAAAAGATGTAAATTAACTGTTATGTTTTATTTTCTGTTAAACAATGTTACATGTTGTAAACTCTGTTTATGTTCTCTAGCCAGTTTAATTGAAATGCTTCCGCAATAGTTATTTATGTTTTAGTTTACAACAATAATCCGGATATCATTACGAGGTTTTAAAAAGAAAAAGTTCTCAGTGATTTGTTTATGTGATAATCCCTCCGTCGCGCCCTAATGTCGTGATTAGTGGTTAGTGTGAGATCGGGGTGTGACAATGACTGTGGAGCTTACCTACAGGTTGGGGCACGTCCTCCTGGTTCTCCTAATCTCCTTTATGCACGGCCAAAGCAAGGAAAGAAAAAGGGATCGAAAAAGCCTCTCATGTGGGTTGAAAATGGGATATATATAAGGGAATTCCAATGAGAGAGAAAGTGATAAATAATTCCTTCAACTCCCAAAATTGGTGCCACATACTCCCCTCAATCCCTTGAATACGAAGCCATCTCCCCCACCTTGTAATTACTTTTAATTATCCATGAATCAAAAGAAAACAAATTAAGCACCTTAACCATTATAATAATGATATCCAAAATTGAGTGGATATTACTTTTTCTTTAATTAATGTGAGTGGGCTCTCCACTCACTTTAGATATTTCGTGGCCTTTGCAAGGAAAAGGGACGTTCATACTTCTGCAAATTCAACCATATCATTTTTGGTTGAAGGGCACTTCCATTAATATATTTATTTTTGCATTAAATTGAATTAGGGTTTCAATTATGCTTAAATCTTGATTATTTTAATATCAAGATTCTCTCTCCTCCAAAGTGATTCAAATGAGATGCCCCTCTGATTTTATTGTCTCTAATTGATACCAAGAAATATTAGGGACTCTCTAGAAGTGGTATTTTGCATATTGAACCCTAGGTTTTGGGTAAACTGCACATTACACCAAAACTAGGTTTTAATGCACAAACATTGCTTAACAAGCTCTTTCTTGGTGCTCAGGCTTGTGGAAGCCATACCTCTGCATCATTTTCATTCTTATGATGCTTCAACATCTGAGTAACATTTTATCATGTAATATTTGCAAGTTAACCCCTCAACTTGGGTAATTTGCACTTTAGTCCAAAATAGACAAAACATTGTTTCACATTTTTCAAAAAGGACTAAAATTGAAACATAAGTTCCTCTTGGGCCTTAATTACTTTTGAAGAGACAAGAGAAAGCATATAATTAACTTTGTTAAACAAAACATCTAGGGTTAAAGCATAACCCAGGTCAGGGATGTTACAGTTTTGGTCATAGATAACCCATGCGACTGATGGGTGTCCTCGATAAGTAGGTTTATGGTTTTTCTTGTTTTTGATGAGCTTTGTTGCATGCATGATCTTAGTTCTTGTGTGGATGTTATATAGAGGATGAGTGACATTTTTAGTTGGGTACGTAACCTCCTGTACCTCTCTCCTATCCTTGGGTACTTATACCCCTCTCTTTGCATGCAAGTGATCCTTTTTCTCTTTATTCTTTCTCTATTCTCTTTGGAGCTTGTCCCTTGTATTCTTGGTGTCTTGGAGAGCTCAACCTTGGAGAAAGGTCGTCGAACCCTTGCATGTGTATATAGGGTTGGAGCAACTCATCTTTGGTGATCCTATGGTGCTCCTTGATATTGGTAAGTGATCTATCCTTCTTGGTTTTGTTTTATAGAAACCCTACCCTTCTCTTCTTTCTCTTGGCCGAATCCATGGGATACCATGGTAGTGATCCTTAAGGAACTTCTCTCTCTTTTGGCTGAATCCATGGTTCTCCATGGTACTTCCTAAAGTTGGGTTGAAGATCACCTCTTTTTCCTATCTTTTCGGCCTAGGGTTTTTCATTTTCCTTGTACACCTTTAACCTATGTTTTTGTTTTACTCCTTGAAGTGATGCTATCTTGGATGTGAGGTGGTGATCAAGACTTGGTTCTCCTCTCTTTCCTTGGAGAAATCTTTGGTTCTCCTCTCTTTCCTTGGAGCATCTTTCTTTTCAAGTTGTTCTTCACAATGAAGGTGAGTTATATAGCCTTCTCCTTGATTATAGATGCACTTAATCTTACATGCAAGTAGCCTATCTCTAAAATGTGGTTATAAGATGTATAGTGAGGATAACTTGATTTAGGATTAATATCTATTTTGTAATCTCGAGTAGATTAACTCATTCTTATGAACCCTAATTCTTGTACCTAAAATCCTGTTGATGGTGAAATGTTGGTTTTTCCATGCACATCTTGAACGTCAGTTTTATTCTCACAATCATGGTTTTTCTTTCTTTCTTTATGATAGAGGTTTTGACATGCATGGTGGTATAAATGTGGGGTTTTCTATCTCTATATGAGGTTTTGTTTCTCTCATAAGATGATGGGAAAAATTAGGGTTTTGGGTATTCCTTTCCATCATGAGGATTGATCCTTGATGTTTCGGTTTCTGGTGTTAACCAACCTATTTGACCTTGTCTTTGAAGTGTTCTTCTCTCTCTCGATGGTTCAAGAAGTTCCTTGTGCGGTTTTTGAGTTTTGTATTACTTTGGGGTCTCTAAGAATGTATTCTTTGAGTGGTCTAAGAGATGAATCATGTTCTTCAGTCGATAAGATCCTCCTTGTTTTCCTTCAACTACAAGGTTTTGGATTCTTGAGAATGATGATGGTCGAACTTCTCTTCGATTGATGATAGTGTTGTGATGTATTTGGTTGCAAACTTTTTCTTTGACCTAGTCTCTTTGGTCAAAGGTATGACCCTTTCTCTTTGGTCGCTAGGGTTGATAATTTGTCTTCGATCATGTTGGCTTTGTTTTTCTTTAGTCGCATAGACATGTGACCTAGGATTTCATTTGATCAATGAGAATCTCTGGACACGTGTTATTCTTGTGGTGTTACCTAATGATGATGATATTTGACCTAATATGTTCCCAAAAACTTGGAGATGGTGACAATAGTGTTTAATGATATTTTCTATGTTGGAACCCTAATTTTCTTATAATGTTGGAACGTAACCCAAATTTGAGTACATGGTTTTAATGCTTATCTTGCTTGAGTAACTAGTATGTTGATGGAGTACTTTCTCTCTCCTAATGTTGTAACACTAAATTGTTGATTGAATGATCATCATAACTAATGAGTGTTGTGGTATTACTTATGAGATACATTTGTGGTGATCGTGGGCCTTATTGAGGCATGAAGACATTATGATGTTCTTATAGGGGACAATGTGAATGGTCTTATGAACTTGGGCAGTGACTTTGTTCCTAATTGAGGTGATAGCCTCTATAAATGTGATAAGGGATTGATATTTCATTATGATGTGATAATAGTAATGACCTTGTGTGTGGTAGGGAGACAATATCATGTGGTGATGCGATAGGCTTTATGCCTTTTACATTTTATATCTTCTGAAGTTGTACTCTAGTTATGCTTTGTAGAATCCCTTTATGGTTTGCCTGTAACTTTATTGATGTAGTTAAAAAACAACAAATTGTCTACTAATCAAGTGGAACATAATCATGTATTTTTGCTGGACATAGATCCATTCCAGGTTCTGAACTTGTTGGATGGTGAAATGAGCATTCCTAAGGGAAACTCGGAGTGCAGACTGTTGAGTATGTAGGGTGCTTGGAGAGTACATCCTTATCATCCAGATCCCAATTTTTTTAGAGAGGATGATTGTGGTCATTCCTAGCCCTTAGTTAAAGAACAACTGTGATCAGGTATCTATAATTATATATATGATGTGATTAGAGGACAACATCAGTTGTACCTCGGTGATTGGGTTGTATACCCTATTTTCTAGCATCATGACATGTACCAAGGTGGGCTAGGTGTTTTTATCTTGACTATATGTCACTGGTGGTAGTTTGACTGATATGTCCTTGCTTTAACATACTAGATCTCGGACCCTACCCTGGAAGTTGACATTTTGGACTTAGCCAAATAAGATTGAAGGTTATACCTAAATAGATGTTTAGTATAACCCCAATCAGATAATGCATGTATAGATCACCTTAGTTTAACTGAATGTTCTAACATTAATCTTAGGTTTATAATGGATACATAAAATATGTCACATAACTCATTTTGATGGTAATATGAAGATAAGGAACTTAATTGGATGAATAATTTGGATAATGGGTCGATAATGGACCATATGTCCTATCTCATACAAAGAAGTCTCAAAAGTGGAAACAAACTTCAAATTCGAAATCTACGTATCAAAATTAGCCTACATGTCAAATTTCATCTAATTTGGACCACCTTGAAATATTAGGATAAGTTTAGGAGAGAGAAAATGAGTAAAAGGCATAAGTAATGAATAATGTGATTATATAACTTCAAAAGATGGAAATAATATCAAATTTGTATTCAACACATCAAAGTTAACTTGTGGATTAAGTTTGGCCCATTTGGATGTTGTTTGTGTAAGTTATGCAATTTTAGGTACATTTTGGACTTTTCTACAAGTTACCCAATTAGGAGGTTTCTTTGCAAATTGTCACATGCATTATAATATTTAGATATTAGCTTACCATTCTCGAGTTTTAAAACCATGGGGAACCTAGTTGCACCTTGGTTTGAAGGTGTTTCTTTCCAAGGGCATTTTAGGGATTTCCTCTTTATAAATGAGCTTATCTTTAGAAGCTATCAACCAAATGGGGTTATTTCTTTGATTGGAAGTCGGTTGGTATGATTAGAAGTATCCATAAACCAACATATGATATTCAATAAGACTCTATGAGTTGTCCTCTTGCATGGCCATGAAACCCTAGGCTAAGGACACATGGAAAGCTCCATGGACACCTCATGCTTGACTTCTTCCTTATCAATAAAGGTTTGCATGTCCATGGGCACCCTTAGCATTGGACACATGGAAAGTAACTTGAAACCTCATGCTTGACTTCTTCCTTTTCCATAAAGGCTTGCATGTCCATGGACACCCTTATACATGACACATGGAAAGTCTCATAGACACCTCATACTTGACCTCTTTCTTTATATAGCCATATCTACCCCTTCCTAACTCCCAATTTGAAAACTTGATGTGATGATTTTGAGTCGCATTTATAGACCTTTTTGATATGTGTTTTGTGCTTTTATTAGTCATTTTTATGGTCAATATTGCATAATTCACTCATTTCGGTCTTTGCCATCATTTTATGTCAAATCCCCTTAGTTTTATCATTTTGAGCATTAATTATCACATTATCATAATTTGTGTGGATTTATTTGGTCTTGTCTTGGAATTTCAGGAAAAAAACAAGTATCTGCTTCCGTCGATACCATCGACGGAAGTCGATACCATCGACAAGGCTACAGGTTGCCAGCCGAAAGGAGCAGCACAGAGTCGATACCATCGACACCCAAGTCGATGGCATCGAGATCCCTTCAGGTTGATGGCTAGGAATCTGTCGATACCATCGACCCAAGTTGATGCCATCGACGCATGGAGGCTACAGCATCGCTAAACGACAAAACCGACGCTACAGAGAGTCAATACCATCGACCCTAGTCGATGGTATCGAGATGGATACAGGCACTCAGACGAAAAGAAAACAAGGCTGTCGCTACCACACCGGGTCGATACCATCGACCCGCGTCGACGGTATCGACGCCGACAGATATGCGTTGGATTCATTTAGATCTCAATCGGACGGATGGAGTTAATTGACGACCTAATTAGGGACTTATACCTAATGACGGTCGCCCAGAGGAGATTATCATCTAATTTGCCATTGCACAAGTGCTGAGGAGGGAGAGAAAGGAGAACGGAGGCCAGAAGCTCATCCCTGTCGATCCGGACGCTGCTGAAGACAAATTTCACCACAGCGAGGCGGGAAAGCTCGTGTTCTACGCAAAGGATCCACCGGTTCTCCTTCGTTCAGGGGTTTTCCCATTTGATTCACGTTTTTCATATGATTTCCCCTATTTCTACCATGTATTTGTGCGAGATGAACATGCGGGGCTAATCCCCTCCATCTTTAGGACCGAGAGTAGCCCGGGAATGCATTGTATGACACTTTTATATTAATAATTCATATTTTCTCTCTTAAATCCGTGGTATAGTTTCGTTTTCTCCATATATTGTTATGCTTGATCACCATAATAATAACTTAATGCCCTTAATCACTTCGACAGAAGGATTAACGGTTGAAAAGAGACGAAACCTACATTAATCGATAAATCCCTTGACAAAGGAGGTGTAAAATTAATGGTGGAAACTGAGAGATCGTTCGTAATGCGCTTAGTTTAGGGGAATGATTACTACGACGGTGGAATCAACCTAAACCTAAGTAGTGAATTACACCACGACAGTGGGTAATTCTGTTTTCAGGCCACTACCCAGATAGAGAGAGAAGACTGAGGAGTTATATAAAACTTAATGCAATGTCGACCCGCGGTGAAACCGCAATCCTAAAGATATCCTTTTGAAATTGATTAAATTAACCTTTAATCGATTGTTTGCTTTGTTTTATTTTTATTTTCTTTTAATTTCAACAACAAACCCTACTTTTTTATCCGGTTTAGCTGATCGCGAATAGTTAGTAGGAGTCTCCAATAATTCAATGTATCCTTGTGTTCGACTCGGGCCTCACAAAGGCCTGTACTACTCGACGCGTATACTTGCATTTTTAGCGCGTAGTAAAATACACGTCAAGTTTTTGGCGCCGTTGCCGGGGATACGGCGAATTGTTGGCACTTCGAGTGCTACGAGCGGCCACTCTAGGCCACATTTTTTTTTATAATTTTCATTCAACTTCCAATATTTTCTTTCTATTGTTCGTTCATTTTTATACTCGTCAAAGCACTGTACTGAACTCGAATTTTCCTATTTCAGGTACTATGTATGGTGCATACACGTAGTACGGACTACGCTAATCACACACCCGAGGTTCCACCTCCGGGACCTGAGGACGAAGAGCACTACGAGCAAGAGCACTAAGAAGAAATAAATTCTGAATCTGAAGCAGAAGACATGGCCGAGCCACAGACCATATGGGAGAAGATCAAAGCGTCTTCCTCATCAGCTTCAAAGGGGCCTATAAAGAAAAAGGGGATCGACATACCGACATACAAGATCGATCCAGCGTTGATTAATTTGGTAAAATCAAATGTGTTTCATGGGTTGAAGAATGAGGATTCTGTTGCACACATCAACCAATTCGTTGAAAACTATGACATGGTAAAGATAGACAGGTTTCCACAAGATGCTTTGTACCTCAAGTTGTTCCCAAGTTCCTTGGCAGGAGCAGCAAGAGAGTGGCTACACAACCTAGATGACGAGTTCGTTGAGTCTTGGGATCATATGGTGGAAGTTTTCTTTGAGAGGTTTTTCCCTCCTGAAAAGACCAACGACATGATTAGGAAGATTCACAATTTCACACAACAGGCAGGTGAAACATATTCTGAGACCTGGGAGCGATTCCAGGTTATGTTGAGGAGGTGCCCGCATCATGGGCTGGACAGGGAAACACAAGTGAAAATCTTTTATTTTGCTCTCTCCGAGCACGATAGAAGTAACCTTGATTTGGCTGGATCCGGATTTTTTCTGAATAATACGGATACAAAATGTTGGGAGATATTAAAGAACATGGCTAGGAAATAGTCATGGGGTAACAGAGGTGCTGTGGAGCAGGTCAAGGCTGCTGGTGAATCCAGAATAGTTAGGGAGTTGAACGATAAGTTAGATCTTCTAGCCAAGAAGCTGCTAACTAAGGAAGATGCATCTGAAGATGAGGAGGCCCAAGTGAAATTTATGCAACAATAGGGCTATAGAAACAAGGACTACTCATGGAGAAAGGACAAAAAGTTTTCATGGAAGGATCCGAATAATTTTCTGCAGGATCCGGATGCCAAGCCACAACCAAGAGCCGAGGATAAGAACATTGAATTATTGAGTCAAATGGTACAGCAAAACCAAGAGATGATGGCCATGTTTGGTAAGCAATTGCAATCTCAAGGTGATATTCTAACCAAGTTTGGGCAGACGCTGCAAAGCCATGGAGCACAAATGCGGGCATTGGAAACCACCATGGCACAGATTTCGAGTGAAGTGGCGGCAATCAAGCACGCCAATCAACAGAAACCAGCCGAGAATGCGAACGTGGCCCAAGCACATCATCAGGTCAAGTATATGTCTGTGGTGAGTAATGAGGAGGAATTTCAGGTGCAAGAAGCTGTAGAAGAAAGAAAAATGACTTTCAATATGCATGCGACATCGGCAATACCGTATCCACACACTTACTATGGATTGCCGGGCAGAAACCCTTTCTTCAGAAAATCAGAGAGATTTATGAATATTGTATCTCCATGTAGGCAAGAAGAAGAATTGCAGGTTGTTTGTGCACGTGCGGAGACAGCGAACGTGAGAGAGAAACCACAACAAGCTGTTACTATTGAGGATGTCTCGCCAAAGCCCACGTCGGAGGGAGTGATTGAAGCAAGCTTGGGGGAGGTGCCCCCGAAAAGCTCATATGTGCCACCTCACAGGCGCGCTGAGGCAGCAAATGTTTCAAATTTGGTTAATCCTAAGTCAAAGAAAGAGCATCGTCATTTTAAGAAATTCCTGGAGATATTCTGAAAACTCCACCATAATATTCCATTAGTGGAGATGATAGAGAAAGTACCCGCCTATGGGAGGTTCATCAAGGAAATCATCAATAAGAAGAGGCGGATAAAAGACGATGATATTTGTCGGATGAATGAGACGGTGAGCTCTATGATTCACGGGAGTTCGCCAAAGAAGAGAAAAGACCCGAGAGGTTTTTACATTCTGTGCTCAATAGGTGGTCGACATTTTCCTAAAGCGCAATGTGATTCCAGCGCTAGCATAAATCTCATGCCTTTGGCGACATTTCAAAAGCTGGGGTTAAAAGAGATAAAGAGGTCAGCCGCAACAATTGAATTAGCAGATGGGTCTATCGTGAGACCATATGGAGTGTGTGAGGATGTGCTCGTCAAAGTGGATAGATTCATATTCCCGGTGGATTTTGTTGTTATTGATATGCCACCGCTCCAAAGCTGTGAAATTCTTCTAGGAAGACCGTTTCAAGCAACGGCGGACGTCGTGACTGCCTTAGGGAGAGGTACTTTGTCCTTGGGAATTGGAGGAGATCGAGTTGAATTCAAATTACCACATGATCCTCTAAGTGCAGTCTCCAATGTGAAAAGATGATGAGCTTCATACCGTCTAGCCTAAGACGTTAAATAAGGGCGCTTGTTGGGAGGCAACCCAACCATCGGTACATTAGGATAGAGTAATTATAGCCATAGATTGCTTTCATTTCGTTTAAATTTTGATGTAAAGAAGATACCTTGATCCGTTTGTTTATTGTGCAGGCTGAGGCAGGGTCGATACCATCGACACACTGGTCGATGGTATCGACATAGGTTCAGGTTGACAACTGTGGAGTTGGTTCTGAGTCGATACTATCGACGTCACCGTCGATGGTATCGACCCACCTACAGGCAGGTCGCCCACCAACTGTCGATAGTATCGACACAGCAGTCGATACCATCGAGATCTCTGGAGAAGTTCAGAGCAATTTGTCTCAGTCAACTCGATACCATCGACGGCCTCGTCGATGGTATCGACATGGTCACAGGTTGAAATGAAAAAGTGGCGGTGTCGCAATGAAGCCAAGTCGATACCATCGACTCCTGTCGATGGTATCGACCATCCATGTCACCGATCTGCGCAACGACATCGACGGCGATCGTGAAGTCCACGTCAGCGATCCGGGTGCTGCATCGATACTATCAACTCGCGTCGATGGTATCGACAGGTCAGCAATCTGGGTTTCACGATCCAGCAATCGTCAGCCGTCGATACTTGTGAGGGAGGCGGATAGCATCGAGACGTGTCGATACCATCGACCCGCGTCGATGGTATCGACGGGTCAACAATAGCGCCGGCCAAGTCTATATAAGGAGAGTTATTACGTCATTTGACGTCACACCTTCAGAGTGAACTTCCTCCTTTACGCCGAGCACTTCCCCGAGCCATCCCAGATCGAAGAGCAACAGCATCGAGCAAGGATCTACACCGAGCGGAGAATCAATTCTCCATCTTCCCCGAGCTCTTCTTCTTCTAATCCCATCTTTCTTTCAACAATGGTGCATGTCGTCGGAGCATCGTCCTCTCGCGTGAATCCAATGGAGATCGCGGAGTTTGTGCCACCCCCTACTGCTTCAGTCTCACGTCCGCGCCTGGTTCACCCATCCGCGGAGGTGAGGAAGGTCTATGAGGAAATCATGAAGCGGAAGATCGAGCCGACCCGGTATGTGGACCGGGGAATGATCCAAGAGCTTGGATTCGAGGCCAACTTGGCCTATGTGCTGGCAGGACAAGCACGTCACACCGGCAGACAGGACGACGAGTTGGAGTACCATGCGGATGGGCAGCCATTTTTTGGCGAATGGCCCACCTACAAAGAGCTGGTGGCGGAGTTCATGGCGTCCCTTGACGTCTGCGTCGTGCCCAACGATGTAGTTGCTTCTGATCGTGAGTGGATCAAGGGCCGGGTGTCATTCCGGCTGTTCAACATCGACTACAACATCACGCTTGAGCAGTTCAATGACATCTTCAACTGGAACCACTCTCAACACGATCACCGGCGCCCGGATTCCGGCACCGACTACAACAAGATCTTCGTCGAGCTAGTGACAGTGCCGGCGGGAAAGACAGTGAGCTACCACAATGCGGTGGTAGCGGATTTCGAGCACCCCTTCGTCCGGGTCCTACACCGGATGTTGAGTTTCACTTTCTTTGCTTGGAGTGATCTAGCATTGAGCAAGTTTTAGGAGAGCGACCTTTTCTTTCTCTACATGCTCCTGAAGAGAAAAGAATGCAACTGGGGTGCGTTCTTCCTGCAGTGCGTCCTGGCGTAAAGAGGAGTACGAGGAAGGCTCCGATCCATTTTGGTGGGCTCATCACCAAACTGGCGTTGTACTTGGGACTAAATTTCCAATCCATGACTCTGCTTTCCACGAAGAGTAAGGTGAACGTGCAACATCTGCACCGTTCTAACGTCATTCTTCTACGGGATGGGTTGGCGTACGCACACTGCCACGTCAACCACGCTTACCAGGAATGTGCACTGCCGGATCCCGTCTTCAACATCGAGGGCGCACAGCATTTCAGATGTCCGATCATAGCCATAGACTCCGATGAGGAAGAAGGCGGCGATGACGGCGGCAACGACGGACAAGAAGGTGAGGCTGAGTAGGAAGAGGAGGCATTCACACCTCTTCGTGCACGGGTAGCACCCCGGAAGCGTCCTCGGATGCATCCGGGTGCGTCTTCATCATCACAGCCCCCGCCGCCATCACCACAGCCCTCGCAGCCAAGCGAGGATCTCTACTCAATGAAAGGCATGTATACGATGCTGCAAGACATACATCAGATACAGAAGCAACATCTAGAGATGTATACCGGTATTCAGGACACTACGAATCGGTTACATGACAACCAAAGGGCGATGTTCGAGAATGAACGTCTCCTCCTCAACAACCAACAGCAGATACACAATCGGTTGCAACGGATGGAGATGCAACAGGAGCCCTTCTACGACCACTACTGGAGTCAGAGCTACTTTGGAGGCTATCCACAGCCTCCGCCGAGGACCCATTATGATCTGAGCTTCCAGGGGGAGTATCCTTCTTGGGATCCTATGGCCCCACAAGACTGATCGGGTATCTCTGTTCCACTCTTAAGTTTGTTTTTGACTATGAGGCCATAGTCAGATTCAAGCTTAGGGGGGTAGTTGGAACAGCTCTATCTTTTCTTTTATTGTTTTCCATTTTTAGCAGTGTTATTTGTTTCTTGCATTTTTAGTTTTTGTAGGATCCACGTGCTATCTAGTGTAACTATGGATGTCATAAAAGTTTGTCATCTTGCTATTTGTTCATGGGAAATTTAAGGGAAATTTAAAATTTTTTGTGTCTTTGGATAGCTTGCTTTGGTTGACCTTGGGGAACACATCCTATGAAAATGATTGATTATGTCAACTTTAAAACAACATTTCACACCTGTACTCCTATGGATTCATGAAAAGTGGACAGTAATGGTTGTTGGAGCCTAACTTAACCAAACGGTAATGAGACCTTAATTGGATGTAAAAGAGAGAACCCTCTAAACCACTATACAGGTCAGTAAGGAGGGACACATAATATCTTTCTAAGGTTCAGTCGTTTAATCTTGTGATCATTCCACTTCATTTTTCCATAATCCACCTAAGAATTGGAAGTAAAATGCAGTTTTAATTCCTTCTTGTGTGCATAGCATTTAGATAGGATTCACATTGATATTTTTCCATACTTGTGCATAAAAAGAAAAAAATATAGGGATTCATGCACATTACCTTTAGGTGCATGCCATGTAGTTGCACTCATGATATTCATGCATAAAATACACCATGTATCTCAATTTTTCCTCAAAGGTGAATTAAACTGTTCCATACCTTCAAAATATTGCAAAGATTTCCAAGCATGAAGAAAATAGCCCAATAAACTTGTCCTTAAGCAATTATGGATATGTGGGCTAAAGAAAAAAAAAATCTGAAAATTTAAAATAGAAAAAAAAGAGAGAATTCAGAAGGAAGTGAAATAAGAGGGAGAAAGGAACAGGATATCACTCGCATTACAGGAAATTGAGTACATGATGTAGGTTGATTAGACGTCCATCTCATTTTGAGGTGGAAGGTTAGTGCATGCATCATTTCACCCAATTTTAGGCATTAGGGCATTTTCAATGTGCATTGGCATCATTTAGGACATTTTTGTATTATGCATGTTGAAACTGTACAATACTTCCAAGTTCTTCCATGAGCCACCCATTTTCGTCCACCTATTGCTCGGATTGGTAGGCCACCGTGAATTTCTCCTCACTAATGATTATCAGGAGAACAGCTTCCATGTAGATGGTAGTTAGGGCGAGCAACGTAGTATAGGCGATCACAAGATGCACCAATGTTGAATCGGCGAATTGTATTATGTTAACTGCCTTATGTGATAGTGTTCATCTGTTTGGAGGATAATTTCTTTTATTGATGATTATTGTCACCTTTAGGGTAATTACCGTTCTGTGGTTAGAGAAGGCCGGTTTGAGAATGTTCAGTGGGAGTCACATGGGATGTTGGGTTGGCGTGTTGTTTTTCAGTTGACATCTGCAATTCTATTCTAAGGATTAGTTGCTCGAGGGAGAGCAATGTTTAAGCTTAGGGGAGTTTGATGCGATGATTTTGAGTCGCATTTATAGACCTTTTTGATATGTGTTTTGTGCTTTTGTTAGTCATTTTTATGGTCAATATTGCATGATTCACTCATTTCGGTCTTTGCCATCATTTTATGTCAAATCCCCTTAGTTTTATCATTTTGAGCATTAATTATCACATTATCATAATTTGTGTGGATTTATTTGGTCTTGTCTTGGAATTTCAGGAACAAAACAAGTATCTGCTTCCGTCGATACCATCGACGGAAGTCGATACCATCGACAAGGCTACAGGTTGCCAGCCGAAAGGAGCAGCACAGAGTCAATACCATCGACACCCAAGTCGATGGCATCGAGATCCCTTCAGGTTGCTGGCGAGGAATATGTCGATACCATCGACCCAAGTCGATGCCATCGACGCATGGAGGCTACAACGTCGCTAAACGACAAAACCGACGCTACAGAGATTCGATACCATCGACCCTAGTCGATGGTATCGAGATGGATACAGGCACTCAGATGAAAAGAAAACAAGGTTGTCGCTACCACACTGGGTCGATACCATCGACCCGCGTCGATGGTATCGACGCCGACAAATATGCGTTGGATTCATTTCGATCTCAATCGGACGGATGGAGTTAATTGACGACCTAATTAGGGACTTATACCTAATGACGGCCGCCCAGAGGAGATTATCATCTAATTTGCCATTGCACAAGTGCCGAGGAGGGAGAGAAAGGAGAACGGAGGCCAGAAGCTCATCCCTGTCGATCCGGACGCTGCCGAAGACAAATTTCACCACCGAGAGGCGGGAAAGCTCGTGTTCTATGCAAAGGATCCACCGGTTCTCCTTCGTTCAGGGGTTTTCCCATTTGATTCACGTTTTTCATATGGTTTCCCCTATTTCTACCATGTATTTGTGCGAGATGAACATGCGGGGCTAATCCCCTCCATCTTTAGGACCGAGAGTAGCCCGGGAATGCATTGTATGACAGTTTTATATTAATAATTCATATTTTCTCTCTTAAATCCGTGGTATAGTTTTGTTTTCTCCATATATTGTTATTCTTGATCACCATAATAATAACGTAATGCCCTTAATCACTTCAACAGAAGGATTAACGGTTGAAAAGAGACAAAACCTACATTAATCGATAAATCCCTTGACAAAGGAGGTGTAAAATTAATGGTGGAAACTGAGAGATCGTTCGTAATGCGCTTAGTTTAGGGGAATGATTACTACGACGGTGGAATCAACCTAAACCTAAGTAGTGAATTACACCACGACAGTGGGTAATTCTGTTTTCAGGCCACTACCCGGATAGAGAGAGAAGACTGAGGAGTTATATAAAACTTAATGCAATGTCGACCCGCGGTGAAACCGCAATCCTAAAGATATCCTTTTGAAATTGATTAAATTAACCTTTAATCGATTGTTTGCTTTGTTTTATTTTTATTTTCTTTTAATTTCGACAACAAACCCTACTTTGTTATCCGGTTTAGCTGATCGTGAATAGTTAGTAGGAGTCTCCAATAATTCAACGTATCCCTGTGTTCGACTCGCGCCTCACAAAGGCCTGTACTACTCGACGCGTATACTTGCGTTTTTAGCGCGTAGTAAAATACACGTCAAAACTCTTGCTCTCCTTTATTCCCTCTATCTTAGAGCATCATTAATACTTTGTTTTTCCACAAAGGTGCTATCCCAAGGTAAAAGGAGGTGCCTACCTTGGTTAAGAAGGCTCCTAGGGTTCCAAATTTATCTATTTAGGATTTCTTAAGCTCCTCCTTGGTGATTTTGACCATAACTAGTAAGTATTCTCCTTTATTTCCCTATTTGAATGTTTTTAGTCTTCCTTTCACCTTCCTCTAGGTCAAAACCATGACCTTCCATGGTGAAATCCCACCTAGAACCCATAAACACCTCATCTCCATGTTCTTTTGTTAGGGCTTTTCACCTCTAAAGTGGAGAAGGTGCTTCTTGCTCGAGATAGCAGCTATGTTGGAGAAACCAACCTCTCTAAGCTTGGAAACCTTACTTATTGGACCTGTCCACCTTCCCTAGAGGTTCTTTGGAGGCCTAGGCTTGACTGACTTGGACTATTTAGACTCTGAAGTTGAGGTATGATGTATCCCCTATTCTTCTATTTTGAGCAATTCACCTATTCTTATTCATTCTATTTGTCCTATGGATATTAGCCTATACACAATGTCTTTTCTTTTGAAAATGATGGTTCATGTGAACTACCTTATTTTATATTGATCACGTGATCATGGATATTCTTTTGAACTCTTATCTTATGCTTTGTTCATGATGGAACTCTAAAAGATGACATGTGATGTCTTTTGCCAACTTATGAGGTGGTTGTTTGTGTTGGTCACTTATGTGGTGACTAGTTTATATATTCTGACTATACTTTCTACTTGCCTCTACATTTAACATGCTATGTGATTCAGTAGCACTAGAGTAGTGTAATTTCATTGGTTTTTATGGCATATGTGTCATTTCTTGCGGAGCAGATGTGATATTTCCTGCTCTTTTGGGATGGAAAGGAACCTCATACCCAGGGCAAGATTTGTGATTCTTGGCCCATGTTTTATATATTTGGGAGATTTGTAGTATTCCTTTCTCTATCAGGTTTCATGTTTATGAGACTTGGCCGCCTTTGTGTTTATATTGTTCTAGGGTTATGTTTATCTCACATGCATGCAGGTTGATGATGATTGTAGGGGTGTGTGCCCTACTTTCTTTATATGTGCTTGTGTGGCACAATCTTTATGTTTTATTAATGACAAGTATTCTTTTGTTATCATATGATTTCAATTCCTTTTCTCTTGATACCCATTTGGGTGGTCCTTATCCTTTCTATGGGAAGACTTTTATATTTGATGTCCTTTATTCCATATATTGCTCAATTTCCTATTTAGTATGCACATACCAGCCTTTACTAATGTCATCTATTTTCTCTTCTAGCTAGGGTATGCTTCCAACCCTAGGTGAAGGAGTTGGATGATAAGGCATGAAGTTTTGGACTAGCTTAAGGAGTTAAAGCTTGGAGACAAACTTGTTATGGTTTATATTTCCCTCTACTTAGATCCTTATGTTGTATCATACATATAAACCCCTATGGGATATTATGATGTACTTTTGTAATCTTTGTGAAAATTGAATATAGTCATTATTTTGATTCTGCTGCTATACTTTGGTTGTTTTGAATACCATTTATTGAAGTTTGAAAATTTTGCACATATTCCAACATACCTTTGAGTGTGTCTGGAATGGATGTTTTATTCTTCAAAATTTATTTTAGTAAGGGGGTGATCCTGCCTCCTTACATCATGGTATTAGAGCCCACGGTAGTTGGAATCTGACTATTTCAATTTTGTCTCCCTAGTTAGAATATTTGCCTTACCTTTAAGTGACATGTTTGCCCTAGAGTTGATCAATAGATGATGAAGGGTTGATTTAGGATCCTATTGTTTCACATTAGAATAATGGTGAATAGATCCCTAAAATACTTACAACTAAAAGATGCATAAGTACCATAGTAACTTGAGGTTGTTTAGATTGCCCTTCAGGAAGCTACTACAACATGAAGTTGAAAGAAAAGGTGTCTAAAAAGGATCAGGGTTTGGGGGCTGGAAAGATTTTCCTCCACACCACTAGCTTGGTTTACGAGGATTCCCGAATCCATATGATACTGGCCTGGCTTGAGCTGATATGAATTTTCTGAAATAGCATGCTTTTAGGCAACAATAGCCTTAGACATCTATATGATTTATCTTTAGGGACCCTAATATGTTGAACTAGTCTCCCAGGTGTAAAGACTTGTTTGAGGATGGACAACATCAAGTTAACCCATAGTTCATAGTTAGTATTTACAAGTTATGTTTCTTTTTTTTTTGCATGATGCTTATGTAGTTGGATGTAAGGAAGTGAAGTTGATCCTTTTGTACCTAAAGAATAGTTTTGACTTAATAAGATGAATCCTTTAAGGGTGGTGAATAAGTTGTTTTCTTATATGTGGATGTTTTGATTTCAAGGACGAAATCCCTTTGAGGCGTGGTGTGCTGTAACATACTATATCTCAGACCCTACCCTGGAAGTTGACATTTTGGACTTAGCCAAACAAGGTTGAAGGTTAGACCTAAATAGATGTTTAGTATAACCCCAATCAGATAATGTATGTATAGATCACCTTAATGTAACCTAATGTTCTAACATTAATCTTGGGTTTATAATGGATACATAAAATATGCCACATAACTGATTTTGGTGGTAATATGAAGATAAGGAACTTAATTGGATGAATAATTTAGATAATGGGCTGTTAATGGGCCATATGACATATCACATAAAAAGAAGTCTCAAAAGTGGAAACAAACTTCTAATTTGAAATCTACATATCAAAATTAGCCTACATGTCAAATTTCATCTAATTTGGACAACCTTGAAATATTAAAATAAGTTTAGGAGTGAGAAAATGAGTAAAAGGCATAAGTAATGAATAATATAATTATATTACTGCAAAATATGGAAATAACTTCAAATTTGTATTCAACACATCAAAGTTAACTTGTGGATGAAGTTTGGTCAAATTTGGATGTTGTATGTGTAAGTTATGCAATTTTAGGTACATTCTAGACTTTTATGCAATTTACCCAATTGGGAGGTTTTATTTGCAAATTGTCACATGCATTATAATATTTAGATATTTCTTTACCATTATCAAGTTTTTGAACCATGGGGCACCTAGTTGCACCTTAGTTTCAAGGTGTTTCTTTCCAAGGGCATTTTAGGGATTTCCTCTTTATAAATGAGCTTATCTTTAGAAGCTATCAACCAATGGGGTTATTTCTTTGATTGGAGGTCAGTTGGGATGAATAGAAGTGTCCATAAACTGACATTTGATATTCAATAATCCTCTATGAGCTGTCCTCTAGCATGGCCATGAAACCCTAGGCTAAGGACACATGGTAAGCTCCATGGACACCTCATGCTTGACTTCTTCCTTATCCATAAAGGTTTCCATGTCCACAGGAACCCTTAGCATTGGACACGTGAAAAGTAACTTGACACCTTGTGCTTGACTTCTTCCTTATCCATAAAGGCTTGCATTTCCATGGACACCCTTATACATGACACATGGAAAGTCTCATAGACACCTCATACTTGACCTCTTTCTTTATATAGCCATATCTACCCCTTCCCAACTCCCAATTCAAAAACTCTTGCTTTCCTTTATTCCCTCTAGATTAGAGCATAATTCCTACTCTATTTTTCCATGAAGGTGTTTTCCCAAGGTAAATGGAGGTGCCTACCTTGGTGAAGAAGTCTCCTAGGGTTCCAAATTTCTCGATTATGGATTTCTTAAGCTCCTCCTTGGTGACTTTGACCAAAACTAGTAAGTATCCTCCTTTCTCCTTCCCTATTTTCATATTGTTAGTATTCCTTCCACCTTCCTCCAGGTCAAAACCATGACCTTCCATGGTAAAACCCCACCTAGAACTCAAAAACACCTCATCTTCATGTTCTTTTGTTAGGGTTTTTCACCTCTAAAGTGGAGAAGGTGCTTCTTGCTCGAGATAGGAGTTTTATTGGAAAAACTAGTCTCTCTAAGATTGGGAACCTTACTTATTGGACCTGTCCACCTTCTCGATATGTTCTTTGGAGGCCTAGGCTAGGATCTAGGACTGACTTGGACTATTTAGAATCTGAAGTTGAGGTATGATGTATCGCCTATTCTTCTATGTTGAGCAATTCACCTATGCTTATTCATTCTCTTTGTCCTATGGACATTACCTATATACAATGTCTTTTCTTTTGAAAATCATGGTTTGTGTGAACTACCTTATTTGATATTGATCATGTGATCATGGATATTCTTTTGAACTCTTATCTTATGCTTTGTTCATGATGGAACTCTAAAAGATGACATGTGATGTCTTTTTTCCACTTATGCGGTGGATGTATATTTTTCTCACTTATGTGATGACTAGTTTATATATTCTGACTATACTTTCTACTTGCCTCTACATTTAACATGCTATGTGATTTAGTAGAACTAGAGTAGTGTAATTGCATTGGTTTTTATGGCAGATGTGTTATTTCCTGCCGAGAAGATGTGGTGTTTCCTGCTCTTTTAGGATGGAAAGGAACCTCATACCCAGGGCATGATGTGTGATTCTTGGCCCATGTTTTATATATTTGGGAGATTAGCATTATTCCTTTCTCTATCAGGTTTCAAGTTTATGAGACTTGGCCGCCTTTGTGTTTATATTGTTCTAGGGCTATTTTTATCTCACATGCATGAAGGTTGATGATGATTGTAGGGGTGTGTGCCCTACTTTCTTTACATGTACTTGTATGGAACAATCTTTATGCTTTATTAATGGAAAGTATTCTTTTATTATCATATGATTTCAATTCCTTTTCTCTTGATACCCATTTGGGTGGTCCTTATCCTTTCTATGGGAAGCCTTACATATTTGATGTCCTTTATTCCATATATTACTCAATTTCCTATTTAGTATGCACATACCAGCCTTTGTTGATGTCATCTATTTTCTTTTCTTACAGTGGTATGTTTCCAACCCTAGGTGAAGGACTTAGATGATAAGGCATGAAGTTTTGGACTAGCTTAAGGAGTTAAAGTTTGGAGACAAAGTTGTTATGGATTAGATTTTCCTCTACTTAGATCCTTATGTTGTATCATACATGTAAACCCTTATGGGATATCATGATGTACTTTTGTAATCTTTTGTGAAAATTGAATATAGTCATTCTTTTTATTCCACTTCTATACTTTGGTTGTTTTGAATACCATTTATTGAAGTTTGAAAATTTTGCACCTATTCCAGCATACCTTTGAGTGTGTTTGGAATGGATGTTTTATTCTTCAAAATTTATTTTAGTAAGGGGGTGATCCCCCCTCCTTACAATTGCGGTGTAGAATGGTGACCGAGTAGTGCAAGATAAATCTTGAAGTTTGACTCTTCCTAGATCTTGTATGGCACTGATTTTGACTTAGAAGTGGTCAGTTGGATTTGGATGGTATGAATCAAATCCTCAGGGAATTAATAAAAAGATGTAATATAGTCATGTAGCATATATGTTTAGGGTTAAACACACTTCACATTGGATGTTTACCGTTGCCTTTCTTTTATTACTGCTTAGTTGTTATAAAATACAGTAAGAGAAATCAACTATTATGCATGTTATTCATATTCCTTCTAAAAACATATGATGTAGTTATCAGTTACAACTGCTTAATATGCCAAATCTGAGTAATCAATTTTACTTATTCATTTACTTGAATCTGCTCATAATGTTGTTATAACCTATCTGTGGAACAATCATTTTTGGTTGAGAGTTATATCTCTCACTGAGATATGGATCTCACTCTTGTAGTTATTAGCAATAAATTTTTATTTGGTGAATAAATATATAATTAACATCCATTAACCCTAATACATTAAACAACCTTATAAATTATTTTAGAATAAATATTAACAACATAATCAATTTATACACCCTTAAATTAGTCTTCCAAATTTCATATCAACTAGCCAATATTTGGGGCCTCAAATGATTTAGGGTAGAAAATAATAAGAATTTAAATTTAATTGAATTATATATATGATTTGTTAGTGTTTTCTGATTTAATGTGTCAACCTCACATTTTTCTTCCCATTTTTTGTGCAACTATCACATGGAGCATTGGATTAGATCGAGTGGTTATATTTGTCTCCTACCTTGAGCAGGAGACCATGAGGAGTTCACAGTCAATGAGTAAGTTGTTAACTTCCCTTTGTGTTTTCTCCCTCATTTCTTCGTCATTTTCCTTGATTTCATTTCCATTGAATTGCATATCAAGTTGCAAACTATCATGTCCTTAACATTCTAGGGTTTCATTGCTTGAAACTCTCTGTGATATCCAACCACTTTCCTCACCTTTTTTCATTTTCTATCCTTTTCCTCACAACACAATGTCATTGAACCACTATAAATCTATCCCAAAACCTTCCTTGTAGCCTTCTTAACCAATCACAAGGGTTGGTTTGGTCTCCTCCCTTATCGAGCATACCCATACAAATTTTCTACCTTTTGTCTTCTCTTGAGGTGTGGGAGATGGTGTTCATCTTGACCAAAATTTGGGATCATTGTGGTGACCCCTAGGGGCATCTTGAGACTCTAGTTGGTTTTGATTGGAGGTAACATAATTTTTTCCACTTTCTAGTATCCTCTCGGTTTGGTGGATGTTTTTTGATCAATTATCATCATTATGATCCACGTAATGCCTATTTTTTCTAACTTATATCTTCTGCTTGGGTTGGCATTATTTCCACCTTTTTTGTCACCATTTATTTGTGGTAGTTTTCTATGCTCCACCCTCCATCCAGCTTTGGCAAGGGTCAAAACCCTAGTTTTGTGCCTAGGGGGTCAGGGGGTCTGAGAGGTATTAAGTCATGAGTTTTTATCTGCTTCAAATCCTAGATCTTCTTTATTGACGATTTCTTTGTGTTTTATTTGAGAAGACGAGAGGGTGATTCCTAAATCTTTCTAGGGTCTGACTCGTGACTGAAAAGTGGATTAGGATTTCCATTCCATTTCAAATCTTTCAAGAAATCTTTGATCTTGACCAGGGTTATCAGTTGTGTTTTCACACACACATTCTATGACAATCTTGGATCATGACTCAAAAATGAACTGAATTGCCATCCCTGCATGATAACCTTGGGTTATGGATCAAACCTCCTACATCGAAGATTGAGAACTAGAAAGTCGAAGATAATCATTGTTCGATTCTCTAGAGGATGGAGAGAGAAACAATAAGGGAACACATCGTGGAGACCACCTTTCTAGATAATTTCCTAAACAACCAAGTCAACTCAACCTTGACATAAGCAAATTGACGGCTAATTGATACTGTCTAGAAGGCCACCTTAATTTGAAAGCTTGTCTAAATGCTCAATTGTCGATCTCAACTATTCAAGTCCTATCATGATAGGAAAAAGTTTGAAACAAATGTTGAAGGAAGATGTACTATTTTTCAAATTGGTTATTGTTGTTGTTTGATGGTTTTTTAGATTTAAGAAAATGACACATGTAATTTTTACAAACTTGTTATAATATTATATATATAGATATACATAGAAAATCTAGAAAGGAGATATGGAAGATAACTGAACACTGTTGGGTAAGGATACATAATTCACTGCGATTTGTTTGGAAGCAATTATATAACACTTAGAATACATATTTCAATTAGATCGATGGTAGAAATTATTGTTTCACTGGACTAGAGAATGAGCAATATAATTTAATTTGGTTGTAAATTAAAAAGGAAACTAATAGAGAGACAAGAAGAGGAGATAATAGACCATGAATTGTGTTATCAATTTTTCACCGATAATAGTCATACAACTAATTCGAGTATAAAAAAATAAAAATAGAAAATAAAATAATAATAAATAAATAAAGATTTCCAACAGTGTATAGCACAAGTAGACTTATGTACAAAAAACTTATCACAGTCTTTGTCCTCCGTGTTTGTAGACACCGGTATTGGAACCCGGTGAGAGTTCTTCACTCCAAGCTGTAGGCATGCAAGAAAATGACTTTCTCCATACAAACTACATACGGTAATAAATGTTTTGCAAATAATGTATTTTTGTAAAATGCACGTAACTAAGAGAGGAAGAAAGTAGGTAAACATATGGGGTAAGTAGAAAAAATAGAATAAAAGATAAGGACATTTAATAAGCGATGGAACGATGAATATAAAAGCAATAGGAAAGTTGGAAAAGAAAAAAGGGAAGAATTTTTTGAGTAAGTACTTTTTAGTATTGTGTGTATTTATCTCTTGTAGTTGTGAATAATTTCTTATCCTATTTGAATATTTGACCAAAAAAGAAGAGAGAAGTATTTTTGGTGTTGGTTTTGGTTGTGTTTTGAGTACAATTATGAAAACTTTATGCATTAATGAAAAAAAGGAAAATATTTCTTGATTTTGTTTGCGATCTGTACAAAAGTATCCATAGATCAATTCAATTCATCTACTATTAGTACTGCGTGCTAACAAGGAGGAAGTGAAAAAATAAAATACAATATGTTTTTGATATTTATATGCAAATATAAGAAAATTCCTCGTATTTCCGGATTCTCTTTTTTCAATCTTCAAATTTTCCTCTTTCTACTTCTGTCTTTGTTTTATTTTACCACGTCATTTTTTTTCTGCTTTCCTTATTTTATTTCTACTTAACACTAAATTTCTTTCTCTCTCCCCATCAGACGTTTTTTATTCCACTTTTTCTACCCGAGTGCCCGGTTGAGGAAACCGTAGAATTAGTTGTGGTAGCGGCAGTCCTTATATATTTTTCGTAATTGTATACGAACCGACTCTCAAAACTAGAAGGCAGACAAATAGGTACTATTTGATCGCTCTTTTCGGCGTTTCTACGCCGGCCGTCCTCTCTGCCCGATCTACGGACGATGCAGGTCTCCGTGTCAGCCAACACCGGGCTTCTCGTCGCAAACATCTGGAAAGATGGATGCGCTGCTGCTGCATGATTTGTGGCAGCGTTGTGTTGTGCACCATCTTGCAGCGAATCCAATTGATCTCGTGAGATTCAGCGCAACTTGCAGAGCAGCACGATCGCTGGTGTTTATCTATTCGCAGCATGAGAGGCTTCCGGTATTGCTACGATTGCCAGTAGGCTGGCCGAATCTACTGGTATACAGCCCCTGGATCAAACGCACGTTTGAAGTGGCTTTAAACCCACTGGAGGCGTCAGGTGCAGACATTCTGCACTGCTCGCAAGGATGGCTGCTGGTTTACAAGGAACGGCGATGGGAAGAAGGAAGCCCTCTTACCTTCGTATTCAACCCTTTTCAAAGTGGGTGTTATTATCAATTACCGTCACTGTTAATGGGCAGCGACTTCAGAGGCGCTTGTTTCTCATCAACACCTCACTCGGCACCAGATTGGACGGTGTTCTTGATTGTAGTTGAATCAGATTGCCTTAATAACAGTTTCATGGAGCTACGGACAAGATAAATACAAAGAGGAATGGGTACCATCAGGTGGTTTTCTTCCGGCGTGTTGCAGTCCGGCCCGTTTACTTGAATGGCCGCCTGTATTGCTTGGACGCCGAAGGGTCAGGCCGGGTGGGAGTGTATTACCCGGACAGAATTATGTGGTTGTTTTTCCAGTCTTCAGCAAACCCTCTGGCCCATGGGTTTCGCAGGCACTGGCGTTCATCCTTGGTAGAGTCTAAGGGTAAATTCTTGCAGCATTTTGTGACCCAGACAATCCCTCCTCGCTGGCCTTATTTAAGCTGGACTATAAGAAGAAAAGCGAAATCTCAATCGAAGCATTGTGGAAACCTGTGAGTTGCTTAGATGCTCATCATTCCTTGTTTCTCAACTTGCACTCCTCCCTCCTCGTCAAAGGACCGCGGGCCAAAGAAGATTGTTTGGAAGCAAATTTCCCAGGAAATCAAGCTTTCTTTTCCATGGTGGTAGGGGATTCGACTCCTGTCCCTGCCCGATTAATTTGCACCTAAGAGGGGTATTTTTTTCACGCAATCAATTAGTGGAGCTGCTAGAGAATCGTCCTTCCCTCGATGCCACCATAAAGCAGATCCTTTAGTATATTCCATTGGTAGTGCTAATGTCAACCAACTACTTACGGGCAACAACCATAAGGAGTTGCCAAACAGTGTTGGATCGTACCAGCCATAGATTTGTCAAATGCAAACAATCACGGAGACATATTTTCAATGCCTAATGGACCTATGTTGGAGCCAGATTGCTTTGCAAGAGAAGAAGACAATGTAAGACAAATCCTCAACCAACTACGTTTCACAGACTCCACAACCGAAAATCAAACACTCAGCATGTATACCTGCACAGTGAACAGAAGGCCATAACATTTGTTAGCGCAGTAAACGGTAGGTGCTACACAAGATGCAACTACACTGATGCATTCAAGAAAGGCGGTCGCAAGATATGCACGAAAATCCTGCACTTGGCAATGACACCACAAGGGTGGATGGTCTTCCGGAGGTCTGAAAAGCCGGAAAACTTATTGCTTTTGAACCCGGTTTCACAAGAACAGTTCCCTTCGCCTCCTCTTCCATACGAGGAAATTTTCTACTTTGATCTTGCAATTCCTCCTCAAAGCAGCTGCAACAACCGTCGCATCAACATTGTTGCGGCGTCCAAGGATACGAAAGAGCTCCTGCGCTATGAGCTGGGACACAAAACTAACTCGAACTACTCTCGCCACCTGATCGAGTCACATGGAGAGCTGTTTGTAATATTTCGTGAGAGAGGGGACAGTTACAGTAAGACCTACCCGACCATATTTAGGCTCTACAACTTGGATTTCACAAACTCACGTTGGATCGCGATTGCATATACAAAAGGATGTCTCGGAGGGCGCGCTTTCTTCTTTGGCGAAATGTATTGGTCATGACCCACTCGCTCACCCTTGGTGGTACATGTTCTGCGACCGCCACCTGATTGAGTCTGAAGGGGATGATCTTTTTAGTCGATCATCGAACAAGATATTTAGGATGGATTTCAAACAAAGCAAGTGGGTAGAGATAATACATGAGAAAGGGTGCCTTCGTGGCCGTGCTTTCTTCCTTGGTGACGTCGATTCTCTTCCCACAAATGGGATCGCCGTACGAGCCCCAAGGCTCAACCCTGATCAACCAAAAGAAACAACGATATCATTGCACGTTCGAGAAGATTGTCTATATTTCTTCAGAGAGGGAGAGAAAGGAATGTATTGCTACGATATGGAGGATGGGTCTATATCTGCAGTTGGAGTTGCACCAAGCAATGTAGTGAGTCCGTGGCCTAGACTTGGGTGGATGGCCTATCCCCAACCATTGCGGCTTTAGACCCCTTCATACTTGTAACGACCTCAAAATTTCTGAATTTTGGATCTAGTTAAAGAATATAATGAGAGAATCAAATTGGAACTATAAAGGAATTGATAAGTTTGAAGTTAATAAATTTGAGAAAATAAAAGGACTTTTTGAAATTCCTTCCTTTATGAATTTGTGTTGTAATGTGGTATTTGTGTGCAAATTTGGTAAACTAAAAAAATTCATGATTGTCATGGTTTTGTAATATGTAAAGAAAATCCCAAAATTGTAAGAGGTTTCTAAGTTAATAAATTAATTGAATAATTAAATTATGTATTACATTCTTTTTATTTCTTGCACATCAAGTTTGGAGTAACCAGCCATTCTAGTTGGACTCAACTTTTGGACCAACAAATGAAAGAGAAATCCACATTTTGAAAGGAAAATGTGATCAATTATGGTCTTAGTAGTTACATAATGAGTTTTTTTAAGTGAAAAAAGTTGCATTTAATGATTTCTTTTTTGCAAAAAACATTTCCAAATATGAGATTTGATTGTAAAAATGTGCTTCAAATTTGAGAACGAAAAGGAGTTATGGATTTTCTAAAATTTCATAAAGTGAGACATTTAACATTTACATAATTATTTCATGAGTTAGCCTTTGTTACCTGAATGTCAAGTTGATGGTAACTAACAACCCTGGTTGGACACAACCATTTGTCCAACTTGAGATATTTGGATATTTGATGAGAAGGATTATAACACTTTTGGTGACTTGAAGAAATTTAGTAAATATTTGATAAAAAAAGATTTACCTTTGTGGATTATCTCAATAGATCTCATATATTTATACTAAGTAGGGGAAAGCATTATTTAGGTTCCATTCAAATTTCACTGAGAAGTAATGTTCCTAGTAGCATAGGAAAAAATTCTAAAGCATTAGATACCTACATGTAGTGATTACATATGGGATTAAGAGAGAAAGATCCCCCCTCCCACGCCTGTGGCGGAGGCCGAATGCCCGGGAGGGTGGTAAATCAAGACGGCAACTGGGATTCGAACCTGGGTCCCTTTGTTATAGGACACCGTGCTTGACCACATGTAGTGATTACATATGTTTCTATCGTTGGAAATGATTTAAATGACTTTAGCTTAGGCTTGATAGAACATGCACACCATTTATGTGTCATGCTTAACGTGACCTTCGGATCAACAGCACAACTGTTATCTCCTACCCTGAGTAGGTCAAGGAAAGGGGCAATGCTCACACTCAAACCCTAGATTCCCAATATCTCTCTTATCTTCATCTTACCAAAAAGTAACCATGCTACATAGTTCCTCTCTCAAAATGGAACTAGAAACTAAGTTATAGGAGAACCAACTATTCCTTGGTGGCCAACGAATCATTGTCTCTATTAAACCTCTCTCAACCTTTACTTTGGATTTCACACCATTCTCCCTCAGCCTATAAATACCCTACCAATGATTCCCCGAACCCCAGAGTACGCATGGTAACATCTTGACTCTAGGACTTCTATATCACAACTATCTTTTCTCCAATGAGCCCTTTGTCATGGGAGTAATGTGAAGGCATGCGCAGGCTGCTAGATGGTGGACTTTGCGAGGATCGTTGAATTTCAGTCCTAGCTTGATCAAAGATCAGATGCCACGATTGAGATCAGGCCGCACCTCGACTAACCAAGAGTGGTTGGGTAGATTTGGGTTTTGGATTGTTCTTTCATTCAATGGAAACCAAGGATCGAGAAACCACAATTTTTTGAATAATAGTATATTCTCACCTCTTTGAACAATAATCATATAAATAACTATGACTTGCAAAATAAATAAGAAATGCATACCTCAACCGAATATTGCAAGTATATAGTGAACATTCATAAAAATGATACAAGTTGTACAATGCAAATATGATCACAACAAGATTCTAATATCATCACCGCTAAAAATCCCAATATAGAATCTATACATGTTTTTATAATAAAAATGTAATATTTTTCCAAAAGTATTTCTTGCCATATGACCCATGATTCAGACAACTTTTGGAACTAAGGGAACTCTTGATTAATTAAAATACAAGCCCTAATCTTGGTATTAATGATTATGTTTAAAAGTAGACTTCTTCATTGAATTTAGTGTTGAATACACAAGTAAACCCTATATTTGTAATAACATTTTGAAATCAATAAATATATTGATCTTGCTATATAATTTGATGTTGGCAGATATAATAAAATATTGGAATCTTTATAAGATAATGACGATAGTATCTTTTAGGATATCTATAATCGTTAGATCATGAACATGAGAATTAGCAAAACCTTAGCCTACAGTCAACCCTAGAGCTAAACCCAAGACTTGACCCTGATGTAAATCATATGAAGTATAGTGGTGACACTTTCATATTTTAATTCCTTCTGATTATCTGGAATTGGTTGGATACAACTAAAAGTACATGGGTAATACTACATGATGTCTTAATTAAAGGTAGGTAGTTATTTTGTGGCTAACCACGTCATTTATTCCTGAGGATTTCTAATGTTTTATGATGTTTGATATCATGATACACTGATTGGATGTTTATTTACATCCATTCAGGATAATGCCCTAAATGTACCACATGTATTTAGAATGATTATATGAATCCAACCCTCTCTCTAATGGGAATTATGATGGGAAATAATGCTCTCAAACTCTTGAAATCCAATGCAACTAGATGGGACTAACACAATGATTGAATGTCACAATGAAGTCCATTGATGGACCGATCATACGAGCCCAATGTTGGGATAAAAGGGAAACATTGGTATACCCTACAGGTCCAGTGTTGGAATATAAGGGAAACACTAGGCGCCCTTAGAGATAGAGAAATTTGGGATACAAAATTATGTAGAAAATGGACACATTCTATATGCACCACCACATATATTGTATAGAAATATGTTAATTTGCATTTTTATTGTTAGTGATTTAGGTGATTGGAATACATTAAAGATTGAAGATATGAAGATTCAGATGAAAATGCATTGAAGATCATAAAGTTAATTTTAAAAGTGTTTACAAGTGTGTTAGTTAGATAGAGAGAAGGCAATGTTTCCTTTCATGTTGTTCTTTTTATTTGAAAGTATAAGTAACTCCTTGAGGACTAGTTACTTATTGTTTCAATAAAATAATGTTTCACATTTGGAATTATTGATTATTATATATTATTTCTTAGTCTGGATCCTTAGAAAATTGAGATGATTAATAATGTCCCTATGATCTTCCCTAAATGGTGGGTAACTAGGTGGTCGTTGCAAATTATATTAGAGCAAAAGTTGTTAAAAACATATAATAATTAATATTTTCAAGTAATAATTAGAGATAGAAGTGAATTACTAGGGCATTTTATAATGGCAACAATGTCTAAAAAGGATCACAACATGGGGGTCGGCAAAAATTTCCTCCTCTCCACTAGTTAGAAAATGAGGACTCTTGGACCATTATGAATCTCACATGTCCAAAGTATGAGTTTTCCTAAAATGAAATACATATAGGTCTTCTCATCTTTAATTTCATCTTCTTCTAGTCTACTTTCTTTTGAATCCTAGAATTCACTTCTCTCATCATCTTGAGTTAGGATTTTAGGAAGAAATAGGATTAGGGTATTCTCTGCTAATTTAAATAAAAGGAATGTTAACAAAGGGAACAAATATGGAAGATGTGTTGTATGTACTTCTTGTGAGGGTAAAACCTAGAAAGTTCTAGCGATGGTTTAAGGTAACCTTGTTAGTTATGAAAGAGTAAGTGGATGAAGGGGGGGGGGTAAAACCCTACAATGTGAGATGTTAATTTTTAACCCTAATCTATGGAATATGTATTTGTGATAAGGAAAGGAAAGTCATAAAGAAAGAAGGAATAAGTTGAGTAACTAGGTTTAAATATTTGCATGCATGCATATACTTCGGGTATAAGCTTAAACATCAATGATACAAGTAAAGGGTATTGTATGTACATTGTAAGAAAGTAGTGCTTAAAAATAGAGAAGACTATTGACTAACCTTTTCGTGGTTGTATTGAATAACCTAGTGTTTGGTTTCAAAATTTGTGATGACTTTGGATTTCCTAAAATGATTTCAACTTAAGGAATTAAATATGTTAATACAATATCAACCTAGAACATGTAAACCCTATCACAACTAATTTTGAGCAATAATGGTGTCTATGTTTGGCTTAATGGTTTCAATATATGCATAATTATGTGAAAAATGTGGTTTGTAAAATCTCATGACAAATGTACCATAAAGGTTGATACATATCAAGGAAGAGCCTAAGTCAACCCTAGGATCAAGTACATATAGTAGTTGTACATAAGTCCCACAGAGTGAGGAGGTGATCATGTGCTGAGTAAGAAAGGCCCTTTGTGTCATGAGAAAGCACTCCATAAGTACATATGGTTGTGGGGTTAAGAGGGGATCACTCCAAAGATACATGTACCCCTAGAGACCTTAAGAGAATGATTGAGGCCATTGATATGAGAGTTGAAAATATAAATAACATCAAAATTTATGCACTAGTTGTTGAGATAAAATTCCAAGGGAGGTTGTCATTGTTGGGAAATATGAGCATAGAGTATAGTAGAGGAAATAAAAAATTTATCTATCCATATTCCATAACAGCAAAATCACATCAACTGCTATGAAATAGGAAGGATGGTTTAACGAGTTATACATGGTCCTAGAGCAAGTCCAATGACAACAACTCATTGCAATGCAACTATCTTCTAGTTTCTCTTGGACAGTGGCTATGCAACTCCTGGTCTTCACTACAAATAGCAAATAGAAAAGCTTCTAAAGTGACTCCTATGGTTTTTCCACAGACTACAAACTGGCTCTGCCCTCCTAGAAGCATCCAAAGGACTCCTACCTCTAGAGTAGTTGACATGGACCAACTAGAACTCCTATCTTTCAACTAGAATAGATAGGATAGAGTTGTCCCTCCCGTTGATGTACTAGTCACCAACTCGCTTTCTCACAACAATGATCCCCAGCTGTCATTTTCCTTACTATCCCTCCCTAGTTGGGTAGGACTTGCTTGGGCTCTCTTGGTTACCACAACCAGAGATGACAACAATTGTTAGAGAAATTGATTCTCAATTTTTTATGTTACTATTGTGCTCTGGGAAGCCCCCAGTACCCCTCTATTTATAGGCAGGGTTACGGCCATGGTTCCCAATCTATTTGGGATCTGTAAAGGAGTGGAAGGGACAAGAAAATCTTAAATTTTCGCAACCTACGAACTGTGAGACAGTCACCTGGAAACCTAGATGGTCGTCTGGCACTACGAGATGGTTGTCTTACACCGTGAGATGGTCATTTTTGAGTTTCCCAATCACATACTAAATTGGCAATTTGTTTCTAATTAATGCTAAACATTAATTCCTTACATCACAAGAATTTTGCAATCAAAATAATCTAATTTTCTCATGAATTTACCGGTCATATTGCTCAGCTGAGTCGATTATTTCACCTAGTGAGCTGATTGGTTGGGCCTAATTCATGCAGACTCCATCCAATTCAATTTCAATCAGCTTAACACTCAAATCGGCCGTCTCAACACTTGAGTCAGTTATTTGGCACTTCAAATAGCCGTCTCACCCTATGAGACAATCGGCTAGCAGTTCAGTCTCTTGAACTTTTGTGTGAATTCAGTACATAAACGCTTTTGTAATCAATCTAGTCATCATTCAAGATTAAACTCCTCTTTTAGATGAGTTCTTGTGTGTGTGACCCTATAGGTCCCATATCACATTGGCAATGAATTTCTGTAACTATCTAATGACATCACAAGTAGAGAGTAGTGCCTAGTTGCACTTTAGTGCTACTAAAGTGAACGGAAAGTTGGAGAAAAACTTCAACCTACAATTAGTGTAAGGTGTTGTAGTGATTGTATAATTCATTTGTCTCTATAATCTAGAGTAAAATTGATGCATGGATGGTCATCCTCTCAACACTAAACTCATGTTCCTTGAATCAAGAGCAGACTGCTCAATGTAACCTCAATATCGTATATTCATTCACATGTGCATGTGGATGTGTTTCCCTAGTCTCACTTATTAAGTGTCCAGGATGTCAATCTCCAGTAGAAGGGACAAATCCCATCTCTATCACTCACAGTCAGTCCCCATGTGTCAAAGTCACTCAATCATCACCTTTTTGACAACCCATATTTTAGGATTGCATTTGATGATGTCAAAGTATGCCCAACGACATGTGATGAGTGCAATGATTTTAGGTCTATGAATCACAATTGCCACCTTCACTATGAGAAATGACTATGACCACCAATGATAGTTTCCATGAGTCACTCTCATGGTGGGTCTGTGTGATACATTGTTCCATAACATGTATCTTTGTGCTTGGTTTGATATTGCCATATCATGGCTCATGAGATTCTGTCATCAACCAACCCACACTCTAGTCTTTAGTGTTGTTGGTGTCTATCTACCTTCCAAAGTAACAACCGACTAGGGAGATCATAAAAATGTACATACTCTTAGCATTTGTATGATCCCATTCTCCAAGTCACGTACTTGAAGACATATGTCATTGAGTATTGTCATTCTTTATACATTAATAATGTTTCCTCATTATCTCAAAATTGAATGAAACTGAATGATTTGGAAGCTTGTGTTTATCAATATTAATCAAATCCTTTATTGTTTGTGCCATGTTAATCATCACATGATTGCCTCTCTGTGCATACCTTACCAACAGACTCCTACTTGCACTTAGAGGCAATCACTCATGGATCTCATTCTTAGTGATCTAAACATGTCCACCATGTTTGTCTTGTGCTAGTGCTAATTTAGCGAGTCAGTAACACTTTGCTTATAGTCGATATATTGCATGTTTCTATATCTCTTCATCATTAGATTTCTCATATTAGACGAAACTATCATTATTACTACTGAGTCATCAATGGTTGGAACATTTATAAGTTCGTCATATGAACTTTTAGATCCATATAGTATCACTATGTGTTCATAACACAAGTGTACTCAGCTTCTATTGTATCATATAACTACTAGCTATTAGTTTAGAACTCTAACAACATTTCTCCTTTTAAATAAAACATATTTTAATTTGTGATCACTTTTTTCATTATGGATGTTTGCATCGATGTAACCCTTTACATCTAGCTCTTCTTTTATTGCTATCTTTAGTAACTAGCAATCTATCCTTAAGTACTTCTCAAGTACTAATGGAAATCTTTAATGATATTTGAATAACCCTTATTGGAATTTATTATTATCTTGTCATGTCTAATAAATACAAGATTATATGGGATAAACACTTATATAGCATTCATGACAGATCCAATGCTGCAGCCCATGGCATCTTAATCATGTTATTTTCCATTCTTCACAATAATTGGAATATATGGCTCATGAGAGATTAATCTAGATTCTCTCACATTGAATCCTCTCCGTGTTGAATTCTTCCAACATATTACTATTAGATGTGCTCAAATTTATATTATGAAACATTCAAGAACTATCTCTATAGATCTTGATCATTATCTCATAAGATGTTTCACTTAACCCTTCATTATTGAAGGTGGCTTCCATGCCATCTCTCAATACTCACAATATTGAGATGTTGTTCCTCATCATATGTGGAATATTCATATATGCTCCCACTAAGTCTTTCATAATCAAAGATTTCATATTTTATCTTGTTTCAAGTCAAACTCTTTGACTCTCTTGTCAAATGAAAAGATCCCATCTCTGAGATTCTTGTTTCAATCCCAGATTGAATTTTGTAGTTCATATGCTTTATTTTCATTATTGAAGTTATAAAACCTTTTAGGTTGTGTCACGTAAACATCCTATGATGTATTCCCTTTAAGGAATCTAGTTTTTATCTTCATATGCCAAATCTCATATTGCATTTTAACTACAACAACAAGCTTGATGATTGCTCAATAAATTTCTATCATGTTCAACGACTTGAACTAATTTGAAAAACTTTTCAGCCAATTTGTCTCTTTTATGTTTTCCATGTAGGTCTTTTGAACAAGACATTATTGCACCCTTTAGGCATTACCCCTTTAGGTGGCGCTATCAAGGTCCTACCTTGTTAGGTTATATGTACCCCATAATGTCCTTGAGCCATTACTCAGATTATGGTACTTAATAGCTTTTAGTCAATTAGTTGACTCATGCTATTATGACCAACTTATCTAAATTGTTGGATTTACAATCCTTCAATGTTAGATGTATTCTACTAGATATTATTTAATTAAGTGTCATATAACAAACTTGATATTCCACAATATCTTGTGATTCTCTTGCATCTCATTATACCACTTTGTTGACTTTGAACATTTCAAGTTCTAGTTTTACTCCCACTGATTCTTTAGGAATTCAACTATCCTATCAACAAAACAATTTTTGTTATTAGATTTGGGATTAATAATAATATTCAAAAATTATGGTTTGTGGATAAACCTTCTCAAGAAACTCATTTCTCAGTGTAGGTTTCAATCCTTTAAACATATTGGGACATTCCCAAATCATATCATATATGATGTGTTATAAGACATTTAGACGGGACATTATTTATTGATTGGTATATATTTATTAGGGTATAAGAAGACTAGATTAATTGATAATTATATCATGAATCATCATGTCATAATTTCTTCATTCTGACACATCATCATGCTTAGATGGATTTGACCTATGATACATTATCATAGTTCTTTCTTTTAAGGTACTCACGGTATTGATGTAAAGTATTTCAAAGTTTGATCTCATCAAAGTTTCTTAATACTTTCATCAAAGACATACTTCATTTATGATTTCCTTGAACATTCAAGAAATTTATGTTTCTATTTTGGTTAGTACATATCATCATATTACCAATAAATGAAATTATGCATAAGTAATTATCTATAGCATTCATTCCATAAGATCTTCATGCATCGCATGCATGAGGTCTGATGGAGAGCTTATCCTCCCACTTGATCTAGTGAAGGATTTCATGTCATTTTGTGCGTAAATAAGGATTTTTCATGTCTCCTTAGATTTGACAACCAAAGGAATCTAGATTAACATCAATATGCATTCTAGACAAGCATTTCTTTTATGTATGTTCAGTGTGAATATTGATAATGATACTCTTGATTTACCAATTATAATCCTTTGGTATTAACATTATAAACATTCATCTCAAAATCTTTTATACAAAGATAATTTATATGTTTAGGTGTTGCCATGCAAGATCATATCTTTTGAATTAGAAACACTGTATCTCACTTTATTGATTTATCATTCTTTTTTATTGGTCGGTCAAAAAGTGTGTTACTGTATTACCAAAACATTGGGCACAAAGTACCCCATTACAGCAAGAACATAAAATCTTGATTCCAACAGGCTGGAAATCAAGGCCAAAGGAACAAAAAACCTGAAACTGTGCACAAGGCAGAAAACTTAAACAACTCGACCTGTGACATGAAGTCTTAAACAAAGCCAAACCCTCAAAAGCATGAAAACCACCCACAAAGAATGATAACAAGGACTTTGACATAGAGAGGCTCATGCAAGAAGCCAGAGCTGCGGTTCAACAGGAGATCTTAGCAGCACAAGCAGCAGCACAAGCAGCAGAACTATAGAAAGATCTTAGAGAGTTCTCAATCTCAAAAGCTACAAATGTTTATCATCCAGTACAGCCTCCTCCCATTAATGCTGCAAATTTTGAGATTCGAGCACATTGGATCACATTGCTTCAAAACAACCCTTTCTACGACAAACAAGCGGAAGACAGCCAAGGACATCTTCTGAGATTCATCGACCTATGTGCTATGACAAAGCAAAATGGAGTCTCTGATGATGCCATTCGACTCCGTCTTATCAAGTATTCCCTTGCTGATAGAGCCATCAGTTGGTACAATTCACTACAAAGTGAAGTACCCATCACCACCTGGGAGCAAATCCAAAATGCATTTCTGGAGAAATTCTACCATCCATCCCTTACATATGAAATCAGGGGCAGAATAACAAATTTCACTCAAGTCCCTAGAGAAACCCTCGCTGAAGCATGGGATAGGTACAAAGAGCTCCTACGCAAATGTCCACACCACGGAACTCCTAAGAATCAACTCATAGAAATCTTCTATAGGGGTGTGGAGGATGATGTCAAGATGTTTCTAGATTCCTCATCCGGAGGAAACTTCATGCGTCAAAGTTATGACAGCGCATGGAGATTCGTCACCCTGGGAGAAGAAAATCAAGCCAACTGGGGCAGATCTGTAGGTAAAGGAGTCTTGAAGGTAGCTATGGCTGAAGCTATTCCAGAGTATAAGTCTATCGCTGAAACCTTGAAGGTCTTAGTCCCAAGCAAGATCATATAGAATCATCCCTAGCTGCTATTGGAAGAGGACATTCACCTACTCGACAACTAGAACAGGTCAAGTCCACTTCTCTATTCTGCAAAGCATGCAAAGGCACAGATCATTCCACTCTATCATGCAATGTTCTCTACGATGTTGTTCTAAGCAATGCATGTGGATAAGGAGATAATGGCCAAATGTGAAAAACTACTAGAGGGGGGGGTGAATAGAGTTTTTGAATTGTTTTAACAATTTATTGAATTCAAACAACCACAATTGCAATTGGAAGAAAGAGACAGGTGTTTAGAGTGGTTCCAACTATAGCAAATACTATAGTTGTCAGTCCACTACCCGGTTGCTTACCCAACCGGGATTTGAAAGTATTTATTTTATTACCTCTCGAGGATTTATACAAAATACAATACTTTCCTTTACACCCTTTGAACAGCCTTCACTTGAAGTAGGTGCACCAACTTTGAGATAGCCTTCTATGAAGTAACTCCAAGCTCCCCCTTGAAGTAGCCTTCCTCTCTAGAAGTAATCTCCCGTTGCACCAGCCTTCTGAAGTAGCTCAAAGTCTCCTTCTTCGCCAAGAAGATCTTCACCCTCTCCAATCCGCAGCCTCCAACCTAGGAGTAGCAAGGAGAGTACAAACAATAATAGGGAACAAGAAAGAAGAAAGGAAATTACAACTTATCCTTTATAGCCCAAGGCTTGATTTGCCTAGATCAAGCGTATAGATCTCCTAACCAAGTGTGTGGACTTGTGATTGCAGTGGATAGGAGATACTAGCCTATAGGACACGAATTATGAGCTAACGAAGGAAGTAGCCAATGTTCACAAAGCTCAATTTGCTCACAACAGATTGCTCAATTATGCTCAAGTATTTCTCAAGTGTAACAAGTGTGTTTGAGTGTCCTATGGCTTGTCCTATTTATAGGAATGGCCTAAGGATGCTTAAGGACGTTCTAGACAACTTCTAGGGGTTTCTAAGTGCTTAACTAGCCGTTAGGTACAAAGTTTTTGCTTTAACAATGGCTAATTAATTTATTCTGCAGTTGCTGTCAGAGACCATCTCGGTCGACAAATGGTCGACCGAGACACCTACTCGGTCGAACTTTTGTCGACCGACAGGCACTCTGGAACAAGTGATTTGCAACGTCTTTCTCCAACTGCCAACTAACTTGTCTGTTGTGTCTAACGACTACTTTGGATCTTTTCTCGGTCGAGAAGATTGTCGACCGAGATTGATCCTATTTCAATGTTTCAATTTAAGCACTAATTATATGTATGAGTGTGCAAATGTGATCCTATATGAAGGGGATGACTTATCTAAATGTGGTGTTTAGCTAGGGAAGATCTAACACTTGATTTACATGCAATCTAAGTACTTGTACATTATATATTTGTACAAGTTTTTACAAAGCGATTACATTGCATGAAAAACATAAATGTAAGCATATGGATTTCCCTAGTTGCTTTGTCATCCACCTTAATCCTGCACACTCAAGTAGCTCGTTAGATCAATAAGAATGAAATGTTTGTCATAATCAAAACAAAGGGATTTATAGATGTCCATTTAGCCAACAAAATGGAGAACCTTAATGCTATCAACACCATTCCTGGGTAGAACTATTACAATCTGAATCAAAATAGGAATCACCCGGGTTTTCAATATGGAAACCCCTGAGGAGTTGTAAACTCGCATCAATTTGGTCCCAAAAATCAATCAAGAGGCCCTCCTAGATTCCAGTATAATCAACAACAGAACTTTGGGAATCAAGGAAACTTCAAAGGAAATTTTCAGAATAGGAACTACAATAACTATCAGAACAACTCTCAGTATCAGAACCTAAATTAACAGCAGGGACAAGCAGGATCAATCCCTTCTGATGACAAGCTATCAGCTATTGAAAAGATGTTACAAACTCAACAAACTATGATAGCTAACCAACAGGCTAAACAGAAGGCCATTGAAACTCAACTAGCTCAACTTGCAGCTAGCATAAAGCCTCCAGCTAGAGTCTTTGCTGGCCAACCTGAGAATAATCCCAAACATCCTGAACAGTTGAAGGCTGTCACCACCAGATCAGGAAAAGATTATTCAGATCCCCCGCACTACTACAGAAACGGCCTTTGGCGTCGGTCGTTTAACCCCATTTGGCGTCGGTTTCCGACCGACGCCTATGTGGGCGCCGCTAAAGGTCGAACACTTCGGCGTCGGTTTTTTAACCGACGCCTATTTAATCTATAGGCGTCGGTCGTTTAGTAGAGAACCGACGCCAAAAGGGTTCGCGCCACAGAAAACGGCATCATCTAGGGCACTTTCTGCGTCGGTGTTTTAGTAAATAACCGACGCCACTATGGAATATAGCGTCGGTCTTTTAGTAGATGACCGACGCATAAAGTGCCCTAGATGACGCCATTTTTTGTGGCGCGAACACTTTTGGCGTCGGTTATATACTAAACGACCGACGCCTATATGTTAAATAGGCGTCGGTTTGATATGAATATCCGACGCCATTTCCAGGACTGCTTTGGCCACATCAGGCGTCGGTTTATTGAAAAAAACCGACGCTGTAGGTCTTTCCTGACGGTTTTCTATAAATAACCGACGCCTATTTATATTTTTTTTTTTTTCATATCAGTTTGCAGGCCTGCTGTGGCTGGTCAGCAGGATGAGAACCTGCAGTTCAGTTTTCTGAACTGTAGGTTTACGACATCCATTGATATCAGCCTACAAACAGGCCGCAAACCTGCAAAAGTCACAAGCAAAATTCTACACAAGTACATACATTCAGACATCAATTCAATTCTCACATTCACACACATATAGAAACATTCAAATACATGTATTAACATTCAGAAATATTCATTTACATAGTATCATTCATTATCGCTATCAACATCCCAATTATATCTTACAGTTGCCACTGCTTGTATGGCTTTTGCCCATTCTTCTCTTACTTCATTTAATGCTTCCATCGTATATGGAGCATGTATATTTTTTAAACGTTTACCTGTAGTGTTGTCAGTTTTAAACACCTGCAAAGAGAATGATGTATATATATAAGTAATAATATAAAAATAATATAAGATTGATATATTGCATACTAACTAATGAGACTATATATAATACCTCACGTATGGTATCGATGTCCAATGCGGCATATTTGATAATCATCTGCATAAATCGCATCACATAGTATGCGCATGCCCATCCATTGTCTTGTGTAGCACACTATAAATTGAAACATACAAAATAATACAACTAAGCACAATTCACATCAATAATATATATATTTGAGTCGGGAACTTACTTGTACGTTCTGCCAATTTATTGGCTGGTTCTTTTTCCTTGGGACCGTTCCTCCAGCCTTTTTGAATGCATCTAAACCCCTACATGTTAATATAACACAATAAATTGCATAAGTAAATAGTAATGTAATAAAAGATGTTAACGGATATAAAAATGAAATATTTCTCACCAGAATAATGGCATTCTCATTACGTGTCCAATTTTAGTGTTCAATGTACTCCCCGCAGGATCTAGATAATAAACAGTGAATGTCCCGGGGACAATAACTAGTAACTCCCAATGTCTACCGCTAGAAGTAAGAAGTTAACAATTAATAACTCAAAATGCAAAATAAAAATGGAATTTTCTTAAGTCCAAATTATAAATAAAGTAAACTTACTTGACATTGAATGGAGCTATTATTATCGTCTTATTTTGCTGACCAAAAATTGTAAAAGCATCTATACAGTATTGTTGAACATTATCAGGATCTTTAGCTACCAAACTAATCAATGATGGAATCAAAAATCCCACATGATCAAATGCAAATTGTTTGCAATGATCTTCGACTAGGTAGCTGCAAAACATATAGGCGTATGCATTAATATATAAGAAACCAGATCACCGGATCTTACACAAGGTATATGGATGTATAAACAAGATCTCACCTTATCCATGTCTCTATCATTGATGTATTCAGCCAATCATACTTAAACAGCTCAATAATATCTTGTATAAATAAAGAGCTATCGTATGATTGACCTGCATAATCTGCATCTAAAGAAATAATTATAGGGCAATGTACATTATGTGCCCGTAGCCAACATGCCATTCCCCTACAAGCAGGACCTAACGGGTATGTTAGGTCAGTTGGAACCCAATCGGGTAATGCGGGAAGTGGAAGTGGAGGCCTAGGTGCTCCTGGTGTCTTCTTTTTAACCTGTACATATAATTTCAGATCAGTTGACATCATATATACACATTAACAGTCTAAATCAATGTAAATTTATCTTACAATTTCAGTCGTGTAGACGACATCTGCTTTGGGCCACAATATCACCCCGCCTTCTGCCTCACCAAGTGTATCAATATCCGGGTGGGCATATGGCAATGTAGCTTCTCTCCAATCAGGTAACACACGTATCGGGCTCACACGAACGTAGCCCTGTGGCATTGGAGTCCCGTGAAACATTGCCCCAGGAAGGGACGGGTAAGCCTGCGCCTCTGCAACAACGTAGTCTTGCATTCTTAAGCGGCATGGCTTCAATGCCTACAAATTTACGTAAAGAATATTATACATATATACATATCATCTTGAAAACATAACAACTTGAAAAGACTAACTACAATGTCATAAACAATACTTACAGCAGACGTGCTAGGCGATGGGTCTCCAGGATTACTCGCAGTCTGTGCATCAGGAGAAGAGTGGGTCGCCATAGGCGTATTGGAAGCCTGAGATGCCTGCCACCGCAGCAATTCTTCCTTGACCTTCTCAGCAACTACATCGTTGATCTTCTTAGCAACTAAATCCTCAACTCTCTTATTCTCCTATACATGGATAAAAGAAACATTAGCTTCTTATTAATGAATTTCCTTTTGCAGTAACATTCTAAAAAAAGAATAGGTTACCTCTTCTTGAGAAAGTCCCGCTCTGGGTTTGCGCTGGGATGGCCCAAAGAATGCTTTGATGCCAACACCAGCGCCGGCACCTCTAACACGTCCAGGATGCTCTGGGTTACCCAGAGCAACTGTCAATTCATCCCTTGTGCCCTGAGGGATGAACGTGCCTTGTTTCCTCTGCTCGTGCAGCTCCCGCTAATCACCATAAATAGAAATTGGTAAGTTAACACCACAAATAATCAATATTCAAATGATTTCTCTAAGAGTTGTATTTTACCATTTTTGCAGCCGCCTCAGCAGTTACAGGCTTCTTTATTTCACCCTTCTTGTTTTGCCTGCCAGCTATCCAGATATCATGGCGAGGAATGGGTGTGGCAGACTCCTGAGTAGGAGCAGACTCCTGAGTAGGAGCAGACTCCTGAGTAGCCGCAGACTCCACCTGTAGTCTTTGGCGAACGCTTGCATAGCCTTTTGGACCCATAGTGTGGTCATGCACATTCAGTGCACGCCTTGCTTTTTGTGCGTCACTGAGGGCCTAGTTAGTATGCACATTAATGATTTGGTTAGTAGCACTAAATGCTAATCTTGAATAGGTGAATACAATGTATATTAATTAAATTAGGAGTGACGCCTAATACCTTGAATTCTTCAGATTTTCTTGAAGCAACAAAATTGTCCCAATCTTCTTTGTCCAAGAAGTTCCATTGTTCAAGGGCTGACTTCTTCTTCTTATCACCCTCTTTTATGTATTCTCTGTTCAGATTTGTCCTATAATTCCTAAGCATCTTTCCAGCGCGTTGCATCACATTTTTACGATGCAACTTCTCATCCAATGCAAACAGATTCTGTAAAATAGAAATGTTATTAACTAGTATCCAAAATAGAATTGCAAATAATAGAATTTGTAATCTACAAAATAGAATTGCAAATAATAATAACTCACGCATAAATCCTTCCATATCGAGTCTTTTTTCGCTTGAGGAACTTTATGCCAATTGTCATACTTAACACCACAATGGCCCCGAGTGGTACACCCAAGATAGTTCACAAAATTATTGCGGTTCACTCCAATTGGATTTCCTCCATTATCAAACTCCACCACCAATTTAGATCCACTACCACTTAGCGCTAATAACTTCTTCAACAGGGTGATGCCCCTTTTCTTGTTAAGTGTCTGGTGTTGCGCATCAAGTTGCTCCAGTGCTTCAGTGGGTACAGGTGCATCAACCTAAAATTTGACAAAAATAAAACACACTAACTTAGCCCAATATAGAAATATAGGATATATGACATAACTAGAAGATAATGAATTTTATAGAAATACAGGATATGTTTTTAGAACTTACATTAGTATCCTCGCCATGCTCATCATGGACTTCATGCTCATCATGGACATCATGCTCATCATGGTCAGCCATCTGAAAATGTCATTAAAAAGGCAAACATTTAGCATTTGTATTAACTAGAAAAAGGCAAACATTTAGCATTTGTATTAACTAGAAAAAGGCAAACATTTAGCATTTGTATTAACTAGAAAAAGGCAAACATTTAGCATTTGTATAAACATACATGTCTCTAAAATTGTGATCTTTTATCAATTAACAATCCTTCATTGTGATCTCCGCGCACATATAAGTCATCATTAGCTTCAATATTTTGTGGAGTTGGCAACCCAACTGAGAATGGACTGGAGTCATCATACTTATCATAGTACTCTTCTTCATCTATAGGATCTTCAATGAACTGTCTTTTACCATGAAGAACAACCGACCATTTATCATTTGCAGGATCATCGATATAGAATATTTGTTTCGCCTGTGATGCCAATATGAATGGTTCACCCTTCTCGCCAATCTTTTCAAAGTTCACCAAAGTGAAACCCAATTCATCCACTATAACTCCTTTGGTGTTATCAACCCAATTACATTTAAAGAGCGGAATTTTGAAATCTATGTAGTCAAACTCCCAAATGTCCTCAATGACACCGTAATATGACATTTTAGCTTCACGTGGACTCTTATCCTTTGCACTTGCAAAGTACATAGTCGACGCTTGAAGAGTGACCCCACTATTTTGGACGACACTCTTATCATCTTGGCGCTTTGTGTAATATGTGAATCCATTAATGTCAAACCCTTCATAAGACATAACATTCGGTTTTGGTTTAAAGGCGAGGCATTTGATAGTTTCTGTAATATCATTTGGTGTTTGAGATAGTTGATGTAAGACTTTATCTTCAAACCACTTAGTAAAAGTCTTATTATGCTCTCTAGCAAGCCACATTGAACTTGCTCGAGGATGTTGTCTCTTTATGAAATTGGTATGTTCCTCGATATAAACACTCACTTCATCCATATTGTGTAAAATATACAAGTGAGCTTGTTCCAACTGCTCACGGCTGATTACTTTCACCCGTAATCCCAAAATTCCTTTGCCCTCCTCAATATTCTTGTCATTATCAGGAGTGTCATTACCACTGAGAAAGTCATTACAAAAATCCATAACCTCTCTCGCCACATAACCTTCAATAATACTCCCTTCAGGCCGATAACGGTTTCGGACATCACCTTTAAAAACGCTCATGTATCGTTCAAAAGGATACATCCAATGCAAGAAAACTGGTCCCAACATTTTCACTTCCCTAGTCAAGTGGACAACAAGATGTACCATGATATCAAAGAACGAAGGAGGGAAATACATCTCAAGCTGACATAGGGTAACAACCACTTCTCTTTGCAAATTATCGAGAGTATCAGGGTCAATAACTTTGCTGCATAGACTATTGAAAAAGAAACAAAGTCTGGTAATTGCAAACCTTACATGCTTCGGCAATATAGATCGAATAGCCACAGGCAATATTTGTTGCATTAGAGTGTGACAATCATGAGATTTAAGACCTATCAACTTCAGATCTTTCATTGATACCAATCTACGGATGTTGGATGAGTAACCATGTGGCACCTTAACATTTACCGAGCATTCACAAAAAGTTTTCTTCTCCTTTCTAGACAACGTGTAACAAGCGGGAGGTAAGTATGTTCTTTTATTACCCATTTCACGTAATTCTGTTAATTCTGACCTTATTCCCATTTCACGTAGGTCCAGTCTGGATTTTATCCCATCTTTAGTCTTACCTGGTATATTTAATAGAGTACCAATGATGCTATCACAGAAATTTTTCTCAACGTGCATTACATCGATACAATGCCTGACTGTCAAAGAACTCCAATAAGGAAGATCCCAAAATATTGACTTCTTCTTGAATGAAGAATTGTCACTCCGTGTGGCCATACTACATTGTGATTTCTTACCAAATTCATTGACAATGTCTTTTACTCTTTCATAAACAACATCCCCTGGTATAGGTTTAGGTGCACTCCGTTCATCATTCCATCCATTGAATGCTTTGCGCTTCCTACGATACGGATGGAATTTTGAAAGAAACCTTCGATGACCAAGATATACAGTCTTGCCGCCATGTTTTAGTCTTATTGAATCAGTGTTTTCTTCACATATAGGACACGCTTTAGCTCCTTTGACACTATATCCAGACAAATTCCCATATGCTGGAAAGTCATTAATAGTGCAAAACAACATAGCGTGCAAACGAAATGTCTCTTTTGCTGAAGCATCATAGGTCATCACACCTTCAGCCCAAAGTTTCTTTAAGTCATCAATCAAAGGTTCAAGATAAACATCGATATCATTTCCGGGTTGTTTAGGGCCCGATATCAACAATGACAACATAACGTACTTATTTTTCATACACATCCAGGGAGGAAGATTGTATATAACAAGCATGACTGGCCAAGTGCTATGTTGGCTGCTCAATGTCCCGTACGGATTCATCCCATCTGTACAAAGCCCAAGTCTTAGATTCCTATCTTCTTCACCAAATTTAGGGTACAGTAGATCAATCTTCTTCCACTGTGGGGAATCAGACGCATGTCGTAGGATCCCATCATTATTTTTCTTAACATCTGCATGCCACCTCAGATTCTTCGCATCTTTCGGATTTGCAAACAAGCGTTGAAACCGTGATATTATAGGTAGATACCACAACACCTTGGCAGGAGAACCAGTTTTGGACTCCCCCGAAGTCGTCAATTTATACCGTGACGCACCACATTTTGGACAATCTTTCAAATCTACATAGTCCTTTTGAAATAATACACAATCATTCGGGCATGCGTGTATCTTCTTGGCCTCCATTCCCATTGGACACAACATTTTCTTTACCTGGTATGTTGAGATTGGAAGCTCGTTTCCTTCAGGAAGAATTTCTTTCAACAAAGTCAACAATGAAGTGAAGCTTTTGTCGCTCCATCTATTGTTAGCTTTCAACTTATACAATCTCAAAACAGCGCTAAGCTTCGTAAACTTAGCACAGCCTGTGTATAACGGTATCTCAGCATCATGCACAATGTTTGTAAAGATAGGAGGTGGATCGGTGTGCTCTACCCTACAACTATCCAGCATCGCATCAACGATGTCTGCTGGAACTGGTTCGTTCACATTTACGTCATCGGAGGCAATTTCTTCTTCCACCCAAGCACTACTATCGACATCTACTGGTTTCGATTTTGAAATCTCTCCATGCCAGTGCCATTCTGTATAGCCTTGTACAATCCCGTTGCACATGACATGACTTTTGATTTCCTCACCAGTGTTGACTTTCAAGATGTTACCGCAATGCCTACATGGACAGTAGAACCTATCTGTAGGTTTTTTCCTATGTTCCTCGGCAACTCTAATAAACTGATCAAGACCAGATATAAACTCTGGGGTGCAACGATTACGAATGGACATCCATGATCTATCCATTCTATGATCAGAGAAAACAAGTATATATTAGGAAACAAGTATATATTAGGAAAAGATTAGGGTATACACTTACATCCTAAGCGTATAATGTGATGTCATTCTTATATATAATAAATGTGTACCACCTATCCCATCCTTGAACACCTAATCTCACTAGTAAGTGTATAATGTATATTTGGTTTTCAAGAAAATTTCGGCAGCATTTCCCCGCTGTTCTCTAAGTACATATGTACTTAGAGAACAAATGGGGAAATGCTACCGAAATTTTCTCGAAAACCCAATACACATTATACACTTACATCCTAAGTGAGATTAGGTGTTCAAGAACAGTCCCAAACCGGGGACTATCCAAGATTTACTCCTAATGAGTCAATCTTGGAAGGGTTTCTAGGCCAACAAATACATTTGATGTCATTCTTATATATAATAAATGTGTACCACCTATCCCATCCTTGAACACCTAATCTCACTAGTAAGTGTATAATGTGCATTTGGTTTTCAAGAAAATTTCGGCAGCATTTCCCCGCTGTTCTCTAAGTACATATGTACTTAGAGAACAAATGGGGAAATGCTACCGAAATTTTCTCGAAAACCCAATACACATTATACACTTACATCCTAAGTGAGATTAGGTGTTCAAGAACAGTCCCAAACCGGGGACTATCCAAGATTTACTCCTAATGAGTCAATCTTGGATGGGTTTCTAGGCCAACAAATACATTTGATGTCATTCTTATATATAATAAATGTGTACCACCTATCCCATCCTTGAACACCTAATCTCACTAGTAAGTGTATAATGTGTATTTGGTTTTCAAGAAAATTTCGGCAGCATTTCCCCGATGTTCTCTAAGTACATATGTACTTAGAGAACAAACGGGGATATGCTACCGAAATCTTCTCGAAAACCCAATACACATTATACACTTACATCCTAAGTGAGATTAGGTGTTCAAGAACAGTCCCAAACCGGGGACTATCCAAGATTTACTCCTAATGAGTAAATCTTGGACGGGTTTCTAGGCCAACAAATACATGTGTTGTCATTCTTATATATAATAATTGTCTATAAACTACAGGAAACATGGTTAATCCTAATCAACAGAGCATTATTAAATAATAAATCAAGAAATCAATAGTTTTAAACAAAAGGTCTAGGAATCTTTACTAGACATTATATGTATCCCTAATCATCATATTTAACATACTACATTATTATGAACATCCAGATCAGATTAAGATCATACTATGTTATAACCATTGGTTTAGTAACCCTATTTCCGCATGTACATGTTTATCAACTTTAAAACCCTATAATTCATGAAATCATTCTAACTCAATTTAATATGTTGGGATCACACAATTATATAATGACATCAGAATATATAGAAGAAACATAATTAACATGTTTAACAACATGTTCATCAAACTAGGGTTTTCTTGAATATCATAAAAGGTAGAAGAGCATTCTTTTCGGTAAGTTGACCTTTTCATATTACTTTGACCATTACAAACACATGTTTCTAGGCCGACACAAGGTGTAACATGTAGGTGATATACCTAGGTTGACACACCTTAATGAGTGTAGGCCGATACACCTTGAATATAATGAATGGATACACTTGAAATTAATGAGAAGGATACACTTTGAAAAGTGTAGGCTAGCTAGTATACCCTAAAAAGCAGCAGACAATATAACAAGTTAAAGTTGAATCTAATATTCTAGTAAGGATGAAAGAAACTTGTACTAATTGTATGAGAAAGGTAATACCTTATAATGATAATTGATGAAAGTAATCAAGTATAATTGAATACTTAAAGTAATGAATTAAAATCCTAGATGTCGGGGTTATGAATTAGGGTTTGTCTGTTGAATAAAACCCTAACGACCTTAATCGGATACAATAGAAGTCCTAACCCTAATTATGAAAGGTTGTGACTTGATTGATAGATTATTTGTGATACAATTGAATGTAAAGATAATAATATAAGCTCCTAAGAATGAGGAGTTATGATATAGGGGTGATGATTGAACATAACCCTAAAAACCCTAGTCAAGTTCAAAAGAGCAACCCTAACCCTAATGACAAAAGGTAATGTAACTTGAAATGGAATGAGAATAATATTTAGTGGTAACCGTGAATTACTTATGATTATAGCCAAGTAAGGTAAACATGGGTTATAATCTATTATAGCTTGATTATACCTCATGAGAACTATGACATAATAGTTTCAAAAATAATGTATATAGGTCTAATGATCTAGAAAAAACATATATTATAGCTTGATTATAATCTATTATAGCTTGATTATACCTCATGTTTGTAAATGGCAGAGAAAAAATTGTCCCATCATCATATTTCAGTAAGAAAAAATTGTCCCATCATCATATTTCAGTAAGAAAATTTCAACTATGGCAGAGAAATTCATCCCCAAGCCTCACCCCTACTATCGTAATCTCTATTGCAGCAATACTACCCTCGTAATCCCACCAATCACCCGCAAGCATTGTCACACAAATAAAATACATGTACATCAATAAAATACAGAGAAGAGGGCATACCGGTTTGGAGGTCTGGAGAAGACGGCGGTAAAGAGGAGTTGTGGTGGCGGCGCGGCGGAGAAGCAGCTAGCTAAACCCTGGTGGCGGCGCGACGGCGGTGGAGAGCAGCTCTGTCGTCCTGGCGGCGGCGGCGAGACGGCGGTGGAGAGTAGCTCTGTCGTCCTGGCGGCGGCGGCGTGGAGGCACTAGCAGTTGCGGCGGCGGCGTGGCGGGAGCAGTCGGGTGGGGCGACAGCAGTTGGAGGGTCCAGCAGTTGCGGCGGCGGCGGTGTGGAGGGGAGGGGCGACAGCAGTTGGAGGGTCGGGCGACAGCAGTTGCGGCGGGAGCAGTCGGCTGTTTAGGCGATGAAACAGAAGAAAGGGGAACAGTCGGGTGATCGCAGGATATAAATTTCACCTATAGCGTCGGTTGTTTGTCACAACCGACGCCTAAAATAATTTAGCGTCGGTTGTTTGAAACAACCGACGCTCAAATGGACGATATTTTCACGAAATTGTTTGGCGGGAACCACTTTCGGCGTCGGTTATCAACAGATAACCGACGCTATAAGTGAACACTCTGCGCGCAAAGTTTTCATCACATATAGGCGTCGGTGGCTATTTAAATAACCGACGCTGTATGTGACATTTTTTCTTTTCGCTCGAAAATTGGATTTCGCAGGAGCTTTTAGGCGTCGGTTTGTTATTGTCAACCGACGCTAAATACAAAGCGGTACCCGTGTCTGGCTGGTCTTCGAATATAGACGTCGGTTTGCTTAAACAGCCGACGCCCTATATGATAGGCGTCGGTTTTTCTTAATAACCGACGCCCAGAAAAGCGACACTGAATGCTATTTCTGTAGTAGTGCCGGTGAAGACACCTGTAGTTATTATTGATGAAGATGAACCCGTTATTGTTCAAAACTCAACAACACTTGAGTCACAACCAAAGGAATATAAGACTGATAAGGGAAGTTCTGAGAAAATTGATGATGAAGAAGTTGAAACATCAGAGCCAAATATTCCTGTATATAAGCCTTGTATACCCTTCCCATCCCGCCTGAGGCAAACCAAGCTCGATACTAGATTCAATAAGTTCAAAGAGGCTATGAAGAAACTCCATGTTGACATACCCTTCTTAGACGCTCTTGCCGAGATACCAGCCTGGACTGAGTATCTAAAGTCACTCCTCACTAGGAAGTACATAACTGAAGAATACGAAACATTAAAACTGGCTACGACTACATCTGATATCATATTGAGCAAGATGCCAAAGAAACAAAAAGATGTCAGATCCTTTGGAATCTCATGTCACATTGGTGACTCATCATGCAAGAAAGGATTGGCAGATCTTAGTGCAAGTATTTCTATTATGCCATTCAGTCTGTGCAAGAGATTAGGGTTTGCAGAATTGCTTCCTACTGCTATGACTATTCAACTCGCAGACAATTCAATAAAAAGACCATTAGGAATCCTCGAAGATATCCCGATCAAGGTGGGAAAGGACACATATGTTCCATGTGATTTCGTCATTATGGATATAAAAGAAGACACCAGATATCCTCTCATATTCGGTCGCCCGTTCCTCGCCACTGCAAGAGCCCTTATTGATGTTGAAGCTGGTACCCTTCTGCTAAGATTAGGTAAGGAGACCCTTGAATTCAAAGTTTTTGAAAGTATGAGAAGACCAAGTATACAGGAAGAAGTCTACCTGATTGATTGCATTGAGAAAATGTCACAACTGACCAAAGAGTATCACGAATCGTATGATCCCTTGGAAACCACTCTATCAGATTTATCGATCGATGAACCAATCGACGAACAAGCTGATGATTACATCGAATCCCTCAATTCTACTGAAGAAGATGCTGAAGCCACTTGTGAATAACTTAAGGCTACCGAACCTACAGAAGAAACAGGCGAAAAACAAGAGACTCCAGGGATGAAGCCCCTACCTGAAGGACTGAAGTACATGTTTTTAGACGATCTCAAAGTTTGTCCAGTTGTTATAAATTCCGATTTAATGACTGAACAAGAAGGGAAACTTCTGAAGGAATTAAGGGGAAGAAAGAAAGCCATCGGCTATAGAATGAGCGACCTCACAGGGGTCAGTCAAGTTTTGTGTATGCATAAGATTCCTATGATGGAAGATCACAAGTTGACTATCGAGCATCAACGGAAGTTGAATCCCAACATGAAGGAAGTAGTCTGTCGCGAGATCATCAAACTTCTCACAGCTAGAATAATCTACCTTATATCAAATTCACCATTGGTTAGCCCAGTACATGTTGTCCCAAAGAAAGGTGGAACAACTGTTATAAGGAATGAAAACAATGAGCTCATCCCCACTCGAACAGTCACAGGGTGGAGGATGTGCATAGATTATAGAAAATTAAACAAGGCGACTCGAAAAGATCATTTTCCTATTCCCTTCCTCGATCAAGTCCAAGAAAGGTTAGCTCACCAAGAATATTTCTATTATCTTGACGGTTACTCTAGATTCTATCAAATACCCATACATCCAGATGATCAAGAGAAAATGACTTTCACCTGCCCATTCAGAACATTTGCCTTTAAAAGAATGTCGTTTGGTCTCTGTAATGCACCCGCAACTTTTCAACATTGCATGGCTGCCATATAACTATTATGGAGGTCTTCATGGATGATTTTTCCATATACGGAGACTCATTTGATTCATGTTTAAAGCACCTCTCTGGTCCTCAAACGTTGTGAAGAAGCACATCTCGTGCTAAATTGGGAAAAATGCCACTTCATGGTAACAGAAGGCATTGTCCTGGGCCATAGGGTTAGCAATACAGGAATTGAGATAGATAAAGCCAAGATTGAAGTGATCTCTAAATTAGCTATTCCCACGAATGTGAAGGAAGTTTGTGCCTTCCTTGGTCATGCCGGATTCTATAGAAGATTCATAAAGGATTTTTCCAAGATAACTAAGCCGATGACAAACCTGCTATTTAAGGATACCGACTTCAATTTTAATGAAGAATGTGTCAGAAGCTTCAACACACTGAAGAAGGCCCTTACAACAACCCCCATCATCAGATCCCCCGATTGGGACCATCCTTTTGAAATAATGTGTGATGTCAGTGATTACGCGGTGGGTGTTGTTTTGGGGCAATATATAGAAAAGAAACATTATGTGATCTATTATGCATCAAAAACCCTCGACGAAGCCCAGAGGAATTATGCAACTGCCGAGAAGGAACTTCTAGCAGTCATATATGCTTTCGACAAGTTTAGGTCATACCTTATCGGTTCGAAAGTCATTGTCTACACAGACCACGCTGCTATACGTTACCTTGTGGCAAAGAAAGATGCAAAACCAAGGCTGATAAGATGGATCCTCTTACTACAAGAATTCAATTTAGAGATAAGAGATAAAAAAGGGACGGGAAATGTTGTAACAGATCACCTCAGTCGCATCCACACTCTGTATGCGGAGAAAATTCCAATCAATGACTCCCTACCAGATGATCAGCTAATGAGGGTCTCGGAAGTTATACCATGGTACTCAGATTTCGTAAACTACCTTGCTGCTGGAGTCATCCATCCACAATGCACCGGAAATGTGCTGAAAAAGTTCATGCATGATGTCAAGCATTATCACTGGGATGAACCATATCTTTTTAAACTTTGTGCTGATGGTTTGTATAGACGTTGTATCGCCGAAGAGGAAGCTCAATCTATTCTGGAACAATGTCACTCAGGACCTGTGGGTGGGCATATGAGTTCTAAAAAGACTGCTTTAAAGGTCCTGCAATGTGGATTCTTCTGGTGGACCATATCCAAAGACTCTTACGATTTTGTCCTATCATGCGACAAATGTCAAAGGTCAGGCAACATAACGAAGAGAGACGAGATGCCACTAAATCTATGGTAAGAAGTTGAGATATTCGATGTCTGGGGGTGGACTATATGGGTCCATTCCCATCTTATAATGGATTATCATACATCCTAGTGGCGGTGGACTACATCTCAAGATGGGTTGAAGCTACACCAACCATCACTAGTCATTCAAAACCCATCATCAAATTATTCAAAGATGTTATCTTTCCACAGTTTGGAATGCCACGAACCGTGATATCTGACGGAGGGTCCCACTTCATTGAAAGAAGCTTTGGAGCTTTACTGAGAAAATACGGTGCCTCACATAAAGTATCTTCACCTTACCATCCACAAACTAGTGGACAGGTAGAGGTCTCTAACCGTCAACTAAAGGTTATTCTTGAGAAAACCGTTGGACGCAATCGAAAGGACTGGTCAACAAAAGTCAACGACGCCTTATGGGCCTATCGTACCGCTTATAAAACTCCCCTTGGGACTACACGTTTTCGATTGATATATGGAAAGGCTTGCCACCTTCCAGTCAAACTAGAACACCAAGCATGGTGGGCAATTAAACAATTGAATTTTGATATGAAAGAAGCAGGCCAGGTCAGGATTCTGCAACTCCACGAGCTAGAAGAACTCAGAATGACAGCCTATGAGAATGCACGAATCTACAAAGCACGTACAAAACTTTGGCACGATGGACATCTGAAAAGAAAGGGCATACAAGTGGGAGACCAAGTTCTGGTATTTAACTCAAGATTAAGGTTATTCCCAGGAAAACTCTGTTCCCGCTGGTCTGGACCCTTCATCGTCAAAAGCATCTCACCACATGGTGTTTTCTCTCTATCGAGTGACAAGATGGGCGACTTCATAGCAAATGACCACCGCTTGAAGAGATATTTTACCTCGATCGACATAGGCACTGACACAATGTTGGAACTTGCAAATCCAAAAGACCCACCATGAAGCCGATAGACTCAGTCGAGCCATCGACGTAAAACAAAGGCGCTTGTCGGGAGGCAACCCGATCAATAATTTTGTTCTACTTTTCCTTTCTAAATTTTGTTTCACCTTCTAGTTAACTTTTCCTTAACTAAAATTTGCCTTGTGAGATAGTTTTTCTTTCAGATAAGAGATCGCAGCTGTGCTGATCGGAACGCAATCACACTCGGCGGTCATAACTGTTGTAACATTTCCCCTCCATCTTGGATTTAGGGGTTGCTCGGGACGAGAAAATCTCTAAGTTCGGGGTGGAGGGTGGGTGGTACGTATCTCACTCCCCACATACACCCTCTTTTGATTCTCAAGTTGATTCTATCATAAAAAAATTTCAAATTTTTTAAATTTTTGAACAGATACTCAATGAATTTTTTGACACTTGCTGATAAAAAGTAACTAACTAATTGGATATGCATCTTCTATCATAATACCCTCCTTATTCGAAGTAAATCCTCAAGAGTACCATTTTTTTAAACATGCCTTTTGCTTGAAATCATCTTGTGAAGCTTATGATTCCTAACATCATAATACTTTTTGCGAAAATGATAAGTATATGTCAAATCGATAGGGATCAAACACGTCGTGCTTCCTAACTGGATAGTAGAACAATGGCTCGGAATCTCCACTGGATCCACGTCAAGTCATTATTTGAGCAGAGTATGACAAAGAGAAAAACCTGGTATATTGAATTGTAAATCAAGTTGCATTCTAATCTGAACTCTCTTCTACACTTCTTCTATCATCTTCATACCCCTCCATCCATCAAAAAGCAACAAAATAGCCGAATATGTGCCAAACCCTAAGTTCGGGGTGGCTCGCCACTTCCCCCTTATCTGCTTCTTCCATACCCCTTGCATTAAATAGGGGCGTACCACCAAAAATGCAATCTCGAGTCGAATAGAGGAGATATTTGCAAACAAAAGATGCCAAAGTGCACACGAAAAGAAATGTGATCTCGAGTCGAATAGAGGAGAGATTTGCACAAAAAATGCAATAAATGAAATTGCAATAAAAAAATCTCGAGTCGAATAGAGGAGAGATTTACTTCTTCTTTCCATACCACCTTTCACCCCTTTTTCTACCTAAGGGAACAATACATGCCCCCACCATCCCGAAAAACACCAGTGTCAGATCAGATGCACACTTGTTGATTCCACGGGTATGTCTGGACTCCTAAAAAACTCTTTGACATGCTTGTTGTTGGAAAAAGTGAGGAGGAAGTGATGTTGGAAAACGAACTCAGGAACGAAGCTATGGTAAGACGTGTTTAGTGGTCCCAAGAGGTTGAGGTACTGATTCATACCGAGCAGAAAGAAAACATTTGTGATGTGAAGATGAAGCAATCACACGAATTGAAAGTATTCATTTGGCAATTGTTTCATATTTTATGTTACTCGAGGACGAGCAACGTTTAAGTTCGGGGTGTTTTGATGAGTGCATACTCATCATGGAATTAAATTACCTTTTTGGAACAAATTCAACTCTATTTCACACATTTTCATCCTAATATGAATCATAATGTACAAAACTACTTGGCTGATTCAATAATCAAGGTTTTAACTAAATATCATTCATTTAATGCAGGTAAATCAAGCAATTCCACGCATGCGGTCCCAAGACCGTTTGAGCTCTTACGGTCCCAAGACCGTTTGAGCTCTTGCGGTCCCAAGACCATTTGAGCTCTTGTGGTCCCAAGACCGTTTAAGCCCTTGCGGTCCCAAGACTGTTTGAGCCCCCTGGTCCCAAGACCGTTTGGATCCATGCAGTCCCAAGACCGTTTGGGTCCATGCGGTCCCAAGACCGTTTGATGGAATACACGAAGAACGAATGACAAAGATCATTTGCCAAAGAAAACCGCGTGAGCTGTAAACTGCATGACCAATCGCAGTCTCAAGACCGTTTGGGTCCATGCGGTCTCAAGACCATTTGGGTCCATGCGGCCTCAAGACCGTTTGGGTCCATGCGGTCTCAAGACCGTTTGGATCCATACAGTTTCCAAGACCGTTTACCGCGAGCGCAAACACCGATCGAAAAACAAAAGCCGCGCGTTCTATCGAGACCAAGACCGACATCAAGATCGATTGACGCAAACTGTTTGGCACCAAAACGGTCTCCAAACCGTTTGGCACCAAACGGTCTCCAAACCGTTTGGCACCAAACGGTCTCCAGACCATTTGGAGAAGATATTTCCAGCAACTTAACCAAACCGTTTGGGATCAGATCTGAACCTATAAATAGACTGCATGAAGCCCATGCGGTCTTGAGGCTAGTTGAGTCTTTTATGATTTTTTTGTGTCTTTTTTTCTGCAAATATAAGGGGGAAAAGTTAGTCTAATGTTGTATTTACAATAAGAGTGAATGTTTAGGTATTATGTCTAATTTTAATTAAGAAAGAGTGTGGAAAACTAATGCTTTAATGTAAATGTTTCCATTTGTTGGCATAATGAAATAGCAGTTCAACTAACTCTTTTTACATGAACAATAGGCTAAGATAAATTTTAAATATAGAATAAAGCTTCCACAACTCTTGCGCCACCTTGTCCATATTTGTCCTTCCATGAGGGCTTTTACTTCTTGTCAGATCATGTACATCAAGTAGGTCATATCTTTGTTTGTTATCACATACCAGAATGAAAAGGTAATCAAATTTATCTTATATTGTTCATACCTGAAGTGGAGGCCTCAGTGCCTTCCTTCTTCTTCTTTAGTTTCTCTAACCAGAGTGGGTAATTTCTTTTCCAATGTCTAGGAGGGTGACAGTGGTGACAATCACCTCTTTTCTTCACTCCTCCATTTGCCTTGAGATATGAAGATTTGGGGTTCTGCCTAGCTTTAGAACCCTTACTAGCTTTGTCTTTGCCTTTAGAATTATCCTTTTTCATGATGATCATCATGAGAAACTTGAGCTTGTCTTTCTTCAACTGTCCCTCAACTATTCTCAACATGCCCAACAACTTTGTTAATATTTTGTCAAAGTCGTTCAAGTTGTAGTTCATGACAAACTGACAATATGAATGTGACAGAGATTGTAGAATCACATCAATGGTGAACTCTTGACCCAAGGGAAATCCCAGTCTAGCTAGGTTTTCTAAATACCCAATGTGCTTGAGTACATGGGGGCCTACTGGATCTCCTTCTGCCATGTTATATTTGAACAGTGCCTTAGAGACATCATATTTTTCTTCCCTTGCCTGATCTTGGAACATGTTCTTGAGATGTGTGACCATCTCAATAACATTCATGTTCTCATACTACCTCTGCAACTCATATTTCATGCAACATAGTATCACAAACTTGACATCCACAACATCTTTAGTATGCTTCTTGTATGCATCCATGTCGGCCCTAGGTATAGTCAGAAGGGGTTCATCTGGTTCTGGTGTCTCCAGGACATAGAGCTTGTGCTCCTATTGAGAATGATTCTTAGTGTCATGAACTATTCATGGAAGTTGTTCCCATTAAATGTGTCCTTCTCAAGGACCGATCACAGAGAAAAGTGATTGTTGTTTGTTGTCATTTGATTCTACAAAGAATTTACAATTTTGTAACACTCATTTTGATTTGATTTAATTAAAATGTGGGTGATAATAATTAGGTCTTTAATTAATTATCATCCTCATTATTTTGATCAAACTGATATCCCTCAAATATAAATTTTGAAAATTGTAGGGCATCAATTTTCTAATGAGCAAGATCTAAGATATTTCAACAATGGCATGACCAACGCCACAAAGCACAGTTAACTACCCAGGTAGGCAACTTTTACCAATTGCATCATATGCAATTCTTGATAGATGATATGTGCAACTCCTTTCCATAATTATCTTCATGCTTCTAGGTTTAGACACTCTAAGAATCACCAGTTAAGTCTGACCCAATAGCCAATACAAAGGATATGCACTCTGTGAAGGCAGAACCTCCATATCTACCATCACACTTCCACGATGTAGACGAAACACCATGCGAAGGTGTAACCTACACTTATTCCAAAAATATTTTCATGTGTATTGATATTAGAAAGTATCTTAGACTTAATATGTTTGGTTGAGGGATTTATATATATATATATATATATATATTATACATATATATTGTATTTAATCACCATGTATATAGTATGAATCATATACATACTATATTCTCCAATATAAACATGCAATATAAAACAAAAAATGATGGTTATGGAATTTTTACTCTAATTACTTGGAGCCACAATGAATTACTATCACCTAGGTCAATCATCACATCACATGTATGAACTTGTTGTTGTTGTTGATATTTGCTTGATAATATGGGTAGATCAATTCAATCCATGAACTGGTCGTCTCACCTCTTGGCTTTTCGATTGGTCCTCCTATCCAACTAATCCTTGGACACCTTCCAGATGGTCGGTTGGGTCTTCTGGGATGTTCATATGTCCTCTTGTCCAACTAATTTTTGGACTCCTTCCAAACGGTTGGTTGGGTCCACCAGGCGATAGTCTGGTTCTATCTTTCCATCCTTCATGGTGCTCTAGACATTCGGTTTGTCTCAAAAATAGGTTTTCTCATCTGGAAAATATTATCTTCTTCATTGTTGTAAGAAATAAACTATCATATTGCTACTATATTACATTATATAGAGAAATCTCGAGTTACATTCAAGGGGAGCAAAGGTAGGAAAGAATTAACTTTACATTGAGAATCAGGAGGTAGAGGCTTGGTACACAGACTGAGATACATAGGAATAAAATCAAGGCATCCAACCACACATAAATATAGGGTTATTGACCATAACCATGTTACATATCCACCATCAGAATCGCTTTTAGGGCGACGTGTGTAAATTGCATATACATATCATATCATATATATATATGGTATGTATTAGCTGCATATGTGGGTAGATTCAGCTTAATTACCAATGCCTCCCATGGCTTATCAAATTCAGTGTATTTAAAATTATGTGACACTGTCTTCTTTCTCTAGCGCTGCATCGCACTGCCGCTTGAACACGATCAGCCTACAAATAAGTCGAGGAGAGAATGTAGATAGAGATAAGGAGAAGAACATGGCTACATAGAGTCTAGATCGGCACTGCCTCTGTGCTTTCCTCCACCGGCTACTCCATTCTCACTTGCACGCCAACCTCCCGATTCCCTCTGGCAAATTTAGATCATACAAATTGATGTTCCCCAATAACTCTACAAAACTACTTATCCCTCTGGCGGGCCACTATACATCTGTTCTATTCGATCGTAAGGACCAGCTGATGAGTTTGTTTCCAGGTTTTTCCTCCTAAACTTGTTGATATGATATATATAGAAGATTCAAACTATTCCCTACTAGCCAATAGCTTCTCTTGAACTTCTCTGTTAAAATTCCCTCTTATTTTTTAGATTCATTCGTAGCTTTCTTAAGGACAACTTTTAATTAGAAACCTGCTCCCGTTCAATATTCCCTCTTATTCATTCATAGCTTTCTTGTGTAGTTCTCATCGTAGTGCATCGTCTCTGTTTACTCTTTGTGTGGTCCTCATTACAGTACATCTTCTCTATTTACTCTTTGTGTGTCTCATTACAGTGCATCGTCTCTGTTTGTTCTTTGTGTGGTTCCACCACAATACACTACTTTCAGTTACTGTCTATGTGGCATATTACAATGTACTATTTTTAGTTACTTCATATGTGTCTCCATTATAGTTTACTACCTCTGTTTACTCATTGTGCAGTTCTCATTACACTACATCTTCTCTGTTTGCTCTTTGTGTGGTTCCACCACAATGCACTGCTTTCGGTTACTGTATGTGGCGTATTACAATGCACTGCTTTCAGTTACTTCATGTGTGTCTGCATTATAGTTTACTACCTCTATTTTACTCATGGCTTGTCTACATTACATTTTTTAACTTTTATTCACTGAAAGAGTGTCGCCCTTACATTTTTTGCAGGTTTTTGTTTGTGGAGTTGTTATTGTTATGGACCCCCACCTTGATACTGATGCTAGAAATGCTATGAATGACTGTGATGATAACCTACATTCCTCTTCAACTATTCATTGTGAGATCCTTTCTGCAGCTGATATCCCTAAGATTGGACTTGGTTTTGGAAGTTTAGATGATGGTGTAGCTTTTTATTATAGATATGTTGTTTTGATTGGTTTTAATGTCAGGAGAGATGATAATCGGTATCAAGGTTGTACTAAGGTTTTGCTGGCAAAAGATTTGGTTTGTGATAAACAAGGTGAAAATAAGCATTCTAAGAGGTCTAATGGTCTTCTTAGTCCTATTTGTGAAGATGTTGCTGATCTAAATAAGAAATTTTCCAAGAAACATAGACTTTTGATAAAAAGGTGTAGCTATAAAGCCATGATCATATTGACATTGGACAAGTTCTCCTCTAGGTGGATTATTAGTGCATTTGTTGAGGATCACAATCATGATCTTGTGTATACTTCTCATCTACACTATTTAAAGTGTAATTCATCTTTAGACTAGAGACAAAAAGACATGATTTCTTCTATGAGCCAATCAAACATACCTATGTCTAGGAAACTTGCATTATTAGCATTCATATTTGGTGGGTATGACAATTTGACTTTTACAAGTAGACAAGCTCATGGACACCTCAATAGGAAGAGAAAAGAGTCTACAGATCATGATGTGGATATGGTGTTAGATCCTTTTGCAAGCTTCAAAGTCTTGGATTCTAAATTCTTTTATACATATCAAAAAGATTTTGATGGTTGCTTGACACATTTGTTTTTGTCTGATCTAATTTATGTTGATGACTGTGTGCTCTTTCGTGATGCCATTCTATTTGATGTGACTTATCATACTAACAAGTATTTGATGGTGTTTGGAATGTTTGTTGGTGTCGATCACCATTGAAAAATAGTGTTATTTGCTTCAGCCTTATTGGTGGATGAGAAGTACGAGTCATTTCTTTGGGTTTTCAGTCAAAATTTATTATGTTTTAGAAAAGAGTCAGTCTCCATCATAACTGATCAAGGTCCAGTAATGAGAGTAGTGATTATTACTTCTTTTCCATCATGTAATCATCATTTTTACAGCTGACACATTCTATAGAAACTCCCTTCTAAACTTGGTGGAATACCTAACAAGGATCAGATCATTAGTGCTTTGAATGATTATGTCTGGAATGTAGATGATACAGACAATTTTGAAGAGAGATGGAGTTCTATAGTTGAAAAGAATGACTTATTGTCCATTAGTTGGTTTGCTGATGTGTATGCTATGTGGGAGCAGTGGGTGCCATGTTTTATTTAAGATTCTTTCTTTGCTAGCATGAAGACAACCCAAAGAAGTGAGAGCCTTAATGCATTCATTAGAAGCCACGTCAACAATAGAAAAACACTGTTTGAACTAGTTTGTAGCTTGGAGATTGCTTATTCTCATGTGTAGGAGATAGAAAATTTTAAGTATTTTGATGACGAGTACAACAATCTTCCTTTGGATTCATTGTAGCCTTTGGAGGAGCAAATGAGAGGTATGTACACCAAGTCTATTTGTAAGATCTTTCAGTCTGAAGTTCATCAAGGTATGGTATATAACGTGAAGGAAACTTCTGATGAAGATGTGTTTGAGGTCTATTGTGTTGGTGGTTCTAGTTGTCCTCGTGTTTTGAAGAAAGATTCATCTACTAATATGATATCATGTAATTTTTTCATGTTAGAATTCAAAGGAATTCCATGTAGGCACATTCTTGCTTATCTAAAGAGTCATGATTTTTGCACTCTTCCTATGCCATACATGTATATGAGGTGGACAAAGGGATATAGAGATCACCCTTTGGTTTTTGGGAAAGTATATGTTATGCATTCATCCACTAGGAGTACTCTTCAGTTGGTTTCTACTTGTAATTCAATTGAGAACATAGAGTGCAGGAATAACGCTATAGATATGTGTTATGAAAGGCTCACTGCCTTGCAAAAGGAGATGTCAAAATTAGATGTTGTTGATATTGGTGTAACTGGATCTAATACATCTTGTCCTGCTGTCAAGGTCCATATTATTAGTATTTCTAAAATGAAAGGAAGACCTAGAGCTAGTAATGTGCGCTATAGATCTAGAGTTGAAATTTCCCAGTCTAAAGCAAGACAATGTAAAAACTTCCTACAATACGGTGTCAATCATGATAGCAGAAACTATCCTTTGAAGAAATAGGTGTGTGTTCCTATTTTGAAATTATATATTGTAAATGTAGATCTACAACATTGTCATCTTATCTTTATTTTTGGTTTGTATATGTGCAGGAACTTAGTAGGGTTTCTACTTTTGAAGTTGACAAGGTCTTCATGATGAAGACGTTGTTTCTTTGGTGGATTTGTAGTTCTTCTTCTACTTTTGGACTTGTTGTTCTTCTTCTACTATGTTGGATTTATAATGGGGTTGTTGGATTCGTAATATTGTTGTTGGGTTTGTAATGGTTGTGTTGTATTTGTAATGGTGCATCTAGAATTGTAGTGGTGCTTATGGAAATTGTACTTTTGGGCTTGTAGTTCTTCTACTGCTATGTTGGATTTGTAATGGTACTTCTGGACTTGTAGTTCTTCTGCTGCAATGATGGATTTGTAATGGTTGTACTGGATTTGTAATGATGCTTCTGGATTTGTAATGGTACTTCTTGGTTTGGAATGATTGTGCTGGATTTTTAAATGTACTTAAGGATATGTAATGGTACTTCCGAACTTGTAGCTCTTCCGCTGCAATGGTGGATTTGTAATGGTGCTTTTGGATTTTTAATGGTACTTCTTGGTTTGTAAAGATTGTGTTGGATTTGTAAATGTACTTATGGATATGTAATGGTACTTCTGGACTTGTATTTCTTCTGTTGCAATGGTGAATTTGTAATGGTGCTTTTGGATTTGTAATGGTACTTCTTGGTTTGTAATGATTGTGTTGGATTTGCAAATGTACTTATGGATATGTAATGGTACTTCTGGACTTGTAGTTCTTATGTTGCTATGGTGGACTTGTAATGGTGCTTTTGGATTTGTAATGGTACTTCTTAGTTTGTAATGATTGTGTTGGATTTGTAAATGTGCTTATGGATATGTAATCGTACTTCTGGACTTTTAATTGTGTTGGATTTGTAAATGTACTTTTGGATATTTAGTTCTTCTGATGCTTCTGCATCTGCGTAGAGATGCAATTTGTATTGCAGCTGTTAAGAATGACCATCGTTAGAAGTATCATGTTCGGCTCAAATATGACATTGAACATGATTGTCATTCCGCACAAATAGTAGTTAATAGATTTTAACATGCACTCTATCTTCCCAAATATATTATAGAAAATCACAATCTGTTACCATCCTCTTCATCTTGTTACATAGAGGGCACCACTCCTTACAGTCTTCTCATTTGTATTACATGCAATCCTTTCTAGTTAAAACATAATGATTCTCCTTGCAGAATGTAATATGGATACATCCAATAGAATGACACACAAAGGCATGAAAACAAAACACTGATAAGTTATTGTAATAGTAGCACAAAATAAACATATGCACAAGCATGCGATTCAAATTTCCACATAAAAAGATGTTTCCTAACAAGTGTAATAGTTTTATACATTGCACTTTGATTGCTGCATCAAAGTAACAATTATTTTTGCAAATAAGATGATTACATCGGCTACTACTTAGCTTTGGTCAAGTCATAACTAGTTTTGCAAAACAGATGATTACATAAGCTACATCTGAGCTTTGGTCAAGTCACAGTTAGTTTTGTATGCACATCAAAATCATATATTCAAACATTACAAAAAAGATCATTTCTTCTCATCCCCCTTTGACTCTTTCTTGTCTTCAGTGCTTCCCTTTGACTCTTGCATTACTTCAATGCCCCCCTTTGACTCTTGCATTTCTTCACTGCTCCCCTTTGACTCTGGCACGTCTTCACTACTTCACTTTGCCTTTTTTATTTCATCAACACTTCCCTTTGACTCTTGCATTTCTTCAATGCTCTTTAATTTCCCAAATGTCATCATCTTGTAAAATATATCACCATGTATTTCCGTAATGTCTTCATTTTCAAAGGTCATGCTATGCCCATTAACCAAGCATTCCAAGTATTTCATAACAAACACGCCACAATCCGCCTCATTTTCTACCGGTTGTGAGAAGTCAACATATTCAACTTCCCATTTAGAAATCAGGCTCCCTCTATCAGACACTACTCTTAAATATTCCAATATCCATCCAATCTCAAACAAAATAACAAAATTATTTCTAAGAAGAGAGTTAAATGCCCTGAATTTCTATTGTAAGTTGACTTTCTTGAAAAAGAGTTAAATGCTTGATACTTACCAATCTTTGCACCTTTCTCTAGCAAGTTGAGTTTCTAGAAAGAGAGTTAAATGCCCTAAATTTCTATTGTATGAAATTAGCTTCAAGTAGATGCCAATGTGTGTCATTGTTCAGAATAGTGATCAATGAATCCATCTTGTCTAAATCACTTGGTCTAATGTTGAAGAGATTTGGTAATTCATTTACTATCTCCATTGTAATGCTCTACACACCCATGTGTATCTTTCCCTGCAAGAAACACAAATTTACATCAGTACATAATTTACCTTCATGACAACCGTCTCTCAATTAGTACACAAAATTACACAAATTTACTCAAGCAATGCCATTAGTACACAAATTTATGCAAATCCATCTTACCGGGGCATATGTTTTCAAGCAATGTCATTTGATTTGTTTCTTTCTTTTCTAACTTGAAGTTGCTTTTAGCATGTCCACAAAGCAGTCCATCACATGTTCATTACACTAATAATTACTACACAATTTAGATGAAAAGTTTAGATTTGTAATAGATCTTGAGGTGTCAACATTACAGGAGATTCAATCATTTGGTTCTTGAAAAGCAGCCTTGATAGTTGTTTTCCTGTACACCATGTGTCATCTCCAAAATGTCGTTCCCTTCTTGACCTATAAAATAATTTTTTGTCCAATATGTTAAATCAGGTTGGTTATATGTATGTGTCACATAATTCTTCTCTTGTGTTCTCTTACACTTCATCGATATTCTCCTTGAAGTTCTTTACTTCTTTTTTCCACTGATCACCCTTGAAGTGTTCATATCCAATGAATTTTGCATTCCTTTCATGTATATGTGTTAGATTACAAGGATTATTAATATTAGTTGTAATGTACTTACTTCCTGTAATACTCAAGGAAAGAGGAACATAGAAAAGAAAGATATCTAATACTTACCACTGGCTCCCTTCTAATCTTTATGTTTTCTTCGATGCTTCCAAGGTTTGAATTTAGCTTTTTTTCTTCTTGGCAAACATCTTCATCTCCGTCTTTTTTGGTGCAGGTGTTTCTTGTTTTTCTACTACTGGAGCTTCTTTTATTGCTAGAGGAGTATGTTCTGTAGAGCTCAAATGTAGTGGAATGAACTGCGGTGATTCCTCTACATAGATGAACTGTCTCTTATATTTTTTGTTCTCTTCCTTCAATTCATAAACCCTCTCTTTCATTTTCTTATTTTCCTCCATTACCTCTACAAAACTTTTGAAGACATTCATTGTGCACATCTCCTAGTGTTTTGCTAGATCATCCTCAAGAGACTTTATTCTATCTACCAAGTTATCATTGCTTGTGGTAGGTTCTTCATCTAACTGTTTTCTTTTTGCTTTTACTTTATACTCCTCCTCCCTTGTTGCATACAATTGTACTTGCAGTTTGGGAACTTTTTTCCATGTTATGTAAAATGGTATATCTTTTAAATATTTAATCACTTCTCAGTCCTCACTGATGTCCACCTTCAACTTTTTTAGAGCATGTATGGACTGTAACAGGAAATCATTCTTTGTAATTGAAACAAAGCTTATGTATGGACTATAACAGGAAATCAATCTTTGTAATAGAAATAACAACTTCATAACTAAAAGATGAAAATTGTAACAGAGACAATGTTTTGGTAAACCCAGCACATAGTTTGTAATTGAAATGAAACTTCTGTATACAAACCAAGTATTTTGTAATAAAGAACAATCGACTACTACAAAATATACTATAATCGACTACTACAAAATATAACAGGAAATCAATCTTTGTAATAGAAATAACAACTTCGTAACTCAAAGATGACAATTGTAACAGAGACAATGTTTCACTAAACCCAGCACATAGTTTGTAATTGAAACAAAGCTTATGTATACAAACCAAGTATTTTGTAAGAAAGAACAATCGACTACTATAAAATATACCTCGTCTTTTCCTATTGCTGAAAGTTCTTTTGTCCTGTACACTGGAGTTTTCCATTTCTTAATCCTTGGCTTTGCATTCTTGTATTTTGGTTCAACAATTTTTGTCATCTCTAGTGCCCAAACCTACATTCATTCTTTTGTAGTTAGTACATTTTCAATTTATTGTCTTACTGAAGAAGGAAAAACACAAATGTAGATCTGGTTGTCATACTTACATATAAGCATACCATACAGCCAGTGGCATAAAGGGTCTTCTTCATCATTATTTCTCCTGATCTCCTTGCCATAATCTGTTCTTTCATGAACTCCATCTGTTTAAAAATTTTCTTGTGCACCAACTTTTCCCAATTTAGGGATGGAGTCATTGTCACATCATTAAGATAGTGCAAGATATACAATGATGCATTGTACCCTATGTCTGGTACAAGGAATGTGACCATGAGGTGCAACATCCAACACCTACACATGTTTTGACAATCTAGATTAGAATCACCAGTCATCATTCTTTGCCATGTCTTGGCAAGTTTTTCCTTGTGAAGCAGTTCAAGTTCCTTCATCCTTTTATCCTGCAATGCCTACTTCCTCTCTACCTTATTTGTCATTTTGGAAAACCTTTCCTCCCCAAACATTTCCTGTCCAACCTTCCTAACCACCTCTAAGTTATTGATTGGCACTATATCAATGCCCGTAAATGGTATTCCTAGAATGACGCCAACATCTTCAACTATCATTCTCAATCTTAAACCCTTCTCCATCTCAAACTCATCACCACCAACAAATTTCTCAATGATGTCCTCCAAAACTCCAGCCTCGACTTTTAGCAGTGGCATATTTATTAGGTTAGCAAATGTTGTAGTCTTCATCATTTTTAGTTGTTTCTCACTGAAAATTAGTCCATTCCTAATTTGGATGTATCGATTAATGTAACACATATGATTTAGAAATTGAAATTCTACATTTTTAATACAAACATGAAAATTGTAATGGAGACAATGTTTCAGTAAGCCGAGCACAAAGTTTGTAATTGAATAGAAGATTATGTATACAAAAAAAAAGTATTTTGTAATAAAGAACAACCGATTACTACAAAATATACTGCAATAGGAAATCAATCTTTGTAATAGAAATAACAACTTCGTAACTCAAAGATGAAAATTGTAATAGAGACAATGTTTCAATAAACCCAGCACATAGTTTGTAATTGAAACAAAGCTTATGTATACAAACCAAGTATTTTGTAATAAAAAACAATTGAGTACTACAAAATATACTGTAATAGGAAATCAGTCTTTGTAATAGAAATAACAACTTCGTAACTCAAAGATGAAAATTGTAACAGAGACAATGTTTCAGTAAATCCATCACATACTTTGTAATTGAAACAAAGCTTATGTATAAAAACCATCATTGGTGATTCTAATTATCTTCTGTTCTCTAGTTTATGTAACTCCTAACCTTAATCATCATTGACCATGATTTTACATATGTGTTACTTAATCCAATACATTAAATCCATTTGTATTACAACATGGTAGTTCTCTTTGCAAATATTACTTACATGAATAAACAAAATACACAACACACAACTTGTTCTCCCATCAGCGTAATGTTGTTTTAATGGAAGGTGTAAGAAATGTATCGATATCAGTAGCTATTTTTTAAGGAGAAAGGATGAAGAGTATAAATATCAGTTTACTAGAACAATGGATTTTACCTCTTGATTTACGGACCAATCCTTTTCCCTTCATGTCAACCATATTTCGGTTACCTCCTTTATCTTCTTCCATTTCATTAGCACTCCTCTCATCATTAATTTCTTCCTCATTGTCAATTGAATCTTTGTCTGCTCCTCCTGTGTCTTTTTCAATTGTTCCCTCATTTGTATGAACCCCTTTATCTGAACTACCAAGAGCTTTTGGCACTTTGGGAGCTTTCCTCACAAAGCTATCCTCAAAAAATCATCATCACTGTCAGCCCCACCCTCATCTTACTCATGAACTACGGGGCCTTTGGTAATGCCCCTCTTTTCCCCCCTTTATGCATGCCCCTCGATTTCCCCATAACTGTGATTTGAATGGGAAAAGGGGAAGGATGAATTTAGAATGAAGTAAGTTGGAATCAGGTTTAATCGAAAGAACAAAAGGTGGAGGATGAAATAGGTTCAGTAGAAATATAGGGTACCTTTCCTTTTACTGGCAATTCGAAGCAGCAATGGAGCAGAGCTCTGTAGATTCCCGCACCAGAGCCAAGTCTTCTCTACCTCCTCTTCCTCAGAAACTCCAAAGGCGACGATCGTAACCATGGGAGAACCTTCTCTGCAATGAGAACCTCTTCTTGGTTCCTCCGTATCATCTTCCTGTGACGCAGTTCACTCTCCAGTGAAGGCTCTTGCTAGTGTAATGATTTTTTGGGGTATCAGGAAGACTTGGGTATTAGAAAGTCAGTGGCACATAATTGTAAATACACTAAAATTGATAAGTCGCAGGAGGCACGGGTAATTAAGTTGAATCTACCCACTGCCCGCATGGGTAGATTCAGCTTAATTACCCGTGCCTCCTGTAGTTTATCAATTTCAGCATATTTACAATTATGTGCCACCGATTTCCTAATACCTGGGTCTTCCTGTACCCCAGCAAATCATTACACTAGCAAGAACCTTCGTTGGAGAGTGAATTATGTCACGGGGAGGAACCAAGAAGAGGTTCTCATTGTAGAGAAGGTTCTCCCATGGTTACGATCGCCATCTTCAGAGTTTTTGAGGAAGAGGATATAGAGAAGGCTTGGCTCTGGCGCGGGAATCTACATAGCTTCAATCCATCACTACATCAAATCGCCAGTAAAAGGAAAGGTACCCTATATTTCTATCAAACATATTTCATCCTCCACCTTCCATTCTTTCAATTAAACCTGATTCCACCTTCCTTCATTCTAAATTCATCCTTCCCCTTTTCCCGTTCAAATCACAGTTATGGGGAAATCAAGGGGCATGCATAAAGAGGGGGGAGAGTGGTGTTACCAAAGCACCCATAGTTCATGTGCAAGATGAAGGTAAAGCTGACAGTGACGATGATTTTGTCGAGGATAACTTTGTGGAGAAAGCTCCCAAAGTTCCATAAGCTCTTGGTAGTTCTAATAAAGGGGTTCATACAAATGAGGGAACAATTGAAAAAGATACATGAGGAGAAGACAAAGATTCAATTGACAATGAGGAAGAAATTAACGACAAGAGGAGTGGTGATGAAATGGAAGAAGATAAAGGAGGTAACCGAGAGATGGTTGACATGAAGGGAAAAGGATTGGTTCGTAAATCAAGAGATAAAATCCTTTGTTCTAGTAAATTGATATTTATACTCTTCATCCTTTCTCCTTAAAAAATAGCTACTGATATCGATACATTTCTTACACCTTCCATTAAAATAGCATTACGCTGATGGGAGAACATGTTGTGTGTTGTGTATTTTGTTTATTCATGTAAGTAATATTTGGAAAGAGAACTACTATGTTGTAATACAAATGGATTTAATGTATAGGATTAAGTAACATATATGTAAAATCATGGTCATGATGATTAAGGTTAGGAGTTACATCAACTAGAGAATAAAAGATAATTAGAATCACCAATGATGGTTTTTATACATAAGCTTTGTTTCAATTACAAACTATGTGTTGGGTTTACAGAAACATTGTCTCTGTTATAATTTTCATCTTTGAGTTATGAAGTTGTTATTTCTATTACAAAGACTGATTTCTTGTTACAGTATATTTTGTAGTACTCGATTGTTCTTTATTACAAATACTTGGTTTGTATATGTAGGCTTTGTTTCAATTACAAACTATGTGTTGGGTTTAGTGAAACATTATCTCTCTTATAATTTTCATCTTTGAGTTACAAAGTTGTTATTTCTATTACAAAGACTGATTTCCCATTATAGTATATTTTGTAGTACTCTATTGTTCTTTATTACAGAATACTTTTTTTTGTATACATAAACTTTGTTTTAATTACAAACTATGTGCTTGATTTACTAAAACATTGTCTCCATTACAATTTTCATGTTTGTATTACAAATGCAGAAATTCAATTTCTAAATCATCAGTGTTACAACAACGGATATGTCCAAATTTGGAATGGACAAATTTTTAGTGAGAAACAGCTCAAAATGATGAAGACTACAACAATTGCCAACCTAATAAATATGCCACTGCTACAATAATGGTTTGTATACATAAGCTTTGTTTTAATTACAAACTATGTGTTGGGTTTACTGAAACATTGTCTCTGCTACAATTTTCATCTTTGAGTTATGAAGTTGTTATTTCTATTACAAAGATTGATCATTGAGAAATTCGTTGGTGGTGATGAGTTTGAGATGGTGAAGGGTTTAAGATTGAGAATGACAGTTGAAGATGTTGGCGTCGTTCTAGGAATACCATCTACGGGCATTGATATAGTGTCAATCAAGAACTCAAAGGTGGTTAGGAAGGTTGGACAGGAGATGTTTGGGGAGGAATTTTTTTCCAAAATGACAAATAAGATAGAGTGGAAGCAGGCATTGTAGGAAAAAAGGATGGAGGCACTTGAATTGCTTCACAAGGAAAACCTTGCCAAGACATGGCAAAGAATGATGACTTGTGATTCTGATCTAGATTGCCAAAACGTGTGTAGGTGTTGGATGTTATGCCACATGGTCACATTCCTTGTACCAGACACAGGGTATAATGAACTGTTGTATATCTTACACTATATTAATGATGTGACAACAACTCCATCCCTAAATTGGGCAAAGTTGGTGCACAAGCAAATTTTTCAACAGATGGAATTCATGAAAGAAAAGATTATGGCAAGGAGATTAGGTTAAATGATGACAAAGAAGACCCTTTATGCCACTGGTTGTATGGTGTGCTTATATGTAAGTCTAACAACCAGATCTACTTTTGTGTTCTCCCTTCTTCAATAAGACAATAGATTGAAAATGTACTAACTACAAAAGAATGAATGTAGGTTTGGGCACTGGAGATGACAAACAGTGTTGAACCCAAACATAAGAACGCAAAGCCAAGGATTAAGAAATGGGATACTCCAGTGTACAGGATAAAAGAACTGTCAAAAATAGGAAAAGGCGAGGTATATTTTGTAGTAGTCGATTGTTCTTTTTACAAAATAATTGGTTTGTATACATAAGCTTTGTTTCAATTACAAACTATGTGTTGGGTTTACTGAAACATTGTCTTTGTTACAATTGTCATTTTTTAGTTACAAAGTTGTTATTTCTATTACATATATTTATTTCCTGCTATAGTATATTTTTTAGTAGTGGATTACAGTATACTTTGTAGTAGTCGATTGTTCCTTATTACAAAATACTTGGTTTGTATACGTAAGCTTTGTTTCAATTACAAAGTATGTGTTGGGTTTATTGAAACATTGTCTGTGTTATAATTTTCATCTTTGAGTTATGAAGTTGTTATTTCTATTACAAAGATTGATTTCCCATTATAGTCCGTACATAAGCTTTGTTTCAATTACAAAGATGGATTTCCTGTTACAGTCCATACATGTTCTAAAAAAGTTGAAGGTGGACAGCAGTGATTACTGGGAAGTGGTCAAAGATTTAAAAGATATACCATTTTACATAACATGGAAAAAAGTTCCCACACTGCAAGTACAATTGTATGCAACAAGGGAGGAGGAGTATAAAGTAAAAGCAAAAATAAAATAGTTAGATGAAGAACCAACCACAAGCAATGATAACTTAGCAGATAGAATAAAGTCTCTTGAGTATGATCTATCAAAGCACAAGGAGATGTGCATAATGAATGTCTTCAAAAGTTTTGTAGAGGTAATGGAGGAAAACAAGAAATTGAAAGAGAGGGTTTATGAATTGGAGGAAGAGAACAAAAAATATAAGAGGAAGTTCAGCTCTGTAGAGGAATCACCGCAGTTCATTCCACAACATTTGAGCTATGTAGAACATACTTCTCTAGCAATAAAATAAGCTCTAGAAGTAGAAAAACAAGAAACACATGCACCAGAAAAGAAGGAGATGAAGATGCTTGCAAGAAGAAAAAAAAGATAATTTCAAACCTTGGAAGCATTGAAGAAAACATAAAGATTAGAAGGGATCCAGTGGTATGTATTACATATCTTTCTTTTCTATGTTCCTCTTTCCTTGAGTATTACAGAAAGTAAGTGCATTACAACTAATATTAATAATCCTTGTAATCTAACAGATATATAGGAAAGGAATGCAAACTTCATTGGATATGAACACTTCAGGGGTGATCAGTGGAAAAAAGAAGTAAAGAACTTCAAGGAGAATATCGATGAAGTGTAAGAGAACACAAGAGAAGAATTATGTGATACATACATATAATCAACCTTATTTAACATATTGGGAAAAAAACTTGTTCTACATGTCAAGAAGGGAATGGGATTTTGGAGATGAAACATTGTGCATAGGAAAACAACTATCAAGGATGATTTTCAAGAACCAAATGATTTATTCCCATGTAATGTTGACACCTCCATATCTATTACAAATATAAACTTTTCATGTAAATTGTGTAGTAATTGTTAATGTAATGAACTAGTGATGGACTGCTTTGTGGACATGCTGAAAGCAACTTCAAGTAAGAAAAGAAAGAAACAAATCAAATGGCATTGCTTGAAGACATATGTCCCGGTAAGATGGATTTGTGTAAATTTGTGTACTAATGGCATTGCTTGAGAAATTTTTTGTAATTTTGTGTACTAATCAAGAGATGGTTGACATGAAGGTAAATTATGTATGGATGTAAATTTGTGTTTCTTGCAGCAAAAGATACACATGAGTGTACAGAGCATTACAGTGGAGATAGTAAATGAATTACCAAATCTGTTCGACATTAGACCAAGTGATATCGACAAGATGGATTCATTGTTCAAAATTATGAACAATGGCACACATTGGCATCTGCTTGAAGCTAATTTCATACAATTGAAATTTAGGGCATTTAACTCTCTTTCTAGAAACTCAGCTTACAAGAGAGAGGTGCAAAGATGGGTAAGTATCAAGCATTTGACTCTCTTTTAAGAAAGTCAGATTACAACAGAAATTCAGAGCATTTAACTCTCTTTCTAGAAATAATTTTGTTATTTTGTTTTAGGTTGGATGGCTATTGGAATACTTAAGAGGACTATCTAATATAGGGACCCTGATGTCTAAATGGGAAGTTGAATATGTTGACAGCCCACAACAGGTAGAAAATGAGGTGGATGTTTGTTATGAAATACATGGAATGCTTGGTTAATGGGCATAGTATAACCTTTGAAAATGAAGACATTGCGGCAATATGCGGTGATATATTTTACAAGATGATGACATTTGGTAAATTAAAGAGTGTTGATGAAATGCAAGAGTCAAAGGGAAGCATTGAAGAAATAAAAAAGCCAAAGAGAAACAGTGAAGACGTGCTAGAGTCAAAGGGGAGTAGTGAAGAAATGCAAGAGTCAAAGGGGGGCATTGAAGAAATGCAAGAGTCAAAGGGAAGCAGTGAAGACAAGTAAGACTCAAAGGAGGACGAGAAGAAATGATATTTTTTGTAATGTTTGAAGATGTGATTTTGATGTGGCTATGAAACTAACTGTGACTTGACCAAAGCTCAGTTGTAGCTGATGTAATCATCTATTTTGCAATACTAAATGTGACTTGACCAAAGCTAAGTAGTAGCTGATGTAATCATCTGATTTGCAAAACTAATTGTTACTTTGATGCAGCAATCAAAGTGAAATGTATAAAGCTACTATGCTTGTAAGGAAACATCTTTTTATGTGGAAATTTGAATTGCATGCTTTTGTATATGTTTATATTGTGCTACTGTTACAGTAACTTATTTGTGTTTTGTTTTGATGCCTTTTGTGTATCATTGTGTTGGATGTATCTATATTACATTCTACAAGGAGAATCATTATGTTTTAACTAGAAAGGATTGCATGTAATATAAATGAGAAGAATGTAAGGAGAGATGCCCTCTCTGTAACGAGATGAAAAGGACTATAATGGACTGTGATTTTCTATAATACATTTGGGAACATAGAGTGTAGGTTAAAAGCTATTGACTACTGTTTGTGCAAAATGAAAATCATGTTCAATTTCATATTTGATTTGAACAAGATACTTATAACGATGGTCATTCTTAATAGTTGCAATACAAATTGCATCTCTTCATAGATGTAGAAGCATCAGAAGAACTACATATCCAAAAGTACATTTACAAATCCAGCACAATTACAAGTCCAGAAGTACCATTACATATCCATAAGTACAATTATAAATCCAACACAATAATTACAAACCAAGAAGTACCATTACAAATCCAAAAGCACCATTACAAGTCCACCATAGCAACAGAAGAACTACAAGTCCAGAAGTACCATTACATACCCATAAGTACATTTACAAATCCAGCACAATCATTACAAACCAAGAATTAACAATACAAATCCAAAAGCACCATTACAAATCCACCATTGTAGTAGAAGAACAACAAGTCTAGAAGTACCATTACATATCCATAAGTACATTTACAAATCCAGCACAATCATTACAAACCAAGAAGTACCATTACAAATCCAAAATCACCATTGTAGTAGAAGAACTACAAGTCCAGAAGTACCATTACATATCCATAAGTACATTTACATATCTAGCACAATCATTACAAACCAATAAGTACCATTACAAATCCAGAAACACCATTACAAATCCAGTACAACCATTACAAATCCACCATTTGATGAGCCTTGAACGTGGGTCCATGAATGGAATCATGTCTAGGTTATCGGACTTTTGAAATTTATAAAACCTGAATGTTTAAGACACCTGCAACTAGCACAGGGTCGAAGTAGTTCGGGGTCGAACGCAGGGATAGGAAGAACGGTGCTTTGGAACTTGAGTTTCATTTGTCTAAGCACATCAATCAGGTAAAAAGGATAGGTAAGGTTGAACAAGAAAACATCGTAAAGAAAGTAAACTAAAAGGCTATCTCCAAATGGAGTTACTAGAAAGATTATGATTTTTGGGTTTTAGCAGTTTTTAGGAGTTTTTGTGCAACAGAATCCGAGGAGATAAGACTATTGTCGAGGGAGGCACGAAGGAAGAAAACTTAGGCATAACAAGTGGCAGTGGAAAACATCCAGCACCCTCTTCTCTCAAAGAGGGTGCCTCCATCTATTCACCAACACCCTCTCTCGAAGGTGATGGACATGGGTTGGAGTGGAAAGACAAACCGGAGCAACCCCGACCCCAGGTACTCTCATACTCCCGGATCAGACCAAACTCTAGAGTTACAACATCCCTCTCTCGAAGGAGTTGAAACGGGAAACACGATTCGATAGCTAGTCAAAACATGATCCAAGCATGCAATCTAGAGTTCAGATGCTATAAAGAAATCATCCAACAAAAAGGAACCAAACACATAGCAACATGAGTTAAACTCCATTGATTCCATAAGCATGGGTATGTATAAAAAGGGGGTTTAGTTACAGTGCATAATAAATGAAAGTAAATGCTGGAAAGGGAAGATAGGTATCGGCCTCCTTAATATAGGAGGTCGATATACATCAGTAGACCCCCAAGGTGTCACTAACCCAGTACCGGGCGGGACCTCTGCCTGATATCCCCATGTCGGGCAGCCACCCTATCGGGCGACATGCTGTGATGGCCAGGCGTATCGGCCAGGGCTCCCCACCCGATACGGTCATGTCGGGCGACACACCCTAACGATTGGTCTGTATCGGGTTCGGTATCGTGTCGGGTTAAAGATGACTTAGGTTCTCGGGTTCCTTGTATCGAGTGTAGGGGGGCGAGCTGTCTCGGGTTGAAGCCCATCTAGGAACCTGGCACACTTGGTTGCCTTCTTTGTCGTACCGGTCTACTGCAGCTACCGGGACGGGTTCTAAGTGAACCACTCCCGCCCCTCTCGGGTTGGGGGTGTGCTCACCTAGTGTCGCCTGGCACGCCTAGGGACTCGACGCACTAGCTTTAGATACTTTCCAAAGTAAGCTTTCACGAGGTTCTGACCCATCCCATCAAAGTCATGTAGCTTCTATTTATAGGTAGCAACTGGTAGAGGTTGCGATTCTTGTGGGGCCACGTGTCCTTCATCGACTCCGTTTACATAGCCTCGGGGATGACCGACACATGTGTGTCGCCCGGTACGGTAAGCTGTTGTGTGCCGAGTTGTGAATGTATCGGGTTACCTTGGTAGGTAGTTGCTTCCGATGAGTGACGTGTATCGCGCGACACGCCCATGTCAGGCTGAGTAGTCGTCGCGGGCAAAGCTCTTTATCGGGTAGGTAGGTACCGCTCGTCAGGGTCTCCTCGCGCGACACGCCTGTTGATAACACCCAAATTTACATGTATTTGCTAAGCAGTTCTCTGTGGTTTTGTTTCATTATAGCCTTTATATGCCCAAAATAACCATAGACTCTTATCTTTTAGTAGTTTTTATCTCTTCATAGATAAAGTAGCTAAACTAGACAAATTTTAGACTTGCAGGCACCGAAACTAGCCAATTTTGGGACTCTCCAGTACCAAACATGAAAAGACAAGAATTCCAGTAGCTGCCTGATACGGCTGCCCGACACGGCTTCCTGATACGGCTACCTGACACTACTTGCCCGATACAATTGCCGGACACTCCGCCTTCCCGACACGGTCGTCAAGTGACAGTCATATTGGCCCACCTAATGCCTCAAGATCGAAGCCACAGATGAAGGACACGTGGACCAATAAAAGCTACAACTCCCATCAACTCACTGCCTATAAATAGCAGCTACCAACCTACAAAGAAGGGGGGAGGACCCTGCAAGAGCTAGTGCCTAGACCAAGGAGCTAGTGTGTCAAGTTCTCCAAAAGTCTATTGCCCGATACGGCCTGCCCAATACGGCCTGCCCGATACAGTCTGCCCGATACGGCCTAGAGAGAGAGGACCGAGGAGTCTAGAGGGATGAAGAGAAGACCCAAGGGGTGATATTCGGCCTGCACTGAGGCTGAGGAGTGAGAGCCAATTCTCCTTTATGGGCTATATCTCTTCCCTCTTCTCTTTCATTCTACTGTATTCCTTTGTTTCTTGTACAAACGATGTATATCCATCTTTGTTCGGTGCTAACCATGTTTGTCTATGACTAGTTAGCTCCTTCTTGGCTATGTAGCCCGATCTGGGCATGTTTACGTACTTTTTCCTTAAGCAAGTAGATTCATATCAGGTCTAGTATGTTGCATGTTCTGTTTTCTCTTTCCTGGTTATGATTGTTGGTATGTTTGATCTCTTACTCGCTTGAACAACTATTTCTACCTGTATCGAGAGACTCGTTGTAGGAATAGCTAAGAGATGATAGTTTGGATCTGAACCTGAGAGGAGGACGATCCAAGGTATCTTGTTCCTAACACCCCAGAATATCCTAAGACCCGAGAGGGAACTTAGCGTATTCTGAGGTGTTGATATGTCATTCCTCGAGAGAGGGTCAATGACATATTGTTGATGGTTTTAATCATGCATCGCGAGAGTGAGTGGGATGACCCCACAGGAGAGATGCCAATGTGCATACTATATGCTTGTTTGGGTGTTTGAGGGTTGTCTACGCCTGAGAACGAGTGCATAGACTGCCCTGTATGTGGTTACATAGCCAGGAACTCTATTACTCAGATTAGTAGAACCACGAGCTCTGTTTTGTTTTGTTTTCTTTTCTTTTCTTTGTTTTGTTTTGTTTAAATTCGTGACAACCCGCCATACTAGTTCTAGCACATATTTTCATCATTGTCGGGGAACGTGGTTTTCCACGTTTACACGCCTAGTAGATTTTTGTTCTGTCACTATAAGCATGTATATACATGCATAGTTTTCCTTTTGCTTTACACATACTTGTTCATATATACTAAATCACTTTTATTTTTCTCATACCTTTTTCAGCCATGAACCTTGCTTCCGCAAGACAAGTCATCTTCCACATGTCCTCCCAAATTTTTATGTAGTTCTGATTGTTGGAAAATAATTGAAGTTCATGCTCTGCAACTAGTCGAGTTATACTCACCTCCACCGTCGTCATATGTTGAAATTCCGAAAAAGGATACTACCAGTCAACCATCGACTCCCGTGCTATCATGGGATCAAGAACTGATCAAGGTAGTGGAGTTAGCTGGAGAAAGTGTCAAGGCACTCACCTCCCTAATTCCTCATCTCCAAGAAAATGTCGATCTGCTCCAACAACTATTAGACAAGTAGGAGCATCATCTCAAAGTAGCCACCGAGGCTGCAGACCGCAGTAGTAGTATGCTTCAAACTGTGGAAAAAGGATTCATCCTAAAGCATCAGTTTGATACAGTAGATTCCCCTTATATGTGCATGGAAGAATTGACGGGTCTTGAAACCATTGTTTCTCAAGTACAACAACTTCATGATAAAGATGTTGAACAAGGCAGGAGTCTCTAAGAGCTCATCGATTTGGTTACAATTCAGTTAAAACTGCCATCACAAGACAATGAAGACATTAGTCATCAAGACCATTCCATTGGGTTTGAAGTGGAGTATGCATCACCATATGATTCAGACCATCAACTGGATTCACCAGGATTTTCTGTGAAGACCAACCCACTTGGGGAAACCCTTCATTCTATCTAGATGACCCAACTGATGAACCAATGGAAGATATGAGTCATAGACATGAATGGGTCTATGATGACGATGATGAAGACTCTAAAATCAAAGTTTCCTCACAACTAGAAGATTGGCTGGAGGAACTAGAGTCAGATAGTGATCCGGACCAAAATGTCATCTCTCATATTGAGACTTGCCACTTCGCTTTGAGTCGTACGCCAACCATGGTTTGGAACAACTTGTTCGATGATGACGATGACAATTGTTTGACATGGAGCAGTGGGTATACTGATGACGATGAGTTGGAGCAGCATAAGCCACCATTTGCACCCTTACCTTTACAAGGTAGGGTGGATGTCAAGTGGGCAGGATGGATGGTTCACTACAACATGGTTGTTGAGCATGAAGATACCCCTGACCCCATGCCAGGTGATAAGCTTGAGGTGGTAGAACCGCAAACCGATTCTTCAGGGAGTACTTCTTGTTCAGAAGATGATTGAATGACCCAGACTGTATATAGTAGCTTATATTCACATCCAACCTCAGAGATGGAGGGAGGAGAAATGGATCCTACCCAAGTCATTAAACCTATCACCTCCATCTCATCCTGTGTCGACATCCCAGGACCTTCATATGCAGACTCATATAATGAAAGGTACCCTGAGGATGATATGCCAACGAATTCGTCCCAGTGCAGTTCAAGCCACTTCCAGCACAAAAATGACTTCACCGAGTTGTCGATTTTCACTTCACTTCTTCGGACTCAGCATGGTCAACACATCCGCCAATTCTACTCATATTGTTACAACCCCAACTTTTGGGTTCATTGGTGAGAAATGTAATTTCTCATATTAAAGATATTGGAACAAATAATGATATAATTTGTTTTGAATAAATGGATTTTGTTTACAATAGCCTTGATGATTGTGTTGTGGGCTTTATTGGCTATTGGGCCCAATAAAAAGGAAATTCAATTAGCAAATGAATAATTGAGTTTTTGAGAAAAGAAAGGTGTGGAAACCTCTAGAATGCAAAAGAACTTAATCCAAAGGTGGATTTCATGCCACATCGGTTCCTTGGGTCCCAAGGAGTCCAAAGTTGTAAGGATAATGCAAAAAGAAAAGAAAAGATCAATTAAGTATTTCTTTATTAAGAAAGAAATTGAAAATAATGATAAAATGTGGAAAATAAGTAAAAAGAGGTACAATTGAGTTATCCTTAGTGGAATTTCGTATCCCAAGGATTCCTAATGATAAAAGGAATACCAATGAGGAAAATAAAAGAGAAATAAAGAGAAATTCTCAAAAAGAGATATTTTAATAAGAAATACACATGATAATGAGAAATAATGCATTTAGATGCATCTAGAAGGATAATAAGTATCCAATAAAAAGGATTTCGAAATAATAGAGTTTCTTGGGATCCAAGGAGTCCCAATAAAGAGGAAAGAAAGAGAAAATACCAAAATTGCAAAATACAGAGATAATGGGAATACATAATTAATTAATTATGTGGTTTTGTTAAGAAGAAAGTATTTTCTACTTAAGGAAAATATATTTTCGTGGCCAATAAATTAAAAGGCATGAATAAAGAGATTAAGAGAGGGAATTTTCATATTTCTAATTATCCATGCAATAAAGAATATCAAGAAGGTAAATAGGAGAGAGAAGAATTTCTTCTCCATAAAGAAATTTGATTCCTATTGGAAAAAGAATTAGTTGAACCATAGATGGTCGTCTTAGGGCATGGATCCTCACCCTATATAGAGGGGTAAAGCCCTAGTTCGAGCCCAAGAGAGAGAGAAAGATCCCACATTCTTCTCCTTCTACCCTACGTGCAAACCCTATCCGAGAGTAGAGATCTATCCCTGGAACTGTGAAGGTTCGTTTCGTGATCTCACTTGAGTCGGGAAGTGTTACACCCCGATCTCACAATTTCCTCAAATCATGAGATTAGGGCGTAAGAAAGGATTTATGTTTTAACACAAAGAACACCCTTAACTTTTTCTTTTCTTTTAAACGCTTGCTTCATCGCATTGAACCACGTAAAACATCTTAACAAGGGAATCTGAACATTTCCTCTACTAATCAGATTTTAACAGAAAAGGTACATATATAAACATTCATGATGTCTTTCACAACTTGTGCACATAAACCTTGTTAATTAGCATACATATCAAAGAGGAACAACATTACACATTGTATTTACAACTCTCTCTCTTATCTCTTACTGAGGATCTAGAGTGACAAGGACCGACTGACTCAACTAATATCATACTTGACTCTTGTGGCAGATCTACACTGAAGCTCTGATCATCTTCAAGTCCACGCGGTTAACCCTAAAATGTTTGAGTAGAGGGGTGAGCCTACTCGCTCAGTGAATGAATACTTCATGGAAACAGACTAATGCACTAATGTGATCAAAGATATAATTTGATTAAACAATATGAAATTTATCAACAATAAATACTACACTGAGCAGTTCTAAAACAATATAACTGAGATAGCGCATTTCTAAGCATCATCAGACATTTCAAGTAGAAAGCAGTTATATAAATTTACTGTGATCCTATATGATTTCTCATTCATTTTATTATTATGCCCTAAATATATGCAGTGTACTCTGCATATAAGGATCCGCAACAAGTTCATGCTACGGCCCCACCGTACAAGACTCAGCGACACACCCGGGGGATGCTGAGTCTGACTCCAGCCCTGTTCTGCCACAGGACCACAGGCTCTCTGGCCTCAATGCACTACTCTGAGTGCTCTCTCTCGACTCCTCCTTCAACCTGAGCACACAGGCGGAGTGTCACAGGGTTACCTTCGCGACTCCGCACGAATGGTGTTAGATAACCGTGTTTTCTGGTGAAACCGCAGTGCCATTGTGACACAAGCACAATTGTTGTTAGACACTGCCCTCTTTCTCTTTCCTCGTTTGTCCGCGACACACGCACGGATGATGTTGCAACACGAGTTTCACCCCTAAATCGCAGACACATGTTAGGGGTTCTACGGTGTTAGGGCATCTAAGTCTATACTTGATTAACAATCAACAATTTAACAGAAATATCACATAGCAACGTCAAAACTCATGTATTCAACATATATCATATCTCAGTAACATCCCTTTCTAGGGCATGTCATATCTCATCACCTGCAATCTACGAGATATATATATTGAAATATAAGAAGCCCTGCAGTATGTATATATCATTTCAGAGAGAACAAGCATATAAAGTTAAATGCACTAGAAACATACAATTCAATAGTTAAGCATCACCACATCTCAACCTTTCATATTACCATAGCATGATTCATTGAACACCCTATCCTTAGGGTTCCATTTACCATATTCATTCATCACATGCCAACACCCTACTCTTAGGGTTGCATTTGCCTCATTCACCTTTTCATTTACCTCATTCACTTATCACATAGCTCTTATAAGGATTTCATAAGATATAACCATTCCCTAAATAAAGATTGTATCCAACAAATCGTATGCAATCAATACAGACATGAAACCATGGAAATTTAACTAAATTTAGGGTTTCATATCATTCACTGAACTATCATGTATCAAGAACAGAATTCAATTAAAATGACCCATGTGGTACATCCTAACCACATATAGGATTGCTAGTCCTTTCCTATCAGGTTGAAACTCTAGCGATATCTCAATTAGGTCAAACCCTAATTACATCAATTGATATAAATCTAAAAGCATCCTCACTAGGAGGTGTTGTATACGTATCTGATATGAATTTACCATTTAGGAGTCATTCAAACAGAGAAGGAATTCATATCATATCAATTTTCAATAACTTAAATCAAATAGACATTTCAGGATTTAGAATTCGCATGCTAAACATTTAGGGATTTGGTTGTTATAATCAAATTCGTCCATTAGAATGTTTGAAGGAAGAACCCACTCACCCTAAGGTGTGAAAACACCTTAAACCTGCAGCCCCACTCAGGGAAATCTCGAATTCCCATCAAAACCCTAGCAAATCTCCCAATTCCTCTTTCATTCAACTCGGAAACCTTGAAAAAGAGGGATTATGAAGAAAGGGTGAGAAAAGAGGGAATTTCGACATCCTCTTGGATCAAATCAGAGCATGGACGGATCTTGACATAGGAGAGAAGATCCACCATAAAAGTATATGCAAGGAATCCGAACTTACTTGATTTCACCCTTCCTGGAATCGCAAAACCCTAATTCAGCAATTCCCCCACTTTCTTCACTCAAGCCCTAATTCTCCCTCTCTCTCTAGTAGCTCGTTTCTCTGGAATGGATGACGAGAAATGAGAGCTGCTTGAGTGTGTGGTCGTCCATATAAGTCAATTGAGCTGCTTGGGTCAATTGCAAATTGACCCAACACTCAACTTTAACTATATTAGCTGAATATTCAGTTATACAAAAGTTACTGTAATTCGCTTATTTCAGAGATCAAACATTCTCCAAAAATTATGGGAATTTATCACGTTGTTTATAATTGATCTATAGATCTTCTGTTAAAATTTGGGATCATTTGGAGTTACCAATAATTAATTAAAAATCGAACAGTGCACTGCTATATTGCAGTCAGCAATATATTCGGCCGAGTTTGTCCTGCACAAACTCGACCGACACCCTTACTGTAGGGATTCAAAAGTCATCCAAAAATTATGCCAATTTAACAGAGTGTCTAAAATTGTATTTATCAAATACTGTTAAAATTTGAGATCAATTGGATATACCAATAAAAAGATAAAATTCAATTACCACACTGCTGTAAATTCTGAAATTGTGATCGGTCGAGTTTGAAACTCGGCCGACAAACAGGTCAGGGCATTTTTCAAAAATTCTGATATTTTCCAATATTGTTCACATTTTATATATCTAAATCATATCAAAATTTGAAGCAAATCAGAGTTACACATAAAATACTAAAAATCATTTAGTGAGACATTCCACTTATCAAATTCTGTATTCAAGCATCATCAAAACCCTAATTTTGGGCCGATTAGGGTTTATGCTTCTCAAACCCTAATTCTCAGGACAAAAGAACATTTAGACTTCTTATCATAGTTAAAACATCCTAATCGTGTTATCGTCATTAATTAGATCTCAAGAATGATTAATCCAATTAACCTTTGCAATTGTCTAGGTAAACCCTAGTTTACCAATTAAGCTCAGATGGGGTCGTAACAGGAAGCCTCCACGATCACCCCAGACTGATCGGTTACTTCTCCTTCGACCTCGGCTTTGTGCAACCATTGTCGGCCTACTGCACTTGCAGCAGCAATCGCGTGTTTCTCCCGCTTGGTAGAGAACACTTTGGCAGCAGCTAGGACGAGCCCCAAGGGCGGTGGAGGGCTGTAGAGATAGGGAAGGTTTCGGTGGCAGCCATCGGGCCCAGAGGAGAGGGAGGAGCCACGCCAAACGCAGCTAGGGCAGTTGCAGCCCGCCATCCAGAAGTTGAAGACGATCGGTGTGCATTGGACGAGTTTTCCCCTCCGTAGGCAGAAGGCTCGTCTAACTTATCAAGGGCAAAATCGTCAATCAACTCTATTTGCAAACCAACGCGCATTGTATGGAAAATGAGCGACGTGGCAGCTTCCGGTTGGTCTAAAAAGGTATTTCTTGCAAAAATCATAACTCTTTAATAGTAGCTCAAATGACAAAAGTTTATACATGAATTTTACTCAAAACAATGAGAGGAATGCAATAAAAATATAATTGAAGACTGATTCTGATTGCAATTCGAAAAGTAATGGAAGTTATTAACTTTAATGTAATGATGATTAAGAAACCCTATTTTGATATGATTAATGTGATTAGTAGGGTCTAATTGATTATTAAAGTTGATATTAACCTGTTAATCATAAAGAGATACATTAAGGTCAAAAAAGATGAATTTTTCACGTAATTAGTTTAATTGAGAGTTCATGTGCATAAATATGCTTCAATGGGCCTTGAAACCCTAATGTTGGTAAAAACGACTCTTAATGGCTTTATTATTCAAAGTAGTGAATAAAGATAAGATATAATGATTCTAAGCTATTTCGAGCATTAAAGTTCCTAATTTGTGGATAAATAACCTTAATATAGAAATTAGGGTTTTTGAATGAATCAAGGTAGAATTAATAATAAATAACGTTCATATGAGTATTAGAGCATAATGAACTACAAATTGATGATAAATGAGCATAATGACTTTGTCATGGGTTAAAGAGGATAAAAATGGTAGCTTTAATGAAAAGAGGCTTAATGGACTTATATAATGGTTAATTATACCTTAAATCTGAAACTGAGGTTTAGATGTTGAGATAATTAGGGTGTGTGATCAATTGCGTTAAATTAGGGTTTAAATAGTAAAAGATGAAGGGAAACCCTAATTGCAATGGAAACCCTAAAAGTGGACTAGAAACCCTAGGAAGCGAGCTAGATTTAATATATCTTAATGACATGAGTAATAAAAGGAAATTGTATAATTGTTTCAAGATCTTATTGAATGCTTGCTTGCCCATTGATTGGTTGGACTATTTCTATCTCACATCAACTTGACAGGTATGTGGTTAATTATGGTTAATCGCATTATTTTCCCGAGGGTTTTCTGAATGTTTCCTCGTATTGAATGCAATCTAAACAGTTTGATGTTCATACTTGCAAAATTATAAAGTCACTATGGTTATCACAATTATAAAGAAGTGTGTATTCTCGCACCTACATGCCACCCTGATGGAAGATGACATAAAGGTCAGGCCCAAGAGGGTAGACCCATGGGCACCATGAGAGGTGACCCCGGACACCAAGCTCGGGAATGAGAAGGTGGTCTATGATGCATGACTATGGATCACCATGAGAGGTGACTCCCAGGCATCAAGCTCGAGATTAAGAAGATGGCCTTAAGTCAATGGCAAAAGAGAAAACCCTAGAGGGGTATGCCAGGGTTAGGGCAAAAGCGGTGGAGAATGACACATTAAAAATGTAAATTGTCTTGTTAAATAATTTGATTGTGATTATTAAATTGTTAGCCATATCTATGAAATTTTGGATGTCCCCACATACTGGCATATTTCGATATGCTGACCGACGTTTTGTTTGTTGGCGTGTTAGGTACAAGATTGAAAGGCACAGACAGTAAAGTGACACATCATGAAAATAAGAAGTAAAGTACAAGGAGGGTTAGATAGAATAATTCAAGTTGTAGATAGATAGTTTTCCAAAGTTTTTAAAAGGTATGCAAAGTTTTATTTTAATACTAGATTTTAGTTTAGTTAGTAGAGTTTCATAATTATTATTGATTATTTGTTGAACCTTTGATCATGTTAATTGAATAACGGCTCTGTCCTTCGGGTCTCCCTTAATTGGGGGTTACCGGGAGGCAGGGTCGTTACAATTGGTATCAGAGCATAGGTTCCTCATTTAATCTTTAATAATTATTAAATTTTACAAATTACATTGAACCAAGGGAGTTATTAGAGGATTGTCTGAAAGACTGAGGTGTCTAGAAAAGGATCACGTTCGGGGGCTGGAAATATTTTCCTCCACACTGCTATTCGGAATACGAGGACTCCTGGATTGTGTGACTGCCTGGCCGATGTCTTAGGATATGACTCAAAATAAGATACCTTTAGGACTCTCTCATCTGGTTCATCCCTTCTCAACTCAAATTCTATTAAGGACAGTAAGGATTAGGGTTTTCTCTCTTCTCCTTACCCTCTTGAGGTATGGGTAAGGTTAATAAGGTCTAAGGAATCCTCTACCAAATTAATGAAAAGTATGTAAATAAGATGTCATGGACATAAGCTTAATAGAGTAAGCATAAAAGAATAGATACATGCTTAGGTCGTATGACACGAGTTGTCATTGCCCTCAGGAGAACCTGAGGATAGACCTCTTTGTCAGGAGGATGAGTAGAGAGAGTTAGTCGTGGAGGTAGAGACCTCCATTAAAAGTAGAGACCTAGCACATCCTTTGAGGATGATGTTAACCCTGGCCCTAAGTGAAGTTTAGAGAGAGAGATGACATGATGAGTTAGATGTCATGGTTGACCGAGTGTTTGGTTGGACATGCCTTGGATGCCATACGAGGTTGGATGACCTAATACCTTTGATGACCCAAGCCTGGAAAGGGTCGTGCATGTTAGAGTGAAGGATAGCTCCTTCATTGATGAGGTTAGTGAAGAAACTATAGAAACCCTATGGGCTTATGCAAGTAAGGGATAGCATGCACCCATAGTACGTCAGTGGTACGGTAGTAGGTTGAAACCATGGCCAGAAGGGCACGATGGATGGCTTATGAGATAAGCATAAAGAGATATGGATAATCATGAGCAAACATAAGTTTGAGCATAGTCTTCACCTACGTAGAGGTGAGCTTGATCCTTCATGGAGAGATGACCTCTAGTAGTATGACTGGATGTGGAGTTAGCTTTAGAAAGAAGGAACCAAGCAAGAAGGTTGGAAACCTAAAACCCTGAGATGTGAGGAATAGTGGGGAGTCGATAATGATGCGACCTAAGTGGATGATAGTGGTTGCCTCATGCATGATCCCTGGAGGCCAATGATATCTTGGTTATCTTTAGAGGAACCAAACCCTAGAGAGAGGACGATGCTTCTGGTACCTATAGTATAAGTAATTACCTACTGGACGAGATAAAGAGTGCTTTAGACCCTGAGGAGGTTTAAGTAACTAGTTGTGAGACTGTATACCTAGTTATTTTTCCTTGAGGAGGACTCAACATTGAAGTGTTGATCATATAAAAGGATCATGGGAGAACATGACATACCTTGGACATGCTTGATTCGTGGTCAATAGATTGAGCATGCAGTTGGACACCCAAAGGTGGACCTAGGGTTCCTAGGCCTAAGAGGGGAAGTGGTGTACCTGATGCTCATGATGAGATTTGAGTGTCTATAATTTTGAGCATGGTACTCCTCATGTGTAGAGGTAAAGGAAACCCCTTAAGTTAAGGGTATGTTTGATGAACCCCTCACAACTAAGTTGATATAATGTTGAGGAAAGAGAACAAGTATGACCTAGCATGGTTTAATAGGTGGTCTGCTGGTGCCTTAGTAGCTGCTGGGTTAAGCATGAGGATGTTTGTGACCTTGTTGTCAAGAGTTGTAGTTTCCTTCCATCCTGGAAGAGGGACCCTTTGGTAGGGTGTTTACCAGTTTTGTGGGTTTTGAGGAAACCTAATGAGGTCTCATAGGATCTTGAGAGACTAAGTGAAAAGTACATGGCCTGAGAAAGAACCTGTAGACCCATAGATAACCATCTCTATGTGCATGTGGATGTGTTACCATGGAGGTAACCAGTATGGGGCCTGACCAAGGTAGGCAGGTCACCATGACCCCTGTGAAAGGATGAAAGACAGCCCAAGAATGTAGAGAGAGATGATGAAGGTTTGGGTAAGGTTCTATGTTGGACATGTACTATGATAGAATCCTAAGTCTATCCTAGGGTCAGGAAGGGATAAGACTGATGGAAGAAGGAGTTGCCTAATTCCCTAGTTGTACATGACCATAGGGTCGGGAGGTAAAAACTATCATTGTCTGAGGGCCATGGGTTAGGAGATTGATCACCTTCATGAAATCATGGGACCCAAAGGGCAGATGAGTAGGGAACTCTATGGATGCATAAGGGAAAAGGGATGACTCCAAAAATTTCGGCACCCTACAGACCTAGAGGATATGATCAAGGATTGTGTGGTGACCAAAGGGGGTTCGAGAACAATTTTCCATGGAAGTAACTTTGATATCGGGATGATTGTGATGTAGAGACATGTGTGGCACATTTCAACTCAGATTTAAAGGTGTACTGGCAAGGTGGGATGTACCATCTCTACTCTTGGAACGGGAAGAACTTTGTATTTGGACTGCAGCCAAATGCTTATTTCCTCTTGTTATGGGAGTGAGAGATAGGACAGTACACATGCCATACACCAAGGATAAGGATGGTGTGAGTTGAGACGTTGCTATAGAGAGGATAACATACCCTGGTGGAGTGAATGATACATGGATGCTTCGCAAACTCTAAGAGAAGTAGTGTAGTCAGCTTATGAGGATGTTTTATCAAGAGCTATGTGGAATTTGCAAGTTAACCAAGGTTGAGTTTGATCACAATGAGGATGAGCTCAGAGCTTCTTGATGAAGATAGACTTAGAGTTTGAGATGAGATGATAAGTATAATACATGGAGGTGTATGTTACCTAACACCTAAGGATAAGAAATGGTAATGAATGCTCTGGTTGAGATCTAGCTGCCTAGTTTAGCAAGAGGCTAGAAGAAGTTGAGGTTGTTTGGCTAACCCTATGTTTGGAAAGAATATGTGTTTTGGCTAACATTCGGATGTAACAAGATATGTTGAACAAGTTAATGGTTGTTTGGTTATCCAGTTTAGTCCTTGATGTAGTGAAAGGATGGTGATAGAACCTCAGATACACTTCTTTGTATAAGTAGGTAATAAAACCCTAATGAGAGTGGTTTAGGGTTTCCGAGGAATCGATCTTGAGGAATCGTGACATACAGGAGATCATGGTTTTAAGATCACCATACACCGTGATACTACAAAGATAGTAAGTGACAGTAGAACTTTGGGTGCTTAAGATAAAATTGCATGTAGTATGTTTCCATGCATGATAGTAGGTGAAGGATGAACACCAGTAACCCAGTGCTTTAACGTAGAGGATAAAGAATACCTGAGAGGAAAGGGGAGTTCACCACTATGGATATGGTGGTAAGCCTTCCCTAGACCAAGGAAGGTTAAGATGCAATATGGGTTGTGGTAGATCGCCTTACCTAGATAACATGAGAAAGAAGGAGTATTTCCAAGGGAAAGATTCGGTTGAACTACTTAAGAGAGGAAGATGGTTCAACCACACCATGATGCGAGTTCAAAAGTTCTTGAGTATGACCTAAAGGTTCACTTCCATAAGGTGGGAGTAGGTACATGAAGAACTCGGTGTCAGTACCGCTTATCACCCCTAACTAATGGTTAGTATGATCCAGACTAGAGGGTCTGATGAGAGCATGTGTGCTCATTCAGGGTGATACATAGAGACAGTTCTTGTCCTTTGTAAGATGTGATGATAACCACCATAGCCTTTATCGGGATGAAAGAAGTTCTCGAAGGAGGTTGTGTCGGTCACCACTTAATTAAGATGATTTTGGTGAAGGAGGCCTCATGAAGGTCAGTCAAGAACCACAGTGTGTGCAGATGAAGTCGCTTTGATCGTGCAATGGATGAGAGAGAGAGTCCAGTGGTGACATGAGTCGTGAGCTGATGCAAAGCAAACTGACATGCAGTTCACTGTGGGAGAATATGTGATGTGAAAATCCGACCCCTCTAAGCTACAGCTGAGAAAGTTGATTCCCCGATATATGGGTCCATTTGAGATGGATTGGTGGAGATGGTTGTGTTTAGCCTTGCCCCTCAAGATAACATGATGAATAATGTGTTCCATGAGTCCTATCTAGAGCACTATGTGAGGTACCCAAGCCATGTGCTGAGCCTTGAACCTATTCAGCTTTTGAGAGGCTGAAATGTCTTGAGTCACCTATGAGGGCACGATATACCAAGGTAAGAAAGAACTCAGATGGAAGAATATGAGATGATAAAGGTTCTTGGGAAGCACCATGGAAAGGGTGAAGCCACATGGTAGCCCTGATGGACGTATGAAAGGCTTATCCTGAACTGTTTGTTTGCTTGATGGAATTTTCAGGACAAAATTCTTATAAGAGGGGAAGGATGTTACAACCCCAACTTTTGGGTTCATTGGTGAGAAATGTAATTTCTCATATTAAAGATATTGGAATGAATAATGATATAATCTGTTTTGAATCAATGGATTTCGTTTACAATAGCCTTGATGATTGTGTTGTGGGCTTTATTGGCTATTGGGCCCAATAAAAAGGAAATTCAATTAGCAAATGAATAATTGAGTTTTTGAGAAAAGAAAGGTGTAGAAACCTCTAGAAGGAAAAAGAACTTAATCCAAAGGTGGATTTCGTGCCACATGGGTTCCTTGGGTCCCAAGGAGTCCAAAGTTGTAAAGATAATGCAAAAAGAAAAGAAAAGATCAATTAAGTATTTCTTCATTAAGAAAGAAATTGAAAACAATGATAAAATGTGGAAAATAAGTAAAAAGAGGTACAATTGAGTTATCCTTAGTGGAATTTCGTATCCCAAGGATTCCTAATGATAAAAGGAATACCAATGAGGAAAATAAAAGAGAAATAAAGAGAAATTCTCAAAAAGAGATATTTTAATAAGAAATAAACATGATAATGAGAAATAATGCATTTAGATGCATCTAGAAGGATGATGAGTATCCAATAAAAAGGATTTAGAAATAATAGAGTTTCTTGGGATCCAAGGAGTCCCAATAAAGAGGAAAGAAAGAGAAAATACCAAAATTGCAAAATAAAGAAATAATGGGAATACATAATTAATTATTTATGTGGTTTTGTTAAGAAGAAAGTATTTTCTACTTAAGGAAAATATATTTTCGTGGCCAATAAATTAAAAGGCATGAATAAAGAGATTAAGAGAGGAAATTTTCGTATTTCTAATTATCCATGCAATAAAGAATATCAAGAAATTAAATAGGAGAGAGAAGAATTTCTTCTCCATAAAGGAATTTGATTCCTATTAGAAAAAGAATTAGTTGACCCATAGATGGTCATCTTAGGGCATGGATCCTCACCCTATATAGAGGGGTAAAGCCCTAGTTCGAGCCCAAGAGAGAGAGAGAAAGATCCCACGTTCTTCTCCTTCTACCCTATGTGCAAAACCTAGTCGAGAGTTGAGATCTATCCCTAGAGCTGCGAAGGTTTGTTTTGTGATCTCGCTTGAGTCGGGAAGCCTCCACGATCAACCCAGACCGATCGGTTGCTTCTCCTTCGACCTCGGCTTCGCGCAGCCACTTTCGGCATGCTGCAGTTGCAGCAGAAATCACGTGTTTCTCCCGCTTGGTAGAGGACACTTTGCAGCAGCTAGGACGAGCCCCAAGGGCGGCGGAGGGTTGCGAAGATAGTGAAGGGTTCGGTGGCAGCAATCGGGCCCAGAGGAGAGGGAGGAGCCACGCCAAACACAGCTAGGGCGGCTGCAGCCCGCCATCCAGAGGTTGAAGACGATCAGTGCGCATTGGATGAGTTTGCCCCTCCGCGGGCAGAAGACTCATCTAACTTATCAAGGGAAAAATGGTCAATCAACTCTATTTGCAAACCAACGCGCATTGCATGGAAAATGAGTGATGTGGCGGCTTCTGGTTGGTCTAAAAAGGTATTTCTTGCGAAAATCATAACTCTTTAATAGTAGCTCGGATGACAAAAGTTTATATATGAATTTTACTCAGAAAAATGAGAGAAATGCAATAAAAATATAATTGAAGCTTGATTCTGATTGACATTAGAAAAGTAATGGAAGTTATTAACTTTAATGTAATGATGATTAAGAAACCCTATTTTGATATGATTAATGTGATTAGTAGGGTCTAATTGATGAGTAAAGTTGATATTAACCTGTTAATCATAAAGAGATACATTAAGGTCGAAAAAGATGAATTTTGCACATAATTAGTTTAATTGAGAGTTCATGTGCATAAATATGCTTTAATGGGCCTTGAAACCCTAATGCTGGTAAAAACGACTCTTAATGGCTTTAATTATTCAAAGTAGGGAATAAAGATAAGATATAATGATTCTAAGCTATTTAGAGCATTAAAGTTCCTAATTTGTGATAAATAACCTTAATATAGAAATTAGGGTTTTTGAATGAGTCAATGTAGAATTAATAATAAATAATGTTCATATGAGTATTAGAGCATAATGAACTACAAATTGATGATAAACGAGCATAATGACTTTGTCATGGGTTAAAGAGGATAAAAATGGTAGCTTTAATGAAAAGAGGCTTAATGGACTTATATAATGATTAATTATGCCATAAATCCGAAACTGAGGTTTAGATGTTGAGATAATTAGGGTTTGTGATCAATTGCGTTAAATTAGGGTTTAAAATAGTAAAAGATGAAGGGAAACCCTAATTGCAATGGAAACCCTAAAAGTGGACTAGAAACCCTAGGAAGCGAGCTAGATTTTATAGATCTTAATGACATGAGTAATAAAAGGAAATTGTATAATTGTTTCAGGATCTTATTGAATGCTTGCTTTCCCATTGATTGGTTCGACTATTTTGTCTCACATCAACATGACATGTATGTGGTTAATTATGGTTAATCGCATTAGTTTCCCGAGGGTTTTCCAAATGTTTCCTCGTATTGAATGCAATCTAAACAGTTGGATGTCCATACTTGCAAAATTACAAAGTCACTATGGTTATCACAATTATAAAGAAGTGTGTATTCTCGCACCTACATGCCACCCTGATGGAAGATGCCATAAAGGTCAGGCCCAAGAGGGTAGACCCATGGGCACCATGAGAGGTGACCCCAGACACCAAGCTCAGGAATGAGAAGGTGGTCTATGATGCATGATGATGGAGCACCATGAGAGGTGACTCCCAGGCACCAAGCTCGGGATTGAGAAGGTGGCCTTAAGTCAATGGCAAAAGAGAAAACCCCACAGGGGTATGCCAGGGTTAGGGTAAAAGTGGTGGAGAATTACACATTGAAAATGTAAATTGTCTTGTTAAATAATTTGATTGTGATTATTAAATTGTTAGCCATACTCGTGAAATTTTGGATGTCCCCACATACCGGCATATTTCGATATGCTGACCGACATTTTGTTTGTCGGCATTTTAGGTACAAGATTGAAAGGCACAAACAGTAAAGTGACACGTCGTGAAAATAAGAAGTAAAGTACCAGGAGGGTTAGATAGAATAATTCAAGTTATGCATAGATAGTTTTCCAAAGTTTTCAAAAGATATGAAAAGTTTTATTTTAATACCAAGTTTTCAGTTTAGTTAGTAGAATTTCATAATTATTATTGATTATTTGTTGAACCTTTGATCCTATTAATTGAATAACGGCTATGTCCTTCGGGTCTCCTTTAATTGGGGGTTACCGGGAGGTGGGGTCGTTACACATATTATGTGGCAGAACCCATCGGGAAGACACAGGTGACACTGGTCCCAAAACTTAGGATTTGGGATCCCAGTGTCGGTATCGTGGGACAGCCACCCCCTTTTCTCTTACCCACCCTCCCGCCCTTTTATTACAATAAATTTTGCTTTTCATGTTAGTTAAATTCTTTCCTCTAACTATTTTGATATCCTTGCACCCATGCATCATCTTTAGAACTTCAATAACTATCTTTAAACACATGCATTCCTGCCTCACTATTTCAAGTTTAAGTATTGCTCGAGGATGAGCAAAATTTTAAACTCGGGGTGGGAGGCTTCGTCCTTCTTTCTCTTCACCCTTCTAGCATGCATATTTAGTTTTAAAATTTTCAAAAATTTTAGCTTTTGGCTTTGCAATTATGGCTATGTGGTGTGAATCTAATAGATAAATGCTTGACTTTATGCCTAAATGCAAAGTTTTCATCTTAAAAATTGCTTGACCTTTTGCTTGGCTTGATCTTTGACTCTTTCCTTGAGTTTGGCAATAAATCTAAGGTTATGTCCCTTTTTCATAGCTTAAAGCTAAATTCCCGTTGATCTATGTCGTGAATGGAAATTCAATGGTAAAGGACCGTTGGAATGAGCTAAATCACAATTAAAGTCTCCTAGCTGTGAATTTCACAAGCTTGCCTCTATTCTAAGGATTCTTGAATCATAATTGCAACTTTTCACACAGGTGTCAAGCGGATCATGATGAGTTTTGAGCTATAATCAAGAGAAAATGTATTTCCTTGAGGGACTACGTGCCTTCGCACATTAAATTGAGTCAAAAAGATGAAAAATATAAAAATGTGCACAAAGAGGTTTGGCTGCCCACAAAATCCCAAAATATCTATATAGTTCTCACCCAAGCCTACAAATAGAATGCAGATGATAAAAGCATGAGTGTGAACAATAAATGAGTGTTGTTTTCTCTTTTAGGAGAGTTGAGGATGGTGCCCAACCGGTGTATGACTGCGCTCATGAATGTGGATATTTCATGCCTGGTAGTACCACTCTAAAAGCTCACTAGAGAGTCACTAGGAACCCCCTAGGTGATCTATGAGACCGTCTCAGTAGCAGGGTTGGTTTGAGCGTAGTACGAGGACTTCATCTCACTACTTTAGGCCAACTGGCTCAGACTGCAGGGACTGTTGCTCGCTACATGGACCAACGTGACGCAGATCGGGATTCTCAAAAGTCATTAGAGTCCTTTGCTTTGTTTCTTAGGACATGAATAAGTGAGAGGCGCGTTGATTGCTGATTGGTATGCATGGATTCATGGTGATGGCTCATTGCTCATCACCCGTGTGATCACCTATGTGACAACTCTTTCATGTTTAAATAATTATGGTTCAAACCCTCATGAGTATCGACAGGTTGTAGTGAATTTTCTTAATCTTACCTGGAAACTCTTTGATCTTGCTTTGGTAGGATTGTGCCTGACAGGTGGGGGTTTGTTTTGAAATGACATGGATCAATAGAATTGATGTTTTAAACTATTTTTCTTAACCTTAGCATCTATTGCAAGCTTAAATTGGATGGTATCTTTTTGTTCTTGGAGCACAGTCTTGCTTGAGGACAAGCAAAGTTTTAAGCTTGGGGTTGTTGATAACACCCAAATTTACGCGTATTTGCTAAGTAGATATATGTGGTTTTGTGTCATTATAGCCTTAATATGCCCAAAATAACCCTAGACTCTTATCTTTTAGTAGTTTTTATCTCTTCATAGATAAAGTAGCTAAACTAGCCAAATTTTAAACTCGCAGGCACTGAAACTAGCCAATTTTGGGACTCTCAAGTACCGAACCTAAAAAGATAAGAATTCTAATAGCTGCCCGATACGGCCTGCCCGATACAGTTGCCCGACACTCTGCCTGCCTGACACGGTCGTCGAGCGACAGTCATATTGGCCCACCTGATGCCTCAAGATTGAAGCCACATATGAAGGACACGTGGATCAATAAAAGCTACAACTCCCATCAACTTGCTGCCTATAAATAGCAGCTACCAGCCTACAAAGAAGGGGGAGGACCCTGCAAGAGCTAGTGCCTAGACCAAAGAGCTAGTGTGTCGAGTTCCCCAAAAGTCTGCTGCCCGATACGGCCTGCCCAATACGGTCTGCCCGATACGGCCTACCCGATACAGTCTTCCCGATACGGTCTGGCCAATACGGTCTGGTCGATACATCCTAGAGAGAGAGAGAGGACCGAGGAGTCCAGAGGGACGAAGAGAAGACCCAAGGGGTGAGATCCGGCCTACATGGAGGCCGAGGAGCAAGAGCCAATTCTCCTCTACGGGCTATATCTCTTCCCTCTTCTCTTTCATTCTACTGCATTCCTTTGTTTCTTGTACAAATGATGTTCATCCATCTTTGTTCGGTGCTAACCATGCTTGTCTATGGCTAGTTAGCTCCTTCTTGGCTATGTAGCCCGATCTGGGCATGTTTATGTACTTTTTCCTTAAGCAAGTAGATTCATATCAGGTCTAGTATGTTTCATGTTCTCTTTTCTCTTTCCTGGTTATGATTGCTAGTATGGTTGATCTCTTACTCGCTTAAACTGCTATTTCTACCTGTATCGAGAGATCCATTGTAGGAATAGCTAAGAGATGATAGTTTGGATCTGAACCCAAGAGGAGTAAATGGTTGGATCAACATTGCCACCTTGATGTAGTATTTTCTTACTAAGCATTCGAGGGGAGTCAACGCGGTTGATGTACATTGCATCGGATGATCTTTGTTGCTGTCGGAGCTATTGTAGAAGATTGTTGCTCTTTGGCGAGTGTACACCGTCAGGAGCGTCCAGTGATTGTAGTTAAACACTAGAAAGAAGATGATATGCGGCATGTTGCTTTGTATCTCTGTTAGAAACTTTTGCTTCGCTCTTGATTCATCAGCTAGGCAGATATCGTTGAACACCATCGGATGGGCAATGTAAATGTGCTCAAACTTCTTCTATAGAACATGGATGTAGGTTGCTTCTACTGACAGTGCTAAACATCCTCCTGCCTTTACTAAGTCGCGAAGGTCATCAACTGGGACTATGACGTTTTCTGCCTCATATATGACGTATGTGGGTGTAGAATCAGCTAGCTTCATGAGAATTTCTTTGACCTGTTCTTGGGTTAGTGTAGAACATGCGGAACGGTTGAAGTTACTGATCATTTCTTCTAACACATCAGACAAAGCGGGGTCTTCATTCGAGAATACTTCTCGCAGAATGTCCATCCGCTTGCCTGCCCCCTATACGTCTATGGCCATCTCGGCCTCTTCTCCTGGAAGGTTGCTGGTTGAGGAAGATTCATCTTCTTGATCACTGTCCAGCAACTTCTCTGGGATGCTTGCGTCTCGGAAATAGCGTCTTTCCTTGATCAGTAGCAGTGTGTAGTTGTTCCTTAGCTGATAGAAGTGCTGGCCTTGGAGTTCCCTTATGTATCCAAAGACGTGTAGCATCTCCATGGCGTGAAGGACTATGAAGGCACTATTTCTACTTCCCACTTCCTCTTGAATGGGGAAGTCTCTGAGAGTGAAGAAGTTCCAAACGCCGTTGTGATGTTGGACTCCTTGTTTGATTGCGCAGAGAAGATGTAGTGGGAGAAGCCTGAGGTTCTTGTCTTCGGGGTGCTCGAACATGTGTCCTGAGCGTGGGACCTCCTCGTTGCAGCAGCTGAGGAGCTGGACATCATGGCTTTGGAGATCTTCCATGCAAAGGAACTAGTTGCTTCGGTGCTTGTAGGGGGCCAACACGATGTTAGGGTTGTGTTCTTCAATGTGTTGGAGCATGTTGGCCACCTAGATAGTGTTGAATTCCCCTCTCATCAACCTTCTCGCCAGGGCCGGGTTGGCGGTGTAGATTGGTTGCCGGCCTATCCTGGTGCCTAACTTCTCTATCATTGTACTTTCCAAGACCCAAAATAGGATCTTACCGACAACAGCTGGTGAGCAGAACATGCTCCTCAGTGCTCCCCGTCATACGGAGAAGTAACTTTCGCTGCAGACGACGTCCTCTTCATCTTCCTGTGACCTCATGTGCTTGTTCAGCAGCTTCTGGTCTCTGATCATCAGGTACCCAATGGCTCTTCGGTCGAAGTCTGCCATCTCTAAGGAGGGATCTCCGACGGTGTAGAAAATGCATATATCGTCAAGCTCCTTCCTCTAGGGGGGTGTTTGTCATTGGCATGGTAGATGTCCTCCCCTTCTCCCTATGATTCGTCAGCAGAGTCCTCCTCTACGCCGATTGATATATCTACATCTTCAGCGTCATTTAGGGAGGGAGAGGGAGATTCGACATCGACGATGCGGGCGCTCTCCTGTCCTGCTAGAGCCCCGTCGGAGGTCTTGTTCATCATTTCTCCCTCAGGCGTTGTGGAGGGCCCGCTGGAGGAGGGAGAAGACGACATTCCTAAAGAGGACGCTAATGAAGATGGTTGAGAATCGAAGCCAGGAGGCGATGGGGACCTCCTTGGGTGTCTCGAGTGGGGTGTTCGTCCCTCCGATTCAGCCTCTCCTCAATGGCATCGAGGCGTTGGAGCGCCAACTGCATCGTGTTGTTCAATGCCTCTAGTTTGCCAGGAAGGCCAACTAGAGTTAGCAGTTGTCGCTCCTGCTTGCTAAGACTCTCTTGGAAAACAGTGAACTTGTGGGTCAGGGAAGCAAAAGTAACATAGTGGTTGCTTGTTACCTCTGGCAAGTGGTTAAATTCTTGACTGAGGATCTGCCCCAGTGACGGAGGGGTTGCGGCTGATCCTCCTCTCGTCCTCCTGACGTCCTTCACACTGGATGTTCAATCTGATGAATGCGCGTCTTCAAGCGGGTTCGAATCCATCTGAATCGTCCATGAGGGCATCGCTTCAGGGCGGGGCGTTGGCACCTTCGTGGTTACCTCTGTCTCGCCTGCTTGTAGTGGTGGAGAAGGGCGCGGGGAAGGTGGTTGTTGTTCCACCATCTGGTTATCCGTGACCTCCTCCGCAGCAACCATTGGCGACATTGGTGGTGGCATTGGCATGGGCTGTACAGCCCTGAGCTCCGTCTCGAGGAGCTCAGCAAATTTATCATTGCCGGTGTCCGACTGTACCACTACTTCTACCATTGAAGGTGCAGTAGAAGCTTTAGGAGTTGCGGCCATCTCTTTCGTGGCATCTTCCTCTGGTACTATTGTCATTGTTTCAGCCCCGGTTGTGTCGCCGACCTCCATGATCATCGTTATCTCCTCAGCGGCCACGGCGGTTGTTGTTGTGGTGGTTGCGGCCAGCTCGGGAGCGGGGGTGACAAATGTCACCGCCTTGTCTTGCCGAGCGTCGAGAGGGATTGGCCCTCATGTTGCGGCTACCCTCTCTTGTATCCTTATGGTGGCAGCATAGCTGGCTTCGACGATGATGGCTTCAATTTCATCCTTCATGAAGACCAGCTTCTTTGCGTCATAATTGGCTCAGATTGGGAGGGGTAGGAGCACATCAGTTCTCGCGAATCAGTAGAAGCGGCTTCTCTCCTTCTTTATTATGTTGGCTCTCGTGAGGAACTTCAGGTCTATCCTGTCATCGCCCCTTGTCCTTGACAGGTTGTGCGGCTCTCTGGGGTATCCTAACCCTGTCGTGATCAGATTCACCAGCCCTCCCATGTTGTAGTCCTTGGTGGCGTCCTTTATTGGATGAAGACAGTTGAGGAGCAATCGCCCCAAGTTGATCGTGCATCCTTCCATCATGTACCACATGAGGTGGAGCTCTTCTGTGTAGAGGTTGCTTGACTCGTACTTGCTAAAGAGCAGGCACGCAATGATCTTGTGCACTATCCTCCAGAAATAGGAGTGCATTGCCGCCACCTTGCTTCCCAGCTTAAACGTTGACTCGCCGGTCAACTTCCTTCAGAGTGCGACCGGGTTGAACTCATCACCTTCGGTGATTCTAACAACGTTGTTGAGTAGTTCTTTTTCTACTTTGATGGAGGAGAAGATCTCATTGAGTAGCTTTTTAGATATTTCGTGCTCAGTGTTATATACCCATCCTTGTAGTTTGTCTGCCCCGCCGAATCTTTTAACTTCTTCTCATCTATTCTGCACCTGGCGGAGGGATGACATGAATTCCTTGGTGAGTTCGGTGTAGGATGTGATGCAGCTGAAGCATATCTTCCTCTGCCCCGCAGCTTCTAGGACATTTTCCCACCTGTCAAAAATGCCTATCTGTCGGAAGCACGACTGGTGGTAGAAGCATCTTGGTGTGTAGACTTTGGCCGCCAACTCTGTGTACCGCCGCATGTGCTTGTCATCTCTGGGCATGAACCGGCCAGGTGAGTGATCCAGAGGCTCTGGCTCAGACGCCATGGTTGAGACTGTTGTTGGGTCTATTGCTTCTTCTATCTTGGGTCGTTTCTCGACCTCAGATGGCCCCGCTACATCGGGGTTCGGGCACTTCTGCCCAGCTGTGGTGGCTTCAGTTGTGGCCTCGGGGCTGATCCTCCGGCCGTGCTCGTCTACTTGGATGACGGTTTGCTTGGTGTGGGCCATTTCTGTAATTATCAAACAAGAATATAGTAAGTAATGAGATTACTGAATGGGTCACGCTACCCGATATCGGGCGGCAGACCAAAAGAGTCACGTCGCCCGATACAAGGTAGGTGATACTTGAAAAATTGATATCGGTCAAAAACTAAAGGAATCTCGACACAAGCGAGTCGATATCGGGCGGGGTAAACGTGTCTCATTGCCCAATAGGATCTAGCCGACAACGCTGGCCGACATAGGGTTGCTAGACAAACCTTGCCTAATATGGGTGCCTGGTACAGGCGCCGTGCGATACTCGTATCGCTCGGTAAGGGCTCGAAAGCCAATACGATCTCAAATCAGTTAAAACGCAAAACCTTTTTCGCGATAAGTAAAACATGGTAATAACAAAGGTCATGCCCGACACGGGCACGTAAGAAAGCACCTCTCAATCCTAGTGCCGCCCGATACGATAGAGTGTCGGGTGACACGAGTTAAATCTCCTTTGTCTAACAAAACTGGACGATAAGGTTCTTGTCTGACATAATTGGTATCGTTCAGATGCGTGTGTCACACGATACGTGTATGGTGTGATACGGTCAGAAAACCCCGATAGGTGAAACCCGACACAAAGCAAACGGGCGTTGCCCGACACGAGTATTGTGCAAAGTGTATCGCCCGGCACGAGGCCTTGTGTGATACACTCTGAATGATACATAAAACTAAAGCCTCATGCCCGATAAGGGCATTTCTAAAACAAAAGATGTGTGATACGACATGCCCGATACGGGTTGTGCGACGTCATAGGGTGTATCGGGTAACTCATGTGATATGTGTATCGGGTTCTACCTAAATCAGGTGAAAGGCTGGTGTGCGACATGGGAGCTAGCTAAAGGTTGGCCGGCATGGGAGCTGGAGTCAATGCAAGCTTTGCACAATACGGGAGTAGGTAAAAAGTGAAATCAGGTGCCCGACACAGTTAAATCCATGTTACTATATATAACCATGTTGAGCGGGGTAAAACGGGTAAAAGAGTGGGCACGTGTCGCGCGAGGAGGCAAATCATTCCCGATGCGCAGCAAAATCAGTCTAATCATGTCACGTAAAGGGTCAGTTTGGCTTCCTAAGCAATCCTCGTGCCGCCCGTGTCGCTTGACATGCAAGGTCGGCGTGTCGCGCGACACGGGTGCTTTGTTGGCCGATACGGGCGGCACCTTGTCGCGCGTCGCGGGGTTCGTTGCTCGATATGGGTAGTACGGGTGGATGGCCGATATGGATAGACAAAAAGGATGTCGGGTCAAAAATGAAAGGTCGATCAGCTATTCATGCCCGATATGCTCAACTAAAAGGAAAACCCGAAAAAAAGGTAGAAAAACTAAAGAAAAAATTTGATGGGTAAAACATCATCGGCCAAAAAGGAAGGCTTTCATCCTCAGACAGTATTACTCATCAAAGCTTTACAAAACTAAGTCAATGGCCCATAAAATGAAAGAGTATGTACATGTGGCGCATGCACTGACTCGGACCTTATTACAATGATAATGTCCGTAATGTTTTTCTGCAGAAAAGGAAATAACGTCCTATGCTAGGAAAAGTAAAAATAAATCGGGCTACCTCCTGAAGAGCGATGTAGTTTCCGTCGTCAACTCGACAGCTTCAAACTCATTTTACTTTGATCCTTCAGTTGTTGCTTCAGCGTCCTGTAGTGTTATTTCCGACCTTCTCACGAATGCTTCCTCTTCATAGAATCTTTTCAACCTGTGGCCATTGACCTTGAAGATCCCAGTCTTTTCTCCTTGAGTCTCCATCATTCCTAATGGATAAATCTTTACCACAGAGAAGGGGCCTGACTGTCTTGTTCTGAGCTTCCCAGGGAAAAGTCTAATGCTAGAATTGAAGAGAAGAACTTTGTCACCTTCCTGAATATCCTTGTTTCTTAGGTGGTCATCATGCCACACCTTAGTCCTTTGGTTGTAAATCTTTGTGTTTTTGTAGGCATGCAATCTTAGCTCCTCGAACTCTTGTAGCTGTAGATATCTCTTTTGTCCTGCCTTTTCCCGGTCCATATTTAGAAACTTAATCGCCCATAGGGCTTTGTGCTCAAGCTCCAAGGGTAAATGACAGGACTTTCCATAGATTAACATGTAAGGTGTCGTGCCTATGGGTTTCTTGTACGCAGTTCTATAGGCCCAGAGAGCATCATCGAGTTTCATGGACCAGTCTTTTTATGTGAGGTTGATAGTCTTTTCCAAGATTTGCTTAATCTGTCTATTTGATACCTCCACCTGCCCAGAGGTCTGGGGGTGGTAGGGTGTAGCAACCTTGTGCTTGACCTGGTACTTTTTTAGTAGTGCCTCAAACTGCTTTTCTCCAAAGTGTGATTCGCCATCGCTTATTACAGTGTGGGGTACTCCAAAGCGTGGAAAAATAGCCTTCTCAAATAGCTTAATCACAGACTTAGAGTCACAAGTTTGGGTAGCAACAGCCTCTACCCATTTTGACATGTAGTCCACAGCCACTAGAATGTACTGATAACCTTTTGACGAGGGGAAGGGACCCATATAGTCTATTCTACAGACGTCAAAGATCTCAACTTCTACCCAATCTGACAAAGGCATTTCATTCCTTTTATCGATATTTCCAGTTGATTGGCACTCTTTGCAAACCTTCACATAAGCAACGGCGTCCTTGAATAGCGAAGGCCAGTAAAATCTGGATTGAAGCACTTTTGTGGCAATTATGTCCCCACTATGATGCCCTCCATAGGGTGAAGAGTGGCATTCTCTCAAGATTAGTGGGACCTCCTCTTCCGGTATACACCTTCTATACAGACTCTCAGAGCATTTCTTGAATAGCAAAGGGTCGTCCCAATAGTAGTTCCTGACATCAGACAAGAGCTTCTTTTTCTAGATGTACTTGATGTCTGACGGTAGATGGCCACAGGCCAGGTAATTACAAATGTCCGTGAACCATGGTAGGGTTGGCTCGTCGGACTGAGTCATTAACAGAGCTTCATCAGCATAGTTGTTGTTAACAGGCAACTGGTTTTCTTTGTCACAGACTATTCTCGAGAGATGGTTTGCGACTACATTTTCTTTACCTTTCATATCATATCTCATGGTTAAACTCTTGCAAGAGTAGGGCCCATCTCAGCAGTATGGGCTTTGTGTCCTTCTTTTGCATCAGGTAGCGTATGGCTCCATGGTCAGTATATACCTTTACCTTTTCCCCTATAAGATATGATCTAAACTTGTCGAACGCGAAAACGATCGCCAACATCTCCTTCTTCGTGGTGGTGTAGTTTACTTGTGCCTCGTCTAAAGTCCGGCTAGCATAGAAAATGACATGATGTTTCTTATTCTTCGTCTTCCCTAGGACAACTCCCATAGTGTAGTTGCTAACATCACACATTAATTCAAAGGGGAGCTCCCAATCCGGAGCTTGGAGAATAGGAGGGGTTACTAGGGCCTCTTTCGGAGTCTGGAAAGTTTTCAAACAGTCATCAGTAAAGTCAAATTTTGCGTCCTTTATCAGCGGGTTTGAGAGAGGTTTTGATATCTTTGAGAAATCCTTGATGAATCTTCTATAATAAACCGTGTGACCGAGAAAACTTTGTACTACTGTCACAGACTTTGGCGAGGGCAATCTAGAAATGGCCTCGACTTTTCTTACATCTACTTCAATACCTTTTTTGGAGACCTTATGGCCAAGGACTATGCCTTCATGTACCATAAAATGACATTTTTCCCAGTTAAGAACTAAGTTCTTTTCCTCATAGTGATGTAGAAGTAACGATAGGTTTTTCAAACAGGCTTCGAAATCCTTTCCATAAACAGAAAAATCATCCATAAAGACCTCTACAATGTCTTCCAGAAAGTCACAAAACATTGAGATCATGCAAAACTAGAATGTTGCAGGAGCATTGCATAGTCTGAACGTCATCCTTCGAAAAGCATATGTACCATATAAGCAGGTGAAGGTAGTCTTCTCCTGGTCGTCAGGAAAAATAGGAACTTGATAAAATCCAGAATAACCGTCCAAGAAGAAAAAATATTCATGATGTGCAAGTCTTTCTAACACTTTATCGATAAAGGGGAGAGGGTAGTGATATTTCTTAGTGGCTTGATTTAACTTTCGATAGTCAATACACATCCTCCATCCGGTAACATTCTGGATGACTACCTCATCACCTTTATCCCCCTTTACGACTGTCATTCCTCCCTTCTTGGGCACCACGTGAATCACGCTCACCCAATTGTTGTCGCTAATAGGGTATATAATGCTTGCATCTCTAAGCTTGATGTCTTCTTTCTTTACGACTTCTTTCAACATTTGGTTCAACTTCCTCAGGGGTTGAACAAGGGGCTTTGCAGATTCTTCAAGATTTATTTGGTGCATACACAAGGCGGGGTTTAGTCCCTTAATATCATCCACTAAATACCCTATAGCTTGTATGTGGAGCCTCAGCTCTTTAAGGAGTTTTTCCAGTTGTTCTTCTATCAGATTGGCATTGACTATGACATGATTTCTTTCTTCAGCATCTAGGAACTCATACTTCAGACACTCCGGTAGTTATTTTAGCTCTGGATTAGGTTTTGGTACTTTCTCTTTTGCCATGGTCAATTCTAAAGAAACATACTTCACTAATTTAGCAACTTCTTCTTCATCATTAGATCTCCTTCATCTTGGTTCAGGTAGTCGAGTATATCATCTACCTCAGGGTCGTTGACCTCTGAGTCCTCTTCGTTCAATGCCCTCATAAGAGGGTCTACCACTATTGTGTCCTCTTCTACTTCCTCGCAGTATTGGTTATAGCTGCCCACGAAGTAAGCAGATTCAAGCAGCGACGGTCCTTTCATGGAGTCTGTCACCTTGAAATCTATGTGATCGTTCCTGACCCTCAGGGTTATCATGCCTTCAGCGATGTAAATAAGTGCCCTTCCGGACGCCAAGAAAGGATGACCGAAGAAGATGGGGAACTTAGGGTCTTCAACGGTGTTGATGATAACAATGTCACAAGGGATGAAGAACCTCCCTACTCTGATCAGGACATCTTCCACCACTCCTACCGGCCTTTTGAAGGTGTGGTCAGACAAATCCATCCTCATTTTAGTCCTGACCATATCAGTCAGTCCTAATCGTTGCGTGAGGCTTAAAGGCATGAGGCTGATACTAGCCCCCAAGTCGGCGAGACCTTTTCTTTCAACGTTATCTCCTACCGTGAAGGGTATGGTGAAGTCCCCAGGGTCTTTTTTCTTGGTTGGTAATTCATCTTTTACGAAGGTTGTTGACATGCTGGCTAGGTGTATAGTTTCGATCCTTCCTCCTCATCTTTTCTTCGTGACTAGATCCTTGAAGAATTTGGCATAGGTCGGCATTTCTTCCAAGGCGTCTAGAAATGGTACCTCCAAGTGGAGCTTTTTCACTGATTCCGTGAACTTTTTGTATCTCTTCTTGAGGTGAGCCTTTACAAGCTTGTATGGAAAAGGTAATCTTGGCGAGTACTGACTTCTCCTGGAGAAAAATTCCTCTTTGGGTCCTGACTCCCTAACTGGTGGGTGCTGGCTTTCTCCTCTAGCTAGATTTTCTGCAACCTTCTCAGGCTCTGGTTCTTCAGTTCTCATTTCCTCATGGCGCTCTATTGTCCGTCCTGATCTGAGGGTTGCCATCTTGGCAGACTCCGTGCTAGAAGGAATCTTCCCCGAAGGGTTCTTTATGAGCTCAGCCAACTGAGCAAGTTCCTGGTCTATCTGACATTGGTGCATTTGCATGTCTGCCATTTGGACTTGCATAGTATTCAAAACGCCAGAGTTGGATAATGCACTTTGTGTAAGTTGATTATTTACTGTGTCCTATCTTTTGATGAAGTCAAAAAGTTGCCCCACTAAGTCTGGCTGGCTATTACTCTTGGTATGACTTTGTCCTTGATCTTGCCCTTGCCCTTGGCTTGTGTTGGCAGCTTGACGGGGTTGATACATCCCCTGACCTTGATAATTGGTTTTCTTTGTCTGGAACGTGTTGGTCTTGGTGTACTGTCTCTACCCGCTTCTCTTCTCAAAGCTGGGTGGTGGCTTGGGTGGGTTGTTCAACTGATGTGAGTTCTCTACGGCATCCTTGTTTCCATAACTGAATCTCAGATGGTCCGGCCTCTTGAAGTTGACGTAGGATACATTTGCAGCTTCATCCTCCTCTGAATCACTTTCACTTGACCCTTCAGGTCGACTATACACATAGCTATCTACTCCAAGGCCTCCTTCACCACAGGTGACACATTTCATTACCTTCTCTATCTGCTTCTTACCTTTTCCTCCTGACTCCTTTAGTTGTCTTACATCCATAGCTATTATCTGTATCTGAGATGTGATCGTCTCCAAAGCCTTTGAATCAATTGATGGCCCTTCATTAGCAGCTTTCTTCGCATAACCTCTGTCATTCCTATCATACTCAGTCCCAGCTTGAAGTTTGGCCACGTTCTCAATGATATTTTTAGATCTACTAGGCTTCTTCCCAAGAAAGTCACTTCCTATAGCTGCATTTAGCGATACTCTCTCTTCAAGAGTTAGGCCATTGTAGAACATTGTTATTAGAAATCCCTTTTTGTAATTGTGGTGAGGGCAGTCCCTCTGATACTCCCGGTATCTCTCCCATGCCTCATGTAGATTCTCTCCTGGTTTCTACATGAAAGTTGTGATCTTCTGCCTGCTCCTGACAGTCTTTTCAGTAGGGTAGAACTTGTTCATGAAAGCCTCTGCTAAAGCATTCCATCCATTCAGGGATTGACGTGGCAGTCCAAGGTACCACGACAGTGTCTTGTCCTCCAAAGAGAAAATGAAACCCTTGTAGTAGATCACTTCTTGCGGTACTCCCCTCATTTTGATGGTGTCACATATATTTTTGAAAGCATCAAGATGATGATAAGGGTTGTCATTCTTGGAACTTCCTTGAAAGCTCTTATTCTGGATCATAGAAATCATAGAGAGCTTCAACTTGAAGTTTGCAGCATCGAACCTTGGGATCACCACAGGGCACCTGGAGTTGTTGGCTTTTGTGGCTGCCAACTCCCGAAGAGTCTTTTCTTCCTCTTCAGAATCTTCATTGCCGTTGTCCTTGCAATTTCTCTCTTGATTGTGGTGGTTCCTTCTATGCCTATGACGATGATGATGCCCCTCATGGTGGTGATCATCCTCAGGTTGTTCTTGTTCTTCATAAAGATGATCGTCATTATAATGGTCATTTGTATCTTCATCGCTTCTTGGAGGAGGTGGGTGTGGTCCAATTCTCGCATTCCACTTGTCTACGGAAAGGGGTGGTTCCACGCGAGGCGGCATGATGAACGGAGTTAAATTGAACAAAATGATTCTCCCAGGTACCTGAACAGAATGTACGATCAAGTTAGAAAACTAGGCTTGATGAAGCGAACTATTCTGCACAGATTCAGGTTAGAAGGCTTAAAGTAGCAGTGTTGTCAAGCTTATTACTAAGCTTGAGGCACGGGAGTATAGTAAGTGGACTCGGGTTCTTTAACAGTACTGTTTTGCCTTGGCCCCAGTAACGGTGCCAAAAAGCTGATGAGCCTTAAATGTGGGTCCATGAATGGAATCATGTATAGGTTATCAGACTTTTGAAATTTATAAAACCTGAATGTTTAAGAAACTTACAACTAGCACAGGGTCGAAGTAGTTCAGGGTCAAACGTAGGGATAGGAAGAACGGCACTCCAGAACTTGAGTTTCGTTTGTCTAAGCACATCAATCAGGTAAAAAGGATAGGTAAGGTTGAACAAGAAAACATCATAAAGAAAGTAAAATAAAAGGCTATCTCCAAATGGAGTTACTAGAAAGATTATGATTTTTGGGTTTTAGCAGTTTTTAGGAGTTTTTGTGCAACAGAATCTGAGGAGATAAGACTATTGTTGAGGGAGGCACAAAGGAAGAAAACTTAGGCATAACAAGCAGCAGCAGAAAACATCCAGCACGCTCTTCTCTCAAAGAGGGTGCCTCCATCTATGAACCAACGCCCTCTCTTGAAGGTGATGGACATGGATTGGAGTGGAAAGACAAACCAGAGCAACCCTGACCTTGGGTACTCTCGTACTCCCTGATCGGACCAAACTCTAGAGTTACAACATCCCTCTCTTGAAGGAGTTGAAATGGGAAACACGATTCGATAGCTAGTCAAAACACGATCCAAGCATGCAAGCTAGAGTTTCAGATGATATAAAGAAATCATCCAACAAAAAGGAACCAAACACAGACCAACAGGAGTTAAACTCCACTGATTCCATAAGCATGGGTATGTATAAAAAAGGGGGTTTAGTTACAATGTGTAATAAATGAAAGTAAATGTTGGAAAAGGAAGATAGGTATCAGCCTCCTTGATGTAGGAGGTCGATATACAGCAGCAGACCCCCAAGGCGTCGCTAACCCGGTACCGGGCGGGACCTCTTTCCGATATCCCCATGTCGGGCAGCCGCCCTGTCAGGCGACATGTCGTGATGGCCAGGTGTATCGGCCAGGGCTCCCCACCCAATACAGTAGTGTCGAGCATCCACCCTGTCGGGCGACACACCCTAACGATTGGTTTGTATTGGGTTTAGTATCGTGTCAGGTTAGAGATGACTTAGGTTCTCGAGCTCCTTGTATCAGGTGTAGGGGGCGAGCCATCTCGAGTTGAAGCCCATCTAGGAACCTGGCACACTGGGTGGCCTTCTTGGTCGTGTCGGGCTATTGTGGCTACCGGGACGGGTTCTAAGTGAACCACTATCGCCCCTCTCGGGTTGGTGGTGTGCTCACCTAGTGTTGCCTAGCACGCTTGGGGACTCGACGCACTAGCTTCATATGCTTTTCAAAGTAAGCTTTCGCGAGGTTCCGACCCATCCCATCGAAGTCATGTAGCTGCTATTTATAGGCAGCAACTGGTAGAGGTTGTGATTCTTATGGGGCCACGTGTCCTTCATCGACTCCATTTATGTGGCCTCAGGGATGACCGACACATGCGCGTCACCCGCTACGGTAGGCTATCGCTTGTTGGGTTGTGAATGTATCGGATTACCTTGGCAGGTAGCTGCTTCCGATGAGTGATGTGTATCGCATGGCACGCCCATGTCGGTCTGATTAGTCGTCGCAGGCAAAGCTCTCTGTTGGGTAGGAAGGTACTGCTCGTTGGGGTCTCCTCACGCAACACACCCGTATCGGGTTGTTGTCATATCGGGCAGCGATCGTGATGGGTAAGTGGGCGTGTCGGGTGACCAGTAGAAGGGTCGATGCAGGTGCGTGTTGTAGATGGGCGGGGACGGCCCTTTTGCGGACTTTAGGTGGAAAAAAAGGGGAAATCTCTACAAAATATGGGAACATAGTCAGAGGCGTAGTGCAGGTTATTTTAGTGCAATAACAAGACAAAATTGAGAGGAAAAATAGTTTAGAGGGCAGTTTTGACAATGAAATGTAGGCTATAAATGGCCATAAAATGGGTGTTATCACCATTGCAACAGAAAAACTACAAGTCCAGAAGTACCATTACAAATCCAGCATAGCAGTAGAAGAACTACAAGTTCAGAAGTACCATTACATATCCATAAGCACCACTACAATTCCAGAAGCACCATTACAAATACAACACAACCATTACAAACCAACAGCAACATTATGAATCCAGCAGCACCATTACAAATCCAGTATAGCAGCAGAAGAACTACAAGTTCGAAAGCAGTACAAGAACTACAAATCCACCATAGCAGCAACTTCTTCATCATGAAGAACTTGTCAACTTCAAAAATAGAAACCCTACTCAATTATTGCACATATACAAACCAAAAATAAAGATAAGATGATAATGTTGTAGATCTACATTTACAATATATAATTGCAGCATCGGTAACACACACCTATTTCTTTAAAGGACAGTTTCTGGTATCATGATTGACACCGTATTATAGGAAGTTTTTACATTATCTCGCTTTAGACTGGGAAATTTCAACTCCAGAACTGTAGAGCACATCACTAGCTCTAGGTCTTCCTTTAGTTTTGGGAATACTATGAATGTTGACCTTAATAGCAGAAGAAGAAGTTGTATTAGATCCAGTTACGCCAATATCAACAACATCTAATTCTGACAACTCCTTTTGCAAGGCAATGAGCCTTTCATAACACATATCTAAAGCATTGTTCTTTCACGCTATGTTCACAACTGAATTACAAGTAGAAACCAACTGAAGAGTAATCCTAGTGGATGAATGCATAACAGATACTTTCCCAAAAATCAAAGGGTGATCTATATATCCCTTTGTCCACCTCATATATATGTATGGCATAGGAAGAGTGCAAAAATCACGACTCTTTAGATAAGAAAGAATGTGCCTACATGGAATTCCTTTGAATTCTAACATGAAAAAATTACAAGATATCATATTAGTAGATGAATCTTTCTTCAAAACACGAGGACAACTAGAACCACCAACACAATAGACCTCAAACACATCTTCATCAGAAGTTTCCTTCACGTTATACACCATACCTTGATGAACTTTAGATTGAAAGATCTTAAAAATAGACTTGGTGTACATACCTCTCATTTTCTCCTCCAAAGGCTATAATGAAGCCAAAGGCTGATTGTTGTACTCGTCATCAAAATACTTAAAATTTTCTATCTCCTGCACACGAGAATAAACAACATCCAAGCTGCAAACTAGTTCAAAGAGTGTTTTTCTATTGTTGACAGGGCTTCTAATGAATGCATTAAGGCTCTCACTTCTTTGGGTTGTCCTCATGCCGGCAAAGAAAGAATCCTACATAAAACATGGTACCCACTACTCCCGCATAGCATACACATCAGCAAACCAACTAATGGACAATAAGTCATTCTCTTCAACTATAGAACTCCATCTCTCTTCAAAATTGTCTATATCATCTACATTCCAGACACAATCATTCAAAGCAGTAATGATTTGATCCTAGTTAGGTATTCCACCATGTTTAGAAGGGAGCTTATGTAGAATGTCCCAGCTAAAAAAGTGATGATTACATGATGGACAAGAAGTAACAATCATATCTCTCATTGTTGGGTCTTGATCAATTATTATGGAGACTGGCTCTTTGCCAAAACACAATAAATATTGACTGAAAACCCAAAGAGAAGACTCGTACTTCTCATCCACACCAATAAGGCTATAGCAAATAACACCGTTTTTCAATGGTGATCGACACCACCAAACATTCCAAACACCATTGAATACTTGTTAGTATGGTAAGTCATATCAAATATAATGGCATCACCAAAGAGCACACAGTCATCAATAGAAATCAGATCAGACCAAAAAAAATGTGTCAAGCAACCATCAAAATCTTTTTGATACGTGTAAAAGAATTTAGAATCCAAGACTTTGAATCTTGCAAAACGATTGAACACCATATCCACATCATGATGCTATCAATGCTATGAATGAATGTGATGATAACCTACATTCCTCTTCAACTTTTCACTATGAGATCCTTTCTGCAGCTGATATCCCTAGGATTGGACTTGGTTTTGGAAGTTTAGATGATGGTGTAGCTTTTTATTATAGATATGCTGGTTTGATTGGTTTTAATGTTAGGAGAGATGATAATCATTATCAAGGTCATACTAAGGTTTTGCTGGAAAAAGATTTGGTTTGTGATAAACAAGGTGAAAATAAGCATTCTAAGAGATCTAATGGTCTTCTTAATCCTATTTGTCAAGATGTTGCTGATCTAAATGAAAAATTGTCCAAGAAACATAGATGTTTGGGTAAAACGGTGTGGGTGCAAAGCCATGCTCAGATTGACATTGGACAATGACTCCTCTAGGTGGGTTGTTAGTGCATTTGTTGAGGATCACAATCACGATCTTGTGGATATTGCTCATTGCACTATTTGAAGTGTAATTCATCTTTAGACCAGAGACAAAAAGACATGATTTCTTCTATGAGCCAATCAAGCATGCTTGTGTCTAGGCAACTTGCATTAATAGCATATGAATCTGGTGGCAATGACAAGTTGATTTTTACAAGTAGAAAATATCAAGGACACCTCAATAGGAAGAGAAAAGAGTCTGCAAAAAAATAGTAATAGCTTCACAAACAAAAACCTATAAAAAATGTAAGGGTGACACTCTTTTATTGAATAAAAGTAGAAAAATGTAATGTAAACAAACCATGAGTAAAATAGAGGTAGTAAACTGTAATGGAGACACACATGAAGTAACTGAAAGTAATGCATTGTAATACGCCACATATAGTAATCGAAAGCAGTGCATTGTGGTGGAACCATACAAAGAGCAAACAAAGAAGATGCAATGTAATGAGAACCCCACAATGAGTAAACAAAGGTAGTAAACTGTAATGGAGACACACATGAATTAACAAAAAATAGTACATTGTAATACGCCACATAGACAGTAACCGAAAGTAGTGCATTGTGGTGGAACCACACAAAGAACAAATAGAGAGGATGAACTGTAATGAGAACCACACAAAGAGTAAACAGAGAAGATGTACTGTAATGAGAACCGCACAAAGAGTAAACAGAGACAATGTACTACAATGAGAACCACATAAGAAAGCTACGAATGAATAAGAGGGAATATTGAACAGGGGCGGGTTTGTAATTAAAAGTTGTCCCCAAAAAAGCTACTAATGAATCCAAAAAATAAGAGGGAATTTTAACAGAGAAGTACAAGAGAAGCTATTGGCTAGCAGAGAATAGTTTGAATCTATTATATATATCATATCAACAAGTTTAGGAGAAAAACCCTAGAAACAGACTCATCAGTGGGTCCTTTCGATTGATTAGAACATACGTATAGTGGCCCTCCGAAGGGCTAAGTAGGTTTTTTGAAGTTGTTGGAGAACAGCAATTCGTATGATTTAAATCTGTCGGCAGGAATCATGAGGTTGGCACGCAAGCGGGAATGGAGTAGATGGTGGAGGAAAGCACGGTGGCAGCATTGATCTAAACTCTTTGTAGCCCTGTTCTTCTCCTTCTCTCTATCTACATTCTCTCCTCGGCTTGTTCGTAGGTTGATGGTGTTCAGGCAGCAGCGCGGCACAACACTAGAGAAAGAAGTCAGTGGCACATAATTGTAGATATGATGAAATCGATAATCCGCAGAAGGCACAGGTAATTAAGCTAAATCTACCCGCGTAGGCAGCTAATACATACCCATATATATAAATAAATATATATATATATAAGCTAAATCTACCTACGCGGGTAGCTAATACATACCTATATATACATACCTTTATATATATATATATATAATGTTGTCTTTGAATAAATATGCATATGAGATAGTTTAAATTTCTGCATCGTATGCAATAAATAAATAGTAAAACTAAAAGGCTGATCATATCGATTATCTTAAAACATAATGAATTTACATGGCTCTGATACCACAGTTGAGAAATACAAGAACAAAGTATAGCATCGGAAATAAAATTATATCTATATGTATTTCCATAACAACAAGATTGCATCAACTATTATGAAATGAGAAGGATGGTTTAACGAGTTATGTCTAGTCCTGGAGCAAGTCCAGTGAAAACAACTCATTGCAATGTAACTATCTTTTAGTTGCTCTTGGATGATGGTTGTGCATCTCTTGGTCTTCACTATGGATAGTGAATAGGAAAGCTTATACACTGACTCCTTTGGTCTCTCTATGGATTGCAAACTAACATTGCCCTCCTGGTAGAAGCCAAAGGATTCCTACCGCTAGAGTCGCTCAAACCGAAAAACTAGTACTCATGACATTCAACTAGAATAAACATGAAGGAGTTTCCCCTCCCATTGGCATACTAGTCACCAACTTTCTCTCCTACAACAATGATCCTCAGTTGTTATGTCCCTTACTATCCCTCCCTAGTTGGGTAGGACTTTCTCTTGATTACCACAACTAAGGATGACAACAATTGTCAGAGAAACTAATTCTCAATTGTTTGTATTATTGTTGTGCTCTAGGAAGCCCCCCTGCCCCTCTATTTATAGGTGGGGTTAGGGTCGGGGTTCCCAATCTATTTGGGATCTATGTGGGAGTAGAAGGGATCGGAAGATCTTGAATTTTTACATGTGAACCATGAGATGGTGGTCTGGCAACCCAGACGGTCATCTGGCAATACGAGATGGTCGTCTCGCATTGCGAGACAATCATTTTGTAGTTTCTCAATCGCATACAAAATTAGTAATTTGTTTCTAATTAATATTAAACATTAATATCTTGCATTACAAGAATTGTACAATCGAAACGGTCTAATTTTCTCATAAATTCAGGAAAGTTTCTAGAACCTTCCATTGACCCAAATGAGTCGATCCGTTCACCAGGTGAACCGTTCATCTCCCTTATCCGAGCCAATCGGTTCACAAGATGAACTGGTCATCTCCCTCAGCTGAGTTGATCAGTTCACACGTGAGACCATCAGTTGGGCCTAATTCATGTAGACTCCATCCAATTCAGTATCAATAAGCCTGACACTCTAAATGTCCATCTCAACACTTGCGACAATCATTTGACACTTCAAACGGCCATATCACCCTTTTATATGATTGGGTGACAGTTCAGTCAGTTAATTTGTTGTGTGAATTGATTACATAAATGGTTTTGTAATCAATCCAATCATCATTCAAGATTAAACTCCTCTTTTAGATGAGTTCCTATGTGTGTGACCCTATAGGTCCCATACCACATTGGAAGTGAATGTCCTTAACTATCTTATGACATCACATGCAGAAAGTAGTGCCTAGTCGCACATCAGTGTTACCCAAGTGAATAAAAAGTGGGAGAACAACTACAACCTACAATATGTGCAAGGTGTTGTAGTGATTATATGATTCCTTTGTCACTGATATCTGAAATGAACTCGAGGCATGGATGGCCATCCTCTCAATGTTCAATTCATGTTCCTTGAATCAAGAGTAGACTGTATGAGATAATGTGACCTCAATATCATATATTGATTCACATGCACATGTGCATGCATTTCTCAGTCTCAATTATCAAGTGGCCAGGATATCAATCTCCAGTAGGAGGGACAAATGCCATCTCTATCACTCACAGCCAGTCCCCATATGTCAAAGTCACCCAATAATCACCTTTATGACAACCCATGTTTCAGGACTGTGTTTGATGATGTTAAAGTGTACCCAACGATATGTGATAAGTGCAGTGATTTCAGGTCAAAGAATCACAATCACCACCTTCACTATGAGAGATGACTATCACCACCAATGATGGTTTCCATGTGTCTCTCAAGGTGGGTCTGTCTGATATAGTATTCCCTAACATGTATCTATGTGCTTGGTTTGACACTGCCATACCATGACAAATGAGATTTTGTCATCAACCAACCCACACTCTAGTATTTAGTGTTATTGGTGTCTATCTACCTTACATGGTAACAATCGACTAGGGAAATAATAAGAATGTACATAATCTTAACATTCCTATGATCTCATTCTTCAAGTCACATACTTGAAGACATACGTCAATGAGTATTGTCATTCTTTAGACATTCAAAATGTTTCCTCATTATCTCATAACTGAGTAGAACAAAATAAATTGGGATCTTGCATTTATCAGTATTAATAAAATCCTTTATGGTTTATGTCTTGTCAATTTTCACATGATTGGCTCTCCAGACATACCTTACCAACAGTCACCAACTCAAAATTTCTGATACAAACACTTCTTTCCTTGGTTTAATGCAATTTTTAAAAATTAGTGGAGTTAAGATGTATTAATGTTTTAGAGTCACTTATGTGGATGATTCAGCTGAAATTTTTGAAATATAAAACAATGTGTGAATACACCATCTCTATACATTAAGACAAGGTGAACTTTGTATTTTCATATAGACATATTTATTTCACCTTAGTTTAGGTGTGTGAGATTTAGTAGTCACCTTAGTACACGTAAATGTTGTATATAAATGCATAATATGAGTCTTAATTAATTTTATGATCTAAGGTGTGGAGGTTTTACCTCATCAACTTAACGATATAGTCACATAATTATCTATATGCCTGAGATCTAGGTGTAAATGTCATCAACTGAATAAATTATAATAACAAATTAAAAAAATGTGATCATCAAGTTATTATGAAATGCAAAGTATTAAGTTTTGTGAAAGTACCCTTGTGATGGGTAAGGTTCAACTACAAAAACATGGGTACTATTCATCTCTTTGGAAGTTACTTGGGTAAAACCTCCCTAGTGTATGATGATAAAATGAGTATTCATTCACCTAAACCTGAATGGGTTTGAATTTTGGGGTCAAAATTCCTTTTAAAAATTCATGTTAAGGTTGGGAAAATGTGACGATCTCAAATTTTGTGATTTTGGATCAAATTCAAAAATATAAGGAGAGAATAAATTGTATTATTAAAGGAATTTGGCTCAATGAATTAGAGGAATAAGATTAGAAGTAATGAGTTTGAGAAATTAATAAGAAGTTTTAAAATCCTTTGATTTTATGAATGTGTGTTGCAATGTGGTATTTGTGTGCAAATTTGCCAAACTAAAGAACTTCATGATTTAATTTAATGATTAAACCTTGGTTGTATAATATGAAGAGAAAAGACCAAAATAGAAAGAATCTTACAAGTTAATAAATTAAATGAATACTTAATTATGTATTATTCTTTGAGTTCTTACACACACAAAATTGAGTAACCAACCATCCTAGTTGGACTCCACTTTTGAAACAATGTGAGATCATTGTTAATGAAATATAAATCCAAATCTTGATACAAAGGTATGATTAATTATGGTCATAGTAATTACATCATGATATTTCTCAAGGTGTATGAAAAATGCATTTAATGGTTTTATTTTTGCATAAAACTTGGCCAAACACAAGATTTCATAGTAAGAAAGATGTTTTGGAAATTAGAGACCAATATGAATCAACAAAATGGGAGTCATAGATTTCTATAAAAATTTATAAAGTGACATAGTTAATGTTTGGATACTTATTTAATGTGTTCCATGTTTACTTGTATGTCAAGTTGAGCTTATCAAATAACTAGGGGCGCAGACAAAACTTTATGGTTGGGGGATAATGAAACTTCAAATATGTGTTAAAATGTAAAAGATGTAGTAGATGGGACTTGAAACTACAACCCCAAGTGCAAGGATCATTACACAACTTTGATTAATCCAACGAACCACCCAACAATCCTTACAAATGCACGTGTGTAACATTGTTATATAGTTCAAACTACTTACAAGTAATTTATCTAGATTTTACTAAAAAAACAATCAAGAAGAGACAAACTTATGTCCCAAAACCCAAAGTGTTGGGTTTTGTGAAGAAAACATGCACAACAAAAGTAACAAAAAAATTCCATGCAACCCGAAATAGGATCTCATCTACAACAGCATATTCAGAAAGAGTGTTTGCGAGATATACCTTATCGCGGAGCAAGTCTGGTGATGTTTCGCTGCACGATGGTGTGCAACACTGATGGCCTACATAGATGGAACTTCTCTCCCATTCATTGAATGCATCGCTGGAAGATCCGACTACGCTCCTTTTATATGATGATGTACGCCACTCGTAGCACACACGGATGGTCGTTGATGTCCTCCGAATGTAGGCATCTCAGCATCAACATCTCTACTTCATCCATGCAGATGGACTAGAACTTCGTGTCATGCTTCTTAAGCCAGCAAGAAGGAGTCGTCTCTGTGCGGTGATGTACTAGCGTCACAGTGCTCTTATTTCTCTCCTGAGGATGGTGATGGCTAGGGTTTACGTACGTGAGTATAAATTGAAAAGCCTCTCTCAATATCTTATATAGATATTGACCATCAAGCCCCTTTAAATAGGAGATGAGAGGAAGTAGGGTTTCCTAAACCCATCGGTAAATAGAAACATTGCGTTAATTAAACGCTCGTGGATTAATTAGAATATTTTAGAATTAATTAATTAACCAATTAATCGCATTAATTGATTGATTAATATCCGACTCCATGCAATCACTCGGGATGGCTCTATGGGCATATATACCAACAGACTCCCACTTGCCCTTAGAGCCAGTCACTCCAATATTATTATAATCGATTACATAAACATTTAAGTAATCAATGTGATTTGGAGAAATTCCTATCAAATTCACAATTATACTCCTATTCCAACACATCCTATGTGTGCGACCCCGTAGGCTCCAAATTACGTCGGAAGTGATATCCATAAGCATATTATGATTTCACAAGCAATGATTGGTATCTAGCAAGATTTCATTGCCACCCAAGTAATTAAAGAAGTTGGAGAACAACTTGGCCTATCATTCATGATTGGTGTTACAGTGATTGTATAGTTCATTTGTCACTGATATCCAGATTGAACTTGAGTCATGGAACTGTTATCTTTTTCAAGGTTCAATCCATGTTCCTTGAACTAGAGTAGACTGTCTGAGATATATGTAAGCTCAATATCACATATTGACTCACATCAACATGGCCATGCATTTCTTAGTCTTGCTTATCAAGTGGCCAAAATATCAAACTCCCGTAGGAAGGACAAATTCCATCTACATCACTCATAGTCATCCCCATGTGTTAAAGTTCACCCAAGCACCATCTTTATGGAAATCCTTATTCAGGACCACGGTGGATGATAGCAAAGTACACCGAACTACATGTGATAAGTGTAGTGACTTTAGGTCTAAGAACCACAATCACCACCATCATTTTGAGATGTGACTCTAACTACCAATCATGGTATCCATGTGTCACTCTCAAGGTGGGTCTGTCTGATACATTGTTCTCTAACAAGTATCTATGTATTTGGTTTGATATCTCCATATCATGGATAATGAGATTCTTCTATCAATGAACATACATTGTAATATTATGTGTTAGTGATGTCCATGAATATTTCCACAATAACAACTGATTAGGGACAAAACAAGAATACATACTCTTAACATACATATGATATCACTATTCAGGTCATCAACCCGAAGACATATGTCATTGAGTATATTATTCTATAGACATATATAAGTGTTATGGTCATCCCACAATATAAAACACAAACATATAGATTGGAAACTTTCCTTTATTGATATGATTAATGTAGTATTACAAATCATTTACATAGTATCCCATTACAATCATCAAATGATAGTCTTTATGGGCATACATATCAACAGATTCCCACTTGCACTTATACCCAATCACTCATGAATCTCAATCCAAGTGATCAAACATGTCTATCATGTTTCTACTGTGAAAGTGATTTTATGATGGGTCAGCCACATTGCTTTCTATAGTTACTCTACAAATCTTCGCATCTCCTCACTATACAATCTCTCGTATGAGATGGAACCATTGTAGAATATGTTTATAATGTTGGTGTGATCTTGGTTCTTTAGCCTATGCTATTGCTCCGTTGTTGTCGTAAAACAACTCTATTGCATCACTAGCGCTTGGAATCACTCCCAAGTTCAGAAATGAACCTCTTGATCCACACAGCTTCCTTTGCAGCATTAGATGCGGAAATATATTTGGCCTCTATTGTAGAATCTGCAACTGTCTCTTGCTTGGAACTCTTCCAGCTCACAGCACTGTTGTTCAGGTAAAACACAAATCTAGATTGTGATATGTAGTCATCTTTGTCAGTTTGGAAGCTAGCATCGGTGTAACCCTTTACCACGAGCTCTTCCTCACCACCGTATACCAAGAATTGATCCTTAGTCCTTCTCAAGTACTTTAGAATGTTCTTTACAGTTGTCCAATGACATTCACCTGGATCTGACTGATACCATCTTGTCATGATCAAAGCATACGACACATTAGGATGAGTACATAACATCACATACATGATAGATCCAATTGCTGATGCATATGGAATCTTACTCACGCGCGCCCATTCATAACATGAACTAGGACATTGGGCTTTAGAGATCATAACCCCATGGGACATGGGCAAGTTACCTCTCTTAGAACTATCCATACTAAACCTCTTTAGCGCCTTGTCAATGTATGTACTCTGGCTTAGGCCTAGAAGCCTTCTAGATCTATCTATATAGATCTTGACTCCTAGTATATAGGATGCTTCGCCTAAATCCTTCACAGAGAAGGTCTTCCCTAGCCAACCTTTTACAATCTGAAGAGTAGGGATGTCATTTCCCATCAATGGTATGTCATCCATATACAATATGAGAAATACGACTGTTCTCCCACTAACCTTTTTGTAAACACAAGGTTCATCTTCATTTTAACTAAAGCTAAACTTTTTGACTACATCAAAACATAGATTCCAGCTCTGAGATGCTTATTTCAATCTGTAGATTGACCTTTGTAGCTTACAAACTTTATTGGCTTCCTTCTGATCGATAAAACCCTCAGGTTGTGTCCTGTACACATCCTCAAGTAAATTCCTATTAAGGAATGTTGTTTTAACATCCATCTGTCGAATCATAGTCATGATAAGCTGCAATGGAAAGATGATCCTGATGGATTTAACCATGGCAACTGGTGAGAAGGTCTCGTCATAATAAACACCTTGAATTTGATAGAATCCTTTCGCAACCAACCTACCTTTATAGGTTTGAACATTTCCATCCATGTCAGTCTTCTTCTTGAAGACCCATTTGCACCCTATGGGTTTTACCCCTTCGGGTGGATCCACCAAGGTCCATAACTAGTTGGTGTACATAGATTCCATCTCTGATCTCATAGCTTCGAGCCATTTCTCAAATTATGGTCCCTTAGTAGCTTCTAGATAGGAAGTTGTCTCATCTTCTATGCCCAATTCGTCACTGTCTTGAGTCACGAGATATCCAAATCTCTCAGGCACAAGTCGTGTCCTACTAGACCTACGAGGTTCTTGTGTCACATTTTGAACTTGAAATTCTATAATAGTTTGTGAGTCTTCATGTTCCTTATATACCTCCTCGGGTTCTATGCTTTCTTGTTGATCTTAAACTTCTTTGAGCTCTACATTTCTCCCACTAATTCCTTTGGGAATAAATTCCTTTTCAAGAAATACAGTAGTCCTAGTAACAAACACTTTGTTGTCAGTTGGTGTGTAGAAGTAGTATCCCTGAGTTTCCTTGGAGTATCCAACAAAATAGCATTTTTTATATTTGGGTCCAAGCTTTTCAAAAATTGTCTCCTAAAATAAGCTTCACATCCCCAAATCTTTAACATAGACAAATTGGGACGATTCCCATTCCATATCTCATATTGTGTCTTTTGAACGGATTTGGTAGGTACACGGTTAAGTGTAAACACTACGGTTTCAAGAGCATATCCCCAGAACGATATTGGAAGTTTGGCTGAACTCATCATTGATTGTACCATGTCTAATAATGTAAGATTCCTTCTTTCTGACCCACAATTATGATGTGGTGTACCAGGTGGAGTCCATTGTGATACAATACCACAGTCTCTCAGAAGGTCCTCAAACTCTCGGCTTAAGTATTCGCCACCTCGATCTGAATGGAGTGCTTTATTACTCTTACCAAGTTGCTTCTCTACTTCATTCATGAAAGTCTTGAACATTTCAAGAGTTTCTTACTTGTGTTTTATCAGATATACATAGCCATACCTAATGAGGTCATCAGTGAAGGTAATGAAGTATTGATAGCCTCCTCTAGCATTTGATCTAAAAGGTCCACATACATCAGTATGTATGAGCCCTAGCAGATCACTAGCTCTCTCACTGTGTCCAGTGAAAGGATTCTTGGTCATCTTCCCTAATAAACATGCCTCACATGTCTCTAATGATTCAAAATCAAAAGAGTCTAGATAACCATCCTTATGGAATCTAGATATGTGTTTCTTGTTTATGTGTCCAAGATGACAATGCCATAAGTATGTTTTGTTTGAATTTTCAAGTTTTATCCTTTAAGTATTTGCATTGTATATGCTACTCTCAAGTTCTAACAAGTAGATACCATAAGACACAGGGGCATTGGCATAAAAGATCTCATCTTTAGAAATAGAAATCATTCCACTCTTAATGTGAAATTCAAATCCACTCTTGTCCATACAAGATATAGAAATAATATTTCTATTAATGGAAAGTACATAATAGCAATTCTCTAATTCTATTACAAGGCCCGTAGGCAAAGATAAACTAATAACTCCAACTGTGGTGGCAGCAACTCTTGCTCCATTAGTGACCCACAACTCGACTTGGCCCTTTCATAAAGGCTTAATTCTTATCAGATCCTACATATTTGAACATATGTGAGATCCACATCCAGTATCCAGTACCCATGATGAAGATGTTTTAAGTTTATCTCAATAATGTATATACCTAAAGTGGAGATCTCTATCCCCTGCTTCTTCTTCCTCAATTCCTCTAGGTAACGAGGACAGTTTCTTTTCCAATGTCCAGCCTAGTGACAATGGTGACAAATGCCTTCTTTTGGAGATCTCACCTTTAGCTTTGAGCGCGGATGACTTTAGCTTCTGCCCAGCTTTAGAACCTTTCTTAACCTTGCCTTTGCCTTTTGACTTTCCCTTTGTCTTGTTGATCGTCATCATAGACTTGGGATTGTCTTTCTTCATCTATGCTTCAATTGTCCTCAGCATGCCCAACAATTCTGACAATGGCTTGTCAAGATTATTCGTGTTGTAGTTCATGACAAAATGACTATATGGTTCAGGCAACGATTGTAGAATCACATCAGTGTCCAACTCTTGACCTGGGGGAAATCCCATCTTGGATAGGCTTTCCATGTACCCAATAAAAGTGAGTATATGGGTACCAACTGAGTCTCCCTATTTTATCTTGCTTCTGAACAAAGCCTTAGAGACATCATATCTCTCTTGTCTTGCTTGATGCTGGTACATGTTCTTGAGATGTGTTACCATCTCTATGACATTTATGTTCTCGTGCTGCTCTTGCAACTCATAGTTTATTGAGAACAACATCAGGCACTTGACATCCACTGCATCATCAAGGTACTTCTTATAAGCATCCTTTTCCGCCTTGGGCGCATTTGAGGTAGGTTCTACTGGCTCTGGTCAAGGACATAGAGCTTATGCTCATGCATGAGAACAATTCTCAGCATCCTAAACTAGTTTTGAAAGTTGGTTCTGGTAAGTTTGTCCTTCTCAAGGACCGATCGCAATGAGAAATTGTGAGTGTTGTTTATCATTTGATTTCTACAAAAGAAAAAGTTAGCATTTAGTCCAAAACATTTTGACTTGTAAAGATTTGATAAATGAGATTAATTAGGCCTTTGATTAATTATGCTCCCACAATTTTATTCAAATTGATAGCCCTCACTATCAACTTGGAAGATTGCAGTGTACAATCTTCTAGTGAGCCAAGATCCAAAATAATTGGATCAATGCCCAGCCAACACCGACGTCAAAGACCAAATACTAAGGTAGGCAACTTTTGCCAATTGCATCATATGAAACTCTTGGATAGATGATCATGCACAACTCCTTGCCATGATGCATTTGTGCCTCTAGGTACTTGATCCTATCAAGTTTCCGTAGTTAAGTCCAACCTATAAGCCAACACGATGAGTGTACACCCTGCGGAGGTAGACCCACACACCCACCATCACACTTCCACGAGATAGACAGTGTACCACACGGAGGCGTGCCCACACATAGTCGATCAAGCTTTTCATGTGTGTTGCTTTATGGAAGGCAACTAAAACTTAATATTATTAAGTGAGGGGTTTTATTAATACATATACATATCCAAACACCGCATACTTATAGTATGTATCATATACTACTATATCCACAACCACAAACGATAGACATTCAATCACAAACACAAATACATCGGTTATGGCCATACTATTGTAATCATTTGGAGCAACAAAGGATTATGGTCCACCTATGGTCTTATGCATCTCATGCAACAACACATGTGAATCAACCTATAAGGATCAGCATTACAATGAACAACTTCATGGTTGCTCTGTGAGGTTGGAACTTCAAGTTGCTTCTTAGAATTGGTATTCATGTTGCTTCTCCATGGAAGCTCCTTGGAGTTGAATCTTCAGGTTGCTTCTTGGAATTGGATCTTCATGGTACTTCTCCATGGATGCTCCTTGGAGTTGGATCTTCAAGTGGCATCCTTACATCAAGTTTACAAAGACTAAAACTAATCATATCTCTATTACATCATACGAGTACAAATATAAAGGGAAAGAATTAATTACACTTCGAAATAAGAGATGAGGCTCGGTATGCAAGCCAAATACTTTATACAAAGGATCAACATATAACCATTATACATCCATAGCATTCTCAAACAAACACATCCACAAAATTGACATCCACATTCATTCACAACATTCACAAAAGGGGATACTAGGGCATAATCGTGCATGCATTCACCACATAAAATAGAATTTTAAAGGTGATGTGTATGATATTATAGGTATATCTACATATACGTATATACATATTAAAATTGCAGTACTTTTAATGTGGGACATTCCCCATTAAATAAATTTTTGACTCCCACACAGATTATGTGGAGTACATAGGGGCATCGCCCCTGTGCGGGGATCGTGATGCCCGGTCAGTGGGCAGGGTCGAGGGGAGGCCGCCCCTCATGGGGTCTCAGAGGCAGAGCCGTGAAAGGTCTATGGAATTTTACTTTCGTACACTTAGGAAAAATAGTATTTTCCATAGTCGACCCCATCCGAAATGTCAAAAATAGAAGCCTGTGGTGTATGTGAAATTAGGTTTAGATTTTCACATTAGCCGTTTTAATTCGCATCATATGCAACATAGAAAATAGTATACAGTGATTCGATCATATCGAAACAAATCCAAATACACTGTAGATTGACAATGCTCTGATACTACTATTAGGTTTGTAGAGAAAACATGTGTGACGGAAGCAACAAAAAAAATCACACAACCTGAAATAGGAACTCATCGACAACAACGTATTCGGAAAGAGTTTTTGTGGGATATACCCTATCACGGAGCAAGTTTGACGATGTCTCATTGCACGATGGTATGCAACACTGCTGGATTACATGGATGGAACTTCTCTCCCATTTGCTGAGTGCATAGTAGGAAGATCCGACAATGCTCCTTTCATGCGGTGATGTACGCCGCTTATAGCGTGCACAGATGGTCGTTGATGTCCTCTGAATGTAGGTGTCTCAGGATCTTAGCGTCTGCGTCTCTACTTCATCTACGCGGATGGAATGGAACTCCACGTCGCACTTCTTAAGCTGACGGGAAGGATTCATCTCTGTGCGGTGATGTGCTAGCATCGCGGTGCTCTCCTTTCTCTCCTGAGGACGGTGACGGCTAGGGTTTACATACATGAGTGTAAACTAAAAAGCCTCTCTCAATATCTTATATAGATATCGACCATCAAGCCCCTTTAAATAGGATACGAAAGGAAGTAGGGTTTCCTAAACCCATCAATAAACAGAAACATTGTGTTAATTAAAACGCTCGTAGATTAATTAGAATATTTTGGTATTAATTAATTAACCAAATAATCACATTAATTGATTAATTAATATCTGACTCCATGCAATCATTCAGGATGGCTCTATGGGCATATATACCAACACAAAGTTCCATGTTACAGTGCTAATGTAGTAGGTTTATAAACACTCATGTTATATTAAGGACTAGTATATATATGTTAATACCAATGTAAATACACATATACTACCTAAATATTAAGTTTTTTTGTAGTGGTCTGGCCCCTGTTTCCCCCCTTCCCATACCCCCATCACCACTAACAATATTATTTAGATCCAGCCTCTTTTCCAAAGGGAGATCATAATCTAATAAAGACAAATTCAAAATATGTGAGGAAAATATTTCTTTTTGTGATTTGAAGAATAAACTTAAGGAAATACTTGAAGATCAAGTTTTTATATGCGGGTTATCTCACTAAATCCCATAGTTTTATCCTAATTAGGGGAAAGTATGATTGATATTCCATTTTCATATCAGACAATTCCCCTAATAGCCTAGGAAAAGTAAGGAAGGGAGAGGGACATACATGTAATAATTACAAATGTTTCTATGGATGGTAGTCTTTTGAATGGATCTGAATTAGGCTCGATACAACTAGTGCACCCTTGATGTGTAGCACTTCGTGTGACCTTTGGATCAGGGACCAATTGCCCAGCTGATGTCTCCTATCATTAGTGGGGCAGGGAAAGGGCCAATAATCACACCCAAAATCCTAGATTCCCAGTCTCTCTCTTCACTACATCTTACCATAAAGTATCCATATATGTTGAGTTCTTCCCTCAAACTCAAATCGGAATCATTTATAGAAGATCCAGCCATTTTTTATGCCCAAGGAATCCTTCTTGCCATAAAATCTATATCAACCTTTAATTAGGATGCCACACAATGCCCCCTTAGCCTAAAAATACCCTACCAATGCTTCTAACCTGAACCCTATATGGCATATGGAAATGTAACATCCCAGGATTTGAGGCCTCAGATAAGTTGATCTTAAAAGGAATGATTGGAATACCCATATCACCAAGGTGCACCTCCTTTTTTGGGAGCCCATCACTAAAGAACTCCATAGTTAAGCGTGCTCAGCTTGGAGTAGTACTAGGATGGGTGACCAGTCAGGAAGTTGATCCTGGCTTGCACGTCGGTGTGGACAGAGTGTGCAGTTAAGGCTAGTGGTGGTTTGTGGGGCCAGTCATCATTCCTGAAACTTTACTAGAGCCTTGGGCAGTGGGCCCAGGCATTACAAATGGTATCAAAGCCATAGCCCCTCCAGTAGGTGGGGCCCACATGGGCATGTGGCATGCTAGACTTGAGCTGTGCGGTCCATGCATGTAGGAAAGGGATGTCCATGGTTGATGTAGCCACCCTTGCGCTGGTATTCTGTGATCGGGAGATGGGTGTCCATGTGCCATTGTGCATCTGCACTGAAATGGGGTCAGATTATGAGGCCATATAGTTGAGACTTGTCGAGGACGTCAAGAGTCTAAGTGGGAGAGATTGTAACATCCCAGGATTTGAGGCCTCGGATAAGTTGATCTTAAAAGGAATGATTGGACTACCCATATCACCAAGGTGCACCTCCTTTTCCGGGAGCCCATCACTAAAGAACTCCATAGTTAAGCGTGCTCAGCTTGGAGTAGTACTAGGATGGGTGACCAGTCAGGAAGTTGATCATGTCTTGCACGTCAGTGTGGACAAAGTGCGCAGTTAAGGCTAGTGGTGGTTTGTGGGGCCAGTTGTCATTCCTAAAACTTTACTAGAGCCTTGGGCAGTGGGCCCGGGTGTTACAGGAAACCTCTTGACTCTGGGACTTCTCTCTCCATTATAGAACATTTTCTCCAGTAAGGATTCCATGTTGGGAGTGTCTCTGCATGCATGTGCATGTTCCTTGAAAGTGGACTTCACAAAGATCATGAGTTTTGGTCATGTCTCTACCGAAGATCGAATGTCACGGTCAAGATAAGGAGCACGTAGAGTGCCCAAGAGTGGTAGAAGATCTAAGATTTTTGGTTAATCTCTTGATCAAAGATGACCAAGGATCAAGTTGTCACTATTTTTTGAATATTAGATATTTTCTCATCTCTCTAGCTAATAATCATATAGATAACCTTGACTTGTAAAATCACTAAGAAAATCGTACCTTAGCCAAAAATTGCACATAAGTAATAAATCTTCATTAAAAACAATGTGGAGTACAATAAAAATACAATCACTGCCTAATTCTAATATGGTCACCATTGAAACTTCAAATATAGAATATTATACGTGTTTTTATAATAAAAACAATCTTTTTGAAAAAAGTTTTTCTTTATATCATATGAACCCTAATTGGGATGAGTTTTTGAAACTTAGTTTAAGGATCTAAGTTAAGTCTTGATTAGATAGAAATGCAAAGCCTAATATTGATAGTGTGATTATGTTTAAAATTAGATTTCCTTCTCAAAGTTAGTGTTGAATCTACAAGTAGTTCTGATAAATAACATGTTGAATTATTTAAATAAAGTTTTCTTGTGATATGATCTGATGTTGGTGAAGAATAATGTATTCTTACCATCTTTATAAGAAAAGGATGACAATCTCTTTCATGGTTTCTAGAATAATTAGATCATGAACTTGAGAATTAGGGTTTAGAACCTAATACAAACATCAAACCTAGACCTAAACACCAAACTCAACCTTGATGAAATTCATATGAATACAATGGTTACACTTTAGCTTTATACATATTTTAGATTGATTTTTGGAAATGGTTGGATACAATTTAAAGTACATGGGTGATATTGCATGATGTCTTCATTGAATGTACGTGGTTACTTTATGGATAACCATGTTGTCAATTTTTGAGGATATTCAATATTTCATGATGTTCTATATCATGAAACATTGCTTGCATTTTTATTTACTTCTAGTTCAGGGTAGTGCCCTAAGTGTATCACATACATTAAGAATGTTCTTAGAATCTAACCCTCTCTCTTATGGGAAATATGATGGGGACTAACACTCCACAAACTCGTGAAATCAACTAAAAATAGATGGGACAAATCCAATGATGGACTAGTCACCATGAAGTCCATTTTTGCACGGACCCTAACAGCCAATGCTAGGACAAAGGGGAAACGTTGGTATACCATACTACCATTGATATAACATAAGGAAAAGATTATGTACCCTAAGAGATAGACAAAATTGGTGTAACATACCGAATCTTGGGTAAAATGCTAGTTTAACCCTTAATCTAAGTTCTTCTTATCCTCTATGTCCCTTCTGTGCCTTGATGTTTAATTTGTGGAAATAATAATGGTTTGGAATGAAATTGAACACTAACTATGTCAATGTAAGGTCATATGCATAAATATCTTAATGGATGTCTCAATGATGGACTGAAATGCAATTTCACCACTCAAGAGAGATAGCAGTAAATATTTCATACTAGAACCTTCTAAGGCCTTTGTAATAAGAAAGATAAAAGAGAAATAAAATGGAAAAGGCTAAAGTCAAAAAAATAATGCATTAAATGCTCTAATGTGATAAATAGTGGAAATATGAATAAATTGCCTAAAACTCATAAAAGGGAAAATTAAAAGATAATTCTAAGTCCAAATTTGTTTTCTTGGAGTTAAAGTTTACTTAATTGATAAGTTTCACAATTTTGGAAAATTAATAATTATCTTTCATTAATTGGAATTAGAAAATATGAGTTTTTCTCCAAATTATTAAATAAATTATTAAACAACTTGAATAGTGGAAACAAACATCAAATTCATAATAGGCATATCAAAATGATTCTACATGTGATTTTTCAACCAATTTGAATAATTTTGAATATTTTATTTTATCCAGGCGAGAGAAAGTCATTTAAAGACAAAAATATTAAATAATATGTTGAAAAAAATATTAATGTAAAAATCGTGTTCCTCACATTTAGTATTGCTTGTATACCAAGTTTTATATTTTTATAAAGTTTCTAGTTTCCTCTAATCAATTAGAAGGATGAAATACGTGATAAAATTTAAATGTATTAAATAAAATAATAAAGTCTTGAAAAAATGAAATAATTCCATATTTGTGTTCTAAATGTTTAAAATATTCCTTTGGTTTAATTTTCACTCAATTTGGAAAATATTTGATGAGAAGATTAATTTAGGAGAGAGAAAGTGTGTAGAACATTTAAATCATTAATTATAATAGCAAAGAACTTCAAAAAAATTAATGAAAAGTTAGTATTCTACACACTTAATATGACTTATGGTTGAAGTTTCATTAATTTTGGATAATTCTAGACGTCTCTAATACATTACGAAAGAGAAAATGTGATTTACTTCAAAAGAATTAAATAAAATAAAATAAAGTATCCAAAAGGGAAAACTAAAGTCAAAATCAGATTTTACATGTCTTATTTAGACTATGTATCAAATTTAATTTAATTTGGACCTTGTTTGTACCTTCAATTGAAGAGAGAGAAAAAGGAAAATAATTTAATCAACACTTTACAAAATTCGGATTAGGAAACATCAGCCCGTATAAACGATAACCGTGAACCAAGGTCCGATATTCTGGGCATAACTCCCTCATTTCTTAACAAAATTTCACGAAATAACTTGTGTTGTATTGAAAATTTAATTCCACATCTATCCATACCATATTTGTAGCATAAAGTGGAGAATTCGAGAAACGCCTAAACTTTTTCTTCAAGTCTTCTAAAACAACTTCTTCCACACCCCCACTTATAATTACTTCTACTCCGATCTTCCTCAGTTGTTTTGTGAACCTCCTCTCATCCCAATTTCATACTTTCTTAAGTGTGTGGTTTGTAGTTGTGCTTTGATTTTGCCTTGCATTGTTGTTTCAGCCAAAAGCTAAACATGGTTCTTGGTTTGAGTTTGCAGCACCGCTCCCCGACGTCATGTTTATTTTCATAGCGTAATTGGACCTCAGGTTAAAAAAATTGGCACTTATTCTTCATGATCGGGTAGTTAGTTTCACGAACGAACGATGAATGAAGTTTTCCCAAACTCTCATATAATTTTCTCCTTGCTCATCCGACCTCTCTTCCTCTCTCGCAAATTCCCTACTGATTTGACTTTTTCTAATTTTATGATTGACCGACGTTATAAAATTCATATCTTTTAATTCGCTTGTCCAAAAATTAAAATAAAATACGTTTTGGAATTAGAAAAATGTTTTCTTTCTATTAAAAATAGTTTCAAAGCCTAATTTTGATGTTTTCAATGATGGATTTTTTAGGATCTAATTAATATAAAAAGTCCTAAAATTGGTAACTAATCCATATGCGCTCCAAATTTAGTAAATAAGTATGTTTTCTTAATCAGAAAAACCTAATATGTTCATTGGTTCAGGTTTGGAGTCCAAGATCAGATATTTTGTAGAAAGGTCTAGAATTAGGGTTACATTACTTAGTATGAATCTCAAACCCTAATACATGTGAACAATTTGTATTTAGGCAAGATTGATCTTGGTAGCAACTAGTTTGGTGAAGAGAGTTTCTAGGACCCTGGTTTACGGTATGTTGTATCCCTTATTACTCCATGTTGAGAAATTTACCTATATTATTCTTTCTCTTGGTCCTATGGACAATATCATATACACATTGCTCTTATCTTTTAATAGCATGGTTCATGTGAACTACCTTATTTATTATTGATCTTGTGATCATGTTTGGACATTCTCTTTCTTCTTTATAATGTTTTTTTCATGGTGGAACTCTATATGATTACATGGTATTCCATAACATACTCCCTTAGAATATAAATACCTTACTAATGCTTCCAACTCAAAGCCTAGATTACACAGGGTAACATCTTGACTTTAGTACTTCTCTCTCACATTATATAACATTTTCTCCAATGAGGACTCCATTGTAGGAGTGCCAATGCATGCGTGCGTAGGTTCCATGAAAGTGAACCTAGTTAATATTGTAGGTTTTTGTCTTGTCTAGGCCATGCCTAAAATGGGCAAGACTTAGATGGGAAGATATGGGCCTTTAGATTGATCTCTCAATCCATGATGACCTAGAATCAAACGACCATTATTTTTCAAATATTAGGTACTTTTTCATCTCTCTGGACAATAATCATATAGGTTACCCGGACTTGTAAAATCGGTAAAAAATTCATACCTTAGACAAAAATTGCAAGTAGTGAATATTCATTAAAAAAGATGAGTACAATAAAAATATGATCATGCCCTGATTCTAATATCTTCACCACAAAAATTCAAATATAGCATCTTACACATGTTTTTATAATAAAACTATAATCCTTTTGAAAAAGTGTTTGTTGGTATCATATGAACCCTAATTGGGAGAAGTTTTCAGAAGTTAAGTTAAGGGTCTAAGGTAACACTTGATAAATTAGAAATGCAAGCCCTATTATTGATATTGATGATTATTCTTAAAAGTATATTGCTTTCTCAAATTTAGCTTTGAATCTACAAGTAAACCCCAGATCTGATAAATAACATGTTGGATTCATTAAATCAAGTTATCGTATGATATAATATGATGTTGGTGAACAGTAATTCAATCTTGGAATCATTATAAGACAAGGATGATAATCTATTTTCAGGTTATAAAATGATTAGATCATGATCACGAGAATCAAGGTTTTGAAACCTAATCCAAACATTGATCCTATACCTAAACAATAGACTTGGCCCTGATGTAACTCATATAAATAAGATGATGATAATGTAGTATTATACATGTTTTAGATTGATTTTCTAGAAATGGTTGGGAACAAAAGTACATCGGTAAGACATCATGATGTCTTCATTGAATGCATGTGGTTACTTTACGGCTCACGACATTGTCCATTTCTCATGATCTCTTATTTTTCATGATGATTGATATCATGAAACATTGCTTGGAAGTCGATTTACTTATAGCTTAGGATAATTCCCTAAGTATGTCACATACAATAAGAATATTTCTTTGAATCCATCCTTGAGGATAAATTATCTACTTTTTCAATAAAATGAAGTTATATTTTTAAAATGTTTGATTATTAATTATTATTTCTTAAGTTTTGATCCTTGAAAAAAAATGAAATGATGACTCTATCCCTATGATCTTTTCTCATGGTGGGTAACTCTAGGAGGGGGTCATCACAATACTCCTAGGTGCTTGCAAAAGCAATTATAAATCTTTTGGGTCGAACAGCATATTGCATATGCTCTAGCTGCTAGAAAGCATTTTCTCCTTCCTATCAATGTGATAACTTATTCTAATCTACCATACTATGTATTTTTACTTTTGCATGTATTCACCTACAATACTCTTTCTTTGTTTCTCATTTTGTCATCCATTCACAATGAGATTTCTCAGGATATTTTTTAATCAATGAAGATATGTACCAATAAAAGGTTAGTAGGTCAGTTTATGATTAGAAACCCAAACGGAGAAAAACCTTAAGTTGAGAATGCAAGCTCATGGAAGTTGTATCGTAAAACTAAACTAAATGGATATTTGAGAACGTTGTACTTTAACTATATTCGTAAAGATTCCAACTTGTAACATGGGAATCCATTATTGTAGATTATGTGAAAATTAGAGGCCCTAGTATAACCCTAATTTTGGATAATGAGTTCTAATTTGGCTCGTTACACAATCCTTTACATTATAAGATAAATGAATTTCACTATGATATAAATCATATTAGTATGTTTAAATACGCAACGATGTAACAATTTAAAAAATCTAGACATGTTTTAAATATACTAGTTAGAGAAAATAAAAAAAAACACAATGAAGTGTCATAGACAACTAGATTGACCATAAATACATTAAAAGTTATTGGTATTTTGGGAATATTTATAGGATCAATGGAATATATTTTGGACATGGTAATATGAAAGGATATGTTGTAAGAGAAGAGGAAGTTGTGATCAAGACTTGATGTAATTTCGAGTTATTGTGTGATCTATATAAAATGTAGCTAAAAATGGTCAACTAAATAATTTTATTTGGATATAGATCATTGAACATGAGAATAATGTGATTATATTTTCAGTTTACCCTGTGACATGGATGACACATAGATGAGAGAGATATGTGAATCCAAGTAAGGGTTAGATCTAGACTATCATTTTAGTATTTTATGTAACTACCTTGCCTCAAATCATTTCACACTCAACTAGTCATCTTATATCTTGTGATAGATAGGAAACTACAACATAGTAGTTCTCATTAGACTATGGAAAATAGATAATTTGTAGGATTTGGATCATATTCTTACATCTTGCCCCAATTTGGTGGTTTTCTCAGCTTTGAAGGGGCAATGTTGTAGGGCAACATGTCTTGGCATTTTTGGACCTTGTAACATCATTCTTTGGCTAGGATTGTTGGTGTTCTATATGTGTGGTAGGGGTAGATGGACTCTTGGGCTATGAGAATGGTCCTAAATCATTCTTGGTCTCCAAAAATAATTTTGTACAATATTTATGATCCTTGATTATGAGATCCCGAATCAAACTACAGTTCCACTATTCATCCACAACAACTATGAGAGGGATTTTACAATTTCACATGCGAAATTCATGAAACATGAGGCTCCTTCATGATATTACATAGCATGTACAAACAATAGTGCACTGAGAAGGGGATAAATTGGTCAAGACTACTTGAAGAAGTGTTTTTTGATGAAGGATACACCTCTACGGTAACATTCCAAGTTTTATAGAAATTTCACACTAATTAAATTTAAATCTTGGACTAAAATTCAAATAAAACCTAATTATAAATCCAACTTTTCAAATCCATTAATGGATACGTTAACTAAACCCTAATGTGATTATGAGTCCCTAATAAAATGTTTAAAATGTGTTCCACTAAAGTAAGTGATTATTAGAACTCATTTTGACTGGTTTATAATTACATTACGTCCAACTTATCCCTAACTGATGAATAAGACCCGCATGATGGTTAATAATGAAATTGTCCTAATTAATGTGCATATTTGGCCAAAAAAAATTATAGAATAATTTATCTCCTTAAAATATGGGCCTTAAATGCTTTGTGGATAATTCTAAATAATATAATAAAAGTTTATTTTAAATATATAACAATGGTCGGTTACCCACATGATGGTTAATAATGAAATTGTCCTAATTAATGTGCATTTTTGGCCAAATGAATTTTGTAGAATAATTTATCTCCTTAAAATATGGGCCTTAAATGCTTTGTGGATAATTCTAAATAATATAATAAAAGTTTATTTTAAATATATAACAATGGTCAGTTCTGAAAACTAAAATCTATCTAATTATTTGAAATCCCTATAGTTTATTTTGTTAACACACCAAATTTTGTTAGATTTGAATGGTTATATAGTCTTATGTGATTGAGAAAGAAAGTCAATTGATTATTCTAATCCTTACTATTTTGGACTTTGGCTTTAAATCGATCTTCACTTCAAAATGTGTCATGTGCTGGGAGAGGAGTCTTGTCTAGGTGGGACTCTAGTCATGGAGTAATTTGTGAGTGGGTTATCTATCCTTTTCCAAACTCCCCTCTTTTACTTGGTATCCATAGTCTGCATACCCTCCCCATCTCTATTCCTTGAACAACTTATATCACCCATATTGGAAGACATATTCGTGATGCTCATCTCACCCTTAGACTGTGGATCCCTAGTTTGTTAGGGATAGAGTAGCACAATATATGGTCTACGAGAAACTCCTTCAAACATAACACCATCCCTAGAGACCCCCTCCCACAAAACATGGAAATATTCTTTATAAATATCCCTTTGCAAATGCTTAAGGGACCCCTAGAAACAAGTTACCTTTTCCCAAAATCCCCTGAAAACTCTACTAGTTAAACCCCAAGCCACGTACATTCTTCCACAACCTTGGGCTCGTCTTGATGTTTAAGAACTCCACAAGCCCTCCAAATATTTGGAGACCTCTTCTGAATTGTCACATAGCTTGTAGAGTCTTTAGTTCGTCAAAATTCAGGTTAAGATCAATTTAACCCTTTCATCTCTCTTGTTCATGGTTCTGCAATTTTATGCACTTTCTTTGTGGTCATTCATGTTTTTGCCTTGTTTTTCATTTTTGACTCTTCTACAAGGCTTCAGACTTCCTTATTGGTTGGTTTACGATTGTTCTATTGATTTTGTAGGTTTACATTTAGGTCTACTCTGTAAACATTGCAGGAGGGTGATCCGGGTTCAAGCTACCTTGATGCCCTCTTCCTAGAATTTTTTGGGACCTACAAGTTTTGAAAGAGTTGATGTATATCAACTTTGGGCTCAAGATTACTGATTCTTGAATTGGTTCCTATGATTTGAAACCTCAACTAAGGGTCAACAATTTATGTGCTCCAATCGTGTGGATGTCTAGGCAAGAAGAAGATGGTCACCATTTGTTTGACAAGTTTTAGTATTGGGAAAGTCTGACCTTGTGGTCACCCTTGATTGGCCCAGCTAGCCAAAAGGAATTGTGCCTACTAGGATTTTATTTCTAGGTCTATTAATCCATTCCCCTTATTTCTCATTGACTTATTATTTGAAAATTATAGTAAATTAAGCAAATTCTAGAAGAAAAATTACTTAAAATATGATTTGGAACTCAAATTTCTAAATTTCAGGCCTATTTTCTTTTTTTGGTCGGCTACTCTTTCATCAAAGCCCACCGCGCCCACACCTCTTGGTCTAAATTATCCATACCACTTTGATGCCCCCACATGGGTCACATGCCCTCGCAACTAGACCCGGCAAAACGAAATATTGATTGTAAGGTTTGAACTCATGACCTTTGGTACATCAATCAAATAACATATTAATTTCAGGCCTATTTTCAATTTGACCAAACCCCTAATTTGCTAAGAAGTTAACATTAGGGTTTTAGGTGATGAATAAGAAAACCTATATATATGGAAAATTCTATGATAAAGGTAATTAGGGTTCATCAACCCCAAGAACATGATTATGGTTTCTTAAACCTAAGAAGAGAAACTAGGTTTTTCTCCAAGAGACGTAATTGGTCCATGCACTTTGAACATAAGTATGGATTTATTGTATACATGTATGTACATGTATAGGAACTGTTATGAAGTGTATATTTGTGATTCAATTTATTACAAATATAAAAGTAAACAGATTTGTAATGAATTTAAAGTTGTGTTTATTTTCAATAGTTTTTATATCATCTTTCATGGACATTAAGAATAAAGTAAAGAGTAACATCTAATAGTGAGTTAAGGGTTTTTAAGATAGAGAGAATGTTAATAGATAACTTGTATAAGATCCTCAGCAAGAGGATCCTTGGAGAAAACTAAGAGGCACTTTGGTGCATAAGAGAAGAAGCACTTTGGTGTATAAGAGAAGAGGCACTTGGGTGCAACCTTGAGGATTCTTATACTACTAAAGATAAAAGAATTGATCTAAAAGTAGATGTGTCTTTTCTATATTGTTTAACATTTATAATTTTCCTATCTAAAAGTAGATTTGTTTTTTATTTAATGTTTAATGTTTAAAATTTAACTTTAATTTACATATTTTATTTAAAATATAATGTATTCAATTCCAATTATAGACTATTTGATGCATGGCTAAAGAGAGGTGCCCATAGGTAAGGAGTAATCATAGAGGATTAGAGCTATTTGACATGCAAGGATTTCCTCAAGGATCATTAGAAGAAAGGACCAGGTGGGTTTATAGAAACACCTAGTTTAGATTTATTTTCTTATTTATGTGAAATATTTCATGTTTAAGTGTGAAACATATTTTGTTTTGTTTATGTGTGAATGATGTTGAGGACTTGAGATTGAGAATTTTTATCTATATCATGTTATGTTTTATATACAAATTCTATTTTGTGCAATGAATATCATGATTATAACATACCATTTTAAATGAATGTAATTTATGCTTTTGCTCTTTGTTGTGTGTGCTTTTACAAGTGGATTGTTACAATATGCTATCATAGATATGTATATAGTTGTCCATGAGAAGTTTTCTAGAATCTCATCTAGATGATGTCCTCTTTCACATATGGAACCTAAGAAGAAAAGTGCTAATGAAAAGATACCCATGGGTGAGGAAGAGGATGATTCTCTCAACATAGGAAACCACCTAGAATCTCCACATTAAGATGTTTCTATGGTGTCCTTTGACATCATGGTCAGTTTCATTTCCACTGTCATGGGAAGAGGAGATGATTATCTAGATAAGCCTAGGTTCAACCCGAGCTTTCCCTAGTTTACTTTGTAAAGAACAAGCCTAACTCAAATGTTGAAGAGGAAGAGTTGGATGTGGTGGGAAAATTAGAAAGCTAGATGCATACGTGGAACATTGTTTCCATGATCTAGATTTCCCTAACCACTCTGGGGTTTGTTTTGAGACTCACATGCTCAAAGGTGTAGCAAGAACTTAATGGGAAAACCTTATAGGATCTCAAGAAGCTGATGCTCCTTCACTAACTTGGGAGGAATTCTCAGAGGCCTTCTAAGACCACTACATGTCTGAGTCTATGGTAGAGAAGAAAAAAGAGGATTTCCTCAAGCTCATAGGGAAAGGTGACACCACAGTCACATAGTGCACCATGAAGTTCAGAACTGTGTAGAAGTATAGTCATGGTTATAGTGAGAGATGAAAGGCAAAGAGGTTCATTTGGGGTCTCAAGTCAGAGCTTAGCTTCATACTGTCTAGATGAGGACACAACACCTACAAGCTTTACTAGATGATTTACTAGAACTAGAAGACCACCTAGGAACAACATGAAAGAAGGACAACCACTCTGACAACAACAACTTCAATAATAATAATGACAAGAGTAGGAAGGCTCAACTAAGGCTATTGTAAATAAAGTTATTAGGACTCACTGTGCCAAGTGCTCCAAGTACCATCTAGGAGAATGTAGGTTTGGAACATGATTGTTCTATGCATGCATTGAAATTAGACCAAACTATACCAAGTAAAAAAAGAATGATCCCAATGTTAACCAAGAACCTATATAGAAAATACAAACTAGAATGTACACCATGGTGGATGATGATGAAGATGATAAAGATGAGCAAGGTATGGTTGATGTTCTTAAATCTCTTTATGATTATAGTTGTGGTTAGCCTCACCCAATGCATGGATATGTCTAGAATTATGTGTAGGACTTTTTATGCTAAGATAAGGAAAATCTTAAGATGGGTAGTATTTTAAAATTTTGATGATGAACTATTTAATTAAGGTGGGTAGACTTGTAACATGCCAATTTTTTTGAGTAAAATAAGGTTAGAGCCTTATCAGAAAAGAATTTACTAAACAAATTCAAATATTGGATTTCAATTCAAAAAAACCCTAATTAGAAATCTAGATCTTCACATTTGTAACTGGTTGATTCAACTAGACCCTAGTGTGACAATCAGCCCGTAATACAAAAATTATAGTATGTTCCACTAAACTAAGCAGTGATTATAACTCATTTTGATTAGCTTGTAAATTCTTCACATCAAACTTAGCCCTAATAGATGGATAAGACCCACATAAGGTTTAATAACGAAATTGACCTAATTATTGTGTATTTTTTTGGAAAATAAATTTTATATGGGCTGAATATGATAATAGCTTACTCTGCTTTAAATATGACCCTTGAATCCTTTGTGGGTAATTCTGAATAATGAAAGAAAAGTTTACTTAAATATACAAGAATGTACAATTGGGACTCTCAAAATTGAAATATAATTAGATATTTGAAATCCTTATAGTTTAATTAGTCAACACAAAAAATAGTTGTGAATGGTTCTATAGGTTTTAATGTGATTCAAAAAGAAAATTGATTAATTATCCTAATTGTTATGGTTTGGACTTAGGCTTTAAATCAATTTTAATTTAAAAATGAGTAATAGTTTGGGAGAGGGGTCCAATCTGGGTCATACTTTAGTCATGGAGTTATTTGTAAGTAGGGAGAATTCCTCCTTCTATCAATTCTCCTATTTTTCCTACACTTCACGGTCCACATCTCCCTCCCCCTCTCTATTCCTCAATGAAATGTATCTCTCTCAGATTTGAAGCCTCGTCTCACCCAAAGGTTGTGAATCCCTAGTTTATTAGGGATATGTCTAGAAAAATATATGGTCCATGAATGACTCCTTCTTCCACAAAAATGTTGTCCCAAAAGTACCACCCCCACCCATATATATATATATATATATATATATATATATATATATATATATATATATATATATTTGTGTGTGTGTGTGTGTGTGTGGCCATTTTTATTGCCCGTGTGGGTAGCCTGGAGTTTCGCTACCCGGCAGTCAAAAAAGTAACTCTTCTGGCCACAAAAGTAACTCTGCTGTCAAAAAAGTAACTATGGTGATAAGAAAGTAACTACACGACTAAAAGAGTAACTCAGTACAAAATATACAGCAGATATATATATGGATGGGCTTTTTTATTTTGGTGGGGAAAATGATATTATTTTTGGATGAAATTTTTTGGGGAGCTAGATAAAATGCTCCTCTACAATTGCAAAAAAATGAAAAAAATTGACCAGAAGGGTGGGCGGGTAGCTACCCGCACGGGCAATAAAGATAAGTCATATATATATATATATATATATATATATATATATATATATATATATATATATATATATATATATATTCCGTCATAAATGGTTAGGGACCCACAGAAATGAGTTCCCCTTGCCCAAAATCACAAAATGAGCATACAAGTTGAACCCCAATTCACCTACTTCTTCCTCAACCTTGTGTTTGTCCTAAAGTTCAAGAAGCCTACAAGCCCTACCGATCTTTGGGATACCTCCATTGTGGTGTCATGGATCCTATAGAGTCTTAAGTTTATCAAAATTCAAGGTAAGCTCATTTCCCCCTTTCGTCGCCCTTGTTCATAGTTATGCAATTTAGGTGTTTTCATTGGGATCAGTCATGTTTTTCCATGGTTTAAGCATCGTTGACTCTACCATGAGGCTTCAAATCTTCCTGATTGGTTGATTTTCAATTATTCTATTGATTTGATAGGTTTGCAACCAGTTCTACTCAATACACACAGTAAGAGGGTGATCTCGATTCTAGATACTCAACATCCTCTTATAGGATTTTGGGACCTACAAGTTCTAGAGGATATATCGAATATTTTATTTGATGCTTAATATTATTGATTCAAAAATTTGTTCCTCTACTTTTAAAACTCAACCAAGGGTCAATTGTTTATGTGATCTCATCGCATGGATGTCTGGGTGAGAACAAGATGATCATTAGTTGTATGCGAGTTTGTCTCTGATTTTTGGATATGTTGAAATGAGGGGTTTGTAATAACATAGACCTCACTTTTCATCCTTTCGCTTCATCTTGAGTAAAAAAATAAAAACTCAAGATGGAAAAAGATGCCAAAGGGTCATTACGACCATCAAATCATGACCACCTACAAGAACATCATTATCTTTACATGCCTTACTAAAGGCTCAACAACCATCATAATACATGTGATACACATGTTTAGCATGCCATTGCATTAATATGATCATAAAAATAGCATTTTAGGGTTATAACCACTTTGAGAATATTTTCCATCACTACATATGTTACACAAGGGAGCTAAGTATAATCAATTACCATCAATGGATTACATTAGGTTTAGGTTCAACAATGTAGATTAAGTATGATATACTATCACCACTTAGTTATATAAGGATTTGGTGCATCAAGATGATCTGGATTAGCATTACACATCATCTCATTATGGTGATCATAAGTTTACACTCATACAAGGGAAAAGGTAAGACTCCATGATTAATGGCAAATACCATCGGTTCTTCATTACCAAACCAAACAAGCACACCATGATCATCATTCAAAAAAACTAGCAGATGACAAGTAGATCGGACCAATGGTTACACACAAGCAAACACCTTGGACAACCATCTAAAGAAACCATTGAGTTGTGACCTATACAGAGTCATCAACTAACCCAGTCAATCCATCATTTGATAAAATAGAAAACACCATCGGTTGAAGACATAAGAAGCACCATTGTTTATGGGCATGCAACCCACCATCATGTGTAGCACAATGGATCACCATCAGTTGTGATTTCCAATACCACCATCGGTTGTGGTGTGCAGGACCACCATAGGTTCATGGAGTCAGAACCTCCAGCCGTTGACACCATTAGTGTTGAACTAGTAGAGCCATCAGTTTGTGATCATAGGTCATTGGACCATCAAGTTTTGGAGTCAGAATTGACATTGGTTGATGGACTATAAGGACCTTCGGTTGTCAGACTCAGTACCTCCATCCATTTTCATCAACATGTGAGAAAATAAGTCAAAACACAAGGAAAACCCATCGTTTGGTGAGGGGAAGGAAAATCAGCGGTTGAGGTCACACTAGGGCACTAAGACCATCAGTTCTTGAACACCAAAGGAGTCAAAATAGATCTTAAGGTAGGACTATTGGTTGGCATGAGGAGCACAAGTAAAACAGCACCAAAGAGTAAGACCATTGGTTCTAGCAAGAAGGCAAACCATCGAGTTGTGAACAAGCTAAAAAATAGCTCAAAGACCCTAAGTAAACCCATCATTTGAGAGATACTAAGAGCCATAGTTTGACATAAAAGCAAGTTCTAAAGCTTCTTCTACCATAGGAAGGTCGTAGATGAGGATTAGAACACATCCAAGAAGATAAACCATCCAAGAAACTAGCACCTAAGCTCAAACTCTAGGCGAAGGTAGGATTTTTCTACATAGAACTTACTTCTATACAAAGATCTGGCACACAAGCTATAAGTAAGCAATAAACATGAATAAAGTTATATATCTCATCTCTAGGAAGAAGAACAAGCTCCAAATAGAAAGGTAGCGTGAGAAAAAGAGGAATAAAACCCTATCTTAGCACTTCACACAGACAAGAAAGCTCCTTCTCCTAGAAAGAGAGTAAACCTAGGTCAAGGAGGCAAGAAAGAAGGGTTATTTAAGTTCTAGATCAAGATCTATCATGGAACATCATGGCCACAACCAAGAAGACGGTAGGGCAGTAAGGAAAACAAAGGAAAAGAGAGGTCGCTTACTTGCTTAGGTCAAGAACAAGCAAAAGGGAGATCCACTAGAACCAAGAGAGGGTAGATCTGAACCCTAGCTACACATTCAAGGAGATAGACCACCTTCTTCTACCTTGGGAACCTTCTTCTCCACCTATCCAAGGAGGACAAATCTCTAGACAACAAGAAAGAGATAGGAGTCCAAAAGGTTTGTTTGCATGGGAGGTAGGAGGTTTATAAAGATATGGGTGAGAGACAATATAAGGTCTTGGTATGGTAACATGTTTTCCAACTTTCCATGGACAAGGTACATCACTTTGATGCAAGTAGCAACTCCATCGGTTGTGGAGTCTGCTAGGCCATCGGATCTTGACCGTCCCAGGGTGGCCATCGAGTTTCATCACTTTATGACCATTGGTTCAAGGGACCCCAAGAGAGAATACCATTGACCTACAACCTATAGATCTTAACATCAGTTGCCCCAAAATAAGGATGACCATTTATTTTCATCCATCCAGGGAAACCATCGGTTGATGGCCTCTCAAGGTAGCTCATCTATGAGAGCCAAAACCCTAACTTACCCTAGACAGGTAACACCATCAAACCAAGGTACATCTAGGCACCCCAAGCCACAACCAACTCAAGCATGATAAGAAAACATGTAAGGAACATAAATAATGTGAAAAATTGCAAGAAAAACCTTAGATATGGGTAAATTGCATAAAAGTCCAAAATAAGCACTGAATTGCATAACTTGCTCAAACAGTGTCCAAACTAGACCAAACTTGAAACTTAAGCTTATCACATGATATCAAAACATATCTTAGGTTTAGATTAAGGTCTTAAGGACTTATTTTAATATAATAAAGCATGTTCAACCACTAAGCTTTGGGGCTTTATACCTTGCATTTCATGCATACATAATAGTAGAAATAATAATCATTTCATTTCACATTCTCAATAGTTTACATGGAAAAGAAGTTAAGTAAAAATTTATGACATTGTTCAAAAATATATGCATAAACAAACTAGACTCAATGCAAAAAATAAACTTAGGTAGATCATGGCACTCACACTAGGGCACTCCAAGCCTTTAATTAGGTCCTCCATGTCCTCAACGTAATGTCCTAATCCTCCTTGGCTCATCGAATATGGACATCTCATATACAGCCATGCAAAGCAACATAAACGTTGCGTAAGTGGCATTGAGTAGTTAGAATGAAAATAATTTATATAAATTGTACATAACTTGAAGTAACATTATTTGTTTCATGATTCAGTATCATTAGCATGATCTTATTCCCAAAATTATTGAGTCATTAAGATGATTTCGCCACATGACTTGCACCAAAGTGCTCATTGACCTAGAGAGCTAATGGCACGAAGCTACTTGTTACACCTAAGTGTCCATTGGTTTGAAGAATCACTTCATTGACTTTACATAACATAAGTAATAATCTTGGAAAACCTAAGTAGTGAATATGATTATGATATTAACATGGAAAATTTAAGTGGGTTAACATGATTAACATGGGAGCCTGGATTTAAACTTGAATTGATATGGTCCCTCTCATGATTGGATCCATAGTTCTCATAAGGCAGGTTAAGGCTCACATAAGGTTGGTTAAGGCTCACATAATGCTCTAGAGGAGCTCATAAGGTTGGTTAAGGCTCACATAATGCTCTGGCGGAGCGCATAAGGCTGGTTAAGGCTCACATAATGCTTGCATAATGCTCATAAGGTTGGGTAAGGCTCACATAATACTCCCATGTAGCTCATAAGTCTAGTTAAGGCTCACATGAAATGATTCAGAGGACTATATCAAAATAGTGTGATTTCTTAATCTTAAAAATGGTTTCACGGTTTCTTTATTCATTAGCATGAAAGTAATACAAAATGTTCCATTTGAGAGTACTAACATCAAAACTCTATAAACATAAATTATTAGCACGCGGTTTATTTTCCATAAGCATATAATGATTATTAATGTACTTATACTTCAATTGAGATAGCATGAATACATAAGAGAATAAAATAAACCTTGAATTCTAGTTCAATATTCAATGTACATGGCCATTCACCTAAGCTTGAGGAGTGACACTAACATGAGCTTGAGTCTTGACCAACCCTAATTACCTTGTCCTGCATATAGATACATTATCATACTCTAACATAAGGTTTTAGTATTTTTAATAAAACATGGAAAGTATGTTGGAAATCTAGTTCTAAACAATAAACATACGATGGATCTTGATAAAATACCCAAAATTCATATATGGGTTGTCATCATCTGAACTCCATTGAAATCTCTATGAATTATTGAAGATCAAATTGAGTCAAAAAATTGGATGTAGGATATCTTTCAAATCAACTAATAAGTTATCTCGTCAAAGAAAGATAAAAGGATTGAGTTGTCCCTTGCTTTATTTTTATGAACATGGTCGTGACAAGGACTGATGCAGTCAAAATCTCAACGTCAAATCATTGTGCAGTTGATATCTAAGTAACCCATAAAAACCCATCATGCCTTGGATAATGTGACAAATTAAAACGTGGTGTGAGGGTATCTTTGTACTCTAGCCATCACACTTGTTTGAGAATCGTGAGACAACAAAAGTACAGTATATCATAATGGTTTATAGACTGAAACTTGGATACTACTGTTAAGTTTGGATTCATAATTTCACAATACCAAAGCTTGGAGATAGTTCCCCAAAGTTTTCTAGTTTTCCTGATCCCCAATGGGATCATTACAGTGTTCGATAGAAGAATTACCTTCACACCATGGAAGGAGAAATAGGTCAATCTCGAGGTCCATGTAAGGAAACTTGAGGCATCTGTGGCTCCCTTCCCTCCATTGAACTCACAATGACCCACCAAATCTAACAAAGGAATCGACAGTGCACCCTGACCAACAACTCAAGGCATCTCGCACTGGTTATAATCAAATATGGTCATGGAGTTCATCATCAAAATCCATGATATAGCAATGAACAATAGAAACCAAGGTCGTACTTAGATTATGTGTTGTCAATTGAATTCATGGAGTGGTTTTCCACAAGGAAAGTGCTATCAGGACAACAAAAGGAGATTCCTTTACTCTGACAAGCTAGTTGGAGTTAGGGGTGTTATATGGACTAAAATTTGTTGCTCTTGAACATGAGGAGAAGAAAAAGGTCACGGTAAGGAAGCTTATTGGTGATGGAATTTGATTGACAAGGTAGGATTTGAAAGCTTGAGGTCATCGGTGATGGGGAGGAAGAGTTGATCCGTGGTGGTTACTCAGAAGGCTTCAATCCAAATTGGAATTGGATGAGGGTCTCTTGATGTCAACGGGTACTTTATAGGTTGATATTATTCAATGCTATGACAGAGGGTGACACAGTGTGCTAGATGTATCGGCTGAAGGTGGAGGTAAATGAGGTGGTTCTTCTAGGAAGAGATTTAGGGCTTGAGTGGGGATTCATTGGATGTAGAACAATCTCCATATGAGAATGGTGGCGAGAAACTTGAAGACGATGGAGGAAAGGGGGAGAGAAAATCTAGGGAAATCCTTTAGGGATGCTAGTCCTCGGTGCCCATTTGGTGAGCAGTAGGAGATGAGGTCTCCTGATCTCGATGCTAATCGAAAGGTTCTAAAATAATCTGACATAAAACCTTGATTCAACATCGTGTGATGAATTTACCATCGCTGCTTCAATAGAAAGTTAGGTAAAATCTAGATAATTGATTGTATAAATTAATAAATAGGTCAATAATACATGTAAACATTCCCTTCTCTTCTATAATATCAATTGGCATAATTAGGATTATCTGATTTATATGAAACTTGGCATGTTTGCAAAATCATACATGTGGAATCCAAATATCCACTTACTTTTTGGGTTTGGGATAGGGAATTATATGATATATGACATTAGGTACTTACATTAATTAATTCATTAATAGTTATTGATAAGGAGTTATACTACCAGATTATGTGAAGATATCATATATATCATACTCTACTCGTATACCTGAAAAAGGAACATTTATTGAACATGTTATAAACGTTGAAGTTGTCATATGATATATGAACCCTCATTATTTGTTATCTCATATCTAGTGTGTGATATGTGGTTGGATCATCATGTAAATGGGTCATAATGGGGTTTACTTCTATTATAGAACCATATTAAATAATGTACCACATAAAAACACATCAACATGCCTCAACTTGATAAGTTCATCATCTAAGCATCTAATAAAACAAATTTTGGACTTAGGATTCTTAATTGGATTCATTTGTAAGTTTAAATTTATGGTTGTTATAGCATAAATATCCTCGTGGTGGCAAAGAAGATCAACAAGGAGGGAGAAGATTTCAAGATTAAGATGTAGGTGATGTTTGTGTGAGGAATATTGAAAGTAGGTGACGTTTGTGTGACCTCCTCTAGAGATAAAGAATAGAGGGATATAGTTGTAAATTTCTTGATACTCTCAAGTCTTCAAGCTATATTTTTTGTGGTTTCATTTGTCTTCTCTATGTGTATGTGTGCACGTTGTAGTTACACCATATTATAAAGTTCGAACAATTTTCAGTTTGATGAGATTCTATGGGTATGGTTTTCGGCCTTTTAGTGATTAAAGGTTTGTTAACTATAATGGTGTTTCATATTATATTTTACCCCATGTTGAATCAAATATGGAAAGTAAAGTCGGTTATGATGTTTATAAAAAGCATTATGTGAGATATCTATGTGACTTGTGTGTGATGTTGTGCTTAATTTGTAAATTTAATTTTTTCTTTTGAGTAAACTCGCCTTTGTGACTTTGGGTGTCACAAGTTTTTGGTATCAAAGCCTAGATTCGTTGAGTCTAGATGAACATAGGATTAGGATGTTGTATCTATTCTTGTGAGTCCACTCTATCTAACCATCGATTATGTTGCTTGTATATGGTTAGAAGTCATGATATACATGATGATAATAGCCAGTCGAGTCTAGTGGAGAGGAAAGCCAATGTGATTGTGAGATAGAGAGAGGATCCATAATGCTAACTAGCTTGAGATATCATGGGTTGACCTAACAAGGCCAGTTAACCCATCATTCTAGTTTTAGTTTGGGAAAATTATGTATCCATATTCACCCACTTTGTAGGAACACTCCCAGTCTAGGCATCCAGGGGGTAGTCCTCAAATGTTGAGTTGGATGATTCCAACAAGATGTTTGAGTGACTAAAGTGGGTAGGGGCCATGGAGTACATGGGTACTTCATATCCATCCGATGCAAATATGTGGCTCATAGAGCTTGAGAAGGCCTTTGGGTTGCTAATTATAATGCATGAAGACAATGTGAAACACACCATATATCTATTAAAGGGGAATGATGGCCAGTGGCAGGCCATTGAATAGGAGAAGAGGTGGGGGAAATTCATTACCTGAGCAGTGTTTAGAAGGTATTTTGTAAATCGATAGTTCCTGTCCTCCTACTTGGATGAGAAGATCGTGAAGTTCGAGAAGGTCTGTCATAGGAAAATTATGATGAACGAGTATGAGGCTCATTTTGTGGAGTTTTTGTGGAGTTTTCCATATATGATTCTGACTGAAGTAGGGAAGATTTGATAATTTGAGAAGGGGTTGAACCCAAAGTTAGAAATGATGTTGTCAACCTTGGAATCACGTGATAAGTTTTCAACATTTATGGAGTCAGTGTGGAGGATTGAGAGGACCTTGGTGAGCAATCAGGATGGAGCGTCCAAGAGGAATTTGGCATAGCACTCAGGGTAGTTTTTAGGAAGCCCTAAGATTCCACAATTTTCTGGATCACTAAGGCCATAGTATTGGCAGTCCCAATCAAGTCTGGCAACATCAGATCCAAGGATATAGCAGCAGGCACAGTGATCGCCTAGTAGGGGTCGTGGGAGAAGGCTACATCCATCTAGAGCATATAGTTCTAGGTCTGTCTTAGTGACATGGTTGTTTAGGCCACAAGGATCGCCGCAAAAGACATGCTAATATTGTTAACAACCTAGGCATATGAAGGTGCATTGTCCTATGTTAAATCATGAGATGTTCCAATCACATGGGAGGTACCGACAGAATACACATTAGCATGGTATTAGCAATAGCATAGGGAGTGGACAAACTTCTTAGGTGGGGCACTCTAGATCTGTGGGGAGAGGCCAAGCTAGGGGCAGATCTCGAGCCACGTCACACTTCTACAGGATGACACAACTCGAGGGTGTATATATGTATATATGTATACATACATACATACATGCATACATATATATATATATATATATATATATATATATATATATATATATATATATATATACATACATACATACATACATATATATAATGTGTGTGTGTTCCAAGTGTGATGCACTCTTTTACCAATCGACATGTGATTGTACATTGTAACCTACCTATTTGTTGTTGACCTAAATCTTTTTCCTTGACATCCCTCTTGCTAGCTCAGCTTTTGTTCGTGAGGTGTGCCCACATTGTGTTCTTGTCTTTTCCAAACACGGTATTTAGGTAGATATGATGCCATCTAAGATGCAAGCACTCAATGTGATCTTGGGTATGGACACACTAGAGAAGTATAGGGTGGTGTTGGGATATAGGTCCAAGATTGTTGAATTATAGGAGGAAGATGTCTCTTAGATTTTTCAAGGATATAAATAGATTATTCTTATGTGTCCAATGTTTTCCGCATATCTAAGAAGCTAACAAGGCAGCATTGTGAGGCTTTCTTAGCTCATGTGGTTGATACTAAGGTAGTGAGTCCTAATAAATGTGATGTACCCATTATTATATAATTCAAGTACATCTTTGACAATGTGTTTCCTGGCCTCCCACCTCCTTGAGAGATTGATTTTGAGATCAGTTTTGCTCCCAGTATCCAACCCATAGAACAAGCTCCCTATAGGATGGCACCAGCAAAAATGAAGGAATAAGGAAATAGTTGCATGAGTTATTGTACAAGGGTTTCATCCAGCCTAGCATGTCTTCTAGGTGTGATCATGTTCTCTTCATTAATAGTAAGGACGGTTCTATGAGGTTATGCATAGACTAAGGGCACTTTAACAAGGTCACTACAAAGAACAAATACATGTTCCAAGGATTGACAATTTGTTTTATTAGTTGAATTTGGGGATATTATGTGTTTTATGGGATTAAGAGAGAAAGATTTCTCCCCCCTCTCCCACACCCGTGGCGGAGGCCGAACTCCCGGGAGGGTGTTAAATCAAGGCGGCAGCTGGGATATCACCAGCTAAGGATTAAGGATGAAGACATTCCAAAGACAACCTTCACAGTGAGGTATGAGTATTATGAGTCCCATGGCTATGTTCTCTGTGCTCACTAATGCACCTGCACCCTTTATGGACTTGATGAAGTGACTATTCGTGCAATGCCTAAAGGTAATCACTTAGACAGAATCCAACTATAGACCATCTTTAAGAGCATTTTTGTGAGCATATCAATAGATGTTACTTAATTCAGGATGACAGTACTTTCGTATGAGTAACAAGTTAAGATTTAAACATTTAGAATCAATATATAAAAATAACATCATCTTTGTGACACCCCACGAGTCGAACCAGGAATACACCCTGTAGTCATGAAGCTGAAGTACACATAAGACATGTCTACCAAACAGTATTATCAAATAACAAGCAATCCAAATCATATTTAGAGTGGATATAAATCCTAACATTCATTACTTGTCAAGAAGACATATTAGATTATTAAATAGATAATCTCTATAACACAATGATTATCTTCCACAACAAGAAACATGATTTATAATGGAAAATTATCATCTAGCGTTACAAGAAATGTATCAAACATTCAAATCATATTCTACACAGCTTCTCATATTTTATTTATCTACCCTGAAACTACTTGGCTTGTATCTCACCAAGTATAAGTCGCCATGCCTAATTCTCGTGTCAACAACTCACTGTCACTATCTTAGGGTTTACTCAGCCACCCTAAGATATTGACAGTAGACCCTAGCCACCTCAAGGTTGTCTAAAGAGGCTCACATCCTCATCTCTGGTACATGAGACAGGAACCAACAAAACAATATATCACATATTACATCATTTCTCATATTTTCATATTTCACATATTTCATTTGATCGAATTCTTTTCCTCATAGACGTAGACTTTCACAACAAGGATTAAGGGCCAAAGCCATCCAGATGACTCACTCCTAAATCTTGGTGGTCCAACCTTTAATGTCTTGATCCACACTTTAAAAATCCTTCTCATAATTCATCGATTACTACGAGATCTGTTTTGTTTCCCCAGTGTGGACCTCGGGAGAAACTCACGATTTTTCAAGAAACATAACTAGATGTTTCATCATTTCACGTGTTTTACTCATCTTAAAAGAAGTTAAAACATCATGTATCATATGTTTGTATTCTCGCGTAACTAGAATAACACGATATATATTAGGCTTATCAAAAAGACAATGTTTAAAGAAAGAAGCACAACAAATCAGTAGTTTTCATCACATATGATTCTTTTCATTTTCTACATCATCACATAGCAATCATCATCAATGAGCTTTCAGTATGAGACATAATCTCATTGTCTATAATTTATCCCATCAGGGATTTATCATCATCAGCGAACTTCCAGCCCAAGACATAATCTCAATGTTTATCATTTACCCTCATCAGGGTGGACGTCTCTTCACGTTGGCTCCTTCAAAGTTAGAATCATGATTCCATCCCTGACCTATTACCTCGTCAAGCTGCATAGTATTGGTATCAAAAGATACATTTAAGGTTCACTTTCACAAGATATCGTTATACTCTTTTGAGTAAGTGCTCTTCCAAGAAGAGATGTCCACCACCACCATTTGATTCATCAGTTTGTAGAAACTTCTCTAGAGGACTCTCGGAGTGGGGTTCTTTCGATATACTTGCTGCTATGCTAGCGAAGGATGCGATATATATTCGTGGGTCGGGGAGGGGGGAGGATTTGACGTTATCACATAATGTAGTCGAAATCGTTTATAATAAGTCCAAAATACAGATGGACAATGTGCAATGCAGTACATGCCAATATTCCTTTATTCCTAACAAAAAACAATAAGTATTCAAGAGTCTCGCTCATTTGACTGATCAGTATTATGCATGAAGATAGAAAATTGCATGAGCTGGGGGAAATAGAAAAATACACATGAGATAGCATTCACAAGCATGCGTGAACATGTTAGGGGAAATAGACAAAATGCTTGTGAGTTAAGCTAAATTTTCCAACACATCTATTTGAGTGGCCTTCACAAAAAAATATTACATCAATAGTACTATTGGTAAATGCTTGTCACAAGAGATCAAGTTCAACAGTAACATCGTCCACTATGTCTGCGAGCCCTAAGATAGCAATGACTGTTCTAGAATCGGGAGCAATTTGTGCTCTTACAGCATCAATTGTGATGTGTTACTAGTTTCAGCAACTTGGCTCTTCCCTGAAATGCTAGTAGATCTTCCTTTACTTTCAGATTTTAGCACCACTTAACTTGCCCGCAGACCTCCCACCTATTAAGAGCTTTTGGACATCTTATCATGGAGCTTTTATGAATAAATCCGATGTTGCAAAGCTGCATTGTGCGGTCACTTTGCCTACCAAAAGCATTCTGAAACCTTCAAAGATATCAGCTAGGCTTTCAATCTGGAGGAGCAACTTCTTTTCCTTCTTATTTGTTTTGCCATTTGTTTTTTTTCTTCGGACGCAAATCATTTCCATCGCCCGCAGAAACTGTACGCAGAAAATAGCACAATGCTCTACCGTTCAGCTCATAGAATACACTTGGTCGTCTACCAGGTTGATAATAGTGTCAAATAACCGAAGCACATGTGGATAATGCAGTCATAGGGAATACAATATGAACTATCCTTTTTACCACAGGAAAACATATACCAATAGAGGTTTCAACTTCCATGAATATTTAAATAAATAAACCATACTCTACTACAATAGCTATAGAGCGTTGTCCAATTCAACTAAACCAAAAAAAAAAAAAATCCCAACACATCTTGGATGTTATATGAAAACCTCCAGTTTTCTCAACTGCAAGCAAGCATCGGAAATATGATGATCATCCCTTCACACAATACAGAGCTGCTGCTATGGTGAGATTGTAACAGACAGTCAAACTCAATGTTGCTGCTGTAAATTAAGAGTAAAAACACCTCAGTGGCAGTCATGTGCATGCACACCGTAACATCAAAATCAACTGATTAAGAGGATTAAAAATGTCACACGTCAGCTGAAAATGCAGCAACCACCATCACTCAAAAATTGTAATGCTAAGCAAACGATATTGATGAAATTGTGAACGCACCAATTGGAACACCGAGTAGTTCTACAAAGCTGTACTGAGTAAAAGACATCATTTGAACCACCAAGTTAAAATATCATATTTGGTTACAAAGGGAAGGTCATACCCTTAGCCCACTTTTTTAACCTATTCTATAGATGCTAGACATAATCATACACTTCAGATAAGTCTTGCATTTACAGGACGCTGAGTATTAACTCCTCCAAAGCAGGTTGATCTCCAAGTAGTAAGTAGCAGACCTGAGTGTAAACGCCACGAGGCTGGAGGTAGCCAGAGCAGTAGCAACTCTGGAAACATGTCATAAAGATGAGTCTTTGGGTCAGGGGTTTTTTTTTGTGCTGCAGTGAGCATTGATGTTTACAGAATGAGCAATGTCCTTGTGAGGTAGGGTGGTGCCATTGGGGTCCATAAGGTTCTAGCTCAGCTAGGAACCTCGGACACTTCTAGGAAGCCCCCGTGTCCGTGTTGGACACGTATTCTCGGACATGGCCCAAAAACGTTTTTGACACAGCCAAGACATGTCCTGACCATTTTGGTCATTTTTTGCAGCCCGGATACAGCTGGACATTGCCCGGACACTCCCTGGACACGTTGGTGCAGCAGCAGCTGCTGCAATTTTCTTTTTTTTAGAGTGCAGATTATGAATATACAGCCACAGTTTTTTCCTATGCTAGTCACTGTTTATGTCTTGTCATTGAGGAAATGTAACGTTAAGCTGAGATCTGATTATAGATGCAAATAGATCTGTTTAAAAGAATAATAATGTAAAATCTAAGCTAAATTATATATCACGAAACATATTAAAGCCTAATAAATTGGTTAGTTGAGTAATAAGAACTCATGTATATACTTTGAAAATCTACAGTAATTACTGGAGAAAAAAAACGTGATGTTTCATTTTTTTACTTCGTACTGTTTCCATTACACTCATAAACACATACTTTGATATCCATATGATATTATACTTTTGTACATAAATATATAATTATGTTCCATTATTTATTGAATTCTATTTCATCCAGTTTACCTACATATATGTATATATCAAAATTCCCTCATCCAATGCCGTGTCAGTGTCCTATATTTTAGAAAATTACCGTGTCCCGTATCCATATCCCTGTCTAGAAAAGTGTCCATGCTTCCTTGTAGCTCAGTGGGTTTAAGTGTGCCTCCTGAAGCACAATTTGCACAGTAGGGGAATTCATTCTACGGGGATCTATATTTTAATAAATTACCTAAAGGGATGTTGTCGGACATGGGAGTTGTTCTGGACGTCCAAATTGCCACCTGAGTAGCTCAGCTAATATCTCAGGAACAGAACGAACAGGTGACTGAAGCTCATATCCAGCCAAATGAGTTTTGACTAAGTCCCCCAAGCTTGCCGAACTCACACCAGTAAGCTGGTTGCACTCCCTGAACAGAACACTCAGTTTCTTCAAAAGCCATGGTTGGTTTGGTATGTTGCCCATGAGTTAGTTATGCAACAGCTGCAAAATTGTGGACAATGGTTCAGATTGTCAAAAAGGAGCCACAAGGCGTAAAAAATAATGCCCAACAATCTTAAGTGAAAATAAAACTTTTTGCATGAACACGATATTGTGATTATGTCCAAATGGATATATAACACTTTTAATGGGAAATAGTTATATTGGTTGCCTTTGGATACTTTTGAGTGCTCAAAGTTAAGATGCATCCAAGTAGACTGAAAAATAAACAACCCGCTAGAGTAATGAACAATACTCCAATATAATTACACTACTAAACAAAGTGCTAAGAACTACAATTGTAAATTACCTCTGAAGTTTATTTTACCTTAAACTAAAGTTATATTCTCCCAGAATCCAACTGCAAAATAACCTACAGTTACTGCTCATAGCAGCTCAATCGCCCATCTCAAAACTTAGCAGGTATTTTCCTTCTATTAGTTCAGTTTTGAAATTTGGATCTGGTGGTATATTTCCGTTGGCCTCCGAAAAGCAAAATCCCCCATCTCATTCTCCATATCGCAGAATACGGACCACAGACTGCAGACTGCATGGAGTAGCAATAAGCCATAGAAGCCACCATGGATGGACGATATGGGGATGCCTAGATCAAGCCAGGATTGATGGCAGACATGGAAGCGGCAATTGACCCTCCATGGACAGTGGACAGGAGGTGGTTATCTAGCCATCATCAACAAGGAACCTGGAGGCACTGATCCCGCCACTATTGACGATCGTGGAGGTTTTCTAGAGGCAAAGGGATAATAATTTTCTTGTGCAGTTTTTCCTTCTAGTCTCATCCGCAAGGCGGCGGGGAGAAAATGTGTTGCATGCTTCCACCCAAACCACCTAAGCTGGAGCACCAATGCCACCCTACCCCACAGAAACAACACCGTGAGCATCTCATTCACCTTACCTCCCGCCACCTTCACCTTTGTTGTGCCCACGTTGACCGAACTGACATCAAGGTTGTCACATCCTGGTACGCTCTTATCCCCTCCTCTATATCTGTCCTGCTCAAATCAACATCTGATCAGCCGATGCACAATGCCAAACTAATTCCTCCAAATTTTGAATGAGAACCCCAAATCATGCTATCTCAAACAATTTCCTGTTGAATCAGATTTGAATGTTATACAAAATGGTGAAATCCTTTTCACATATCCGTTCTTTCAATGGGATATGTATTCATCCTTTTTGTTCTATTCCCATAAACAACTTTTTTTCAAAAATGAGATGTTTGTAACTGCAGCACAGGGGTGTTTCCCCTGTACTACTTGAAGCACATCCAGACTACATTGGAGTTGCTTTCTTGAAGAACGGCAAATGTCATGTCCTCCTCCCATACAACGTTTGAGGTACACAAAGGAAACCTTAATATGGATAACTCTCGTATTATTGATGTTTGTGAGATTTTCTTTTCCGCGTCCAAACTCGTTCATCTAGATGTATTTTATTATGTATATGTAGGACATTGATGTACGTGATAAAACTGATTGGTCATTAAAATTATAATGTAAGATTATTGTTATTTTGACACCAACATCTTCGGTGACTGGTGGGGTATGGCTGCTTTGATGACACATCCACCACATTTCCTGCTCCATTGTTGTATTTCTTCCTTAAAGTTCTTAACCTTTTGTTAGATATACTTGTTGTCCGTATAGTGGGCTGTGTACATGAGACTAGTCCATGGATGATGGATTTTTTTCTAAATTATCTCCTTGTTAATTGAGTGTCATATTATACTATCTGATGTCATCCAAATTAGACAACATTTTCAGTTTATGCTTAACTTGGAATATTATGACATGAATAATTATCATAACGTTTTTTCACATTACATCAAGACGAGTAGAAAGTTTTTCTGTTTTTCTAATACTTTAAATTATTTATGATGTTAGAGCTGCCTTATAATTCACACTCAACATGTTTATATAAGGTATTGAGTTCAAGTAGTGTGTTACATTGGGAAATTGGATTACGTAAATATTGTATGCTTTTAAATAGGTATCAAATTCAGCTCATTATGCCTTTTTCAATGAAATGTATAAAAACTAAAATGGTTGATTCGTAATATTTTCTAAAAAAGGCTCAAGGTTCATAAAAATTGGAATGAAAGTCTCTAGGATCATGTATTCATAAGGAAAATATGTTCAGGAAGCATAAGGATTTGTTCTTCATAAATCATGAGGTTTAGCCACAAAAAGACCTAGGCTTGAGGCAATGAAGATGGGGATCTCAAAGGATTAAATAAATAACGAACATGGGTGTGAGTGTAATTATGGTTCAGTAATTGAAGTTATTCTGTAGAGATTGTGCCTTTATCTTTGGAAATGTTTTCCTAAAAGTGTCTCGTCTCCTTTTTTCTTATATGCTACATACATTATAAAAGGTTTTTGTTCATGATGTGATCATATTTATATGCTAAATAGTTCGTTGTGATTTGCCTTTAGTAGATAACCTTTTTCTTGATGCATGACATTAAATTTACAAACCATTGAAGAGAAGAACATGCATCCTCAATAACTCAATTCTCGCTCAGCATCCAAAGTATTCAACGAGCACAATATACTTTTCATGTAATATAGGAAGTGACAGAAAATAACAATCAATCCTATAAAGATGTGTAGTTCACTTTATTCTTACATTCTTAGTTGTACTGTGTTTATAATTTTCTCCTTTTATTTTGTTTTAGATTATGTCTTTCAAGAATGATGAAGATGAATAATTCCTTGTTTATATTGATAGGCTTGAATGCATGTTTATTTATTTTTAAATGTCACAGACCTCAAAGGTAGTCGGTATTTTCGTTGTTCAAATGTTCATTCTTGGATGAATGTAAAATGTGTTTTTTGGTAGTAATCATGAAATTGTAGTGCAGACCACTTGAGCATAAATCTGACCAGTCATGAGCCAATCAATCGAATCCCAGGTATCTGATTTCTATTATACACAAAATCTTCATTTGTATCAGCCTATCAGGTAACATACTTTTATTTTCTTTCTTTATAGCTATAACATGTGAGACAACAAACATTTGAAACTATGTGCAGTATAGGGACATGAAGTGATGATAATATAATGAGTCAAGTCTACAAGTCATAAATTTATTAGTGATCTTTTCCCCCCACAAAAATCCCTTTTCACTATGACACCCACCTCAGGGGACATGCAATCAACATAATTGGGAAGAGAGTGGATTTATCTTTAGCTACTCTTAGTCCTCTAGCCATAGTAACAAAAGTCTCCGAATTTTACGAAAAATCGGCGATTTTTCACGATGTTATAGGCTCCCGAATATTCATCAAGGTTAATACGCCAATCGCCGATTTTTCACGACTTTTCACGATTAATCCCGTTTTTTCATGATTTATACGATTTTTTACGATTCTTCATGACTTTTCACGATTTTTCTATTTTAAGTCGCTTGTTCTTTTTTTACCAAACCATGTACACAAAATTCCTAATACACACTAAACCTCAAACCCCCCACTCCTCTGAACAGTTCATGCTATTACTCAACTATTTTTTACTTCTTTTCCTACTTTTTCACTCACTAAGATTGTATGATCTTGTGGCCGTAACAGTTACTTGCATCATATATGTATGTACATACATACATTTATATACATATATATACACACACATACATGCATACATATATATATGTGTATATACTTATATTGCCGACTTATTCTCGATTAATTCCGAATAGTTGACCGAAATTTATCGATCTTTTCATGACTTTTCTCGATTTTTTCCGAATTCTGACTTTTTCCAGCCAGCCGAAAAGTTGCCGAATCCCGAACTTGTTACTATGGTCCTAGCTAAAGATTTTCTTGTAATCAATTTCTTTTTCCTCCTCCTTGAAAATATGTATAATAAGCAATTTACAATATTCATGGTTGTATAGGCGGCTAGGCGACCAAGTGTTGCCTAGAGATGCCCAGGCAGCCTAGGCGCCCAAGTGGAGGCCCAGGTGTTTCCAGACGTTTTTTTATATATTATTTTAATGGATATATGTTCATGTATGAATTAATATCATCCCTACATATATAAAAGCCTAGGCGCCCGGGCAAAGGCCCACGCATTTCTAGGCATTTTGTTATATATAATTTTAATGGATATCTGTTCATGTATGAATTAATATCATCCCTACATATATGAATATACATTATAAATATGCAAGCAATGAGCTAGTATTATATGAAGAAAACAACAAAATCTTTACATATTATAGAAATTATGGAAGTAATAATTAAACAAATTCATATCGAAATAAATAACGTAAACATCTAAAATATCTATAGCCAAAAAAGATTGTGCGATGAGCATCAATTATCTCAATCATCATGAAGAGAAACAAAATGGCTCATAGCCGAATAAGGTCATGACAAATCAGATACAGTCACTCAATCCCCAAATTCAAATTAGAAGATAAATAAATACAAATCCCTAAACTCAAATCAGTAGATAAATTAATAGAACTTAGTATATAAATAAATACAAATCAGTAGATAAATAAATTACAATTATGTAGATAAATAAATACAAACCGGTACTCAATAGATAAATAAATACAAAAATAGTGGATTAATAAATACAAATCTGTACATAAATAAATACAAATCGGTAGATAAATAAATGAAAATTTGTAGATAAATAAATACAAACCAGTACGCAGTAGATAAATAAATAAAAAATTGTAGATAAATAAATACAAATCAGTACATAAATACAAATTGGCAGACAGATAAATATAAATCAGTAGATGAATAAATGATTTCAAAATCTGTAGATAAATAAATATTAAATACAAATCCCAAAAGTCGAATAAATAGATGGCGCAGCAACAATAGTTGCTAATTAGTTGTTGAGGGTGGGTTAGATTAGGGAATTTTTATAGAGGTTTAGGATTTAATAAGATTCATATTTAGGTTTTAGGGTAAAATTAAATATGATATTATACTAATAGGAATCCTATTTACTATTAGGGTTATATAATTAATAGGAATCAATTAAAAATTTTCTTAATGGGCATGATTAAGTGGCCCAATCCGCCTAGCCCACCTAGGGTACACTGAATGTATTGGGCGCCTGGCTTTAGAGGACCCAAGGGCTGCCTTAACGCGTCTAGCGCCGCCTGGGCGGCTGCCCAGACAACACAACTATATTGTCACAAATCTCATAGGTATGAATTTTTAATACACATCCCCTACTTGAAATTGTGCGTGCTTGTCCTTGCTCAACTGGAATCTGTCTGCGTCGCTAGTAAGATCCATGGTATGGGGCATGTCTACACAAGTATCTGGAATCTTATTTTTTTTGGTATATATGGTAAACATGTTGGCATCTTCACTTATTTTTATAAATTATTTATTGCTATATTTGCTACAAAAATCTAGATATTGCATTCATGTATACATGTCAAATATATATTGTTAGAAAGTATTAGCCTATTTAGTTAATAGGTTAATTAATCTATTATGTTCATGGGCATGTTTTCCCTAGACCATAAGGGTTTAGTCCGCTTCCTTGTAATTGCCTCCTCTCCTATATATATAGGACAGAGGTGTACATATCAATATACAACAACAAAAACGGTTAAAGTGTCCCACACACTTGTCAACATGGTATCAGAGTGTGTTGTAGGAATCTAACCCTAGATGGCATCTTCCCTTCCCTCTCCTCTCTATGCTCGTCATCGCCTCTCTCTCCTAGAGAGAGCAACAAAGAGAGAACCCACCTATGGGAAGTCGTTGTTTCTTCCATGTCTTAAACCGGCCACCCGCCAAGCACTTCCCAGCCACCATGGTCGTATCATCTTCATTTTTCACATAGATATTTATCTATGAGCTGGCGCAATCCTTCCCGAGCAATCTATGCTTCCCCCAATTCGAGTCTCTAGACTAGGGGTGTAATCAGTGCGGGTACGGTGTGGGTCTGGCCATACCCATACCCATCTAATTTAGCATGTTCAATTCCGGTTCTAGACCCACATAATACCAAACATGGAACCGCACCATACTCGTACCCGCAATAATAGCAGGTATGGGTGCGGGTACGTGGGTAAGCGGTTCTATAAAACATCATATTGTTTATGTAAGAGAAATGGCTATGTTCTATATATTTTAATACAATAAGGTATTGTTATTATATAGTATATTAACATGCGCTAGTTATATTAGATAATGCTATATTTTATACATTAACATCAATTGAGTTAATTGTTTACATATTTGTAGTCATCATAACATTAACTTATGTAGAAAGTAATGTAAATTAGTAGACATTTGGATTTAAGTTTACATATTATGTTCATTATTGTAACTAGAATAGTTAATTCTTAACTATATGACTAGTCTCAACCTTATTGTGGTTAGAGTAAGACATAATCTCAAGAATTATATTAGTTAGACTAGTAAAGTATGATATATATAACATATTATTTAAGTAGTTACGTATGCGGGTACACAGGTCTAGCGAGTCTAGGTCCAAGCATACCCATTATTGGACCCGCTTGTATGCGGGTCCAAGGGTATGCGTATATATATAATTAGACCTGTGACAGTTTTTTTAAGGGTTCGGATTTGCGAGACTGCAGGTCTACCCGTACCCTTTTACAGTCCTACTCTGGACGGTGCTAATTCCCATCCAGATCTGTTTGTCAAACATCACTTTCCCGAGTTCTCCTCAAAGAAGATTCGATCGTCACGCTGCTTTGTATGTGGCTGTCGTCATTGAAGCAGCCACATTAGCTCAGATGTCTTCTGCTCCAGCAACTACCACCATCTTCATCGCCTTTTGCCAAGCCATCACGCCAGCCATTGAAGTTGCCTCATCACTCCACTGCTACACCACTTATCGGGATCTTGGATGCTGATATTTCATGTCCAGTTAGAGTCGTGGTCAAGCAAGGAGTCTCCACTTTTCATAATCACGGGAGTACAACAATCGGCGCTAATTCCCGTCAAGCCATGGTGCTAATTCCCAAGGTTCTTTCTCTCCTTGACGACGCTAATTCCCATCAGATCGTGCTTCAGCAACATCGTACACGGCGTGTTAGTCAACCAACTCGGCGTGTTGGTCAACCAACTCGGCGTGTAGCAATCCAGAATTCACTCAGTGGCTCAATGATTCATCCAAATCACAAGTCACGGAGCGTGTTGAAGACCAACACGGCGTGTCGACAAGAGTTAGTCATTTTCGAGTTCGCCCAGAGCGCAAGTTACACGGCGTGTTGACATTCAATACAACATGTCGAGGAAGATCTGGTTTACACCTCTGAAATCCTACATGGCGGGTAGGATCCCCACACACCCTGTTGCAAATAGTCAATCATTTTCGAGCAAAGGAGCTACACGGCGTGTCAGCAATCTTGCACGGCGTCTCATCAGGAGTTTACCTCACACCCGACAAGTTACACGGTGTGTCAAGATACAAACACATCGTGTTACAAGCAGTCTACGTACTTCCCATTTCAGTTATAGCATCCTCCAAAGGTTTATCACTCCTCCAAAGCCTAATGATAATCGAAACCTGTTATTTTTTACCTCCAAAAAAATTTGGGCAAAGAAAAGATCCCTTCAATTTTTCTATTTGAATCTTATAAACATGTTGTTTTACATATTGACTCTGTTTGTTGGTTTTCCTAATGAGATCCATTCAGGTAGTGTCACTCCTTTTCCTACTGAGTTCCATTTTGATAATGCTCCTCTTTCTACCAAGTTTTCATTCATGTAGTATTTCTACTTTGTTCTTCTCTACATACTACACCTCCCGTTTTACCTTTTACCTTTTCCACCCACCATCCATCATGTGTGCGTCTTCCACGTACAGCGGGTCATATTTCTCTTTTCCACACCATCTACTCACTCTCATCGTATTTAGTGTGTGGGCAATAGAGGAGAGAGAGAGAGAGAGGAGGGTATGAGGAGAAAATGAGAGAGAGCATATGAGGATAGAGAGAGGATATGAGAGAAATGATTTTCCAATCTATCATCATGGAAGCTTCGTATTGTTCAGCAAACCTGCTCTCCACTTTCAGACATCCTTGAAGGATCTCCATTGTAACATTGACATCGAGCTTCTCGTGTTTGTACCGCATTATGTAAGTCCGTACAAGAGTTGTTGCGGATAATTATGGCATCTTGTTTTCTTCCGCGTTGAATGACGTTCCAGTTGATCATCCATGTTGCTTTCTCATGAAATGGGACAAGAGTTGTTGCGCTTAATTTTGGCCTCTTGTTCTCTCTAGTGCTAATGGTGAGACAGATGGTTGCTTATTCATTAGATTTATTTGAAGCTCGTTATTTTCTAGCATACATATTTTGTATCTACAAGGATTCATTTAGAGTTATCTTCACTGAGCCACTTCGTTACGTCTTCTCTGGTTGCATCTGGTACTTCTACGTGTTGAGACGACACTTCAGCACGTCTTTTAGCATTATTGTACTATGCCATTCACGTCTGTAGTCTTCTGCGTTGATTCCAGTTGGCTACACTTCTCAGATGATTTGAATACACCACTATTGCTAAACATTGTTATCTCCGCGTTCGTGCCACGTTATGTACGTGGGATGTGTTGATGTGCGCTAATTCCACTCATACATTCCTCTACAGTGAAGATGGCGTAGTTTTGGTATTCATGATTGTTTGCTTCAGATATTCTTCAGTCTGGAAGCGCGTCAAAAGAAAGAGCTTCTCCAAAAGCCCGAGCTTTTTTAAAAGCTCAAGCATTTCCAGCCTGCAGAACACATCTCAAAGAGACATTATCATGTGTTATTAGTTAGGAAGTATTCTTGAAGGGGGATAACAATTTTTGTATGGGTAGTGACATATCTATCTTTCATTTATCGTTTAATCAAGTCATGTAACTCCAAGCTCTGACATGTGTTCACCCATGCTGCAGCTTGAGGGGGAGTATTAGAAATTATTAGCCCATTTAGTTAATAGCTTAATTAGTCTATTATGTACACAGGCCTATTTGCCCTGACCCGTTAGGGTTTAGTCCGCTTCCTTATAATTGCCTCCTCTCCTATATATACAGTAGAGAGGTTTACATATCAATATAAACAATGATTACAGTGTCCAACACACTAGTCAATGTATATATCTATATATGTATAGCATCATATGTGATGTACATGATACGTCATGCTTTGAATACAAAACTAGGATCATTCAATTTGTCTTGTGAGGAATATGTCTTGCACTAAAACAAAAACGAGTTGAACAATTGCATCTTATTCATACAATGAGTCATGTTCAAATTAAACCAATTAGATGTGAGCATAATTTTGAATTGTTAAGTTAAATCCATTCTCATAAATTTTAAACCTTCTTATATTGGATTGGAATTTGATCTACTTTTAGGAGAAAAAGTTTACAACATATATATTGCAACTCTATATGATTGTCACCTATTTGAAGAGGTATGAAAGAAAATCATTTTGTCAAACTTGTCTTAATTTTTCACCCAACAAAATGATTGATATAAAAGAGACTTATTTGATGAGACTGTAGGAACCATGGCTATCAAGGCGAGCTCCTTCATTTAGAAGTTTGCCTTCTTTTGAGAATAAATCTCTGTTCTAGATCATGTTATCTTGGTAAAAAAACTCATATTTTTCATTATATGCATATATATAGCTATAATCAAATATATACATAGCTTTCATGCAGGAAAAGGAAGAAATTAAAGGTGATGACCCAGCTTTTCATCTATGCTTTTGAAAGATAGGATATTATCTAGTCTAACAAAGCACATATAATTTTCCCAAGTTTAGACTTGATTTTTTTTACCAGAATAAAGTTCCTTAAAGTACACAGTTTATACTTGATTTTTTAATCTGAATAAAGTTCCTTAAAGTAGACCCAATTTTCCCATATAAACCTAATAGGCAAAAATCAGACATGTATCCATCAAACTTTAGGCTACTAGGCTGTCCTCCACCCCCCCAAGGGGCACCTGGGCAGTAGCCTAAGCACCCCTAGATGTTTACCGAATCATTTATAAACAGACAATCACACACACACAGAGACACAGATATATACACACATGTATACACATATAAAGACACATTAACTATGTTAATCTATTTAACTTATCCTTAAGCTTAATCCATGATAAGTTGACCTAAATCACACCTAATCTTCTCTAAACAAGACCTCATATGCCACAGTTTTACCTAGCCTGACCTAAATTGGACCTAAGACTTTGTTGCCCTAATTTGGCTTAAGTCTGACCTAATTTGGCATATCAGTACCTAATTAAACCTAAATTCCCTTATTTTCCATTCATTAACCTAAATATGCCCAAAACTGTCAAAATCAGATCTAATCTCCCTAAATCAGACCCACTTTCCCTAAATCCGTCATGTTTTCCCACAAATCAGACCTAATATGCCCTAATCAATTCTGATTTTGCATTTACCAGACTTGTTTCTACCCTAAACAACTAAACTCAATCTAATTGACCAAATATAGGTCTAGTTCATGCTAATTTGGTCTTTAACTATCTTAATTTGGGCCCAAAAGGCCTTCAGAATCCACTTCAAATATCTGAAGGCTAAGTGCCTAATTGAAGGTAGTTCACCTAGAGGCTAGAGCCTAAGTGGGCATCTTGATAAATAAAGTTTCAACCCTAAAATGGATTAAGGTAATCCATTTGACCAAATACAAATTGAATTCATGCGCAGTTGGCATTTCAAACGATCAAAATTGGACTTAAAATGCCCTATGTAGGCAATCTAGGTCACTAAAGAGCCTAGTTAAGGTCCTACTTCTGTTTACTCCCTCCTTGGTTTAATTCCCATTGATGATTACCATTAAATATACCTGAAAACCATTGATTCTCAGTTCATCTACTTTCTTCTCATACATTTTGTGTTCTTCCCGTCACCACCTCAAGCCCTATCAACCTCTTCACAAGACCACAACAACACACATATCAGTTTTACTGTCTATCCATCATGGTCTCACTTTAAGTTCACCTATCTTCCATCTCCCCTTGTAATCATCCACAACATTGTACAACTTAGTTTTAAAAGTTGCACTCTCAAATAATATATTTGCTTAAAAATATGTCATTATTAGAGTCATATTGGGCTCACCGTCGTTGGATATTATGTCTTCCTTTATTTTCTTAACACCTTTGAAAATTCGTCTCTATTGCAACAAACTCTTCCTAACACCACCTCCTGCAAGAGCTTTTTCCTCCCTATTCCTTCTTTTGCACCCTTCCACACCTTATTGGACAACAGTTAGGCATTGCATTTGGCATGTGGTGTGAAAAAGGGAGACAAAAAAGCTTTTGAAAGAGAGAGTGATTAGGGCGATGTTGGGGATACTAGTGTATGGTACAATGTTGGGCGGTAATCTGACTTTATTGGTGGTATTAAGAATGAAAGGCTAGGTGATATTTTTAGGCATTAGTTAGATCGACTCTGATGGCCATTGTTTTTGTTAAGTGGCTCCTCTCATGAAGTGTATTACCTCTTATACTAAGACCTAAACTAAATTAATATCCTTAAATTGACATAATCATTGCCTAAAAATTCTTAGGCATTCATGTAGGACCAAAGTACTTATATTTAGGAATCTCCTTCAGTGCCTAGAGTATCTATGAGGTCATATCCTTCAGTGACTACTTTTTTTGTTTCTTGTGATTTATTTCATAAGTGCAGATATATCTAGGAAGAATGAACGGACCCGACATATATTTAATAAAATTAGTAATTATTGCTTGCCTTGATCAAATTATGTTTCGACCGTTATGGCTTAGCTAGGTGCTTCCTTTTAATGTTAAGTATAGCCTCATGAAGGAAGACCAAAACTAAGTTATTGCACCCTTAATGAGATAATTTAGGGATAAAAATGTCTTAGGAGTCCATGTAGGAAATTGAAGGACCAGATCACTTAGATTTGGTACCATCCTTTGGTGCCTAGCATGGTTATTAAGGCGTCAAGGCGACACAATGTTCCAGTTGGGCACCTTGTTTCCTAGGCACACCTAGGCGCCATCTAGGCGGCTTGATAAATTGCTAAATCAAGATCAAAAAGAGTTCTATTACATGGAAGTTAGAATGCTTCAATTCATTAAATGTGCATAATATTTACCTTAACAATTCTAAAATCATTGACAATTCTACATCATTTACAAACCTGAAATAATTTCAAATTATAACAGAATACAAACTATGAGAATCTAAATATAAATATGAACACCATCACAAGAATGCAATAACAGATGAAGTAGTGAGAATGAATTATCTTGAACCTTCAACAAAGAAATCAAATGATGTTATAGAAACTTAAATAAAAGAGATTACATGACATACCTAGAATTCTAGAGATGAATCATAATAGAAGGTAATTAATTATTTGCTACTTTTCAAACCCCCGAATCCCCAAGAAAGCTAAAACATAACCATCTCTAACACAAAAATTGTGAGTACACCACAGAATCATAACACAATATATAATTGACACAATCATGAAAACCCCCAATAAGATGGTCCTTCAATCTCTTGATTTCCCCATTACCAACATAACCACACAAAGCACAACGAATCTTGTTTTTATTAGCAACATTTGGCTAAAAAGAATACTTCTGGTCGAGGCCCTTTGAGTTAGCCATCAATGACTTATCATTCATTTGTTCTATGAAACTCAGGTCAATCATCCCTACATTTCGCCATGGTGTGGGATTGGAAGTCACAGCACCAACTCCATAACATTCATCAGTTGAATCCATATTGCACACACAAAAACGTAACACAAATTCCACATATGCATCAGCCCTATCCTACTGCACGGATCCAAGTTATACCATTATACAAATTTTCAAAACCTAACAACCCGCTAACTATGTGATGTGAAACACATCTTGAAGAAGAAGAACAAAGATAAATGAAAATTCCTAAAATTCAATTCATATTCAACTTCCTGGACAAAGGCCCCAAGGTTGGCATTTATAACACTACAGAACTTGACCCACAAGCAATGGAAATAAATTCCTATTTAATGAAATTCAGAATTAAATAAAACCTAAAATAAATAAAAGCATAAAACATTTACGAGTTACTACTAAGCACATTAATTAGATAATTTACAATAACATCCCTAAATAATGAAATAAAGCAAAACAAGTGGCATAAAGCCTAATATGTCCTACATCAACTCCCTTGGGGTTCAAAAGACAGAGCCATCAGTGAGTCAGGTACATATCCTACGCAGGTTCTCCCTATAATGGTCGGTGGTAGGATAAATGGATTGAACGATGTCGTGGGATCGGAGTTGGGGTGTTGTCAACCCCAAGTGTGCCATAATGTTCACGCAGTAGTAGGGACTTCATCTTTGGAGCGTATGCAAGTTTTGGCGACACCAAGGTGGTAGTGTATCCTTCATCAACTAGAAGATCATAGATGGTGTTGGGTGTGACAAATGATAAGGGCTTTGATAATTGGCGTCGTGCAAGGTTTGACGTCAACATCCATTAAAGGAGCATCAAGGAACAAACGGGTACAACATCAATATGGCTTGGACTGGTGACGCCATCCCTTATTGGAGATGGTGGAGGCTTTGTCTCGGACTCATCTTTGTCAGTTGCTGGATCACGAGTGGGGTGTGCACTTTCATCATTTTTCTCATCAACCTTGTATGCATTGTTGTGGCTCTGGTCACTCGAAGGTAAGAATTCTTGCACGAAGAAAGGATGCAGTTCAGTCCATGTGCAGACGGGGTCGACTAGTTGTTGATTGTTCCACAATGTGAAGGGAGCTCCTCAAAACTTATCAGAGGCGATCAGGAGTTGGGTTGCATCGCCCATGGTTTTGGATATCTGGAAATACTTGTCAGCACAGTGCAACCAGTCAAGCACAACCTTGGAGTCACACTCACCATAGAACTCTGGTATCTTCATTTGTTGTGTCTTGACATGGCTGGAGTACAGAGTAATATGATTTTCGTACTTGCTCAAGAGTTGCATCCCACTATTGAGGGATAGATGTTGCAAATATTTGTCTTGCTTCTGTGCAAAGTCATCATGTTGACGTCAGATACCCGCCAGAATTGAATGAATTGTGTCCAAATGGTTGTGGAGTTGTTGAAGAGTCGCCATGCTTTTTTGGAGAAGATAGCCTCCTAAAAGTTTATGAAGAAGGAGGTGCCTCTAAGGAAGTTTGATCCAGTGTGCTTGACCCACGGATCCAACTAGCAGCCTGGGTGCGTCGTAGATTGTCATAGGTAGCACTAGTTGTAGAGGTGTCGGGTTGTTGACTTGCAAAAGCGACCGGCGTTGACAACGTTTGTGCAAGATGGCGATATGTGGTTCACACGAGCAGAAGATGGCAATGTAGGAAACTGACGGAAAGATGGACGGTGGATTGAGAAGGATTGGTGTTCGCGGTGAAAGGAAGTCAGGGTGGTGGGTGGTTGGGTGGGGGTCGACGTTGTGCTAGGTTGGCGTTGACGGAAGACGGGTTTGTTCAGGGATCGAGTGGTTGCAGTTTGCAGGATGGACCTGGGAGGAGGTTGCGATGACTCTGGATAAGCGAGTTAGGCGGCCTTTGTAATGGACTGGCGTCGGGTTGGAGTGATGGGTATTGGTCTGAACAGGGACTAGCGGAAACGGAACGTGGAGTAGCGAGAGCGAAAATTGATTTATAGCTAGACATGGAAAAAAGACGAGGAAGAAGGTGAAGGGGAGAAGGAGAAGTTGTGCCCTAATAAATTTAGGGTTTGGCTCTGATACCATGATGTGGAACATATTGTGAAGAAGAAGAATGAAGAAGATAAACGACAATTCTCAAAATTCAATTCATATTCAACTGCATGGACAAAGGCCCTGCGACTGGCTTTTATAACACTACATGACTTGACCCATAAGCAACAGAAATAAACTCATATTTAATAAAATTCGAAATTAAATAAAAATTAAAATAAAGAAAAGCATAAAACATTTACGCCTAACCACATTAACTAGATAAATTGCACCTAGGTCCCTAAATATTAAAATAAAACAAAAAAAGTAGAATAAAGCCTAATATGTCCTACATCACTATGGCTTAGCCCCTTCCTAATGCAGCCCTATGCTACTACAGCCCCCACCCCACTTTTGTATGTCACAGTAGATGCCACACGCAACATTAGGGAGAGGGCAGTAGATGCAATGCTAGCATCTAGAAGGGGCTGAGCATAGTAAAGGGAGTTGTTATATTTGAAAATATAGCAATAGAGAATAGAGAGGGGTAAGCATTCGAATTTGAAGTACACAGTGGGCGCAAGCGGTAAAATTTAGATGTAAATCTTAGTAGGCGAATTCTGTGCAAGGAGGAATTAAGGAGAGGTGGAAGCATCATGGTTGAGGAGGAACTGCTTGCCTACTTGGCTACCTCAATCTGTCGCTTCACTGCTACTGCTTCAATGGCATGAGCAGCTGCACCTAACTTCTATTCTATTAACAAAGAAGGGTTTGGGGAGCATGAAGAAATAGAGGAAGAGTAAAGAGAGTCCAATCAATAACAAAAAATGAAAAAAAAGAAGATTTGGGAAATTGGGAGAAGAAAACAGACCTGCTGATTTATTAGTGTGCTTCAATGGTGTGAATAGGTGCGGCAATCTTCTTTCCTATAAACAAAAGGGGAGTGGGGAGGATGAAGAAACAGGGGAAAGGTAAAGAGAGGACAAAAATTGAAGGGGGGTAAAAAAATATGAAGCAGTCGTCAATTACCAGCAAGCAGTGGAAACTGGGGAGAAAGAGATAATAAAGGATAGAAGGAAGAAGTATAGGTAAGGAGGAAGATGAATAGAGGTGGCAGCAAGGTTGAAGAAGGCGTGAGGCATCTCGAGGCGTTTTTCTACCAGTGAGGCGAGGTGTAAGCCTTGAGGCGATTGAGGTGTGAACCTTGATATGGTCGGGGCGCAAGCCTCAAAAAAGTACAAGGCGATCATACATATATAAATACGCATATATATACATAGAGAGTATATATATACACATATAGAGAGAGAGAGAGTCAGTCCAGAATACACTTGATTGTACAGATCGCACCGTACACTCAAGTGGCGTAACTGGCGTTCACATATCTAGATTATTTTTTTGGTAAATCCAAACCATTGATATTCATGGATATACTAAATACAAGCTACCCACAAAATTTGAGCTCATTTTGATTCTTCTAAGATACTCTCTTGTGACCTACAAAATCGATGGACAACTAATTTGAATTGTTCAATTTTTGTCTCCTTTAGATGCATGACCTATAAGTGTGTAGATGACCTAAAATTTTATATGTAGTATGTTCATAACATATGTAATAAGATCAATGGTTTACATTTTTAAAATATATGTTGTGTGATGGAAAATGACTTGAGTGTATTCGATCTCTGGTAAACTCGAGTGTATTCCAGACTGACTCTCTCTCTCTCTCTATCTCTCTCTCTATATATATAGAGAGAGATAGAGTCAGGCTAGTATACACTCAAGTGTAGAGGTCGTACCGTACACTCAAGTGGCGTTTGTATATCTGGGCAATTATTTTGACAAATCCAAAACCATTAATGTTTTTTGTTATAATAATTCAGGCTACATGCAAAATTTGAGATCATTTTGAATTTTCTATGTCACTCTTTCATGACCAACAAAACCGACGCACAAAACTAATTTGAATTGTATAATTTTTTTCGCCTTCAGATGCATGACCTATAAGTGTCCAAATGAGCTTAAATTTTGTATGTAGTATGTTCATATGATATTAAGATCAATGGTTAGAAGTTCAAAATAAACTTTGCATGATGAAAAATGACTTAAGTGTACTCTGTCTCCTATACACTCGAGTGTATTCTAGCCTGACAATATATATAAATATATATAGAGAGAGGTTAGGAAGTGTGTAACGGTGGGAACATCTAAGCTATATGTAATGGCCATTAAAACCACATATGTGGAGTCTTAACACTTAAATCTAACCATATGGATTGAATCAACATTGTTTAGATTAGAAGTGTTTAAAATTTTACAACTGTATCTCATATAAATCATGAGATTTAGAAATATATCATCCAATGGTTTCTGCAATTTCAGCAACTTACCGTTGATTAGAAAATATACATCTTTTATTAGATGATTTAGAAAATTGTAAAATTGATATGATTTTTGAGACACGTGTTATCTAAAGGGTATAGGTCACATCTGTAAGGTTAGATTGTTCATTATAGTTGTGAAACCATCTGAAATGAAGATGGGTACATATAAGATACATGTACTCAGGTACACAATTCCTTTAGCCATATACATATATATATATATATAGAGAGAGAGAGAATCAGGTTAGAATACACTCGAGTGTACAGATTACGCTGTACACCTCAATGGTGTTTGCCTATCTAGACCTTGTCTTTCCAAAATCCAATCAATTGATCTTTATGGTTACAATAATAATACTAGGCTTGGCAATGGGTCAAGTTTCCCAGACCCGATCCGAGAGCCGACCCGACGGGCTTAGATTCTGAACCCGACCCGACCCAATTTTTTTTTTAATGAGGACCCAAAATTTACCCGACCCGAGTTTGCCCGACCTGAAAGTCAGGACCTGCCGGGACCCGAAATACCCGAACTTTATTTTTTTTACTGTATTTGTCCTGCCCGTTTTGGACCGAACCCAAGGGATTGGACCCGACCTGTACAGATCAGATGCCTTGTTTAGCATCTTGTACCGGCTTCTGAGATTATTAATATTTAACATCACATACAAATCAGCTTCACCTGCGAATATCTCTGGTCTAATCAATCATTCATTTGAAGCAAGCAATAGCATCGTTATCCAATAAATACTAATAATATAATAACAGAATCACATACAAGTAGCAACTGGAAACACATTTACATTCTGTTCGTGGAAACAAGTAGCAGCTAGAAGACAAAGTTTTGTTAGCTCAAAAAACAAAGCTCAAGCTGCCTTTGGTACTAAAAGCAACACATACAAAAATTGTTTGGCATTCTATTCGTGACAAACACCTTTTCGAATTTGAACACAACTGTTTGAAACATACATAAGTAATCCAGCGAGGATTAGATTCCTAAGTTCTTTAAACTACAAGTCTACTTTCTAATTAATTGATAAGTTTGAAACAGCTCTTCAACATCGAGGATTAGATTCCAAAGTTGTTTCAAATCCACTTGACGGCCTACTCCACAGCATCAGATTCTGCAATGAAAAACCATCAGCTTTACAATTTGGTCCCAATACCAAACATATAATATCAGCAAATGAAGTAAACTAAATGTACCTGGAGTCTCCACATCGACAGATTCAAGGAAAGTACTGATATTTTCAGACCCTATTTCAAAATTATAATATATCAATTGAAATTGAAGGATAACAAATATATATATATATATATATATATATATATATATATATATATATATATATATATATATATATATATATATATTCATCCATACCATGAGTCATGGACAACCAACTTTGAAGGCACATTAGTGGTTCAACTGTTTTGGAAGAAGACTACTGCGATGAGGGTTGATTAGTCGACCTCCTGTTATCAAATTTTCTTTCCATATCAGGAGATACGTGGTCAGAGACTTAAAAATAACTTCTAAATTACAAATTCCAATTAAAAGTCCTCTTCAAAAAGGCAACAGCCTACACTTTAGCGGTGTCTGAAATCTTAGCTTTTGTTGGTGTTTCAGCAGTTGTAGCTAAAGTGATCAGTGATCAAGTAACATGTTAAGTCAGTAACCATGTAAACTCCCATGTCCCATACATTCATAGATGCAGTCACCCTGAATTCTTCCATCAAATTCCAGGTTGAACAGCAATATGTTAATTTGCCTCCAGCATTGCAATTTGTTAGTCCTGACATTTCACTGGCGTTGATCAAGTTTTTTCTTTTTTGGAATATGCATTGATCAAGTTAGCACCTCTAAGTTGCCACTAAATATGACGGATACCAAACAGAAAGAAGAAAACAGTCTAACAAATGTATTGCATTAAGAATTCCAAAGAAGAAGAATTCAACAATTTTAAGATAGCTCAGTTGAACCATTTCTTAGTATCCTGCCAAGGACATCAAATTTGCATGATGATTTTGTTCAACTAACATGACCACCTTTAAATCAGATCTGAATCAGCATCCATTAAACATGGATCAAGGGAACTGCTATAAGAATTTAATTGCAACCCATCAATAGTATCATAAATCTGATCAGACAAAGGGTGATATGTGTCTCCCGCCAAAAATTTATGCACAATAGCATCCAGTTCTAACCAACTATATGCATGAGTTTTCAAGATACCTTTGTCCTTCATCAAATGTCTCATCCTGGTGGCATCCTTCCACTTCCCTACAGCATCATATATACTAGCAAGAGCGACATAGTTAGCTGAATTTTCATTGCACACTCAGCAAGATCTACGTTTGAATGGACTCTACAAGCACTTAATAAAGCACCCCAAGTGATAACATTAGGTTCAACTTCCATCTTGCAGATGAGGTTGTAAGCCTCCTCCAGTCTCCCTGAACGACACAGAAGATCCACTATGCAAGAATAATGCTCAACCTTTGGGGCAATTTTGTGAACATGCTTCATGCTGTCATACAACTCCAAGCCAATATCCACCAGGCCTGAATGAGTGCAGGCAGATATCAAGCTGATAAAAGTAAGATCTGTGGGCTTAACATTAGAGTCTATCATCTGACGATATAGGGTGATGGCGTCCTTCACCAACCCATTATATGCTAATCCATGAATCATTGAGTTCCAGGTGACAACATCCCTCTTCTGCATGTCATTAAAGATTCGAACTGCTTTACTGATATTCCCACACTTGGCATACATGTCCAGAAGGGCTGACTGCACATATATACTAGATGCAAAGCCATGGTCCGCAGCATAGCTTCCTATGCATTCACCTTCTTGGACAGAACCCACCTGAGTGCAAGCAGATATAACACTTGTAACAGTCACTTCATTTGGCTTGACATTTTCCAGCAACATTTTATCAAAGAGATCAACTGCCATCTTAGGCCGCCCATTCTGAGCACAACCAGCAATCATCGCACTCCAGGCAACAACATCCCTGCGATCCATCTGATCAAACTCGCTTCGAGCCTCATTGATCGCCCCGCCCTTGACAAGCATCTCGAGAATTGCAGTCTGCACAATTAATTCACCACGGCGTTCGTGGCCATCAATCATTTCCTTAACTCTCAAACCAGTTTGCAAGTCCCCCAATTTGGCACACATTGACAGAACCGACACTATGGTTCTCTCATTGGGTTCCACTCTTTCGGAAATCATCCTCTCAAATAGCCTCAAACCTTCCATCACATTCTCTGAATTTTTATAGCAAGCAATCATTGAATTCCAGGACACCGCACTCCTCTCCTCCATCTGATCAAATATCTCCCTCGCCGAAACGACATCCCCAGATTTCACGTACCCGGAGATCAAGTAATTGTAGGCTATGGGGTCCTTCAAGGGCACACAGTCAAAAACCTTCCTGGCAGAGACCAAGTCATCATTCTTCGAGTAGCAGTCTATCAAAGCAGCGTCAATGAAGGGACTGGAGGAGAAAGCATTTGATATAACGAAGGAGTGTATCTGTAGCCCTTCTCGATAGGCTGGCAACAAAGCACACGCCTTCAGAGCTGCTGGAACGGAGAAAAACTCGGGCTGGCACCCCCTGCGATGCGCTGAAAACACGCCTTTAATGCCTCCCGATAATGAGAGAGTTTGGAGCAGGAGGTGACGAATGTGTGGGAAACATAGGGGTCTGGAAGGGTGATCGAATCGAACACCTGAAGTGCGTACCGGACGGTCGGAGGCTTGAGAAGACGTTTGAGTAAATGATGAGTAAGTTTTGGGTGCTGAACCACCTGAGCGTGGATTTCTTTGAGGTATTTTTGGTGAAGAGATGAATCCAGGAGTGAGACAATGCGTCGTTCCATCAAACAGGGAAAAAGGAAAGAAAGGAAGGGGACTACCCCTCCGCTCTCTACTACTCGCGAAGGAAAGAAAGGATTGGGAAACCATGCTCTATTCCATTAACACCGGCACCTGGAATCGAGAGGGGACATAGAGAGAGAGAGAGCGTGTGAAGAGGGAGACCGGGGAGGCAGAGAGGCGACCAACCTGGAACCTAGAGATGCGTGAAGGAAGCACACTGCTGCACACGACCTCGAACCGTCGATCGAACCGAATCCCAACTCGCGCTTTGCTTGCCGTGCCGCTGGTTGCGTCGTCGTCCCCCTCTCGAGCCCTCACGCAGATCGCGTCGCCGTCCCTCTCTCAAGCCTTCACGCAGGTCGCTCCTTCTTCAAATCCTTGCCTCCTTGGGGTCGCAGACTCGTAGTCGCGGACCTCGCAGATCTAGGGTACGGACTTCGGAGACGAGAGCCGAGACTGAGTATTGTGAAGCTAGGGCACCCAAATCCGTATGAGTCATAAGGATAAGCGGAAGCGAGCCAACGCTGTGACTGCCCTTGGGTCCCTCGGGTCCATGGTTGCAGTTGTGCCTGACCCTAGGTTAAAAGACCCGATCCAGGTCTGCCCGAGTTGGACCCAGACCCTATTTCAAAATTGAAAAACCCAAATTTCGGGTCTGGTCGAGTCGTGTCGCGATATTTTTGCCAGCCCTAATGCCACATACAAAATTTGAGCTCATTTGGATGAGTTTAAGTCACTCATGATTCTTGCCTCCTTAGGATGTAGGACCTATAAGTATCCAAATAAGCTAAATTTATTATATAGTATGTTCTTAAGATATTTAAGAAGATCAACGGTTTAGAATTTTCAAAAAGTTACTGCATCTTTAAAAATGATTGAAGTGTACGGTGCCTCTGATACACTCGAGTGTACACTAGCCTGACTCAATATATATATATATATATATAGAGAGAGAGAGAGAGAGAGACACACACACACACATATATATATATATTGTCATTAATATACATATATATACACATATATATACATATATATACATATATATGTATATGTTGTTATTAATATACATATATATAGTACACATATATGTACATACAAGTATGTACATTCACATAGACATACACATGTATACATATTTAATAAATTATATATATATATGTACATGTCAATTTTTGTATAAATGAAGGGCCATTGCATATACACAGACATATGCAAATACAACGAATATACAAAAGAATACACGTATAAACATATATGCATGTAAATCTTTACATACCTATACAATTATATACATATACACATACACGCACAAATATATACATGTAAATGTATACCATGTGTTTCGTTACATATATGTGCATATACATTACAAATACATACACAAATACATAAATATATAAACACCAGTATTTCAAAAAAGGGTCACACAAGTCGCATAATCGGCCCGTATATGCTCAACCGCTTATAAGTACAATTAGTCGGCAATTTTTATATGGACATTTTTTATCTCGGCCCAAACTTAGATTATATTTTTATTGATAACATCTCTTGATATACTATTTTTTTATATGTTTCGTACACGAGTCACATGCTTATTTAATGTTTGTTATTTTGAACCTCTAGACATGCGAGCATTTTTTTGTATGAATTGGTTAGTTTTCATTGTTTTGTACTTGTACTAAACCATTTTTAAGTGCTTCATTAGAGTTTTTGTTTAAATGATTCTAAAATGTATTATAAATTGTGCTTTACTTTTCATTGAAACTTTATATTTGAATCTTTCTCAAATTTTAGTGTCTAAATATGTATTCTACAAATTTAATATGCAATTGTGTGATTACTTTATATATACTAATTAATTATTAAAAAAATCAAACTGCATATACTTCCGCATATACTCCCGCATACCGCATATACTCTATAAGGTGACCTCTCTGTACGCATAATGCATACCGCTTTTTAAAACTATGATAAACAACAATACACAATAAAGTTGGTTATGACAAGCAATAAAAGGTTAACTGATGTTATACAACTTTTTCTGAAAATATATAACATCATTATATGTACTTACACTTTGTTAATACTAATATTATGCAGTCTCTATCCACCCATAACAGTCACTATGAACTGGGCCTCTATGTCAATGTTAACGTTCCCTATTGAAGAACAATTGGACATCATCCTAGATGATCGTTCATTAAACCAATTGGTCATACCCAAATATTGGCATTTTCTAAAAGGAAGATACTACATGCCTGGTAAAGTGACCCTAACGTTTGGCAATTATTCACATGTTATCGAGGTTGAGTACGATTTGGCAGGAAATCTTGTATCAAAATCCGGTTGGCGTGATTGGATTGGAGAGCTGCATGTGGTCCGTTGGAACATGATTTTTCTCCGTCCAGTTGGCCATAATTCCATCAAAGTTTGGATAACCAACAGCAACTGCGAGACCCCCGATCATCTTCTGCGGTATGAGCGCACGACGTCGGATATCATCTATGAGGAATCTGAATCTGAGGCCCCTGTCAGTTCAGATTCGTCTAAATACAGTGAGGAGCTTCGTGACACAGCTTCATCATCAAAAAAAAGTTACTGATGCATGCGGGACCATGTTGGTGTAGTATTTAGTTGTCTATCTATCTAGACTTGTCTGTATTAATAGTTTTTTTAATTATGTGCATGTTTAGGAGTACACCAACCCCTTTGTTTAGTTACTGTTTAGGGGTACACCCCTGTGTGTGGATGTAAAAAGATATTAATGAATGGAACTGAAAGTTGCTACATGAATGCTTATAACTGAAGTGTGTGTTCCCATGAATGTTCCCATTTGCAAGATTACACTACTATTTTCTCATATTGTATAGTCTATTTTAATATGACATCATACTTACTTATACCTTGCTTAATGATGAACTGTAATGCACACATGTGACATGCTTGGAATGTAAATGATGAACTTTTCCCTAAATTGCCAATCATGATTTTAAAGACATCAATAATCACCCTAACTTGAAGAACTAGGATTTTAGGTATAAGAATGACAACACATTATTTGTTGGCCTAGAAACCCATCCAAGATTTACTCATTAGGAGTAAATCTTGGATAGTCCCCGGTTTGGGACTGTTCTTGAACACCTAATCTCGCTTAGGATGTAAGTGTATAATGTGTATTGGGTTTTTAAGAAAATTTCGGCAGCATTTTCCCGCTGTTCTCCAAGTACATATGTACTTAGAGAACAAAAGGGGAAATGCTATCGAAATTTTCTTGAAAACCCAATACACATTATACACTTACTAGTGAGATTAGGTGTTCAAGAATGGATAGGTGGTACACATTTATTATATATAATAATGACATCACATGTATTTGTTAACCCTAGACCCTAATCTTGTCCTAATATATACTTGTTTTCTCTTTGATCATAGAATGGATAGATCATGGATGTCAATTCGCAATCGCTGCACCCCAGAGTTTATTTCTGGTCTTGACCAGTTCATTAGATTTGCCGAGGAACATAGGAAACAACCTAGAGATAGGTTCTACTGTCAATGTAGGCATTGCGGTAACAACTTGAAAGTCAACACTGGTGACGAAATCAAAACTCATGTCATGTGCAATGGGATTATACAAGTCTATACAGAATGGCACTGGCATGGAGAGATTTCAAACCCGAAACCAGTGGATGTCGATAGCAGTGCTTGTGTGGAAGAAGAAATTACCTACGATGACGTAGATGTGAATGAACCAGTTCCAGTAGACATCGTTGATGTGATGCTGGATATTTTTGGGGTAGAGCACACCGATCCACCTCCCATTTTTAGAAACATTGTGCATGATGTTGAGATGCCGTTATACACAGGTTGTACTAAGTTTACAAAGCTTAACGCTGTGTTGAGATTGTATAAGTTGAAAGCTAACAATAGATGGAGCGACAAAAGCTTCACGTCATTGCTGTCTTTGTTGAAAGAAATGCTTCCTGAAGGAAACGAGCTGCCAATCTCAACATACCAGGTAAAGAAATTGTTGTGCCTAATGGTAATGGATGCCAAGAATATACATGCATGCCCTAATGATTGTGTATTATTTCAAAAGGACTATGCGGATTTGAAAGATTGTCCAAAATGTGGTGCGTCACGGTATAAATTGACGACTTTGGGGGAGTCCAAAACTGGTTCTCCTGCCAAGGTGATGTGGTATCTACATATAATATCACGATTTCAACGCTTGTTTGCCAATCCGATAGATGCGAAGAACTTGAGGTGGCATGCAGATGTTAAGAAAAATAATGATGGGATCCTACGACATGCGTCTGATTCCCCACAGTGGAAGAAGATTGATGTATTGTACCCTGAATTTGGTGAAGAAGTCAGGAATCTAAGACTTGGGCTTTGTACAGACGGGATGAATCCATACAGGACATTGAGCAGCCAGCATAGCACTTCAAATGTCATATTACAGTTTCATTGAAGAGATATGGGAATTTGACTACATAGATTTCAGAATTCTGCTCTTCAAATGTAATTGGGTTGATAACACCAAAGGAGTTATAGTGGATGAATTGGGTTTCACTTTAGTGAACTTTGAAAAGATTGGCGAGAAGGCTGAACCATTCATATTGGCATCACAGGCGAAACAAGTATTTTATATCGATGATCCTGCAAATGATAAATGGTCGGTTGTTCTTCATGGTAAAAGACAGTTCATTGAAGATCCTATAGATGAAGAAGATTACTATGATAAATATGATGACTCCAGTCCATTCTCAGTTGGGTTGCCAACTCCACAAAATATTGAAGCTAATGATGACTTATATGTGCGCGAAGATCACAATGAAGGATTGTTAATTGATAAAAGATCACAATTTTAGAGGCATGCATGTTTATATTTTTTTATTGAAGCTAAATGTTTACTTTTTTAATATCAATATCATTTCTGATTTGATGTTTCATTATCTTCTAGTTAATATAAATGATAAACATTGTGGGAGGGTGCTAAAGAACTATAGGACCAATCTCACCCGAGATTACATACGCGATGCTGAGAATAGGTTCTTGATTAATTCCAATTCTAGACATTGATCAGTATTTCACTAACTCTACACTAATAATTTTTGTTTGTATTCTCTTTGAAAAATAAATATAGGAAGAAGGCTATGCAGGACGGACATGACATAGCTATGCAGGATATGCAGGGATTCACCAAAGGTTATATAGATATATAGGCAGCATGCCATGAAACAGCAAAAGAAGCCCCAATGAAGAGAAGCAGGATACATATACAATACATAAAGTACAACACACACAAGTGCTTCAGATTCATATAACAACATGACAGACTAACACATATATAGTGCATAACAACAACAACGTCGAATTTACATACAACACTAGCTTAGTACATATATAGTGGGACTAAGGTGATGATACCACCTGCTAAAACAGGTTACCGACTACATGTTACGACTGGGAGGTCGTGATTCAACAACCGTATGCATTAGCAGGAGGACAAACATATGGTAATCTGTTTGTCCTCTTGCTAATGCATACGGTTGCTAAATCACGACCTCCCAGTCGTAACATGTAATTGTCGGTAACCTATTTTACCAGGTGGGATCGTCACCTTATAAGTCCCACTATGTATGTACTAAGCTAGTGTTGTATGCAAATTCGACGCTGCTGTTGTTATGTACTATATATGTGTTAGTCTGTCATGTTGTATGGACATCGATTGTGTTGCTCAGGTATTATATAGTCTCATTAGATAATATGAAATATATCAATCTTATTTATATCTCATTAATTATATATATACATCATTCTCTTTACAGATGTTTAAAGCTGACCCCACTATAGGAACAGACTTACCAGATGTACATGCTCCCTATACGATGGGAGAATTAAATGAAGTAAGAGAAGAATGGGCAACAATCATACAAATAGTGGGGGCTTTAAAATATAATTGGGATCCTAATAGCGAATAATGACTAAACAATGATATTTTGTAAATGAATTTCTGATTTATAATATATGCGTGAATGTTTCTACATGTCTGGATGTTTCTACATGTATCTGAGTGAAAATGAATGAAAGTGTTGGTTGCTATATGAATGTTTCTACATGTGTGAATGTGAATGAATGGAACTACAGATTTCTAGCTACATGAATGTTTCTAAATGTGTGAAAATAAAATGGAACTGCAGGTTGCATTGCTAAATGCATGTGTGAATATTTTTGTTGTTAATTTTGCAGGTTTGTGGCCTGTTGTCGGCTGATATCAATGGATGTCATAAAACCTATAGTTCATAACTGAACGGAACATGTTTCTCATCCTTCGACCAGCCACAACAGGTCTGCAGACTGACAAAAAAAACAAAACAATAGGCGTCGGTTATTTGTATAAAACTGACGCCAAATAGTTACAGTGTCAGTTTCTAATAGAAACTAACGTTTATTTCCTTAACACCACAGACGTGGCAGCGGACCAGACACCATGGTTGTACTGGCCAGCACGGCCGTGGAAGCGGACCAGACACCACGGCCGTACTGTCCAGCACGGCCGTGTTGGGAGTTATATGGCGTCGGTTATTAGCTAATAACCGACGTCTATAGTGTCCAAGTTGGCACCCTCCTGTGGCGCGAAGATATATGTCGTCGGTTATTTGTAAAAAACCGACACTGATAGTGCCCAAGATGGCGCCCTATCGGTGGCGCGAAGGGTTTGGGCGTCGATTTCTTATCTAATAACGGACGCCTATAGGCCCATGATGGCGCGTTTTCGGTGGTGTGCGAAGAGTTTGGGCGTCGGTTTTGGAACCGACGCCTAATGGGTGAGCTTTTAGTGTCGCCCACATAGGTGTCGCTTAGAAACCGACACTAAAGGATTTAAATAACTGACACTAAAGGTAGGTTCTGTAGTAGTGTCCCATTCCTTTCCAGACGTCCGTATTAACTCATTAATTTTTGTGGGCCAACCAGTAGCCACGTCTCCCAAGCTAGAAAGAGTATCCTCCTTGCCTAGGTTCCATTTGTCCTCCCAAATATTAGTGTCTCTACCATCACCAATCCTCCATCTAAGGCCCTGTACAAAAAGAGCTTTAGCACCCCAAAGGTTGCGCCATGTGTAGCTTGGTGCAAGGCCAAGACGCACATCCATCAAGATGTGATTCGGGAAAAATTTAGCTTTTAAAACTTTGAAACCAACGCCTTTGGCTTTGTGAGAATTCCTCCATAGTTGTCTTGCAGGTAGTGTCTGGTTGAAAGTAGATAGATCATGAAAACCCATGCCACCCTCTTTCTTTGATTTGCACAAACTCGCCCAGCTCATCCATGAAATCTTCCGCTCCCCCACCTTAGCCCCCCACTAAAATCTTGCCACCATGGAGTTAAGGTCCTCAATCAAGCCCGCTGGAAGTTGGAAGACACTCATGACATAGGTTGGGATAGCATGTACTATCACCTTGATAAGAACATCCTTCCCTAGTTTAGACAACAACTTTTCTTTCCATCCTAAAAGTTTGTTTCCCACTCTCTTTCTGATATAAGAAAATGCAGTCTTTTTTTATCTCCCAATAGTTGTAGGTAGGCCCAAGTAGGCTGCCTACCTGTCCACCTCTATAACACCCAGAAGACCCTTAATCTCATCCCTCTTGCATCATATCACCTTCTTCCTAAAGACAATTTTGGACTTGGATAGATTGACATTTTGACCCGATGCTTGCTCGTATTGGCTGATAATTTCAGCTATCTTCAAGCATTCATTCCTAGTCCCTCTAGCAAAAAGAATACTATCATCTGTGAAGAAAATATGTGAGATCCAGGCCCCCCCCATCTAATACGTATGCCATGGATGGCATTCACACTAACCGCGAGGTTAAGTAAGGTAGAGAATGTGTCAACACATAGAATAAATAAATAAGGAGAGATAGGGTCACCTTGGTGAAGTCCACGGGACGGCTGGAAGGTGTTAGATCTTTCCCCGTTGGCTGTAAATGAGTGAGAGACCGAGGAAACATAATCCATAACTCTATCAATCCACATGCAACCAAACCCAAATTTTTCCATCACCTTCTTTAAGAAGCCCCATTCAATCCTGTCATAAGATTTCATCATATCAAGCTTCAAAGCAATCTGCCCTCGCATACCACCCTTCCCACCTTTCATAGCATGGAAGCACTCATATGCAATCAAAGCATTATCTATGATCATTCTGCCTGATATGAATGCGCTCTGGTTTGCTGAAATAATGTTACCATAAGAGGTTTCAATCAATCTGATACTCTAATCAATCGGTCCAACACCTTGAACACTATGATACTAAGCTATCAATTGATTGAGTGTTTAATTGAACTCTAAACTCCTTTAGTAATCAATCTAAACATTGTTTGTGGATAAACTCCTCTTCTAGGTTAAATCCTATGTGTGTGACCCTACATGCCCATTTCACATTGGCAGTGAAGGTCCATAACACTTATGACTTCACAAACAAAGAGCGGTGCCTAGTCGCACATCACTGCTACCCAACTGAAAAGGAAAGTTGGAGAACAACTTTCAATCCTACAATCCATAAATGGTGTAATAGTGAATGTATAATTCCTTTGTCACTGATATCCCGAATGAAATCAAGGCATGGAACAATCATCCTTTCAACATTCATTCACTTTCTTAATCTCAGAGTAGATTGGAGGAGATATGTATGACATCAATATCACATACTGATTCACACATGCGTGCGCATGCCTATCTCAATCCTACTCATCAAGTGGCGATGTATATCAAACTCCCTTAGGAGGGAAAAATCCCATATCTATCAGTCACCCCTCAAAAGCCTCATGTGTCAAAGCCACCCAATCATCACCTTTATAACAACCCATGTTTCAGGACTGCGTTTGATAATGTCAAAGTGTACCCAACGACATGTGTTGAGTGTAGTTATTTCAGGTCAAATAATCACACTCGCCACCATCACTGTGAGAACTGACTGTGACTACCATGTCATAGTTCCATGTGCAAACTCACGGTGGGTGTGTCTGGTACACTTGTTCTCTAACAAGTACCTATTTGTTTGGTTTGATATCTCCATATCATGACTAATGAGATTTTGTCATCAAATAACACCACAATCTATTCTTGTGTATCATTGTTGTCTATCTACCTTCCATAATGGCATCCGACTAGGGACATAATAAGAATGTACAAACTCTTAGCATCTGTATGATCTCATCGTTCAGGTCCTCAACCTGAAAGCATACGTCATTGAGTACTGTAATTCTCTAGACATTCAATTTGTTCTATCATTATCTCATATGACTGAACCAAAAAGAATTGGAAGCTTGCCTTTGATGTTTATCAAATCAATCTTAATGTATCCCACCAATCATACCATGATTGTCTCTCAGGGCATACATACCAATAGACTCCCACTTGCACTGTGAGCCAATCACTCTAGATTCATATTCTCAGTGATCTTCAAACATGTCCTACATGTTACTATGCTCTAGTGCTTACGCAGTGAGTTATGGAAACACCTTGCCAAAGTCTGTATTAACTGCATGTCTATCATCTCTTCATTGTATGTCACAAGTATGAGATGGAGTTGTCGTAATATGCGATCTAGTATTCCTCTACTAACCTTTAGCCACATTGCATGACCAAGCACTCCTAACTTGTCATCAATGACCGGAATAACTATAAGTTCATCTCATGAACTTCCATATCCATATAGTATCCACTATTGTTCTCTAACACACATATACTCAGCTTTTACTTTTAAATAGCTTTATTGGAACGTTTCCATTTATCAACACACATTCACTTTTATGTATCCCATACATATTTTATGATTAATTTTCTATCCTTTTGGAAGTTCACATTAGTGTAACTCTTTACAGTGAAACCTTCCTTATTTCCATAGAACTAGTACTTCTCAAGTACTTATCAAGTTCTCATAGTATTCTAGTAACCCTTACTAGAACCAGACAGATATCCACTCATCATGTCCCACATACGAGTTATCAGGATGAGCATATCATATTTTCATGTCCTACATACAAGATGATAAATGTATTTTGTTCTTGCTATGTCCATACATGCAAGATGATGGGATGATTACATACATGATAGATCCATATATATTCTTAGTGTTTCCATTCTTCATAAGAATTGGACACTTGGCCTTGCGATACTAACTCCATGTAACATGGACAAGTTTTCTACCACTGAATTTGTGCACACTGAACCCTTCAGTATAGATTTCTAATGTATGCTTTCTCTTTTTAGGTCAAGAGGTTTTCGAGAACTATCTCTATAGATCTCTATTCCTATCACATAGGAAACGTCTCTATCTTTCTTAAAGATAATTTCCACAAAGCATTCCATTCTTAGAACATCTCATTCCTCATCAACATGTGGAAGGCAAATACGCTCCCACTAAATCATAGATCCCTTCTTTATCTTTGTCATATCAGTCAAACCTTTGACTATATTATCAAAGTAACGATCCCAGTTCTGAGTTGCTTGTTCTCAATCAATCACATTGATTATTCCATTGTAACTTATAGACTTCATTTGTGTTAATGGATTCATAATCCTTATAGGTTGTGTCACGTATACATCCTTGTCTTATTCCTCACAGGAATGTGGTTTTAGTATCTGTGTGCCAAATCTTTAGTCATTAAGTTGCAATCAACAAGCATCATCCTTCTCAAAATGTTATCCATGTGTCTTAACGCTTAAGACTCATTCACACTTTTGGATTTCATCCCAATGGGTGCTACCATTAAAGTCATGCCTTATGGTTCACATGGAAGTCATTTAGGATGTAATGGTCATAAACCATAACTCAAAATCCAGTTCCTCATATTCATATAGATAGTTGACTCATCACGACCAACTCATCACATAGATAATTCAGGTGCATCTGTCAATGATATAGGAACTCACAAAACTTTGTGATTCTTAATGTCCTTTATTAGTGTAGGGTATTCTTTATTTAAGAAGAACTTAGTTATTTGATAATCATCCTCTAACTCCTTAGAGTATGACTCCTTTTGATTTAGACATCACCATGCCTTAATCACGAGCTCACTATGATACACTATCATAATCACTCACAAGGTTCTCAAACATTTGGTCCAAGTATTTCATTCTTTGATCTCATCAAGAATTAACACTTTACCAAATTCATACTTCATCTATGATATTCTTGAACACTTCAAGATATTCATATTGGTATTTCTCTAAACACCATTTGAAGTATTAGCATTTGCTCCAATAGGTATGTAAATACATCACATGTATTATACCTAATAGGATAATCATTCTCCCACTACCACTAGTGAAGATTGATTAATCATGTCTAAGAGATTCATGTCTCTTACTGGTTCACTAACCAAAAGAGTCTAGATTTGTCCATCATATGGATACTAGAGATGAATTTCTCATGATAATGCTAATTTGTTGTTTGAGTTATCAATAACTTTTAGATATCATTTTATCTTATGCATACCAAGTACCACAAGATAAACAAGGCATTTCCACAAAGATCATATCTTTGAAATTGAAACATCAACTTTATTGATAGCTATCCTTGTCACAACAAGATGCAACAATAAAGTGTTTCTATTTATTGGCAAATATGAAATAGCAGTTCTCAACTCTATTTTCTTCCCTTTAGGCTAAAATAAACTGAAAGGTACTCCTATCTATGGCAACAACACTTACTCCAATGATGAGTACTCCTTTCTTGGTCCTTTCGTAAAGGCCATCACTTCTTTGTAAATCTTACATATCATATATGTCAGATCTTCATATTGGTATCATATACCTCATAAGCAGTTCATTTCATGATACCTTAGGTGGAGATATCCATCCCCTCCTTCTTTTGTTCTTCCAGATATAGAGGGCATTTCCCTCGTTTATCCTCCCATGTGCCTTGAGGCTGAAGACGACTTGGGCTACTGGCTAGCATCAAAACCCTTCTTAGCTTTGCCCTTGCCCTTTCCCTTGGACCTGCCTTTCTTTCTGTTGATCAACATCACATACTTAGGCTTGTCCTTCTTCATCTGTGCCTCGAGGCTAAAGACGGCTTGGATTGATGGCTAGCATCAGAATGCTTCTTTGCTTTTCCCTTGTCCTTGCCTTTAAGACTTACCCTTCATTGATCACATCAAAGATTAGGGTTTGTCTTTCTTTATAATTTCCTCTATTGTCCTCAACATGTCCAACAACTTTGTCAACGCTTGTCAAAGTTGTTCATGTCATAGTTCATCATGAACTGTATGATTCTCGCAACATTTGCAGTATCACATACCTAATCACATTGAGTGTCTGAATACCTTACTGGATCTCCTTCTGTCATGACATACTAGGACAATGTCTTGGAGACATCATATGTCTCATGTTGTCTCTGCAACTCATAGTTCAGAGAACACAACATTAAGCACTCCACATCAATGTCATCCTCGATATTCTTCCATAAGCATACTTTTAGCCATTAGTGTGGTGGGATTGAGTTCATTTGGTTCTGGTATAGCTAGGACTCAGAGCTTTTGCTCTTTGATTGAGAACGTTTCTCAACGTCCTAACCAGTTGTGGAATTATTCCCATTTAATTTTTTGGTCTCAAGAACCGATCACAAATAAAGTTATTATTGTTGATTAGCCATTTATTGTACAAAAGGAAATATATTCAATTTAGTCCAAAAACTCCTTTTTGACTTGATTGATTTGAAACAGTTTTACGATATAATTAGGACTTTAATTAATTATCTCTCCCACTATTTTTGTTCAAATTGATAGCCCTCACCATCAATTTGGAAGATTACAACATACAATCTTCTAGTGGGTCAAGATCATGAAATCCTCTGAGTCATGGACCAGCTAGGGCTGTCACCCACAACTTAGATCTTCCAGGTAGGCAACTTTTGCCAATTGCATCATATGAAACTCTTGAAAGATGTCATGTGCAACTCCTTGCCATGATCACCTCCATGCCTCAAGGTGCTATATTCTATCTAGGTCACCTTGTTAGGTCTGACCCAAAGCCAACACAATGAATATGCACCCTGCTAGGGTAGACCCACATATACATCCTTCATGCTTCCACGAGATAGACGGTGCACCACGCTAGGGCGTGCCCACACTTGGCCGATCAAGCTTTTCACATGTGTCATATTTGGAAGGCATCTAAAACTTTAATATTTAATGAGGGATTTGGTTTTTATAGGTACATATACATATCCAATCACCACAATACATAGTACGTATCATATACATGCGATATCCCACAGAAAACATGTGAAATGATAAAAGCGATGATTATGGCCATCCTAATGTGATTCCTCAAGCCAAGAGGAATCACGGTCATCTAGGTCCACATCACATGCAACCTGTACAAGATGAACTCTGTGCTTTTCCATTATGGGTTTGATCAACTCATATCTGTGATTGATCGGCTCGCCATCTGGTCGGTCGGTTGGGTGCCACGAGCCGATCGACTGGTGCCTCCAGCCGATCGGTTCACTGGTCATTGTACATCTCCTCAGGTCACCACCCGCTCGTCTCGTTCCTCAAACTGGTCGTCTAGAACGCGAACCGATCAGTTCACGCCTTGAACCGATCGTCTCAGTTGTCGTCAGCTTGTCCGTCGTTCTTTGACATAACAGGAAATAAAAGTTCCATCCTATTTTACATTTGAATAGGGAAACCCCGAGTTACATTCGAGGGGATCAAAGGTAGGAAAGAAATCTCGAGTTATCTTGAGTTACATCAGGAATAAGAGATAGAGAATCAGTGCGTAGACTGAGATCCAAGCAACCACATTCAACCAAGCATACATACATAGGGTTTATTGGCCATAACCACGCTATACATCCACCACAAAATTCATTTAAGGGCGATGCATATCGAGTGCATTCATATTACAAATCATATATGTATATTGGGATTTGTGAATTTAGGATTGGACATGCATAAAGACAAATTTATTCGCATCGTATGCAATAAATAACGGCGACAAACCAAAATAGATCATCTCGATAATCCTAAAGTATAGAGCAGTTGACGTGGCTCTGATACCACTGTTGGGTTTTAGGGGAGACACAGAAGGCAACGAAAACAAAAATTTTCCCCGAACCCATTATAAAGGAATCGTGTCAACGTCTATACAATAGGAAGGATGGTTTGTAGAGGCATACCTTATCTCGAGGCTTGCTCGGCGACATTACCTCACGACTTGCACAGTCTTCACCTCTGGTCTTGGACGGTGTCTGTGCAGCTCATGGTCTCAGCGGGACTGTCGAGATTGACAGTTGTCCTCCGAGCGGCAGAAGTCTCCCGCCTCTATAGTAGTCCACACGGACCACCTGGAACTCTGATCGCCTTGTCGCACAAGGCACCGGAATGAGTCGTACCCTCTTGTCGACGTACTAGTCACCGACACACTCTCCTGTCACCAGTTGCCTTTCTGCAGTTGTCTTTCCCTTGATGTGCCTCCCTTGTCAGGTAGCACTTGCTTGGGCTCTCTCGGTTACCACAACCAGAGAGAACGACAACTTTGCAGAGCAACTGATGTTCTAAGTTGTGCTTGAGAAGCCCCCAATAACCCTCTATATATAGGAGGGTCATGGGATAGGTTTCTCTGCCCCGGGCAATGTGGGACTAAAGTAGGAGTAGAATGGTATGGTATTTCCACAAAACAACCAACTACGCCAGCTGAACCAATCATTTCAAGCATGAACTGATCGGTTGGGGACCTGAGATGATCGGTTCACACTTGAACCGATCGGTTGGGACACCTGAGCCGGTCGGTTCACTTCTGAACCGGTCGGTTCACTGCCTTGGTCAATTCTCGATTGACTTTTCCTCTTTCATTTCAAATTGATACAAATACCAATCCTTGTTCCAATCAAATTGGACAAGTGAAACGAAGAGAAATCTCTCACCAACGTGACTTTCCCAATTTGCTCGGTTGGATTAGTTGAGCCGATTGGTTCAACCCTTGAACCGGTCGGTTCAGCCTGTCCTGAGCCGGTCGACTCACACCTGAGCTGATCGATTCACCAAGCTGAGACGACCGATTCATCATATGAGCCAATCGGTTGGGAGTGTAGATTGTGCAAAATCAGTCAATTGTAGTTTCAATCAATCTGATACTCTAATCAATCGGTCCAACACCTTGGACACTATGATAGTAAGCTATCAATTAATTGAGTGTTTAACTGAACTACTAAACTCCTTTAGTAATCAATCTAAACATCGTTTGTGGATAAACTTCTCTTCTAGGTTAAATCATATGTGTGTGACCATGCATGCCCATTTTACGTTGGCAGTGAAGGTCCATAACACTTATGACTTCACAAGCAAAGAGCGGTGCCTAGTCGCACATCAATGCTACCTAAGTGAAAAGGAAAGTTGTAGAACAACTTTTAATCCTACAATCTGTAAATGGTGTTACAGTGAATGTATAATTCCTTTGTCATTGATATCCCGAATGAAATCAAGGCATGGAACAATCATCCTTTCAATATTCATTCACTTTCTTGATCTCAGAGTAGATTGGAGGAGATATGTATGACATCAATATCACATATCGATTCACACATGCATGTGCACACCTATCTCAATCTTACGCATCAAGTGGCCATGGATATCAAACTCCCTTAAGAGGGACAACTCCCATATCTATCACTCACCCCTCCAAAGCCCCATGTGTCAAAGCCACCCAATCATCACCTTTATAACAACCCATGTTTCAAGACTGTGTTTGTTGATGTCAAAGTGTACCCAACGACATGTGTTGAGTGTAGTGATTTTAGGTCAAAGAATCACACTCACCACCATCACTGTGAGAATTGACTGTGACTACCATGTCATGGTTCCATATGTCAAACTCACGGTGGGTTTGTCTGGTACACTTGTTCTCTAACAAGTACCTATGTGTTTGGTTTGATATCTCCATACCATGACAAATGCGATTCCGTCATCAACCAACACCACAATCTAGTCTTGTGTGTCATTGTTTTCTATCTACCTTCCACATTGACATCCGACAAGGGACATAATAATAATGTACAATCTCTTAGCATATGTATGATCTCATCGTTTAGGTCCTCAACCTGAAAGCATACATAATTGAGTACTGTCATTCTCTAGACATTCAATCTGTTCCATCATTATGTCATATGACTGAACTAGAAAGAATCAGAAGCTTGCCTTTGATGTTTATCAAATCAATCTTAATGTATCCCACCAATCATCCCATGATTGGCTCTCAGGGCATACATACAAACACAAAATCGACACACGAAACTAATTTAAAATACATAATTTTTGCGGTGTTTATAACATGACCTATAAATTCCCAAATGTTCTCAAATTTTGCGTATGAGCTATTCATAAGATGTTTAAGAAGACCAACGGATTAGATTTTTGAAGAAAAAAAATTGCATCTTGAAAACTACTTGAGTGTATTTTGCTCCGAATACACTCGAGTGTATTCTAGCCTGACTCTCTCTCTGTCTATTTCTCTCTCCCTCCCTCTCTCTCTCTCTCTCTCTCTCTCTCTCTCTCTATATATATATATATATATATATATATATATATATATATATATATATATATATATATATATATATATATATATATATATATATATGGATTATCTTTAATACCCGCGCAGGTAGCTACCCGCACATCCTTCCCATCACTTTTTTTAAAAAAAAATCACAATTGTAGAGGAGTATTTTATCTAGCTCTCCAAAAAAATTGATCAAAAAATAATATCATTTGCCCCACCAAAATAAAAAAAACCGTCCATATATTTACTGACTATATATTTTCTGCGAAGTTACTTTTTTAGTCACATAGTTACTTTTTATATCAACACAATTACTCTTTTGATTAGAAGAATTACTCTTGTGTACCATATAGTTACTCTTTTCGATGTTTGAGTGGCCAGTGGGTAGTGAAATTCTGGCTACCCACGCGGGTAATGAATGAACATCCATATATATATATATACATATATATATACATATATATACATATATATATAAATATATATCTATATATATACATATATATATACACACATATATATATATACTACTATAAAAAGAGTGAATAACTTTTCACAATTACAAAACCACCACTAGCCAATCAGATTCCAGCTATTTGAAAATACTAGACTCTCCTTGTTTCTCTCTCTTCTCTCCTTTTTTATAGGATTTTATTAGTTTGTTTTGCTATTGTATTTCACCGTTCCTTCAAAAGGTGACTCACCATCCACTCCCTCCTCCACGAATCTATCACAACAACTTTGAAACTCCTTTTCCCACATATCCCCACGATTACCATATCTCAATAAGTAGGGAGCCGATAAAAACAACCATTCCCATAACTGACGCCCACCATGCCATGCGACTATTTTTCTTCTCTCAAACCGCCTTCTCCTTCCTGAAATTGAAGTTACGGGCAATCGGCCCATGTTTTCTTTATCAGAAGTTGAACGTGGGTGAGAAGCATTCAGTTATGCATTCAATCCGCCTCCAGGCATTCCATTCCATCTCATGCACCGACTGCGACCACCCACCATGTTCTCGACCTCCTAGCCGCGCTAGAACGGGCGGTAAACATCCAACGCAACCATCGGACGTCCACAAAAGATCATTCTTCCATTAACATTGTGTTCATCCCCCACAACCCCACGGATGCCAAGGGAAGAGGAGCGGGTGATGGGCTCGAAGAGGTCATCTCTGACACGTCTAGGACAAGCAACTTCGAGCTCTACTATGAATCTGCGATGATCGGGTCCGTTTCAGGCTGCTCCCCTCCTCCTGGACGTGTCCAACATTATGATGAAAATAGATTTTTGTTGGCTCCTGTAGCAGCCAGCTGAGATTAAGATTAATTGCACATAGAGATGCGAGCACCCTCTAGCTCTCAAGACCACAGTAAAGTCCATGCCCATAGTTGAGATCACTGCACTAGCAAGCAAGGAGGCGTTCGAACAAGGCACAGAGGCTAGAGAATATTCATTGTAAGCACCTATACCCAGAGGACTGAGTTTCATGACTCTTTTCGCGGAACTCCTGCTATGTGTGCCGTTAGAAGTCAGGACTACATCAGAATGAATCTTGAGCAGTACGTCCTACCACCAGCAACACCTGTGATCACCATCAATCTGGGGCTCCTGCAGTGGCAGATTCGCGACTCATGGTCGTCTAGAGGGAACAGGGGTACACGCAAGAATGGGGGTGAGACCCAAAGAGCTTTGGGTTTCTTCTCCTTCTTCGACCACATGAGGACCACCTCTTCATCTTTATCCCCCTCCGTTGTGCCATGCCCTTCTACATCTCCCTCCATTAAAAATGTCTCGCAATGAAGATGTCATCTTTTTCAGTCTTCTTGAACCCAGATAAGTAGATCTTCACTGTTCGAGCGGAGGAGCATTAGGAACATAGTCAATAGGTGGGCATGGGAGAAAGCCAAGGTAGTGGGATCTCAGGATGTTGATTATTTAGTAGTCTTGATCTAAAATAAGACAGAGGAAACAATTGTAATTGTGTGATTCATGTACCTCCTATTCTAATTTTATTTCTTCTTCCTTGCATTCTAAATTCCAGGAACACCCCCTTCATTCTCATTCTATTTCTACCACCACCTCCCCTTTTCTTTGACAATAATGCAATCACCATGCTTCCAATATTGAACCTTCCTCTTTTCATCTGCAACTACAACACTACTATTGAGTTCTCGCTTGCTAGAGTGGATTATTAGACACAATGGTCAAAGGTGGTTTCAACTACTACCGTAGAGTTGCATCTCTGATAATGTTCTTTCATTTCTATGAGTCCTTGCTGAAGTTGGACTGCACTGCCCTGCCGAAAGCTCTCCGGGTGTCTCAAACCCCATAACACCTCAAGGACCATATACATTTGCATATACAAGCCCCCACTCCAAAGATGTATTGTACATTCACATATACTCTGAAGTTGTACTGTACATTCGCATATGCACCCAGTCGATTCACTTTGAGGAAACAACAACGATGGAGTGACATCAAGCCCAACTGGTTGGTCATGGAGGGTGATCACTATAGGGAGATTCCCGCATTCCCCGGAGAATCTACACATTAACTTGTTGTTGAAACCATGATTCTATGTATGTACACTATCAAGAAATAATATATACTACTATAAATAATATATACTACTATAAAAAGAGGGAGTTTTTACAAATTATCACAAACATATTATACCCCGTCAGCCATCACAACACAATATTTTAAAATGTTGTTGTCTTTTTAATTCACCCTCTTCTCACAACTTTTCTCATATTTTTTCTATTCTTTCAACTGCTCAACACATTTCTTTCCCTTCAAACAAACTCCTCAATAGGCTCAATCGTTTCCCCACTACTACTATCTTTCTCCAATTTAACCAAACATCCATAATTATCCTTAATTATCTTTCCAAAATCATTATCTCTTTCTTTTCTAGATTAACTCTTCTACCGTCATGGGAACACTTTCATGATAACAGTCCTTCTCTTTCTTTCCTTCATTCTCTCCCTCTTCATATTCTTCCACGTTTTCTTTCTTTTAATCCACTACCTCATATATGTTTTGCATTATATCCAATACTTTGTAAACTGTTTCAGTTTCAAATTGCCTTTTTTTATGAAGACATTCTTTACAAATTATCACATAGGTACAATCAAAACATTCAATCATCATTAATTAGATCTTTCCATGAAGTGATATCTCCAATTAGAACTCATAACGATTCCCACCAATTGTTTTTACGTAATTGTTGTGGCCCACTTATCTTAACAATGGCCTTATTATTCGACCAGCCAAAACATCACTAGAAATGAAGCGGTTAGTAATCACATTTTAAGATAATATTGAATGTCTTTTTCATCAAATAAATCACCCTCTCTCTGCTATGATTTCCCATATGCACCCAGTCAACTTCCCCACTATGCGATGTATTGTTTGGGGACTAAACCCCACTAATCACTCTCATTAGCTGCACATTCGTCTTTCGTGGTGGAACATAATCAACAAGCGTTGTTCTTGCTCTTTCTTTTCTTGTGTCTTCTTCATTCTCAACCCTATGGAAACAAACATGACACACTCAACCAAAGTTGCTAAGCAGTGAGATCAAGTGAATGATCATGATCCAAGTAACATTCTAAAATGATCATCAATTTGTGGTGCACTCTATGGCGCAACTTTGTTGGAAATTCTTGGAGTTAAAGAATATGTAGGTTTAATTGTTATGGTTTATGAACCTCAATTTTTAATCAAATCAGATTTTGTTGGTTCTTAGCAAGTTGTCACATACTAATTATTGTTTGTAATAGTTATCTTCTTTTGCAACTTATTCTAAACGAAATGGTGTCAAGGAGAAGAGAACGTGGAGAATGTATTGATGAGAATATGGAAAGTCAATATATTATCTCTCCCCTCTTCACATTTTTAAGTGGTTGTACATTTCTTTATTTGTGATTTTTTTGTGTTAAAAATATGGATTGCATCTATCAGCGGGAAAGAATAACAAACAACCATTGTCATTCATGGATTTCACTTCTGTAATCAAATTTAAGAAAATTTCAGTGAGAATCGCTCACTCGCGTGGGTAAGACATAATAACTCTATCACATGTATATTATCGAAACATAATCATTTTCATGTAAAATAAATTTATATAATTTTCTATTTTCATATTAGAATGTCTACTTATAATCACGATTATAAATTTTATGTTCTTATGTTTACCAAATACATATGGAATACAGTGGCACGTGCATGTGCACGTGTGCATTAACTATATATATATATATATATATATATATATATATACATACATATATATATACATATATATACATATATATATATAGGTATATATATAAATACATATATATACATATATATAAACATATATATATGTATACATATATATACATATATATATGTATATATATACATATATATATATACATAAATATACATATATACATATATACATATATATATGTATATATATGTGTATATATATGTATATACATATAATATATATGTATATATATGTATATGTATATGTGTATATATATGTATATGTATATATATATATATATATATATATATGTGTGTGTGTGTGTGTGTGTGTGTATGTGGGTGCAAGTCAGTGTGGTGTGTCAAGAAATGAATATTTCATATTTTTCTATAGTTATTTCTAGATTTTCCTAACCAGAAAAAGTATGCTTTAAATTGATACATTACACTCATAGGTCGTTGGTTTACCTCTTTGCATCCATTATCAATATTTTATACATATTCTCAAATGCTTCTGCCTTTGTATTTCTCTATAGTGTAACTTCCACTTCATCCAAAAAATACATGAAGATCTTATTGCATATATCTCAACTATGTATATTGGATATATGGGTGACGTTTGAAGTTGAACTATATATCTTGGTGTAAGGTATCATTGGAGTAGAAAAGTTTGATACTTGTTCTATATGATGGTTTAAATTCTATATCACTATTAATCAACATAACAATTTATACACTTTGAAAAAGATATCATAATGTATTCCTATATGCATCTTGTAGATGTTTTGATAGAAAAAATCCTTACCAATATTTTCATTCTATCTCAATTTTCATATATCTATATTACAAAATTTTGTACACAAAAATTGTTAAGTTATTTTTTTTGCATGACCAACAAAGCAGAAATAGCAAGCGACCTCATAATTTTGTTTACTTCATCCCCAAATCGAGGGGTGGTTAAAAATATAATGATTTGTATTAGGACATAAAACACACCACACAAAAATAATGTGAATGCATTTGATTAAACTTGTTATTCATCCTTCATTTTTCAATATTAAATAATAACTTATCTATTACATTAAATATAGTTTTATATATAATATTCATATAATATAGTTTTTTAAATTAAAGAAAAGTAAAAATTTTGAATAGAAATGTTCACTTAACATCTCTGTCACTCCCCAAAACCCAAGTAAATTATTGATGGATAACTAACTAAGTAAACTACAACTAACTCTTAGTCTTCTCTCATGCTTGACTGGTGAGTCTCTTTGGAACTAAAATAATAAAAAATAATAAAACCTAACCTTGATGTGACTATTAAATACTTAAATTATCTATATAAATAGTGTCATTAAGATCACCTTAGACGTATCACCCTTGTGAAAGTACTTTACACGAATGATTGAGGGCAATTTCAATTGTGTTTATTTTTTACCATTCTATGGAGGGTTGATTGGGTTACAAATCAATCAAACATTGGTAAGGTGCATTTTCATTGCAGCATGTATTGAACATGTCAAATTATTGATTGGTAACTGAGTTGGCCAATTGATAGCTAGAATGTAGACTTATATTTCATCTCAAGTGGTTGAAAAAGGATCAATCGATTGAATGAGGCCGACATTGTTGATGTTTCCTTATGACAATAAATGATTTACTAGTTGGGTTGTCAATCAATTGATGTGTTTTACTTCCCCTCAACTCTTATAATATCACTCACCAACTGATTCATTATAATCCAATAGATCCATTGGAGTATTGTTCATCTTGTTCTAATGTTCTTTATGGAAATATGGTACATTGAAGGGCTCAATATAATTCAACATATGAAACCATAGTCACATACTATTAGGAACCCTATAAATTGTTCTTGATGTCTAACTCTTGGACAAAAGAAATTTTTTGGTTAATAAACTATTTTGACCATTGTTTGCTAAATATAGATAAAATATATGCTCAAAATCATGAAGACCGAATATTAACATAATAAAGATACAAAAAACATATTCAATATTAATATTGGGAACTAAATGTTGCAAAATTGTGAATTTAGTTCATAACAAACTTATCCATATTAGCTTTTTTCTTGTCCTTGATTTTTTTTGGATTAGTCGGGAGAATTTATTCATGTCTCCCTCCTCTAGCAATCTATTTCAAAAACTTTGTCAAGAATATTGAAGACATATTGAAGTAGCCACCATTATGAAAACATTTTCTCAAAATGGAAACATCACTTATGGTTATGAAATTATAGCATGGTGTTGCACATATTATCCCATATATTAGCAAAATATTCTCAATATCAAAATGAAATAAATTTGAATTAATGAAACTTCAATCACAAACTCTCATATAACTATAATTTAATTATTACACAATAATTTACACTATAGCATCACTCATGTATACGATAAATGCAATATATACATAGGTAGTTAATATATCATATTAACATAATATCCATATGAAATAAGGATCTATTTACATACTATTGAAAATCAAATCAACAAAACAAGATTTTTTCATTGCTCATGAATTCCTCAGACTAGGAATCTACTAGAGAGCATTGGGTTTGTATAATCCAACCAAGTTTTATTGGATTAATGAGAGTGCCTTCTATGCAAATCAATCTAAATCTCACAAATTTGTAGGTAACGAGGTTCTTTCTTAGGTGTATCTTGGTTGAACAATATGCATTACATTCTTGGGTGGTGAACTTTATGGTTAAGCCATTAATATGCCTAACTTAACTTTTAATTTCATTAATCTAAATGGAAATAAATGACCATCTTCTCAAATATTCCTTTATCAACATTATTGAATTTATATTGTTCAATTAAATAATCACACTTGCAACACCATTCCTACAATTTATATATATGGTTTAGTCAACCCTAGTTACTTTGGCTTCTAGCATTGAGTTTATTGTAAGTTGTATTTGATCACATTTCATCCAATTCCCTTCACTATTTTTTCAACCATGTCCATTTTTTCCTATTATATTTCATAGTGACATCAAAATTCTTTTTGACATAACCATTTGGGGCTCATACCAACAAGTAGAAACTTACTAAAGAGGGTTTGTCAATCATATCTCCCATTCACTTCATATACCTCATGGGTAATGAATTGAATTGATGGGGTTTTGACCTGTGCATCCTTCAAAGATGAAGAAATTCATGTGTTTTTGAATAGTAAAACAAGTGACCATGTACCCATAGACTATTGTTTCATCCATCTTGAAGTTGTTGTAAAACCATTTCTATAGGTTATCTTTAATCACGATTTAGATCTAACACTTCGAAAAATCTTCCTTGGTGTAAAGATGATTCTAATAGTTCATGTATAGTTTATTTAGTAGCATCCTCACATCAGGAACCTCACTCATTCATTGTCAACTTCCTCGCAAAGTATGATATCATGCCTTCTTTCTCACAACATCAAAGCACCTGAAGTGGATGGTAAGCTTTCCCATGAAATCTATATTTTGATTCATATAAGGATTTTAACTAGATGGTAATTTTGTGAAAATTGAAAATCTTTGATTAGAAAACCCATATGTCATAGCCTACTCCAATATGTTTTGTACTTCAGTGATGTACAATTACAAGTTTGATGAAAGCTTGTATTTTTTTTATAAAGATTCAAATTTGAAATTAGCCATTGTTATTTTTTTAAATGATTTAGTAGATAGTTATAATCGAATTAGATATTTGTTTGATACCCTATTTATTTGATGACTTGAAAAATAGTGCACAATTATGTCTTTTTTATTTTTGTAACCGACATGAATTTTACTTAGCATGCATTTATTTAGTAGATAGTGTGTAACCTCTTTCCGACGGCTGCCGCTGGGGGGAGGGTACGCCACCTCTTTGCGTCCCTCCCCTGGCCTCCAACAGCCTTGGGTGTTGCTTACAGTTGAAGGTTGCGGTGGATTTCTGGAGTAAGGCTGCTGGTCGTTCTTTGCTGGCATCTCCTCAGTGGATCTGGGTTGAAGGGGCGATGCAAGGCATTACGAGGTGGTCAGATATGGGAAGAGGTTCGACAATCTCGACCTTGTCGACTCCACTCTGTTCAAGTGTGATGGATGGAGAGAAGCCGCTCTTGACCTGGGGGCTCTGCGTTGTTGCCTCATCACGCTGAGGAAGACAGGGGCGTCTTCTCCTTTCTTCACTAGCACCTCTTCATCCCATCCCCGAGTGAACCTAGTTTTTTCCAAGGGTGACGATAAGCCACGAGTCTGACTGGTCTCTTCCTGGTGAATACGGCGATGCTGGCTTCCTCGTTGGGTGACGAGTCCTTCTGACCTGCTCGGCAGAGTGACCACTCCATCACAGACACCGTCTAGATGCTTGGAGATTCTCTCGGGTGGCTCGCCTCAGGCTGGGACTCGACTCCAACTCCGCCCTGACGACGCCTCCCTTCTCCAAGTGTTGTGCTCGAGTCTTGTCCCCTTCTCTGGGGTTTCGACCGCATCACAATAGAGGTGCAGCATCGTCCAAGCAGTTGCCTGCTGTCTCCTCTACTACTGTGTGAAGGAACACTCTCAAAGTGTTTGATGAAATGCCACTGTGCAAATAGGGGCATTGCGTGATGGATCATTCGCAAGGTGCTTAGTGAAATGCCTCTATGTAAACAGGGGCATTTGGGTTCTGGCCAGGGTCCTCACCTAGAGTCGGCCTCATCTCATCTAGGAATAGATTGGTTGAGCTCTATTCTCATCCAGCTCGGCTCTACTATTCAGTGAGCTTCTCCTTGATGTAGATGTGTGATCGGGTTGTGCCTCTTAATCTGCTTGTCTCTTGTTTGGTGAAGAGGATTAGGAAATCTATCTTTCCCTCATACTTTATGAGATGTTCACAACACCAGTGATGGGGAAGGTGGTCATTTTCTTGTTAAGGACATCAATCGTTGGACAACTCATGGATGGGCACCTCCTGCTTTGCCTTCTACAGCTTGGATGCTTTTGGTTTGGTGAAGGAACCTTTTTTCATCTCGTCTAGATAATATTTCCCTTCCTTTTATAATTGGTCAACTTCCAGTCTACCAGGATGACACAATTTGAAGGTGGGGTTAATGCTAGTGTTTGTACTGGTTGTTCTCTGGTTAATGCCTTTATCTATTAGGCAGTGTCTGTATTATCTTAAAAGATATGGGGTCTTGTTCTTATTCTACTTTTGGGGTCATATAACCCCTTTTTGTTCTTTCGGATGTTTTCATCCCTGGTTGTTAAGGGGCGCAATGTCTTTACCCAAAGTTTTGGAATTATACAGTAACATGCTTTTTGACCGACCAAAAAAAAGAGAGATATAAATGTGTGTTATGAGGTATATTAGCTTTAATATTTGTATATTGGTTTAATTGATTAGGCCCTTAAAACATTCTATTTTGGTTTTACCTTGATTAAGATGGATTTTAAACTGTATTAAAGAAATGTTCAAAAATTGATGAGTTTGTGTTCAACCATTTGAGAGATAAGGCTTTTAACAAAGTAGTTTCCATCTTGGTTGAGCAACATTCGAAAGACATTAGTGGGATATTTGATTATATGAGACCTCTGGACTGTGTAAAAGTCCAACTTGAGGAAGTCAACTATAATGGTAGTAGTACTACCAAGTTAAATTTCAGCTCTAATCTTAATGTGTGTACTATGTTTTCATATTGACTCATAGGAGGTGAAAGAGATGATGAAAATAACCTCATGGCTTCCCTAGAAATAAAAAAGAATAAAGATCCCCTCTTGTATAAATATTTTCATGGTCATAAGTCATGTTTGTACTAGGGTCATGACTATAGGTAATGGGATGACTATTTTGTTGTAGTGATAGTACATTCTTCTCCTTAAAATTTGTAGATAGATAATGATGAAGTGTCCAAATAAGATAGGCAATGGATGCATTCTAGAATTAAGTCAAATAAAAAGAAAATGTGATGCTTACAATACTTTTGAATGTGTTTTTTCATCAACATATTGTGAAACACATAGATCACATTTCTCATCGTTCTTAAACTTATCTTGTGATGTACATTCAAATGGTTGTATTGTAGATATGGAAAGAACGTGACCACACATGCAACAAGCCCCTTCCACCATGTATTTTATCCTTTTCCTTTACATTTCCTTTTCATTTTATTTCCCTAGTCCTTTCTTTTCTTCCCTCCAACAAAGTGTTGATAAACACCTTTTCACTTAACTTTTTCACACTCATTTTCTTGTTTCCAACTATGGAATCATTTAATAAATGCAATTTGCATTGAAATTCATTGTCTCTGATAGTAAAAAACCATATCAAGCATGTCCATTCTACCTGTCTCTGTTGTCGATCCCTACTTTTTTGGTGATTTATTATTCTTTTGGTTGCACTATCTTTCCAAGAAAAGAACGACAAGTAGTTTCAAGAACTTGATAAGGTCTTTCTTGCCTCTGTCATTGTGTGGTGCCTCTCGTGCCACAATAGGAACAATCATGGAATCTTATATCATATTCATCAATGTGGGTTTTGATGGAATTATGACATGGTGTGCTGAAGAATTGTTCAGACACAGCTCAACTAAAGAGGTGGGTATGAATCCTACTACATATTTGACCATAATTTACAATTGTAAGATTTCATTAAAATGATTTGTTACATGTTTTCTCTATGTCCCATCGCTACTCTTCTCAACCACCCTTCCCTTTCTATAGATACTTAATTAAAAATCCATTCAAATCTTCATGTGTTCCTAAGTTTGCCTTAAATAAAAGTTAATGGTGTCCATGAAGACTAATGAAGGAACATATATGAAATAGGAAACGGATATTTATTGAATCATTATGGAAGTATGTTTGGAGAAAATAGATATCAAGGTTTCATACCTACCTTTTTAATTCAGACATGTATGAATAATTCTTCAACGATCCAAGTCGGTAATGGACAGAGACCCACTTTAAGGAAATCTCTACAAGTTCTGGAGATATCACCAGTTGTGGTGCAAGAGGAGTCAAGAATTACTAGAAAGGAAACAGTAGCCATAGTTGTGTGCTTAGATGGTGAAACCCAATCCAAGTAAATTGTTATTAGTTGGATTGGGTTTCACCTTCTAAGCACTCACACCAACATGCAAACACTCATACAAATTGTATATCCTTAGAATAGTTTACAAGAAATCATCATTAGTGTCTATTCCCTCCTCTTCAATGATCAAACTAGATCTAGATCATAGGTATGTCTCTCTCTCTCAAAATGGCAAACAGATGATCAAACATATTAACATGTGATCATGAGCTCTAGTATTGCAAAGCTATCGTGCATTCATATGACTCCTTGAATCTAGATTTTAAATAATAACATGCTTTCAAGGAATTATAAATCAAACATAATGAGATGGTAGCCAATCATTCCACTGAATCAATCAGAAACAAGAGTGAGGAGATAAACATTGCTAACAATATATACATTCAATGGAGTATGAATTGTTACATATTAGGAGAGCCTTAATGGTGAGTCCAAGACAAGTAAAGTGGTATAGGCACTCATTTTTGTGATACAATATGGATCTACAAATGATGAAGGCCATAGCCCAAGGGATAATGGAGTGAGATGAACAAAATGGGACAATATGGAATAAGCACAACAAAACAATATTTGTAAGGGTATTGGACATTGATGAAGACCTCCTCTTCACAAAGAGAGTGATGATGTTGGAGATGATGACTTCTTATATCCTTATTCTTTGAAAGATGGATGTGTAAACCTAGGAAAATAAGCACTAAAAAGGCTACACTCTCATCCTAGCCTTCCAATAGGATTCGATGGGGAGTTGGAACTTGGGCAACACTTCATCACTATTGAAGAAGTGGATTCTATGAAGGTTGGGATCCCCTATTAATAGGGGTTGGTTTGTTCCCAAGGCACCTGGGCAATAAGTAAATTTTCTTGCACTCCAAGTATTATTTAATCCTAACTTTAGAGTGATTTGTAGGGAGTCCATCTTTGAGTTGTGGCTCATAGTACTTCCAATGGTGGAAGATAGTAGGCATTGTTGGGTTTTACATGGTCAGAGTAGGATGTGGAAACAAAAATTTTACTTGACCATAAAACCATAACCAACTGATCGCATCAATATCTATGTAATGGGAAGGATGGTTTTAGCAAGATGTACCCGGTCCTGAGGCTTGGTCAGTGATAATACCTTGTAGCTAGTGCAGTCTTCAACCATCTGTCATCGATGGTGTCTGTGCAGCTCTTGGTCTTGACCCGGATTGCAATCAACAGTTGTCCTCCTGAGTGGAAGAAGTCTCCCACCTCTATAGATAGTCCACATAGACTATCGGGAACTCTAGTCGTCCTGAAGAACAAACTAGAAGGAGTTGTCCCCCTTCTATCAACGTACTAGTCACCAACACACTCTCCCACCACCAGTTGCTTTTTCTACAGTTGTCTTTCCCTCATTGTTCCTCCCTGGATGGGTAGAACTTGCTTGGGTTGTCTCGGTTACCACAACCAGAGAGAACAAAAACTTTACAAAGCAACTGATGGTCTGAGTTGTGTCTCTGGAGAAGCCCCATGTACCCCTCTATTTATAGTAAGGGGCATGGTCAAGGTTCCTAGTCAGTGCGGGAGTAGAAGGGTCTGAAATTTCCATGACCAATTTCCACTTCAGTAGGCGAACCAGTCATTTCATAAATGAAGCAGTCATTTGGCAAAGTGAGATGATCAGTTCACTCATGAACTGGTCCATTGGGAGTGTGAACCGATCGATACACTTAGTGAACAGGTTGTTTCACTTCATAGACATGCCTCTAATTGACTTTCCTTATTCATTTATAATTAACACAAATATTAATTCTTGTCCCAATCAAATTGAACAAGTGAAACGAAAAACTTTTCTCACAAATCAGGAAAATCCAACACTGCTCATTTGGACAAATGAACCGATCGATTCACCAGAGTGAACCGGTCATCTCACTAACCATGAGCAGATCAGTTCACCCAATGAACTGATCGGTTGGTGGTCTAGATTGTGCAGAACACACTCAATTCAGTTCTCAATCAATCTGACACTCTAATCAGTTGGTTTAATACTTGAACTTGATGATTCTGAGTAAAGTCTATTGTTTGAGTACCTAAACACTTTAGTAATCAATCCAAACATCATTCAGGGATAAACTCCTCTTTCAGGTTAATCCTTTATATGTGACCCTATTGGTCCCATCTCACGTTGGCATTGAATGTCCATGACTAACTTATGACATAACAAGCAAAGAGTGGTGTCTAGTCACACATCAGTTCTACCAAAATGAAAAGGAAATTTGGAGAACAACATTTAATCCTACAGTTTGTGATTGGTGTTCGAGTGAATGTATGATTCCTTTGTCTCTGATATCATGAATGAACTCAAGGCATAGAATTGTCATCCTTTCAATGTTCATTCATGTTTCTTGAACTAGAGTAGACTATCTGAGATATGTGTGACATGAATATCATATATGGATTCTTATTTGGATGCACTTTCCTTTCTCAATCTCACTTATCAAGTGGCATGGACATCATACTCCCTTAGGAGGGACAAATCCCATATCTATCACTCACAGTCTGTGTCATGCGTCAAAGCCACCAAATCATCACCGTTATAACAACCCATGTTTCAGACTGCGTTTGATGATGTCAAAGCGTACCCAATCACATTCAACGAGTGCAGTGATTTTAGGTCTAAAATCACAATCACCAGCATCACTATGAGAGATGACTCTGACTACCATGCCATGGTCCCACGTCACTCTCATGGTGGGTCTGTCTGATACACTGTTCTCCAACATGTATCTTTGTGCTTGGTTTCATATAATATATCATGACTAATGAGACACTATCATCAACCAACACACACTCTATCCTTGATGTGTCATTGTTGTCTATCAACCTTCCACAATGACATCTGACTAGGGACATAAACAAGAATGTACATACTATTTGCATCCGTATGATCTCATTGTTTAGTTTCTTAACCTAAAGACATACATCATTAAGTATTGTCATTCTTTAGACATTCATTCTTCTCCATCATTTATCTCATAATCGATTGAGCTAGAATAAATTGGAAACTTGCCTTTGATATTTATCAAATCAATCAGAATATATGCCAATCCAATCATCATATGATTGGCTCTTTGGGCATACATACCAACAGACTCCCACTTGCACTTAGAGCCAATCACCTTTGAATCATATTCTCAGTGATCTCCAAACATGTCCCACATATATTTCTTCTATGCTAGTGTTAATCCAATGAGTTAGCAACACTTTTCTATAGCTGGTATATTGCATGGTTCATATCTCATCGTTGTATGAAATTTCGTATGAGATGGAGTTGTCGTAATATGCTATCTGATAATCCTTGTCTAACAATTAGCTCCATTGTTTGACTTAGTATTTTTACTTTGTAATCAATGGTTGGAATAGCTATAAGTTCATCCGTATGGACTTCTAAATCCATATTATATCCTCTGGTGTTCATACCACAAGGATACTCGACATTTCTTTTTGAATGGCATTTAATTTTACTCAGAACATTTCAATTTATCAACACATATTCACTTTTATATTTTTCGATCATTTTTTATCATTATGGAAGCATGCATTAGTGTAACTCATTTACACTCAACTCTTCCTTTTATTACCATATAACTAATCCTTTAATACTTCACAAATACTTAAATAAGTTTTTTATGGTATTCTAGTGACTCTCACTGGAAGTAGATAGACATCCGCTCATCATGTCCATTACATATGAGATAATTGGATGATCATATGATATTGTCATGTCCAATACATACAAAGTGATGAATGCATATATATATTCTCTTATCATGTCTAATACATACAATATAATGGGATGATTTCATACATGATAGATCCAATTACGAACGCATAAGGCATCTATCTATGTGTTCCTATTCTTCATAAGAATTTGGGACACTTGGCATCTGAGAGACTAACTCTATTTAATCACTACAAAAAAATGATGATTTAGCTACAATTATTCTAACTACATATATTATATTTATAGCTAAAACTACTTCTCGTTATAATTTATAAAAATGTAAGTAAAAGAATTATAGCTAATTGTAATAGCTACAAAATTTGCTACATGTATAACTTGAATACAAAGTAATACTCTTCCCAACGCATTCCCTGATAACCAAAATGTTTGAAAATTTAAATTTTGTTTTACGCGCACTACTCCTTCCCACGCACCCCTATTGGCGCGAGTTTGTGCGCAACACCCCTATCATCCTGATAACGCCCCTAGCATCCTCCCTACCCATTGGGACCTCTGCCTCTCTCCCTTATCCTCCTCTGCCGCAACCCCTACCTGATCGCTCATTCTCCCTCTCATCTTCTTCTCCTCCCCCACACCCTTATCTATCATGCTATGTTTGCAACCAACCTTACAGTCTGCCAGACAGGAGGCGCTGGAATATTTGACCCAAGCAAGGAAACACAAAGTTGGAGGTGAGGAGCAAGGTCGAAGCATGAATATTGGGTTATACTCTAGCCAAATCATCTATGCTTTCTACATAGTCCCTCCTTACCAATTCCATAGTAGTTTATTTTAAACTCGGCAAGCCGAACAAGAGGCTAGTTGGCAAGCCGGCCGGCAAAGACAACGAGAGAGAAAAGGTTGTCGGAGTGAAAGAGGCTTGTTTATTGGGTCGTTGAAGACGGCTTGAGTGTGGCGGCATGTCTGCCCCTGTCTGTGAGTACCCGCGATGTGAAATACTCCGTGCTTGTTTTCCAATCTCGAAGGTTGCAGAGTACAGAGGAGCATCCGCCAATAGAGAGACAAGAACATGAGAGAAAAATTGCCACTGCTCATCATCTACCTCCTAATCCTGTAAGTCTTTTTTGCCTCCGCTGATCCCCAATTTCAGTCCATCATATTGTCTATCACCAATTCTATACCGCTCACCTCCATCCGCTGCACACTCTTGTTGACCTGTCGTCCATGGAAGAGTTCCATGCCGACTTTGTCTCCAGCCAAGGCGCCAGTCATGAAGACACACTCTGTACCGGTTGCATCTGACAGCGTACACCGGCTACTTTCCCCCTTCTAGACCACCTATTTTCTATTGGCTATTGTTGAGAACAAGAAGAACTGCAAACGGCTCCTTGCTGAAGATCAACATCAAAGGGGTGAGAAATAACTGTGATTGGCTGACTACATGCTCTGATGACCTCTACTAGGGTTCTGCTCAATTACATATTTCATTTTATGTTTTATTTGTTGTTAAAATACCCCTTTTTCTACTGTATTTGGCAAGGAAAACATAAGAATTCAGTTATCTCAAGATTTTCTTTTTCTATTCATGAGTTGGTGGAACCTGCAGGTGATCAACATCCTTTTTTCGTTAAACATTTTTCTTTATGAAATGGTTTCAACATCTAATTTATAGATCTGGAAATTCACTTCCTCTATAGGATTTCTTCTATTATGCATCCAAGAACATTACAAATGACATAGTTGAACATTAAAATTATGTACCCACTCACGATTATAGAATCCATAGTCCCTACATTTGTTAAACAATTAAACTGAGGCTAGTACATAAATGATTGTCCATTAGTACTCTTAATTGAGAACCAATAAGTCTTGGAGGATCTTAAATTTATCTTAGAAAACTTGCAATCCACCAACTGCATGATGTTTATCAACACATAAGAAATTTAACATTTACTGATGTAGCATGATGCATAAAAAATAGAGACTATTCACCTGCCATCATTGCAATTGTTCCCACCACTGCGCAAGTCACTGATGAGCAAGAGCTCCCAGACACAGATGAGTGGTTATAAGAGGTTGTTCTGCATCTGGTGTGATCATTGTTGAATTGAATCACATCCTCACATTATATGTGTACTCAAGAACTATTGGTGTGTTAATGAAACAATAGTTGCAGTTTTATTACATCAATTATAACCATTCATGATATCTAGGAAAAGGAGGAATACAACACAAAGCTGATTTTCTTCCAAAAATATGATCTCAAGGCTCTTTTTAAGAAGATCAATGAAGACTTTAACATAGCCGATCTATGCACAGAGAAGAGTTCAGAGGAACTAGAAGTTCAAAAAGTCAATGTGTTGCTGGACTCCCAAAAGGTCCTATAGATACACAAGGAGGATTAAATTAACAACACATGCTTTTACTCTTTCTAAGATTTGACTCTTTAATGGCCTAGATTCTATTTGAAATTTATGTTTATATTATCATACATAGCTATGGTATCGTAGTGTGTCCTTTCATATCTAATTTGGTTCTTATCTAGTATAAGATATACACGGAGTTTAACCTGTACTAAAATATGGCTGGGCATTCCCGCTCAGAGTGGTCAGTATACTGTAGTTAGTGGATGATGCTCTATTTTTGTTCTAAGGCATCATCAGATACCCACTTCTCGAGCTCCTCACCTTGTTCTTCTTGACTTTCTCCAGCAATCCAGTTGGGTTCTGTTCTTCCTTTAATTCACATTTCATAGAGTCTAGAACCACCAAAATACAATACACTTCATTTGTTTACGAGATGAATCAATATTCTCTTTTGGTGATTATGCTCTGAATGGTGTTCCTACATTCCAACTTGCTACATCTTCTCTCGCAGTGTCTTATTCATGTTCATCATCATTCCTCTGGCATCATCTTTATACAATTTTCTATATAGTTGAAGAAACTCCTAGATGTCAAAATACTTGGGATAAGGATTGAAGAGATATACCATTTATCATGCTCCATTGCTAAAGGCTAGACAACTAGCTTTATTGTACCATAGTTTTCATTTTTGTACTAAGTTTGTTCTTTGAAATGTGCATGCAACTACATTTGGGTTATGGATTTGCCTCTGCGTTGGAATTCAAAACCATGCTTGACCTATTATCTTTCCTTTTCTTTTCCTTGTCAATTATATATTACACTCTTCCACGAGTGTCAACTTATCCTCAAAGTCATTCCTCTTATAGATCCTAAGTGTCTTGTTGAATTGTATAAAAATTCATATTTGCCACACTTCTATGCTACATGAATTTAACATATTGTAAATTTGACTTTAAGAAAGTTTGAAGAGTAGTCACCATTCTTATTGCAACAATATGTAAAGCTATAGTTTAGTACTAGTATATCAGAAGATATTTTTGTATCAAAAATAGTTTGCTAGTCCCAAGTATCTTGTAACACTGTATCTTAGTAGATTTAAATTTATAATCATCCTGCATATTTTTGCTGCTGAATACTCATCAATATGTTCGATCCATGGATATCAGTAGTCATATATTTGCGTCATCCATAAAGTAACTATGAATTTTGAAATTAGTCTCTCTAGACATGCACATTGTCAAGTCCGTACAGATATTTAACAAAAAAATATACAATGTTTCTTCCTAACCTGTATTTGTGTATTTCTTAAGTTATGTATTGGTTTGTGTATATTGATGGGATTTCAAGAGAACTCTCCATGCCACACCTACAAATGGAATCGGGTTGTTTCCATTTGTTCGATTTGCTTTCAATGCAACTAATGTCCCTAGTGAAGGCTCAGTCAGTATGCACTTTGGATTTAACTTTTGACTCATTATAAGTGTTATCTTATTTGTGTAGACTATTCTTCATATGATCAATCTCTTTGGAGTTTTGACAATGTAGGGCTATTTCCATGATGCTCAATATGTTTACCTTGCTGTGGAAGATGTGAAGAATGATCTGGTAAGTAACTGATACAACACTACAAGGCTGCTTCTTTTATTATAGGACTAATTATATATAGTTCAATAGTAGTACATTTAATCATCAAAATATACTAATCAAAAATTTTGTTACAATAGGTTTTTGTCTGTCAGTTATATGAGTTGTAGTGATAAATAATAATGAAAGGATGTGATACTTATCTTGCTTTTTCTATTTGAACGGAGTCAAAACTTGAAGCAAAGGCACAAGAATGTGAAATTAGGGTGAGAAGTGGGCCTGACGGCTTACAAATTTAGGATGTCTTGAGACTGGAAAAGGCATATAACTCTTTTTTGGCCAATTGTCAGCTGGGTATGTTTTTAAACAAACCTAGGTCTACATGTAATTTGGTTTCTTAATTCTATATTTCCTTGATCTTGTAGTTCGGTTGCATCTAGATATGTTTGATGGATTTGGTTCCATCCATTTTGATTCTAGACTTGTAAAGATCTAATCCTGGGAAGTAAACATGTAGCCTTATGAGACTATAGTTCTAACAGGCCTTGTTCTTGAATAAGGAAGATTGGGGTAAGTGTACCTAGTTATACAATATGTTTGTATTATACCCCACCAGTTCTGGGAATCCTCCAACACAAACATTCTTTGTCACAAACTGACATTCATTAGAACGACCAAGGTAGCCTCTGGAATGCCAGTAGGGAGGCTACTCTTCCTGCTGAGTCTGTAGGACCGGATGAGCTAGCGATCCTGACAGGTTATCTATCCCTTAAAAAAACTATGTCTCATGTCGGTGATTAGATTTGTAGAAAAAGTAGAACATGAATAGTAGTCAGTAGTCATGAAGTGATATTACTGTCTTTTTTTGTGACTTTATCATGGGAACTAAACCATATAATCCAATTATATATAGAACTGGTGGGATAGCTCGACACTTATGAATATACTAATCAAGTCAAACTAAAAATCCTAATTTCAAGCCAATGAGTTGACTGACTGCTTGTGACTGAGTTCTCTGGTTGTGTTTTGTGCACTTACTCCACTGACTTCCTGTGATTTTCTACTGATGGCTGAACAATTACGGTATAGAGAGATGTGGGCACAAAAAACATGCTATTCACGGCTAAAGTTCTGGTTGAGTAGGTTAACATCTATTTTTTTGTCCTTCCCTTTTTCTGATGATAGGGATGGATGACTGGTGGTAGAAAGAATTGGATATGGAGTGATTTTAGTTATGGTATCAGATAATGATGGTACACTGATTGAAATCTGGACACCAAATTATTCACACAAACTGAATCAAGTTCGAGTCTACTCTCTAATGTAATGAGTGATGCAGGAGCACGTTCATTTGCAAATAAAACCTAGCTATCAGGCACTATCTAACTTGAGGTTTAAATACTATATCTTAAAATGACATAAAATAAGATCTAGATAGATGGTACTCATTAGTACTTTAAAACTTCTGATCTACTGCATCATGTACATGATAACATGTTTTTTTTTCATATAGTGATTTGTGGTTGCATTTCACCATTTTAATAGCTCTTCACTGTCACCAGGTTGGAACCGTACTTCTCAGTTGTGCCTTCTTGTATGACATCTTTTGGGTATTCATCTCCAAGAGGTGGTTCCATGAAAGTGTGATGATTGTGGTAAGACTTTACTGAATGAAGCTTTGTTTCTTTTTCTCTTTTAGAGTTTTAGTGTGAGATGGGGGTGGGGTGGGGGTGGTCTTGGTGAAGGCTTGAGGATATAAAATATGATGGGTTTGATATGGTTACATGTAGGTTGCTCGTGGAGATAGAAGTGGTGAAGATGGTGTCCCTATGCTGCTGAAAATTCCTCACTTGTTTGATCCTTGGGGAGGTTACAACATCATCGGTTTTGGAGATATCCTCCTACATGGGTTACTTATTGCATTCTCTTTAAGGTCTATTTGCTTCAGTTATGGTATCCTGTACTACCGGTAATTTCATTCCAGACTGTTGGTCTAAAATATTTCATCATCCCTCTCTTTTTCTGTGTTTTTCTGTTCATAACCAAGACCAGTTCCAACAGCCATATTATGACTTCATAACTCAGAGCCTGCTTGATTCATTCCTCGTGTGTAGCATAACTTGAGCCTAATGATTTAGGAATCGAATTCTAAATTAGAGTCTTGAATGTACCTTGAATTGGTGCATGGTTCATGTTATGCTTGACGTGGGTTTTTATCTTTTGTTGCAAACCAAATTCCACAGTAGCAGCTATTAAGATCAAGTCATGCAAATAAGATGATTGCAGTACACTATTACATGGTGAATTTCCTATCATGGTGATGTTGTCATTTTCTAATGCTTCTCAAATATTGGTTATGAGTAATCTGGATGAGGTTTTATAAAAAGCTATTTCCTTTACATTCTTTCCTTGTTGCATTGTAGATTGGCCTTAGATGTTGATAAGTGTGCTCATCTAAACTTGTACCAGCCACATCACAAACCACAGATATCAGAATTTGTTGCTCAGTAGACTGACCACAGATGTTACTTTCACTACATCCTTTTCTTATTGCTCGGTAGACTGGTAAATGTCATTTCCTTTCAGATTCAACTAGATGTCATGAAGTTTGATTATACAATCTGAATTATCATCAACTCCTCATTGAGCCATTTGTTCTGATTTAGATGAACACACGATAGAAAATTTATAAAATTACATGACACATTCACACAAAAAATATATATGTTGGTCATAAGAACATGTAGATGGCTACATAGTATGCATGCATATTCTCATACTATCGAAATAATTTACTGGTCTGTCTTGATCCATGCCTTGAACTTAACTTCAATGCATTTTTATGATTATTAGGGATGCTTTAAATGTGAAAACCATAGCACACCATAGAAATCCCAGATGTGTACAGCCTAAATTATAGCACATTTCAGTCACTTAGACTAGTGTAGGGACAATGGTATTAAAAGAATGACCCAACACATCCCATTATGGAAGACTCCAAGAATGGCAACAAATTTTAGTTTATTTGTTTTGTGTAGTTATTAGAATTATCTCCTGAATACAGTAGTATTAGACTGTTAGTTACGACCTAAACAAAATGTTCTTCTAATGGATTTCATAAATGCTTTAGATTTCAGGCATTAGCAATAATATTGATGGATATGTTTATGCATATACATGTACATAAATAAGGAAAATGTTCCTCATTACTATAAAACATTTGCATACAAAACAGAAATATCCCAAAAAAGAATGAGGGTGCACAAAAGTTAGTGTTTTGTGGCTCAAAAATGGGTGCACAAGTTCAACCATTCTTATGCTTGCTTGATGCTGAGCAAGGGATGCAATTTATTTAGTATTTGGAGCATAATGGCAGAAACTTACACTGCTTATAAAACCATCGTATAGCAGTATAAAGCTCATTCTGACACTTGTTCAATAAAGCTCACATATGTGCTTACAAAAGGCAGATCACATTACATATTTTATACTTCTGGTGCACATTTATTAAGTTTTTTATTTGCAAATTAATAAAAATAGGACATATTGATAAAATGTGACATAAATTTAACATCAAGGCCTGGAATTACTATTCACTTGCAGAGTACATGTTTATCTGTTTGATTTCCTTTCTATGGGTTGTCGTTATTGAAGAATGGTTTTACTATTTTGATGCCAGAAAATTGATCAAGCATATAGTGATATAATATAGCAATGACATCTACAAAATAAATGGGAGTAATAGTGTACAGTGAAATAAAAAATGACATGCTAAAATTTAACTATAGTGATGACTTACAGACTGGCAGGCTCCTTAAAGATTTCCAACACCGTGTCATTTATATCTTGCGATTTACCAACAACAGACCCTACTGTAGGCTGTAGTGCCATTCACTCATATATATTTTTTGATCTGTTCAAAGTTGAGAGAATCTTAATGCAATAAAGTACTTAAGATTATTATTCTAACACTAGCCTATCAATGGTACAGGGGTGAAACAATGTACCCAAACTTGGACAACTACTTGCATCCTACAGAGCCCCTAGATGATCTTTCTGATATCCAAGCTATTTCAGATCTTCTCGGATCAGACCCTTCAGTATCTGCAGATATGAATAACTTGCATCCTGGAATGACAATTCCTGGTACCGAGGTAATTCTACTTACATATCATATTTTGTTTGTTCTGAGTACTGTAATAATAGATGTTATTCCTTGATTGTGTCCACTAGAGGGCTAAGTAGGAATGTATTGAATTGAAGTCACTGATATTTTATGTTTGTAACAAGTTTCAACGTGGGGTATATATGTTGGTTACTAAAGAATATTTGGCAAATGACCTTTCCACACGAAGAGCGGACGGGACCTTGTAGCCACTTTAAGCTCCTGGTGAGTGCTTAAGTGGGCGCGGGTGACTAAGTTTACACACACATACCTATACGTATATACATCTATAGATATTATCACAAACTTTGAACTGTAATATTATCTAAACGGAGTACATGTCATCAACTCTGAGCTGATTACATTTAGTATAAATTGCTATAACCAGTAGTATAATACAATATGTGACTTTGTTAGTATCAATATTCAATTATATAAGTATTAGTCATTTAGTGTATTTCTATACTTAGTGAATCCATACAGTAAGAATAATACAATACTCATGTCATCAGTCTAGCATATATAACTAAGTATTAACCAACAACTATATATATGATAATACCGTAATAGAGTGACTAGTAAATGATATATTATATAGTTATGAAACAGTAGACGGTTAACTATATAATTTTTATGTACTAATTAAACTTACCACAGTAATCTGTATTATCTGCAGTAAACCTGGAATAGTAGTTGCAATAACATACTGCAGTAGCAGAAGACTCCATGAACTATATACTTCACATTGAATGCTTAAGCTCATATATAAATTATATTCATATATGAATATTCATTAATGTTTATCTATAGAGATTTTGATGAGTACTATTTTGACATGTCCAAATCGCTTGTCCTTCTGAGAGAAAGTAGTTCTATAGGAACATATCCATTTGTCTCTTCCGCAATGCTTCTCATGGGTTTTCAGATCAACAATCACAAAGAATTTCTTGTTGTTGCATCAGCTACAGGTATAGCTCTTGTCACAATGACTCCTTTTGTAATGGTTCTTTACACACAGGATTGTCTTTAAAGGCTAGAACTTTTTGTTATTTTTAATTGTTCTTCTTGCACCCCACAAATGGACAGGAGTACCTCTCTATCAACACAGGTTCAGAGCTCGAGTCCTTGCTGTGTTTAGCGAGTACAATGGTAGTTTTGTACTCATCTCCATGGCCACGCATGTGCATGTGCAAGTTTGCATCCCTGCTGCAGTATGGAAGTCAGATCAGGAATAACATTTTGCTGAATCTGCATGTCAAGTTCATCAGATCCAATTAGGCACTCAGCCTGTCTACCAATAATTGTGTGCAACAAACTTTAAACTCGGTGTATCGTTTGATCCAGGCAATCAAGATCACTTAATAAGGCCTTTGGGCCTCAGAGATTTGCCCCTGTGTGAAGTCCATTATGCTCTATACTCTACAGCAAGCAGTGTAAAGAAAAGGAGTCATTGGAGTGTTGTATGATTTATTGATCTATTCACCGACTTTTTCTATAGAACTTCAGTCACGATTCTCACTCCATAGATAGTGTGGTTTGGAAATTCTGTTCTCAAGTGACATTGGAGAGCTGTATGATCTATCTATAGTCTGTAGTGGATAGATGTAGTCAGAAGAAGATATTGTATACATGTGTCTTTTTTCCATGCATATTGTAAAACAGGGGCTAGGTTAATGTCCTCCCCACATGTACTCATTGTTCAAATATAAATAAAAGTATCATTGGTGACATTGTAAGCATAACTCGATCTTGAATAACATTCATTTGTTTTTTTTATTGAAAACCACTCTATATTGGCAAGCGACTGATTGGATACATAATGTCTCTCACTACATATGTATGTATAGTACATGGTGTCTTTCACTACACATTAGCTATAATTACATGTGTAGAATGTGCTAATTTTTTCTATACATGAACTACAAATACAAATTGTAACCAATGATATCTCTCCCTACATATCATAGGTACAAATTGAATTGTAGTCATACATTTGGCTGCAATTGAAAATACATGTTTATGTGTAAGGACATTTTTACCTACAATTAGGGTTACATATGAATTTGTAGTGAGAGGAATAACTAACTACAACTTTAAAAAATGTAGCCTAAACAATTAGCTACACGGGTATTAGCTATATATTATAAATGTAAGGATAAATGTATCCAAAGCTTTTAGCTACAAATTTTGGGGTTTTCGCTACAATTTTTTTTTGTAGTTAAAGACCATATTTTTCGTAGTGAATATGGACAAGTTTTCTCCCACTGAATCTTTGCATATTGAACCCTTCAGTATAGACTACCAATGTATGCTCTCTCTTTATCAGGTCAAGAGACTATCGAGAACTATCTCTATAGATCTAGATTCCTATCACATAGGACATCTCTCTTTATCCCTTAACGAAGGTATTTCCATACTAGTTTCATTTTATTCATCATCATCATGTGGAATATAAATATGCTCCCACTATATCTTTGCAATCACATATCCCTTGTTTATTTTGATATATTAGTCAAACATTTTGACTATATATTCAAAGTAAAGATTCCAGTTCTGAGGTTCGTGTATTTAATCAATCATATTGATTAAACTCTTGAAACTTATAGACTGCATTTGCATTAATGGAATTATAAAACCCTTCAGGTTGTGTCATGTACACAGCCTCATGTTATTCTTGCTAGGAATGTGGTTTTAATATCCATATGCCAAATTTCATTGTATTTAAGTTCCAGTAGCAAGCATGATCCTTTATGGCCTATAGCCACTGCAATTGGTTAAATAAATTCATCAGGTTCAACACCTTGAACTCACTTGAATTCATCTCAACCAATCATCTCTTCAAATGTCATCCATGCCAGTCTTAAATCTTAAGACCCAATTTCACATATGGGTTTTATCCCTATAAGTTCTACCATTAAGGTCATACCTTATTTGGTTCACATGGAAGTCAATTTGGATCTCATGGTTTCAATCCATAACTCAAAATCTGGTTCCTCAACATCATCTAGATAGATTATTGTCTCATCATCATATGACCAGTTCATCACCTTTGAGTTTGTAGGATATCATTATCCATCAATCTCAAGGTGTTTTCTACTAGATATATGAGGTGTGTCTATTACATAAGGAATTTGAGATTCCACAACACTTGTGATTCTTAATCTCCTTTTGTACGTTTATTTAGTGTAAATCATGTTCTTTAAAAGAATTCTAGAAGATTAGTTATTTGTGTAATGATCATGCTCTTACTTTTAGAGTATGATTCCTTCTTTGATTTAGACATCATTATGCCTTAATCATGAGTTCTTTATGATACACTATCATAGTTAGTCCCAAGGTCCTCAAACATTTGGTTTAAGTATCTCATTCATTGATCATATCAAAGAGTTAATACTTTTACCAAGTTTGTTCTTCATTTATGATATTCTTGAACATTTCAAGATATTCATATTGGTATTTCATTGAATACCATATCTAAAGTATCAACATTTATTCTAATAGGTATGTATATACATCAATATGTGTTATACCTAATAGAATAGTCAATCTCCCACTACATCTAGTGAAGATTGACTTGTCATCATGCCCAATAAACAAAATATTCATATCTCCTAATGGTTCATAAACCAAGAGAGTCTAGTTTATCCATCAACATGGAACCTAGAGATGAATTTCTCATTCATTTGTATAGATGTTAATGCTAATTTATTGTTTGAGTCATCAATAACTTTTAGGTATTGTTTATTTTATCTCATGCATACCAAATACCACGAGATAAATAAGGCATTGCCATGAAAGATCATATCTTTGAAATTGAAACTTGAACTTTATTTATATACATCCTTGTCATTACAAGATGTAGAAATAAAGTGTTTCTATTTATTAACAAAATGAAATAGTAGTTCATACCTCTATTACATGCCCTTTGGGATGAAATAAACTAAAAGGTACTACTATCTATAGCAGAAACACATGCTCCATTCTTGATGAGTCTTTATATTAAGATCTGCATGCCTCAAGGTGCTTAATCCTATTAAGATTACCTTTTTATGTCCGACCCAAAATCCAACACAATTAATATGCATCCTATGAAGGCAAACCCACATATTCACCATCACACTTCCACAAGATAGATGATGCACCACGTCAAGGCATGTCCACACTTAGTCGATCAATCTTTTCATGTATACAGCTTTTGGTAGGCATCTTAAACTTAATAGTTATGTTTGAGGGGTTTGAATATGCTTATATATGCATATATGTATCCAATCACCATATATATAGTATGTATCATATACATGTTATATCCCACAAATGAAAACATGCAATAATGATAAAGCGATGATTATGGTCATACTATTGTAGTTCCTTGGAGCCACAAGGAACTACGATCATCTAAGGTCTACATTACATGAAACTTGTTATTGATGAACATCTCTGTTTGGGCCGTTCTGGGTTGATCAACTCATCCTATGACTGATCAGCTCGTCTCCTGGTCGGTCAGTTGGTTGTCACCAACCGATCATCTGGCTCCTCTAGAAGGTTGGTTCACTGGGTTGTCGGGCTCCTCATCAGGCCACCAACTGCTCTGAAGTCATTCATCTCAGTCTATCAAGTAGTAATCTTCAGTCTTCGTCATAAAAGAAATAAAACTGTCTGACTTTTACATAATCTTTGTGAAACCTCGAGTTATATTTGATGGGAGAAAAGGTAGAAGAGAATCTCGAGTTATCTCAAGTTACATTCACAATAGAAGAAGAGGGCTTGATGCACAAACTGAGATGCAAATAGCCATACCCAATCACACACATGCACACATGGTTTATAGGCCATAACCATGCTACACATCCACCATCAAAACCATTTTAGGGTGACCCATATCGATTGCATATATACCATATCATATATGTATATATTAGTTTGGGATATTCACATTAGTCATTTAAATATTCACATAATATGAAATAAATAAAAGACGATAAAACCAAAACCCAATCATATCGATTATCCCAAAACATAGAGTATTGATGTGGCACTTATACCACTATTCAGTTTTACATGGTCAGAATAGGCAGTGGAAACAAAAGTTTTACTTGACCATAAACCCATAACCAACAGATCACATCAATATCTATGTAATGGGAAGGATAGTTTTAGCGAGATATACCTAGTCATGAGGCTTTCTCAGCAACAATACCTCATAGCTAGTGTGGTCTTCAACCACCTATCTTCAATGATGTCTATGCAGCTCCTAGTCTTGAACCAGACTACGGTCGATAGTTGTCCTACGGAGCAGAAGAAGTCTCCAGCCTCTATAGATAGTTCACACAGACTACCAGGAATTCTAGTCATCCTGAAGAACATACTAGAATGAGTTGTCCCCTTCTATCAACGTACTAGTCACCGACACACTCTCCCACCACCAATTGCTTTTCTACGGTTGTCTTTCCCTCACTGTTCCTCCCTAGACGGGTAGAACTTGCTTGGGCTCTCTCGGTTACCACAACCAGAGAGGACAACAACTTTGTAGAATAATTGATGTTCTGAGTTGTGTCTCTGGAGAAGCCCCCTATACCCCTCTATTTATAGTAGAGGGCAAGGTAAAGGTTCCTAGTCGGTGCAGGAGTAGAAGGGTCCGAAATTTCCATGAACAATTTTCACTTTGGCAGGCGAACCAGTCATTTCATAAATGAAATGGTCGTTTGGCAAGGTGAGCCGATCAGTTCACTTGTGATCCGATTGGTTGGGAGTGTGAATCGATCAGTTATCTTAGTGAACCAGTCGTTTCACCTCCCACACTTGCCTCCAATTGACTTTCCTTATTCATTTCTACTTAACACAAACATTAATTCTTGTCCCAATCGAATTAAACAAGTGAAATGAAAAACTTTTCTCACAAATAGGGAAGATCCAACACTGCTCATTTGGACAAATGGACCAATCAGTTCACCAGAGTGAACCAGTGATAACACCCATTTTTGTGGTATTTATGACCCATATTTCGTAGTCAAAACTACCCTTTTAAATTGTTTTCCTCTCCATTTTGTCATGTTTTTGAATAAATAAGTCACACTACGCTCTTAACTCATTTTTATCATCTTTTACAGAGTTTTCCTCACTTTTCCACTCAAAATCAGCAAAACGGCCTGTCCCGACCCACTTATAAAGAATCAGCCTTTTACTAGCCGCACGACATGTCCACTGCCCATCACAGACGCTGGCTGATAGGGGCTCAACCCGACATGGGTGTGACGCGCGGTGTGGTCACTGACGGGCGATACACCATTTACCCGACAGAGAGCTTTGCCCGCCACGACTAATCATCCCGTTACGGCATGTCGCGCGATACGAGCCACTCACCGGAAGCAACCACCTGTTACGCCCGATACCTCTGTAACCTAGCACACGATAGCCAAGCTACGCCGGATGACAAGCATGCGTCAATCATCCCCGAAGCCACGTATGCGGAGCCGATAAAGGGTACGTGGTGCCCGGAGATCCGCAACTTCTTCCAACCACTGCCTATAAATAGCAGCTATAGGACCCCGATGGGACGGGTCAGAACCTCGTGAAGGCTAACTTTGGAAAGCATCTGGAGGTAGTGTGTCGCGTCCCTGAGGCGTACCAGGCGATACTAGGTGAGCACTTCCCCAACCCGAGAGGGGTGGGATTGGTTCACTTAGAATACGTCCAGGTAGCCGCAACAGCCCGATACCGACCAAGGAGGCCACCCGATGTGTCGGGTTCCTAGCTGGGCCCTTGCCCGAGACGTCTCGCTCACTACACCTAATACGAGGAACCCAAGAACCTAAGACCCCTCTAACCCTACATGATACTGAACTCGATACGGATCACCCGTCACGGTGTGTCGCCTGAGAGGGTGGCATCCCGGTACGGCTGTATCGGGCAGAGATGCCTTAACCGATACGCCTGCCTGTCACGGCCTATCGCCCGTCAAGGATTGCCACCCGACACAGGTATATCGGGTAGAGCTCTCACCCGATATCGGGTTAGAGGCACCTTAGGGGGTCAACTGTTGTATGTTGCCCTCCTAAATCAAGGTGGCGATACCTATCTTCCCTTTTTTATGTCATTTACTTTCATTATTTATGAAATGCAACTAAACCCTTTTTTTACAATACTTATGCTGATGGAATTAGTGGAGTTTAATACCTATTGCTCTGATTTTGGTCCCTTTTTGTTGGATGATTGCTTTGTAGCATTCGAACTCTAGCTTGTATGCTAGGATAATGTTTTGACTAGCTATCGAATCGTGTTTCCTGTTTCAGCTCCCTCGAGAGAGGTGTTGTAACTCTAGTGTTTGGTCTGATCAGGGAGTATGAGAGTACCCATGATCGGAGTTGCTTCAGTTATCTTTCCACTCCAACCCGAGTCCACTACCTTTGAGAGAGGGTGTCGGTGCTTAGTTGGAGGTAACCTCTTTGAGAGAAGGGGTACTGGATGTTTTCTGTGGCCGCTTGTTATGCCTAAGCTTTCCTCCTTCGTTCCTTACCGAGGCAATAGTGTTATCTCCTCCGGTTATGTTACACAAAACCCCTAAAAATTGATAAATGCCAAAACCTTAATCTTACTTGTAACTCCAGTTGGAGATAGCTTTTCATTATAGTGCTCTCGTGTGACATTCTGTTGTTTACCGTTCTTGACCTACCGTTCCCTTGGGAACATTTTCTTACCCTTCTTTTACTGGAGTGTAGAGTGTTGATTCCGCGTTCTTAGCACTACCACCCTTGTCCCTGTGGTTTGACCCTGATCGCTACTTCAGACCCCGTCATCGTTGCGGGGGCCTAAGATTTGGGTTATTTAAAAGTCCAACTACTTCAAATCCGCTCCTTTTGGATGCGCAATTTAGGCCGGTCAACTTTTTGGCGCCGTTGTCGGGGACAAGGAAAAATAGTACTATTAACAAACCTGAATCCACTTACTACACTCCTGTGCCTCAAGCTTAGTAATAAGCTTGACAGCACAATTTCTTTTAGTCTTCTAACCTGAATGTGTATAGAATAGTTCGTTTCATTAACACAAGTTTTCTAACTTGATTATACGTTCTATTCTGGTACTCAGGGAAGAAGCACTCTGCTCGGTTGAGCACCGTTCATCATGCCACCTCGCGTCGAACCACCTCTTTCCGAGGATGAGCAAAATGCTAGAGTTGGACCACACTCACCTCCGCATGGGAACGATGACCGTTACAATAATGATCATTTACATGAAGAGCTAGAAGAACCTGAGTCAGAACAACTCGGGGATGATCATCATCATGAGAGGCATCTTCATCGCCGTAGGCATAGAAGGAATCATCATAATCAAGAACAGAATCATAGGAACAACAATAGTGAAGATTCCGACAAAGAAGAAAAGACCCTCAGGGAGTTTGCTGCCACGAAGGCCAACAACTCAAGATGCGCAGTTGTAATCCCAAGGTTTGATGTTGTAAACTTTGAGTTGAATCCAGTCGTGATCTCCATGATTCAAAATAAAAGCTTTAGGGGAAGTTCCAAGAATGGCAACCCCTACCATCACCTCGATGCTTTAAAAAATATATGTGATACCATCAAAATGAGGGGAGTGCCACAAGAAGTAATCTACTGCAAGGGTTTCATTTTCTCTTTGGAGTACAAGGCACTGTCATGGTACCTTGGACTGCCACATCAATCTCTGAATGGATGGAATTCTTTAGTGGATGACTTCATAAACAAGTTCTACCCTACAGAGAAGATTGTTATGAACAGGATGAAGATCACAACTTTCACCCAGAAGCTAGGAGAAAACCTGCATGAAGCCTGGGAGAGATACCAGGAGTATCAGAGAGATTTCCCTCACCACAACTACAAGAAAGGTTTCGTGATAACAACATTCTACAATGGTCTGACCCCTGAAGAAAGAGTATCGCTAAATGCAGCTGTAGGAAGCGACTTTCTAGGGAAGAAGCCCAGTAGATCTAAAAAGATCATTGAAAACATGGCTGAACTACAAGCTGGTACTGACTACGACATGACTGATAGAGGGTGTGCTAAGAAAGTCGCTAATGAAGGACCGTCAGTCAAATTCAAGGCTCTTGAAGCGATCACCACTCAAATCCCAAAGATAGCCACTGATGTCAGACAGTTGAAAGAATCAGGAGGGAAAGGAAAGAAACAGATTGAGAAGGTGATGAAGTGTGTCAGTTGTGGAGAAGGAGGACACGATATTGATAACTGCATTTACACCCAACCCGACGAGTCAAGTGAAAGAGAATCTGAAGAAGAGGAAGCTGAGAATGTTTCTTTTGTCAACTTCAAAAGACCAGACCACCCTGGTTTTAGTTATGGAAACAAGGATGTTGCAGAAAACTCACATCAGTTGAATAATCCACCCAAGCAACTGTAAGGTTTCAGGAAAAGAGGCGGACAAGGTCAGTACACCAGAACAACCAATTTTCAATCAAGCAAGGCAAACTTTCAAGGGCAAGGGAAGTACCAAAACCGCCAAGCTACTAACCCTAGCCAAGGCAGGGACAAGCTAACGAGCAGAGTCAGGAAAAGAACTTTGGTCAACCGGACTTAGTGGGCCAATTGTTCAACTTTGTCAAGAGATAAGATACTATAAACAATCAGCTAGCGCAAAGCACGTTGTCCAATTGAGGCGCTCTGAATACGATGTAGGTCCAAATGGCAGATATGCAAACGCATCAACGCCAGATAGACCAGAAGCTTGCTCAAATGGCCGAGTTAATGAAGAATCCTTCGGGTAAGATACCATCCAACACAGAGTCTGCCAAAATGGCGGTACTCAGATCAAGAAGGACAGTAGAACGCCCTCAATCATCCAGGCTTGAAGAACCTGGACCAGGGGTTGCGGTAGAGAGCCTAGCTGATGGAGAGAACCAACGAGCTCATGTCAGGGAGCCAGAATCAGAACTTGTAGAGGACATGTTTGGTAAAATAAGTCCTTACTCTCCAAAGTTGCCTTTCCCATACAAACTCATAAAGGCACATCTTAAAAAAGAGATACGAAAGGTTTATGGAGTCGGTGAAAAAGCTTCACCTCGAAGTGCTATTTCTGGATGCTTTGGAAGAAATGTCGATCTATGCCAAGTTTTTCAAGGATTTTATCACCAAGAAAAGAAGAGTAGGAAGGATTGAGATGGTACACCTAGCTAGTATGTCATCTGCCTTCGTGAAGGTGGATTTACCTACCAAGAAGAAGGATCCTAGAGCCTTTATTATTCCTTTTGTTATTGGAGATAACGTCGAGCGGAAGGGTCTTGCTGATTTAGGGGCTAGTATAAGCCGTATGCCCTTAAGCCTCACGCAACGATTGGGTTTAACTGATATGGTCAGAACCAACATGAGGATCGAGTTGGCAGTCCATACCATCAAAAGGGTTGTGGGAGTCATTGAAGATGTTCCGATTCGTGTAGGAAGATTCTTCATTCCTTGTGACGTTGTTGTCACTGACACTATTAAAGACCCTAAATGCCCTGTCATCTTTGGATGTCCTTTCTTAGCAACCGGCAGGGCACTGATTGATGTTGTTGAAGGCATCATAACTCTGAGGGTCGGAAATGATCACATATATTTCAAGGTGAAAGACACTATGAAGGGACCGTCCTTGCTGGAATCTGCTTACTTCGTGGATAGCTACAACCAATTTTGTGAAGAAGTAGAAGAAGATATCACAATGGTAGACCCTCTTATGAGGGTGTTGAACAATCATGACTCTAATTATGAAGATCCTAAGGTTGTCGAGATCCTCGATTACCTAAATAAAAATGATGAAGATCTAAGCGATGAGGAGGAAGTTATAGACACAATCAAGTTTGCTTCTCTGGAAATGACACCAGAAGAAGAAAAGACACCTAAGACCAAGCCAGAGCTGAAATAGCTACTAGAAGGTTTAAAGTATGAGTTTCTAGATCAAGAAGGAAGAAATCCAGTCATAGTTAATGCCAGTCTGACGAAAGAACAATTGGAAAGACTTCTCGAGGAGTTGAGGCTCCATAAGCAAGCTATAGGTTGTTCAGTAGAGGATATCAAGGGGCTTAGCCCTTCTCTATGCATGCACCGCATAAATTTGGAAGAATCTGCTAAACCCCTGGTCCAACCCTAGAGAAAGTTGAACCAGATGTTAAAAGAGGTTGTGAAGAAGGAAGTGATCAAGCTGAGAGATGCAGGAATTATCTACCCAATTAGCGATAGCAACTGGGTAAGTCCCATCCATGTGGTACCAAAGAAAGGAGGCATGACAGTTGTGAAAGGTGACAAAGGCGATGAAGTAGCGGTCCGGACTGTCACCAGATGGAGAATGTGCATAGATTATCAGAAGCTGAATCAAGCCACGAAGAAAGATCATTACCCCCTCCCCTTCATCGACCAAGTTCTAGAGATATTAGTGCATCATGATTATTTCTAATTTTTAGATGGTTATTCTGGGTTTTATCAAGTCCCTATTTTATCGGACGACTAGGAAAAAACCACTTTCACTTGTCTCTATGGTACTTATGCTTTCCGAAGAATGTTGTTTGGATTGTGTAATGCTCCAGCAACATTCCAGCGTTGCATGATCTCAATGTTTTTAGATTTTCTGGATGACATCGTAGAAGTTTTTATGGATGATTTTTCTGTCTATGGGAAAGATTTCGATGCTTGTCTGAAAAACCTATCTTTAGTCCTGCAACACTGTGAAGAAAAGAATTTGGTCCTCAACTGGGAGAAGTGCCACTTCATGGTACAAGAGGGCATAGTGCTAAGTCATAAAGTCTCAAAGAGAGGTATCGAGGTAGATGTGAGCAAGGTTGAAGCTATATCTAGACTACCTCCACCTAAGTCTATAACTGGAGTGTGAAGTTTTCTCAGAAACATTGGTTATTATTGAAGATTCATAAAAGACTTTTCAAAGATCTCAAAACCTTTGTCAAATCTTCTGGTTACGGATGTTGAATTCGATTTCACTAACGATTGCCTAAATGCTTTTCAAGATTTCAAAGATGCACTTGTTACTCCACCCATCCTTCAAGCTCCGGATTGGGAGCTACCTTTTGAGCTAATGTCTGATGCCAGTGACTATACCATAGGGGCAGTCCTGGGACAGAAGAAGAACAAGAGGCACTATGTCATTTTCTATGCCAGTCGTATTCTTGACGAAGCACAAGTAAATTACATGACAACAGAGAAGACAATGCTTGCGATTGTTTTCTCCTTCGACAAGTTCAGATCTTATCTGTTTGGAACAAAGGTAAGGGTCTACACCGACCATGGTGCGATACGATACCTTATGCAGAAAAAGGACACTAAGCCCATACTGCTAAGGTGGGCTTTACTACTCTAGGAGTTCGATCATGAGATCATTGATAAGAAAGGTGCGAAAAACATAGTGTGATGGAGTGGACTTTTAGAATCCTAAAATGTCCAATGACTTAAGTGAAAGCATAAGGTTGAGTTAGATTGAGGGTTCCAAGCTTTTGACAAAGTAGGTATGTTGATGTGAAGTTGATATCATGATTAATATCTCTCTTTTAATGCCTTTTTGAGGAATTTAATTGAATGGTATAACAGTTGAGTTTTGGCACCAAATTTGATTATAAGAAATCTTAAATGGTGAGGAAGTCGTGGTTACAATTTGGTAGCAATTGGATGATCCTAGAAGGAGTTATTTAGGTTTGAAATCTGTGAAATAATGTGCCTTTTTGGTGTTCGATGGACCAAAGTTTGATATCCCTACCTTAGGTTGGTTGTGTCACGCGCCCCTTTTAAGTGGCGGGCTGCGTGGCCTCTTGCAAAATTTAGATCTCTGATCTTGTGGTTGTAGGTAGTCCCAAGGGGGTAGCCACGGATTGCTGTACAAGACTGCTGACAACCCTTGGATCCTCTGATCGAACGACGGATAGCTCTCCTTCTACCTTGCAGTTACAAGCTTGACCACAAGGGCAATCATGCACATCGCCCTGCGCACTGTTTGTGGGGCGAGAGGGAGGTCTAGCCCAACAGTTGGCTCTGTACTGGCTTAACCTTTCTTTTGACCCCTTATTTGCAGTTTCCTGTGAAGAGACGAGGGAGTACCATCTTCCCTTCATCCTTGCATCTCCACCCAGCTGTACAGGAGATACGTGAGGGGAAAAGGATGGAGAAGGATCTTTTGATGGTGAGTATAGGACATGCGTAGAGCTTCTCTGACCCCATTGGAATCCTAGCATCGAGCTTCTTGGCCAGTTGTAGGTCTCCCCATGAAAGACTAAGAAGGTTTCATGCAAGGAGGAGATGGACTTCAGAGACGGGTCCGCTGGGCTCCTCCATATAAATGAAGAATAGAGACGAACTCTTGGAGGTGTGGCAACTCTTTCTGGAGCTTCAGATTGGAGCAAAGACAAGCGAAGGTATTTTACCTCTTTCCTTCACCGTGTTGGAGGCTACCAGCGGCGAGCTCCACCTGGATGGCGGCTTGCGAGGAAAGGGGCTCTACACCCTAGCCGCCTCCATCCTACCACCGATCACGAAGGGTGTAAGAGCACTAGAAGGGTACGAGGAGGAGTGGTTCACTGACGATCACTCGTCGTAGGAGTGCCCAGGCGGCGGCGGCTGCCTTGCGGAAGAATAGAGTCCGTTGGGGACTCAGGCGCAGGTTAGAGCACGGAAAGAAAGTAGGGAACTCTGGACCGGGTCCTGTCAAACGAACCGTCTGAACCAAATCAAACCGGGGAGGTAGTCGATGAACCAGATCCAATAAACGTGGCTCAACGTGAGTCCAGGAGCCTTGACCCGCGACTAGGAATGCCACGTGTCAAAGGCCGATTGGCCAAAAGGTAAAAAAATGCTCAGAAATTCCCATATCTTCAATAAATCACAGAAATTAGCTCGAGTATCAAAAAAATACATATAATATACCAAAATTATCAAAAACATGCGTAGAATAACCTGGAACTATAATATCAGGCTTTTGATGCTCAAATATTAGTGATATAATGTAAGATGTGTAATTCTTATTTCATGGATAATATATATCAAACTGTGGCCTAAAATTATGGAAAAATGTCAGTAACTCCATAATAACGTTTATAACGCATGTGATGTCAGATATGGCCATGGTGATGTATGAAATCATGTAATTTGCTTAATATGGCTAATTAGGGCTAATAACCCTAAATCAAATGCAATAAATACATGCATGCTCAATAAATCATGGTAATTACAGAATACCTTCATATCAGTAATGTGAGGCTAATATGTAACTCAGATATCAGTTAGATGCATGGAACTCATGTTATATGAAGATGACCCTTAATATATGAGATGAAATCCTTATTGTACAATACATGTAACCTAGGTTTAATATGTATAAAGAATGATACATAACATGATATTCAGATTATGTATCCTAATCTGGAATATAATATTAGTAACGTAATTATAAGAAGATAAGACAAGTAATTATGAGAATATCCTAATGAACTAAGCTAAACCCTATTATGGATATAATTAGGGTTAAGACGAGATGCAAGATGATAAGAACCTGATGATAGTATATGGTCTTGTCTTAATCAGGGTTGACCAAGGATTTAGTTGACATCAAGAATATGTGGTGATTAGGATATCTCTTTGGAAGGTACACTATTACCTCTTACTTGGCTTATTATACAATATGCTTGCGTTATATGTGTAGTATAATACTTGGCATATGGTATTGGATGAAATGATTGTTCTTGCATGATATGTTGTTTGATTTTCTGTACTTATGGCTATGAACACATGAAACATAAGATATTGGATCCATCATATGATAGCACTAAACTCTTTGGTAGTACAGTGCATTGAAGTGATCTCAAACTCTTTGGTAGTAGATCACATGTGTTAGATCTCAAACTCTTTGGTAGTAGATCACACGTTAAATGATCTCAAACTCTTTGGTAGTAGATCATAAGGCCTAAAAACATCAAAGCCCTTGGGGGCAGATGTACGAGATATATGATGGAAATGTGATTAAAAATATGTGTTCTCTTTTATTAATGAATATCTTTTTGCAAGTACACACTTTTCTTATATTTCTTTAATGCTTCCAAGTATATTAGTTTTATCTTATTGCCAAGATATGATGAGAGGTATATAAAAAGACACGTAGGCATACTCAGTACAATATTCATGAAATATTGTGCTGACGTGTACCGCTTGTAATCTTTTGTATAGGTTATGGTTATGCTCTTGAAGATCCAGGATAGTTGAGAGTTGAATCACGAGCTGATGTACAGGTGGACCTGTTGTCTTAAGATCATGTAGTTTAGATGTAGTACATGTATATGTTATAGTTTTCTGTTCAATATGTAATATCAAATGTTGTAACAATTCATGTTGTAATTATATGTTGAATGGTGAACATGTGTTATGGTTTTATTATTGTTCATGTACATGTGCTACTGATTGTTTCCTTCTGACTTCCTCTGATTTTATTCTTCTTAGCCTAGTGTGGGATGTTTAAATTGGGATTCTCGCTGAGGTGAGGGTTTCAATTTGGACGTCACACATCAGATTAAGTTTTAGAAAATCCGGGGATGTCACAGGTGGTATCAGAGCATGAACAATAGCAAAGCCTGACATTTTCTCATTATGCAACACAAAACTAAAGAACCTTGAACTTAATAATATCTTTTAGGGTTAGATTAGTCGTATTTTAGAGACTAGATCTGACCTAGCCTCTAGGTTAGCACCTAGATGTCTGAGAACTAGGTCTAGACTGGTGCTTGTTGAGTAGCAAGTCCTTAGATGTCGTACTTTCCTTGTAGTGCAGCGGTATGGGACGTTGCACTATTTGGAAATGACGGGCATCAAGGGAAGAGAAACCCTAGACATATGGCGCTCCTTGTCTAGAGTAGCTACACTAGTCTACACCATGTTCCCACCCCTTTCCTTAGTTTTCATGACACTGGACTCTCTACTATGTGTGGGACACTCATTTTCAGGATTTGGTTTTTGATTCCAAACGGGTCGAACCTCGATAGTTTTCTCTGACGCTTGTTTTATCGGAGAAAACTATATAATATTTTATTATATATATGTATTACAAAAATGTGTCCCCATACATGTACGAGTAGGAGGTGGTCATGCAACCTAACTGAAAGTGAATGACATCAGTCTAGAAGAGAGTGTAGTTCTAGATTAGATGTCTAGAGCCTTGTTAGAATATGTGATTGATGGAATAGATGATATAAGTTTTGATGATATGATGCAAGTCTTATATATGTAGTATAAGATGGTTATGATGATCTATGTTTGTCTTTGAGGACATGAGTTCAGATTTGAGGTTTTGAGATAAGTTTTAATGAAGAAGTATGAGTTCTTTTATGAGACAAGATAAGTTAGGTTAAGACAAGGTTGTGAGTTATCATGAGCCTCAAGCTCTTTTACAAAGGAGGACCTCTAGTGTTAGGACCATTTTGGGGGTTAGCTCAAGAGAGAGCGAGACCCACATGGAGAAGGTCGGAGAACCTAGACTCCATGATATGAGAAATATGTGATATGATATGTCCTAAACTAGAATACTCCTGAGTGATTGAGTTGAGTTGCTTTATGCATGATTCCTATAGTTATCTTGAACCCTAGATGTCCTTGGGAGGACCAAACCCTAGAGATAGAGAGAGGTTGGTTACATGTACATATGCAAACATAAATATGAGTGCCTTCCATCTGGGTGAGGGAGAGAGAGCCCAAGACCCTGGAGGAGGTAGCTATGTTATTTTCTGTGAAGCCTCATGCTCGGGTTGGTGGTTTCCCACATAGGAATCTAGTGGTGCATATAAGAGAGTTTTTGGTATGAGGTTTCTTGGTTAGAACCAATGAAGAGTATGTCATAGCATGCTTTGGTTTTTGCTTATGTGGCTAAAGCTGGTGAAGTTGATCACTAGTGCCAATGAGGTAATCCGAGAACCCTAAGCTAAGAGAGAAAAGATAAAGTATGTGATTATGAGATACACATAGAGTTGAGTTAGCTTAGAGAAATTGAGCATGGAACTACCCTTGTGGTATGGGTTAGAGGAACCTCATTGGGACTATATAAAGTTTTGATACATGTTTCACGAGCCACTTGTATAAGTTTGTTTAGCACAACCATGATATAATATATGTAAGATGTGATCTAATCTCGAGACATGATATATGGACATGATAATTTGGAAACCTAGAGATGGGTTAATAGATGGCAATGCATAAATGGTTAACTGTGTACATGAATAATGATGATAATGTGAAATTCTCGGTTAATATTGTGATGAAATCACTAATAAATGTTACAATTTAATATGAGAAATGAGATAAGATCGTATGAATGCAATATGTTACATGAGGTGTTAATCTTAGCGCTTAATAAAGATGGAAAATATAGTTTGACAGCTAGCACAACATAATGTTTATGACACCTTGATGTATGAGTTAATCTTAGTTAACTCCTTTAGTACATGGTAATATGATGTGGGATTCCTAATGCATGGGTAAAGATAAGGATGCAACCCTGATATATGAGATATGTCATGAGGTAACCTAAGTTTCTAAACCCTGAGTTTAACCTTGAATGGAGTGTTTGTGTACCAAGATGGTTGTAAAACCCTCGGAAAGTGCTTTGGATACATGGTTCTAGGTAACCTTTGCGGATATGTTACACATAGAATAGTGCCTACATGTGGATGAAGTCATGGTAGTTTCCCTTGGAGTACGAATATGGTTGACTTTCGAGGACGAAAGTTCTTTTAAGATGTATATGATGTGACAAAGTGGTTTTTCTGGCTTGATTCCGAGGACAGAATATCATTTAAGGTGTGTAGGATGTGATGAAGTGGACTTTTAGAATCCTAAAATGTCCAAATACTTAAGTGAAAGCATAAGGTTGAGTTAGATTGAGGGTTCCAAGCTTTTGACAAAGTAGGTGTGTTGATGTGAAGTTGATATCATGATTAATATCTCACTTTTAATGCCTTTTTGAGGAATTTAATTGAATGGTATAACAGTTGAGTTTTGGCACCAAATTTGAGTATAAGAAATCTTAAATAGTGAGGAAGTCGTCGTTAAAATTTGGTAGCAATTAGATGATCCTAGAAGGAGTTATTTAGGTTTGAAATCTATGAAATAATGTGCCTTTTTGGTGTTCTATGGACCAAAGTTTGATATCCCTGCCTTAGGTAGGCTGTGTCACGCACCCCTTTTAAGTGGCGGGCTGTGTGGCCTCTTGCGCACCTTAGATCTCTGATCTTGTGGTTGTAGGCAGTCCCAAGGGGGTAGCCACAGATTGTTGTACAAGACTGCTGAAAATCCTTGGATCCTCTGATCGAACGACAGATAGCTCTCCTTCTACCTTGCAGTTACAAGCTTGACCGCAAGGGCAATCATGCACATCACCCTGTGCATTGTTCGTGGGGCGAGAGGGAGGTCTAGCCCAACAGTTGGCTCTGTACTGGCTTAACCTTTCTTTTGACCCCTTATTTGCAGTTTCCTGTGGAGAGACGAGGGAGTACCATCTTCCCTTCATCCTTGCATCTCCACCCAGCTATACAGGAGATATGTGAGGGGAAAAGGATGGAGAAGGATCTTTTGATGGTGAGTATAGGACATGCGTAGAGCTGCTCTGACCCCATTGGAATCCTAGCATCGAGCTTCTTGGCCAGTTGCAGGTCTCCCCATGAAAGACTAAGAAGGTTTCACGCAAGAAGGAGATGGACTTCGGAGACGGGTCCGCTGGGCTCCTCCCTGTAAATGAAGAACAGAGACAAACTCTTGGAGGTGTGGCGACTCTTTCTGGAGCTTCGGATTGGAGAAAAGACAAGAGGAGGTATTTTACCTCTTTCCTTCACCGTGTTGGAGGCTACCAGCGGCGAGCTCCACCTGGATGGCGGCTTGCGAGGAAAGGGGCTCTACACCCTAGCCGCCTCCATCCTACCACCGATCATGAAGGGTGTAAGGGCACTAGAAGGGTCCGAGGAGGAGTGGTTCGCTGTTGATCGCTCGTCAGAGGAGTGCCCAGGAGGTGGCGGCTGCCTTGCGGAAGAATAGAGTCTGTTGGGGACTCGAGCGCAGGTTATAGCATGGAAAGAAAGTAGGGAACTCTGGACCGGGTCCAGTCAAATGAACCGTCCGAACCAAATCAAACCGGGGAGCTAGCCGATGAACCAGATCCAATAAACGTGGCTTAGCGTGAGTCCAGGAGCCTTGACCCGCGACCAGGAATGCCACGTGTCGACGGCCGATTGGCCAAAAGGTAAGAAAATGTTGAGAAATTCCCATATCTTCAATAAATCACAGAAATTAGCTCGAGTATCAAAAAACTACATATAATATACCAAAATTATTAGAAAAATGCGTAGAATAACTTGGAACTATAATATCAGGCTTTTGATGCTCAAATATTAGTGATATCATGTAAGATGTGTAATTCTTATTTCATGGATAATAAATATCAAACCGTGGCCTAAAATTATGGAAAAATGTCAATAACTCCATAATAACGTTTATAACGCATGTGATGTCATATATGGCGATGGTGATGTATGAAATCATGTAATTTGATTAATATGGCTAATTAGGGCTAATAACCCTAAATCAGATGCAATAAATACATGCATGCTCAATAAATCATGGTAATTACAGAATACCTTCATATCAGTAATGTGAGGCTAATATGTAACTCAGATATTAGTTAGATGCATGGAACTCATGTTATATGAAGATGACCCTTAATATATGAGATGAAATCCTAATTGTACAATACATGTAACCTAGGTTTAATATGTATAAAGAATGATACAGAACATGATATTCATATTATCTATCCTAATCTGGAATATAATATTAGTAACGTAATTATAAGAAGATAAGACAAGTAATTATGAGAATATCCTAATGAACTAAGCTAAACCCTATTATGGATATAATTAGGGTTAAGATGAGATGCAAGATGATAAGAACCTGGTGATAGTATATGGTCTTGTCTTAATCAGGTTGACCAAGGATTTAGTTGACATCAAGAATATGTGGTGATTAGGATGTCTCTTTGGAAGGTACGCTATTACCTCTTACTTGGCTTATTATACAATATGCTTGTGTTATATGTGTAGTAGAATACTTGTCATATGGTATTGGATGAAATGATTGTTCTAGCATGATATGTTGTTTGATTTTCTGTACTTATGGCTATGAACACATGAAATATAAGATATCGGATCCATCATATGATAGCACTAAACTCTTTGGTAGTACAGTGCATTGAAGTGATCTCAAACTCTTTGGTAGTAGATCACATGTGTTAGATCTCAAACTCTTTGGTAGTAGATCACATGTTAAATGATCTCAAACTCTTTGGTAGTAGATCATAAGGCCTAAAAACATCAAATCCCTTGGGGGCAGATGTACGAGATATGTGATGGAAATGTGATTAAAAATATGTGTTCTCTTTTGTTAATGAATATCTTTTTGCAAGTACACACTTTTCTTATATTTCTTTAATGCTGCCAAGTATATTAGTTTTATCTTATTGCCAAGATATGATGAGAGGTATATAAAAAGACACGTAGGCGTACTGAGTACAATATTCATGAAATATTGTGCTGACATGTACCGCATGTAATCTTTTGTATAGGTTATGGTTATGCTCTTGAAGATCCAGGATAGTTGAGAGTTGTATCGCGAGCTGATGTACATGTGGACTTGTTGTCTTAAGATCCTGTAGTTTAGATGTAGTACATGTATATGTTATAGTTTTCTATTCAATATGTAATATCAAATGTTGTAACAATTCATGTTGTAATTATATTTTGAATGGTGAACATGTGTTATGGTTTTATTATTGTTCATGTACATGTGCTACTGATTGTTTCCTTCTGACTTCCTCTGATTTTCTTCTTCTTAGCCTAGTGTGGGATGTTTAAATTGGGATTCTCGCTGAGGTGAGGGTTTCAATTTGGACGTCACACATCAGATTACATTTTAGAAAATCCGGGGACGTCACACATAGTCGCCGACCACTTGTCAAGAATTACAGTAGAAGACAAGAAGGAGCCACCTATCAATGATAACTATGCAGATGAGGCCTTGCTAATGGTAGAAGCCATAGATCAGAGTTTGCCATGGTTTGCAAATATTTGTAATTACCTTGCTTGTGGGGAGTTACCTCCGGAAATAACATACAATCAAAAGAAGAAACTCTTTTCTGATATAAAGAATTACTATTGGGATGATCCCCTTCTCTTTAAAAGATGTGCGGATAATTTGTATAGAAGGTGTATTCCTGAGGAAGAAGCGCCAAGCATTCTGAGGAAATGCCATGCCTCACCCTATGGAGGACATCTGGGGAGTGAAAGGACTGCTGCTATGGTGCTGCAATCAGGATTTTACTGGCCTTCGCTATTCAAGGATGTTGATGATTATGTAAAGTTTTGTAAAGAATGCCAATCAACCGAAAATATTGGAAGAAGGAACGAGATGTCTATGGCCAACTGGGTTGAAGTCGAGATCTTTGACGTCTGGGGAATAGACTACATGGGTCCATTTCCCCCATCAAAAGGATATCAATACATTTTAGTCGTGGTGGACTACATGTCTAAATGGGTAGAATCTGTTGCCACCCAAACTTGCAACTCCAAATCTGTGATCAAGCTTTTTGAGAAAACTATCTTTCCTCACTTTGGAGTACCTCGTACTGTGATAAGCGATGGTGGATCACATTTTGGGGAGTAATAGTTTGAAGCACTTCTGCGGAAGTATGGGGTCAAGCACAAAGTCGCTACGCCCTATCACCCTCAAACCTCTGGGCAGGCGGAGGTTTCAAATAGACATATTAAGCAAATCATGGAAAAGACTGTCAGCCGCACATGGAAAGACTGGTCGATGAAGCTCGACGATGCTCTTTGGGCCTACAGAACTGCATACAAGGCACCCATTGGCACTACGCCTTACAAATTGATTTATGGGAAATCATGTCATCTACCCTTAGATCTTGAACACAAGGAACTTTGGTCAATTAAGTTTCTAAATATGGACCTAGAGAAGGCAGGGGAAAACAGATATCTATATCTACAGGAGCTCGAAGAGCTGAGAATACATGCATACGAAAATGCAAGGATTTACAAGCAGAGGGCCAAGGTGTGGCATGATGCCCAACTGAAGAAAAAGGATGTGAGTGAAGGTGATAAAGTTTTGTTATTTAAATCCTCTATCTGTCTTTTTCCAGGTAAGCTGCAAACAAGGTGGTTTGGACCCTTCACCGTGGAAAAGATATATCCATCAGGAATGATGGAGCTATATGATAAAGACAATCCAGCAAAGGTTATCCCAGTGAACGGGCACAGAGTGAAAAGGTACTACGAAGATGAAGCGTTCGTGAGAAGATCAGAAATAAGCTTGCAGGATGATGAAACAACCACAGGCACAAAGTGAAGGGATCTAAAGCTGTCGAGCTGACGACGCTAACTATAGCGCTCCTCGGGAGGCAGCCCGAGTCTTTACTTTTCTTAGAATAGGATGCTATTTCCTTTCGTGCAAGAAAAATATTATGAACATTATGATTGTAATAAGGCTCGAGTCAGTGCATGTGCCACATGCTCAGACTCCCCCATTTTATGGTCCACCGCTTGGTTTTATAAGCATTGATGAGTAATACTATCTGAGGCTGGGAGTTTCACTTTAGGCCAATGATGTTTTACCTATCAATCACTTTTTCCTTTTCTTTAGTTTTAGTTTTTCATCTCTTACGTTGTTGTATTCTTCTTTGAAGCTTGGTATCGGGTCGAGATGCCTTGACCAATACCAAGCTCTCTAGCCGCATCGGGCAAGGTCCCGGGTGTATCAAGTGACATGCCCTGATCAGGCTTTCATATCGAGCATCAGACTTTAGCGACGAGCCACGTCGCACGATACACCAAGTTGCGCGCATCGCACCCTGTCGGGCAGCGCTACCCATATCGCGCGACAGACTCCTGTTGTATCGGGTAGCATAGCTAAATGACCCTTGATTAGATAGATGGGACAAATTTTACTACTCGTCTCGGGAATGATTTGTCTCCTCGGGCGACATGTGCCCCAGTTTTACCCATTTTACCCCCGCCCTCGATTGCTATATATAGTAACTTTGGTTTAACCATGTCGGGCATTGGCATTTACTTTCTCACCTACTCTCGTATCACACATTTAACTCTCGATTTTCTCTCGTGTCGGCCAACCTCATCTGCTCCCGTGTCATGCAACTACCTTCAGAAGATAAAGGTATAACACGATACGCGTATCTCGTGGCTTACCCGACACACCCCTCGTGTCTCGTAGATCATATCGGGCACATGGCTTTAGTTTGTGTCGCCCGACACACGCTTGTGTCGGGTATCCTACCGTTTGACCGCATCGAGCGACACACTTCTATCGTCCGCCCGCCTGATACCTTATATCGGGCGATACCCGTGTCGCCCAGTTTTGTTCTTAATAAAATATTATTGCCTCACGTCTTGCAAGTGTTGGGTGACACCCTTTTTCAGAGAGATTCTATCGGGTAGTATAGTTGTTCGTGATGACGCCCAGTGTTGCACGATAGCCTTGTGGTGGTATCGGTCCAAACTTTGTGCCGCCCGATACAGGCATATCGGGCAAAGTACCGTATCGACCCGTTTTGTCACCCGATACGATTGTATCAGGCAGCACTAATATCAGACCGACCTTTTTTTTTGACTTATCGCGCAACAAACTTTGCATTTTACCTATTTGAGACTGTGTTGGGGTATCTCGATTTTGTTAACTATGACCGATATCGACTTAACTCTATTGGGTTTTGTTAGTTTTCAAAATATTTCACCTATCCGGTATCGAACGACACACCCTGCCGCCCGATATCGGGCAAGGTGAATCATTCAGTAAAATTGATACTTACTAGACTTTTGTTTTATGATAACAGAAATGACCCGCACCAAGAAAACCGTCATCCAAGTAGATGAACAAGGCCAGAGGATCAACAATGAGGCCACAGCAGAAGCTACCACAGTCGGGAAGAAATGCCTGAATCCCGATGCAGCTGGGCCATCCACGGTCGAGAAGAGACCAAGGATGGAAGAAGAAATGCCCCAATAACTGTTTCAACCACGGCAGCTATACCTGAATCTTTGGATCACTCACCAGGCAGGTTCATGCCCAGATACGACAAGCACAGGCGGCGATACATAGAACTGGCAGCCAAGGTCTACAGACCTAGCAGGTTCTACCATCAGTCGTCCTTCCACCATAAAGGCAATTTTGACAGGCTGGAAAATGTCCTAGCGGCAATTGGGCTGAGGAAGATCTGCTTCAGCCACTCCGCCTCTTACACAGAACTCACAAGGGAGTTCATGTCGTCTCTCCGCTAGGTACCGAATAGACCATAGGAAATCGAAAGATTTGGCGAAGCGGACAGACTACAAGGACGGTTGTATAATGTTGAGCACGACATATCAGAGAAGCTGCTCAATGAAATCTTCTCTTCCAGTGAAGCAGAAAAAGAACTGCTCAACAACAGTGTCAGAATCACCGAAGGCGACGGGTTCAACCCGATCGAGATCTAGAGAAAGCTAACCGGTGAGTCAAAATTCAAGCCAGGAAGTAAGGTGGCGGAAGTCCACTCCTGTTTCTAGAGGATAGTGCACAAAATCGTGGCGTGCCTGCTCTTCAGTAAGTACGAGTCGAGAAATCTTTACACTGAAGAGCTACACCTCATATGGCATATGATGGAAGGCCGCATGATCAATCTAGGGCGGTTCCTCCTCAACCGCCTTCATCCAATAAAGGACGCCACCAAAGACTACAACATGGGCGGACTGGTGAATCTGATTGCAGTAGGGTTAGGATACCTAAGGGAACCGTGTAGCATTTCAAGGACAAGGGGTGACGACAAGATCGACCTCAAGTTCCTAATGAGGGGCAACATCATCAAGGAGAGGTGATGCTACTTCTATAAATTCGCAAGAACAAACACCCTCCTTCTGCTCCCACGCTGTGCTAGCTACGATGCAGAAAAGCTGGTCTTCACCACAGCAGAGATTGAAGCTGTGGTAGTCGAACCTGCCTATGCTGCCACCACGAGGATACAAGAGAGGGAAGCCATGACAGGAAGACCTCTCCCTCTTAACGCTCGGCAGGACAAATCTTCCACAATTCCTACCGAGCCACCCACCGCTCCAGAGCAACCGGCGACAGCCACTGATAGAGTTGTCGTCGATTCTCCCATACCAGCCGCGGCCGCCACAACAACATCTGTCGCGGCTGTAGAAGTGACGGTGATCGTGGTGGTCACCGAGACAACCGGGGCTGAGACAACAATGATAGCCTCAAGGGAAGCTATCGCGGGAGAGACAGCCGCAGCTCCCGAGACTTCTGTTATGCCTTCAGTGGCGGAGGAAACGGTGCAGCCGGATGCCAGCAATGGGGCGTTCGCTGAGATCCTCGAGATAGAGCTCAGGGCCGTGCATCCCACGCCGACACCGCCAGTGGTAGCTGAAGAGGAGGTCGCCGACAATAGAGAGGTGGAGCAACATCCACCACACCACGCCCTTCCGCACCACCACAAACAGGCGAGGTAGAGACAGCCGCGAAGGTGTCAACGCCTCACCCCGAAGTGACGCTCTCGCGAAAAATCCAAATGGATACAACCCCGAGTGAGGCAACACACTCTTCAGGTCGAACTTCACACGCGAGGAATGTCGTGAGGATGAGAGGGAGATCTGATCCAGCCCCTCCGTCACTGGGACATATGATGGGTCAAGAATTCGACAACTTGCGGGAGGTAACATGCAGCCACTCAGCTACTTTTACTTCGCTTACCTGCAAGTTTTCTATTTTCTAGCATAGGCTAAACAACCAGGAGTGGCAACTGCTGACTCTAGTTGGCCTTCCCGGCCAACTAGAGGCTCTCAACAAGACGCTGCAGTAGGCCCTCCAATGCCTTGACATGATCGAGGAGAGGCTGAACAGGAGGGATGACCATCCCTATTCAAGGCAGCCAAGGAGGTCTCCATCACCTCTTGGCTCAGGCTCCCAACCTTCCTCGTCAGGATCCTCGCCCAGGACGTTGTCAACTTCCTCCTCCAGCGGGCAATCCACAATGCCCGAGGAAGGGACGATGCACAAGTCAACCGACGGAGCTCCAGTAGGACAAGCGAGATCCCGCAGCATGGAAGACGCTGCTCCCTCAGTCCCCCTGGACGAAGATGAAGACAATGACAAATCAATCAGCGTCGGAGAGGACTCTTCTGATAAATCAGAGGGAGAGGGGGGGACATCTACGCCGCTAACAAAAGACACCCCCCAGAGGAAGAAGCTCGATGGCAGACGCATTTTCTATGCCGTCAGAGATACCTTCCTTCGAGATGGCCGACTTCGACAGAAGGGCCATCGGATACCTTATGATCAGCGACCAGAAACTACTGAATAAGGTCCTGAGGTCACATGCTGATGAAGAAGACGTCGTCTGGAGCGACGACGACTTCTCCGTACGATGGGGAGCACTGAGAAGCATGTTCCGCTCACCATCCGTCGTCAGAAAAAAGCTATTCTGGGTCCTGGAGGGTGCAATAGTCGAGAATATCAGCACCAAGACAGGCCGACAGACAATATACAACGCCACCCCAACCTTGGCAAGAAGGTTGATGATGGGAGCATCCGACTCCGTTGCGGTAGCCAACATGCTGCGGCAGATTGAAGAACACAACATGAACCTCGTGTTGGCCCCGTACAAGCACCGCAATAACTGGTTCCTATGCGTGGCAGACCTCCGGAACCATGACATCCAGCTCTTCAGCTGCTGCAAGAGGAGGTCCCACACTTAGGACACATCTTCACTAACCCGGAGGACAAACGTCTCAGGCTTCTCCCGCTGCATCTTCTCCGAGTTATTAAGCAAGGAGTCCAACGTCATAGCGGCGTTTGGAACTTCTTCTCTATCGAAGACTTCCCCGTCCAAGCAGAATCAGGAAGTGGGAATAGCGCCCTTGTCGTCTTGCGCACCATGGAGATGCTCAACATCTTTGGAAACATACGACATTTACAGGGCCAAGACTTCTTCCATCTCAGCAGCACTTACTCTTTGCTTTTGATCAAAGACAAGCGCGATTCCCAAGACGCGGGGGTACCAGAAAAGCTATTGGATAGTGACTAAGAAGACGAATCCTCGCAACCCGGCAGCACTTAAGAAAAAGAAGCCGAGATGGACACAGATGTTTACGGGGCAGGAAAGAGGTTAGAAATCCTACGAGAAGTATGCGGAATTGAAGACCCCTCTTCGCCTGAAACCTCAGATGAAATGATCACCAACTTCGACTGTTTCTCATGTTCTACACTCACACAGGAGCAGATCAATGAAGTTCTCCTGAAGTTAGCTGACTCTACCCCCGCAGACGTAATCTACGAGGCAGGTAGTGTCATAGTCCCAGTTGAAGACTTAAGGGACATGGTGAAAGAAGGAGGATGTTTGGCAATATCAGTGGTGGCCGCCTACATCAATATACTACAAACAAAGTTTGAACATGCATACATAGCCCATCCAATGTTGTTCAACGACATCTACCTTGCCAATGAGTCAGGAGAGAAAAAATATTTTCTGGTAGAGTTACAGAGCAGGATGACACGTATCATCTTCCTGCCTATCCTGCACTACAACCACTGGACGCTCCTGACGATGTACACTCACCAACGTGCAGGAATCTTCTACAACAGCTCAGACAGCAACAAAGATCATCCAGTACAGTGTACATCGACAGTGTTGACACCCCTCGAGGGCTTAGTATGAAAATACTATGATGAGGTGGCGATGCTGATCCAACCATTCCTGGAGACAGTAGCGAGCAAATGTCACGAGCTTCAATTCTTCCACCGCAGTCCACAACAAATTCCATTATCCAATGACTGCGGTATCTTCGTGTTGGAATGGATATCTAACCAGGAAATGCCTGACCAGCTCCACCACATCGACTATCACAGCAAACACTGAGAATATGTGTGGGAGCTTCTATCTAGAAAAGGTGCGATCACCTGGTAACCCTCACTGAGTTAACATTACCCTACCTTATCCATTTCACAACTCTGGGATAGAGTGTGGGGTAAGTTTGGGGGGGTACTATGTATCAGTGAGGGAGGCACTAAAATCCCTCCAAACTTCACCTTTTGTTCTTTTTCCTATAACATAACTGGTGTACATATACATATACATGCTTGATACAAAAATTTTGCATATACAAAATTTTTCCTCTATACAATTGTACAAAGACACTCTATAGTAAAAACCTGATACGACTTCTTTCCAGCTTGTTTTCTCTGTGTCTAAGGTGGTGCAGGTTTTTGTCATGCTCTTTCTGAAAATGCAGTCTCAAAATGACAAAAGACTATGACTTTCCATGCCAAAAATTTGAAAAATAATCTCACAACAGCTAAGAGATGTGTATGCAGAAGGAAAAAGCTTCCCAAACAACAAAAATTTTCTCTTGTTCTCCCTTACCCAACAAAATCCCAAAAAGAGAGAAAAGCCTTATGAGAGTGAATAAAAGCATGAGAACTGTGCCAAATGAAAAAAAAAATCTATATATACACACTTGTCTTTCCAAAAGTACCCATCTTTAGGCATGGTAGATCCGGGGTAGTGGTACGTAGGATGTGAAATCACTACTCTAAAGCCAACTGGCTTGGACTGCAGGGACCACTTGCTCGTTAATGGACCCGTACCTGGATGGACTGATGGGAAACAAGAAAAACCCAAAAAGCCTTAAACCTACCCAAAAACACAACTTTCTGTTCCCAAAAGTTGTCTGCTTTGAAAGCTAACTTCGAAATCATGCACCCAAGTCTCGCCGAAGCTGAAGATAAATTTTTTGCTTAAATAAGGTAGGAAAATTGAAGTCTGTTGTTCGTGGTAGGGCAGTATTTTCTTTAAGACATCACAATACTCACTCAAACCCCTTGCCTGAACACTATACCAGGTTAAGAAGAAGTATCACAAAACAAAGTTTTAAAATTGATTGAGGACAATCAAAATGCTAAGTTTGGGGGAGTTGATAACACCCATTTTCTGGTATTTATGGCCCATATTTCGTTGTCAAAACTTCCCATTTAAACTGTTTTCCTCTCCATTTTGTCGTGTTTTTGAATAAATAAGTCACACTACGCTCTTAACTCAATTTTATCATCTTTTACAGAGTTTTCCTTGCTTTTCCACTCAAAATCAGCAAAACGGCCTGTCCCGGCCCACTTACAAAGAATCAGCCTTTTACTAACCGCACGACATGTCCACTACCCGTCACAGACGCTGGACGATAGGGGCTCAACCCGACACGGGTGTGTCACGCGGTGCGGTCACTGACGGGCGATACACCATTTACCCGACAGAGAGCTCTGCCCGCCATGACTAATCACCCCATTACGACATGACGCGCGATACGAGCCACTCACCGGAAGCAACCGCCCGTCACACCCGATACCTCCATAACCCAGCACACGATAGTCGAGCTACGCCAGACGACACACACGCATCAATCATCCCCAAAGCAACGTATGTGGAGCCGATAAAGGGTATGTGGCGCCCGGAGATCCGCAACTTCTTCCAACCGCTGCCTATAAATAGCAGCTACAGGACCCTGATGTGACGGGTCAGAACCTCGCCAAGGCTAACTTTGGAAAGCATCTGGAGCTAGTGTGTCGCGTCCCTGAGGCGTACCGAGAGATACTAGGTGAGCACTTCCCCAACCCGAGAGGGGCGGGAGTGGTTCACTTAGAATATGTCTCGGTAGCCGCAGCAGCCCGATACCGACCAAGGAGGCCACCCAATGTGCCGGGTTCCTAGCTGGGCCCTTGCCTGAGACGGCTCGCTCACTACACCCGATATGAGGAACACAAGAACCTAAGACCCCTCTAACCTGACATGATACCGAACCTGATATGGATCACCCGTCACGGTGTGTCGCCCGAGAGGGTGGCATCCCGGTACGGCTGTATCCGGCAGAGATGCCTTGACCGATACGTCTACCCGTCACGGCCTATCGCCCGTCAGGGATTGCCGCCCAACACAGGCATATCGGGCAGAGCTCTTGCCCGATATCGGGTTAGAGGCACCTTAGGGGATCTGCTATTGTATGTCGCCCTCCTAAATCACGGAGGCGATACCTATCTTCCCTTTTTTCTGTCATTTACTTTCATTATTTATGCAATGTAACTAAACCTTTTTTTACAATGCTTATGCTAATAGAATTAGTGGAGTTTAATACCTATTACTCTAAGTTTGGTCCTTTCTGTTGGATGATTTCTTTGTAGCATCCGAACTCTAGCTTGTATGCTTGGATCATGTTTTGACTAGCTATCACATCATGTTTCCCATTTCAGCTCCCTCGAGAGAGGTGTTGTAACTCTAGCATTTGGTCCGATCAGGGACTACGAGAGTACCCAGGATCGGAGTTGCTTCAGTTATCTTTCCACTCGAACCTGAGTCCATTACCTTTGAGAGAGGGTGTTGGTGCTTTGTTGGACGTACCCTCTTTGAGAGAAGGGGTACTAGATGTTTTCTGCGGCCGCTTGTTATGCCTAAGCTTTCCTCCATTCCTTACCGAGGCAATAGTGTTATCTCCTCTGATTCTGTTACACGAAACCCCTAAAAATTGATAAATGCCAAAACCTTAATCTTACGTGTAACTCCAGTTGGAGATAGCTTTTCTTTATAGCGCTCTCGTGTGACATTTTGTTATTTACTGTTCTTGACCTATCATTCCCTTGGGAACATTTTCTTACCCTTCTTTTACCAGAGTGTAGAGTGTTGATTCCGCGTTCTTAGCACTACCACCCTTGTCTTTGTGGTTCGACCCTGATTGCTACTTCAGAACCCATCATCATTGCAGGGGCCTAGGAGTCGGGTTATTTAAAAGTCCAACTACTTCAAATCCGCTCCTTTTGGACGCGAGATTTAGGCCGGTCAACCAGTCATCTCACTGACCATGAGTTGATCGCTTCACCCAATGAACTAGTCAGTTAGTGGTCCAGATTGTGTAGAACACAGTCAATTCAGTTCCCAATCAATTTGACACTCTAATTAGTTGGTTCAACACTTGAAATTGATGATTCTGAGTCAAGTCTATTGATTAAATGTTTGATTGAGTACCTAAACACTTTATTAATCAATCCAAACATCATTCATGTATAAACTCCCCTTCCAGGTTAATCCTTTATGTGTGACCCAACCCATTTCACGTTGGTTGTGAATGTCCATAACTAACTTATGACATCACAAGCAAGGAGTGGTGCCTAGTCGCACATCAATGCTACCCAAGTGTAAAGGAAATCTGGAGAACAACTTTCAATCCTACAGTCTGTGATTGGTGTTCTAGTGAATGTATAATTCCTTTGTCTCTGATATCCTGAATGAACTCAAGGCATGTACTTGTCATCCTTTCAACATTCATTCATGTTTCTTGAACTAGAGAAGACTATTTGAGATATGTGTGACATCAATATCATATATTGATTCACATGTGCATGTGCATGCCTTTCTCAGTCTCACTTATCAAGTGGCTTGGGCATCATACTCCCTTAGGAGGGACAAATCCCATTTCTATCACTCACAATCTATGACATGCGTCAAAGCCACCCAATCATCACCATTATAACAACCCATGTTTTAGGACTACGTTTGAAGATGTCAAATTTTTCCCACAATCACCACCATCACTATGAGAGTTGACTCTAATTACCATGTCATGGCTCCATGTGTCACTTTTATGTTGGGTATGTCTGATACATTGTTCTCCAACATGTATTTGTGTGCTTGGTTTGATACCATCTATAATGACTAATGAGACATTGTCATCAACCAACACATGCTCTAGCCTTGATGTGTCATTGTTGTCTATCAACCTTCCACAATGACATATGACTAGCGACATAAACAAGAATGTACATACTCTTAGCATCTGTATCATATCATTGTTCATGTCCTCAACCTGAAGACATACGTCATTGTGTATTGTCATTCTTTAGACATGCATTTTGCTCCATAATTTATCTCATAATCGATTGATCTTGAATAAATTGGAAGCTTGCCTTTGATATTTATCAAATCAATCAGAAAATATGCCAATCCAATCATCATATGATTGGCTCTCTGGGCATACATACCAACAGGCATGACACTAGTATCTGGATTAATCTCCTTCAAGGTTGTACATGCAAACTTGTCATGGTGGTTAAATTGTTGACTGGTCATCAGTAGTTGGATGTTAAAAACTAGGTATCAACATAGTCAACAGTTCGGGTGTTGGTCAACTTTGTGTAGATCGAGCGTTGTTGAAAAGCTAGACAACATTGGAGTTGGGGTTCAGACTTAGCTGGGAACCATGCTTTGATTTATATCAATAAACAACGGAACACAAGCCAGGCATCAAAGCTGGTATTTAGACCAAGCATCAATAGTGTAGTTGATTGAGATCTTATCGATTAATCTGATAGTTCCTTCATGATTGTGGGGAAAACCCTTTCCATTGGTGTGTCACCACCAATCAAGTGCATAGGCCTCTTATTTCATTAGGGCTAGTACATATGGATTTAGTATTTTCCATGGATTGATATACTAATGTCTTCCCAATATTCCTCTTTAGTGTTGTCCTACGTTGCTCAATGGATCAATTACTAACCCCTCCAGGTTGATAGGGATGTTTTGAACTTGGAATTTCCCTACAAAAATATATTAAGTTATAAATAAGAGGGGAAATATATCTCAATTCAGGTAAACATAAGATTTATCACATTAAAGCTTAGGATTATAATGGAAGTGAAGGTTAACTTAGGTATGCAATATCCTAAAATTTGGATTTGTCAACAACTCAAACATAGAGTCTAGATTGTCATCAAGCAAATAAATATAATCAATGTATGAGGTGATGAAGTAGGTTTTTCTTAGTTAAGTGAGTTGTATTATAGTGATCATATTTATATATCATTCTCCATCAGTAGTTTTGTTCTATTGCTTTGTCTATGTGTTATGTTCCTGAAATCTATCTCAAAACTCAAAGATGCTTGACCTTTCATCTGATAATCCCCTTATAAATAGTTTAGGTTCTTTCTCCATTATATTGACTCTAAGTCCCACCTCCTAGCCTTATGGTGCATTATTATCATACAAGGTATTTTTCACTCCCAAAATCTTTTTTGGATGATTAAGTGAGTGTGTAGACTAGGTGATATAGGGATAGAATCCCAAACCCATGAACTACATGAGTACTAAAGACATCATGTGGAATTGTATAATGCTTCACGTGCATGAAAAAAAATAACAAGATGAAACCAACAACATGACCACAACATTCAATAAGTATATAAATAACAATGTAATAAATTACAAGATTTCAATTACATGTTAATGAGCTAATTATGCAACTTTGATCATGTATTCTACCTTGCATCTTAAAACTAGTACACCTTAGCATGCTAAAACATCATTAACTACCAATATATCTCTTAACAAAAACATACATGAAACAAGAGGGTTGGCACACAAGGTGTTCAATACATGATAGAAATATACGTATATTAAGGCTTGAATAATTTGAACAGTTTGTAGAAGTAAATGAATAATAATAAAAGAGTTAAGTACTTACCAAAACAAGAACACATTTTTAATGTCATTTTACTCCAATTATACCAGCAATATCATCTATTATAAGGCATTTGACCAACTTCCCATTAGAAGTGGTTGTGAGGTTGCTTAAGATTCAATGCAATTAGTTAACCATGTTTATCAGCATGGTCTGCTCGATCATGGAAACTCATGTAGGTTGCTTGGCCTTGTGTCCATATGCAAATAAAGTTGGAAGGTGTACAAGGTTTTCAAAAAGGAGTTCTATATTATGTACTCAATTTATAAAACTAATGAGACAAAGCGTCGAGTCCTATACTATACTACTACATGATAATATTTGAGAAAGTAAAAAAGCATACATACATATTAAGTTTAAAGAAAGAAAACTATAGTTATATAATTATTTAAAGCTTGTATGTGATCTAGAGATTCTTAACTTAACTTATTTGTGACTATGTATATCTCAAGCAACACCTGGTTACGAACAATATTACAAGCATTTATTAGATTCTAATCATTAACCCTAATTAGTTCCATTTTTAGGGTTTTTCCCAAGTTAGGTTACATGACCCGTATTAGTACATTTGATGATCTTTTACCGAGTTAGAGTCCATCATGAATGTGTATTTTATGTTTCCTGTATGTCTATTTTATTTGAATATTTTAAGGTTCATCACTTACTTGCATTTTAGGGTCAACAAAATCATAATAGGACAAAAAAGGGCATGATTCATCATGATAAGGGGGTCCAAACATTTGGGATGATTTAAATGAGAAATATTAAGATACAATAAACAAATTCAAAGTTAGGTGGATGCCCCTAAGGTCCATGCATCAATTACCCATCATATAGTTCAACATTCCCACAATCATGCAACTAACAACATAGTTCATTATATCCTTATGGGTCAACATTAAAACTATGTGGGACATTCATATCAAATTGATCACAAGGATTTTTGTAACTCTTATTTGTAATGGTAAGTATATAAGGATAGGGCCTGAAACATGATTTCGTTACAAGAAGGACAAACGTGCAACATATGGACATATAAGGAAAAAAGGGGTATTATACATCATTTTACTATTAAAAAGATTGGCCTTAGCAATCTAGGTCATAACCCATCAAAATATTACAGATTTCAAGGATATAAGATAATTAAATGCATCAAAGGGAGTCAAAGTCAAACATTTAATTAGGATATAACATACAAAGTAATATAGAGCAATTATCATGCACTTACGATCATAAAATCCAAAAATTAATTGGGGATATCATTGGTACATATTGTATAATGGAGGACATAAAGCTACTGATTTTGTGATTGGTCTGACATTATATATCACTAAGGAACATGATCATCCTTCTATAACAAGGTTCATCAGTAGAGTCCAATTACAAGTCACATTATGAAATAAAAATCCTCATGAGAAATCGTCGTGATTATGACCTTCATTGAGTTCAACAACACTTCCTAGATATTGATTTCATGAGTTGGAATGTAGGGTGGACAAGAAGGATCCAAGATTTATCATAATAATTCATCAATTTCATTTAAAAATATAAAATTAACATCTTTTAGGGAAACTAGGATAAAATAGTAGAAATCAGAGTCTGAAATGTAGTTTATTGTGAAGTCTTGCCATACTAATGAATTTGATATGTAAGATCGAACATTGAATATAAAGGATGTTGAAGTTATTATTTTTAGGAGTTTCACTTTGGAACTATAAAGATTTCAGAAGTGGGGTGCTACATACTTAATTGTCAGTCTCTCCATGCCCTTCATTTTTTATCAAGCAACAACACATGAATCAAACACACTGAGAGAGTGGGTGGGAATCCCAAGAAGGCGTCATCACTGGGCGTGCAAGTTTCTGGAACCATTTACAATAGGAAAGAGCAGTGGGGCACAGATAAATGTGTATTTATCCATTATTTACTTCTTTTAGATATCTCTTTAGGATTGTTTTGTTGATTATTTTCTTAATTTTAGAATAAATTATTGTAATTTAGATTTTCTCTCTTTAATTGGAGTTTTAATTATATTGGTTTGGATTTTTATAGGGAAATAGCCTAATCACTCCAATTGTTAAATACCCATGGGATATAATTGCATAATTTTTAGCAGTCTTGAAATTCATGTATAGATGGAACCACAATTGTCATAACTCTCACGTCTGAACTCCAAATCGAGTAGGTGGGAAGGAAATCTATTCCTAAAATAAAATTCAATGTTTCAGATCACATTTTAGCATTTAAGAGGATATAAATTTGCTCCAAACCAATGTTGCGGGAATCAGCATCAAAGAAAGTCACATTGTCCAATATTAAGAGGAAAACTAAATAATTCTAACACCTTGTGGCCAAGCAGTTTATATTATAAATTTCTCTCCTTTTATTAGGAGTTGGCTAATTCCATATATTCTTCTGGTGGAAGAATTCAAATAAATACCCAATAAAATTTTGAAAATCATCGATACGGTCAATGTTTGAATGTGACTTTGGGCTGAAACAAGGGATTAAATATTATTGACCGACAGACACCAAAAGTTGGAGTAATCTTGCTGCTGACACCAAAAATTCCTCAATGGTTTCCCCCCCTCCTTTATCCCTATAAAAGAAGGCAGGATTCAAAAGACAAAGCCTCAATATCTCTTCTTCTAATTCAATCTTTTTATTTATTTCTTGTATAGTTAATCTTTATTTCAACACTTTTATTCATGTTCTTAGTTTCAAACAAACCATCTTAAATCAGAATTTACTTTCAAATTTTAACATTTGGATTAGGATTTCAACCGCTCCTCTCACCGTCCTTTGGATCAATACCTTTTATACTTTGTTGACTTTTTGTTTGCAGTGAATTAACAACCTGGTTAGAAGGTTAAACTCTAGGACTTGTCCCAGTGACTTTTGTGTTTACAACTTCATAAATCAATTTGGTGTCGTTGTTGGGGATAGCACGATTTGGTTTTTTAATACAATTACATGAGAGTATTTAGGATTTTTTTCATAATTTCTAGTTTGGTTTATAATTTTTTGCTTATTTCATAATTTTAATCTTGTTTAATAATTTTTAGATTTGTTCAATAATTTTTTTCCTTATTTCTAGTTTATTTTGTAATATTGGTTTTGTAGTTTTTAGTTTTGTTTATAAATGTCAGTCTTATTCAATAATTTTTAGTCTTGTTGCATAATTTTTTTGTTAGATTTATGTTTTTTACCTTCCGAGCATCATTCTGGAAGTGTAACTCTTTCATCTGTTGAGTTTTCATTCTAGCAATACTACGTTCTTACCTTATTTTTGTAATTTTTCATTTTATAAATTTTTAGTTTTGTTGATTTAATTCTTGTTCTCTTTTTTTGTGAAATCACTTACTTATTTTTCATGAATAATATCAAATGGAATGACCAGTACATTACGGTTCACAATACAATTTGTGTGATTATTATGACCATACATCCTTATATTGTCCCAATGTGCCCCCTCCTATGGTAGTACCTCCTCCTAGTCTCGAAGCTCCTTATCTTGATGGTTACAATGCAAATATATAATTTTTCAAAGGCTATTATAAGGAATTAGGTTACTCCAATAAATATCCTAATGAATGGTGTCATGACCAACAAGGTTTTGGTGGGTATGGTGAGAATGACCAAAGTTTTGGAGGGTATGAACCCATTAATGAAACTCAGTTCACTCCTCAATAAGAACGTCATATGGCACTAGATAAGATGGTAGAAGAAGGATATGTTGTACTAGAAAGACAACAAGCTTTGATAGCTACTTTTCTAGAGGCCCAATCAAAGAATCCATATTGTCTAAATGTACCTCGCCATGTTTTGGTGACACCTAATAATGTCGAGTCTTTCCACCAATATGGATGTAGTGTAAATTATGAACCATCATCTTCAGAAGACTATTCTGAGGTGAAATGTTACGCTCATCAATATAAGGGGTACTATGACCAGGAATATTATGGGGGTATAGAGAGAATGGCCAAAATTTTGGGTGTGTATGAATCTAATTGTGAAACTAAATTTAATCCTCAAATAAAAGAGAGATTTAGGGCCCTAGATAAGATTACAGAGGAAGAACAGGAAAAACTAGAAACCAACCAAGCCATATTTTCCAGTTTACTAGAAGCACAATCACAAAAACCTACAAAGAAATTAGAACAATCCAAGATGGTTGTTCCCAATGATGATGATGATGATTTCATTTTGGTTTCATATATGTCAGATCATGAAGAAAAAGAAAAGACCATGAGGTCATATAACTTGTTCCATGAGGATGTTGGTATTCCTACCCTTCCATTGAAGGCTTTATTACTTGAGTATGAAAGTCGAAATAAGAAAGTCATTCTGAAGATCCAATGACTCCTCCCATCCTTGGCATAAATCCAAATGTTATCATTGACGAATCCACTTGAGTTAACCCTTTTTTGGATAATGAGCCACCTCCCACATATGACAAAATGATTCTTCACATGTTGTCACCACCAATTCATTTCTCACATACGGCTGATTTGGAAGGGGAGACACCACCCTTGAAAAAGTAAATATACCTCCTTCCATTATTTTAAATAAACATGTCTCCATTTTCATACCTTATGCATCCTTGGGGACCCCTTACATTGAAGAACTCGAGTTACTATCTATATCAACAATGAAACATACTAATCTCAATGTTAATTGCATGATTTATAAGGAGAATAAAAATACTTGTGCTTCTGATTTGTATGGTTTTGTTCCTTCCATATAAGTATCAATTTTCCTATATGAAGATCAATATAACAGAGGGAAACCAGAACTTGATCCTCTCCTTGATTTTGTACATCCACTTTTGACATGTTACCCGTCGGACATCTTCCAATCTCCCCCAATCCACATCCATCTCCAACACTTCCCTTACTATTTAAGGAGGAATTGTGGGTCATGTTGGAGGGACCGCAAGGTGAAAGGAAATATAAACAACCCATTGAGCCTCTATGACCACCTGATCATTGGGTGTACTATGAAGTTTTATTGATAATGGTTCCATACCTCATACACTCCCCCTTCAGGTGGACATTGTTTGAGCTACTAGGGCCTCCTGGTGAACCAAGCAATTTTCTTCCCTCCATCTCAGTTTTGGGTTTTCTAAGGGAAAAAAAAACACTACATGGGGTGGTGGTGGGTGATACATGCCTATTCCACCCCCTTAACTTTTTTTGCACCTTCTTTTTATCTTTCCATTTTTTGCATGTAGTTTCTTTTGTATTTCTTTAGCTTCATATTTCTTTAGCTTCATTTTCTCTTATGGACTTTATGTAGTCAGCCACACTTGTATTTTCTTAATTTGTGATTGGCCTTTATCTAGTCAGTAATGATGAATACATATTATAATCATTTACCCCTTTGAATTCAGCAAATCCTATTTACAAACATTTTACAAATCGCCATGACTTAAAAAACCATGTCTCTTAGGACTTCAAAACTAGCATAACTCATTATAAAAGTTGGCAAGTTTTGTGAAATCAATAAGAACCAAACTTTAATTTTCTCTATTTTTAACAATATATTAACTTTTCATAAATCTGATATAATGTAATTGACATGAAAATTCTATCTGATGCAATGCCATTCTTTGAAAAAAAAAGAAAAAAACTGAAGTTTATATGTACAGGAACAATCCCCCTCCTTCTCCCTCAAAAAGAAAAGAATCACCTCTAGACAAAAATCTAAGTCTGGGGTGGCATTCGCCCAACCTTAGATTTTCCATACCCCACAAAAGGGGTATACCATCAAAAGATGCCAAACAACACACAAAAAGAATTGTGACCAATGTAGCCACAAGTATGTAAATAAATATATCCTGAGTCGAATAGAGGAGGGATCATCTTCTTCTGGACCTTCTTCATCATATTCATGTGCAAAAATTCAGAAAAAAAGAAAGAAAAATGTGAGTGTCAAAGAATAAGTAAGAACAAACATGTTTTCTACAAATTCATGATTTAAAAAAAAAGATATGACAATTATTTTGACATGGTATATAAGATTCTATGTTACGTGGTTCTAGGAGATTGATTTGCTTGGCCACATTTTGAGGTAAGGAACAACGTGATGTCTATGAGGGTGAGGATAGAGATGTTGCTAGTATAAATTGGAATTATTTTTGATTTATTTGCTTGGGAACAAGTAAAGATTCAAGTCAGGGGTGTTTTGATAAATGTGTATCGATCTATTATTTATATCTTCTAGATATCTCTTTATGATTGTTTTGTTGATTATTTTCTTAGCTTTAGAATAAAAGTTTTCTAATTTGGATTTTCACTCTTTAATTGGAATTTAACATATATTCATTTGGATTTTTGTAGAAAAATATCCTAATCACTCCAATGATTAAATACTTCTTCTCATATAATTGCATAATTTCTAGCAGTCTTGAAATTCATGTATAGCTAGCACCAAAAATGTCATAATTCACATATATGAACTCCAAATCAACTGTAAATGTACTTTTTGGGAAATAATTTAAATTCCTTAAAGATGAATCTAAGTTTCAAACTACTTTCTACCATTTAATAGAGGTAAAATTCACTCAAAATTATGATTGCGAGAATCTGCAGTAAAACAGTTACATGGTCAAATATTAAGAGGAAAACTCAATAAATCTCACCATTTGTGGGTAAGCAATTAATATTATGAAAGTCACTCCTTTCACTAGGAGTTGACCAATTCCATATATACTCGTGGTGAAAAAATATAAATAAAAACCCAGTCAAATATTTCAAAATCATCAATGTGGTCAACGTTTGAATGTGACTTTGGGATGAAGCAAGGGATTAATTGTTGTTTACCGACTGACACCAAAAGATGGAGTAATATTTCCACCTCCACTAAGCATTCGAAAAGGATTTTTCCCTCTCCTTTCACCCTCAAGGAGGAGGGAGTCGGCAAGAAAAAGCCTCAAATGCTCTTAGTTTTAAACAAAACTTATGAAATAGGAATTTACTTTCACATTTTATCATTTGGATTTGGATTTCAATTTCTCGTCTTGTCGTCCCTTGAATTGATACCCATCTATACTTCGTTGACTTTTTGTTCATAGTGAGTTGACAACCTGGTTAAAAGGTCAAATTCAAAGACTTGTTGTAGTGATTATTGCATGTACAATGACATGCATCAGGCTCCCTTGCCACCGGATGTTGGCCCATTTTGGACCAGCCTGATCGAGTGGCTAGGAGGGTCATCTCCTTCACCCAGCCACTTTGCATGGACTAACACATCTCACATTGGTCGAGCTCACTAGAGTCCAAGTGGCATAGAAAATTTTGTACATGACAGGGGGAGTCATAGGACCATGGATGACTTCTTTGTGTGGTCATTCAAAGACAAATGAGCTAGGCTCTCTTACAGGGGAACCACCATATAAGTTATGCATCCCTTCTTAGTCTTCATTGGACAATTCTTCTCCTGTAATGGCCTCTTATGTTGTAGAGATGTTTTCTGGAATGAGTCCTCCAGATTTGTTGAATTTCAAGTAAAGGCCAAATATGTTAACAAGTCTAATATCAATATTAACAATTTCTCTAGTTATATCGTTCCCTCTTCAATTGTTTCACTGATGGTGCCTTGTAATTGACTGCATTGCTCATTTTCTTTGAGTGCCTCATGTGCAACCTTTTAAGATTAGGTTATTGTGTTTTATCTTATGGTGTTTATGGATTACTTAGGAGGCTATTTTCCTTAAACTGGTTGGGGATTAACTGGTGGTGGTGGTAACGGTATATCCTCCCTCTCTTATTTCTCCACAAGGTGTGTGTCTATGATTGTTAGTTAATTCAACTAGATGTCGAGAGGGCAGTTGGTTGGCTTACTTTGAGTGACTTTGAGCTCATTTATTTCATTTATAGGGGAGTATGATGGATTGATTCTATAAGGAGATGAGAACATCAAAAAACTTTTGACAGGTGCAACGGAACCAATAAAAAATTTCTCCACATACCCTACTCAAGGATGTCATCCAGAACTGCGTATTTGGAAACAGTGTGAATAGATATACCTCGTCGCAGAGCAGGTTTAGTGATGTCCCTTTGCCAAGTGATGTGTGTCACCCCTAGTGTGTGTTGACGGTCCTTAGTCATCATCCAAACATAGGCAACTCAGTGTTTGTGTCTCTATTTCATCTCCGCAAATGGACTAGAACTCCATGTTGCACTTATTAAGCAAGCAGGAAAGAGTAGCTTTCTGCTTGAGGACATGGTAGCATCAGTTTCTCTCTTTCTCTCTCTCTTGGGGGTGATGACGACTAGGTTTCACGTAAAAGAGTATAACCACTGATGTCTCTCTCTAGCATATCTAATACGGCCACCATGCCTCTATAAATAGTAGATGAAGGAAGCAAGGTTACCCAAAAGTCGTGGATTATCAAAAGGGTTACGACTGTGTTTAAAATGAGCCTCTCATAGACAAATAAATGAATATTCTAAAAACAATTAATTAATCCAATTAATCATATTAATTTATTAACTAATTTCTATTATCCATCTCTAGTTAGTTGCTCTGGATCAACCAACCGACTTAACAGTAGAATCTAATTAACCAATTAACTCATATTATATTCCAACATTATTATACCATATTACCTAAACATTTTAGTAACATCCTATGTGTGTGACCTAGTAGGCTACATATTACGTTGGCAGTAATATTCATAACCATATTATGATTTCACAAGAAATGATTGCTGTCTAGAAAGACTTTATTTCTACCCAAGTAATTGGAAAAGTTGGAGAATAACTTAACCTATCATTTTTATTGATGTTACATTGATTGTATAGTTCCTTTCTCTCTGATATCCGAATTGAACTTGAGGCATGCAAATAATATCCTCATTAACATTCAATCCATGTTCCTTGAACTAGAGTAGACTATCTGAGATATGTGTAAGATCAATATCACATATTGACTCACACAAACATGGCCATACATTTCTTAGTCTTGCTTTTCAAGTGGCTAGGATATAAAACTCATGTAGGAGGGACAAATTCCATCTACATCACTCACAATCATCCTCATGTGTCACAGTACACCCGAGCACCACCTTTATGATAACCCTTATTTAGGATCATGGTGTATGATGTCAAAGCACACCAAACAACATGTGATCAGTGTAGTGACTTTAAGTCTAAGAACCACAATCACTACCATCACTAAGAGAGATGACTCTGACTACCATTTATGGTTCCATGTGTCACTCTGAAGGTGGGTCAGTCTAGTACACTATTATCTAACAAGTATCTACGTGCTTGGTTTGATATCACATATCATGACTATTGAAATTTTATCATTAACTAACACACAATCTATTCTTAAGTGTTATTGTTGTCTATTTACCTTACACAATAACATTTGACTAGGGACATAACAAGAATCCATATACTCTCAAAATTGGTATGATCTCAATGTTTAGGTCCTCATGTCAAAGACATACATTATTGAGTAATATCATTCTTTAGACATTTATTATGTTTATCATTATCACATGACTGAATAACAGAATAAATTGGAAGATCACATTTTTAATTAATCAAATCATTTATAAGACATGCCATTACAATCATCATATGATTGGTTCTTTGGACATACATACCAACACAGACTCAATGAAGAGGAAGTAGATGATGATTTCTCCTTGTGTTTTGATTATTGCATGCCATTCTTTGTTTTACTATAGTTCCTCCTCAAATTCCTTGTTCGTTTCATCATGTTCTCTTCACGTCTCATCACACTCTCTCCATATTTCATCTAGTTCTACTTCTATAGTAGACATATTCTCTAACATCAAATAGTGGCAATCTGTGAGCAAGTTGGTTAATAATAGAGGTTCAAATCTTGTATCTATTCTTTCTACCTATGTATTTGGTGATTCAAGGGTAGAAGACAAGGAATAAAAACTTTAACAAGAGTTAAAAATCTACTCACATGACATCAAATGGATGTCTAAGTTCCTTCCTTAGATTCAGAATGTGGCAAAATCTGTGCTATTGTAAGTTTCACCAAAGCTTGTTAGAGTGGTGGTCTCATATTCTCTTAAGGTAGGGTGATGCAGACCTATTTTAGGACTTCATATTGTGTCTTATTACACTTCCATCACATATAAATCTATTATAATGCATGTTATTCCCATCAATATTTGTAGTCTCATCAAATGCACTTATGGTCGTTCTTTGCAGGTTTTCATGTTCTGGGACCACTCTTGGATGGATGGAAAAGAAAGAGGTAGATGCTAGAGTTCATTCATCGATGGAGGAATCCAATCAAGGTCCAAGATCTTCCCCAACCTAACCCTAGTGGCTAAGAGTCAACTAAATAAAAAAGTGTTGGGTTTTAGGGGAGGCAGAGAAGGCAGCGGAAACAAAAATTTTCTTCTCCCTAAACCTAGAACGAAGTAATCGCGTCAACGTCTATATAGTAGGAAAGATGATTTGTAGAAACATACCTTGTCCCGAGGCTTTCTCGGCGATGTTACCTCGCGGATTGCACGGTCTTCACCTCCGGTCTTGGATGGTGTCTGTGCAGCTCCTGGACTCACCGACACTGTCAGGATTGAGAGTTGTCCTCTGAGCGGTAGAAGTCTCCCGCCTCTGTAGTCATCCACATAGACTTCCTGAAACTCTGATCTCCTTCTCACACAAGGAATCATAAGGAGTCATACCCTCTTATCGGCGTACTAGTCACCGACACACTCTCCTGCAACCAGTCGCTTTTCTACAGTTCTCTTTTCCTTGTTGTGCCTCCCTTATCAGGTAGCACTTGCTCGGGCTCTCCTGGTTACCACAACCAGAGAGAATGACAACTTTGTAGAGCAACTGGTGTTATGAGTTGTACTGTTAGAGAAGCCCCCAATACCCCTATATATATAGGAGGATCATGGGACAGGGTTCTCTACCCCAGGCAATGCTGGATTAAAGAAGGAGTAGAAGGGTTTGAGATTTTCCACAAAATCTAAAAAACTATGCCAGTTGAACCGATCAGTTCAGCCCTGAACCGATCGGTTCAGCCCTGAATCGATCGTCTGGGCCCTTGAGCCGATCGTCTGGGCTCTCCAGCCGATCATCTGGACCCTTGAGCCGATCGGTTCAAGCATGAGCCGATCGGTTCATGGTTCAAGTTCAACTTGAATTGACTTTCCATGTTTATTTCTAACTAATCAATTATTAGTCCTTGTCCAAATCGAATTAGAACAAATGAAACAAGCTCAGTTGGTCACCCGACCAGTTCAACAATGTGAACCGATCGGTTCATTGACCTGAGTGAGTCGGATCACCCGCTTGAGCCGATTGGTTCATCTCATGAGCTGATCGGTTGGGGAAGTAGATCAGTCAATTGTAGTTTCAATCAATCTGATACTCTTATCATCTGTTCCAACACCTTGAACAATATGAATTTGATCTATCAATTAATTGAGTGTTTAGTTGAACTACTAAACTCCTTTAGTAATCAATCTAAACATCAAACTACTAAACTCCTTTAGTAATCAATCTAAACATCGTTTGTGGACAAACTCCTCTTCCAGGTTAAATCCTTTATGTGTGACCCTGCAGGCCCATTTCACGTTGGCAGTGAAAGTCCATAACACTTATGATTTCACAAGTGAAGAGTGGTGCCTAGTCACACATCAACGCTACCCAAGTGAAAAGGAAAGTTGGAGAACAACTTTCAATCCTACAATCCGTGAATTGTGTTACAATGAATGTATAATTCCTTTGTCACTAATATCCTGAATGAACTCAAGGCATGGTACAATCATCCCTTCAACGTTCACGCATTTCCTTGATCTCAGAGCAGACTGGGTGAGATGTGTGTGACATCAATATCACATATTGATTCACACATGCATGCACATGCCTTTCTCAATCCTACTCATCAAGTGGCCATGGACATCAAACTTCCTTAGGAGGGACAAATCCCATATCTATCACTCACCCCTCAAAAGCCCCATGTGTCAAAGCCACCCAATCATCACCTTTATAACAACCCATGTTTTAGGACTGCATTTGATGATGTCAAAGTGTACCCAACGACATGTGTTGATTGTAGTGATTTCAGGTCGAAGAATCACACTCAACACCATCACTGTGAGAACTGACTGTGACTACCAAATCATGGTTCCATGTGTCACTCTCACGGTGGGTCTGTCTGGTACACTTGTTCTCTAACAAGTACCTATGTGCTTGGTTTGATGTCACTATATCATGACTAATGAGATTCTGTTATCATCCAACAGACAATCTAATCTTTACTGTTATTGATTTCTATGTTTATTTCCACAATAACAACCGACTAGGGACTAAACAAGAATGTATACTCTTAACGTCAGTATGATCTCATTGTTTAGGTCTTGAAACTAAAAGGATATGTTATTGAGTAAAACAATTATTTAGACATCTATCATGTTACACTATCAACTCAAAAATGGTTAAAACATATAGATTGGAAATTGCCTTTATTATTCAAACCATTTACAAAGTATCCCATTACAATCATCACATGACTTGCTCTTTGGGCATACATACCAACATACTCCCACTTTCACATAGAGCTAGTCACCTAGGAACCTCAGTCCTTGTGACCTAGCATGACCATCATGCTTCTGCTGAGAAAGGGCCTTCATCAGTGGATCATCTATGTTGTCTTCAGTTGGTACTTTGCAAATCTTCACATCTCCTCATTGTATGATCTCTCGTATGAGATGGAAGTGCCACAGTATGTGCTTTGATCACTGATGTGATATGGGCTCCTTAGCTTGAGCAATGGCTCCATTATTGTCACAATAAAGCTCAATTGCATCACAGCTATTGGGAACTACACCAAGTTCAGTGATGAACTTCCTGATCCACACAACTACTGGGAACTACATCAAGTTCATTGATGAACTTCCTGATCCACACAGCCTCTTTTGATCCATGTGAAGTAGCGATATACTTGGCCTCTATAGTAGAATCAGCAATTGTTTCTTGCTTGGAACTCTTCCAACTTACAACTCCATTATTTAGGCAAAATACAAATCCTGATTGCGATCTGTAATCATCTTTGTCAGTTTGGAAGCTTGCATCAGTGTAACCCCTTACTACCAATTCTTCCTCTCTGCCGTATACAAGTAATTGATCCTTAGTCCTTCACAAGTACTTGAGCATATTCCTTACGGCTATCCATTGAGCATCCCCGGGATCTGACAGGTACCTGCTCGTCACGCTGAGGGCATACGAGACATTTGGGCGTGTGCACAACATAACATACATGATGGATCTGATGGCTGATGCATATGGGATCCCATTTATACGCTCCCTCTCTTCACAAGATTGGGGACATTGAGCTCTAGAGATGGTGACTCCATGTAGCATGGGGATGTTGCCTCTCTTTGAGTTCTCCATGTTGAACCGCTTCAGCACTTTGTCAATGTATGTGCTCTGACTTAGTTCGAGAAGCTTTCTAGAACTATCTCGATAGATCTTAATACCTAAAATGTAGGATGCTTCTCCTAAGTCCTTCATTGAGAAAGTATTCCCAAGCCAAGTCTTTACCTTCTCTAAGGTTGTGACGTCATTCCCCATCAATAGTATGTCATCCACATATAATATGAGGAATGTGGTCATGCTCCCACTAACCTTCTTGTACACACAAGGTTCATCTTCATTTTGAATAAAGCTAAACACTTTGACTTCCTCATCAAATCGAAGATTCCAACTCCGAGACGCTTACTTTAATCCATAGATTGACCTTTGTAGCTTACAAACTTTATTGGCATTCTTTGGATCTACAAAACCTTCAGGTTGTGTCATGTACACATGATGAGTGCATACTCATCATGAAATTCTATTACCTTTTTGGAACAATTTCATCTCTATTCCACATCGTTTCACCCTAATATGAATCATAATGCACAAAACTACTTAGTTGATTCAATAATCAAGATTTTAACTAAATATCTTTCATTTAATGCAGGAAAATCAAGCAACTCCATGCATACGGTCTCAAGACCGTTTGGGTCCTTACGGTCTCAAGACCGTTTGGGTCCATGCGGTCCCAAGAGCATTTGCTGGAATACACAAAGAACAAGATAAAACCAGTTGCCAAAGAAAGCCATGCGGTCCCAAGAACGTTTGGTCCCATGCGGTCCCAAGACCGTTTGGTCCCATGCGGTCTCAAGACCATTTGGTCCCATGTGGTCTCAAGACCGTTTGGTCCCATGCGGTCTCAAGACCGTTTGGTCCCACACGGTCCCAAGACCGTTTGGTCGCATGCGGTCCCAAGACCATTTGGTCCCATGCGGTCTCAAGACCATTTGGTCCCATGCGGTCCCAAGACCGTTTGGTCCCATGCGGTCCCAAGACCGAGTGGTCCCATTTGGTCTCAAGACCATTTGGTCCCATGCGGTCTCAAGACCGTTTGGTCTCATGCGGTCCCAAGACCGTTCGACGCAAGCGCAAGGATCGATTGAAGAACTGAAGCCGAGCGTCCACATCAAGGCCAAGACCGGTCGGCAAACCATTTTGATACCCAAATGATCTCCAAACCGTTTGGTGCCCAAACGGTCTCAAGACCGCTTGGCGACCCAAACGGTCTCCAAACCGTTTGGAGAAGATATTTCCAGCAACTTACCAAAACCATTTGGGATCAGATCTGAACCTATAAATAGACCCCCAGGGTCCCCATTTGAAGCATCGGTTCCGGACGCCGACAGGCTGCCAGAGCACCACCCCGATCAAGTTCCACTCCACCTACTGCTGGTGTTGCGTCCAAGGAGGCCAAGAAGAGGAAGAAGACGGAGCAAGGAGTGCATCTTCTTCATCGGGCTGCGTCCACCCTTTGCACCGAGCTCATGGCGGATCTATCTTTCTCTCCTATCCTTCTTGTATCTCGCATCATGAGCGAGTAGTCCTCTTCCGCTGGGGTGCGGGGACTAGCCCCTCTACCCATGCAAACCATGGTCTTTTGTTAAACTTTCCATGGGAATGTATATAACTCTTCATTTTGTCATTTATTGTTAAGCTTGTAGGTTGGTTATATGCGTGTTTCCATCTTTGTGCTCCCTATGTTGCGAGAACTTCAATACATGGGTATGAATGTCGTTTAGCATGTTAGACTCCTTGACGAGAACTTCCGATGGGATTCCTTGAGGTCGTAGGTGTATGATCCGCGAGGGGATGAGACATCTAGCCTTCGGTGACGCTTCTGTGCGCCTGACGCCCGTATGGGGGGTTCACAGCCTTAGTTGGATTTTGTATCTTCGTGCTTTTCGTTGATGTTTACACGTACTATAATCGCTTATTAGCTTAACGGTTGACACAGTTGACTCCTTGACGAGAACTTCCAATGGGATTCCTTGAGGTCGTAAGTGTATGATTCGCGAGGGGACGAGCCATCTAGCCTTCGGTGACGCTTCTGTGCGCCTGACGCCCGTATGGGGGGTTCACAGCCTTAGTTGGATGTTGCATCTTCAGAGCCGTAAGACATGTGATCCGGATGGCGATGAGAAATCGGCTGCCTATGGTGATGCTTACGCGGACCTAACGCCCGTATGGGGGGTTCTGCAGCAGCTCTACTTGTAGTGTTATATCGTGCCTGGATTGTTTGCAAAAGAGCATGTTTGTGTGTGTAGCGGTGGTCAAACCTGGTACCATCCCATCGATTCCATATCATTGATCTAAACGCATCTTTTATTCCGCATTTACTTTCTTGCAATTAGTTTAATCAAACCCAAATCAATCACTTGTTCTAAATATTAGTTTTACTTGAGCTAGATTCAACTGACAAGGATTCTTAAAAACATTGTCCTTTGGGTTCGATCCTCAACTATACTGCGATAAGACCCGTCCGCTTGCGGGTGGTATTGTTGCACTTGATTTTGGTAAAAACTCGGGGATATAAACTCCGAGTGAATTTGTTAGTGCATTCAAAAGCCACGTCAAATTCTGGCACCGTTGCCGGGGACAACAGAATCAGTCAGTCAAATCTAGTTCTTCTAAGAATAATCTAGGATTGTGCTTTTCTTTTTGAAACTATCGCTTATCTACTTGATCTTTATTCTACTTTTTGGATCTCATTTTCAAATCCTCCTAATTTTCAGGTGCCCTCCAACGCTTAGTGTATGCACCGATCAGACAGTCCCGGGCTCACAGTGAGCTTCGATCCTGAAATAGATAGAACCTTCCATCGTCAGATCAGGGAAAATCAGGCAAGAATGGTGCAAGAAGAAGAAGTAGCCCGAAGAGTGGCTCAAGCCATCAATGCACAGAGAGAGAGGCTCATGCAAGAAGCTAGAGCTGCAGTTCAACAGGAGATCTTAGCAGCAGAGGCAGCAGCGCAAGCAGCCGAACTTCAGAAAGATCTTAGAGAGTTCTCTATCCCAAAGGCCGCGAATGTCTATCATCCGGTGCAGCCTCCTCCCATCGAAGCTGCCAACTTTGAGATTAGAGCACATTGGATAACTTTGCTTCAAAACAACCCCTTCTACGGCAAACAAGATGAAGATAGTCAAGGTCATCTCCTCAGATTCATTGACCTTTGTGCTATGAAGAAGAAAAATGGAGTCTCTGATGATGCCATTCGACTCTGTCTTTTCAAGTACTCTCTTGCTGATAGAGCCATTAGTTGGTACAATTCACTGTAGAGTGAAGTACCTATCACCACCTGGGAGCAGCTCCAAAATGCTTTTCTGGAAAAGTTCTACCCCCCATCTCTTACATATGAAATCAGGGGACGAATCACAAATTTCACTCAAGTCCCAGGAGAAACTCTTGCCGAAGCTTGGGATAGGTACAAGGAGCTCTTACGCAAATGCCCACACCATGGAATCCCTAAGAACCAGCTGATAGAGATATTCTACAGGGGTGTGGAGGATGACGTAAAGATGTTCCTTGACTCCTCGTCTGGAGGGAACTTCATGCGGCAAAGTTACGACAGTGCATGAAGAGTAGTCACCCTGGGAGCAGAAAATCAAGCCAATTGGGGCAGATATGTTGGTAAAGGAGTCTTAAAGGTAGCCATGGCTGAAGCTATCCCAGAATACAAATCTATAGCTGAAACTTTGAAGGTCTTAGTTGCAAAGCAAGATCACATAGAATCATCCCTTGCTGCGATTGGAAGAGGACATTCTCCCACTAGGCAACCAGAGTAGGTCAAGTCGACTTCTTTGTTTTGTGAAGCATGCAAAGGCACTGATCATTCCACACTATCATGCAATGTTCTCTACGATGTTGTTCTAAGTAATGCATGTGGACAAGGAGATAATTGCCAGATGGAGAATCTTAATGCTATTAACACCATCCCTGGGCAGAACTATTACAATCCAAATCAAAATAGGAATCACCTAGGCTTCCAATACGGAAACCCTTCAGGAGCTATGAAATCACATCAATTTGGTCCGAACAATCAACTGAGGGGCCCACCCGGGTATCATTTTAACCAACAACAGAACTTTGGGAATCAAGGAAACTTCAAAGGAAACTTTCAGAATAGGAATTACAATAATTATTAGAACAACTCTTAGTATCAAAACCTGAACCAACAGCAAGGTCAAACAAGATCCATCCCTTCTGATGACAAGCTATCTACCATTGAAAAATTGTTGCAAGCAGAACAAACGATGATAGCCAACCAACAAGCCCAACAAAAGGCTATTGAAACGCAACTAGCTCAACTTGCTGCTAGCATAAAGCCACCAGCTGGAGCCTTTGCGGGTCAACCTGAAAACAATCTGAAACATCCTGAACAGTTGAAAGCCGTCAACACCAGATCGGGGAAAGATTAATCGAATCCCTCAGTAAAGACACCTGTAGTTATTGCTGACGAAGAAGAACCTGAGACAGTCCAGAACTCGACAACTATAGAATCACAACCAATGGAAGATAAGGCTGACAAAGAAGTGCCTGAAAAATCTGTTGATGAAGAAGATGAAACACCATAGACGGATATTCCTGTGTATAAGCCTCGTATACCCTTCCCATCCCATCTGAGGCAAACCAAGCTTGATACTAGATTCATCAAATTTAAAGAGGCTATGAAGAAACTCCATGTTGATATACCATTCTTAGATGCTCTTAATGAGATACCAGCCTGGACCATGTATCTAAAGTCACTTCTCACCAAGAAGTACATCACTGAAGAGTATGAAACTGTAAAACTGGCTACAACCACATCAGATATCATACTAAGCAAGATGCCAAAGAAACAAAAAGATCCAGGATCCTTCGGAATCTCATGTCACATTGGTGACTCATCATGCAAGAAAGGATTGGCAGATCTTGGTGCAAGTATTTCTATTATGCCGTTTAGTCTATGCAAGAGATTAGGGTTCACAGAACTGCTTCCAACTGCTATGACCATTCAACTTGCGGACAATTTGATAAAAAGACCGTTAGGAATTCTCGAAGACATCCCGGTCAAGGTAGGCAAGGATGCATATGTTCCATGTGATTTTGTCATCATGGACATAAAAGAAGACACCAGATACCCTCTTATCTTCGACCGTCCGTTCCTCGCAACTGCAAGAGCCCTTATTGATGTCGAAGCAGGAACCTTACTGCTAAGGTTAGGAAAAGAGACTCTCGAATTTAATGTTTTTGAAAGTATGAAAAGACCAAGTATATAGGAGGAAGTCTATCTGATAGATTGTGTTGAGCAAATGTCACAACTAACTCAAGAATATCACGAGTCATGCAATCCCTTGGAAACTTCTCTACATGACCTTTTTAATGACGAACCTATTAACCAACAAGCTAAGGATTGCATCGAATCTCCCAACTCTGCTAAAGAAAATGCTGAAGCTACTTACGAAGAATTAAAGACTACCGGAACTCCAGAAGAAATCAGTGAAAAACCAGAACCTCCTGAAATGAAGCCCCTACCTGAAGGGCTGAAGTATATGTTTTTAGACGATCTCAAGGCTTGTCCAGTAATCATAAACTCTGACTTAACAACAGAACAAGAAGAGAAACTTCTGGAGGTATTAAGGGAGAAGAAGAAAGCCATAGGCTATAAGATGAGCGACCTCATGGGGGTCAGTCAAGCTTTGTGCATGCACAAGATCCCCATGATGGAAGACCATAAGCCAACCATCGAGCATCAACGAAAGTTGAACCCGAATATGAAGGAAGTGGTCCGTCGCGAGATCATCAAACTTCTTACAGTTGGAATAATATACCCGATATCAGACTCACCATGGGTGAGCCCAGTTCATGTGGTACCCAAGAAAGGAGGAACTACCGTTATAAGAAATGAAAACAATGAGCTCATCCCCACTCGAACAGTCACTGGGTGGCGGATGTGTATTGATTATAGAAAATTAAACAAAGGCACTCGAAAGGATCATTTCCCTATGACCTTCCTCGATCATGTTTTAGAAAGATTGGCCCATCAAGAATATTTCTGTTACCTAGATGGTTACTCTGGATTCTATCAGATTCCCATACATCCAGATGATCAAGAAAAAATGACTTTCACCTATCCCTTCGGGACATATGCTTTTAAGAGGATGCCATTTGGTCTGTGTAATGCCCCCGTAACTTTTCAACGTTGCATGACTGCCATTTTTGCTGGGCTTACTAAAACTGTTATGGAGGTGTTCATGGATGATTTTTCTGTATACGGGGACTCCTTTGATTCCTGTCTTAAGCATCTCTCCATGGTCCTCAAACGTTGTGAAGAAGCACATCTGGTGCTAAATTGGGAGAAATGCCACTTTATGGTAAAGGAAGGCATTGTCTTGGGCCATAAGGTTAGCAACAGAGGAATTGAAGTTGATAAAGCCAAGATAGAAGTCATATCTAAATTGGCGATTCCCACAAATGTAAAAGAAGTTCGCACTTTCCTTGGTCACGCTGGATTCTATAGAAGGTTCATACGTGATTTTTCCAAGATAACAAAGCCGATGACCAATCTACTTTTAAAAGATGCTGATTTCAATTTCAATAAAGAATGCGTCAAAAGTTTTGAAACGCTGAAGAAAGCCCTTACAACTACCCCAATCATTAGAGCTCCCGATTGGGACCACCCCTTTGAAATTATGTGTGATGCCAGTGATTACGCAGTGGGTGCAGTCTTAGGACAATGCATAGAGAAGAAACATTATGTGATCTATTATGCGTCGAAAACCCTCGACGAAGCTCAAAGGAATTATGCTACTACTGAAAAGGAACTTTTGGCAGTCATCTATGCCTTCGATAAATTCAGATCTTACCTTACTGGTTCAAAGGTAATCATTTACACAGACCATGCTGCTATCCGTTACCTTATGTTAAAGAAGGATGCTAAGCCAAGGTTGATCAGATGGATACTCCTTCTACAAGAATTTGACCTGGAAATAAGAGATAAAAAGGGGACGGAAAATGTTGTTGCAGATCACCTCAGTCGCATCCACACTCTGGATGCTGAAGGGATCCCGATAAATGACTCCCTACCGGATGATCAGCTCATGAGCGTCTCGGAAATAGTGCCATGGTATTCTGACTTCGTAAACTACCTTGCTGCGGGAGTCATCCATCCCCAGTACACCGGGAACACTCTGAAGAAGTTTATGCATGATGTGAAGCATTACCATTGGGATGAACCATACCTTTTTAAACTTTGAACTGATGGTCTGTATAGACGTTGTATCGCCGAAGAAGAAGCTCAATCTATTCTAGAACAATGCCACTCGGGACCTGTGGGTGGACATATGAGCTCCAAAAAGACTGCCTTAAATGTTTTGCAATGTGGATTTTTCTGGCCAACTTTATCCAAGGACTCTTACAATTTTGTCCTATCCTGTGATAGCTGTCAAAGATCTGGCAATATAACCAAAATAGACGAGATGCCACTGAATCTATGGCAAGAAGCCGAGGTATTCGACGTCTGGGGAGTGGACTATATGGGGCCATTTCCATCTTCTAATGGATTCTCATACATCCTAGTGGTGGTAGACTACGTCTCCTAATGGGTTGAAGCTATACCAACTGTCACTAGTGATTCAAAACCAGTCATCAAATTATTCAAAGATATCATCTTCCCACGGTTTGGAGTGCCGATAACCGTAATATGTGACGGAGGATCCCACTTCATTGAAAGAAGCTTTGAAGCTCTTCTAAGAAAATATGGGGTCTCGCACAAGGTTGCTTCACCTTACCATCCACAAACCAGTGGACAGGTAGAAGTCTCTAACCGACAACTAAAAGCTACCCTTGAGAAAACCGTTGGACGTCATCGAAAAGACTGGTCAACAAAAATCAACGACGCGTTATGGGATTATCATACTGCTTATAAAACTCCCCTTGGGACTACTCCTTTTTTATTGATATATGGAAAAGCTTGTCACCTGCCAGTCGAATTAGAACATAAGGCATGGTGGGCAATTAAACAATTGAATTTTGATATGAAAGAAGCAGGGAAAGCCAGGATTCTGCAACTCAACGAGCTGGATGAACTAAGAATGACAGCCTATGAAAATGCATGAATCTACAAAGAACATACAAAACTATGGCATGATGGACATCTGAAACGAAAGGACATACAAGTAGGAGACCAAGTTCTGGTTTTTAACTCAAGATTAAGGATATTCCCAGGAAAACTTCGCTCACGCTGGTCCGGACCGTACATTGTCAAAAGCATCTCTCCTCATGGCACCTTCTCTTTATGGAGTGCAGAGTCAGGAGAATTCATAACCAATGGCCACCGCCTGAAGAGATATTTCACCACAATAGACATAGGCACCAAATCAGTGTTAGAACTCACCGATCCAAAAGATCCCACATGAAGACAAAGGACTTTGTCGAGCCAACGACATAAAACAAAGGCGCTTGTCGGGAGGCAACCCGATCAATAAATCTGTTTTACTTTTCCTTTCCAAATTTTATTTTTACCTTATAGTTAAATTTTCCTTAAATAAAATTTTCCTTATGAGATAGTTTTCTTTCAGGATACGAGATCGGAGTGGCACTGATCAGAACGAAATCATTTTCGGCAGTCATACCTGGTGTTTCCTTTCCCCTCCATCTTGGATTTAGGGTTTGCTCGAGGACGAGCAAATCTCTAAGTTCGGGGTGGAGGGTGGGTGGTACGTACTTCACTTCCATAAACACCCTCTTTCATATAAGTTGTCTTTATCATAAAAAATTTTCAAATTTTTGAACAGATACCTAATGAAATTTTGACATTTGTTGATAATATGTAACTAACTTTCTTGTTATGCATCTTCAATCATAACATCCTCCTTATCTCGAAGCAAATCCTCAAAAGGACTGACCTTTGAAACTTGCCTTTTTCCTGAAACCATCCTGTGAAGCTTATGATTCCTAACATCATAATACTTTTTACAAAAATGATAAGTATCTGTCAAACTGATAGGGATCAAACACGTCGTGCTTCCTAACTGACTAGTGGAACAATGGCTCAGAACCCCCGTTGGATCCGCATCAAGTCATTATTTGAGAAGAGTATGACAAAGAGAATAACCCGATTTCAAATTGTAAATCAAGTTGCATTCTGATCTGAACTCTCTTCTACACTTCTTCTATCATCTTCGTATCCCTCCATCCATCAATACCACCAAAATAGCCAAATTTGTGCCAAACCCTAAGTTCGGGGTGGCACGCCACTTCCCCCTTATCCACTTCTTCCATTCCCCTTCCAATAAATAAGGGCGTACCACCAAAAATGCAATCTCGAGTCGAATAGAGGAGAGATCTGCAATAAAAGATGCCAAAGTGCACACCAAAAGAAATGCAATCTCGAGTCGAATAGAGGAGAGATCTGCAATAAAAGATGCCATAGTGCACACAAAAAAAATATGCAATAAATGAAATTGCAAAACAAAAAAAAATCTCGAGTCGAATAGAGGAGAGATTTACTTCTTCTTTCCATATCACCTTTCACTCCTTTTTCTACCTAAGGGCACAATACATGCCCCACCATCATGAACTACACCAGTGTCAAATCGGATGCATACTTGTTGATTCTGCGGGTATCTCTGAACTCCTACAAAACTCTTCGACATGTTTGGTGTTGGAAAAAGTGGGGAGGAAGCGTTGTTGGTAAATGAACTCAGAAACAAAGCTATGGAAAGACGTGTTTAGTGGTCCCAGGAAGTTAAGGTACTCATTTATACTGAGCAGAAAGAAAACATTTGTGATGTGAAGATGAAGAAATCACACGGATCGAAAGTATTTCATTAGGCAACAGTTTCAAACTTTATGTTACTCGACGACGAGCAACGATTTAAGTTCGGGGTGTTTTGATGAGTGCATACTCATCATGAAATTCTATTACCTTTTTGGAACAATTTCATCTCTATTCCACATCTTTTCACCCTAATATGAATCATAATGCACAAAACTACTTAGTTGATTCAATAATCAAGATTTTAACTAAATATCTTTCATTTAATGCAGGAAAATCAAGCAACTCCATGCATACGGTCTCAAGACCGTTTGGGTCCTTGCGGTCTCAAGACCGTTTGGGTCCATGCGGTCCCAAGAGCGTTTGCTGGAATACACGAAGAACAAGACAAAACTGGTTGCCAAAGAAAGCCATGCGGTCCCAAGAAATTTTGGTCCCATGCGGTCCCAATACCGTTTGGTCCCATGCGGTCTCAAGATCGTTTGGTCCCATGCGGTCTCAAGACCGTTTGGTCCCACGCGGTCCCAAGACTGTTTGGTCCCGTGCGGTCCCAAGACTGTTTGGTCCCATGCGGTCCCAAGACCGTTTGGTCCCATGCGGTCCCAAGACCGTTTGGTCCCATTCGGTCTCATGCGGTCCCAAGACCGTTCGACGCAAGTGCAAGGATCGATTGAAGAACTGAAGCCGAGCGTCCACATCAAGGCCAAGACCGGTAAAAATTAATTTCGGGTCATTTCGGGCCGGGTCTGACTTATTCGGGTCTCATACAACCAAAAATGTTCACAAATGAAAGAAATTAGGTTTGGAATAAATTGCACATTTTCGGGTCCTGTCGGGTCCAAAATTGCCAGCCCTTAGTGGATGGAGGCTTGTAAGCACGAGATTCGTGCGTGTGTCAGTGACAGTGTTACCCGTTGAGGGGCACTTAAAGAATAGAGAATCAATTATTAGTCTATCACTTGTGTTATTCCCTTCCTTGCCTTGCGCAAGACCCGGTTCTGTCGGCAGACCTTCCCCCAGTGGTCCGTCGGCGCCATCCCGCCCAACCACCGCCTCCCTGCTCACCGGGCGGTATCATCCGACTACGTCCCTCCGCCCCCGCCCCCGCCCCCGCCCCCTTCCTCCTTTTGACTCCGCCCCTTCGCCCCCCCTTATCTCTCTGCTTTGCTTCCTCTCGAAACCACCGAGGGGGGCCTAGGAACCCTACGCACGAAGTCTGTGGCTGAGAACATGAATTGGCTGAAACCTAAGACATCAATCATCATATTGTTCAGTAAGAGGGCAAAGATGAAGCCACCACAAGGAAGATCGGTTGCCTGGATCAGCAGAAGCGGGCAACCAAGACGCCTCCAGAGTCGTCCACGATGTAAATGAGCCCCTCCAGGTATGGGAATTAAGGTTGTAGGCCTCGAATGCTCTATGGAACTTCAAAAGGGAAATACACATGTTAAGGTTATATCTAACGCTCTATACCTCTCGTCTCAAGATCCTACTTTTCTTCTTCTTTAGAATTATTATTCTGGAGCTATCTTTGTTAATACTAATCTAGGAGTTAAGCTGATTAATTGATCTCCGGAAAAAAAATACCAAATTGATTTAGTTTGGGGAACTTATTTCCCGAGTAACCTAGTTTCAAGGATAATTCTGAAGTGACCGAGTTTGCAATAGGAGAGAGAAAGTGGAGACACCAAATGGAATGGTGTCTCTCACGCCATTGGCCCAATTCCTTTTTTTGCAAAAAAACCACAAGCAACCCTCTACGCCAGTCAACGAGGGGCCGAGCGATGCCACGTGTCGGCTCCCTATTGAAGACGTTGTTCTGAATGGCATTTTTAGTGAGGAGTTGACAAGTGGTGTCGGCCGGCTCCTAGTCGACCGTTTCCCTCCACTAGCCCCAACGACACCTTTCAATCCAACCCAACAACTATATTTTTTTCAATCCCCTCCTCTAGAATTTCCTATATAAACACCCCCTTGTTCCCCATTTCCATACCAATTCACTCACTCTTCTTCTTCTTCTTCTTCTCGAATGCTCTGTGGGACTTCAAAAGGGAAAGACACATGTTAAGGTTATAAATAACACTCTATACCTCTTGTCTCAAGATCCTACTTTTCTTCTTCTTTAGAATTATTATTCTGGTGCTATCTTTGTTAATAATGATCTAGGAGTTAAGCTGATTAATTGATCTTCGGAAAAAAAATACCAAATTGATCTAGTTTGGGGAACTTATTTCCCGAGTAACCTAGTTTCAAGGATAATTCTGAAGTGACGGAGTTTGCAATAGGAGAGAGAAAGTGGAGACACCAAATGGAATGGTGTTTCTCATGCCATTGGCTCAATTCCTTTTTTTTTGCAAACAAACCTCCAACAACCCTCTGCGCCAGTCAACGAGGGGCCGAGCGATGCCACGTGTCGACTCCGTGTTGAAGATGTTGTTCTGAATGGCATTTTTAGCAAGGAGTTGACAAGTGGTGTTGGCCAGCTCCCAGTCGACCGTTGCCCTCGACTAGCCCCAACGACCCCTTTCAATCCAACCCAACAACTATATTTTTTCAATCCCCTCCTCTAGAATTTCCTATATAAACACCCCCTTGTTCCCCATTTCCATACCAATTCACTCACTCTTCTTCTTCTCTCTTTTCATATCTTCTCTTCTCATCTTCAAAGGAGTTCATCTCATATCAAAGGATTTCTTTGGTGTTCTTTTATGCATTGTGTAATCTATTGTGACTTATTTCTGGAGTTCTTTGGCCTTCTTATATCAAAGGATTTCTTATAATTGTTGGAGTACGAGCTTATTTCTTCTTTTAATCTTGTTAGTGTCAAGTGCAATCTCGTCACAATTAAGTTAATTTATATATGTTTTTGTTATAAATTTGCAATAAAATTATAAATGATTACTTAAAGTCATTGATTAATTAAAATCAATTTATTTGTTAGCTACATAATTGATATTAAATGATACTTTTTCTTATATTATTGATAATTTGGAATTGATTACTATTTTAGAATATTACTCAATAAATAATATCTTCATGGGACTAATACTAATATGAGACTCTTAGATTATTTTTATGTTGTCTTCCATTGGTAGCTCTCATGTTATTTTCTTCTGTAGTATTTATCTTTACCCTTATAAATTTGAAGTAATACTTATTTCAAAATATTTTACTGAGGTGTCTAGGCCGATACTTGTGAGGATCATGGCATAATTCTCCCAATCTGCATTCATCGGTGGCTGGAGTCCCTTCACTATATATGTAACATCCCTAACCTGGGTTATGTGTTAACCCAAGATGTTATGTCTAATAAGGTTGAGTAGATTCTTAATCTTATCTTGGGAAAAGTAATTAGGTCTCTTTAGAAACATATGTTTCAATTTTGGTCCTGTTTGAACAATGTTGCAGCAATGTTTGCTTATTTTGGACTAAAGTGCAAATTACCCAGGTTGAGGGGTTAATTTCAAATGTTGCATGATAAGATGTTCCTATGATGTAGAGACATCATAAGAATGAATATGATGTAGTGTTATGATTTCCACAAGCTTGGACACTAAGATTAAGCTTGTAAAACAATCCTTGTGCATTAAAACCTAGGTTTGGTATAATGTGCAATTTACCCAAAACCTAGGGATTAATATGTAAATTACCACGTCAACAAGGTCCCTAATGTTTCTTGGCATCATGTAGAGAAAATAAAATGAGAGGGACTCCTCATTGGAATTAAGATGGAGAGAGAATCTTTATATTAAAATAATCAAGATTTAATCCTAAGTGAAACCCTAATTCAATTTAGGGCAAAAATGAATGTATTAATTAAAGGGCCTTCAACTAAAGTTAAAATGGTGGGATTTAGATGTGTGTGGATGATCCTGAGGCCTTGCAAAGGCACGATCATATCCTAAGGAGGTGAAATTCCACTCACCATTATTATAAGAAAAAGATTTTCCACTCAAATATGGATATTCTTATAATAAGGGTTAAGGTGCTTGATTTCTTTTCCCTTAATTCTTGGATAATGGAAGGGAGCTCGGTGTGATAGAGATGCATTTGCATGTAAGAAACCAAGGGGGGAGTTGTGGCAACAATTTTAGAATTAAAAGACTATTATAAAGTATTTTCTCTCTCATTAATGTTCTTATAAAAGTACCTTTTCCAAGCCAAAACAAAGAATTTTTCGGAGTTCTTTCTTTCCCCTAGCTTGGAAAACGACCAAGGAGCTAGGGAGGAGCAGGAGGATGACCCCCAACCTGTTGGTAAGCCCTTGACCTTCGTTCTCCTTGATTCCATGGTGGAAATCGAAAATAAATCATTGATTTCTTCTTATTTCGATCTCCTCTTCAACCCTAGCCAAACTTTTCAACCAAAGGCTTGAGGATGAGCCTAGGGGGAGTTACAAGAGCTTCATCCACCATTGTTTCCATGATCTTGGAGCTTTGGAGCTCAATTGGAGGCGGTTTTATAACTTGAAACCCTAACTTTGTTATTGCATTCAATTCCCCATCAAATAATGACCATTTCTCTATTTTCAATAATTGATTTGGTTCATTGATGCAATCTCCATGGAAATCACAGAAGGTTTCGTGGTTTTAGAGCTTGATGATGATGATATCATCATAAGTAAGCACCTCACCAAATATCAAAACCAAACGGTTTCATTTAGTTGCTCAAAAGGTTTCCCAAACCATTTAGAAGCAAACGGTTTCACTGAACCGCATGAGACCAAACGGTTTCAAAACCGTTTGGTGGAGTTGAACAAGGGTTGAACGTTTGAGAATCCTGTTCTTAATTATGTTGGTTGATTACTCACCAAATTTTATGGATTAATGCCAAAGGAATCACGAGTTGAAGGCTAATCAATTAGGCAAACCTAATTGAATTAAGTGCTGATTTTCAACTTGTTTAACTTGACGTTTTGGGCAAACGGTTTCAAAACCATTTGGTGGAGTTGAAAAAGGGTTGACCGTTTGAAAATCCTGTTCCTAATTATGTTGGTTGATAACTCACCAAAGTTTATGGATTAATTCCAAAGGAATCATGAGTTGAAGGCTAATCAATTAGGCAAACCTAATTGAATTAAGTGCTGATTTTCAACTTGTTTAACTTGACTTTTTGGGAAAACGGTTTCAAAACCATTTGTGAGAGTTGACCAAGGGTTTAACGTTTGAGATTCTTGTTCCTAATTATGTTGGTTAATTACTCACAAAATGTGATGGATTAATTCCCAAGGAATCATGAGTTGAAGGCTAATCAATTGGGCAAACCCTAATTGAAATTAGTGCTGAAATTCCAATGAGTTGATTTGAGATTTTGGGTTGATTAGCCCAAACGGTTTCAAAACCGTTTGAGGATCACCCAAATGGTCTCAAGACTGTTTTGGGGTCACCCAAGAATGTTTGAAGGTATAGGGTTGACTATGGTTAAGTTTTTGAAGATCCAAAGATGTGGTATGAACCCTAATCGGCTAAGTGCTGATTTTGCAATTGATTGAGATGATGTTTTGGGTTGATTGGCCCAAACGGTTTCAAAACCATTTGGGGATCACCCAAACGGTATCAAGACCGTTTGGGGGTCACCCAAGACCGTTTGGAGGTCTGGGGTTAAGTATAGGTGACCAATTGAAGGTCCAAAGGTATCAAATCATATTGCAACTAAGTGCTGATTTGTTGATCAACTCAATAGACCAAACCTTGATGAAATTTCACTAGAATCCAAGGTTTGGATGAGCCAAACGGTCTCAAGACCATTTTTATCTCATCCAAACGGTCTCAAGACCGTTTGGTGGTCATCCAAGACCGTTTGAGGTCAGGACATATCATGTGATGATGATAATTTATTGATTTCAATTGATTTGGTTCCACAATAAAAACCATTGATGGATCCTCGATTCCAAACCCTAAGTGATGGGTTCTTGAATATCAAACATAGTTCAATTGGGTTCAAACCCTAAATTGAAGGACTAATTGAATGGTGATTCAATGGTCCAATTGATGAATACTTCAGTGGTTCAATTTGTAATTGGTTCATGGATTGAAACATTGCGTCGATTGAGTGTTGAAGTGCCTTTTTGGTCCATGCAGTTTGAGAAGGTTTGGACCAAATGGTCTCAAGACTGTTAAAGTCCAAACAGTCTCAAGACCATTTGGGACCAAACAATCCCAAACCGTTTGAAGACCCAAAGTGCAAACGGTTTCAATACCTATTTTGTCTAATTGATTTCAAGTACAATTTGGTCAAATGGTTTTCAACCAATTGGTTTATGAGAACCAAGATCTTTGAGGGTCTAAGTAATTAACTTTGTGAAGATCAACATGGTTAATCCGTTTGAATATCTCATGTAATTGAAGGTTCAATATGGTAAACCTATTTAGATACTTAATGCATTTGAAGATTTCAGTGGTTAACCCAATTGATCACTTTGTGGGATTGAAAGTTTAATTGATCAATTATTTTGAATTCTTTATATAATTGATGGTTTAATTGATTAGACTATTTGGATATCTAATATGATCAAAAGTTAACCCTAGCTTTGTGTATCCAAGTGAAAAGTTGACCTAGATTGATCTTGGAGTATATAACATCCTAAAGAGGATGAGAGAGAGAGTGAGAAAGATGAATGCTTATATAATTAAGCCCTAATTCTCTCTTTATGAATAAACTATGTGATAAGGGTTTGATCCATAATAATGAGATCATGAAACCCTAATCAATGAGCCTTAACCCTAATTAGAGAAAAGCTATGCATGAAACCCTAATTAGAACAAAGCTATGTGTGAAACCCTAGTTGAGGGTAATTCCATGTAAGACCCTAGTTGAGGATGATTCTATGTAAAACCCTAACTGAGGTTGAATGCATGTGAAATCCCTAATTGGATGATGGCAACCGTGGTAGTGTATCACGGTCGTGGTGATCTTCTATAGAACGACCGTGCATGGTAGCACGGCCGTGGTAGCTTCCCTATGCATGGCCGTTCCTGGCTACACGGCCGTGGTGCTCTATGCTTGACTTAGAGTTGATTTGAAAGGGACCTAACATGGTTGTTTTGTTAATTCCTAACTTAAGGATGAGCCCATAGTATTGGCAATGGTTGTACATTCTAGGTGAGTGACTAATGATCACTACCTTACAGGATAAATGTGATGAACTGGTGCATAAAGTATTAGGATGGGTAATACCCTAATACAAGCTAAGTGTATTAACTCAAGTAAGATAAAGGTATTGAGAGAAGTGATACATCAAGATATGATTGATATCATATCCAACACCCAAAATCCTGATATACCATGATGTGTTATAAGCCCATTATAAATACAATGAATGAAACATGAGATGTGTCATGTCAATTTTTATTTTGAGATGTAATGCACCTTGATGATTGTAAGCTTACATGCCTTATTAAAATGTTAATCCAAATCAATATACCATGATACAATCATAGTCTGATAAAGATGAGAGAGAAACTCATATTTTGTGATTGAGAATACATCCAATAATGAATGATGAGGATATATGATTATGTTTGAATACTTATGATATCTATTTTGGCCTATAGCTATGAGAAGTAATGGAATATGGCTGATCAATAATAATATGATCCTAAGAACCCATGTGGTATTACTTAGTGTTGTATGGTACTTATGTGAAAGAGAAATAATGAACCCTTAAGAGGGAATAGTGACATTACATAGTATTGAATGATACTGATGTGAAAGCATCATAATTATTATCATGAGTACTATTCATGCAGGGATGATGAGATGAGGAGCATAGCTAGGTATGGGCTATGATGCTTTGTTTATTGAGAATGTTTTATAGGCCTTATAAGCCTTCATATGCTTTGTGTTGTATGAATCATTGAACTTTGTATTTTGTGCAATACATAGTGTAGCAAGAATCATGATGACCTTGGTTAAATGATATGAAGGTATTAAGTTACCTAATAAGTGGCAATAAGTATTATATGGTGAGTTATGGATTCAAATACCCAGATGTTATAATCATGATGATGAACTTGTCCAAAAGAGGAAATATACTTGATGAGTTGAGGGATTAAGATCCCAACACTTTGTGAAAAGAGTATGGCTACAGGCCATGACTCCACAATGACAATGACAGACTTTAGATATATGATCTAAGCCTGAAGAGAGTTAATGCAGTGGTAATGATTCTGTAGTGAATAAATGTTATACATGTTCTTCATATTCCTTAATGGATAAGTGAAATGTTGTTCTTTCAAGTTATAATAGATAAGAATGATATTCTAATCTGTTAGACATTGAATTAACTGCTGCAATAATAATGTTACTGGTGGAGAGTTATATCTCTCGTTGGCGAAATTTTTATAATTGTCTCACCCCCGTGGGAATTACATTTTTTTTGGTTGACGCGGACGAGGTGGCAGGAATCCTTTAGTAGGTGAAGAACAACAACAACAACAAGGACAACAGTGAAGTATCAGGTGGAGACACTGGCTGTTATGCCTTGTATAGATGTAGATAGAGTCCTATGTGTCGTCTCTATACTCTCAGGTCCTCAGAGTAATAGTTAGTGCTTTCGAGATTTTGGCTCAGTGCCCTGAGATTTTCATAATGCCTGTGTTTAGTTTAACAGGTCAACTGATGCTTGTAATTTACAGAAAGAGATGATACAAGCTATGTATTTTTGAAAAACAAAATGTAAATGTGTTACTTTTGTTCTATGTGAGAAAGTTTTCATTTGATGGACCTCTTGGTAAAAATGTTTTAATTTTTAGTGATTTTCAATAATCCTGCTGCTAATGATTCGCTTCCGCTAAGTAAATCTTGTTTTTGAGAGTTGTATGCCATAATTGTGGTATCAGAGCTCTAGGTTCGCTGAGTCTACAGAGACGTAGGACTAAGGTTGTAGAGTCTGTTCTAAGTGTCTTTCAGTTTATCTGATAGTATCTTCTGCTCACATAGGAGAAGAAGAACTTGAAAATGACTGGAAAACATGAGGAACACATTGCTAAGGGTAATGTTGTTGCACCAGGAGAGGGTGCATGGGACCAGTCAAGAGGAGAACAAGTGCCTGAGAATTCCCATCTTGACCTAATCAGGATAGAGAATCCTATGTTATGCTCTTGAGGGGCAGGTTAAGATAATAGTGATGCATAAAGAAGACTGGATACTGGTATTACAACCTTGGTTACCAGTCCTCAAAGCAGAAACTTTGGGTTTTGAAAGGATTCCTGAGTGACATGGTCATGTTGGAACAGTGAAAATGTGGAAAAGATTAACATATGGCAAGAAAGTAGACTCTGCCATAAGTTTAAACAAATGGTACATATGTGATGGTAGTGCCCAGACAGGGGTAATAAGCTAAGATTTAAGGTAAGGACTCTATAATTTTAGAGACATTGGCCTAGTTACTCTGAAAAGCCAAAGTTTTTGGTGTCACCAGTGCAATAAATGCCTAGTGCACTAGGGAAGTAGCCACTATGTAAAGGCAAAAGCAGTAACATGAGATAATTGGACACTATGTGTTGAAATCAATCTAATGTGGTAAGTGACCTTGAGGGGTAATACTTAAATAAAATATATTCATCCTGATACTTCATTTCATGATTCTATGTGTTAAAGATATGAAAGTAGTTGTTTTTTAACTTCCTTTGACTAGTCCTATAAGGACACAAGGAAGATGTGAAATTACATTTTACTCAGTGTTCTTTAAAACGTTTTATGATTTCTCTTATCTTTGTGATATAAGATGAAATATAGAAGTGATGCTTGGAGAAAATCTAGAAATGGAAAATCCTATGTATAATGATATGAAAAGTGAGGAATATGATAGTCAATAAAGTGCATACTACCTAATCTCAATACTTGTATACCCTGGCCAGGTATATGATTATTGTAGATAAGGCAAGTATGAAACTCTTAGATTGTTACCTTTTTTATTACTCTGATCAAGTAGTCATTCTGAAACAATCTAGGGAGTATAATAAAATTAAATAGGAAGAGCTCCGTGGATATCTTTAAAACAAATCACTTAGTGAACTTGCTCCGTGGATATTTTCAAAACAAATCACTTTGTGAACTTGCTCCATGGATATTTTCAAAACAAACCACTTAGTGAACTTGCTCCGTGGATATTTTTCAAAATAAATCACTTAGGGAACTTGCTCCGTGGATATTTTCAAAACAAATTACTCAGTGAACTTGCTCCGTGGTTATTTTCAAAACAAACCACTTAGTGAACTTTCTCTGTGGATATTTTCAAAACAAATCACTTAGTGAACTTGCTCCGTGGATATTTTCAAAACAAATCACTTAGTGAACTTGCTCCGTGGATATTTTTAAAACAAATAACTTAGTGAACTTTCTCTGTGGATATTTTCAAAACAAATCACTTAGTGAACTTGCTCTGTGGATATTTTCAAAACAAATCACTTAGTGAACTTTCTTTGTGGATATTTTCAAAACAAATCACTTTGTGAACTTGCTCCGTGGATATTTTCAAAACAAATTGCTCAGTGAACTTGCTCCGTGGATATTTTCAAAACAAATCACTTAGTGAACATGATCCGTGGATATTTTCAAAAAAAATCACTTAGTGAACTTGCTCCATGGATATTTTTAAAACAAATCACTCAGTGAACTTGCTCCGTGGATATTTTCAAAACGAATCACTTAGTGAACTTGCTCTGTGGATATTTTTAAAAACAAATCACTTAGTGAACATACTCAGTGAACTTGCTCAGTGAATATTTTCAAAAACAAATAAAGGATTGCTGAATGAATTATCTCAGTTAGATATATATGTTTCTCTTTTGGTAAATATTCTTGGATGATGATAGAAATATGTTCTTTTTATACTTTCTTCCTTTTAATAACATGGATATCATATGTTAGGGGTTTATGCTCTACATAAACATAAACATTGATAAGGTTGAATTAATGAAAGGAACTTTGTGTGGATTATAGATCCATAGTATCTCCATAACATTAGGATGACATGTGGAAACTTGAGGGCATGATTAATGAACAATCTGTCCCTCCTTTTTCTTGGAATTTCGAGGACGAAATCCTTGTTAGGGGTTTATAATTTGTAACATCCCTGACCTGGGTTATGTGTTAACCCCAGATGTTTTGTCTAATAAGGTTGAGTAGATTCTTAATCTTATCTTGGGAAAAGTAATTAGGGCTCGTGAGAAACTTATGTTTCAATTTTGGTCCTGTTTGAACAATGTTGAAGCAATGTTTGCTTATTTTGGACTAAAGTGCAAATTACCCAGGTTGAGGGGTTAACTTGCAAATGTTGCATGATAAGACGTTCCTCTGACGTTGAGACATCATAAGAATGAATATGATGTAGTGTTATGGTTTCCACAAGCTTGGACACCAAGATTAAGCTTGTAAAGCAATCCTTGTGCATTAAAACCTAGTTTTGGTATAATGTGCAAAATACCCAAAACCTAGGGTTCAATATGCAAATTACCACTTCAACAAGGTCCCTAATGTTTCTTGGCATCATGTAGAGAAAATAAAATGAGAGGGACGCCTCATTGGAATTAAGATGGAGGAGAGAGAATCTTGATATTAAAATATTCAAGATTAAGTGAAACCCTAATTCAATTTAGGGCAAAAATGAATATATTAATTAAAGGGCCTTCAACTAAAGTTAAAATAGTTGGATTGATATATGTGTGTATGAGCCTAAGGCCTTGCAAAGGAACGAGCATATCCTAAGGATGTGAAATCCCACTCACCATTATTATAAGAAAAAGAATTTCCACTCAAATATGGATATTCTTATTATAAGGGTTAAGGTGCTTAATTTCTTTTCCCTTAATTCTTAGATAATGGAAGGGAGATTAGTAGGATAGAGATGCCTTTTCATGTAAGAAACCAAGGGGGGAGTTGTGGCAACAATTTTGGTATTAAAAGACTTTTATAAAGTATTTTCTCTCTCATCAATTTTCTTATAAAAGTACATTTTCCAAGCCAAAACAAAGGCTTTTTCAGAATTCTTTCTTTCCCCTTGCTTGGAAAATGACCAAGGATCTAGGAAGGAGCAGGAGTACGACCCCCAACCTGTTGGTAAGCCCTTGACCTTTGTTCTCCTTGATTCCATGGTAGAAATCGAAAATAAATCATTGATTTCTTCTTATTTCGATCTCCTCTTCAACCCTAGCCAAACTTTTCAACCAAAGGCTTGAGGACGAGCCTAGGGGGAACTACAAGAGCTTCATCCACCATTATTTCCGTGAGATTGGATCTTTGGAGCTCAATTGGAGGCGGGTTTTATAACTTGAAACCCTAACTTTATTATTGCATTCAATTCCCCATCAAATAATGATCATTTCTCTATTTACAATAATTGATTTGGTTGATTGATGCAATCTCCATGGAAATCACAGCAGGTTTTGTGGGTTTAGAGCTTGATGATTATGACATCATCATAAGTAAGCACCTCACCAAATATCAAAACCAAATGGTTTCATTTAGTTTCTCAAATGGTTTCCCAAACCGTTTAGAAGCAAACGGTTTCACTGAACCGCATGAACAAATAAATAAGAGAACAATCTAGAATAGGTGTTTCACCATTAATGGGTTGCAAACCAAGTGTTTTAATTGAGAAGTTGCAAATTTATCCAATAAGGAGAAGGTGTTGGAATCGTATACCAACCTTTCTTAGTTTAACGTTGGCCCTACCAGTTATAGGGAATCCAGGACCACATGGACTCCTCAACCCTAAGTGCTACAGGTTGTATACATGTATATATATATATATATTGGGACTCCATCTTTCACGTAAGAATATTCACCGCCCACCGATCAAGGAGGAAACCCAACCCCAAGCCATCTTTCAGTTTCTCAAGGCTATTGTGCGGTGCAAAGAGGGGTGCGACGGCCATGGCTGGCACTAGCGATCCCATCAACAGTAATCTCAAGATCGAAGTAGGTTAAGACCTTGGGTGAGAGTCGACAGGAGTCTTGGAGATGGGGATGCGGTGGCTAGAAGGGTTGTTGCAACAACCTAGGTGATCATCGCAGTAGCGTTGAACTACTGCGGAGTCAAGGCTACAGCTGCTGGTGAAGACAAGAGAAGAAATACCTGGCTCAAGGCGGTTTTGGGGTTGATTCTTACACCTGTTTCAGCGGCGGACCAATCACGGTTGGGGTAGGCGGTGCCCAGGTTTACTCTAGAAAGTATTTGTGAAGGTCCCTGAGTGACCAAGAGAGCCTCCAGAGTTTGAGGTATGATTCCCATCCTTCTTCTCCATTTTTCTGCGTCTGCAACCCTAGCGAGATCTAGATGCTTTCTCCCTGGAGTCTTGCTGCATCCGACTACGACTCAGGTCTTGCTAGCTTTAGCGGCAGTAGGGAAGACCTCCCTGACGCCCTTGGGTCTCCTCGCGGTCAGGAGCCGCGAGGGTGGGTCACCGGGGTCGGTGCGTGCGCGGCAGCACAGCGCGTCGCGAGGTTGGGGGTGACTTATGGCCACTGGACCATAATGCCCCCGAACACACAATAGCCTAAGCCACTGCGGGAGGGGCAGTACTGTCTTTTAATTATAAACTTGACCAATTCGCAATATTAGCTAAAAGGGGCACTAGATGCTGATATGGCGACTAACGATTGGTCAGAATCAAATAACCTTGAAATAATTATAGTTAATTATTTGTGACTCTGATGGGGACATATAATATATGAAAGTTGCTTAGAAAAATATGAGGAACACGTTAAAATTGGTTTACGAACCTGAATCTATGACTATTTGCAAAAGTGTGTTAATCTAAGGAAAAGTGCTTATATATTGGATTAAGAAACCCTAATTGAGCATATTCGGTAAGTTCATGTTACTCAATTAATGAAATTAAGTAGTTGAAATCTGTTGAATTGTGGATAACAAACTTGATCCTGATCAAGAAGTTTCTTTCATAATTTAGGGTTTTTTAAAACTAAGATATGGTTAGTGAACGTAAATTGGATCTAAGTGATCATAACGAACAGATTTGTTGGATATGTTAATTAAGGTTACACATGATGTCTAATTTGGACTAATAACTATAATAAACAATTATGCGATGGAATTAGGGTTTGTACCTCTATTCATTAACCAAACCCTAATACCCTAGATTAGGACCGAGTAAGGTTTACTTGGAATAATATGTGATGGTGACAATCTAGGATTTACATACATGCAGATTTAAATGATCGATTGCTTGGTTTGCTTGCTCGGATCTATTGACTGGTTGATTGAATCTACTTGAAGAATAACTGTATATTCTACATGGAAAAGGTATGTGGTAACGCTTATGAATAATCTCTCTAGTTTCACAGCGATTCCCAAAGTTTAAATCAGTTGCTTGAAAATAATTGTTTGATGTCTATTTATTTCATGCAACTATAAAGTCACTATGATTATCACTATAAATGTGCATATGTAACTGGCTAGATTCGGGTCCACCTCTGTTTCTTTGAAAAGGCTAAAAAGGGGGTAATCCTAGAGTATGGTCTAGGTTACCGAGAGTTATAAACTGGGCTACCTACATGTAGTGCCATGAGACTCATTAGCCTTCCATGAGTTAAGGAGTGGGCTACTTACGAGTAGTGCCATGTGACTCAACCCTAGAAATTGGTTCACCTATAGGTGGGACCTTGAGGGGTTTAATGGGGATCTACCATAAGGGAGGTAGTATCCAGGTCCACTGCAGGGATAGCACAGAAGATAGGGTACCCATGGATCGTAGAGTTATATTTAAAACGTAGTCTTGATTGTTAAATGCTTAATTGAATGATTATGTTGTTATCATAGTTGCACGTTTATTGTTTCCCCCACATACCAGCTTCGGCTGACCGTCCTTTTTTTCGTCGGCGTTTTAGGTACAAGTCAAAAGGACAAACACTAAATCGTAATATTGTGAAATACATGAAGTAAAATACAAGGAGGATTAGTTAGAGTAGAATCCTTAAGTGGATAGAAGTTTAGAGATCCAAGTTTTCAAAAAGGTATGCAAAATTTTATTTTCTTACAACTTTTCAGTATAGTCTGTTAAAATTTGATAATTACTCTTGGTTAATTGCCGAACCTTTGATCTGGAAGTTATGGGTGCGGCTTCGACCTCTCGGTCTCCCTTAATTGGGGGTTATCGGGAGGTGGGGTCATAACAATGCCTTTGCAGTCAATGGCGACTGGACCAGGACACTCAAGCCTTCCAGAGGACTCAGACAGGGTGACCCACTATCTCCTTATCTTTTTATTATCTGTGTTGATGCTTTTTCTACCGCTATCAACTATGCTGTGGAAAATGACCATATACATGGCATGAGGGCAAGTAGGCGTCCCCCAAACATATCTCACCTTTTCTTTGCAGATGACAGTATCCTTTTTGCTAGAGCCATGAGAGAGGAATGCTTGAAAGTAGATGAGATTATCAGCCAATATGAACAAGCATCAGGCAAAAAAATAAATTTCTCCAAGACCGAGGTGACTTTCAGCAAGGGTGTTACCGTTTCACAGAAGGAGGCACTAAAAGACTTACTGCAGGTTCGAGAGGTGGACAGACATGCCAAGTATTTGGGGCTACCTACGGCGGTGGGCAGTTCAAAGAAACAAGCTTTTAATATAATCCAAGAAAGAGTGGGAAAGAAACTACAAGGTTGGAAGGAAAAATTCTTATCTAAACCAGGAAAGGAGACTTTAATTAAGGCAGTGGTACAAGCAATTCCAAGCTACATGATGAGTGTCTTTTGGCTACCATGTGCAGTGATTGAGGCTATAAAAAGTGCAATAATAATATTTTGGTGGGGGGCGAAGGAAGGAGAAAGGAAAGTATGCTGGGTAAGTTGGAGCAAGTTGTGCACACCAAAAAGCCAGGGTGGAATGGGTTTCCGTGATATAATCACATTCAACCAAGTCTTGCTCGCGAAACAAGTATGGAGACTGTATCACAGAGAGGACACACTAGCTTCAAAGGTTCTTAAAGCTCGTTACTTCCCAAACTCAACAGTTCTTGAGGCAGCTCGCGGATATAATCCAAGTTTCATATGGAGGAGCGTGTGGGGGGCAAAGGCCCTAATTTTGGAGGGTAGCAAATGGACGGTAGGGGGAGGCCACTCAGTTAATATTTGGTCACACAAATGGCTGCCTAATCGGCAGGAAACACTGGAAAGTTTCAGGCCTGCAGAAACAACCACGGAATGGGTGAGTGATTTGATAAACAAGGAAAATGGGAACTGGAAGACGGTAGTTGTAGACAGTATGGTACCGCCGGAATTTGCAGAGCAGATTATAAAAATCCCGACCAGCATCCAGTAAGGTGTGGACCATATGTACTGGTGGCCGAGCAGCGATGGTGAATACACAGTAAAGCCTGGCTACTGGCTGGGATACTTGGGAACAGACCAAATGAAGGAACTGAGGACGAATCATGGAGAGGACATATGGAGATCGGTGTGGAGGAAAGGGTGTCCGCCCAAAGCAGCACATTTTCTTTGGCGTGTGCGTACAGGGAGTCTAGGAACAATGATCCGCCTTTTCGACCGTCACTGTAACGAAACTGGGCTGTGTACGCTATGTCAAGGAGGAAGGGAGACAATCCAACACATGTTATCAACTACGACACTGCGAGCCAGATGCGGAATGAAACCTCACAGGAAATGCAAAGGTCAACTAACATAGTAGCTCATTCACTTCCAGCAGAGGCTATCCAAGCATTACTGAAGGACAAGGAAGAAGAGGAAGCTGATGATATCATTGCCCGGAGGTGGGCGATTTGGACGCTAAGGAACAAACGGATTTTCGAGAATGCGGAACAAGGCGGAGCTTTCATTTTCAGGGGACTGTGGGAGCTGATGAGAGACTACCAGAAGCACAATCAAGAGCCAAATCCTAGAAGATCCACCTGGGTGGAGGAGCAGCAACAATGGAGGCCGCCGAATGAGGGGAGTGTGAAACTAAACACTGACGCATCATGGAAGGAAGGGAGGAAGACAGGTATTGGGATGGTATGGAGAGACCACAGAGGAACTCTACTCCGAATAGCAGGTAAATGCAGAGACGACGCGACAGATGCACTGGTAGGGGAAGCGCTAGCGATTAGAGTAGGAGTTGCCTTGAGCAAAGAATGGGGATATGATTACCTGCAGGTGGACACCGACTCGCAAACTGTGTGGAAAGAATTTAATTCCAACCGTAAAAGGAAGGATCAGCTAGGCATGATAGTGTCGGATATCAGTCAATTTAGTAGAATATTTAAAGAGTTTAGGCTAGTTTTCAATTGTAGGAGTACGAACAAGGTAGCTCATGAAGTGGCCACAAAAGACAGTAACGATAATAGTATCTTTTCTTTCATGCAAAATTTCCCTATGAACTTCTGTAGTATTGCTTATGTCAATTTGGCAAGTTAAATGAGATGGTGATGGGATTTTTAAAAAAAAAACTTGCTTAAGCAAAACTCCCAGGGTTAAGGCATAACCCATGTTAGGGATATTACAGAATTTGTGATGGTGTTAAGAATCCATAGATCCCTAATTCTCCTCCCCTCGTGAGATATGATCGAAACACCCAATTTGGGCTCTCTATAGTCACTCTACCCTGATTTGTACATGGTGCTTTGACTCACCTCTTACCTATTTAAGGTTAACCATAGCGCCACCGAACCTCAGGAATTGTTACTGCACCAACAATTTCACTATCATAGCTTCAACTCTCCTAGACCTGCTTGATTTGATCCTTATTCTATGACGGTTTGGTCCTCGACATTGTGATCACCCTGGTTCAATAGCAACAGTGGTAAGCTTCCTCGACATGTTTTATTCATTTTATCTTCAATGGATTTCCTTACTTTTACCTGAAATGTTGTACCTTGTAGAAAATGGTGAAGTTTCCGACCTATTCCTAGATCCTTGACGCTTCAGGGGCCTAAAGATTAAAGGAATGGAGTCTTGGTCTTATCTAGACCTTGAGGATGAATTTTCAATACCCAGATGATATGATTCTCACTTTTTATGGTTGGGTGTTTTCTCAATTATGTTTCTGCTACTTCTCTGTCTCAGGTGACCGCCAAGCATTCTTAGGTTTGTTGCTTCATACAATGGCTTCTCCCTCAGATTTATCTTAGCCTTGTAATGATTTCTGACTCATTTTGTATGATTCTATGTGAGGTCTTCTTGGGTTTCAATCCTTCCAGGATCTCCACGACCATGGCTGGATCCAAGATCACTATGGATCAGAGTCGAAGAACCCAAGTCATAATATGACCTCGGCATCCCTGTTACTTCAATCGAATAATTGTTTTAGAAGGGTAGTTTGGGGTTTTTTTTGCGTCTCATTTTCTTTCACCAATGATCCATTGTGGAAAGCCCCCTTGCAAGTTGGATGATATGGATTGGTCCAACTTAGTTCTAGCCCGCCCCCTATCTGAGCCACTAGATTTCGAAATTATACATGTGGATTTTTACTAATTTTTCATTGGTCAGTCTTTGAAAATTCATAGTAAATCAATGGACAATTAGAAAAATAAGTGCAAATACTCATTGGAAATTATTTTTGATAAGAAATCTGATTTTAGAGTTTTCAATCCATGATTTGTCTATATGTTCTAATGTTTTAACAAAGAACTATAAAATCCTAACTTTGAGTGATATGACAATTAATTGAGTAATATGAAAGACAACTTTTCCAAACTGAATGAATCCAATCAAATAACCCTAAACCAAGTTTTCATCATCCCAAATATGCTCTAGGATAAATACAAGGTATTGATTTATGATGTTGATAATTTAGTACATATACTTAGAGCCTAGTCAAGACAAGGGAAGGTTTGACCTAGGATTTGATCAAGATTAAAGAGACCATCATCGGATCAACTTTTCTCGAAGGTAAATGGGTCATGTTGTTGAGCACAATTACTATGGTTCATTGAATTTGGTATCAAATAGACATTATGATTTCAAGTTTAATGCTTTATCATGTTCACTATTTCAACTACTTGATGATTTATATATGTTATGTCCTATGGTTATAATGTTCACTAAGGTTAGAGATTATAATTAATGATTCATGATTCATGAAATCAATGTTCAAGTTCAAGACGGATAAATTCATCATGTTAAAGTTCAAGGATCAAGTTAATGTTAATGTTAATGCTCAAGCTAATTGGAATTATATCAATCTTTATATGATTTTGGATCATGGACCTCAAGAGGTCGTCAAGGGCATTACTAGAATCAAGGGATTTCCAAGAAATCATGTTCTCCTAAGTGGGCATCATGGAGGGATGCATATATTTACTTTGTAATTATGCATGTTAATAATCATTCAAGAATGCTTATAGTTAATTCATGTCAACTTTTCTTACATGTCAAATATATATTTTTTTGGTATAAAGTGCTAGTATCGTTTACTGATTTTTTTGATTTTCCCCTTTGCATGGATGGGGACATGATGTCCCCAGGAGTTGGAGGAAATAAGGACTAAAGAGTAGCAAGCAAGGACTAGAAGACCTTCAAGTGCCAACTGTTGGGGTTCCATCCACCTTAGGTGATCCTTTGTTTACTTTCGTGATTAATTTTTCCAGGTTTAGAAATGGATAAAATCTTAGACTTTATAAACAAGTCATTCATAATTTTCCTTCAAAAAGCAATTTATGAATCAAAATGGTGATTTATTTATTTATTTGCATTGATTACCTAATTGTGACACCACCCTTCAAGGTGATTTTTTTGACTCATTTATGTTATATATTCAAAAGGTGGAATGTCACAAAATGAAAGTATCATCCAAGGATGGACTTGGAGGCATCTAATATGAGATGAAATTTATTATTAGGTTTATCAAAATCATTAATTTGTGTTATTCTTTGTCCATGACAGAAAGTGATTACATAAGGCATTGAGATATTCAAATTACCAAATGATTGACATAAGTCCTTGAATGAGAGAAAATGTCATGTTCTAGTGCTAAAAAAATCTTTTAGGTTTTAGAACAATAATGTCCAAAAACGTTGCAAAAACACTTAGGGAGTTGACATCATGTTTCTATAAACTTTAATGAAATTATTAATGTAAATAGTATAGACAAACTATATATATGAATTCATAATTATATGTAAGCTTTAAATGATATTCCTATCCTACATTGTTTCATATATGTGTTCACTTGGACATACATTTGGAGATGGGTGCCTATTTTACATGGATCCTGAATGTGGAAAGACGTTTGTTTAGATTTAAGAGCTACATATGATATAGGCATAAACTATATTTATATATCATTATGTCTTGTCTTATGAATGAAGATGTGATTTTAGTGTTGAATTCATGAGTAATATAACCCCAATTTGGATAATAATAAAATATGTGTACGTGTATGAATTTTATATATTGGAGTATTGCGATTAATTTTAAAGAGGTGTCAATTAAAGCATACTATATTTTATTATTTAATACAAATGAAACTCAACCATATCTCGGATCAAATGTAATATCCATCTATTTAATGTCTTAATCATTAAAAAATAAAGTCCAAAATTGTTGACATGCATAATGCATGAAAATTTTGTGCAAGTCCAACAACTTAGTTGGAGTGAGGAAAACTTCAAAAGGAATTACATAAGAACGTTCTCATGGTTTAAGCAATATGTAAGTATAATAACACATTGTAAATAATGAGAATATATTTTCTTTATGTGCTCTGAGAATGTATTTGAAGATGGAAATTGTGCATTTCGTTGAGCTGAAGTTGGGTTAATTTCATGTAAAGGGCATCTCATAAATAGATATGAACTTTAGGACAAATTAAGAAAAAAATTTGAGTGACAAAAATTTGTGTAGAAGTGAGAATGGGATATAGCGGAAGCATATGTTATGGTTTGTAGATAAAAAAAGTAGAGGTTCCATATTTTAATGATATTATCTTATATATAAGAATGTATATGGTATTTAGAAGATATATGTTCTAGAAGGATGAATCACTTCATAGAGTTTAATAATATACAAAGATTCCATGCATTGTGACATTCCTTTTTTACTATTCACATACTAGGTTTATCACTCTTGAGACAATGTCCAAATAAGCACAGTCCATTAAGGATCAAACTTTAAATTTATCACCTGAAATCTTGGAACACTTATAAAGATTTATCGATCAAAGTATAGAAGCAATGTAAAAGGATGTAGGGACGTTTATCCAGATAAGATTCAATTCGTATTTCTATAAGCAAAATAGGTGATAGATATACATATAAAATAAAGAAGTTAATAGAAAAAATTCTATCAAATCTTACTAAATGTAAGAAGGGGTTTCAAGGTATGAACCGAAAAATTAAGTTGTTTATGAACCTTATTTTCAAGAGTAGACAACCCTGAAACACCCTAGGTAAAAATTACATGCTAACCCGACATGTGTCATGGTATCTACTCCTATGGGGTCATCCCACATGCTCTCACATAATATTACTAAAACCTTATCAATAGACCAACATCCCTCTTGAGGATATGGATGAACACTCCATACTATCTCATATTACCCATTGAATCCAACATAGTTATGGGAATTAGGAGTAGCGTCGATGATGTGGTGTTTGAATGCACTAACAAATTCACCCGGGGTTGAAATCCCCGAGTTTTTACCAAAACCAAGTGCAATAATACCACCCGTAAGCAGACGAGTTTTATCGCAGTATAGTTGAGGATCGAACCCAAAGGACAACGTTTTTAAGAATCCTTGTCAGTTAGATCTAGCTCAAGTAAAACTAATATTTAGAACAATAGGTTGATTTGGGTTGTTGAATCTAATTGCAGAAAAGTAAAAGCGGAAATAAAGATGGGTTTTGATCAATGATATGCAATCGCTGGGATGGTACCGGGTTTTACCACCGCTACACACACAAACACACTCCTTTGCAAACAATCCAGGCAAGATGTAACACTTCAAGTAGAGCTTCTGCAGAACCCCCCATACGGGCATCAGGTCCGCGTAAGCATCACCATAGGTATCAGATGTCTCGTCACCATCCGGATCACATGTCTTACAGCTCTGAAGATACAACATCCAACTAAGGCTGTGAACCCCCCATACGGGTGTCAGGCGCATAGAAGCGTCACCAAAGGCTAGATGGCTCGTCCCCTCACCTATCATACACTTACGACCTCAAGGAATCCCATCAGAAGTTCTCATCAGGGAGTCAACCGTGCCAACCGATAAGCACATAAGCGATTATAGTACGAGTAAACATCGACGAATAACAAGAAGTTACAAAATCCAACTAAGGCTGTGAACCCCCCATACGGGCGTCAAGCGCACGAAAGCTTCACCAAAGGCTAGATGGCTCGTCCCCTCGTGGATCATACACTTACGACCTCAAGGAATCCCATAGGAAGTTCTCGTCAAGGAGTCTAACTTGCTAAACGATGTCAAACCCATGTATTGAAGTTCTCACAACATAGGGAGCACAAAGATGAAAACAAGCACATAACCAACCTACAAGATTAACGATAAACGACAAAATGAAGAGTTATATACATTGCCATGGAAAGTTTAACAAAGGAACATGGTTTGCATGGGCAGCGGGGCTAGTCCACGCACCCCAGCGAAAGAGGACTACTCACTCATGATGCGAGATATAAGAAGGATAAGAGAGAAAGATAGATCCGACATGAGCTCGGTGCAGAGGGTGGACGCAGCCCGGTAAAGTAGATGCACTCCTTGCTCCATCTTCTTTCTCTTCTCGGCCTCCTTGCATGCAACACCAGCAGTAGGTGGAGTGGAACTTGATCGGGGTGGTGCTCTGGCAGCCTCTCGGCACCCGGATCTGATGCCTCGAAATGAGGGCCCTGGGAGTCTATTTATAGGCTCAGATCTGATCCCAAACGATTTGGACAAGTTTCTGAAAATATCTTCTCCAAACGGTTTGGAGACCGTTTGGGCACCAAACGGTTTGGCGACCGTTTGGGTACCAAACGGTTTGGAGACCGTTTGGGCAGCAAACGGTTGCTTCGATCGGTCTTGGCCTTGGCGTGGATGCGCGGCTTCAGTTCTTCAATCGATCCTTGCGCTTGCGTCGAACGGTCTTAGGACCGCATGGGACCAAACGGTCTTGAGACCGCATGGGACCAAACGGTCTTGGAACCGCATGGGACCAAACGGTCTTGGGACCGCATGGGACCAAACGGTCTTGAGACCGCATGGGACCAAATGGTCTTGGGACCGCATAGGACCGAACGGTCTTGAGACCGCATGGACCCAAACGGTCTTGAGACCGAATGGCCCCAAACGGTCTTGAGACCGCATGGCCTTCTTTGGCAACCGGTTTTGTCATTCCTTCTTCGTATATTCCAGCAAACGGTCTTGGGACCGCATGGACCCAAACGGTCTTGGGACCGCATAGAACCAAATGGTGTTGAGACCGGATGGAACCAAACGGTCTTGAGACCGCAAGGGCCTAAACAGTTTTGAGACTGCAAGGGCCCAAACGGTCTTGAGACCGTATGCGTGGAATTGCTTGACTTTCCTGCATTAAATGAAAGATATTTAGTTAAAACCTTGATTGTTGGATCAACTAAGTAGTTTTGTACATTATGATTCGTATTAGGATGAAAAGATGCGGAATAGAGATGAAATTGTTCAAAAAAAGCAATTGAATTTCATGATGAGTATGCACTCATCAAAACACCCCGAACTTAAACGTTGCTCATCCTCGAGTAACATAAAATCTGAAATTGTTGCCTAATAAAATACTTTCAATCCGTGTGATTGCTTCATCTTCACATCATGAATGTTTTCTTTTTGCTCAGTATGAATCAGTACCTGAACCTCTTGGGACCACTAAACACGTCTTACCATAGATTCATTCCTGAGTTCGTTTTCCAACATCACTTCCTCCTCACTTTTTCCAACAATAAGCATGTCAAAGAGTTTTGTAAGAGTCCAGAGATACCCGTAGAATCAACAAATGTGCATTCGATCTGACACTGGTGTATTTTGGGAAGGTGGGGGCATGTATTGTGCCCTTAGGTAAAAGGAGTGAAAGGTGGTATGGAAAGAAGAAGTAAATCTCTCCTCTATTCGACTTGAGATTTTTATTTATTTTGCAATTTCATTTATTGCATTTTTTTGTGTGCAAATCTCTCCTCTATTCGACTCGAGATTGCATTTCTTTTTGTGTGCACTTTGGCATCTTTTGTTTGCAAATCTCTCCTCTATTCGACTCGAGATTGCATTTTTGGTGGTACGCCCCTATTTATTGCAAGGGGTATGGAAGAAGCGGATAAGGGGGAAAAGGTGTGCCACCCCGAACTTAGGGTTTGGCACAATTTTGGCTAATATGTTGCTTTTTGATGTATGGAGGGGTATGAAGATGATATAAGAAGTGTAGAAGAGAGTTCAGATCAGAATGCAACTTGATTTACAATTCGATATACCGGGTTTTTCTCTTTGTCGTACTCTGCTCAAATAATAACTTGATGTGGATCCGGTGGGGATTCCGAGCCATTGTTCCACTAGCCAGTTAGGAAGCACAATGTGTTTGATCCCTATCGGTTTGACAGATACTTACCATTTTCATAAAAAGTATTATGATGTTAGGAATCATAAGCTTCACAGGATGATTTCAAGCAAAAGGCAAGTTTCAAAAATTAGTCTTCTTGAGGATTTACTTCGAATAAGGAGGATATTATGATTGAAGATTCATAGCAATTTGGTTAGTTGCATTTTATCAACAAGTGTCAAAAATTCATCAAATATCTGTTCAGAAGTTTTGAAAATTTTGAAAAAATTTATGATAGAGACAGTTTGAGTATGAAAAGAGGGTGTATGTGGAAGTGAGGTACGTACCACCTACCCTCCACCCCGAACTTAGAAATTTGCTCGTCCCGAGAAAACCCTAAATCCAAGATGGAGGGGAAAAGTTGCACCAGTTATAATTGCCGAGTGTGATTGCATTCTGATCAGTGCCACTCCGACTTCTTATCTGAAAGAGAAAAACTATCGTAAAAGGCAAATTTTATTTTAAGGCAAAGTTAACTAAAATTTGAAACAAAATACGGAAAGGAAAGGTAAAGCAGAATTATTGATCGGGTTGCCTCCCGACAAGCACCTTTGTTTTGCGTCGATGGCTCGACTGAGTCTTTCAGATTCATGGTGGGTCTTTTGGATTGGCCAGTTCTAGCATTGTGTCAGTGCCTATGTCAATCGAGGTAAAATATCTCTTCAAGCGGTGGCCATTTGCTATGAATTCACCTGTCGTTTCGCTCCATAGAGAGAAAACACCGTGTGGCGAGATGTTTTTGACGATGAAGGGTCCAGACCAGCGGGAACGGAGTTTTCCTAGAAATAGCTGTAATCTTGAGTTGAATACCAGAACTTGATCTCCCACTTGTATGTCTTTTCTTTTCAGGTGTCCATCATGCCAGAGTTTTGTACGTTCTTTGTAGATTTGTGCATTCTCGTAAGCTGTCATTCTGAGTTCATCCAACTTGTTGAGTTGCAGAATCCTGGCTTGCCCATTTCTTTCATATCGAAGTTCAATTGTTTGATTGCCCACCATGCCTTATGTTCTAGTTCGACTAGCAGGTGGCAAGCCTTTCCATATATCAATCGGAAAGGTGTAGTACCAAGGGGAGTTTATAAGTAGTACGATAGGCCCATAAGGCGTCGTTGACTTTTGTCGACCAATCCTTTCTATTGCGTCCAATGGTTTTCTCAAGGATAGCCTTTAGGTGACAGTTGGATACCCCTACCTGTCCACTCATTTGTGGATGGTAAGGTGAAGCTACCTTGTGTGTGACACCATATTTTCTTAATAAGGCTTCAAAGCTTCTTTCGATAAAGCGGGAACCTCCATCAGATATTATGGTTCTCGGCACTCCAAACCGTGGGAAGATGATATCTTTGAATAATTTGATGACGGGTTTTGAATTACTAGTGACAGTTGGAATAGCTTCAACCCATTTAGAAACGTAGTCCACCACCACTAAGATGTAAGAGAATCCATCAGAAGAGGGGAATGGACCCATGTAGTCTACTCCCCAAACGTCGAATATCTCGACTTCTTGCCATAGGTTCAGTGGCATTTCGTCTCTTTTGGTTATATTGCCAGATCTTTGACATTTATCACAGGATAGAACAAAATCGTAGGAATCTTTGGATAAGGTCGGCCAGAAGAACCCACATTGCAAAACTTTTAAATCAGTCTTCTTTGAGCTCATATGCCCACCTACAGGTCCTGAGTGGCATTGTTCCAAAATAGATTGGGCTTCTTCTTCGGCGATACAACGTCTAAACAACCCGTCAGCGCAAAGTTTAAAGAGATATGGTTCATCCTAGTAATAATGCTTTACATCATGCATAAATCTCTTTCGTGCATTTTCGTTGCATTGGGGATGGATGACTCCAACAGCTAGATAGTTGACGAAATCAGAGTACTATGGTATAGCTTCTGAGACCTTCATTAGTTGATCATCCGGTAGGGAATCATTTATCAGAATCTCGTCAGCAGCCAGAGTGTGGATGCGATTGAGGTGATCTGCTACAACATTCTCCGTCCCTTTTTTTATCTCTTATCTCCAGGTCAAATTCTTATAGAAGGAGTATCCATCTGATCATCCTTGTCTTAGCATCCTTCTTTGCCATAAGGTAACAGATAGCAGCATGGTCTGTGTAAATGATGACCTTCGAACCAATAAGGTAGGATCTGAATTTATTGAATGCATAGATGACTACCAGAAGTTCTTTCTTAGTAGTAGCGTAATTTCTTTGAGCTTCGTCGAGGGTTTTCGACGCGTAATAGATCACGTAATGTTTCCTTTCTATGTATTGCCCTAAGACGGCACCCACCGTGTAATCACTAGCATCACACATAATTTCAAAGGGGTGGTCCCAGTCGGGAGCTCTGATGATGGGAGTAGTTGTAAGGGCCTTCTTCAGCGTATCAAAACTTTTGACACATTCTTCATTGAAATCGAAATCAACATCTTTTAGAAGTAGGTTGGTCATCGGCTTTGTTATCTTTGAAAAATCACGTATAAACCTTATATAGAATCCAGCGTGACCAAGGAAAGTGTGAACTTCTTTTACATTTGTGGGAATAGCCAATTTGGATATAACTTCTATCTTGGCTTTATCAACTTCAATTCCTCTGTTGCTAACCCTATGGCCCAGGACAATGCCTTCCTTTACCATAAAGTGGCATTTCTCCCAATTTAGCACCAGATGTGCTTCTTCACAACGTTTGAGAACCATGGAGAGGTGCCTTAGACAAGAATCAAATGAATCTCCGTATACAGAAAAATCATCCATGAAGACTTCCATAACAGTTTCAGTAAGCCCCGCAATGATTGCAGACATGCAACGTTGAAAAGTTGTGGGTGTGTTACAGAGACCAAACGACATTCTTTTAAAAGCATATGTACCAAAAGGGCAAGTGAAAGTCGTTTTCTCTTGGTCATCTGGATGTATGGGAATCTGATAGAATCTAGAGTAGCCATCCAGATAACAGAAATATTCTTGGTGGGCCAATCTTTCTAAAACTTGATCTAGGAAGGGCATAGGGAAATGGTCTTTCCGAGTGGCTTTGTTTAAATTTCTTTAATAAATACACATCCGCCACCCAGTGACTGTTCGGGTGGGGATGAGTTCATTGTTTTCATTTCTTATAACTGTTGTCCCTCCTTTCTTGGGCACCACATGAACTGGGCTCACCCATGGTGAGTCCGATATCAGGTATATTATTCCGGCTGTGAGAAGTTTGATGATCTCGCGACGGACAACTTCCTTCATATTCGGGTTCAACTTTCGTTGATGCTCGATGGTTGGCTTATGATCTTCCATCATAGGGATCTTGTGCATGCATAAGGCTTGACTAATACCTGCGAGGTCGCTCATTTTATAGCCTATGGCTTTCTTTCTTTCCTTTAATTCTTCCAGAAGTTTCTCTTCTTGTTCGGTCGTTAAATCAGAATTTATGATCACTAGACAAGCTTTGAGATCGTCTAAAAACATGGACTTCAGCCCTTCAGGTAGGGGTTTCATTTTAGAAGGTTCCTATTTATTGCTAGTTTCTTCTATAGTTTCGGTAGTTTTTAGCTCTTCGTAAGTAGCTTCAGTATTTTCTTTAGCAGAGTTGGGGGATTCGATGCAATCCTTTGCTTGTTGATCAATAGGTTTGTCATTAAATAGGTCAGATAGAGCAATTTCCAAGGGATCATATGACTCGTGGTATTCTTGGGTCAATTGTGACATCTGCTCAACACAATCAATCAGATAGACTTCTTCCTGTATACTTGGTCTTCTCATACTTTCAAAAACCTTGAATTCCAGAGTCTCTTTGCCTAACCTCAGCAGTAAGGTTCCCGCTTCGACTTCAATAAGGGCTCTTGCAGTGGCGAGGAACGGGTGGCCGAAGATAAGAGGGTATCTGGTGTCTTCTTTTATGTCCATAATGACAAAATCACATGGAACATATGCGTCCCTACCTACCTTGACCGGGATGTCTTCGAGAATTCCTAACGGTCTTTTTATCGAATTGTCCGCAAGTTGAATGGTCATAGCAGTTGGAAGCAACTCTGCGAACCCTAATCTTTTGCATAGACTGAATGACATAATAGAAATACTTGCGCCAAGATCTGCCAGTCCCTTTTTGCATGATGAGTCACCAATGTGACATGAAATTCCAAAGGATCCTGGATCTTTCTGTATCTTCGGCATCTTGCTTAGTATGATGTCTGATATGGTCGTAGCCAGTTGTACAGTTTCATACTCTTCAGAAAAGCGTTTTGGAGCTGCTCCCAGGTGGTGATAGGTACTTCACTCTGTAGTGAATTGTACCAACTGATGGCTCTATCAGCAAGAGAGTACTTGAAAAGACGGAGTCGAATGGCATCATCAGAGACTCCATTTTGCTTCGTCATAGCGCATAGGTCGATGAATCTCAGGAGATGACCTTGGCTATCTTCAACTTGTTTGCCGTAGAAGGGGTTGTTTTGAAGCAAAGTTATCCAATGTGCTCTAATCTCAAAGTTGGATGCTTTGATGGGAGGAGGCTGCATCGGGTGATAGACATTTGCAGCCTTCGAGATAGAGAACTCTCTAAGATCTTTCTGAAGTTCTGCTACTTGCGCTGCTACCTGTGCCGCTAAGATCTCCTGTTGAACCGCAGCTCTAGCTTCCTGCATGAGCCTCTCTCTTTGCGCATTGATGGCTTGAGCCACTCTTCGGGCTACTTCTTCTTCCTGCGCCATCCTAGGTTGATTCTTTCTAATCTGACGATGGAAGGTTCTATCAATTTTGGGATCAAAGCTTGCGGTTAGTCCGGGACTATCTGAACGGTGCATGCACTATGCGTTCAAGAGCACCTGAAAATTGGAAAGATTTGAGAACGAGATCCACAAAGTAAAACCAAATTCAAGTAGATAAGCGATAATTTCAAAAGAAAAGCAAAATCCTAGATTAGTCTTAAAAGAACTGGATTTGACTAACTGATTCTGTTGTCCCCGGCAATGGCGCCAGAATTTGATGTGGTGTTTGAATGCACTAACAAATTCACTCGGTGTTGAAATCCCCAAGTTTTTACCAAAACCAAGTGCAATAATACCACCCGCAAGCGGATGAGTCTTATCACAGTATAGTTGAGGATCGAACCCAAAGGACAACGTTTTTAAGAATCCTTGTCAGTTAGATCTAGCTCAAGTAAAACTAATATTTAGAACAATAGGTTGATTTGGGTTGTTTAATCTAATTGCAGAAAAGTAAAAGTGGAAATAAAGATGGGTTTAGATCAATGATACAGAATCGCTGGGATGGTACCGGGTTTTACCACCGCTACACACACAAAAACACACCTTTGCAAACAATCCAGGCAAGATGTAACACTTCAAGTAGAGCTGCTGCAGAACCCCCCATACGGGCGTCAGGTCTGCGTAAGCATCACCAAAGGTATCAGATGTCTCGTCACCATCCGGATCACATGTCTTACAGCTCTGAAGATACAACATCCAACTAAGGCTATGAACCCCCATACGGGCGTCAGGCGCACACAAGCGTCACCGAAGGCTAGATGGCTCATCCCCTCGCAGATCATACACTTACGACCTCAAGGAATCCCATCGGAAGTTCTCGTCAGGGAGTCAACCGCACCAACCGATAAGCACATAAGCGATTATAGTACGAGTAAACATCGACGAATAACAAGAAGATACAAAATCCAACTAAGGCTGTGAACCCCCCATACGGGCGTCAGGCGCACGGAAGCGTCACCGAAGGCTAGATGGCTCGTCCCCTCGTGGATCATACACTTACAACCTCAAGGTATCCCATCGGAAGTTCTCGTCAAGGAGTCTAACTTGCTAAACGATGTTTAAACCCATGTATTGAAGTTTTCACAACATAGGGAGCACAAAGATGAAAACAAGCACATAACCAACCTACAAGCTTAACGATAAACGACAAAATGAAGAGTTATATACATTTCCATGGAAAGTTTAACAAAGGAACATGGTTTGCATGGGCAGCGGGGCTAGTCCCCGCACCCCAGCGAAAGAGGACTACTCGCTCATGATGCGAGATACAAGAAGGATAAGAGAGAAAGAGAGATCCGCCATGAGCTCGGTGCAGAGGGTTGACGCAGCCCGGTGAAGTAGATGCGCTCCTTGCTCCGTGTTCTTTCTCTTCTCGTCCTCCTTGGATGCAACACCAGCAGTAGGTGGAGTGGAACTTGATCGGGGTGGTGCTCTGGCAGCCTCTCGGCATCCGGATCCGATGCCTTGAAATGAGGGCCCTAGGGGTCTATTTATAGGCTCAGATCTGATCCCAAATAGTTTGGACAAGTTGCTGAAAATATCTTCTCCAAACGGTTTGGAGACCGTTTGGGAAGCAAACGGTTGCTTCGATCGGTCTTGGCCTTGGCGTGGATGCGTGGCTTCAGTTCTTCAATCGATCCTTGTGCTTGCGTCGAACGGTCTTGGGACCGCATGGGACGAAACGGTCTTGAGACCGCATGGGACCAAACAGTCTTGAGACCGCATGGGACCAAACGGTCTTGGGACCGCATGGACCCAAACGGTCTTGAGACCGCATGGCCTTCTTTGGCAACCGGTTTCGTCATTCCTTCTTCGTATATTCCGGCAAACTGTCTTGGGACCGCATGGACCCAAACGGTCTTGGGACCGCATGGAACCAAACGGTCTTGGGACAGCATGGAACCAAACGGTCTTGAGACCACATGGAACCAAACGGTCTTGAGACCGCAAGGGCCCAAACGGTCTTGAGACCACAAGGGCCCAAATGGTCTTGAGACCGTATGCGTGGAATTGCTTGACTTTCCTGCATTAAATGCAAGATATTTAGTTAAAACCTTGATTGTTGGATCAACTAAGTAGTTTTGTACATTATGATTCATATTAGGATGAAAAGATGTGGAATAGAGATGAAATTGTTCAAAAAAAGCAATTGAATTTCATGATGAGTATGCACTCATCAGTCGACCAGTTAGGATTCCAACTAGATGCTCAAATTAGTTCAACTATGCTTAGATCAGAGCAGAGACTCACATAGAATTGAGTTGGAATTGGTTATGCCATGAACATCAACTTACTTATGTTATGCTCCAAGAATCATGAGTTTTATAAGTAGCATGAGAATATGGATTTTTTTAGATGATAACATATCTCAAGAACATGTACCAAGAACAAGTAGGGAAAGAGAGGCATTATGTCTCCAATGCATTATTTAAGTGCAAGATGGTAAACGTTTATCTAGTTGGACCCCATGTACTAAAGTTAATTGGGTATGTGGAAGGTATAACAAGATTAGAATTTCCTTTAGGCAAGAATTGGACACATATGTGATCTTGCAATGATTATCACATACATACAAACAATTTGTCATGAAATACAACATAAACACTTTTTTAAACCACATTAGAGAATAGTTGAATGAAAAATTAAATACAAGCCCAATTCTATGTTGATGATCAACAAAGGAAAAAAATGTTGAAGGAAAAAGGAAAATCAAAGAAAGGTTCTAAGCCTACACAAAAGTTTGAATATTCAACACTTAAGGAAAAAGGAATGTGTAAAGAAGCCAATTGTCACAACTGCCACTGAACTAGACATTAGAAGAGGAATTGCCCTCTCTACCTAGAGGAATTGATGTACAACAAGAAGGGCATAGATATATACACTTCACATATATATGTTATACATATAAACATATCTACTTCTACAGTATGGATATATGTTACCAAATGTGGATCCCACATATATTTAAATATGTAGGATTTGAGAAACAAGTAGAGCGTTGAAGACATGGGAGGTGGATCTATGTCTGGGAAAATGGAGCAAGATTTGCTAGTAATGTTTAGGCACCTACAATTGATCCATGCCTGATTATATTATGAAGTTAGAAAATTTCTATTATGTACCTTCCATAAATAGGAACATCTTTTCTATTTCATATTTAGTCAGAACGGTTTGGAATATCATATCAAGAATGATTGATGTTCTATTTCTAAAGATGAGGTTTTTATAATAGTGCCCTAATGTTGTATGGTATTTATTTGTTAGATACAAATATTCATAAGATAAATATTCAGAAGACTAAACTTGGTGACTCCAACAAAACTTATTTGTAGAATTGTCATCTCAACCACATATGTGAGAAGTGATTTCTAGACCAAAGGATGGATGTTTAGACTTATTTGATTTGAATCAATTGAGACATGCAAATATGTTTTATTCGGCAAGTTGACAAAAGCACCCTTTAGTGTAAACAATGAAAGGCAAGTGATTATTAGGACTGAGACATATGTGGTCCTTTTAACACACATGCTTCTAGAGGTAGTTATCAATGCCTCATCACATTTATCAATGCAATAGATTTGGCTATTTCCACAATTCATAATCCATCAAAAAATTCAAGGAATACATAAATAAAGTGCAAGATCAATTTATTAAGAGAACTAAAGTATTTTGATCATATTAGCGAGACAAATACTTAAGATAAGAGTTTGAGGACTTTCTTAGGGACCATGGTATTGTGTTATAATGGAATCAACGAAGAATACAATAACACGATGGTGTATTAGAACGAAGGGATCACACCCTATTGGACATCGTATGATCTATGTTGGGGATTTTTTGTTCTTCCAACTTCATTTTGGGGATATTCTCTATAAATCGTAGCATTTACACTTAAATGTGTAAGTTCTAAATCGGTTCAGAAGACATTAGATGAGTTATGGAATGGAAAATGTCCCAAAAAGTCTTTTATGAAGATTTGGGGATGTGAATCTTATGTTAAGAATCAATTCTATAAAAAGCTTGGATCCAACTCTGGTAACTCGCTGCACTTGAATATGAGATTTTTGTTGAAATTTCTTTCGATTCTTATAGGATAATTTGTCTAAGGCACATTTGGCATTTGCTCTAATTGTTTGTGTTGTCCTCCCCTGGCTGCTTACATCTTCTCTTTGTTTCCCGAGCCTCTAGTGAGTTACAGACAGAGTTAGAAAAGATCAAATCTTTGATGATTCCATCATACATGATTGAGTTCAGAAAACTAATGGATAGGTATCCTATATCTGAACTTAATTCTTTCTGGTTAAAGAATCCAAGCAGAAGGAGCGAGCATAAAAAAGTGAGTTGTAGACACAAGGGTCTTCACTGAAGGATGTCAGCAAATTCCTAGGCTAATTCTCTTTCTATTGCTATTTCCCCCCAGAAGGAGGCCTTCTTTGCCTTCCACCTAAGCTGTGTAGGAAAGGCCCAAAGACAATCCCATGGAATAGTGAAGCTTCATAGGGTCTTTCTGTCCAGGTGCAGGTAGTCTGCATCTTCACATAGATGTCTATTTCACCGAGCCTCTCTCTGAGACATTGCCCATAATTTCAATTTTTTGGATATCCTAAGGAAACAAAAGGATATTACTTCTATGTTCCATTAGAACATTAAGTGTTTATTACCAAAGTAGTTGTATTCCTAAAGAGGAAAATATTTCCAAAGGAATCAGTTGGAGGAAAATTGAAATCAAATAATATTAGTCCAAAAAGATAACATTAAACATATGGAGGTTGAAAAGGAACACGAGCAATCAGAAACTTTTATGAAACTTCAAGTTCCTCATGCAACTAGGAACCTTAAAGATTTAGTAGCATGTCTTGAGCTATATATATATATATATATATATATATATATGAATTTCTAATGACTCAACATGATGACGTGTTGGTCATTGATGATGATGAACTAAAAACTTAAAAGTGAGGTTGTAGAGGGACCAAACTTTGAGAAATGGCTTAAGGTCATGAGATATGAGATGGGTTCCATATATATCAAGAATGTATGGACCTTGGAGGATACACATGAATGGTTAAAACCAATAGGGTGAAAATGGGTCTTCAAGAAGAAGACTGACATGGATGGTAATGTATAAATATAAAATATTGATTGGTTGCAAAAGGTTTTAAATAAGTTCATGGGGTTGACTATGCTTAAACTTTTCACCAATTTCCACGTTCATCATGATCATGCGTACCACTGTATCTTAATATTATTATTAAATCTACAAAATGGATGTTAAAACCACATTTCTTAATGGGAATCTCCTAGAGCATGTGTACATGAAAAAACCTAAAGATTTGATCTCTCCAATTGAAGTTGGAAAAGTGTGTAAGTTACAAAGGTCAATATGTGAATGAAGCAAGTGTTGGTATGTATGCCCCGAGAGCCAATGATATGATGATTTGGATTGGGATACATTATGATTGATTTGATAAATATCAAAGGCAAGCTTCCAATTTATTCTGGTTCAATCAGTTATGAGATATTGATAGTATAGAATGATAGTACCCAATGACGTATGGCTTAGATTGAGGACCTGAAGAATGAGATCATACAAATGATAAGAGTTTGTACATTCTTATTTTTTCCCTAGTCAGATGTCATTGTGGAAGGTTGATAGACAATAATGACACAGTAAGACTATAGCGTGTGTTGGTTGATGACAGAGTCTCATTAGTCATGATATGTGATATCTAACCAAGCACATAGATACATGTTAGAGAAGAGTGTATCGGACAGACCCACCATGAGAGTGACACATGGAACCATGACATGGTAGTCACAGTCAGCTCTCACATTGATGGTGGTGATTGTGATTCTTAGTCATGAAATCACTGCACTCATCACATGTTGTTGGGTACACTTTGACATCATCAAACTCTGTCCTGAAATATGGATTGTTATAAAGGTGATGGTTGGGTGACTTCGACACATGGGGTTTTGACTGCGAGTGATAGATATGGTATTTGTCCCTCCTAAGGGTGTATCATGTCCATTGCCACTTGATAAGCGAGACTGAGAAAGGCATGCACATACATGTTAGAGTCAATATGTGATATTGATGGCACACATATCTCAGATAGTCTGCTTTGGATCAAGGAATATGAATGAACGTTGAAAGGATGATAGCTCCATGCCTTGAGTTCATTCAGGATATCAGAGACAAAGGGATTATACATTAACTAGAACACCAATAACAGATTGTAGGATTGAAATTTGTTCTCCAACTTTTCTTTTCACTTGGGTAGCACTAATGTGTGACTAGGCACCACTCTTTTCTTGTGATTTCATAAGTTATTTATAGACATTCACTTCCAATGTGAAATGAGACCTATAGGGTCACACCCAAAGGATTTATCGAGAAGGGCATTTTATCCACGAATGATGTTTGGATTGATTACTAAAGGTGTTTAGGTACTCAATCAAACATTCAATAAATTGACTTGACTCAGAGAATCATCAGGATCAAGTGTTGAACTAACTGATTTGAATGGAGGATTGATTGAGAACTACATAGATTGTGTTATACACAATCTGGACCACCATTAAACTGGTTCATGGGAGAACTGATCATCTCATGGTCAGTGAGATGAATGGTTCACTTGGTGAACCAATCGGTTCGACTAGACCAAATGAGCAAAGGTTGGGTTGTTCTGATTTGTGAGAAAAGTTTTTTGTTTCACTTGTACGATTTGATTGGGACAAGAATTAGTCTTTAGATTAATAGGAAACAAAAGAGGAAAGTCAATTGTAGGCGAGTCAAGAATGTGAAATGACCGGTTCAACTGCTGAACCGATCGGCTCACACTCCCAACCAAATAGTTTGTTAGTGAAATGACATGTTCGTCTATCGTAGTGTAATCAGTTCATGGAAATTCCAAACCCTTCTAATCCCACTTTGGTCCCGCATTTCCCGGGGCTGAGAATCCTGACCCCTCCTATATACGGAGGGGTACTGGGGGCTTCTCCGATTAGTTGCTCTGCAAAGTTGTTGTCCTCTCTGGTTGTGGTAACCGAGAGAGCCCAAGCAAGTTCTACCCATCCAGGGAGGAACAACGAGGGAAAGACAACTACTGGACAACAACTATTTGTGGGAGAGTGTGTCGGTGACTAATACACTGACAGAAAGGGATGAATCCTTCTAGTGTCCTGTGGGATAGGAAGACTAGAGTTCTTGATGGTATGTACGTACTATCTATATAGGCAGGAGGTTTCTTCCACTCAGGAAGACGACGGTCAACCACAGTCAATGTTAGGGTCAGGAGTTGCATAGATGTCGTCGAAGACTAAGTGGTTGAAGACCGCACTAGCTGTGAGTTTTTGTCACTAAGTAGCCTCAGGACCAGGTACACCTCACCAAAACCACCCTTCCTATTTCATAGTTGTTGATGCGATCCGTGGTTATGGTTTTATGGTGAGAGAAAAATTTTGTTTCCGTTGCCTTCTCCCTCATGCTAAAACCCAATAGTAAGAATCTCAAAGCTGGAATATTCATTTTGATTAGAAAGTTAAATAGTTTGGCTTTATTTGAAATTAAGATAAACTTTGTGTTTACAAAATGGTCAATGGGATTATGATTGTATATCTCATATTTTTTGGTCCTTATTGTATATCTGATATTGCATGTAGATGACATACTATTGATGATGAATTGCATCCTAACTCTATAGTTGGTTAAAATATGATCGGGAAATGCCTTCTCCATGAAGGACTTAGTGGAAGCATCATATATACTAGGAATTAAGATCTATAGAGATTGATCTAGAAGGTTTCTCAGTCTATGCCCGAGTACATATATTGAAAAAGTACTGAGAAGGTTCAACATGCAAGATATTCAGAGAGGAAACTTATCAATATCTCATGAAAGAAGTCTCTCTACTGGTCAACGTACCATCTCTTTTGAAGAGAGGGCATGCATGAGTAAAATTACATATGAATATTTAATTGGATCATCATGTATGCAATGTTGTGTACATGTCCTAGTGTCTCATGTGCTTTGAGAATGATGAGTAGGTACCCGTTAGATCTTAGTGAAGGTCACTGGACTGTTGTACAAGACATCCTGAAGTACTTGGGAAGAACCAAGGACTGGTTCCTTATTTATGATGGTGAGAAGGAGTTATTATAAAAGCTTATACCAATGCAACCAACCAAACAACAAGGACAACTTTTAATTGCTATCAAGTTATGCGTTTGCCTCAAAATGATGTTTTGAGTTGGAAAAGTTCCAAGCAAGAAATATAATTGATGATGCTACAACAAATGCTAAGTACATTGTTACTTGCATCGTAAAAAAGGTACCTATATGGATCAAGAAGTTCATTAGTGATATAAGAGTGTTTCCATCCATGATGATGCAATAGATATATATTACAAAATAAATGGAGTCATTGCACAAGCTAAGAAACCCAAATAGCATACTCATTCCAAGCATATACTATAGAGCTACCATCTCATACAAGCCATTGTACATTGAGGAGATGTGAAGATTTGTATAGTACAAACTAAAAGCAATATTGTTGACCCTATGACGAAAGAACTTTCATAGAAGAAGCATCATAGTCATGATAGATCACTTGGACTTAGACTCGCTAATGATTGACTCTAGTGCAAGTGGGAGTCTGTTGGTAGTATGCCCTAAGAGCTAGTCATATAATGATTGTAATGGCACACTTTATAATTTATTTGATTACAAATAGAGACAAATGCAATTATTGTCTATGCTTCAATATGAGATAATGAATAAACATAATATTTTTTTAAGAATTAATGAAAAAATGACATCTGTTTTAGGTTGAGGACCTAAACATGAGGTCATGTGTATGGTAAGATAATTTTTTCTTCTCTAGGTCCCTAGTCAAATATCCTTGTGAATTTAGGACAAAAATAATACATTAAGACTAGTATGCACATTGACTAATGACTATGTCTCATTAGTCATGATAATGGTTATCAAGTCAAACACATTAATAATTATTATGAACACTTTATAGGACAAACCCACCTTGAGTATGATACATGGAAGACATAAAAGGTAGTCAAAATCACATCACATGTGACAGTGATGATTGTAGTCCTTAGACTTGAAGTCACTACAATGAAACATGTTGTTCGATGTACTTTAACACTACTCAATGTGACTGTATGTAAGGGTTTCCTTACATGTAATGGTTGGATGCACTCCAACACATGTGGGTTATTATGAGTGATGTAGATGAATATGTCCTCCTATTGGAGTGACATCCTCACCTCTTTATGAGTGATACTATAATATGCATGGCCATTCTCATTTGAGTCAACATATAAAGTTGAGGTCATATATATCTCAAATAATCTACTGTATATCAAGGAACGAAGATTGAACATTAGGAGGATGACTTTTCCATGCCTTAGATTCAATCTAGATATCAAAGAAAAGGGATTATACAATCACTATAACATTGGTTCGAATACTAGGGTTGAAGTCGTTCTCCAACTTCTCCAAATACTTGGGTCGTAATGAGTTATGTTAGATACATATCAATGTCTCTAAAATCATATTGTGATTATAAATATCACTATGACTATTATTTGGAACCTATAGGGTCAGATACATAGGACGCATGGGGAAAAGAGTATAATAATAGACAAATGATTAATTGGTCATTAAAAGGTTTAGGTAATTAATTAAATCATTAATGGACCAAATTCTATCATAGTCGACTGACTGGAAACTCCTATTGTCCAACTAGATAGACCAACCTATATCCTAGATTTTCTAGTTGATTCACGAGGACTAGATCCATGCAATCAATTAATTTGATAGTCTGGTCGATTGACTGGAAAAGATTGGCCAATTAGTTGGTTGGATGGTCCAGTTGTTGAATTAGATCTAGTATGTCTTCAACTAACAATAACCTTTCTCTCGTCCGATCAAAAAAACCTCCACTACCCGATAGTATCAAGGCATGCACACATTCACATTCTATCCTAGTGGGCAATAGGAGAGACTTGACCATTCAATACCACAAACTAAAAATGGAACTTGTGTTTTTGAGGAGTTGGGAAAATTTTGTCTAAAAAATTATGTTTTCCTTTTGCTCCATATGACTCCTGATACATGCAATCGAGCCTGTTTCATATCTTAATTTTGTTTTGCCTTCCAAACACTAACATCACTGGTTTGTAGGTTCGTTGGTTTACTTGTAGGGAGGAGGGTGGGATGCATAGATAAAGTTTTCACTTTTATTAAGATATAGACATAAACCCTAGCATTTAGGTCTGAGTTGAAAGTGGAGATGCTAATTAAGTTACAATTTTAAAAAGACCACAGCTTTGACAACGCCGTGTATGAGTATGCCAAAATATATCGGATTTGTGTTGACTTTGTTGCACATGTATGTTTGTTGTGTGTGTAAGTGGGGATGGGGAATGTGGCATGGATTAGATCGCACCAAGGAAGTAGGGATAGTCGGATAGTTTTAGTTGGTCTACTACTCGACGTATGTATCAAATTCATACTATGCATGCATATATAGGATAGTTTGCTACCCTGAAAAACTGGTATGCAACCAGCTAAACAGAGTTGTGCATGCACCATGGCGAATATTTCATCCACATGAAAGTACATCGATAAAGACAGGTCAAGAATGTTTGCGCCCTGAGGTGTATACGTGGCTATTGAGGTGTATACACTAATATGATTGAATTGAGGTGTATTCATTGTCGAGGAAAAGGTGGCTCAGTGAGTTCGTGAGCGGAGATGCGAAGCAACATCAATTAATCATGAATGCCATGGGTGCGCTTACGCCACGAATTCCATAACACTATGTCACAGCTAGAGTAAAAGACCCAGACCCAGACTGTCTGAATCCTCACAATAGGCTTGTTTTCCTGTAATAGGAATGTAGGATAACGCCTTGCACAATTAGGCACAATGGATATTAGCTAGGGAATGACTAGTAAAGTGTATGGTTTATCTCGGAGTCTAGGCTTCCAACCTTCTTGCTTGGGGTCATGCTCTCTCTCTAGAACTAACCCTTCAAACAACCTAACTATTAGAGGTCCTCTCTTCATGAAGGTGGGTCAAGCTTACAAGCATACCCTTACATGGGTGAAGCCTATGTTCATCTTATGTTTGCTCTAGATTATCCATAGACCTCTATGCTCATCTCATAAGCTATCCATCATACTCTCCTGGCCAGAGTTTTAGCCTACTGTCAGCACTACTGACGTACTCTGGGTGCATACTATGCCATGCCCATATAAGCCCATAAGGTTTCAATAGGTTCTTTACAAACCTCATCATTGAAGGAGTTATCCTTCACTCTAACATGACCCTTCCCAGGGTTAGGTCGTCCAAGGTACTAGGTTATCCAACCTCTCATGCCTCATATGGCATCCAACGACATGTCCACCCTCACGCCTGGTCTATCATGACATCTAACTCATCATGTCATCTCTCTAACCAACATATAGGGTTAGGGTTAGCATCATCTAGAGGATGTGCTAGGTCTCTACTTATAAGGGAGGTCTCTACCTCCAAGACTAACTCTCTTTACTCATCCTCCTGACAAGAAGGTCTAGACTCATGTCTCTCCTAAGGGCATGACAACTTATGTCATACAACCTAAGCATGTATCTATTCTTTAGTTTGCGCTTAATCTGTTAAGCTTGTGTCCATAACATCTTATTTACATGCTTTTTATTTAATTTGGGGAGGATTCCTTAAACCTTATCAACCTTACCCATACCTCAAGAGGGTGAGGAAAAGAGAGAAAAACCCTAAACCTCATAATCTTAACAGAATTAGGGTTGAGAAGGGATAAAAATAGATGAGAGAGTCCTAAAGGTATCTTATTTTGAGTCAGATCATAAGACATCTGCTAGACAGTGACACTAATCTGGGAGTCCTTGTATTCCGACTAGTAATGCGGAGGAAAATATTGCCAGCCCCCAGACGTGATCCTTTCCTAGACACCTATGTCTTTCAGAAAATCTTCTAATAACTCCCTTGGGTTCTATGGAGTTTGTAAAATGTAATAATTATTAAAGATTAAATGAGGAACCTATGCTCTGATACCAATTTTAACAACCTCGCCTCCTGGTATCCCCCGATTAAGGGAGACCAGAAGGTCAGAGCCGTTATCCCAATTCCCAGATCAAAGGTTTGACAAATAATCAATAACAATTATCAAATTCTACCAGACTATATTGAAAAGCTATGATAAAATAAAAAAATTTACATACCTTTTGAATACTTGGATCTCTAAACTTCTATCCATATATGAATTCTATTCTAATTAATCCTCCTTATATTTTAATTCATGTATTTCACAATATGATGATTTACTGTTTGTCCTTTTAGCTTGTACCTAAAACGCCGACAAACAAAACGCCGGTCAACATAAAGCTGGTATGTGGGGAAAACAATAAACGTGCAATTATCCATAACAATGTATTGCAATCAATTACAGTTTAACAAACAACTTTACATTTTAAATATAACTGTGTTATCCATGCATACCTTATCCTTAGTGTTGTCCCTACAGTGGAACGGTATGCTACCATCCTTATGGTAGATCCCCATTATACCCCTCATGATCCCACCTAACAGGTGAATCAATTTCTAGGGTTGAGTCACATGGCACTACCCGTAGGCAGTCCACTGCTTAACTCATGGCGTGCTAAAGAGTCTCATGACACTACACGTGGGGAGCCCAATTTCTAACTCATGATAGCCTAGACCTTGCTCTAGGTTACCCTTTTTAGCCTTTGCAAAGCCACAGAGGTGGACGCGAATCTAATCCAGTTATATATATATATATACATATATATATATATATATATATATATATATATATATATATATATATATATATATATATATATATATATATATATATATATATATATATATATATATATATATATATATATACATTTATAGTGATAGTCACAGTCACTCTATAGTTTCATGAAATAAAAGGCATCCAACAGTTATTTTCAAGAAACTAATAAAAAACATTCAGAAATCACCGTGAAATTAAGTGATTATTCATAAGTGTAACCGCATATCTGTCAGGCTAATTTGAGACAGAGTAATCCATGCAAGTAAGAAATCCAAGCAAGCAAGCACACATAATAAGATCCTCAAATAATCATACAGTTTCCTTTTACCAATCATGTCATCAAGATCTATTAAACCTAGCGTGCTTTCTATAGTTTCTAGTTCACTTTTAGGGTTTCCATTGCAATTAGGGTTTCCCTTCATCTCATACTATTTTAACCCTAATTTTATACAATTACTCACAAACCCTAATTGTCTCATCTATTTTTCACGAAAGATATTAAGGTTACCTTTTAACAACATATTACCTTAATTTCAGAAAAAGGCACAATGAACCATCAATTAAGTCCATTAAGGCTCATTTATATTAAAGCTACCATTTTTATCCTTTAAATCCATGACACGGTCATTAGGCATAATTATCATCATTGGTTCCTTCCGGATTAACAACTCATAGTTCATCTAAATCACCTATGAACTCTATTTATAATTAATTCCATCTTTATCCATTAGAAAACCCTAATTACTACATTATGGGTATTTATCCACAATTAGGAACTTTTATACTTGAAATAGCATGGAATTATCATATCTCAACTTTATTCACGATTTTGAATAATTAAAACCATTATGAGTCACATTTACTAATATTAGGGTTTCAAGGCCCATTAAAGCATATTTCTGAACATGAATTTCTAAATTAAACCAATTACGTGCAACGTTCATCCTTTTTGTTCTCAATATACCTTTTTACAATTAACAGATTAATATCAACTTTAATCATCCATTAAACCCTACTAAATACATTAATCATCTCCAAAAAGGGTTTCTTAATCTTTAATTCATTAAAGTTGATAACTTACAATACTTTTTGAATAGCAAGATGAATTATCATCTAAAACCATTTTTAGTGAATTACTCTCATTTTTCTGAGAAATTTTCGTATTTTATGTGTATCCATCCGAGCTACTGATATTTAAATACAATTTTTGCAAGATATTACTTACCAGAGCCAATCAGAGGGCGCCATGTGTCCCTTCCATGCAACGTGACTCGGCTATCTTGAAAACATTTCAAAATGACATCTTTGCCCTTGGTTAAGTAGGTCAACTCATCAACCCATGGAGGGAAAATTCGTCCAACGACCCAAAGGGTCGTCTTCCTCCTCACGTAACCTAGCAGAGCCGTGATCTAAAGCATGTTGCGGGCATGTTCTCCCTCCTCCAGGGCCTCGATGGCTGCTGTCGACCCCTACCCTAGCTCCGCCACCCTCCGCCGCCCCTGGGGTGCCGCCCAACTCATGGCCTAGTTGGATAAATAAAGCACAAAAATCATGCGACTTGCGATTGACTTGCAGCCATATAGCGGATGTGGCGCAAGTTCCAGAGCACAAAAAATGGCCTCACTCTTCTGGTGTTGTTGTGGGAGAATTGGGCTTCCATCACACCTCATTGACATCCCCTTGTTGCTCCAGGATAGAGCTACACTCAAGGGTTAGGGTTTGTATGCAAAGAATAAGAAGAAGAAGAAGAAGAAAGAAGGGTATGTGGGATCTCTCTCTTAGACTCGAACCAGGGCTCTACCCTTTATATAGGGGTGGCTATCCATGCCCTAAGATGACCATCTATGAGTCAACTAGTCCTTGTTCCAATAGGAACCCTATTCCTTCAAGGAGAAGTAATTCTCCTCTCTCATATTAATTTCCTTGATAATCCTTATTTCATGGATACTTAGAAATACAAAAATTATCTCTTTCATTCTCTTTGTACTTTCCCTTTAATCCATTGGCACAAGATTCTTATTTCTTAAAGTAAATAATCTCTCTTTTCGATAATAACAAAAAGTCATTAATGATTTATCACATTATCCTCTTATTTCCTTTTATTTTCCTTTTCTCTTTCTTTTTCTTCATTGGGACACCCTAGATCCCAAGAAACTCTAATGTTTCAAAATTCCATTTTAAGAATACTTATTATCCTTCTAGATGCTACTATATACACTATTTCACATTATCTTGTTTATTTCTTATTAAAATATCTCTATTTGAGGATTTCTCTTTATCTTTCTTTTTATTTTACTCATTGGCACTCCTTTTAACATTAGGAATCCTTTGGATATGAAAATCCACCAAGGATAACTCAATTATACCTCTTTTCACTTATTTCCCACATTTTATCATTGTTTTCAATTTCATTCTTAATAAAGAAATATTTAATTGATCTTTTCTTTTCTTATTGCACTCTCTATGCAACTTTGAACTCCTTGGAACCCAAGGAACCCAAGAGGCACGAAATCCCTCTTTGGATTTGCCTTTTAGAGGTTTCCACACTTTTCCTTTCTCCATTTCTTATTTATAATGGAGTTTCTTTTGTATTTTCCTTGTTATTGGGCCCAATAGCCAATAAAGCCCACAAAACAACCATCAAGGGTATTGTAAACAGAATTCATTTATTCAAAACAAATTATATCATTATTTGTTCAAATATCTTTAATATGAGAAATTACATTTCTCACCAAATGAACCCAAGAGTTGGGGTTGTAACAACTTTGGTGGTAAGTCTACTGTTTATTTTTTTCCTTTTGAATTGACCTGACCACCTCACACTGTCGATGGAGCACTCCCTAGTATCCTAAATGTAAAAAAAACTACACGTACATAGTATTGTTAAGCACTACAAGATATAATAGTGGAAAGACCTCAAACATTAGTACGTATAAGATAAGAAAAACTAATTTAATTATTAAATTTTGTAGAAGTTTTTTGGGATAAACATCATGTTGTGTTAAGATATTTTCAGACATGGAGTAGCAATTAATACATTATATTTCATCATGATAAATGGTTGAGTCCATAGAATATAGAAAATAAAAAGGAGAAATTTTATTAGAGGGAGAGTAGTCATATATAACAAGCATTCCTATGGCTATGCCAAATGTGAGAAAGTTCATAAGGTAAGGGGTCTCCTAATAAAAAGCACATTTTTTTAAAAAAGCAATCTATGGCTTCTGTAAGTTTATGACTCACACATTGCATTAGAAAATAGAATTGGATACTTTAGCATACTAAAACTTAAGTACAATCCCTAACTCTAACCTCGTTATACCTTTTTCTCTTAGAATTGGTTATAATCCTTGCATTCCTAACCTAGAACGTAAAAGGGTATATTAGGTGCTTATGAACATAGTGTTAAAGCTAAATGTTCAATCATGGGTGGTGATGGTGCAATTAGTTCACTTAGACTTTTAGTAAGGGTTTGGGATGCAAATTCTTTATCTAAATATGCTTTACTCTAGAACTTCTTAGTTTTAGATGAGTAGAAAGGTGAAAGCAAAACATTATAGCAAACTATCACCATTAATCATGCTTAAACACTGATCAATCTAGTTTCACATGTAATCATCTAAATAGATCCTAACTACATGGCCACGCTAAAATGGGTCATTCCAATTTATACTTTATTTTGCTATCTACATGACCTCTTTGCATATTCCAATCTTCTGGACCTTCTTTAAAGGTTGAAAGACAAATAAAGAACTCAAACCTTGGTTGATATGTCGTATGTCAAATTATCTCTATCGATGTTCCAACTGACCATTTTTTTTTGCAATAATGGACATTGATGATTTAGATATATGACCAAGGGGTAAGTTGTAAATCCTAATCGAGCAAGATAATCACATCTTCAACTTCTTTTAGCGGTAGGAGTTATTGTCAAAATTCTAGGGTCCATTCTCAAGGATCTTCTTCTTATCTTGTCAAATGAAGAATTGTTTTATAGAAGACATAGACCAATAAGTTTGTCGTAGAACTTTGTTATTTACACCCTAATCTTGAACTAGGGTCCTCTTCGTTGTCGAAAAGTTATAGGATGTTGTGTTAGTAAGCGACCAATGAGATCTAGTTCAATGTGGTCAACTGGTACCTCTTCTCCTCATTCAAATCAAGAATAACCCAATCTTCTTCTGCTATCACTAGATGTTCGCAACACTCTCATGTCTTGTGGAAAGAGAGAGCTTCATGATAACAATATTTGACCTACAAGAGAGATAGAATAATCTGGAGAGGGAGAGGTGGAATTGTAAATGGATACAAGTAGACTCGTATACTCACTAAAATATGTCACAAGTATACCCGCTTGCCCGTATTTTTTACTGGTCCAATAACGAGTATGGTCATACATATACCCCCATTACCAAATAAGTAAATAAATATAAACGATGTGTACATACTCATTCGATGAATAAAAAACCCTCTCCTATGAACTAACGGTCAGAGTTTTTAACCTAATCCAATGTCTAAGTGTATCGTATCCACAAACATGTCGTTTTCATATTGTTATTTTTACGAACCGTGACTCCTTGGCTCCTAGGTTTTGCTCCAATCACAGATGTGGTTCTTTGACTTCAATGACTCCACCAATGCCCAAAATCGTTTAGATCTAGGTGACACCTACCTCCTCCGGACTGCAGTGCGACCACTAACACCGCGACACCCAGCCGCATAATGGACCTCCTCAGATCCAGTATAACCTCCGGCAAAATGGTCCATCTGTATTCAACTCCAGGTGGCCGCTCAGTCTCCGCTGCTCCAGCTCCAACTACCGCATTACACTCTAGGTGCTCGCCCAGTCAAATCAGGCTCCAAGCTTGCAACAACGTATGATGTTGTTTGCTTTGTTGTTCTTTCCAACAACGTCCGTTGTTTTAATTTTGATTTCAAATCCGTCAACTACTTCTGGCCCCGATATGTCAACATTTTTCTTTATTTTTTATTTCATATTTTTATATAAAAGGGTCAATTGGTTCATTATTCCAAATCCATACGATTTCCTTATTATTTCCAACCTGATAACAAAACAACAAGATCAATTATTGAATAATTTTCCTTATTAGTACCAATCTAATAATAAAACAACAAGATCAGTTCGTATTGAACAATGGACGTGATTCAAATAACAAGTCTTTGTTTCTCTAATAAGCAATTATTTAGTTAGCAATATATATATTGAATTAAACGAGTAAGTTTGAACTACATTCGTTCTTATATTTTTTGTGCATTATTATAATCATTTCGGGCCTAAAAACGTATCTGCAATACTGTTGGTGCTTTAAAATATGATTTTGTACGGAACTGTATATCCATATGCCTGCACCGCATACCGCATACTTTTTGGACTTAACTTTGGAAACGCTTGGGTAGTTTCACGCGTCCCGGACGCGGCGGTAAACCGCCATCCCCTGCCCAAGCTGGCACTGCCCCTCACGCGGGGGTCCCGTTTTTTTTTTCTCTTTTGATTTTCCAGGGAAACTCCGCTATTTTGTTTATAACTTTTATTCCGTAATGATTTTTTTGACGAAACAAAATGCACCTCATAAAAAATACATTTGAACAAGACTAATATTGGTATATTTTAAAAAAAAATCAAATAATAAATAAGTCAAGTGTGAATGTGCCTACTTATGGTGTGAATGCGCCCATAATGAATTTTTTAACGAAATAAAAACCACTGGACTCGTTACGAAAAATCTAATCTAATAAGACCAATATTGATATATTTTAAAAAATAATATACACGCTATTTTACCAATAGTGTGCACATTATATTAAGATTTATGTTAATTTATATTTATACACAACATCTAAAAAGTAGATACATTCGCACTATAATTGATACATTAACACCGTAATTGGGTATTTTTGTATAAATATCCAATTTTATATTTATGCGCCCACTTATGGCGCACTCACACCATAAGTGGGTGCATTCACACCATAACTAGGTGCATTCACACATTCACAACATAAGTGAGCGCATTCACAACATAAGTGAACACATTTACATCATAAGTGGGCACATTCACACATTCACACCATAAGTGGGCACATTTACACCATAAGTGGGCACATTCACACCATAAGTGGACACACTCACACCATAAGTGGGCGCACACACACCATAAGTGTGAATGCGCATACTTTTGTTGTGAATGCACCCACTTATGGTGTGAATGCGCCCACTTATGGTGTGAATGCACCCACTTATACTGTGAATGCACCCAATTATGGTGTGAATGTGTGAATGCGCCCCGTTATGGTGTGAATGCGCCCACTTATGGTGTGAATGCACCCACTTATGTTGTGAATGCGCACAGTTATGGTGTGAATGTGTGAATGCGAACTTATGGGGTGAATGTGCCCACTTATGGTGTGAATGTGTGAATGCGCCCAATTATGGTGTGAATGCGCCCACTTATGGTGTGAATGCGCCCACTTATGTTGTGAATGCGCACAGTTATGGTGTGAATATGTGAATGCGCCCACTTATGGTGTGAATGCGCCCACTTATGGTGTGAATGCGCCCACTTATGCCGTGAATGCGCCCACTTATGCTGTGAATATCTGAATGCACCCACTTATGGTGTGAATGCGCCTACTTATGCTGTGAATGCACCCACTTATGGTGTGAATGTGTGAATGTGCCCACTTTTGGTGTGAATGCGCCCACTTATACTGTGAATGCGCCCACTTATGGTGTGAATGTGTGAATGTGCCCACTTATAGTGTGAATGTGCACACTTCTGTTGTGAATGCACCCACTTATGGTGTGAATGTACCCACTTATGTTGTGAATGTGTCCACTTATGGTGTAAATGTGTGAATGCACCCACTTATGGTGTAAATGCGCCCACTTATGTTGTGAATGCGCCCACTTATGGTGTGAATGTGCCTACTTATGGTGTGAGTGCGCTCACTTATGGTGTGTATGTGTGAATGGTCCCACTATGGTTTGAATGTGTGAATGCGCCAACTTATGGTGTGAATGCGCACACTTATGTTGTGAATGTGTGAATGAGCCTAGTTATGGTGTAAATGTGCCCACTTATGGTGTGAGTGCGTCCACTTATGGTGTCAATATTTCTACTTAACGCGCCAAATACTAGTAGTAAACACCCACTTATGGTGTGAATGCACCCAGTTATGATGTGAATGCGCCCACTTATGGTATGAATGCGCCCTATATTTGTAATAAAAGTTTATTTATGACAAATACGCCTACTTTTGATTGAATGTATGTTTTTGATTGAAGGCGCCCACTTATGGAAAATGCGTCTACTTGTATGGCAAATGCGCCTACTTATCACAAATCTTAAATAGACTATGTGCATAAATAGTAAATTAACACAAATCTTAACACAATGCGCCTACTTTTTAGATGTTGTGCATAAATATAAATTAACATAATCTTAATATAATGTGCACACTATTGGTAAAATAGCGTGCATATTATTTTTTTCAAAATATATCGATATTGGTCTTGTTAGATTGCATTTTTCATAACGAGTCCAGTGGTTTTTATTTCGTTAAAAAATTCATTATGGATTAAAAGTTATTGACAATTTTCATTTTTGTATTCTTTTGTGTGCAGATCTGCCACGTGGAAAAAAAACAAAAAAAGGGGGCGGGGGGTCCCGGCCGGGAAAACCACCCAGCCAAGCGGCAAAACTGCCGTGTCCAGGACGTGTCATTCACTAGCCGCGTCAACATAGAATTTTCGTTCTTAAACAGGCATTTATAGGGTTCGAATAATGGCTCAATGGGTGCAGATCGATCTCCAGAAGGGAGTGGGATGGTTGGTTTCCAAAATTGATGGTTGACTCATGAGATCTTCGCAATAAAAAAAAAGAAAACGGACAGAGTTGTTTCTTATTCAGGCCAAGGTAGGAGAAGGTGTCCAACGACTGAGATCAAAGGCGATCATTCAAAGCAACTAAAATGGTTGTTGATCAATGTATATAATGCTATTTATTTCTCAAATAAGAATTTCAAGATATGAAAATGTGCACTCATTATTTCTTTTCAATTAACAAGATGGAGGCCATTAAGCAAGCAATTAAACATGTAAATCACTAATTACCATATGAGAGAGAAAATTTGACATAAAAGCATTTATTCTGATTTTCTTAAACAAAAGAGCATTGATATATATATGAAAACATTTTATTTAAATAAAACAAGGATAAGAGAGCAATTGGACATAATAAAGTGAATTCCAAAACTAACCTGGGAAAATTTACATGAAGGTCCTCAACAATTATCTTATTAGAAAAATAGCATGCAAGGAATAAAATAGTTTGAAAATTTGCATAACAAGAGTGGGATTTTACAATTTTACCCACCTTACATAAATTTCGTCCTCAAAATTCTCTATAGTTTCTACCCACCTTAAGGGTTTCACATAAACTTGCAAATTTTTCATACCAATTTTTTTTAATAAAAGAGGCATACATAAACAAAGCATTATGATTCAACATAAATTACTTAACTACCCTTACCTTGATCATCTTCCTCTTCTCCCTCTGACATTTGCATGGTGAAGAGCCTTGGTTTATCCTTGGGTTGAGGATTAGGGTTCTTAGCTTGGTTGTGGTTGGGATCCTTCTTTGCAAGCTTAGGGAAATTAGGCTTGATATCCCCTTCCTCGCCACAATAGTAGCACATAGAAGTCCCAAACCTACAAGGACCGCCATGATTTCTCTTACATGTAGGGCATGGGGTTCTCCCATTCTCAGAAGAAGGCTCAGGGGCTTTTCTCTTGTGGTTGGAGGGTGGAGGGGGTTGATGGTGATGATTGTTTTGGGGTACCTCCTTCTTATGATTCCTCCCAGGGTGATCCTCCAACTCTAGGGCTACATCCAAGGCTGATTGCATGGTCCTATGTCCTCTACCAGACAAGGCATAACTTAGGTCAGGTTTAAGCCCTCTAATGAACTTCTTGACTCTCTTTGGCTCAGTGTACTCAAGGCCACACTTTTGGAGCTTACGAAACTTCATGGCATACTCAGTGAAAGTCATTTCTCCCACCTGCTTAAGGTTAACAAACTCATCCTCCTTTCTTTCTAACATGGCTTCAGATACATAATGGTCGTTATAGACTTCTAAAAACTCACCCCAAGTGAAAGGAGGGTCATCATCTTCCCTAGAGGCTAAGAGGTTTGCCCACAAAGTACGGGCCGCACCCTTGAGCATATGGGTGGCAAATCTAACCCTACTACGTGGGAGACACTCTATGTCTCTAAAGCAATGTTCCATGTTGCTAAGCCACTCCTCAGCCTTGGTTACTACATCAACCTCATCTTCACCATGAAAAGCATCATGTCTAATCTTCAAGAAATCTATGAGCGAGGTCTCATGTACTCTAGGTAGAACTCTAGGTTGGAAGGCATTGGTCAAGGTGGCTACTAGGACATCTAGGGTGACTGGTGGAGGGGTGTGGTTCATATCTTCAGTCTTATCACCACTAGAGGATCCTTGTGAGGGCCTTGACTCACCAACCTTCTCCTTCTTTTTAGGGGCCATCTGAAAGGGTAAACATAACATGATATTAGAACATAATATGAATCTATAGTGTTTCCTTAGTGGCCATCTATTCCTTGCTCTGATACCATTAATGTAACACCCCTCCCTAGGGTTTCATATGTAACCAATTGAAGCACAACCTAATCCCCAACATTATCCATAATGTGGGGTACTTGGCATATCAGGGAGGGATTGTCACATGCATGATCTCATATCAAGAAACAAATAACACTTGGCATTATTGAAACATAGATTCATACATAAGTTCTTGAAAATAAAACTACATCATGATTCTAAAGCTACACATATTCTAGATAACATATGAAAGATAGGATCTCCATAGATGGACGTCCCACCAAGAAACAACTTCTAAGGTCTTGGATCCTTGGAATCTCCTGAAGATGTCTCATTCCCTTTAGCTCCAACGTCTGTGGACATCTTGTCCCTGGTCATGCCAAGGAAAACAAACATGGTAAGTAAGCGACATTGGCAGCTTATAAAGCATAAAAATAAATTATAAAGGTGACTTGACATAAATATGGACATACATTTAACATTAATCATTTCTTTATATCTGTTACGTAAGGAACTTGACTAGAAGTATATGCTCCTCTCTTAATGCCCCATAAGGAGACCATAATGCTCGAAAAGCCCATAATTGCTCAGAAAGCCCATAACAAGGTGCATATAAATCTAAATAAATTTCCATAAATATGATCTTTCTTAGACTTAATTATCTTCTTAATAACGTAAACTTGATCTTAATTGAGATTTATCCCTCTTGACAAGAATTTGGACTTTTCCCCATGACCATAATGGGATTTCTCCCTCTTAAGCATGAATGGGAAATTTCTTCCCTCTTAACCTTGGTTTCATGCATCTTAATCATAATTCATAACATTAATCATGTTTCTATACTTAGACTTAGATTATAGCAATCAACATCCAATAATCATATACATTGAAGAAAACATGTACTTTTCATGACTTTATTATACAATGCATAAGCACATCATAATCATCCAATAAATCAAATTTACTATGCCAAGGGCATGGCCCTCTTACCCTGAGCTAAGTCACCTAAGTCAAACCTGTTTTGACTGGTTGGATCCTCTTAATCACTTGAAAATAGCATATATGTCCTTCATTATACAACACTAAACCCTAATTTGTTTATATAAATATTGAGATGTTAAAACAGCAAAATCAGTTGATTGAAATTATAAAATCAAGTTCCTCATCGAAAATCCTTTCCAAAACATATTTTTCCGTAATTTTCCGATAAACAGGTGATTTACTATGAATTTTTGAAGAATCGACCAATGGAAATTTAGGGAAAAGCCACGTAGATAAATACTCGGAGTTGGACCGATCAAGCTTGGCCACTGAGGACTGGCGATCAAAGAGGGGAGGGTAGGTAAAAACCCTAAAGTACCCTTCATGATTTAAAGCGTTGAACTAAACCGACAGGGGTACCAATATCATACCATAACCTAGTTTGTTCCCCTATATGCTCTTCATGAGCCATGGATCGAGCAACTCGCATGAGCATTTTGGTTCCGCTGCATACTTAAGGTGTATACTTTATATTGACTTAGCACTACCATTGGGAAGCACTTTGGAGCTAATTAAATTAATTATTCTAATTCATAGGTTAAAGCAGTAACTTAGTGGGAAATATAATATTAGTGTTCATTAGTAATCCCAATTAATACATTAGTGAATATACTTGGTTGGGGAGTACAATATAGGAAGAATGGTGCACTCTAGGTTGAGCAAAGCTCCATCTCACAATGATACGACTATTAAATATTTATATACATTGTTTGGCATGATCTGACCGAAGACAACAGTGTTGTCTAAGTACATCATTATCTATAGGCTTTGTAAATAGTTAAGTGGCTTAGGCCAAAGTCTAGTATCTCATGTGTAGATCATTCATCGCTATTCAAATCTTAGCAGATATGATCCTTCGAGAGTCGGTGTATAAACAATGACTTAAGGGAGAATCAATGCAGAAGGATGTGCTTTCCAAACCAGTATTGAGCAAGAGATCACTGTCTATAGAATTCTCAAGGATGCTCGCATCTAGTATGACTGCTGAGACAAAAGAACCATTAGCGTGTTGGGTCACTCAACAACTTCGTACAAACGAGTGCTGATGATGGGAAAATATGAAGGAAGATATGAGGGTGCGGAACAGAGGGACCTCAAGTCTTGAACCCAGTCGGAAAATACACATGAGCGGATATTGTGGAATAGAAGAACAAGTCACATGCACTATCCAGTGAGGAAAGGCCAGAGTCGTGCAGCTACTCTGCCATGACAACACAACAAGGGAAGCAGGGAAAAACTGAACCAAAATCAGAATAAGAGAAAGTAGGGGACCTGTGCCCTTCAAGCAGACCTCTGAGGTATCTAGTTCGTCTCAGAGCTGAAGAACAAAGTAGCGAGTTTGACTTTGGGAAGTAGGGCGGCGGCGTCGACATCCGTCATGCGGGACCGGGAGAGAGCAAAGGAGTTGGAAGGGAAGTAAGTACCTTCGGTGGTGGCTTGAAGCTAAAGGAGAGGCTTCAACAGGAGTAAAACTGCCTCCCTGTCGCCCGCTGCTAGTTTGCGCGGGCCTGAAGTCCTCCGACAGTAGGTTGCCCACCAGCATTTGTCTAGGTGTCTACAGGGTACACCAACTCCACAAGCTGCAGCCCAAGGGGAGGTCAGGGGTGCGTCCCGGTGGAACCATAGATGGTGCAGAAGCAAGGAATCAGACTGAGGCGGTGCGAGGGCTAGGAACGACGGTAGGAGGCTGGAGGTTGAAGATGAAGTAGGATGCGATTGACCACAACTCATGTGGCAAAACTGATGGTAGAAAATGGTTCAGGAGAGTTCCTTGAAGCTTTTAAGATGCTTGGGAAATCAGACGGAAGGCTAAGAGATGCGTTGCTACTCGGCAGTGAGAAGGAAGTGGTGACTGAGAAGGGAATTTCTTAAACAGACGTTTCTAGGGTTCGAACAATGGCTCACTGGGTGTGGATCGATCTCCAGAATGCAGTGGGACGGTTGGTTTCCAAAACAGATGATTGACTCACGAGATCTTTGCAATAAAAAAAAGAAAATGGATAGAGTTGTTTCCTATTCAGACCAAGGTAGGAGAAGGTGTCCGATGACTGAGATCAAAGGCGAGCATTCAATGCAACTAAAATGGTTGTTGATCAGTGTATATAAGGCAATTAATTTCTCAAATAAGAATTTCAAGATATGAAAATCTGCACTCATTATTTCTTTTTAATTAACAAGGTGGAGGCCATTAAGTAAGTAATTAAGCATGTAAATCATTAATTACCATATGAGAGAGAAAATTTGACATAAAAGCATTTATTCTCATTTTCTTAAACAAAAGAGCATATATATATATATATATATATATGAAAACATTTTCTTTAAATAAAATAAGGATAAGAGAGCAATTGGACATAATAAAGTGAATTCCAAAAGTAACCTGGGAAAATTTACATGAAGGTCCTCAACAATTATCTTATTAGAAAAAGAGCATGCAAGGAATAAAATAGTTTGAAAATTTGCATAAAAAGAGTGGCATGTTACAATCTTCTTCTACATATCTTTGTATCAAATGAAACCAAGTCAGTAAAGATTGAGCATTTCCCAAGAATGCATAACTCACACCTATACAAGGCACAAACAAGCAAAAAGGCCTAAGTTAGAGTTTTCAAAAGTATACAAAGAATAAAAAATAGAAATGGTGAGGGAAGTAGGAAAAACAAAGATACAAACTAGCTATGTCAAGTGCGACTCTCCCTAGAAGCAGTGCCAAAAGCTTGGTGCACCCTTCAGAACTTTGGGGCTTACACACCTAATCAATTGAGTTTGATTAGTTGTTCACCTCAAGGCTCAAACACACATGGGATCTTTTGATATTTGTAATGGGTCTAAAATAACACACTCACTTAGACTAACATACTAACACACAAGTGCATGAATAGGGTTGATCCCCAAGGAGAGAAAGGATACTAGAGCTTGGTTAGAGTAGCTTTATTCCAAAAGTGGAGTTTGGGGTTCAAGGGTTTGATTGGGGGTTTGTTTGTTAAACTAAGTTGGAAAAGCAAGCAATTAAAGGGAGACAAAAAACCAAAACCTAAGTTAACACTAAAAAAGTTAATTCTAAGAATAAAGAATGAAACTAAGTAAGAGCAAAGCAATTTATACTAGAGCAGCATAACAAGAGCTAACTCACAGCCTAGAAGTGACAACTAGTTGATCTAAGAAAGAATCTATGTTGAACTAATAATTAGAAAACTAATATAGGAAAGGAGATAAATGAACACTAGAGTAAGCAAAGCAAGATCCAAGGTGGCATAACTTCTCTAGAAAGATTCCATCTACTAGGAACAAGGCAATTAGGTAAAAATCAATTGAAGAAAGTAACTAAGAGAGAGAACTAGAAAAAGTGAATTAGAGTTTTAAGAAAGTTATAAAGATGTTGGATGTTTGGGTATGTTATTAGGATTCCAATTTGGAAGTATAACACAAAAAATTTATCGATTCATTCTAGATTGTCAAACCAGACTACTAGTCAAATGCTTTGGAATCACCCTACATTATTAGTTGACCATGGATGCTATAGGGCCTGTGAAGGATAACAACACCCTTAGAAACCCTATCTATCCTTTAGAAGCTCAATTTAACTAAATTTTATGTGAAAATCTAATTAGTTTGGGCAATCCTAGGTTTCTAGGATGGGTTTCCATAGTGTATATGGGAGACTAGGAATGGAAGGTGGATGTAAGGGTGTTTCACTTCACATTATTCACCATCTATGTTTTAGGAAACTCCTAGGAAATTGCACTAAACACTCCTACATTAGCTACTTAGATATCATACCTAGGAGTATAGGAAGGGATATATGTATGAGAAGATGGGGTTCTATGTAGGGATCCACTAGTTGGGACAAGGTGAAATCCCAAAACAGCCTCAAATATGCAACTTTCTCCTATATGTAAGTGGGTTAAAGCATAAAACAACATTAAATTTATGTTTTCAAGAACAAACCTTTTGAATAATCATGGAAATAAGACACAAGTAGAAGGAAATCAACATAGAATGATTATTGAGATTGTACAAGTTATTTTATGTTGGATTTTGTGGGATAGAACAGGTAGTGAAAACAAAATTTTTATCTAACCACAAGCCCATAACCAATATATTGCATCAACAACTATGCAATAGGAAAAATGATTTAGCGAGATATACTTGGTCCTAAGGTTTTCTCAGTGACAATACCTCACAACTAGTACAACCTTCAACCCCTAGTCTTCGACAACATTTGGGCAGCTCCTGGTCTTGACCCAGACTGTGGTTGACAATCGTCTTCCTCATTAACTAAAATCTCCTGCCTCTATAGATAGTCCGCACAGACCACCTGGTACTCAAGTCATCTTGAAGGATAGACTAGAAGGAGTCATCCCCCTCTGTCGGCTACTAGTCACTAACACACTCTCCCACCACCAGTCACTTTTCTGCATTTGTCTTTCCCTCACCGTTCCTCCATGGTTGGGTAGAACTTGCTTGGGCTCTCTCAGTTACCACAACTAGACAGGACAAAAACTTTACAGAGCAACTGATGTTCTGAGTTTTGTATTATTAGAAGCCCTTGTACCCCTCTAATAATAGTGGGCCAGGGTTCAAAATCTGTGTGGGAGTAGAAGGATTCAAATTTTCCATAAACTCATTGTACTGCAGTAGGCAAACCGATCATTTAATAAACAAAACGGTTGTTTGGCAAGATGAGGTAATCAGTGCACTAATGAACCAGTCAATTGGGAGTGTGAACCAATCAGTTCACCCAGTGAACCAATTGTTCCACTTCCCAGACTTTGCTTCTATTGACTTTCCTTATTCATTTCTAATTAAATGAAAAAATTAATTCTTGCCCCAATCGAATTGAACAAGTGAAATGAGGATCTATTCCCACGAATCAGGAAACCCAACACATGCTCATTTTGTCCATGTGAACCGATCGATCCACTAGAGTGAACCAGTCATCTCACTGACCATGAGCCAATCAATTCACTTGGTGAACCGATCGGTTGGTATTCTAGGTTGTGCTGAACTCAGTCAATACAGTTTTCAATCAATCTGACACTCTAATCAATTTAGTAATCAATCTAAACAACATTCATGGATAAACTCCTCTTCTAGGTTAATCCTATGTGTGTGACACTATAGGTTCCATTTCACGTTTGCAATGAATGCCCATAAATAACTTATGACATCACAAGAAAAGAGTGGTGTCTAATCACACATCAGTGCTACCTAAGTGAAAATGAAAGTTGGAGAACAACATTCAACCTACAATCTGTGATTAATGTAACTGTGATCATATAGTTCCCTTGTCTCTGACTTCCAATTGAATTCGAGGCATGGAACGTCATCCTCTTCAACATTCAATCCATGTTCCTTGACCTAGAGCAGACTGTCTAAGATGGATGTGAGTTCACATATCATGTATTGAATCACATGAGTATGGCCATACAATTCTCAGTCTCACTTATCAAGGGGCCCTGGATATCATACTCCTTGTAGGAGGGACAAATCTCATATCTATCACTCATAGTTCAGTCCTCATGAGTCAAAGTCACCCAATCATCATTGTTATAACAACCCATGTTTCAGTTCTGTGTTTGATGATGTAAAAGTGTAACCAACGATATGTGACGAGTGTAGTGATTTTAGGGATAAGAACCACAATCACCACCATCACTATGATAGATGATTTGAACTACCATTCCATGGTATCCATGCATCACTCTCATAGTGGGTCTATCTGATATACTATTCTCTAACATATATATATGTGCTTGACTTGATATCACATATCATGACTAATGAGACTATATCATCAATCAACACATACTCTAGTCTTATGTATTACTGTTGTCTATTTTGCTTCCATAAGAATAACCATCTAGAGACTTAAGATACATATGGTATCATTGTTCATGTCCTTAACCTGAAGACATATGTCATCGAGTAACATCAATATTTAGACATCTATCATGTATGTCTCATCATCTCATGACTGAGACAAACATAATAGATGGAATTACTTTTACTATTATCAAATAAGGTATCTAATGCCTCATTAAAAACATCATATGATTGGCTCGCTGGGCATACCATACCAACAAACTCCCACTTGCACTTAGAGACAATCACCCACAAATCATATCCCAAGTGATCTTAACATGTCCATCATGTTTCTGCTACACAAGCACTTTTATAGTGGGCAATCAACATTTTCTTCAAGTCAGTATATTGCATGTTTCACATCCCCTCACTATATGATAACTCATATAAGACGAAAGTGTCGTAGTATGCTATCTAAAATTCCTTTTCTTAGCTAGTGGCTCCATTGTTGTCACAATATTACTACTGAGTCACCAATGGTCGAAACTTCATAAGTTCATCCATATGAACTTCTATATTCGTACAATATCATTTGCAGTGTTTGTAACACTAAGGAACTTGGATTCTTATTCTAGAATTAACCAATTATCTTACGTTTGAACATTTCCAACTAACAATTCTTATTCTAAGGTCAAACACAATTTTTTCATTTAGGAAGCTTGCATCAGTGTAACTCTTTATACCCAACTCTTCTGTGTTACCATAAATAAAGAACTAATCCTTTTAGTACTTCATAAGTACACAAAGTGGTCCTTCATAGTATTCCAGTAACTCTTACTGGAGTTTGACATATATCCATTTGTCTTATGCAATACATAAGAGATAACTTGATATTTATACATCTTGTCATACAAGATGATGATTTCATATCTTCTTATCATGTCCAATACATACAAGATGATGAGTTCGTATACTCTTTTCATGTCAAATACATTCAAGATTATCAATTCATGTTTTCTTGTCATGTCTAATACATACAAGATAACGAGATGAGTTCATACGTGATAGATCCAATTGTGAATTGTTATGGCATCTATCCATGTGATCCTTTTTCTTCATAATAATTGGGACACTTGGCTCTTGACAGACTAACTCAATGGAACACGGACAAGTTTTCTATCACCATGCTAAACCCTTCAACATCTAGACAATGTATGTTCTCTTTCCTAAGACAAGAATCCCACTTGATCTATCTCTATAGATCTTGATTCCTATCACATTGGATGCTTCTTTAAAACTTTAGAATGTACTTTGTTGCCAGATTTTGTAGTATAAGCATGATACTCCCCATCAATATGTGTAATATACATATGCTCCAACTAAATTCTTATAATCACACATTACATCTTCATTCTGACTCAAATCAAACTCTTTGACTATCTTATCATATTGAAGATCCAGTTTTGAGATGCTTGCTTCAATCCAAAGATTGATCTATGAAGATTTATAAACTTTATTTGCATAATTGGATTTATAAACCCTTTAGGTTGTGTTACATACACATCCTGCACAATATTCCATTTAAGGAATGTGGTTTTAACATCCATATGCCAAATATCACAGTCACATTAAGCTACAACAACAAGCATTATCCTGATGGATTTATCCTTGGTAACTGTTGAACCTTGAACTTGTTAGAAACTCTTTGCATCCAAATTACCCTCCATGTCAGTCTTCTTATGGAAGACCCAAAAGTATCCTTTGGTTTTTACCCCTTCAGGTGGATCAACCAAAGTCATACTTTGTTGATGTACATGGACTCCATCTTGGATTTCATGGCTTCAAGCCATATCTCAGTTTCTGACTCTCATTAGCTTTTAGGTAGATTTTTGACTCATCATATGATCAACTCACTACCTTCTTTTCCATAAGATATCATATATCATTCAAGATCTAGGCATGTTCTACCATGACCATGAGTTATGTGTGTTACTTAAGGAACTTTGACATTCCACAACATTTTTTGTCCTCTTTATTCCCAGTGTTAAGCATGTACCCAAAAGGAAGTTTAAAGTTTTATCTAGTAATCACACTCTGAATTATCAAGGTGTGATTCCTTCTTTCTGATATAGGTCTCATGATACACTGTGATTATGTTTTAGGTGGAGTTCATCATGATACATTATCATGATCTTCTAGAAGGTTCTCAAACTCTTGGTTCATAGTATTTCCATATCTATCATATCAAAATTTAGTATTTATACCAAGTTTGTTATGTACTTCATTTATGATCTCCTTGAACGATTCAAGAGATTCATGTTTGTATTTCACTAAATACAAACTTTCATATCTACTGAGGTCATCAGTAAATGCATTGAAGTACTAGTGATTACCTTGAGCATTTATTTTAAAAGATCTATACACATCAATATGTATAATCCTTAATAGAATAATTGTTATCCCACTACATCTAGTGAAGAACCTTCATCATATTGCACAATGAATGAGATTACCATGTCTATATTGGTTCAATAACCAAAATGAATCTAGATAACCATCATAGGGATTTCGAGAAACACAATTATCATTTATGCACTACAGATGACTATGCTATAGGCATTCAAGTTTGAGTTATCATGTCATTCATTACATGTATCACACACATTTGTCACTTTAACTATCAAGTATAGTTGATGAGACATAGGCATTGCCATCAAAGATCATTTCATTGAAATGAAATATCAGTCCATTACACTCTTGTCCATACAAGGTGTATGACAATTTCATTGATGGCAGATGTATAATAGCAATTCCCTAATTCTGTTATATTCCCATGAATGTCATATTCTAACTATAATGGTAGCAACTCTTTCTCCATACAGTTTCTATCTTACTTCTTATTAGGTCCTGAAGTAGAGATCTCTATCTCTTTCTTCTCTGAGATCCGTCATAAAGAGGTCAGTTCCCTTTCCAATGTCAATCATGTGACAATGGTGGCACTTTCTTTCCTTATCTTTCTAAGTGAAAAGGACATATTCCCTTTTCTACTTACCCCTCTCCATATCTTGAGTGATGAAGACTTGGAGCTAATCTTGGATTCAGAACAATTCTTGACCTTGCTTTAGTCGATGGACTTTAATTTGCTGATCATTATCACAGGTTGTGTCCTTTCTTCATTCATGCATTGGCATCAACATGCCAAGCACTTCAGACAATGGTTTGGCCAATTTTCTAAACATTTGATAAACTGACTATATGATACACACAACTATTTGTAGAATCATATGTTTGGTAAACTCTTGACCTATCATAGTTAATCTATATGCACAATTATATTAAGAATATGAGATTATACTTGATCTCCATCTATCCGATTATACTCAAACAATGCTTTGAAGACATTATACCTACCATGTTTACATGAGTCTTAAGATGTATATACATATGAAGAATGTCCATGCTTCAAGATATATATGCAACTTATAGTTCATATAGCTTAGCATAAGGTTCTTGATGTCATAGGCATCATTGGCATACTTCAAGTAAGCATCCAATTTTATCCTTTGGCACATTTGGAGTGGTTCAAATGTCTCTAGTCTTTCACGGACTTTAGAGTTTACACTCACCATTGAGAACACTTCTCAAAGGTCCTAAACTAGATTTGAAGTTTATCTCAATTATGAACTGATCATAATGATGATGTATTTGTGTTTGTCATTTGGATTCAACAAAAGAATTTTGCAACTTTGTCAAACTATTTTTGATTTGTTTGATTTGATAATTTTGATGATATTAATTAGGCCTTTAATTGATTATCACTCCCACTATTTTGATCAAATTGATAGCCCTCATCATCAATTCATAATATAGCAACATACAACCTTCTAGTGAGAAAGATCTTGACTTCCTCTAAGTTATGGACCAGCTAGGGTTGTCACCCACAACTAGATTCTTTCATGTAGGAAACTTCTGCAAATTGCATCTTGTACAAGTATTAATAGATGTCATGCACAACCTTTGTCGTATACATTTCCATACCTCAAGGTTCTTGATCCGATCAAGGTCTCCTATTTAACTCCAACCCAAATGCCAAGACAATGAATATACACCCTACTAGGGCAGACCCACATATTCACCATCACACTTTCACGAGATAGACAGTACACTGCAAGGGTGTGCCAACACATAGTCGATCAAGTTTTTCATGTGTTATACTTTTGGAAGGCATCTTAAACTTAATATTTATATTGAGAGGTTTGGTATTTGTATACATATACATATCCAATCACCACATATATAGTATGTATCATATACATGCTATATCCCACAAGGAAACATGCAAAGCGATAAAGCAATGAATATTTCCATTCTATTTGTAGTTCCTTGAGCCACAAGGAATTATGTTCATCTAGGTCTACAACACATGTAGTAACCTATTTTTGATGAAGATCTATGCTTGGGTCGTTTTGGATTGATCAACTCATCCTATGACTGATTGTCTCGCCTCCTGGTTGGTCGGTTGGTTGTCACCAACTGATCGTCTGGCTCCTCCAGACGGTCAATTTGTCAGGTCATCATGCTCCTCATTAGGCCACCAACTTCTCATCTCACACCATCATCCATTCCTCTCGGTCCTTCAACTGCTCATCTGGGCACCCACTGTTCTTCGACATAACAGAAAATAAAACTGTCCTACTTTTACATAATTCTTTGGAAAACACTGAGTTTCATTCGGGGGGAGCAAAGGTAGAAGAGAATGCTTGAGTTACCTTGAATTACATCTAGAATAGAAGAAAAGACTCCGTATGCAGACCGAGATGCAAACAACCACAACCAACCAAACACACACATAGGGTTTCATAGGCCATAACCAGACTACACATCCACCATCAAAACTATTTTAGAGTGATGTGTATTGATTATATATACCATATCATATATGTATATAGGGATTTGTGGTGTTTAATTGGATATTCACATTATCCAGTTAAAGTTTTTACATCTTATGTAATAAATAAATGATGAAAAACCAAAATATGATCATATGATTAATCCTAAAACATAGTATGTTGACATTGATCTGATACCATTGTTGTGATTTGTGACACAGAACAAGCAGCAGAAACAAAATTTTTATCTATCCACAAACCCATAACCAGCAGATCGCATCAATAAATATGCAATTGGAAAGATGGTTTAGTGAGATATACTTGTTATGAGGCTTTCTCAGTGATAATACCTCACAATTAGGGTGGCCTTCAACCACCTAGTCTTCGATGGCATCTGGGTAGCTCCTGGTTTTGACACGAACTGTGGTTGACAGTCATCCTCTTGAGTGACAAAAATCTCCCACCTCTATAGATAGTCCACACGGACCACCAGGAACTCTAGTTGTCTCAAAGGACAGACTATAAGGAGTCCTCCCCTTCTATCGGTGTACTAGTCACTAACACACTCCCCCACTACCAGTCACTTTTCTATAGTTCTCTTTCCCCCACCGTTCCTCCCTAAATGGGTAGAACTTTCTTGGTCTCTCTCAGTTATCACAACCAAATAGGACAACAACTTTGCAGAGGAACTGATGTTTTGAGTTGTGTGTTCTGATAAGCCCCATGTGCCCCCTATTTGTAGTAGATGGTAGGGTCAGGGTTTCCAATCTGTGCGGGAGTAAAAGGGTCTGGATTTTCCATAAGCTGATTGTACTGCAGTAAGTAAATTGATCGTTTCATAAATGAAATGGTCATTTTGCAAGGTGAGCCGATCGGTTCACTAATGAACCAGTCAGTTGGGGGTGTGAACCAGTCAGTTAACCCAGTGAATGGATGGTTTCACTTCCCATACTTGCCATCAATTGACTTTCCTTATTCGTTTATGATTAATGCAAAGATTGATTCTTGTCCCAATCGAATTGAACAAGTGAGACGAGGATCTTTTCTCACGAATTGGGAAACCCAACACATGCTTGGTTGGTCCATGTGAACCGATCAGTTCACTAGAGTGAACCTATCATCTCACTAATGATGAGTCGATCGATTTACCTAGTGAACCGGTCGGTTGGTGGTCCAGATTTTGCAGAACTCAGTCAATGCAATTCTCAATCAATCTAACACTCTAATTAGTTGGTTCAACACTTGGACTTGATGATTCTGAGTCATGTCTATTGATTGATTGTTTAATTGAGTACCTAAATACTTGAGTAATCAATCTAAACATCATTGATGGATAAGATTTGCTTCCAAGTTAATCCTATGTGTGTGACCCTATAGTTTCCATTTCATGTTTGCAGTGAATATCCATAACTATCTTATAACATCACAAGTAAAGAGTGGTGCCTAGTCACACATCATTGCTAACAAAGTGAAAAAGAAAGTTGGAGAACAATTTTCAACCTATAGTCTATGATTAGTGGTACCATGATAGTATAGTTCTTTTGTCCTTAACATCTGGATTGAACTCGAGGCTTGGAATGTCATCATCTTCAACATTCAATCCATGTTCCTTGACTTAGAGCAGACTGTATGAGATGCATGTGAGTTCACATATCATATATTGAATCAAATGAGTATGGACATACAATTCCCAGTCTCACTTATCAAGGGACCCTGGATATTATACTCCTTGTAGAAGGGACAAATCTCATATCTATCACTCACAGTCACGTCCCCATGTGTCAAAGTCACCCAATCATCACCGTTATAACAACCCATGTTTTAGGACAACATTTGATGATGTCAAAGTGTACCCAACGACATGTGATGAGTGCAGTGATTCCTGGTCTAAGAACCAAAATCACCACAATCCCTATGAGAGATGATTGTGACTACAATTCCACGATATTCATGTATCACTCTCATGGTGGGTCTGTCTGATGTATTATTCTCTAACATATATCTATGTGCTTGATTTGATATCACATATCATGACTAAGGAGACTTTGTCATCAGTCAAAACACACTCTAGTCTTATGTATTACTCTTGTCTATTTGCTTCCATAGAAATAATTAACTAGGGACATAACAAGAATGTATGTACTCTTAACATACAAATGGTCTCATTGTTCAGGTCCTTTACTTGAAGACATATGTCATTGAGTGACATCATTCTTTAGGCATCTATCATGTATGTATCATCATCTCATGACTGAGACAAACATAATAGACAGAATTACCTTTATTATTATCAAATCAGGTATCTCATGCCTCATCACATTCATCATATGATTGGCTCACTAGGCATACCATACCAACATTTCCCCCCAACATGATATCAAAGTAACATTTTATCCCAAGAATAGAGAACATAGAGAGGCTTAGCTACTCATAGTGAAAAAAAGAGTAAAAGAAGAGGTAGAAGAAGAGAAAGTAGCCATGAATATCATACGAGCTTCCTTCTCCTTCACTTCCAGTATCAAAGGCATAGATCCCTCCCTCTTTGTTGATAGGATGGCATCAAATGAATGGTGGAAGTAGTCAAAAACCTAGAAAACTTGGGTTTTGAGATTGATGAAGGCAGAAATGTGGTGGAGGTAGGTGAGAGTATGTAGAAGCTCCTTGAATGCACTAGGTGGGAGGAATTGAGTGATATGGAGTGTAATCTCATCCTACAACCACCACCTAGGTATATATATGTGGGAAGTAACCATTAGGTTAAGTGGGGGAAAATGGGAAAAATAGAGAAGAAAAAGCTAGGTTTTGGGTGGAAGAACAACCATGCTAGGTAGAAGGTGGAACAACCATAGTTGGAGAGATTGACCATTCTGGTCGAGGTGAAAATGTCTGGTTGAAGATGAGAAATTGATGGATTGTTGTTCAACCATGTTGGGTTGCAGGGTCATGGTGGGGGAAAGGTAGAACGAATGCGCTCAGTTGTAAGGTCGTGATGGGTGAGTTGTGGAATTAGTGGTTCCCTTGAGCATGCCTGTCTCCCTCTATCTAGCACAGCCATTTTGGCTATCACAACCATATTGGGGTCTTCTTGGCACAACCGTTCTGGTTATCACAGCCACATTTTTGTTGCTTGATAATTTTTCAGATCAACATGTGATTTTTGATGTTTGCAACACGGCCATTTTGTGTCACTGCAGTTGTGATGGGTCCTTTGCATGCATTTTGAGATTCAAAAATTGATCACCATGGACATCTTTGCTTCAGCTCAACCCTAGTCCACTAGGGGTAGGTTAGGTGAGTGTTAGGGCCTTCTTTGGACCCCCTCCAGGGGTTGAGGAATCCTAGAACACCATACTTCTCTCCCATTCATCTAAGCCATGGTCCAAGTACCTAACATCATGCAAAGAGTGTCGATAAATGCATTTGATTTAAAATCATTTATAAGGGAATATAGCATGCTATGTAACATATCTAGATGTCATTCATATGAAAAAATACATAAGATGAAGTATTAAAATAAGGAAGCATCAGTAGCCATGATTAAAACAAGTATTTGTAACCCAATTTTTGAAATGTGATATCAACATTTTGTCTATCATGTTGATTAGAAGTCAAGTTATATGGGACTAACGAAGAAAGAAATGTGTTTATTCACATACAATTTATAACAAGGTATCAATGTGACGAAAAAAATAGTAAAAGTGAACCCTTTCTAAAACCATTCTGCATATTCAAATTACTACTTTTGTTTTGTGCAGCCATGGTAACAACCGTCAATGCTAACATTCAAACATTGGAGTCAAATTAAACACTAACATACTAACATTCAATTACTAGTAAACTAACATTTAAATTAATGATTCCTTTCGAGTCAACTGAAATACTGGCACTACTAACATTTAGGTCATGGCATATTAACATTAATTGTATGTACCCAATACGTAATTGTTAATTGTTAATTTGTCACATTAATTTTTAATAAATGTTAAATAGATTTAATATTATTGATGTATTGATGAAAACAATTAATTGTGTTTTCATATGTGATCCAACACTCCCCTTTTGGAAAGGAAGAACAAGGTGCAAAGCAACCGTCAATGGTCACAGATTGAAGAAATATTACACTCCAACACACAAAATACCAAGACAAACTACTGAGATCCATGATCCCACAGCATCAACATAACCAATTCAAAACTTCGTCGAGCCATCGGCGTAAAACAAAGGCGCTACTTGGGAGGCAACCCAAGATCTGAGTAGCATCTTTCCATTTTATTTTTGCCTTGTTTTGTTAATTGTTCTAGTCATTTAATTATCTACTTTAGATTTATCATCTTTAATCTGGAAATATAAAAATTCACATAAATAACCAAAATAAACATAAAAATATACAAATAAAAAAACCTAAACCATCTTACCTTAAACGGTTTTAAAAAAAAACTGTTTAGGCCTCACGGTCTCAAAACCATTTGGAGCCCAAACGGTCTTGAAATCGTTTGACCCCAAATGGTCTTAAAACCGTTTGGACCCCAAACGATCTCAAAACCGATTGGTCCTTTCGGTTTTGAAACCAATTAGACCTTTCGGTCTTGAAACCATTTGGAGCCCAAACGGTCTCCAAACCGTTTGACCTTAGGAAATTGTAACGTCACCTCCATATCCTATAAATATAACCCTACCCCCTCCTTTTTCTTCTTCTAGAATCTCAAACTTTTCAAACCCGAGCGAGAGCACCATTCCATCTCTTCAGTTTCCCTACTCCCACGTACTCTCGATCTCGCAAACCCCTATTCGTTCGGCTATCATCACCAACGTCGCTTCCTTACGACTTATGCACTGTCGTCACACGTCGTTATCACCGTTCCTCACCTCATCGTCATCATTGTCTACTCTATCGTCACACAGCAAGGTAGACCTTGACCAACATCTCCGATACACCAGGGTGTATCGCCTCATTTTTATTGTCGTTGATGACAGCATCGCCGATGCTGCTCTCATAGTCGCCGCCGCTAACCACGCGAACCTGTTTCACCATTTTCCACCGCCGTCCTCGGCGGTTGCGAAGTTTCACCTCCCAAATGGTCTTGAAACCTTTTGGATGAGGGACCGTTTGAAACCAAATGGTCTTAAAACTGTTTGGTGCCAAATGGTCTTGAAACTATTTGGATGATGGACCATTTGAACCCAAGCGGTCTTAAAACCGTTTGGTGCCAAACTGTCTTGAAAACCATTTAGATGAGGGACTATTTGGACTCACACGGTCTTCAAACCATTTAAAACAAAATCATCATCGCAAAATCATTTGGACCCAAATGGTCTCCAAACCGACTGGATCCAAACGGTCTCCAAATCGTTTGGACCCAAACAGTCTCAAAACCGACTAGACCCAAACGATCTCCAAATCGATTGGACCCAAAGGGTCTCAAAATCGATTGGACCCAAACGATCTCCAAACCATTTGGACCCAAACGGTCTCAAAACCGTTTGGACCCATCAAAACATAAAAACATTAACACTTGCATAACGATACTTTTTCATTTAATAAATTTGTTATCTTTGTAAATTCATACCTTTTAACACATATATATTATTTTCTCATTACAGAATGGCCTCACCCACAAAATAGGCCACCAGAACTACTGACACTCCCTTCAGGACAAGGGAGCAACTACTATAAGACTGCACAAAGCTCCAACAAATCATGGACAACTATTAAAGAATGGAAAGATCCCACCAAAGGTTGATCTGATCAAGGTCATGAACGAACTTGACCGACTCAACATGTGCCTAACTGAAGACCCCGCTGAAGAAGAGGTCCAACAAATTCATCTGACGAAGGCTCAGAATATGAGCCAACCCCCGAAGCAGAATCCCCAACCAAAAAGTCCAAAGGGAAGAGAAAAGCCTAGGAAGCCACCATAGCTCAACAAATAAATAAATGGGCAAGAAAATAGGTCCACCCCGCCACTGCTAGGGAACAAACCCTGGTAGGATACATTCCATCCCTCACTACCACCACCCCCACTACTACTCCCTCTACCACCATTGTTCCTGTCTTCTCCGCCATCACCACTGCAGCACCACCACCAGAAAACCTATTCCTCCACACCCTCCCATCCATCGACAGAATATTAAAGCCAACAAAGTACGTCTGTTCCAGTATACTGAAAAATATGGGGATTTATGACAGAATCCTCACCCTTCTCGACAACGCTAACCTCACACGAGTATGTTTCGTCGAAGAGAATTCTTATGTTCATCCAACAACCAAAATTTTCACCTTTCTCAACAGAGAAGCAGTAGACATCATGGAAAGATCAAGGGACAGAGGTGATCGCAGGCTGGTCACCAGACTCTTTTCCAACAAGGTTGTCATTACAGAAAACCTGCTCAATGATATTTTTATCGAGAACCCAGAGCAACTGCAGAAAGCTAAACAGGTTGGCATAGACAGCCCCAAATTCAACAAACACAACTTCTGGAAATCCCTGACTGGGATCCCAAACTATGAGGTGTAGACTTGCAAGTCCTCAAATATTCAGTCTGGGTTGGTGTGTGCACTTCAAAAAATTCTTACTGGTGCATTTTTCCCAAGGGCAGAGGGAGGGAATGTTCTCATTTCTGATCTTTTCATCCTCCAGTCCGTCTTACCAGGTATGTCAGTCAACATTGGATGGCATATGCTTCAAAAGCTTTCTGCTTACACCCTAAAAAAAGAAATTTGTATGGGTGGACACATAACATCCATCCTAAAATATCTCAAGATGGACAGACTACTGCCCCAATGTGCAGTAATCAAGGGCGACATCCTTACCAATGAGCAAACTTTAAAGAACTCATACATCATTAAGGAGAAGGATGCAAAGATGCACTACATCTTCTTCCCTGTAGTTAAATCATCAAGGATTCTGCTGCCGCTTCCGGAGCTTGCCGATTATGACAAGGACAAGCTACTCTTTTCTGAAGAGGATCTTGCAACCCTTCTAGCTTCAGTCAAAGAAAAATAGAAAAAAACCAAGGCAGGGCAGACAGAGCACAATATTACTGCCCCTGCATCTAGAATAACAAAAATACTGGTAAAATGACCACCCAAAGGGTGTTTGCAATCACAATAGATGTCGGGGACACTGACATCAAAACAAAATCTAGAGGACGAACCTCCCCTCTCTGAAGAAAACATTATCACCTCATCCATATATTCATTCATCATGAATCTTGAGGCTGGATTATTCGCCACACCCACCCCTACCACTCTAACCCCTTCCACTATCCCACCATCCACCTCTCTCCAACCATTCTCCATAATAATTCCAACAACAATTCCTCACACCACATCCACACCTCCACCCACAACTTCCACCTCAATCTATTTCTCCTCGGGCATCCCTTTCTCCACCTCAACGCCCGAATTCACCTCCTTCGCATCCATTTCCAAATTTTTTCCCTCGACATTCTCGGTCCCACCTTTCTCACTGGGGATATCACCAACCTTCCCATCTGCCACCACCCGACGCCGTTGGTGACCCCATCTACAATCACCACATAGTTTGTGGGACCATCAACAATGTCTCTTTCGCAAGGCACTACCACCCATGCACCCCGACCCCAGTCACCCCACCCTTCCACAAATGGGGTTCCTTTTACAAATGTTGGTGAGGAATTCGGACGTCAATTTGACGCCATCCGAAACTTCCTCACCAACCCTTATAAGATAATGCAATCTATTTTTTCATGTGTGCAAGATCTCACTAAGCAGGTCGCTAAGATGGATGAGTGTAATCACGCCTTGCCAGGCATCATCCAAAGTATTCAGCAACGACAGGGAGCAGTGGCCAAACAAGTTGACCTCATCGACAACCGCTACAAAAACTTTCCCGAGCTGATCCTTGGAGTAAAAAGCCAACAAGAAGCGTTCGTCAAGCAAGTCGACAGGGTCTCAACACAAACTCAACCCTTGCTAGAGACCCTTCGTGAGCTTAAGTAGCAACAAACTTCTCTAAGAACTCGCTTGGACGATGTCACCAACATCTTTGCACAACTAAATCGCCGCAAAGAGGAGTCATCAAACAATGACATCAATCAACTTCGAGCTCAAGTCACATATCTTTCTGCATGACTCCTCTCTGCTGAGGGACGATACTCTGATCTCAAGGAAACCCACGACTCATTGCTTGAGACACATGAGCATGTGCAAGTGGCATTTGATGAACTACAATCAATCCATCGACAGTGCAAAAAAACTACACAAAAGAAACAAAAAGATAAGGCGGCAGAAAAGGAAGATGATGACGAAGACGAAGATACAGAAGAAGATGATTCTGACTCCTCCGCAGATTCCAATGATGATACCTCCTCCTCAGGCGATAAACTTGATGACCCAGGACATGCTGGGGAGGGAACTAGCCGAGGAGAGGAACTTTCAAAGAAGAAGGATGACAAAGACCACTACAGAAGTGGACAAGACCCCAACTCCCCTGATCATAATGACAATGTTAACATGTCATATGGGGATCAATTCCTTAACTACTCCACCATGAGATCATTGGGGGAGGCTGACAAAGAAGCGGCTTTTGCTGAGTTCAATCAGTGCATTTTGGGAACCAACACTAGTCCACCAGCAACAACAGTTCAACAATTCTCCGCACCAGAACAATTGGTGCCTTTGCCCCCAGAACATGAAGAGTCAGACAGAGTGACTCTAGATATTGATGAAAAACTCGACTTTGCATCTGAATCTGACAAAGATAAGGATCTGCAATGTTATACAAATGATTTAGGGTAGACTCCTCTCCCCCCCTCCGCAAGAGCTTCCCCCGCCACCACCTCTACCTCACAAAATGCATGATATAGATATGGGGACAATCTCTACCCTAGATGCCCAAGACATCTTCATCCTAAATACTATCGTAGATGATACCAAAGAAGGGGGACATTATTACCCATATAAAAGACTAAGTGCAAGTTGACACATGAAGATCTCTGCATCATCCTTCGACCCCAATCAACGGTGAAGATGGCGATCTTCTGCTTCCTCCTTGCTAATTCTATCGGAATCTATAGAAGTTCAAAGAAGCAACAACCAATGCTTAATGCATCTCCTACTCTAGCCATGAGTGTGTTATACAAAGAATTACAAAACAAGTCTATCGAGCGGCTGCACAGGGGGATTTCTAGAAAGGCACATTTTATCACAATTCCTTTTCAGGTTTTTGGCCATTGGCTACTCATGATTGTTGACATCGCGGCCCGCGATGCCAAGGTGTACACCTTTTGTACGAATGAGCTACGGGTCGGAATAATAATCTTTGTTGGTTCAAAAGTCGGAGAGGAAAGATGCATCCCTTTCAGGCTTCTCAAACTAATCAGGGTGGCCAGCCCTTCTCTACAACAAGGTTGGTACCAACCTTGGTTCCACATCATCTCTCCACCACTCCAAACTATTGAAGGCTCTCGGGATTGCACATTCTACACTATACGACACATACAAGCGCTTAATCAACAAATCCCCTTCACTGAGCTGGCCACCGAAGATTTTCACTCTCTACGAGGGTGTTACGCCATGGAGATAATAAGTGACATAAGGTTCTTTAAGGACCCAACTATGGCACTAGACAATGTTCCTCACTACCTCTACTCGGCCATCCAACATCCACAAAAATAGATGTTCCGACAAACATTAAAGGAGTTGGAGAAGAAACAACCCGCCACGGTCCCTGAGAAGAAAACAACGGGACCCTCACTCTTTTGATATGGCAGAAGACAAAGGGGACATTGACCTGACAACTGAATCTATCCTCAAACGAACATCTAAGGATATGGTTTTGCTATCTGCTATTGAACCAACATTCCCTAATTTTAACCTTGCAGCTTATAAGAATCTCTCCGACAATGAACTCTGACTCATCATGTCTAGGATATATGCCGAGAAAGATGATCTTATTTTTCTAGCCGTAGATATTCTAGTTATGGAAGATACCCTCCGTGAAACTGTGCACTTAAAAGGATTTCTATCTGTCAGCCTAATGACTGCTTATCAATATCTTCTTAGACGAAACCATCCAACAATTTACATGGTGTCTGCATAAATGAAGGACGATCTACTAAAGATAAAGAACTTTGGAAACATGGAGGCACTTATCTCTTGCCTCCAACATACAACTCCGAAGTTCATTATGCTTCCATTCCTCCATTCAGAGCACTGGATGTTACTGGAGACAAACCTTCCTGAAGGAACAACAATCATATATAACTGTTCCGATAGCCAATACGATCCAGCTCAGAAACAATATACTTCGACAGCAAAGACACCCACGGAGGAGGTGGTGAAGGAGTGTGCCGACCAACTACATGATCTTCTAAGAAAGCACACAAGGGCGTACGGCAAAGAACACTTTCATTGCCCAGCCTTCAGCCACAAATGTCCCCAACAGCTCTGAGAGTCAAACGACTGCAGCTTCCACATCCTCTACTAGATGTACACCATCATGGTCCTTGGAAGACCAGTAGAGGACATGACAGACGTTGATTACCACGCTCTACATGGAAAATTCACAACTAATCTTCTCCGAACGCATGGAGCTAACAAAGGACTAATAGAAGCCTAATGCCCTTGTCCATGTACTTCTCAACCTATCACTTTGACACTCTGAGGATAGAGTGAGTGATAAGTTAGGGGGGAGTATACTAGACAAGGGCGAGGTATCATTTTTAAACCCTTCTTTCTCTAACTTCTCGTTCAATTCTGTACAAAATTTTTAGCTTTCTTTTGCACATTTATCTTTCTTTGCACATTTAGATTTCTTTTAAGTAATCTCTCTGTTAAAATAAATCCTACACATAAGAATAACATTATTCTTGGAAAAGGTCATCCCCAACTAAATTTAGAATCCAAGTGGTCCTCAAAAGCAATAACAAGAATAGCATACATGCATGTAATGGAGAATTAATAAATTACCTTCACACTTGATTTTCATGCCTTTGCTTCAATTCTAGATCCGACTCTCCACAAGTCAACATCAGGGCCGAAACAAGCCGAACACTCTCAAGGATGGGAGGAAATCAGGCGACATCGAAATCAAGAAACCTCGCAAGTGGACGACCAAGTAGAAACCAAATAAGTGCATGTCGGGAAACTCTAAGAACAACTTTCTTCTTTTCAATAAAAGAGGCTTGGCTGCCCAATCAAAACCCCTAAAAACCCAAATCCTAAGCCTGTGAGTTTAAGAATAAAAGCCAGAGTGTTGAATAAAAATATGAGAGTTGTTCCACGCATAAGGACCTATATGTAGAGCCAATAAAGGTCTCACCCAGCTGGTATATTCAGCTTCCCTCACAAAGGTAGATGTGTCGTGCCTGGTAGTGAGACCCTAAGGTATCCAAATATATGTAAAGGCTGATAAAGGACTCGCCCGACCGGTACATTTAGCTGCCCTCACAAAGGCATATTTATCGCGCCCGGTAGTGAGATCCTAAAAGCATAGACAAACCCTCCCCCACTTGAAGTGGGAGTTACACAATAGCTTTTAGCCAACCTTCATACCCACTCTAGCTTCCGCCAGGATTTTCAAAGAAGTATAAAACTGATTAGAGTCGACGACATGCACATAATAAAATCAAGAAAAAGGTGGTCCCAATGCGAGCAACGTGATATGGAAGAAACCTGAGATCCAAGCAACTCTCGACACCTGAAAGAGTCAGGGCAAGAAAAATCTCCGATATGACCTTAGGAGATCTTTGGTTTAGAATTGAAGCAAGATTATGGAAATCTTAACTAAATAAAATTGCCTCGCCACTATGTGCCATAGCTCTATCTAGCTTGAGGATAAGTTAGACTCTAAGTTGTGGGGGGGGTGATAACCTCCCATTTTGTGATGTTATCTTATTAGTTTTTCAGTTTTCCATACTCTTTCTAAGATAAATTAGATAGAATCTTTAACTTTCCACTTTATTGCAAATATACCATTAAACTAACTTTTCTCCTTTTTTATTCTTACAGAAAAATACAAAAAAAATTAATTTACAAAAGTTCCAAACGGTCCCAAGACCGAATGGACGCCAACCGGTCCCAAGACCAAATGGACGCCAAACGGTCCCAAGACCGAATGAAGACCAAACGGTCCCAAGACCATGTAAAGTCAAACGGTCCCAAGACCGTATGAAGCCAAATAGTCACAAGACCGAATGGAGATCAACCGGTCCCAAGACAACATGAAGTTAGGCGGTCCTAAGACCGAATAAAGGCAAATAGTTTCCAAACCGTGAGGACTCAAATGTTTCCAAATCGGGAGAGTCCAAACGGTTTCAAAACTGAGAGAGTCCAAACGGTCTCAGAACCCACACAGTTTTCATGACCGGTTGGGCCCAAAATCACCCAAACCATTTGGACTTCACTCAAAGCCTATAAATAAGACCCAAAGGGTCCTCATAAATCATCAACTCTTAGATGCCCAAAGGCTTCCTCTCCAGATTCAAAGCCATTTCATCCATCGCCCCGAGGTTGCCAGTCCAAGATCCACAGTCCATCTCCAAGCTACTTCTCTCTCATCGACAAAGAAGGTGGGAAAAGGAGGATCCATCATCAAGAAATCTACAAAGTGTGAAGATCATTTCTCTCTCCTACAAGGGGTCGACCTTCTTCACTCCTTTTTGGAGATGACGTTCTTTCTCTCTCTTCTTGCCTCCTTCTTTGTTCTTGCTATGAGCGAGTAGTCTCATACACTAGGGTGTGGGGAGTAGCCCTGCTACACATGTTTTCATTTCATGTAATGTCATTCATGAGTTTGCAATATAGATCTACCTTCTTTTCAGTTCAACATCAATCATTTAATGAATGCTTGTTGCTTGATCACCAACTTGTGTTACTTATTATCTACTAGTATGGATTGTCTACGTTTGTTCTTTTAGATTTGAATATCGATTGAATGTTGGTTCTTGATGTATGTAGTCACCATATGTCTTTTTCGGTATCTAGAAGTGATTTCAAAGAGTGGAGTAAACTCACTTCCATCATTGTACTTTCATACTATGAAATGGAATCAGTTGAAGTATGAAAGTACCACCTTCATAAGTCGAGGAACACACTTTGCGAAGGAGTGATGCAGAGTAAGTGACCATTCATTCGGGGATGGCTGGTATTGCAATACTCCACGCTTCTCATAGTTAGTTCTCTGAAAGGAAGCTAAATCTACAAAGATACTAAATGTTTAGACTCTATTGCAGGCCATTTTATTATGTTGCATGTTTTGATCCAGGTGTAGTGGTGGTGAAATCCAATAACATCCTAGTGGTTCCTTAACATTGTTTACAACCTTAGAATTTACCTTCTTTCTTTTATTTTATTTGCACTTAGTTTAATCAACCAAATCAACCTTTTGATCCAAATATCAATTGTTAAGTGATTAAGTAAGTTTTTAATGTTTTCCATCTTGTTAGCATCTAACAAGACCGTTTTCATGATGATTCCACCCTTAACTTTACTACGATAAGACTTCCATGTGTCTAGCATACGTGGGTGGAGTTCTTATTCTAGCACAATGCAAGACTAAACATAAAGAGTTACTATCTTTAGGATTTTTAGTGGTGCACGCAACTACACGTAAGTGGAGGCTCCATATACTCAGAAGGTGGATCAATATCCACAATGTTAGGTAATGAAGTTGGTGCCAAAAGGTCATAGGATAAGGAAGCCCATTTATTAGAACAAAATGGCTGATGTTCAAAGAACACTACATTTGTACTCACATATCATTGTTGCATGATGGGATCATAACAATGATACCCTTTTTTGGGTTTAAAATAACCCAAAAAAATACATTATGTGGAGTGAGGGTCAAGTTTTGTCATCCCTGGTCGAAGGTTTTTAACAAAGCAAGGGCACCCAAAGATGCGCGGCGGGACATGAAAAGTTGGCTACCGGGAAAGAGAATGCTAAACGGAATCTAATTTTGCAAAATAGAGGATGGCATGCGATTGATAAGATAGCAAGCCATAGAAACTGCCTCGTGCCAAAAACATTGAGGAACGCTATAATGAAGAAGAATAGTACGAGCAACCTCAAAAAGATGACGATTTTTGCATTCAGCAACCCCATTTAGTTGGGGGGTATAGGGGCACGAAGTGTGATGGATCGTCACACGGGATGAGCAAAAATACGCAATTGATTTTTGCATGAACTCAAGTGTGTTATCGGTGCAAAAGACTTTAATGGGTTTACTGAATTGAGTTTGAATTTCAAAAAAAGGTTGGGATTATGTCCATAATAGTGTTGCGATCTTTCAGTAAAGATAACCATGTAATTCGAGAGAAGTCGTCTATGAAAGTCATAAAATATTTAGCTCCAGAATGACTAGCAAATGAACAAGGGCCCCATATATTTGCATGAATAATATCAAAAATGCATTTAGAACCAATATCTTTCTTAGCAGGAATCATAGACCGAGTTTGTTTGCCATATTGGCAAGATTCACAAGAAAAAGTCTTATCAACTAAAGCAGGAAATAAATGTTTCAACCTAGAAGCAGATGGGTAGCCAAGGTGGTAATGCCACTGAATCCCAGTTACAGATGTCGATAGGATAGCAGTAACTGATATTGGTCCATCCAAGTAGTAGAGACCATGTGATCCCTCATGGTGCAAACCGTTCCTCGTCTTCGTGCAGAGATATTGATAAACACAATCTGAATGGGTCAAACATAATAGAACATTGAAGGCTCTTCACAGTTTTACTAACAGAAAGTAGATTAAAAGAATATCTCAAAACATATAACATGGTTTTAAGATGCATATTTCAAAATAACAGAATCATCCCGATGCCATGGGCAGTTGTGTGAGAGCCATCAACTACTATCACCGAAGGAAGACGAGTGGATATTTTTAGAGCAGAGAATGCCAATATAATCGAAGCAGCAAAGTCAGTACACCATTTATTTTTACCAGTAGATGGAGCAGCAAGCAAGGAAAAAGAGTCAGACTCTGAAGTAGATGGGATATTAGACATGCACTCTCAGAAGAGCTTCTCGAACTCGGACCTGATCCAGGCAGACGAGGATGGAGTTAAAGTGTGATCAGAAGCAAAAGAATCATCAGTCACATCCACACTAACCTGATTAGCCCAAGAAAGCATGCATGTTTGATCTAGCACTAGTCGTCGTTATGACTGTTACATCCATGGAAATTGTAGAAACGAGGGCCTACAGGCAAACCATGACCTAGTGCAGTAGAAGAAGTACAACTTGTTGTAGGAGAAGGACATCCACCACGACCACGAAAATGACTATAATCAACAGTGTGTACAATGAGAGCAGGGTGCTGAACAGCAGGGGAAAAAGTCATGGATGGTAAACATTGAACACATTTAAGTACATCTCCAAGAGTATCACTAGACAAAATTTGGTCTACTACTCTAGAAAATGAGGCAGGGAGTTTGACAAGAAACTGGACAAGTTGCAATTCATTGTGATGCTTCTGAGTTTCCTTGATGTCAGTAGATAATGGGTGATAGACTTCATATTAATTACAGAGGGCAGAGCATTGGTTGTAGTATCCTTCAACAGACGTATCTGCGGAGAACTCCACCTTTTCCAGGTTCCTAAAAATCTTAAACACCTTGGAATTTTGTTGATGGATGTAGACGTGGGAAAGTTGATCCCACAAGACATTGGCATCATGTAGGCAAAGGAGAGATTGACTAAACTTTGTCTCAGTGTTGTTAACGATCTAGGACATAACACCTAAGTCTTCCTTACTCCACTGTGTGTAGGCTTGTTGGGTTTTTTCATCTGCCGACACGTCATGAGGAGCTTTAGCGTCAGTGGTAATATGAGAGTAGCTACATTTTGCCTTCGTACAAAATAAAGGAGGCTGACCAGATATAGTAATGAGGGCCATCAAGTTTCATTGTGGTGACACATAATGAACGTGGAGGCTTAGTCGACGCTATGACACACAGATTTGTATCCAAGGAAGAGCCGAAGAAATAGATAGTAGAAGTCAGTTGTAGGCAATAGTCAGGAGATAGCCATGCAAAGGCAGGAAATAGCCAAAATCAGTATATCTAAATAGACCCGTACCGACGTAGAAGATGGAAGCAGTAGATCTGACGCATCAGATCCAAGAAACCAGGAATAGGGGCAGTATAGATAGAAGAAGAACCTAGGCCACCATGGAGAGAAAAATTACTCTAGCGTGAGGCACAAGCATATAGAAAATAGAGACCATTTAGAATGTCAACGTCCTATTTTTAATATATGCACGGAGCGAATGTAAGGAGAAAAAGAAGGGAAGGTAGGAGTGTGTAGGCTATATTAGGAGGACTGGGTCTTGAGGAGGAATGGGGACAGCAATGAATAAGGGATGTTGGACGGTGGTGGTGTGAAAATGGGCAGCGGGTGTAGGGGTGGGGCGGCGGCAGTAGGGTTGGGGAAGGGTGGCAGCGGCGGCAGGGAGAGAGGGGCAGAGCAGCAGATGGAGGGGGTGGCGGAAGGGAAGGACGAAGAGGGGTGGGGTGGTAACTAGGGCATGGGGAGGGAGGGGAAGCACTAGGGTAGGGAGGGAAGGGGGAATCAGACTGCTCTTGATACCATATTGATAAAGATTGGAATTCTATTAAGTGAGTAAAAGAGTTTATAATTCCTTCTCTATTATAGGACAAGAGAATAAAACAATAAGCATAGCTAAGAAATATGGGATAAATAACAAGTAGAGTAGAGCACATGAATAACATATCTCTTTCAGGCTCATCATCAATAGAGAGACAATAGATAGATTTCCTCATTCTCCTAGTTTTTAAGGAGGTATAGAAAAACTTGGGAGTTCTCATCACCTAGTTTTAACCGTTAAATCCTTGATTTTACTCTGAGAAGTGGTTCTTCAGCATCATAAGCTTTCATAGCTAGCCTCCTTTTAGTTATAACTTTCATAGCTAACCTTCTTTTAGTTATAACTTCTTTAGTCACAGTAAAGTTATCAGGATCCTTGTCAAGTAAATTAGCTAGAGTGGCCACTTTAGCCTCTAAAATCGTCCAATTCTCGTGAAGATTTCCAACAGTAGTCTTGTTCCATCGGCACAGAGCCTCTCTTGCATTATGCAATTTCCTATATAGCGTAAACATATGGTTTCCATCAATCACAATCTCCCAAACTTTTATAATATCCGAAAAACCCAGACAGTCATCCCAGGAATTAGTATATCAAAAAGTAGTGTTCATTCTTCTTGAATTTAGAATCTCTATATGTGTAACCAGAAGCTAGAGATCACTATGTATGGTGTACATATTAGCCCCCAAGAAATTAGGAAACTCATTTAAGAACTCATTATTAATAAAAGATATGTAAATTTTTTACATAGCCAACCTAGCACCTTGTTGCCTATTCTCCTAGGTAAATCTTGACCTGTAATACTCAAGCTCAATCATTTTTGACCCATCACAAGTCCTAGCACCTTCCTCGGTGGCAAATCTAATGGATTAAGAATCAGTGGAAGCAAAACTGAGTATATGCATTGCAATCGTCAAGAATTGTGAATAGTGGTAGCAAGTTGGATTAAATTGAAATACCAAAATGTGACAAGTTTTGTTACTTGGCTTCTATTATTCACATGGATGGCAATGTTCAAGATGATGTTTGTCATAGAATCATGGTATCATGGTCGAAATTGAGAACTCAACTGTAGTATGCAACTATGAAATCCCACTCAGATAAAAAAAGTATGCTTTATAGAGCAGCTTATATGACTGAGCATGATATATGGGTGTGAATGTTGAGCGGTGATGAAATAAGTCTCAAGATGGATGTGTGGGAATACCATGACAGGTTTCTTATGAAACGACCACATAAGAAACAAAGTGGGGTGTTGATAATGAAGGATAAGTTTTGTGAAAATAGCTTGAGATGGTATGGACATATCAATGCAAAATGACAAATGCACCAATTCAAAGAATTTCTACTGAGTCGAGCAGAGTAAAGATAAGGGAAACTGCATAAATATAATTGGGAAGAGCTTATAAGGAAATATCTTGAATCTTTGCATATTGATGCTGATATAACCCAGAACACAATCGATTGGAAAAAAAGATCCATGCAACCCACCCCTACATGCTTTGCATTGAGGCTTCGATGATGATGATGAATGTTGCATTATTATATGTAAATATAATTGCATATATATTTCGATATATTCACATATATGTTTTAATAATGTTATATAATTATTTAATCTAACATCAATCTATCCTAGGTCAAACAAATGACATGTAACATGGCCTATATTAGATCTAACTTACCATGATTGGACCTCAATTAAAACCAATGAATGAGATATCAGTGATATTGTCGGTATACCGGTCGCAATACCGATTCTGACGCCATCGGGCATCGGTTTGAGCAAGTCTACCACTGATACCGCAAGTATCGATATACCGGTGGACTTACCAGTAAATATCGCCACTTACCGCCAAAAACCGAGGGTCACCGCTGCACAAATCCCAACTTACGGGCCATATAGGCGGTATGTCACCCGACATGCCGTAATCTGCGAACATGTTGCTTTTTGCTGTTGTTTGAGTGGAGTTTCTTGGAGATTTGAGGAGAATTATTTCCTTGGAGCTTGAATCATCCCTGATCAAGGTATGTTTTTTTAATTTCTTTCATTTCTCATCTTCTCTAACCCCTCCCCTCTCTATTTCCTTCTATTTTCACCTTAGAACTCCTCCAAAATTCTCTAAATACACCCAAAATCTAGATCTACTCCTAAAAACTTAGGATTAATGCTATTTAAAAATAGATCTATGATTATTTTATGTAGATATACTAATGTACCACTAGATCTGCTACTATTAATTAATATTATCACATAATTTCACTAATTAATATAAAATTTGTCATAATACAATAAGTACTATTAATAATAGGTATCTAACTTAGGTTTAGTAGAATTTTTTTACCAAATACTAATATGAACAAATACAAACAAAAATATAGTACAAATAAATATATTTTTCGTTTTTTCATTTATTAATAATGCCAAAAATTTAAAAAAATGCATTTTTTCTTTTTTCAACAAATTTATGTGTGTTAGTGTAATATAAGATGGAATGAGTAATTTGTAACACATCACTTGCCTTACTAGATAAATGATAAATTTTTTATTTTTTAAAGTAATTTCAGACTTTTTTTTTGTTTAACCCTTTTTCTTGTTAATAAAAATCTTAAAAAATATTGTGTTTGCTTCTATAGATACATGTAACATTTATACAGTTAAAGTATTGTTTTTTATTCTATAATACATAAAATAGAATAATTTCTTCATTTCTTTCAACTTAATGCGTTATTCATTTCATACACCTATTCACTTAATTTTTGTTTGTTTTTGTCTTTTTGCAGTGTTGACTTTTGATCTGAGAAGATGTCTTCAAGCGATGGTGGTTGGGGGCGATAATGTTGGATCTAAGGATGTGGATTTTGCATGGAATCACTGCACGCCTGCTGAGGGGAGAAAGATAGTTTGCAATTACTACAAGAAGACACTTGGTGGAGGGGTATTACTAGATTCAAATGTCACATTACTGGTGGTGACAAAAATGTGACAATTTGCCAAAGGTGTCCCCAAAGTGTTAGAGATGATTTCAAGAAATTGATGGGTGCAAATAAACAAAAACAAAAAAAGATGAAGGAGGTTGAAAGGGCTTATATAGATACATTTTTTGATGTTAGGCCCACAAGTTCTTCTGTTGAATCTGATGATGATATTAGATATCCTCCTGAATGTGATACAACTTATTCACATTGTATGTATAGACATGGTATTAAAGATTCTCATAGAAGTGAGTGGGAAAGGGAGGAGGCAGCTCGAATTACAAGGAGGTATGGGCCATCTGGTGCACTTGGAGGTAGTGGGACTGCACAAATTCCTGTTGTTGACCTAGATGACAACGATGAAGACTGAGCTGGTTATGGTAAAAGGAAGAAATGTGGCATTGATATACTTTTCCGTTCTGGAAGTGTGAGATTGAGGAATGATGATGAACCAGGGGTTAGGAAACCTGAGGTTAGGAAAAAAAGCCTCAAAGCAATGTTTATTGGTGCAAAAGAAAAGGTTGGTAAGGTACTGGGTAAGTTCTTCTTTGCTCATGGTATACCTGCACATGTTGCAACTGAACCCTATCTGCAGCATATGGTAGATGTGATAGGGAAGTATCTTCCACTAGAGAAGAAGGATCTACAAGCATGAATTTCAGACCAAAAACACATGTGGGCTGAATATGGTGTCATGCATATGTGTGATGGGTGGACTAGTGGAAACAAAAGACAAATTATCAACTTTCTTGCATATTGTCATGGATCCATAGTTTCTCTAGATTCTGTTGATGCTTTAGGTGAGGTTAGGAACCACATATTCCTAGTGAAATTAATAAAGACATACATGAAGCAAATTGGTGAGGAGAATATGGTGCAGATTGTTACTGATAATGTTACTGCCTTTAAGAAGGCCGGTGAGAGTTTAATGAAGAAATATCCAGTCTACTGGACACCATGTGCTGCCTACTGCATAGATCGCATTCTGAAGGACATGGGATCAATTAATTTCATCAAATCTATTGTCATTGATGGTAGGTTGATAATGAGATTCATCTACAACCATTCTTTTCTGCTAAATTCCATGAGGCTACCTGAGTACTGTGGTGATGATATTATTAGAACAGGGGCAACTAGATTTGCAACAAATTTTCTTGCCTTACAATCATTAAAGTCCAAAAAAGGATGGACTTAGGAGGCTCTTCAATGGAGTGGAGTGGACCTCCATTAAGGAGCACAACACCCCTGTTGGCAAAAGAATTGAGGAGTTGATTGCCAGCCAACCTTTTTGGGATAAGGTTACTGGAGTGCTGAAAATAATGGAACCCATTATCAAAGTATTGAGGCTCGTAGATGGTGACAAAACTGCAACAATGCATTTCCTTTATGATATAATGACCTCAATGGTGGACAACATCAAAGAAGCAGCTCCTAGGTCCAATGATCAATACATAAAAATTAATGAGAATCATTGGACAAATATGGTTTTGCATCCATTGCATAAAGCAGGTATATGATTCACTCAATGACTCAATTATATTCTAACTTCAAAGTTATTGGTCTAATTCATACTTCTCTACAATAAAATTTCATTCTAATTTCCTTATTTATATTTGTGATAGCTTACTATTTGAATTCGAGGTTTCAATACTCACAAACACTAGGCTTAAATGTGACTCTAATGAATGCAGTGAGAGAAGTCACTAACATGTTCTTTACCTCTCTAGAAGAGTGATCGCTAGTACTCGAAGAGGTATATAACTATATGACTTATTGACTTAGTTACATTCTTGTGTGGTAGTAAAATTTCAGATCTTAATTCTTGCATTTTTTCATCGATATCCTTCATCGAAATCTCCAAAAAATAAGACATGTTCCTTAACTCACACATGATTGACCCCCTCCCAACATACCCAATATAGAATTTTATTACATAACACATTGCACCTAGGTGTTGAGACAACGCCTGTAAAATTTCATGATTTAATTCGTTCATTTTGGCATCGATATGACCAGGATTGCATCTGTCGATATTTCTATTGGTATAACTGTAAATATATATACCCAAGCTGTCAAAACGACGTCGGTATCGGTCATTTAATTCCTTGATTGAAACTAATGTTGACTATGTTGAGATCGAACTTGATCTAATCTAACCTAAATCAGACCTAAAAGGACCTAATTTGCCATAATCAAACCTAACTTTAGCTACTTTAACTTAATTTAAACAAATCAAGGCTACTTTGAGCAAAAAAAGTCTTAGTTTGACCATTTTTAAAATAGTTAAATAGACATAAAAGGCCCTAGGGGCCTACCTCAGTAAAAAATGTGCATGGATGCCCAAATTTAGAATCCCCCACCTTTAAGCACTTGGAGGGTGTAGTTAGGTGTCTAGTCAACACTAGTAACAAAACAATATGATAATCACCATGAGGTCATGTAACTTGCACTTATTAAAGCAAAATCTACAACACCTAATATCACAGGGTTCACCAAAAAGTTCAACATATTTAAAACAAATGTTGCATGCATTGGAGTCCCCACTCAAGTCTCAGAATACATTCATACATATATCAACATGCATACCCAGTTGTCATAATTCCTCATCATGTACACTAACCAACAGGAAAAATTCATCACAAATCCCATCAATGTGTCACATTCCCATTCCATTTTTAAGTATAAAAAATAAAATTACACTTCTAGTTTCTTATATATTCTCTATTGTAGTAGGCTTGGACAATGCTTTTCCACCAAAGATATAAAGAACATATATTAGTGAGCCACCTAATCTGTATTTTATAATTTGAATTATAGTGTGTTGTGTAGTTTTCTCATGTGAGGCCTATATGACACACATGTGGGTCGGTTGACTCTTCAAAGCGCATATGACTATGCATCCTAGTATGTGACCTTAACCGCATATGCGGCTCATAATCGGTCGCTTTTTGAATAGACACTACATATGTGTTTTTTTCAGTTATTTTGTTTAAGCATTTATTAACTACTTTACACGCAAACACACCCATATACATCTATGTATACATATATAATACATATCATACATGTATATACTTATATGCTTACATATTGATATATTTATATTAATTTTAATATTGCACACTTTAAACATATAAAATTATGCAAACATATAAAATTAAGTTACATAAATCCAAAACCAGATATCCCTTGTATGTACCCGTTTGACACATACTCTTGCAATACCCTAGTCGATTGCATGTCGAATGTAATATATATATATATATATATATATATATATATATATATATATATATATATATATATATATATATATATATATATATATATATATATAGGGGCCATCTTTATTGCCCGCGCGGCTTGCTACCCGCCCACCCTTCCGACTACTTCTGTATCATTTTCCCCTCCAAAATCAAAAAACCCGTCCTTATATATATTTGCTATATATTTTGTACAGAGTTACTCTTTTATTCATGTAATTACTTTCTATTCACCATAGTTACTTTTTTGATAACATAGTCACTTTTTTGGCTAGGAGAGTTACTTTTTTGGCTGCCGGGTAGAGAAAATCCAGGATACCCATACGGGAAACGAATGAACGCCCATATATATATATACATATATATATTTATATATATATATATATATATATATATATATATATATATATATATATATATATATATATATATATATATATATAGGTTGACGTGTGTACCGGCCAGTACATGCAACTTATATGTACCGACTATGAAAATGGCATATGTGGAATACATTTATGCAATCCAACCTTATGGATTAAATCAAAATTCAATAGATTAGATGTGTTCAAAAAATAGAATCCGTATCTCATGTATATCATGAGATATAGCAATATATCATTCAATGATTTCTGTAATTTGTGCAACTTACCGTTGATTATACCATATGTATATTCATTCGTTTGATGATCTAGGAACGTCAGTTTGAACTGATATTTTATACACGTGTTATCTAAGGGGTATGCATCACATCCATAAGGTTGTATTTCTTTTTATACTTTTGTAATCATCAAAAATGAAGATGGGTACATGTAAGCTATATGTACTCAGGTCCACAATTCTATTATATATATATATATATATATATATATATATATATATATATATATATGTCCTTCCCTATATGAGGAAAATGTGACATACAAGAAGTTCAAAACCGAACAGAAAAGATGTTGTCGAAAAACAAATGAATATACTAAAAATACTTCAAAAAAATATTTCAAAATATAAACGGTAAAAGATAACATTGAATAAAGTAACAATTTTGAGATTAAATTCATTTGGACAACTCTCGAGATAAAGTCAACTCGTCACATGACCATAGGCAAGTAAAATGATATGGGATTTAGTTAAAGAACTAAAAAGCATGTCGCATACATAGTAACAAAAGTCTCTGAAATTCACTAAAAATCGACGATTTTTCATGATTTTATAGGCTCCCGAATGTTCACCGTGATTAATCTATCATTTGCCGATTTTTTGGGACTTTTCATGATTTTTCCCACTTTTTCACAGTTTATACGAATTTTTCATGACTTTTCACATTTTTTCATTATTTTTCTCTTTTAAGTCGTTTGCTATTTTTTTACCAAACCAAGTACACATAACACCCGATGTACACTAAACCTCCAACTCCCCAATCGCCCGACAGTCCATTGTTATTAGTCAACTATTCTTTATTTTTTTTCCTACTTTTTCACTCAATAAGTTTATAAGTCTAGTGACCTTAATAGTTACATTTGTATCTGATATGTATGTATATGTATATGTATATAACATATATATATATGCACACACACATACATATATATATATGTATATCTATATATGTATATATACATATTTATTAATATATATAAGTATGCATATGTATATATATATGTATATATATGTATATATTACACGACTTATTTTCGATTATTTCCTAATAGTTAACTGAGCTTTGACCGAAATATATCAATTGTTTCACAATTTTTTGTATTTTTCTTGAATTCTGACTTTTTTTGGCAAGTCAAAAAGTTGTCAAATCCCGAATTTGTTACTATTGCGGCATATGATTTCATTTGAAAGCTATAGTCAAATAGGTCTTTTTAATGAGGGATATCATACATTCATTAACATAGAATGAGTTTACAAATTACTATATAAGTAAATAAGGACCACAACTCCATGTACTCGAACACAGTATAGTTTAGAATGTCTAATTTCGACGGTGTTTCCGATGGTCAAGAAACAAAAAATTACAATAATTTTGACAAAAAGTTCGACATGTCGACATACAATTTCTATTAAACGATTTTGAAAAGAAAATAAAGGATTTAAGTCATAAATTTTACCAAGAAAATCTAAATTCTTAAATATGAATATTAACGAAATTGTATCATATATTGTTGTTGAAGGGCCCTCCTACATGTGTGAGTGAAAGGAAATCAAATATTGTGATGCAGAATTCGATGCAGATTCACTGACATAACTAAGAAATTACCATGTAAAACATTTCAAACAATCGATACATATATTTATGTTTATGCAATAATATCGTATACTGAGTATGTTGGAATGGGTCTTCTTACATGTGTGACAGAAATGAAAACAAATGATTTCAATGGAGATTCCAATGCTAATTTGATGGAGATTTTCTTAGTCATTTTGATGCCAAATGAAAAAGGTATGGCGTGATGTTTCAAATGCATATTCCATAGGCCTACAAATATTTATGAAATAATGTTCATATCAAAAGAGGTGGTCAATTGTTCTAAGGTAAGGAAAGTGGATTATTTTCAGCAGATTTTGACGACAAAATTAGGAATTTAGTTTAAAAAAGTGCTAGCACATCCACACACATAAAAACTTGTTTATGCAATAATGTCACATACTAAATATATACAATATCCTTCCTATGTTATATATTAGTGAAGAAAGGTTTAACTCTAAAGATAGGTTAGATAATACTAGTCATTAGATTACAAATATTGTAATTCATCTACAACTACAAAATATGTGCAAACTAGAAAATACTAGTATGCGGTGGAGTACATAAGTATATCTTGTAACTATATTACAGATGTAAGAGAAAAGGTTGTACATAGGCAGTTAAATATCATTACGAATAAAGACATAAGTAGATCCTGGGTTTGGTGATGTGCTATCCATATAAATTCATTTTGAAACAAATTTTGATTAAGATAGAGGGGCATAAATGAGAGAGATGGTAGACAATATAAAACTTCAATGGATTGGGTTGATGTGTGCTCCAATTTTATAAATCACCTTGCTCCCCCTTTTCTCCTCTCATATTAAAACCACAGACTCACAGGCAAAAATTAGTATGTTTTGTAATAAATATGCACAAATTTTTGTATGCGACGGTGTTAGACAATCTTTTGCAATATACCCACTAATATACAGAAATTTGCAATCCTATCAATACATGTGCCTAGTTGTCATGTCTGATGGCGTAGTTTTAAAACATTGCCAATGTGAAGCTTCATTCCTTAGGTTTACCTACGCCCTCGCTCGTGTCTCAATAAGATTACCGAGTCTAGGAGTGTATATACCCATCTTATATAACATAATAGTGTCAATCCATTGCATACACTAAATAGAATAGTCCGTGTTTATTATAAATATATAGTCGATTAGGTATAGCCATCTAAAAAATCTATAAATTTCCATATCTACAATAAATGCAAAATCAATTTGTTCATTTTTTTCATATCTCATAGTGTAAGACATGACTAGAGTTTTATAACAAATCTATTTACTATATTCTTTCAATGTTAATAGTGGAATTTCAATCTCTGGAGCAATAAGAGACACAGTACATGCACATGATCTATCTTGTCATAGCACAAAGCTACCTAGGTGTCCAAGACACTTGGGCTGCTAGGTTGTAGACAATATATATCAGGCTTTAATATGGCGTTATATACATGTAATTCTTTGAAGTTATGAATTCCATTGTATGTTATATGCTGAAAGGCATGTCAAAGATTGTTGAAATAAGCAACCGTGAATACAAATTAGTTGGTTGTATACTAATTATGCATCATTTTGATATATCTAGTTGTTACATATAAATTGAACATTTTCTTAGAATAGAAGAGTATTATTAGGGCCTATTTGGTATGGTTTAGCCGGATGACAAAGTGTGTGTTTGATGTACATTTTTATATTGCAAACTCACACAACTGCATCCTATTACACCCAACCAAACTAGCCCTTAGTTGCAATTGGTTTCTGTAACATAATCCTTATGTCTAGTTGCAAAGTGATTTTTTGCTTGAACTTAGTACATAGATGGAACCACATTTATTACCAAAATAAACTACTAAAAACAATGATTATCGTACTTTTTTTTCTCTGTGAATGAACCACATCCATGTATCAGCCATTTAGTGACCTAACTCAATAGCGCAAACCCTTGGACCTTGAGCGTCCCACCTAGCCAGAGACTATATAAAGTGCAGTGCACAGTAGGTCAGTCTAAAACAGACAAAAATTTGTGGGGAGACAATCAAGATGGATCAATCATTTGTTGTTTTTAGACGGACCGCTCAAATCGACTCAGATGTCTCCTCGTCAGCCTACAGTAACCAATAAAGTTTGCTTAACATGTTGCATAAGACGTATTTGGTTCCCTAATTTATCGTTGTTTATTTATATTCATGGCTGATATTGGAGTTATTATCATAAATAAGAGGGCTTGTTATGTAGATTTGTGCTCTTTCGCATTGCAAGGGAAGCCCTTCTAGGATCACATAGTCATTATACAAAGCGCATCCTTAGTCAAGATGACTTGCAGAAGAAGCACTAGGGCCTACAATTAGAACATTGAGCATCTTGTACAGTCAAATATGTTTTATTCAAGTACTAACCTGCACATTAAGACCCTAGACATAGTGACACATAAAAAGGATGCATAGCACTATAAGGTCAAGGCATTCAACCTAACAGATGTCCTTCATAAGTAATATATAAGTACATGAATGGTTAAAAAATCTAGGCATGAAAAATTTAACGCCGATCAAAGATCATAGTCCCAAATTTAGTTTCACATTCATTATATGTGGAAAAAACAACTTAAAATCCAATCCAACAAAATTGGAACTGGATTCTAGCATATGCTAATTTCAAAATATTAGGCAAAAAAATTAATTTCATTAAACGAAAGAATTGCCACGTGGTTGAACTCTGACACATGAGAAGGATTAGAATGGGAAGTATATAGTGATGCGGTAATAGTGACAGGAATCACTGTTTGCAATCTGTTACGTACCTGCAATTGCTTTTCCTTCATCATAGTAAGCATTTCTTCCTCCTTTTCTAGCATTTCCAATGAATCAAAAGCCTGTGAATATTAACATTAGATACTAGCCGAGATTTTTTTGCCATCAAGATGCAGATGGTGAGTAGCCGTCACCTAAACATATATAGTTTCAAGAGTAGTCTAACCTTGCAGAGAGAAAGTGATATAGCCGTAAGCCAAGCCTGTATAGAAAGATATATTTCAGAAACATAGAAAATTTTAGATAAGATAAAGTATGGAAGCAACAGAAATGATAAAATGCTTAAAATTGAGCATTTTTAGTATGACCGACTTTTACCAAGATTTAAATCTCAATACAAGTTAGTGTGTATAAAGAAGTCAAAATCCCAACAAAGAAAATCAGACCGAGAAACCAAAACCTTTTTTTAAAACTAAAAAATAGTGAGCCAAAGACAAACATGCTATATCCAAAAAGCGTACATTTATTCATAAAATTTATGCTTACATAAAATTTCTTCAAGAGGGGTTAAATATGATATAAAAGTCCCTAAATGTGTTACATAAAGGCTTTCATCCATCTCAATATCTAGAAAAATGCACAAGATCGGGATTTTTGATTCTCAGTAGCTCTATGCATTATATACACTTTCGTAAGTAAATAGGAAATTTAATTTTAACATTGCACTAAATTTTTTCACTAGCAACAAATCAGCCGACAACTTAGATTATTCAGCTACATATCAAGCAATAAAAAGGTCAATTAAAATACTTTCTTTCTCAGACATAAAATTGAAGTTACCAAGGCGGCTAAGTGAGCTCTCAACCCTAGGATATTTTTTTGGGTATCTTTTACTTAGTTTAAATAAATGTAGTCAAAAGCATGATGCTTGAGGTGAGTAGTTGTAAATCCTAAGCACCAGGAGAGCGCCTTAAGTATGCATATTTTAGAATAAGGAAAAAGAACTATTTTTTAAATTTTGTGTAATTTATAGTTCATTATATACATGTAAACATTAGAGAAATAAATAAACGAAAGTGTAATGGTTGCAATATATAGTGTATTCAATAGAACAATTAACATATGAGTATTTGAGTACACAAATTACTTTACATGTACCGACATTGAGTCAACATCTGACAGGTTGGAAGTGGAAGTTTTCAGGAAATTCAAGTTAACCTCGAGGAAGTGTCTAATTCAAATTTCTTTGAAAATTAAGGTAAAATAGTGAAATTGTAATGAAATTAGGTAAAATATAAGTATGCTTGCAAATCTACAATAATATGCCATTTTCACTATAAACACAATGATATACGATATACTATAATTATTATTTGTATCGTATTATATGTTATGGATATCATGTAAGATATAATTATATGTACACAATCATAGCATAAGAATTATATTACAAATAGTATCAGACATAATTCCATTAATAGTGTAATAAAGTAAATAGAAAGCAAAATGATATATTTGATGAGAGAAATCCCGCCCCTATATATAGGAGACAGTAACAATTGTACAGATTTAGACACAACCCTAATGGGTTAAGACACACTTAGGCCCATATTACAAACTAAATAATTAACCATTGACTAAATAACTATCATTACTACTCCTCAAGTTGAAGCTTGGGAGAATCCCAAATCAGTTGCAAATAGACAGACTAAAAATAGAATAAAAAGATAAAGCAACCCCATACAAGTATTTCTGCCCCTCAATATTACACTAAAGCACTCATCACTCAAGTACTCCAATACTCCCCCCTCCTAAGTAGATAATCCATAAGCAGCAGGTATGCAAGTAGTCGGCAGAAGGTTCTCATCAGAAGGAAGTGGCATTTGTAGTAGTTGCAAACAACATCAAGAAGGCGTCAAGGCCTTCAATACATTCTCTATCTTCATAGCCTAGAGAGTGTTGGATCACAATTCTGAGAGAGTGTTGGGTCACAAACAGTAGTAGTCGATGTGCAAATAAAGCACAGACAGGTGAAGAGACAAATTCAAGGCTCGTACAAGCTAGAGAGTGCTTCCTGCACACAATAGCAAAAAGACGTTGTGCATATAAAGCACAGAAAAATAGTAGGAAGTAGAGACGACATAGCCAGATAGAAGACCGTTAGAAATTTAGCACAAATAAGAGGCAACATACATAAAACTCCTGATGCTAAGCTCTCCAAATAAGTATATATAGAAGCAGTGTAGATCCACTAATATATAGGGCATCTAAAATAAAGACTTCCTCTCTTCATCTTCTTTCTTCCATCTCATCTCTCTCCACTACTCTTCTTCCTTTATTCCCTCACTCACACCAACCATGGAATGAATCAAGAGTGGTTGGGGTGGAAAGTCATAAACAATGATATAGGAACTGGATATGTAGGCAAATATGTAGAGGAAAAACCGATAACTCGAGTCAATGTACAACATGACCAAATTACACAAATATGAGATTAAAAAAAAGTAGATTTTTGCAACTTGAAAGAGAAGGTGAGGGGGGCAAAGCCCCCCATGGTATGGATCAGTATAAAAACTAGATCCGGTTTAAGATTATTGCAAAGGGCATAGTATGTATGTATATGGGCGGTCATAAAAAATGGAGATAATGTCAGTATGTAGGGTTGTTTGGTAGGAGTGAAGAGTAGGTAAGGGTTGGGTAGGGGTTGATGAGTCAAGCAGGCATCAACAGAACTGTAAGAAGCACAGACACTTTCTCAGGGTAGTCATGGTCGTCTTGTACACGTGTCGCACACGAGCACGGCATGGACACGACTGGACACACGGTGGACATAGCTCTGAAGTGTCAACTTCTTTTTAAAGCATGGACACGCCAAGGATATGCTATGGATGGTTTGGACATGGCTTGGATACGTCGTAGGACATGGCTGACCCCAATCAAGTCCCTATATAAAGGAAATATGAATTATGTACTCCTCTCTCCATCCTCTTATTCCAACAATATACCATTATGTCCCATCTCCGTCCTCCTCCTAATTGTTATTATATCTTAATCTATTATACATCATACTTATAGACATAATTCATCATTCTCATAAAGAATGTTCTAGGAATTCGACATACGAATTCATGGTAATTCATCATTATTCATGCATACTTACTCGGTTTCATATTGTAAATGTACTCCACACTAATTATTCCTCATCGGTCAGTCATAATCTCATTACGAAAACATACTAGTGGTTTCTTAAAGGTTTGTATTCATATCGTTATTTAAAATTCTTAGTTTTCTATTTCTTATAATTTTATTTTTTTAGATCTCATGATATCAATTACTTTACAGATTTGGATACATAGATATTATATGTATTAACTTCATGTTATGTGTATGTATGTATATTTTTGTGTACATGTGTATATATATATATATATATATATATATATATAAGGGGGGATTAAGAGAGGCATTATCTCCTCCTCTCTCTAGACTGTTATGGAGGCTGAATGTTTGGGAGGGTGGTAATCCAAGGCGGCAGCTGGGATTCAAACTCAAGTCCTTTTATGAAGGGGACATCGTGCTTGACTACTTCAGCCACTCTTTGTTGGCCATATGTGTGTGTGTACTTATACACATGTATTTATGTATATGTATATGTAAATGTAAATGTATATGTATATGTATATGTATATGTACATGTATATGCATATGCATATGCATATTTATATGTATATATGTTGTGTGTCCAACTTCATGTCTGTGTCCTATACTTTTCAAAATCATCGTGTCATGTGCCTGTATTTGTGTCGATGTTGTTCGTGCTTCCTAGACGGAAATCAAAGAAAAAGGATGGTGGGCACAATAAAGTGACTATATAGGAAGAGTGGAACACAGAACAAAAAATGAAATAAAAGAGGAAGAATAGAATGGTTGATCAAAGGCAACCTAATCGGGAAAAAAACAAAAAGCGGAAACGCAAGAAGATGAAAATAAAAGAAAAAAATACAGACGTTGACCAACTGATGAAAAAAGGAAGTTTTGCAACAGGTAGAAATTTGGACACATGGTGAAGGGGGGTAGCAGAAGATGTGGTGGTGGAGGTTTCTAGGGATGTGCGTAGGGGAAGAGGTAGTGATAATAGTGGATAGTTGTATTGGAAATGATGGTGGATAGCAAGGGTTATGACCGCTAGGGCTGAGATGGGTCTATGGCAACAATCAGAAGTCACGTGGGTCTACAATAGAAAGAGTGGTGGCATCAAGCAGATGAGAAAGGGAGGTTTGGAGGCAAAGCAAAGGGCTATGGAGTGGTAGTAGCGGGCAGCAACAATAGCAAGGTATAGCTAGAAAGTTGCCCGACAGGCAACTAAGCTAGGAAGATATGGCACCCACCCATAGGCAGAGACAAAACTTTGTTTTCTATCCTATCTAGGGTTTCCTAGGAGTGTCTCTGATAGAATGTGATAAAGTAAATAGAAGGCTAATCGATATATTTGATAAGAGAAACCCCACCCCTATATATAGGAGATAAGAGGAAGTGTATAGACTAGGACATAACCCTAATAGGCCAAACACACTTAGGCACATATTACAAACTACTAGACTAAATAAATCTGAACAAATAGTGATACTTCATATAATATGAATAGGCTATAATGTGATCTAAGCAGCCTAAGTTGCTGAATAAGTGGGTTCAACAATTAAAAGAGGCATGGGCATAGATTACAATACCTAATGGTGTTAAAGCCTAAATTAAGCGCACAGGAATCTTGATTGTCCGTCTGGACACTTTTAAAAATGGTGGTTATATTTTTTAGAGTAAGTACTATATTAACAAGAATTTATTTTCTAATGATTATGTGCATTAAGCGTTGTCCATCATTTATATTCTTTATTATACTTTTTGCAGATATTTTAATCTAAATACATATACTTGGTGTACTTTTTTAAGTTTAGTGCTTTTCTCTCCTCTTATCTCTATACTGGACAGTTCGGACAAACTTTCCCGTTCTTTTCCAAAAACAAATCGTAAGGGTATCACATCGGGATGGCAAGTATTTATTTTCATTAAAATGCAATATTTTGCAACAACAAAAAATATGTAGTTAAAGAGTTTGTAATGTCTAGACTACTCTATAGAGTTCAAAAAGTAGCATTGAATTGGAATCTATTTGGCCTACACCAAACTAAAATCAATTCTACCCTAAAACCTAGATTGACCTAATTGCCCCTAAATCTGGCCAAAATTAACTTAATTCAACCTTTGGACCCAAAATGACCTAGGTGTCCAGAAATTCACTCCCCACCGACCCCATCCAACCATCCCGCGCTCAACACAGTCAACAACCTAGGTAGGCACCTCAATAACAAAACATAATATAAAGTTCTAAATTTTATTCCTAGAAAACTGATTAAGCTAAAGTGCTAAACTGATACACTTACCATGCAAAGTAATGGAGCTATTCTACCAAGTTGAAAACTAAAAAAGATTTTAATGATATGTTAAATCCATTGTACAAGGAATTTACTTGGTGTCAACCTCGACAGGTGGAAGTGGAAGTTTTTAGAAACTTCAAAGGCATTGTCGAGAAAAAGTTTGTAACAAATTAAGCTATATCACAGTTATCCCTTGAGGGACCTCAATATAAACCTCAAACATAGCTCAGAAATGGAAAGGATAAACTGGCAGTTATTCTATATGTCGCAAGGGATGGGATGGGATAGGTAAAATGGTGATAGATTACACCAAATGTTGTAAAACTTGTGGTGCATCTAGTAGAGAAGTACATCTACTACTTTGGCTAAAAACAACAAAGAAAAAGAAAAATGGATTACATCAAACTCAGGAATAGTTTCCCCTCAAGTCTTCAAGGCCTTATTGTACATTCTGAGTTTAGGTCAATATCAATGACATTTAGGTAAATGTCGAAATGAGGGACAAGTGGAACTTACAAAATTTATTAGATTTTAATATCGGCAACCTTTGCATGGACAATGTTAAGGATTAATCGCCAGAGGTAGAGGATATATAAAACCATGGCTAAAACTGAGAAAACTAGAGTAAACAATAAACAATCAATCTACCCCATCAGATTCATATCCCCAACTTCGAGAATTTTGACTCTCTGCAAAGGTAGGCAAAGAGTAGACACCGAAATCGATCTTTTATCAAAAGTCTTACGTTATGAACAAGTTTCACACAAACTCCATAGGGGAAGGGCACATAGTGATCTAGCGATCACATGGCCTAGATAGGGTTCTCATAGAGCAAGATGTGGGGGAGGGGGTTATGAATACTGGTAGGCATCACCTGCTCCCCTTAGGCCCCTTCCTCATTCTTGTGTACATGATGCTCCACTACTAAGACGGAAGCACCAGTTGTGCTGTATCGGTTTCTGCTCCATCAATAGCATCAATCTCTAGACTTGCGGAATTGGTCCATTGATGTCGTTTGGTGGTGGATTTGTGATGGGCTGCATTGTGGTAGCCGTGTTGTGCCACAGGTTTGCCCAGAGCGTGGCCTTTTGGAGATGATGGGTTGTTTTCCCCTACCGTTGAGTACTGCTGCATCGAGCTCTTTCCCGGTCTGGTTCCCTGTTGTGTTCTCTCCTTGTTTCGTTTCAGTTTAGTTCGTTCGGCCAGTGGCAGTCTTCTGTCTCTTTTAATCATCGTGTACCAGTCTAGTTGTTGGTTGTGTTTTTGTTATCCTCTCTGTTGCGAGAGTGTTGGGAATACTAGCTACAGCTAGTAGTCTGATTTTGGATTCAGGATACTTTTGTTTCTTGTTTATGGCTTTGCAAGTTAAGACGGACTCCAATTTGGACATTTTTTTAGACTACCATCTTATATCAGGTACATGCTCATGCTAAAGGCATTGCTCATGAAAAGTTGGTCAATCAGCATCATGGAAGAGGGATCTACAACAAAAATGCTTTATTCACTTTCGATATAAGTTCACGGGATATCTTGGGTGTCTACCTGAATGTTGTATGTCTCTTTGGTGCTATTTCCTTTTCATGTAGATGTCGTATATCTTACATGCGATAAATCTGATATGCTTTGCTCTAAAAAAAATTGACACACAATATATAAATAACCTCATTTGCAAGGTCATAAATAGCGAGTGGGGACACATCAGCAGTGCACAAACAACTAAACCACTAATTATAAAATTATTGATAGCGGCCGAAAAGAACTATAATTAAATATGAAAGCTACCTCTCGTTCCTCCTCATTATCATCATCTAGCATCTCTTCTTCTCCAGCCTCCACTGGGGTGGATGTGGCTGCTTCTTTTAGTGAGCTATGCCTCCTTTCTTTTCGCTCTTTAATTTCTTGAAGTTTCTGTTCTGCTTCTCTTTGACATTTGAATCTAGCAATCTGTAATTGGTTAAGAATAACAAAATAAGCTTAATAGTTGTATATTACAAAAGAAAGACATGATTAAACGCTGCAGAAGTAGCTTAAACATTTAATTTGCTCTTGGTCTATAAAATATATAGGAATAGAGCCATAAGCTCTTTAATATGTGGTCTATTTTAGAATCATGAATGGTATAGCCAAGCTGGAAATGTGAACAGTTCATGATAAGATGAGTGCAAACATATTATAAAAGAAAAGCATAAGTAAATGCTACACTGCAATTCTTATTCTGGAACCAAGATACACAAAGCTACAAATTGGAACAATTTATAGTAAGATAACAACCAACTATTGCTCCAAGCTTAATAGACTAAGCACTGCATCACCCATCAGTAGGCAGTCCACTTGACAAATGCCAGAATTCCACCTAAGCCACATATATGTGACCTTTTCTAAAAGACTATCAATACTGTGAAGCAATTTTTGCTAAATCCTAATTGACAAACATGTGAAGAAAAGACATGCAAGACCAGACCTTCAGTGGAAATTGGATGCTTGCCAAAGACTCCTAACAACACCAACACTGAGAGTTGTAATTGGTTTTGATCGAGGGTTTTCCTTAAGTCGCACATAGTGAAACAGTAATCAGAGTTTTCTTTCAATAAGTCATGTATTAAAGATATACTTCTCCTAAGCATATGTTACAACTGATTAAATCGTGTCGTGTGTCATTCGTGTTATTTGTGTTTTATTCGTGTTTTAAATGTGTAATACATTGTTATCATGTTTCAACTTTCCCATTTAATGTTGTTGTATTCAACTACTGCAGAAACACATTGACCGGATTATAGTAAAATCCTCACATGTGATACAGATTGCACTCCATTGGCTCCCCTCTCACATGATAGGGCTCTTATCCAATACGGTGGACCTTGAAGCTCAAAACCTCCAGGCTAAGACTCCTGGTAGAGGTGACATCTCTACCAACTCGCCACAGTTGTTGAGATCGTCACAAAAGGCCAAGGTGATGAGTTGCCAAGCTACCACTAAGCTCCTCAACACTACAATGACATGTTACTTCTTACCCTTCATCAACTTCTTCCACTTCCTACTCTTCTTTCCTTGTCGTCTTCCCCTTCCTCCCTATTTGTCTTCATTTTTAATTACTCAATGACACACTCTTCCTATCATCCTCCTCCAGATCTTCTTCCCCTTTACTCATGTACTACTTCCCTTCATCTACCTCTTCTTCCCCTTTATCTTCATCCATCTCAACCCATACATGTATCTCCCTTCTCCTTTCTTCTCCTCTCTCCCTTCATCTACTACTTCCCCTTCATCTACGTCTTATTCCCCTCTCTCTTCTTCGTTATTTCTTATTTTCAATCCAAAATGTACACTGCTCTTCATCTCATGTTTTCTCTTCTTCCCATTCTTCCTCTTCCACCCCTACCTCCGCTACTTTGTCCCCTTTCTCCTTTGTTACTACAATTCCTTCTATTTTTATATTGCAAAACATATAGTTCCTCTTTTCACCGTTCTTCTCCTCTTTCCTTTCCTCCACCTCTTCTGTTTCCCCTTCATCCTCATTTTCGTCCTTTTTCACCTACCTTATTATGATTTCTAGTTTAATTCATTCTTCCACCTAAATTCCCAGAACATTATCTCTTCTAGCCCTTCCTCTACTTTTCACCCTTCTACCATACAGCCAAAATACTATTTTTATTTATTCCTTCTTCACCTCTAATTCAACAACACGCAGTCTTCTTCTTCTTCTTGTTCCTCCTCCACTCTTTGTTCCTTTCCTGTTGTTATGCATCTTCTTCTTCATTTTCACCCTCAACCCTTCCTCATTTAGGCTACGCCTCAATTTGTTGCAATCAGCAACTCAATATTTGCTAGACCGAATTGACTTGCGCACATCAACTTCAATCTATTGGCAGAAGTAATAAGCATTTGATTTGTGTTATATTGTGTAGATCTATTGACTTGTGTTTTAGTGTGTACTTACAGATTAGCAGCTCAGGCCACGATTATATTAAGTACTTAAATTGATTTACACAATTTGTATTAATTTTTTCATGTTTTATACAACCTCAATTGATATTATTAGATTTATTGATTAGCATCATGTTGATAAATAAGTTACTAAAGTGTTATTAGATTATGATGATTATGATCAATTTGATCATTATTTAATAAGACTAATAAGCAATTAGAATCAACATGCCTAGAGACCCTATTTAGGAGCACATCGACCAACAAGTTGATCCCAGTAAGTGCCTAAGTGGAGCTATACTTGTGACGACCGACAATCAAATCGTTACTAATTAAGCAGAATTAAACATAAACAATGGATTAACAAAAATCACTAAAGATTAAAACCATTTTTCAAAGAGATCCATTCCAAGGAAAACTCTTACTGAATGGTCCAAAACATTATATACATCATTATTCACATTGTGCATATCTGGTTCATCTCATCTCGAGAATAACATATAATAATTTTTTTATCAAACTACACATGAGAAACATAAAACCTCAAGGCATGTAAGCCAAAATCTCTTATTGATCATAAAACTAGTGCGAATCAACTCCAAGGACCTGAGAGTACAGAGACGACACATAGAACTCATATCTACATGACATGACAGACAGTACACTCAACTTGAGCTGTCACTACTACCTCAGTTGTGATTCTTCCTCTGTAAAAAGGTCTTCACCTCCTCGTGCACCTAAACCTAAAAATTTGGGTCCCACAGGGGTGAGACAATTGAAAATTGCCCCAACGAGAGATATAACTCTCCTCCGACCATATTATTATCACCGATTAAGCAATTATAAACTGAGCAGAGGTTCTCTTTATATTAATAGGTAGGATAATTCACTGTATGAACAAAATGAAGTAATCTACTTCCTTAAGGAGAACATTGCATCTACCCATGGTAGAGTTATAAATCTTCTATCTTCTTTGCAAGGAATGTAAAGAAACATAAATAGCATCTATCTACTAAGATATATAATTGATTTACGCATCAACCAATGTTTCTCGTATTCGATCCTAAAGTAGATATGCTACATGGTTGATTATATTTTACAATCACACTTATGCCCTGAGGAGATGAGGTATACCGCTCATACTCCAACCGACCACTGCAAAGTCAAAATCGGTATCATACATAGGTCATCTAACAGAGTTGGCTTCTATGACCTCCCACGTCTCGGTCAGTGCGAGACCACAAGCAGGACTACGTCAACTGCTTAACGTAGCTTACCAGGGTATACTGGCAACTGCTACAGAGTTACAGTGTCAGCTGCCTCTCTTCGGAATCAAGAGATTTGATGTTTATCTCCACATCATCCGACATTCATCATCGGAATTAAGAGATTTTATGTTTATCTCCACATCATTCGACATTCATCATCATCGGGAGATTCATGATACATCCATCCCGATCTTTATAATGAAGGATTGAGAGATCTCATGTTTATCTCACGTCAATCCCACATCAGGGCGTAAGGTATTCACGCCCATCACCCCCACATATTCAACAATATGCGTTCATTAGGAGATCCCGTAGGAAAACCTGTTTCACCATCACCAACTACTGACGATGATGGATCTATGGCCAGGGCACTACATGATAAGATTCCACTTGATTAATTAAGTGCATTACCATATTCTTTTAGCATCAGTCAAGTTTCAAAAAATAATTATTATAACAGATGCTACAAAGAAAAGTGTAATATATCTATCAAGTACTTTTCAAATCTTTTATACACATGATACCTAGGATCTCAATCCCATATCCCATTACTGGGAATTCTCATCTCTTCACATCATCACTATCATGATTACTGGATCTGGGTATTCAAACCCTTAGTTCATCACAGAACACTGTTACCACTTATCAGGTAACTAATACCTCTAGGTCCTCAGACCAAGGTCCATTTGAGTATCTTGTCACCTCACAAGGCCCATTTGAGTATCTCACATGGCTCACAAGGCCCATTTGAGTATCTTGTCACCTCTAACTGTGCAACATACTATCACATGGCTCACAAGGCCATTGCACATCTTGTCACCTCTCATTAGGCAACAACTTATTCACATGGCTCACAAGGCCATACACATCTTGTCACCTCTCATTTGGCAACAACTTATTCACATGGCTCATAAGGCCATTACACATAATACTTGTTATACAAATATTTAACATGCCTTACAAGGCTTATGCAATAAGAGAACTACAACCTTCCCATCATTAGGGTTAGGGTTTCCCATTCTTATCAATTATGGTTTCTCTTACATATCATTACCCTTCATTAGGGTTAGGGTTTTCCATTATTAACCATTTAGGTTTTCAAGATCATATTATCAATGATCAAACCCTAGTTCATTGCTCCACTCATCTAGGAGCAAACATTGATATCATAAGTATTCAATCATACTTATTCATTCTCATCATTTATCATTAAATGAATCATCAACACAAGGTATGAGTTCCACTCTTATCCTTACCAGGGTATGATTACATCATACTTTATTAACTTGGCTTAACCCTTTCTCAAGGTATATTAGCCTACACTTAAACTCATTACATCTCAATGTAACAATTTACATTACACTCTTCATGTGTTACTCATCCAAGTATATTGGATTTAGGGTACATCAAGGTATATCAACCTTGAGGTGCTGGATGTGATATCTATCATGTCTTGATGTATCACTTCCCTCATCATTTTTAACTTAAGTCCATCAACTTATCTTGTATTAGGGTATTTCCCATCCTAATACTTTATGCACTAGCCCATCACATTTATTCTGTAGTGTATTGATCATAAGTCATACATTTGAATTGTTTAACCATCATCAATTGATATGAACTCATCTCAATGTTGAGACATTTTTGATATAGGATTAACCATTAACAACTACTCTAGGTGTTTTACCTATCAAGGTATTAGTTGCACCATTACTTGGTATTACACTCATCATTCCTAAGAGTGTCTTGCCCTTACCTTTACAAGGTATATTGGGTTAAATCATGTGCATATGTTCACCATATCGGGTTATAGATGTATAGACACCACTATATCGGGCTGGAGGTGTATGAACACTCCCCATATCGGGCTAGGGGTACATTCAGTCACTCTATCGGGCTAGTCACCATCTAGGGTTAGCCATGAAGGGTTAGGGTTTGCCATATCGGGCTCAACCCCAATATACAAGTCAATTGGAGTGTAGGGCACCAAACCATATTGGGATACATCATCAAACATTAGGTTGCAACACCCATGTCGGGTTAGGGTTGGTTGTGTCGGGAACATGGCATATACATGTGTCGTCCATGATGTATAAGAGGTATCAACTCATCAACATGTTGGGCTGCCATGTTGTCTAGGGTTGTGTATCGTGCAACCCTATCGTGCAACCATGTCGTGCAAGGTCATGTAAGCGTCATGATACTAAGTACCAATGATGTATTATATGATCATATCGTGCAATAGCACTTGTTACTCTTCACTTATATCGGGTTACCCAAATTAGGGTTTCTTGTCAACTTACAAGTATACAATTGACCTTGTATCGTGTATGGAGTCTATACTTGAATCCCTATTGTGCAAGAGCTGTATACTACACCACCATATCGTTTAATAAGGTTTAAAAACCTATTCATATCATTATAGTGAAGTAGGTGCATCATCATATCGGGTTAGGGGTGCTTGTTTATGTGCTTGTACCCGATATCACTTCTATAAAGTGATACCGTCATCTTAAGCTCTGGACCTTAGTTTTAACTGTTATAGTTCATGCAAACAGGTCTAAGAAACTACTAGAACTCATAATTTCATCAACTATTTCAGAAAATTTCGGAATTAAAAGTATTTCACTAATTATTGCAATTTTGGTGAAAAATAATAACATGGTTGAGTTCAAGTTATATAACCCGCCTTAAGAACCACTTCAAAGCTCCAAGCTCAAAAGCTCCATGTTCCTAAGGTTGAAGAAGACTTTATAAAAGGTCCAAGGCTCGTTCACATGTCCTTCATATACAATGAATCACCATGGATAAGCAATTGGTGAAGAAGAATAGAAAGGTAGGTCATAACCCTAATTCCATGCTTTAATTCAAGCTTGAAGACAACTTTAGCTTACCTTAGGGTTGAGTTTTGAGTTCCTTATCTCCTTGGCCGACACCCTACCAATCGTGGACGATATGAACTTCCTCTTGGCTGACAAAACTTTGCTTGTGGCCAATACCCCCTAACTTGTGGCCAAATTCACTTCAATTGGCCGATATCAACTTGCTATGGGCAATATCAACATGCTATGGCCGATATGCTTGTTATGGCCAATACTCAAGGCCTATGCATGATACCCTGGTGATCGTGCACGATATCCCACCCCTCTTGAACGATATGACACTCATTTGAATGATATGGTACTCACTTGGAGTCAAAACTCTTCACTCAATGGCCGATATCACCCAATAAGGTCAAAATCACCTACTTGGGCGATATGATCATGCCATGGGAGATATCCCATGCCCCATGCATGATACCACAGCATCCCTTCACGATATGCGAGCTCTATGTACGATAACGTAGGGTAGGAGGGTGGTAAGGGTCATAAAATTGCACCAAGGGGTGAAACTAGTGGTATATATACTTGCTGATCATGAAGGAGGGCAAAAATGAGGTGTCAACATTTTGAGCTAGTAGGTGCACGTGTCATGCATGGGTGACACATGTACATGCATGCATCAACATTTATCTTGTCTTGAAAAGAAGTTTAGGATCATTTAGAGATGCAAATTCGTCCATTACTTATCCATTTGGATAAGTCATCTAGGTTTAATCACTATTTTAAGTCAAGTCGATACACTTTTTCTAAGGAAACTTGTTGGACATCACACCTCACCTCCTTGAGGTGCTTTGCACGATATGGACTTTGCAACAAGTTCACAAAACGATATGGGACACCTCCTTGGGATCCATGGCCGATAGTCACTAATATATAAGCTTTTCAACTTGATACAACTCAAGTTAAGCTTTCAAATTCAACCCTTTTCTTGGTCATTTCTTCACCAAGATTACCATCATTCATAATGGAATCAAACATGGTGTCTCATTCATTCTATCTCCTGTAAATGATACATAGAGGAAGTAGGAACACTCTATGGGTGGTAATTTGCAAAACACCCCACATTTTGGGTAAATTACGATTTGTACCAAAATTGGTGCACAATGCACCAACATTGTTCAAACAAGTTTAAACTTGGAATTTATGCTTTCCACAAGCCACCACTTAGAATAATTCTCTCTCTTATGATGATTAAACACATGGGGTACATTCAACATGTGACATTTTGCATTATAGCCCCTCAATTTGGGTAAATTGCTCTTTGGTCCAAAATAAGGGAATATTGCTCAAACAACATTCAATCAGGACCAAACTTGAAACATAAGTGTATCATATGATAACAAAAATCCTTAGAGGATTATATTAGAGCTCTAAGAAACTTTATTATTCAAAACGAATAGGTTTACCTCATAACTCAAATCAGGATTGTTACAAATTATAAACCCCTAACAAGGATTTCGTCCCTGAAATCCCAGGTAAAGGGAGACAAATATTATTCATTCCTCATATCATCAAGTCTCCACATAACATCTTAATGTCATGAAGATACCATAGAACTTTGATCAACACAAAGCTCTTCCACACGGGGTTATCATAGAAGATAGGATACATAATCCACTATCTTTTTCATTATTGACTGTAGAGTCAACTCTGTGTCAAGTAACACTTTCTTATTTAGAGAAACATTATACATACCTTATTTACTTAGGTGCCAAACCTCACTGATTTGTTACCTTTCTCAACTTACAACTTTATGTGACAAGATTCCTGATTCTTGGGAGTCTCCCATACTCCTCATTTAGTTTAGAATTTCACATTCAAGGAAAGACCAGAGTTACATTTTTTCACCCACTTGTGACTACATGTCTTGTCATATATCTATGTGCCATCTATTCTACTGACACAACATTACTCTTTCTTACTACTTGTACCAACTCTCTCATTAGTTGTACATTCTCTTATCATAAGGGGTGGTTACTTATCAATTAAGAACTTATCTTAGAGGTATCTTTAGATTTTATGTATAGGTTTCCTAACAGATCTGGATAGGGGTATTCTAAGGAAAAAATTTTAGCCTGATAAGCTTTTCCCACAATGATTTTACAATTGTTCCTTCAATTAGTACATCCTCATCGATGTTATGTTTATGCGGAGCATAAACCCCTAACATATGATGTCCATACTATTTTATGTATCTAGATTGATTTCACTATTGACCATTCCAAGTAACCAACATAAATCGTCTGATTAGGAGTTATGCTTTTACTTTCTCATACCACCTGACACTTCTTGGATACCAGAATTCCTTACCTTGGTATGCATCACATGTGTCAAAACACATCACATCCTCATCTTCCTTTCATCTATCTTTATCTTGGAACCAAAGTCCAAGACAAACTGATACTTTTCAAAGTATCCATCAATTGAACATTTTTAACTCATGCACATCAAGTGTCATAAGACTCACTTGACTGCCATGTCCCTGATGAGAAAGAACATAAAGGAACATATTCCTCTTATCACCCCATCATCATCCAGGGTCGTTTATCAAAGAGGAGACATCATCATTTCTTAAGATTATTGCATGAACTTTCAACTATTCATGAGTCATTTACTCTAATTTCATCTTAGGTTCCTTCCCATCAGCATAGGAATTAGAAGGATGATTACATATCATCATTCGTTTCGTTGTTATTGTCTAAAATGTTCATGAACATTTTGTGATTTTATCACATTTCCCATTTCCACGTCATGTGAAAAGATCTTTACTATTCACACATACTTTATCAAATAGGGATCATCTCCCTTGTTCTCATTCTCATCTCATGAGAATTATATGCACATAGATTGGTCTGAGATCATCTCAGATTCCTCTTTCTTGTACTTAGGATGTGATATAAATATCCACACCATATTTCCAATTTTATTATAGTCACTAGATTGTCTCAGAATGACTACTTGATCAGAGTAATCAGAAATATAACAATCTAAGAGTCCCATAATCACCTTATCTCCAATAATTATATACCTGTCCAGGGCATACAAGTACTGAGATTTGGTAGTATGCACTTTATGTACTATCATATTCCTTTCTTTTCGTATCATTACCATCACATTATTTAACATTCCTGGACTTTCTCCAGGCAGCACATATATATCTCATCCTCTTTCACATAGATAAGAGCCATTATAAAGCATTTAAAAGAATACTGAGCAGAAAATAAATTCTAGTTCTCATATTACTTCCCTATGTCTCCATAGGACAATCAATAGGGAAATCCATAACAACAATCCTTCTCATGGTTATCAGGTAACATCAAAATAAAGCATATTAAAATGAAAAAGCTCTATCTGATTGTTACCCCTCGCGGTCATCTACCGCCTCAGGTTGACTCAACACATAGAGTTTAGCTGTTTCATGTGGTTACTTTTTGCATTTTTATATCATTGGGCTATAACTTTCATAAGCCCTACCGATCCTACCTCGGTTGTTGAGTTATTTCGTCCCTTCTTTTCAAAGAAAAGAGTTTATTATGCTCAACATGTCCACATCTATTATATGTCTTGTCCTCATACCATGGTCTTATCGGTCTTATTACCGATGTAGAGACTAAGCCATGGGTTATTACAGGTGGAAAGTTAATACTTTTGCCTTTACGTAGTGGCTAATGTCCTGGTACACTAAGCATTTATTGCTCTGGTGTCACCAAAAACTTTGTCTTTTTAAAACAACTGGGCACATGCCTCTAGAATTGTAGAGACCTTTCCCTACTTCTCAGCTTATTTCCCCTTCTTGGGCATTACCATCACATATATACTATCTATCTATACTTATGGCAGAGTTTATTTTTTTAACATATGCTAATCCTTCCCACATTTTCCACTGTTCCAACATGACTATGTTATTCAGGAACCCTTTCAAAACCCAAAGTTTCTACATTGAAGACTGGTAACCTAGGTTGTAATGCTAGTATCCAGTCTATTATATGTATCACTGTTGTCTTAACTTGCATGTCAAGACCATAATTATAGGATTCTCTATCCTGATCAAGTCATGATGGGAATTCTCAGGCTCTCATTCTTTTCTTGCCTGATCCCTTGCACCCTTTCTTGGTGCAACAACATTGCTCTCAGCAATGTGTTCCTCATGTTCTCCAGTCATATATAAACTTCACCCTTTCTTCTGCACAAGCAGAAGTCACTATAGGGTATACTGGAGGACACTAACACATACTCAACACCTTAGTCCTATGTCTCTGTAGACTCAGCAAACCTTAAGCTCTGATACCAAAACTTGTGTCGACCGACAATCAAATCGTTACTAATTAAGCAGAATTAAACATAAATAGTGGATTAACAAAAATCACTAAAGATTAAAACCATTTTTCAAAGAGATCCATTCCAAGGAAAACTCTTACTGAAAGGTCCAAAACCTTATATACATCATTATTCACATTGTACATATCTGGTTCATCTCATCTCGAGAATAACATATAGTAGTTTCTTTATCAAACTATACATGAGCAACATAAAACCTCGAGGCACGTAAGCCAAACTCTCTTATTGATCATAAAACCAGTGCGAACCAACTCCAAGGACCTGAGAGTACAAAGACGACACATTGAACTCATATCTACATGACATGACAGACAATACACTCAACCTGAGCTGTCACTGCTACATCAGCTGTGATTCTTCCTCTGCAAAAAGGTATTCACCTCCTCGTGCACGTACACCTAAAAATTTGGTACCCACGGGGGTGAGACAATTGAAAATTGCCCCAACGAGAGATATAACTCTCCGCCGACCATATTATTATCATAGATTAAGCAATTATAAACTGAGCAGAGGTTCTCTTTATAATAATAGGCAGGATAATTCACTGTATGAACAAAATGAAGTAATATATTTCTTTAAAGAGAACATTGCATCTACCCATGGTAGAGTTATAAATCTTCTATCTGCTTTGCAAGGAATGTAAATAAATATAAATAACATCTATCTACTAAGATGTATAACTGATTTGTGCATCAACCAATGTTTCTCGTATTCGATCCTTAAGCAGATATGCTACACGGTTGATTATATTTTACAATCACACTTATGCCCTGAGGAGATGAGGTATACCGCTCATACTCCAACTGAACACTGCGAAGTCGAAATCGGTACCATACATAGGTCATCTAACAAAGCTGACTGCTATGACCTCCCACGTCCCGGTCAGTGCGAGACCACAAGCAGGACTATGTCAACTGCTTATCGTAGCTTACCAAGGTATACTGGAAACTACTACAGAGTTACAGCGTCAGCTTCCTCTCTTCGGAATCAAGAGATTTGATGTTTATCTCCACATCATCCGGCATTCATCATCGGAATCAAGAGATTTTATGTTTATCTCCACATCATCCGGCATTCATCATCATCGGGAGATTCGTGATACATCCATTGCGGTCTTTATAATGAAGGATTGAGAGATCTCATGTTTATCTCACGTCAATCCCACATCAGGGTGTAAGGTATTCACGCCCATCACCCCCACATATTCAACAATATGCGTTCATCAGGAGATCTTGTAGGAAAACCTGTTTCACCATCACCAACTACTGACGATGATGGATCTATCGCCAGGGAACTACATGATAAGATTCCACTTGATTAATTAAGTGCATTACCATATTCTTTTAGCATCAATCAAGTTTCAAACAAGAATTATTATAACAGATGGTACAAAGAAAAGTGTAATATATCTATCAAGTACTTTTCAAATCTTTTATACACATGATACCTGGGATCTCAATCCCTTATCCCATTACTGGGAATTCTCATCTCTTCACATCATCACTATCATGATTACTAAATCTGGGTATTCAAACCCTTAGTTCATCACAGAACACTGTTACCACTTATCAGGTAACTAATACCTCTAGGTCCTCAGACCAAGGTATACATGATACTGGTTGCACAAGCATCTCACATGGCTCATAAGGCCCATTTGAGTATCTTGTCACCTCTCACTTTGCAACATATCATCACATGGCTCACAAGGCCATTGCACATCTTGTCACCTCTCATTAGGCAACAACTTATTCACATGGCTCACAAGGCCATACACATCTTGTCACCTCTCATTAGGCAACAACTTATTTACATGGCTCATAAGGCCATTACACATAATACTTGTTATACAAATATTTAACATGCCTTACAAGGCTTATGCAATAAGAGAACTACAACCTTCCCATCATTAGGGTTAGGGTTTCCCTTTCTTATCAATTAGGGTTTCTCTTACATATCATTATCCCTTCATTAGGGTTAGGGTTTTCCATTATTAACCATTTAGGTTTTTAAGATCATATTATCAATGATCAAACCCTAGTTCATTGCTCCACTCATCTAGGAGAAAACATTGATATCATAAGTATTCAAACATACTTATTCATTCTCATCATTTATCATTAAATGAATCATCAACACAAGGTATGAGTTCCTCTCTTATCCTTACCAGGGTATGATTACATCATACTTTATTAACTTGGCTTAACCCTTTCTCAAGGTATATTAGCCTACACTTAAACTCATTACATCTCAATGTAACAATTTACATTACACTCTTCATGTGTTACTCATCCAAGTATATTGGATTTAGGATACATCAAGGTATATCAACCTTGAGGTGCTGGATGTGATATCTATCATGTCTTGATGTATCACTTCCCTCATCATTTTTAACTTACTTAAGTCCATCAACTTATCTTGTATTAGGGTATTTCCCATCCTAATACTTAATGCACTAGCCCATCACATTTATTCTATAGTGTATTGATCATAAGTCATATATTTGAATTGTTCAACCATCATCAATTGATATGAACTCATCTCAATGTTGAGACATTTTTGATATAGGATTAACCATTAACAACTACTCTAGGTGTTTTACCTATCAAGGTATTAGCCGCACCATTACTTGGTATTACACTCATCATTCCTAAGAGTGTCTTGCCCTTACCTTTACATGGTATTGGGTTAAATCATGTGCATATGTTCACCATATCGGGTTATAGGTGTATAGACACCACTGTATCAGGATGGAGGTGTATGAACACTCCCCATATCGGGCTAGGGGTACATTCAATCACTCTATCGGGCTAGTCACCATCTAGGGTTAGCCATGAAGGGTTAGGGTTTGCCATATCGGGCTCAACCACAATATACAAGTCAATTGGAGTGTAGGGAACCAAACCATATTGGGCTACATCATCAAACATTAGGTTGCAACACCCATGTCGGGTTAGAGTTGGTTGTGTCGGGCACATGGCATATACATGTGTCGCCCATGATGTATAAGAGGTATCAACTCATCACCATGTTGGGCTGCCATGTTGTCTAGGGTTGTGTATCGTGCAACCCTATCGTTCAGCCTATCGTGCAACCATGTCGTGCAAGGTCATGTAAGCCTCATGATACTAAGTACCAATGATGTATTATATGATCATATCATGCAATATCACTTGTTACTCTTCACTTATATCGGGTTACCCAAATTAGGGTTTCTTGTCAACTTACAAGTATACAATTGACCTTGTATCGTGTATATGGAGTCTATACTTGACTCCCTATTGTGCAAGAGGTGTATACTACACCACCATATCGTTTAATAAGGTTTAAAAATCTATTCATATCATTCTAGTGAAGTAGGTGCATCATTATATCGGGTTAGGGGTGCTTTCTTATGTGCTTGTACCCGATATCACTTTTATAAAGTGATACCATCATATTCAAGCTATGGACCTTAGTTTTAACTGTTATAGTTCATGGAAACAGGTCTAAGAAACTACTAGAACTCATAATTTCATCAACTATTTCAGAAAATTTCGGAATTAAAAGTATTTCACTAATTATAGCAATTTACGTGAAAAATAATAACATGGTTGAGTTCAAGTTATATAACCCACCTTAAGAACCACTTCAAAGATCCAAGCTCCAAAGCTCCATGTTCCTAAGGTGGAACAAGACTTTATCAAAGTTCCAAGGCTCGTTAACATCTCCTTCATATACAAGGAATCACCATGGATAAGCAATTGCTGAAGAAGAATAGAAAGGTAGGTCATAACCCTAATTCCATGCTTCAATTCAAGCTTGAAGACAACTTTATCTTACCTTAGGGTTAAGTTTTGAGTTCCTTAGATCCTTGGCCGACACCCTACCAATATTGGATAATATGAACTTCCTCTTGGCCGACACAACTTTGCTTGTGGCTGATACACCGTCACTTGTGGCCAAATTCACTTCAATTGGTTGATATCAACTTACTATGGGCAATATCAACTTGCTATGGCCGATATGCTTGCTATGGCTAATACTCAAGGCCTATGAACGATATCCTTGTGATATTGCATGATATCCCACCCCTCTTGCATGATATGACACTCACTTGAATGATATGGTACTCACTTGGAGTCAAAACGCTTCACTCTATGGCCGATATCACCCAATATGGCCAAAATCACCTACTTGGGCGATATGATCATGCCATGGGCGATATCCCATGACCCATGCACGATACCACAACATACCTTCACGATATGGGAGCTCTATGCACGATACCTTAGGTTAGGAGGGTCATAAGGGTCATAAAATTGCACCAAGGGGTGAAACTAGGGGTATATAAACTTGATGATCATGAAGGAAGGCAAAAATGAGGTGTCAACATTTTGAGCTAGTAGGTGCCACGTGTCATGCATGGGTGCCACGTGTCATGCATGGATGACACGTTTACATGCATGCATAAACATTTATCTTGTCTTTAAAAACAGTTGATGATCATTTAGAGATGCAAATTCGTCCATTGCTTATCCATTTGGATAAGTCATCTAGGTTTAATCACTATTTTAAGTCAAGCCGATACACTTTTTCAAAGGAAACTTGTTGGCCATCACACCTCACCTCCTTGAGGTTCTTTGCACGACATGGACTTTGCAAAAAGTTCACAAAACGATATGGGACACCTCCTTGGGATCCATGGCCGATAGGCACTCATATATAAGCTTATCAACTTGATACAACTCAAGTTAAGCTTTCAAATTCAACCCTTTTCTTGGTCATTTCTTCACCAAGATTACCATCATTCATAATGGAATAAAAATTGGTGTCTCATTCATTCTATATCCTCTAAATGATACATAGAGGAAGTAGGAACACTATATAGGTGGTAATTTGCAAAACAACCCCACATTTTGGGTAAATTGCAATTTATACCAAAATTGGTGCACAATGCACCAACATTGTTCAAACAAGTTCAAACTTGGAATTTTGGCTTTCCACAAGCCACCACTTAGCATCATTCTCTCTCTTATGATGATTAAACACATGGGGTACATTCAACATGTGACATTTTGCATTATAACCCCTCAATTTGGGTAAATTGCACTGTGGTCCAAAATAAGGGAATATTTCTCAAACGACATTCAATCAGGACCAAACTTGATAAATAAGTGTATCATATGATAACAAAACTCCTTAGAGGATTATATTAGAGTTCTAAGCAACTTTATTAGCCAAAACAAATTGGGTTACCTCATAACCCAGGTCCGGATTGTTACAATACTTGTAGTTGTTGTTGGTGTGGACAGGTACAAGAAAGAAATTGCTAGTCAACAAAGTCTTGATCGTGTATAAAAAAGGAGAGAAAATTGGTTGATAAGCTATTAGAAAATTATTAGTTAACAATAATATTGTTTTCAATATTTTGAAGCTTCCTTTATTCAAGGAGCTATACGTATCTATTTGGAATTTCTCTCCTAGCTATGAACCACCTAGTACTAAAACAACTAGGATAGGGTGAAGTGAAGGAGAAGGTGGATGCATAATTGCATACATTAGCTATGTAAAAGAAAGTTGGCATCTCTAGTTGCATGATCATGTCTGATGTAATTAAGAAAGATATATGAAACAACCCTGATATTAATTTGTTGATGCATAGACTTAAAGTTGCCATGTTCTATAAATCATCATGTATGGTTGGTCGTGTCAGTGACAATACCTATCTTTTTTTAATATATATCTTCTACTATTGAATAGATCCATCGTCAAATGTTGTCAAATTCATATCTGATGATGCATCTAACTATCGCGGTGCGGGAGCTTTGCTAGAAGCAAATATCCACATATATTAGTTACTAATTGTCAGCACAAACTTTATGGTTTTGACATAACTGATTGTCAGCACAAACTTTGTGGTTTGAAATTAATTAATTGTTAGCACAAACTTTGTGGTGTTGCTAGAAGCTTTTTCACCCTTAAACTTGGTGACGCACCTTGTTGGACTTAACATTTTTTCCCCTGCCATTGACAATGCTAAACTTTGTCAACTACTACAAGTACCAACATGTGTTAGACTTGGTGAGAAAGAACAAATCTAAGATTTTCTACTCATATTTTGACCGGAGTTGAGATGTGATTAATGCATATTCATCAATTATTTTTGCATCATTTAGGATAATTAATTAAGACTTTCTTGGTAATTTTATTTTAATTCAGAAATTAATTGCACTTTCATCCTATGAATATTAATTTTCTAAATTCTTATAATTTTATTTCAATTTTTAGAAATTATTGAAGCATTTAACTAAAGATAAGAAAAGATAGGAGGCTTTTCAGATTTCTCACAGATTTTGATATACCTTATACCAAACAGTCATAACTCACACATATAAATTCCAAATTTGGAGTTTAGATATATTTTGAAAAGATAATTTTACTTGATACAGGAAAAATATATTTCCCGCTGACTTAGGCAGTCATTTGATTCTCCAACCAACTGGCAAAAGCGCTTATGCGTTTTCCCGCAGCGCCTGATTTAAGTATATATTCTGCACCAAAATTGGCATAACTCTCACATACCAAGGTGGAATTTAATGTGCAACTATGCGATGGAAAGAGAAATTAATTATCTACTGTAAAATAATATTTTCATGTGCACTTAAAATCTTTTTGACCGCATAAATTCGCTCATAATTTCTTTGAAGAGAATTTGCAGCAAAGAGAGTTTGAATTCAAATGGTGAAAAGAAGGCAATTAATAATTTTCATTATTGCCTATTGAAGAAAGCATGCATTCATTTGACCAAGTCTTGTAGAAGCCATCATTCATTTCCTTCCCCTCACTCCCTTCTAGGGTTTCTACCCCCCTCATTCTCCTATAAAAGGAGGGGGTCTCCACTTGTATGAGGCGTCACTTTTTGTAGAGAGAAAGCTTTGATCGAATAGTTGTCTCTTATTTATTTGCAATTGTACGCAAGTGATTGGAAATAAAAGTATTGGTTCTTGAATTTGTAATCTTCTTCCTCTCTTTTGGTTGTTTCCTTACTAGATCTAGGATTCCGACTTCTCCTTTCTCCTTCTTAAGATTCTAGGGTGCAAGGAACAAAGAATACAATCACTTAATCATGCTAGCATAAGGTGTGTTCGCTTTCTAAGACTAGTCTATGGCTAAGATTTTTTCTTCCTCCATCTCTCCTTATTCAAGAATCATGCGTGAGTAATTTATTATCGAGGCAAAGGGGAGTAAGCCATGTGTTTCTAGATCAGAAGTTTATATGATTCCTTGAATAGATGGTTTTTTGGTTGGAACTCGCCGATTTAAGCAAAGTGATCTTTCATTTTTATCATATGTTAACTTTGGAGGATGTGACTGCGGAAACCAAAGTTTAGAATGACCAATCAAATGAAATGGGGATTTGTATGAGACCTCAGAAAAGTCTCAATGAGGATGATAGGACTAAGATCCATGAACGCTAGGACCAATGGGTTCACGGTGAGTCCTTTTGTGATTCAGTTACAAATGTTTTACATGCCTTCTTCTATCTTGTTTTTTGAATAATTCTTCGATCTTGTTTTCACATAGCTATGGTGGTAAAACCCGTAACCTCGATTCTTCTTCCCTTGATTAATTTTTCTTTTTGAAATCAGTCTTTTCAATCGGATTTCTCTTGTTTACAATTTAATTTTTAGTCTTTAAATAATTTATTTAATTATGTTAACAATCTTCAGTTTGTATCCTTGTTATTAGCATAATATTTTCATACTCTTCTTAGTGTAATTTTTAATTTGTTGCGACTTTTATTTGTTTTATTAGTGTAATAAAATCACAAATTCAGCAAACGGATCTTTACCTTCTTGTTCACCTATTCAAAGAAATAAAGTTCAAAAAAATCAGTTGGATTTACAAAATACAATCGTTAAAAAAAGTTCATGTGGGATCGACCCTTCTATATAGCCTTAACTGGAAAGTAAAAAAGGATTAAACTCTAGGATAAAAATCTTAGTGAATTGTTGTGCCAAACGGTGTGAATCAAGATGTATGGTTGTATCTTCAGTCTGGACTCTAGTGAGCGTAATGTTTTGGAAAGTGGGACAAGCGGAAAACCCTCCTTTCCTCTTTAGTGCTTAAGTGTGAAGTGATCGCTTTTAAAATAAGAGAAATGTGTACCTTAGCAATATGAAAAAAAAACCTTAGCAATATTAAATATTGAATATTAAATAAGAGAAACTTGCACCTTAGCAATATTAAATATAGAATTTAGCCTTCACAACATGTACCATTTAGTCTATCAGTGTTTACTTAATGCAATTAGATGGAACATGTTCATAACAACATTTACTAATAGTTGATATCTATGATCAACTAAGAATACTATAGTTCAACACTATTTATATAATTATATATTGCTCTATGATCGACTCAGAAGATTATTGTTCAACACTAAATTTATGATATTATGTTTGTTCAACACTAATCTAATAATTAGATTATTGTTCAACACTAAATGAAATATAAAATTATTTTTCAAAAATTAAAGTGGGATTGACTAATAACTACCAGTTATAAATAACATAGATTAGTACTTAACAGGTGAAATATTACAATGCCACATAATGTAATAGTTGAAACATGAAGATATGTGATGTAACACAAAGTTGTAGCTAAAAAGTGAAATATCATGATGTTATATCTTCAGCAATAATAGTATAACATTATCTTATAACTATATAACAGAAGATTATAGGTCTTAAGAGAAAAAACTATTATATGCAATTTTTAGTCTATCATGCAGTCATTATATATTAGTGTGACAACAATGCACAAATTTTACATTAATACTTGTACTCCCATTTCTGAAAAGCGGTATGTGGTATGTGTTCAGCAAGGGTGCTACATAAGAGTATATGTAGAATTTGGGCACCGTGGAATGAAGTTTCATCCATATTTTCAAATTTTCATCAAAATTTTTGATTTTGATAGAATTTGCTACAAAACTTCATCGTTGTACCACTATGTCAAAATCAACAAATTTTTAGCCCAAATTTCAAAATTTCCCAAGATATAGGAAAGTTTCCTTTCCTCCCACATGAAGGGCCCTCCCCATCTATCCCAATGTCAAATTTTATTGTATGAAACTATGCATTTAGGTGTAGAGATTACACCTATGAAATTTCATGGCTTAATTCATTCATTTTGGAGTCGAAACAAACATGGTTGCATTTATTGAAATGTATGTTGAAATATTAATGAATTTCCATTTCCACGTTGAAACGACATTGAAGTCAGATGTCTCATTCCTTGACGAGCGCATATGCAGTTTTAATTTTTATTACTAGTTTAGTTATAGATGAACATAATTATATATTTAAATTGTAAAACATTACACATATATATAAATATGTAAACATATAATTATACATGTATAATATGTTATATGTATGTATATATATACATATATGTGTATTACTACATGAGTGTGGGTATTTGTTGTATAAGTAGTTTCATGAATAAGTAAACAAGACACTTAATAAGAATATGCATTAATTTAGCCTCATATGAAGCATGGATGCGAATATGGGTGGGGATACGAGTAGGGGTACGGTCATGGATACTACAATTTTTGAAAATATAGGATACGGGTACGGCATGGATACGTCAATTTTGTAACATTTATTTAAAATATTTAAAAAAATACCAATTTATCTTTAAAAAAATAGAATAAGAGAATCCCATTTCTTTCTCAAATCACAATATATTAGGGGGAGTCTAGAGTTGGGGAGTGACATGGTTTTGGGATTTGAGGGATCGCGTGAGTGGGGTGCTTCTCCCGTGACTGCTTAATGGGCTGGCGGTATTTGAGATGTATTGAGGTTGTATCATGCTAATAAAAATGGGATACATATTAAGAAGTATTCAGTACGTATTAGAGTATCTAGGGAGTATTGTTGTCAGATCTGTATTTCGTACTAGTAGGACACATATTTTGGAGTACCGGTGCTTCATAAGGGGCGATGCAATGTTTATCATGCTAATAAAAATGGGATACATATTAAGAAGGTTGGGGATGCAATGTTTATCTATAAAGGAGATGAAATATATATTATCTAGATAGAAATCCAAAATAAATCACATTGTATTTAGTCACCAAAAGAACATGCACGTTAACCAATAATACTAAACTAAAGCTTTTTGAGAGAATGTGGAGGACATCAACGTGCATAAAACTTGCACCTCATCTAGGGAAAGCATCCAGAAGTACCATATAAAGATGAATGAACTGGTCTACAGTAAAGAATAAGTAAAAATCCATGGTTAGACAAAGAAATCTACTTAAAAGAACTGACATCTAAGGGAACAACTCTGACAAGTTTGCTGCTAGTTGCTACTACTCAGAGAGGGTTGAGACATGAACTAGTGTCAGGTGTTTATTGAGGCAGGCCATACCCAAAAAAAATTCTTCTAGTTTTTACCAGTAGGATACGACATGGATATAGCTTAAGAGTATCTGATACGTCTTCGAGAGTATCCACAGAGTATTAGTATTGGATACAGGTATGACACCTATTTTGGAGTATATGTGCTTCATAGGTTGCCTCTATATAAAAAGAAGTTGCATATGTGTTGCATATTCATTCAGGACTGCATAGGCATACACACATTTAGAGAGGTGGTCAAACCGCATACGCGGCCTCATGCAGGGTATATGAGAACATTGTGTGTACTGTTACATGGATTTTACTTCAACATCCAAAAGTGAATGCTTTATGAGGCCAAGAAAAGCATAACTAAGCAAGCAAACCATGCAAATTCTATTGATTCACATGCCTCACTGCTTTTTTAATCATGAAGGATGTCCAACTGAAAAAAGATTAGAAATTATCCAAGGTGGAATCATTGTGAAGAGGTAGAATAAATTGAAGGCCAGGGGTATGTATATGTCTAGAATAATATTTGTGGAAAACAGATTACATAAAAAACTATGAACACTCAGCCAAAACCCGTAAGAATATTGGAGGTTGTATCAAAGTTCCTTAGAGTTTGAATAAACGATGAAAATGTATTTGTCTACACAAGTGGAGAACGTGGAGGCAAACAGATGAAATAGAAATGATCTGTCGTGTGGTGGCATACGCCGCAACACATGATCCTTCATCTATGCATGGAAGTAATTCTCAACCTACTAGCGCAAGTGGGGTGGAGAGTTTTGGTTGTAAAGAAACAAAGTAGAGGGAAGACGACAAAGTGCAACAAGGTGTAGAGTATGTTTGGAAGAAGGAGTAAAGAAGCCAATCTTGCATGTCAATGCTTATATTTTCTTCAAAAAGTTATTGCTTTTGATGTGGCCAACAATCCATCTTTCATACATACATATGCTAGAATCTGTTGGGAGTTTATGGGAGAAAATTGAAGCACCCAACAGTACTAAGTTGAGGATGTGGTTTTTGTGAATGAAGATATAATTGTATAATGCATGATTGAGAAAGTCTTTGTCTCTTGAAGGGATATTCGATATAGCATTAGGTCTTAAAGGTGGAAAAAGTCATCTTTGATAACTTTCTTGGTCAACAATCCTCAAGAAACTTGGTTTTTTTAATGAGTTTATTTTATTGATAAAAAAAGATGTCCAATAATTTTTCAATTGTTAAATGGGGAATATTGAAGAATTAGAGAGGAATTTGGGTGTGAGTGATCAGAAACAATATATGACTACAAGCTTGCAGGCACACTAGTGGAAGAAAAGAGAAAAAATGTATTAGACTCCTTGTGTTGCACACTTCATAGATCTCATGTTGGAGGATTATTTCTCGAGTAGCCATTGTATGCTTCTGTATCAAGAAATCTAACATAATCATTAATTACATACATGTACATGGATATATTATTGCTGATGTTAAAAAACGCGCAAAGGGAGACATCATGCGTCCTGTCGTGACAGGGTTTAAAACTGTTTTTTTTCACTTTTGAGAGTTTGTTATCTGTGAAAGGGCCACTTTAGTCCTTTGCTTCTCATACTTCGACACATAGTCGATACACATCTATGTATGTTGGATGTGGGCAGAACATACTAAAATATAGCTTTTTTGGCATGTTGCATCATAGTCAAGAAAATGTTCGATTTCAATGAAGTTTCCGTGTCCATAGAAATAGAAATTCCAACAAATTTCAATAGAATTTTCCACATGCATTCATGGTGTTTTGACGACCAAATCAAATTATTTAACAAAATTTGACCAGAACAATCTACTAGTGTAGATCTATTCAAATGTGCAATAATATTTTCATATTGGATATTGGGGGTGGGCTCCTCATGTGTGAGTGAAGGAAGTTTAACTCTTTTGATGGGGATTTTGAGGTCAAATTAAATGGTGAAATGAATTAATTAAGTCATTATAGTCGGCAAAAATAATATATAGACTTGTAGACACAAATTTATGGAAACATAATATGATCTAGTATGGTAGGACCTCTAGGTAGGATGACAAGACATAGTACATAAGTAGTGTTCAAGTGGTACGTGAGTGAGTATTGAGGACGCATGAGACAACTATTGTTTATGTATTTAGTTGAATCATTATGGCTGTCACCCTGCTTGTTGGTTATACCTATCAACATAATGGTTGCATCTTATTTTGTTTTGTACAAGCATAGATGTGTCTCAAAGTGTTTCTATATGCCTATTAGTGACAAAATGCATACCAATCGATTTACTCAAGCATTTTTCTTGGCCGTATGCTTTTGTAGCTACAATCTAGAGGAGGCAACCATGTAGCTAAAGGTGTGATTCATAATGGCATACGTTGTAACGACCCCACCTCCCGGTAACCCAAAGGTTAGAGTTGTTATTCAATTAACAGGATCAAAGGTTCGACAAATAATCAATTAATAATTATCCAATTCTACTAAAATAAACTGAAAGATAGTAATAAAATAAAACTTTGCATATCTTTTCCAAAACTGGGATATCTACTACTATCTGCATCAGGAGTCTATTCTAACTAATCCTCCCTTGTACTTTAATTCTCATTTAATTTCACATATGCCACTTTACTGTTTGTTCCTTAAAAGCTTGTACCTAAAATGTCGACAAACAAAATGTCGATCAGTATATCAAAATTTACTGGTATGTGGGACAACCAAAATTTTGCAAATATGGATAACAATCTAATTATCACAATCAAGTTAATTAATAAGCTAATTTACGCTTTTCAGTATGACATTCTCCACCACTTTTGCCCTATCCCTGGCATACCCACCTTTGGGTTTCTTTTGCCAATGACTTAAGGCCACCTTCTTAATCCTGAGCTTGGTGCCTGGGGTCACCCTTCATAGTGCCCATTAGTCAATCTATAAAGACCACCTTTTCAAACCCGAGAACCGTGTCTGGGGTCACCACTCATGGTGCCCATTGGTCTACCCTCTTGGGCCTCACCTTTGGCATCATCCATCAGGGTGGCATGTAGGTGCGAGAATACATACTTATATTATTAATGTGATAATCATAGGACTTTATGATTTGCAAGTATGAACATCGAAACTGTTTAGTTGCAGTCAATGTGATTAACCATCCAGAAAATCCTCGACAAACTAAGACGGTTATTCATAATTAACCACACACTTGTACATGCAGATTTGAGATAGAATAGTCCAATCAATCAAGACATCCAATCAAGCAAGTACAAGAATACTGAAATAATCATTCAATTTCCTATTATTGAGCAAGCCATAAAGATCTATTAAACCTAGCTCGCTTTCTAGGGTTTCTAGTCCACTTTTAGGGTTTCCATTGCAATTAGGGTTTCCTTTCATCTTTTACTATTTTAAACCCTAATTACTCATAAACCCTAATTATTTCATCCATTCTTCACAAAAGATATTAAGGCTATCCTTTAACAACATTTAACCATAATTTCATATTAAAGGCTCAATTAATCATCAATTAAGCCCATTAAGACTATTATGCATCTTTTTCATTAAATCTACCACGTTTATCCTTTTAAGGCATGACACGATCATGAGGTACAAATATCATCTTTGGTTCCTTCCATATTAACAATTCATAGTTCATTATGATTTAATTCACATATGAACTCTATTTGTCATTTCACATGTATCCATTTGAAAACCCTAATTTCCAAATTACGGGTATTTATCCATAATTAGGAACATTTACACTTGAAATAGCATAGATGCATCATATCTCAGCTTATTCATAAATTCAAACAATGAAAGTCATAAAAACCAATATTAGGGTTTCAAGGCCCATTAAAGCATATTTATGAACATGGAACCCTAAATTAATCAAATTATGCATAAGGTTCATCATTTTAAAGATTAGGGCTTTTCATCAATTAAACCATTAAAGATAGCATCTTTACATTCTTTATAAATTGAAATCAGAATTAACTCTAAATATAATTTATTCGTGTTCCACTCGTTCTGAGGATCAATTTTCATATTTGGATCATCTTCATCCGATATTTCTACAATTAGTTACGTATTTTACAAGATAACCCTATTTTTCCACCAATTAGAAACAACCATGTCGATTTATCATAATTAAAACTCAGCTAGCTGGCAAAGCACTCGCTTAATAGTAAGGGGATGCAAAATTACCTTAAAGGACTTCTCCTTATAAAGGAGATGCAAGGGAAGGGATGTACTTTCCCCCCTCTATCGTCTTCAACCTCAGGTCCTTCTTCCCACAAGCTAGTTGTCAACTGCGGAGTTGACTCCGCATTTGACTCCTCCTGGGAGCGCGACAGGGGAGGCTTTACCTTCATCTTATTCCCCCAAACTCGTCAAATGTCTCAATTTCTTCGAGGCTCACCTAATTCATTAGGGTAGAGCTCGTCTTCTCCGGCGAGGCACAAAGCCTGAATAGGGGTGCACATGAGGGCGTTTTCTTGAATTGAAGCTGCCTCTGAGTTTGCCTTCTCTTCCCGGCTGCATGACTGTAGCTTGTGGATTTTCTCATACCGCACAATGTCCCCCCCCCATATATAGGGTCAGCTGCAGAGTTCAGGTGATTTGGGGACTCTCTCATTCATCAACGAACCTTCCAACAAATAGGGTTGGATTGTTTTAGAACAACCTCCTGAAGCTAATGGAGCTCTTCTTGCTCCAAGATTTCCTTTCCTATTCGAGGAATCTTTCGATCAAAAATGTCACAGGTGGACTCTACGCAAGCTAGTCCCCATGAGACTGGGGTTCACTCCCATTCGTTGGATCACCGATCCAACCGTCACGTTTAATCTGAAAATCAAGAAATCCGAGTTCAAATTCCAAATATCAAATAGTGACATATTATCCTTCTTACTTTAGGATAATTTCTAAATTGTATATCTTGGAAATTGTGCATCATTTTGCCAGAAAATTTTCATTGAAACTTTCTTTTGCCTTTATCTACACGCATGCCAAAAATGAGTCCCAAATCCCAAAGAAAAAGGGCTTTTTCTTCAAAAGCAAGTTATTCTTTAATAAGACTTATTTAATTGATATTTCCTCTTTATTTTGCCATGATCTTATCATTTTGGATTCCTTGGACCTCAAGGAACCCTAAAGGCACGAAATCTCATCTTAGGGGATATTCCTTCACTCTTTTTTTATCCTTTCTCCCTTTCTTTCTTATTCCTTAATTAAGATATTATTTTTCAAGGATTTCTCTTTATTTTTCATTTTCTTTTCCTCTTTTCATATTCCTTTTATTAGAAACCCTATGTCAATGAATTTTACTCAATTATGGCCATTAATGCCACTCTCTAGATATTTCCAAGTATTTCTCATGAGTACTTTGCTTTATATCCATTATCATGTACTTTTTTCTAATATTTGGACTTTTCTTCTTTTCTTCTATTTTATATCCATTAATGGGTTAATCTAATAGTAGGCATCACGAAATTCCTATCCAAAGGAATATTTGCAAGGAAACCCATCCTTGAAGAAAAGCTTACAACCTTTTTAATTAAGCCCAAATTCACAAAATCATTGTATTTCAATTATGAAAACAAAAGCAAAAATCGTGGTTGTAACATCCTTCCCCTCTTATAGGAATTTTTCCCTCAAAATTCCATCAAGCAAACAAACAATTCAGGATAAAACTTTTCCTTATCCATCATGGCTTCCTTGTGGCTTTACCCTATCCATGGTGCTTCCAAAGAACCTTCATTATCTCATATTCTTTCATCTGAGTTCTTTCTCCCCTTGGTATTGTGTACCCTCATAGGTGACTCAGGACATTTCAGCCTCTCACAAAGTTGAATAGGTTCATGGCTCAGCACATGGCTTGGGTACCTCACATAGTGCTCTAGATCGGACTCGTGGAACACATCATGCACCACGTTATCATGAGGGGTAAGGCTATACCTAACCATCTCCACCAATCCATCTCAAATGGACCCATATATCGGGGACTCAACTTTCTAAATTGTAGCTTAGAGGGGTTGGATTTTCACATCACATACTCTCCCACAGTGAACTGCATGTCAGTCTGCTTTGCATCAGCTCATGACTCATGTAACCTCTGGGCTCTCTCTTAGCCATTGCACGATCAAAGCGACTTCATCTGCATACACTGTGGTTCTTTTCTGACCTTCACAAGGCCTCCTTCACAAAAATCATCTTAATGAAGTGGTGACCGACACAACCTCCCTATAGAACTTCTTGAATCCCGATAAAGGCTATGGTGGTTAACATCACATCTTAAGAACTATCTCCATGTATCACCCTGAATGAGAACACATGCTCTCATCAGACCCTCTAGTATGGATCATACTAACCATTAGTATGCGGTGATAAACAATACTATCATCGAGTTCTTCATGTATCTACTTCCATCTCATGGAAGTTAACCTTTAGGTCCTACTCAAGAACTTTTGAACTCACATCATGGTGTAGTCGAATCATCTCTCTCTCTAATAAGTAGTTCAACCGGATCTGTCCCTTGACAATACTCTTTCTTTCTCATGTCATCTAAGCAAGGCGATTTAACATAACCCATATTGCATTTTGATCTTTCTTTTTCAAGCGGAGACTTACCACCTCATCCATAGTGGTGAACTCCCATTCCCTCTTGGGGACTCTTTATTCTTCTAAGTCAAAGCACTGGATCATTGGTGTTTGTCCTTCACCTACCAGCTTGCATGGCAACATACCACATGCAACTTCATCTTAGGCATATCAAGTACTAATTCCACTTATTATCTTAGTAGTACCATGGTGTATGTTGATCTTAAAATCATGATCTCATGTATGTCATGATTCCTCAAGGTTGATTCCTTAGAAACCATAAACCACTCTAATTAGGGTTTCCTCACCTTCTTTTCCATAGAAGTGCATCTGAGGTTCTACAACCATCCTTTCACCAAATCAAGGACGAGGCTGGCTAACCAAACAACCATTAACTTTCTCAACCGCCATTGATATATCTGAGTGTTAGCCAAACATATCTCTTTTCCCAACTTAATGTTAGCCTAAACAACCTCAACTTCTTCTAGCCTCTAGCTAAACTAGGCAGCTATATCTCAACCAGAGCATTCACTACCACTTCTCATCCTTAGGTGTTTAAGTAATGTTGAAGACATACTTCTTCACCTATTATCTCAGTTCCTCCTCTACGTCTATCTTCATCAAGAACACTCTGAGCTCATCCTCCTAGTTGTCAAACTCAACCTTTTATAACTTGCAAGTTCCATAATAGATCATGATAAAACATCCTCACATGATGACTACCTTAATACTCTTAATGTTGGTAAACCATCCATGTATTATTCTCTCTACCAGGGTATGTTATCTTCTCTGTCCTCATACCTCGTAGCATCGTTCCAACTCACATCATCTTTATCCTAGGTGTATGGCATGCATACTGTCCTATCTCTGTCTCCCATAACAAGAGGAAATAAGCATTTGGCTGCAGTCCAAATACAGAGTTCTTCCTGTTCCAAGAGTAGAGATGGTACAATTCACCTTGCCAGTACACCTTTAAATCTAAGTTGAAACGTGCCACACATGTCTGGACATCACAATCATCTCGATATCAAAGTCACTTCTAGGGAAAACTGGTCTCGAATCTACTGAGGTTTACACACATCCCTTGGTCATCTCCTCTAGGTTTATAGGGTGCCGACACTTTTGGGGTCATCCTTCTTCCCTTATGCATCCAGAGAGTGCCCTACTCATCTGCCCTTTGGTTCCCATGAGTTCATGAATGTGATCAATCCCCTAACCCATGACCCTCAGACAATGATAGTTGTTACCTGCCGACCCTATGGTCATGTGCAACTAGGGAATTAGGCAACCCCTACTTCCATCGGTATTATCCTTACCTGGCCCTAGGATATACTTAGGATTCTAACATAGTACATGTCCAACTTAGAACCTTACCCAAGTCTCCATCCTCTCTCTGCATTCTTGGGCTGTCATTCATCCTTTCACAGGGGTCATGGCGACCTCCCTACCTTGGTCAGGCCCCATACCCGTTACCTCCATGGTAACAAATCTACATGCACATAGAGATGGTTATCTATGGGTCTACAAGATCATTCTCATACCATGTACTTTTCACTTAGCTACTCAAAATCCTATGAGACCACATAAGGTTACCTCAAAACAAACAAAACTGGTATACACCCTACCGAAGGGTCCCTCTCCCAGGAAGGGAGGGAACTACACCTTAACAACAAAGGCCACAAACACCCTTATGTCCAGCGTTTACATCCACATGAGCATGCTTAACCCTAGCAAGCTACTAAGGCACAAGTATACCATCTACTAAGCCATGTTAGGTCATACTTATTCTCATTCCTCAACATTGGGTCAAGAACAAACCGTCTCATGTCACTACCTTGACTATGAGGGATTCATCAAAGATACCTTTATCTTAAGGGGTTTCCTCTTTCCTCTAACTATGAGGAGTACTATGCTCGAATCTACAGAACTCAAATTTCATCATGAGCCCACTTAGGCCCAGGAACCCTAGGTTCACTTTTGGGTGTCCAACTACATGCTCAACCTCTTAACCATGAATCAAATATGTTCAAGGTATGTTATGCACTCCTGTGATCCTTTTATTTGAGAAACACCTTAGATTTGTTTCCTCCTCAAGGGCAACCAACTAGGTATAAAGCCTCACAACTGGTTACATGAACATCCTTAGGGTCTAAGGCATTCTTTGTCTCATCTCTAAAGGCAAATACCTATACCATAGGCACATAAGTTCCAGAAGCATCATTCTCTTTATAGGGTTGGGTTCCTCCAATGGCAACCAATATATCATCAGCCTCCATGGATTAAGCATGAGGCAACCACTATCATTCACTTAGGTCGCATCATCTTCAACTCCCCATTGTTCCTCATATCAAGGAGTCTAGGCTTCCAACCTTCTTGTATGGGTCCTGCTCTCTCTTTCTCTAGAGCTAACTCTACAAACACCCTTACTACCTGAGGTCCTCTCTCCAAGAAGGTGGCTCAATCTTACAAGCATACCCCTTCCTGGTGAAGCCTATGCTCAAGCTTTTGTTTGCCCAAGGTTAATCATAACCCTCTATGATCATCCCATAAGCTATCCATCATACTCCCCTGGCTAGGGTTTTAGCCTAATGTCAACACTACTGACGTACTCTGGGTGCCTACTATGCCATTCTCATATAAGCTCATGGGGTTTCCACATGGTCTTCACGAACCTCCTCATTGAAGGAGTTATCCTTCACTCTAACATGACCCTTCCCAGGGTTAGGTTGTCTAAGGTACTAGGTCATCCAACCTCTCAGGGCTCATATGGGTATCCAAAGGCATTTCCACACTTACACCTGGTCTATCATGACATCTAACTCATCATGTCATCTCTCTAACCAACACTTAGGGTTAGGGTTAGCATCATCCTCAGAGAAGGTACCTGGTCTCTACTTATATTGGAGATCTCTGCCTCCATGACCAACTCTCTCTACTCATCCTCCTGGAAAGAAGGTTTAGCCTTAGGTCTCTCCTGAGGGCAATGACAACTCATGTCATACGACCTAAGCATGTATCTACTTTTTAGTTTATGCTTAATCTATTAAGATTATGTATATGACATCTTATTTACATGCTTTTCATTTAATTTCATGGAGGATTCCTAAAACCTTATCAACCTTACCCATACCTCGAGAGGGTGAGTAAAAGAGAGATAAAACCCTACTCCTTAAGGTCCTTAGTAGAATTTGAGTTGAGAAGGGATGAATAAGATGAGAGAGTCCTAAAGGTATCTTATTTTGAGTCAAATCCTGAGACATTGGCCAGGTAGTCACACTAATCCGAGAGTCCTCATATTCTGACTAGCAGTGCGGATGAAAATCTTGCTAGCCCCAGATGTGATCCTTTTATAGACACCTTTGTCTTTTGGAAATTCCTCTAATAACTCCCTTGGGTTCTACAGAGTTTGTAAAATTTAATAGTCATTAAAGATTAAATGAGGAACCTATTCTTTGATACAAATTGTAATGACCCCACCTCTCGGTTATTCAATTAACAGGAACAAAGGTTCAACAAATAATGAATAATAATTATCAAATTATACTAAACTAAACTGAAAGACAGTAATGAAATAAAATTTTGCATACCTTTTCCAAAACTACGATATCTACTACTATCCGCATCAGGAGTCTATTCTAACTAATCCTCCCTTGTACTTTAATTCTCATTTAATTTCACATATTCCACTTTACAGTTTGTTCCTTTAAAGCTTGTACCTAAAACATCGCCAAACTAAACTTTGATTAGTATATCGAAATATACTGGTATGTGGGACAACCAAAATTTTGCAAATATGGCTAACAATCTAATTATTACAATCAAGTTAATTAACAAGCCAATTTACGCTTTTTAGTATGACATTCTCCACTGCTTTTGCCCTATCCCTGGCACACCCACCTTAGGGTTTCTTTTGCCAATGACTAAAGGCAACCTTCTCAATCCCGAGCTTGGTGCATGGGGTCACCCTTCATAATGCCCATTAGTCAATCTATAAAGGCCACCTTCTCAAACCTGATCTTGGTGTCTGGGGTCACCACTCATGGTGCCCATTGGTCTACCCTCTTGGGCCTGACCTTTGGCATCATCCTTCAGGGTGGCATGTAGGTGCGAGAATACATACTTCTATTATTAATGTGATAATCATAGTGACTTTATGATTTGCAAGTATGAACATTCAAACAGTTTAGTTGCAGTCAATGCGATTAACCATCCAAAAAATCCTCGGGAAACTAAGGCTATTATTCATAATTAACCACATACCTGTACATGCAGATTTGAGACAGAATAGTCCAATCAATCAAGACATCCAATCAAGCAAGTACAAAAATCCTGAAATGATCATTCAATTTCCTATTATTGATCAAGCCATCAAGATCAATTATACCTAGCTCACTTTCTAAGGTTTCTAGTCCACTTTTAGGGTTTCCATTGCAATTAGGGTTTCCATTGCAATTAGGGTTTCCTTTCATCTTATACTGTTTTAAACCCTAATTAGTCATAAACCCTAATTATTTCATCCATTCTTCACAAAAGATATTAAGGCTATCCTTTAACAGCATTTAACCGTAATTTTAGATTAAAGCCTCAATTAATCATCAATTAATCCCATTAAGAATGTTAGGCATCTTTTTCATTAAATCTACCACTTTTATCCTTTTAAGGCATGACACGATCATGAGGTCCAAATATCATATTTGGTTCCTTTCGGATTTATAATTCATAGTTCATTATGATCTAATTCACATATGAACTCTATTTGTCATTTCACATTTATCCATTAGAAAACCCTAATTTCCAAATTAAAGGTATTTATCCACAATTACGAACTTTTGTACTCGAAATAGCTTAGACCCATCATATCTCAGCTTATTCATGAATTCGAGCAATTAAAGTCACAAAAACTAATATTAGGGTTTCAAGGCCCATTAAAGCATATGTATGAACATGGAACCCTAAATTAATCAAATTATGCATAAGGTTCATCCTTTTAGATCTAATGCATCTTTTTGTAACCAAAAGGTTAATATCGACCTTAAACGTCCATATCACCCTTCCTAATACATTAATCATCAAAGATTAGGGCTTTTCATCAATTAAACCATTAAAGATAGCATCTTTACATTCTTTATGAATTGAAACAAGAATTAAGCTCTAAATATAATTTATTCATGTTCCTCATGTTCTGAGGATCAATTTTCATTTGTGGATCATCTTCATCCGATATTTCTACAATTAGTTACGTATTTTTCAACATAACCCTTTTTTCCACCAATCATATTCAGCCACGTCGATTTATCAAAATTAAAACTCAGCTAGCGGGCAAAGCACTCGCTTAACAGGAAGGGGCTGCAAAATTACCTTAAAGGACTTCTCCTTACAAAGGAGACACGGGGTCAGGGATGTACTTTCCCCCCTCTATTGTCTTCAACCTCAAGTGCTTCTTCCTGCAAACCGGTGGTCAACCGTGGAGTTGACTCTGTGTTTCACTCGTCCTGGGCACGCGATAGGGGAGGCTTTACCTTTGCCTTGTTCCCCCAAACTCGTCGAACGTCTGAAATGCTTTGAGGCTCACCTTAGTCATCGGGGTGGATCTCCTCTTCTCTGGCGAGGCACAAAGCGTGAATAGGGGTAGGGGTGCACATCAGGGCGTTTTCTTGAATTGAAGTCACCTGCGAGTTCGCCTTCTTTTCTCGGCTACGTGACGGTAGCTTGTGGATTTGCTTGTACCGCACAATGTCCCCCCCCCATATATAGGGTCAGCTGTAGAGTTGAGGCGATTTGGGGACTCTCTCGTTCATCAACGAACCTTCCAACATATAGGGTTGATGGTTTCGGAACAACCTCCCGAAGCTAATGGAGCTCTTCTTGCTCTAACATTTCCTTTCCGATTTGAGGAATATTTCGATCAAAAATCTTGCAGGTGGACTCTGCCCCAGCAAGTCCCCGCGAGACTGGGATTCACTCCCAGTCGTTGGATCACCGATCCAACCGTCACGTTTAATCTGAAAATCAAGAAATCTGGGTTTAAATTCCAAATATCAAATCGTGACATCCTTCTTACTTTAGGATAATTTCTAAATTGTATATCTTGGAAACCGTGCATCATTTGCAACCAAATTTTGAGGGAAACTTCCTTTTGCCTTTATCTACATGCATGCCAAAAATGAGTCCCAAATTCCAAAGATAAAGGGATTTTTCCTCAAAAGCAAGTTATTCTTTAATAAGACTTATTTAATTGATATTTCCTATTTTTTGCCATTATCTTATAATTTTGGATTCCTTGGACCTCAAGGAACCCTAAAGGCATGAAATCCCATCTCGGGGGATATTCCTTTACTCTTTTCTTTTATCATTTCTCCCTTTCTTTCTTATTCCTTAATTAAGATATTTCTTTTCAAGGATTTCTCTTTATTTTTCATTTTCTATTCCTCTTTTCATATTCCTTTTATTACAAACCATATGTAAAAGAATTTTACTCAATTGTGGCCATTAATGCCACTCTCTAGATATTTCCAAGTATTTCTCATGAGTACTGTAACATCCCTGACCTGGGTTATGCCTTAATCCTGGGAGTTTTGCTTAATCAAGTTAATTAGATCCTTAATTTTATCTTGTGAAAAATAATGAAGGCTCAAGAGGAACTTATGTTTCAATTTTAGTCCTTTTTGGACAATATTGAAATAATGTTAAACCTATTTTGGATTAAAGTTCAAATTACCCAAGTTGAAGGGTTAAATTGCAAATGTTACTTGATAAATGTTCCTCAAGTATTTTAGAATTGTGAGAATGAAGATGATATAGAAGTATGGCTTGGGAAAGCCTGAGAACCAAGAAAGAGCTCATAAAACAATGTTTGTGCATTAAACCTAGTTTTGGTGTAATGTGCAATTTACCCAAAACTCAGGGTTCAATATGAAAATTATCACTTCAAAATAGTCCCTAATATTTCTTGGCATCATGTAGAGCAAATAAAATGAGAGGTTCATCTCATTTGTATCACTTTGAAGGAGAGAGAATCTTGATATTGAAATAATCAATATTTAAGCATAATTGAAACCCTAATTCAATTTAATGCAAAAATAAATGTATTAATTGAAATGCCCTTCAACCAAAATTAAAATGGTTGAATTAAGATATGTGTGGACGTCCTTGTGCCTTGAAAAGGCAATGAAAATATCTTAATAAGGTGAAAAACCCACTCACATTATTATAAGAAAAAGAAATATCCACTCACTTATGGATATTCTTATTAAATGGGTTAAGGTGCTTAATTTGCTTTTCTTTAAAACATGGATAAATTATAGGAATAAGAGGTAAAGGAGATAGCCTCGTACCTAAGGAATAGAAGGGCGTAAGTGACAAGGAAATGGAGGGGTTATCCCCTACTAAGTCTCTCTTAAATGGATTTTTAATAAAAATTATATATAAGCTCATTCATCCATAGAGTAAAAGGGGAATTTCGAATTCACTTCCACCCTTTGCTTTCAAAATGACCGTGGGAGCTTAGTAACAACAAGAGGACAAAACACAACCTGTTGGTAAGCTTCTTGACCTTCTTTCATCTTAATTTCATAGTGGAAATCATAAATCAATACTTGATTTCTTCTTTTCTTCACTCCATCTTCAACCCTAGCCAATCTTTTCATTCAAAAGCAGGAGGAAGAGCCTAGGAGGAGTTTCAAAAGCTTCATCCACCATTTTTTATGTGAAGATCCAATCTTTGAAGTCAATTATAGGTGGGTTTTATAACTTGAACCCTTAATCATTGTTATTGAACTAAATTTCTCAATTCAATTGATTCCATTGTTCTTCTTGCAATACCTTTGATTAATTGATGCAACTTCCATGAAGGTGGCAGTAGATTTCGTGGGATTGAAGGTTGATGATGATGACATCATTACAAGAACACACCTCAACCAAGGAAGTGGGAAAATGGTTTGCATAACCGAATGGGTTAATTCAGTTTCAAAACCGATTGAGTTGATTCAGTTTCAAAACCGAATGGTTAATTAAATTCAAGACCGAATGGGTAATTCTATTCAAGACCGAATGGGTTATTCCATTCTAGACCGAATGGGTAATTGTACCCAAGATTGATTGGACAAATCAATTCAAACTGAATGGGTTATTGACTTCAAGATTGATTGGGTAATTGAGTCTAAAACCGAATGGGTAATGGATCTCAAGAAAGCATGGAGGTCAAGCACCTCAAGACCACATGGAGGTCAAGCACCACAAGACCGCAGGGAGGTCATGGGTGATGATTGAAGGTTGAAGATCCAAGGATCATACATTGATGGACTTCAATTACCAAATTGACGATGAAATTCATGATGCAAACCCTAATCGGATTAATTGATTAAGGACCCAAAATGAACTTTAGGTTTCAAGGGTTGTTTGTCCCAAATGGTCTTGACACCGTTTGAGTCCAAATGGTCTTGAAACCATTTGGGGTCAAACAGTCTCAGGACCGTTTGGATTCAAATGATTTCAAACCATTTGAAGCATCAATGGTCAAGATCGTTTGGATGATTTAATGTGACCAAGTCAATTGAAAACCCAAATTGATGAAAGATCAAATGACCCTATGGTTGTTACTGAATTATCTCCAAGATAATCACTAGGGTTGTACCTATAAGGTACTAAGTGATTAGTAACCCTAGATGAGTTATTCCTTGAAGCTTAAGTAAGCAATGTTGCAAATACACTATGTCAACCCTAATTGAGTGTACTTAATTGAAGGGTTAGTTGACCTAATCTAACCAAGTTTGACATAGTCAACATCCTACAGAGGATGAGATAGAGAGGAATCCATACATGTAGTATAATCATGTAATGGATAAACCTAAACATCTTCAATATGAATAAACTATGAACATAGGGTATGATCTTTGATGAAGAGATCATGAAACCCTAATCAATAAGATTCATGAACCTTAACCCTAATCTAGGGAAATGATAGGCGTAACCCTAATATAGGGTAATTATAGGTGTAACCCTAATCTAGGGTAAGGGTGTAGTCCTAATCAAGGGTAATAACATGAGAAACCCTGATTGGGATGATTAGTAAACCATAATTGAGGATGATTCCATGTGAAACCCTAATTGGGGATGATGTCATGTGAAACCCTAATTGAGGGTGATGCCTGAAACCCTAATTGAGGATGATTCCATGTGAAACCCTAATTGAGGGTGATGCCATGTGAAACCATAAACCCTAAGTTTGGGTTATAGTGCACGAAGTCCAAATCATGGGCAATATGATGATAAATCATAACCCTAATGTCTAGGTAATGATATGCGAAAAGTTTAATGATGAAATAATGGGTAATACCCCATAAAGAAGAAATATATCAAGTGGTTGATTATAGGCAACCTTATAACAAGCAATGCCTTAACTTGAGATGAGTCCATATCATTGAAGATAGTTGGACAATCCTTGTGTGTGACCTATGCACTTCATGGTAAAGGTGATAGGTTAATGGATGAAAGTATTAAGATGGGAGATACCCTAATACAAGATAAATTAATAAACCCAAGTAAGATAGAAGTGATGAGGAAAGTGATACATCAAGACATGATAGATATCACATTTAGCATTTCAGGGTTGATATACCTTGATGCACCTCAAATCCAAGATACTTGGATAAGATATACAAGGAGAGTGTTAAACATGATTGAATACTTGGGATATCAATGGATGCTCATAGATGTATGGATCAATATATTAGGGTTGGATTGATAATATGAACATGAAACCCTAATTTGATGTGAATAGTAAACCCTAATCCTATTGAGGGAATAGTGGTGTTACTGTTATTTTATATGAGGTAACATGTCATTGTTGCCTAGTGAGTGGTGACAAGATGTTCAATGGCCTTGTGAGCCACATGATTAGATGTTTCCTAGTGAGAGGTGACAAGATGTTCAATGGCCTTGTGAGCCATATGATTAGATGTTGCCAAGTGAGAGGTGACAAGATGTTTAATGGCCCTGTGAGCCACAAGACTAATTATGGCATAGTGAGAAGTGCCAAGATGATTATAAAAGTTTCTTATAACAAAAGTTAATATTTAAATAAACTTAATAAAAGGAACAATTGTATTAAATAAAGAATGTGAAAAGCTATGAAGGCTAACCTCAGGGTTCAAATTCTAGAAAAGGATGTGATGATCAATGATGAGTTATAGGGATGTATATCCCAATATTTGTGTAATCAGGGTTGGTTAAAGTCCAATGTCTGGATATGAAATCAGGGTTGGTAGAATCCAATACCTGGCAGTGTAATTAAGTTTAGTTAAAGTCCAATATCTGGAAGAGGCTCAATTCCTGTAATCAGGGTTGGTTAAAGTCCAATGCCTGACTGTGAAATCAGGATTGGTAGAGTCCAATGCCTGGTGGTGAAATTAGGTTTGGTTAAAGTCTAATACCTGGCAGAGGCTCAATGCCTGTAATCAGGTTTGGTTAAAGTCCAATACCTGGCAGAGGCTCAATGCCTATAATCTGGGTTGGTTAAAGTTCAATGAATGGTTGTGAAATTAGGGTTGGTAGAGTCCAATGCATGGCGATGTAATCAGGTTTGGTTAAAGTCCAATACCTGGCAGAGGCTCAATGCCTGTAATCAGGGTTGGTTAAAGTCCAATGCCTGGCTGTGAAATCAGGGTTGGTAGAGTCCAATGCCTGGTGGTGTAATCAGGTTTGGTTAAAGTTAAATACCTGGAAGAGGATCAATGCATGTAATCATGTTTGGTTAAAGTCCAATACCTAGCAGAGGCTCAATGCTAGTAATCAGGGTTGGTGAAAGTCTAATGCCTGGCGGTGTAATCAGGTTTGGAAGAATCCAATACCTGGCTGAGGCACATTTCCTGTAATGATGACACAGGATGGGTAATAACCCAATGCCTGTAATGATGATGTATGAGTACATGATAGATATAAATTATTATCTACTTAGCAGATTGGCTAATGCCAATAGATCGAAACAAGAATGATTCATGGGTAGCATATCAGGATAATAAGCATCCTTGCGTCCTAATGTAGGGCTGATGGAAGATAAACATTAAATATCTCAATCCTTCATTATCTGTGTTTCAATGGGTCAGGTTGGATGTATCAGGAACCTCCCGAAATTGGGATGGATGTATCATAAATATCCCAGTAATATTCATACCGGATCGATGGAGATAAAAATGAAATTTCTGGATTGCGAAGAGAGTGCAGCCACCGCTGTAGCTCTATAGTGAATATGCCACTATGACTGGCAATACAGTATGATAGATAAATAACATACATACTCTCCCTATTCCTTATAAAGAGAATAGATGATTTATTGTTCTATCATAACTAGTTGCAATATTATAAATGATGATAATAATCTAAATTACTTATCCTCTGCTCAGTTTTGTATTAATTAAACTGCAATAATGGTGTTTCAAGCAGAGAGTTATATCTCTCGCTGGGGCAATTTTCAATTGTCTCACCCCCGTGGGAACCAACATTTTTTAGGTGGACGAGCAGGGAGGAGGTTGAGAACATCTTGCATAGGAAGAACTTCAACAGCAATAGGTACAACAACAACAACTCAGGTGGAGTGTGTTATCTGTCGTGTTTGTAGATAGAAGTCCTATGTGTCGTCTTTGTACTCTCAGGTCCTCAGAGTTAGTACTTAGTGCTTTTAATGTATCGATCTGAGGTTTTTGGCTTGATGCCTCAAGGTTCTTATGTTGTCTGTATTTAGCTTTTAACAAGGCAGTTGATGTTGTAACCCTCGAGAAGAGATGGTACAAGAGATGTACTTATGAACCAGGATGTGAATGTAATACATTGGTTCTTGTTGAAAGAGTTTTCCTATGATTGGATCTCTTTGAAAAAGGTTTTAATTTTTAGTGATTTTCAGTAATCCACTGTTAAAGATTATTTCCGCATATTTTATTGTTCACTTGTCATCTTAATGTTAGCGGGTGTTTCAATTTAGTGGTATCAGAGCTCTAGGTTTGCTGAGTCTATAGAGACATAGGGCTAATGTATTGAGTCTGTTCTAAGTGTACTCCAGTGTATCTTATAGTGCCTTCTGATTATGCAGAAGAAGATATATAACTCGAAGATGTCTGGAGAACATGAGGGACATGTTGCTGAATGAAATGTTGTTGCACCAGTGGGAGGTGCAAGGGATCAGGCAAGGGAGGAACCAATGCCTGAAAATCCCCATGTTGATGAAGTCATGAGAGGAAATCTAGGTTCTCATGATTACTTTGGGCAACTCATGGCCACACTGAGGTATATGGTAGACCGGATGCCAACACCTGCACCTAGGGCACCAACTCCTAATGGGGGATACGGGTCTGGTTAGACTTGTGAATGAGTACGCATGTTGGAGCCATAGAATATGTTGGGACAACAGACCCAGTAGATGCAGATCTCTAGCTCACTGAGTTAGAAAAGGCTTTTAAGATCCTTAGTATTCTATATGTTGACAAAGTGAAACATGCTGTGTACCTTTTGAAGGGTAGTGCTGGGCATTGGTGGGCTATAGAAGAAATAAAAAGGAATGATGAAGAGGTTGGTTGGGAGGAATTTTGTCGAGAATTCATCAATAAGTATTTTCCAAGGACATACTTACATCAAAAGATTTCACAATTTGAGAAAATTCGACAGGGAACCATGTCAATAAATGAATATGAAGTTAAGTTTATGGAACTTTTGCGATTTTGTCCTCAAATGGTTGCTACTGAGGAGGGAAAGATCTGACATTTTGAGAAGGGATTAAATGTTGAGATGTCCATTCCGACATCTACCCTAGAAAGTAGAGAGAGGTTCGCTACATTTGTGGAATCAATTCAAAGGATAGAAAGGTCTACGACAAAGAAACAAGAGACATACCTTAAAAGGAAGTCTAAACAGCCACAAGAATAGTGGGTTGGTGGTACTAAACAATCAAAGATCTCTATAGTACCGAATCAACCACCATGTAGTTCACCAATGCAGCAGTCACCAAAAAGAGTTCGAGCTTGTTATAGATGTGGACAGAGAGGACATCTGAGGTGGCAATGTCCAAATAAAAAGTGATGAGGTGACTCAACATACTAGATAATAGATAACATGTAAAGGTTACATGTCGAATAAAATTTTCATTCTGAGTCAACTTTCCTTTTCAACTCTTTGCCCACTGATTATGAGTAAGGTAGTTATTAATAAGAATTCTGCAGTTAGTCCTTTAAGGACAGGAGAAGAAATAAAAAGGATGAATATATATATATATATATATATATATATATATATATATATATATATAGATATATATGTTCAGTTCATAACTCTATATGATGTGTTAAAATTTCTCTCTTTTCATTAATAAAGGGAAGAGATGAAGAAGGAACTCAGAGAAAGTCTGAGATAACAAGTATATCAAACTTAAAGAAATAAAAAAAAACAGGAAATAAAAGAAATACATACTACCTAAATTCAGTTCTTGAATACCCTGGCCAGGTATTCATTTATTGAAGGCAAGGTGAGTATGACACTCTTAGATTGTTATCTTTTTTATTACCCTGATCAAGTATTCTGTCTAAAACAATTCAAAAGAACCTAAAGAAGGAGGAGATGTGGCATGGATATTTCTACCACATTCTAATTGATATACGGAGGAATTTGATTTAATTATAAATCAACTTATAAACAAAAGAACATGTTTAGTATGATGAATACCCTGGTCTTCAGACCTAGAGGTAATAGTTACCTGAAGGAAGGTAACAATAATTAGTGATGAACTAAATGTTTGAATACCTATATCTAGTAATCATGGTGGAAATGATATTAAGAAATGATGACAAGTAATCATTCATATGATTCCTATGCTAATGGCAAGGAACCAAGAAAGAAATTAGAGTAAATAACTCATGAACAGTAGAAGGTTCATGTAATGTATAGAGGAGATGATAATTTCTTCTCATGAATAAACAACCCTGGATAATAATAGAGTGATAAGAGGAATATGATCCTTTGTTTTCTTTTCTTTCAGGGACATGGCAATCAAGTGGGTCTTAGGACACTTGATGTGCATAAATTAAATTGTTCATTTGATGGATACTTAGAAGAGTATCAATTTGTCTTGGAATTTGGCTCTAAGAGAAAGATAAGTGTAACAGGTAATGTCCCAGAATGAAAGAAAGATGAAAATGTGATGTGCTTCCAGCACATGTGATGGATACCAAGGTGAGGAATTTTGGTATCAGATAATTCATGTTGACCACCTAGAATGGTTAACTGTGAAATCAGTTTAACTATATTATATAGCATGGATATCATATGTTAGGGGTTTATGCTTTGCATAAACATGACATTGAGATGTTGTGAAAAGACTTGATGATATGATAAATGAATAATATTTGTCTTCCTTTATCTAGGATTTCGAGGATGAATTCCTTGTTAGGGGTTTATAATTTGTAACATCCCTGACCAGGGTTATGCCTTAAACCTGGGAGTTTTGCTTAATCAAGTTAATTAGATCCTTAATTTTATCTTTTGAAAAATAATTAAGGCTCAAGAGAAACTTATGTTTCAATTTTAGTCCTTTTTGAACAATGTTGAAATAATGTTCTGCCTGTTTTGGATTGAAGTGCAAATTACCCAAGTTGAAGGGTTAAATTGCAAATTTTACTTGATAAATGTTCCTCAAGTATTTTAGCATCATGAGAATGAAGATGATGCAGAAGTATGGCTTGGGAATGCTTGAGCACCAAGAAAGAGATGATAAAACAATGTTTGTGCATTAAAACCTAGTTTTGGTTTAATGTCCAATTTACCCAAAACCCAGGGTTCAATATGCAAATTATCACTTGAAAATAGTCCCTAATATTTCTTGGCATCATGTAGAGCAAACAAAATGAGAGGGGCATCTCATTTGTATCACTTTGAAGGAGAGAGAATCTTGATATTAAAAAATTCAAGATTTAAGCATAATTTAAACCCTAATTCAATTTAATGCAAAAATAAATGTATTAATTGAAATGCCCTTCAACCAAAATTAAAATGGTTGAATTCATATATGTGTGGAAGTCCTTGTGCCTTGAAAAGGAAAGGAAAATATCTTAAATAGGTGAAAAACCCACTCACATTATTATAAGAAAAAGAAATATCCACTCACTTATGGATATTCTTATTAAATGGGTTAAGATGCTTAATTTTCTTTTCTTTAAAACATGGATAAATGAGAGGAATAAGAGTCAAAGGAGATATCCTTGTACCTAAGGAAGAGAAGGGGACAAGTGGCAAGGAAATGGAAGGGTTATCCCCTACTTTCTCTCACTTAAATGGATTTTTAATAAAAATTGCATATAAGCTCATTTATCCATAGAGTAAAAGTGGAATTTCGAATTCACTTCCACCCTTTGCTTGAAAAACGACCTTGGGAGCTTAGGATCAATAGGAGGACGAACCCCAACCTGTTGGTAAGCTTGTTGACCTTCTTTCATCTTTATTTCATGGCGGAAATCATAAATCAATGCTTGATTTCTTCATTTCTTCACGCCATCTTCAACCCTAGCCAATCTTTTCATTCAAAAGCTTGAGTACAAGCCTAGGGGGAGTTGAAAAAGCTTCATCCACCATTTTTGACGTGAATCTCTAAGCTTTGAAGCTCAATTGGATGTGGATTTTATAACTTGAAACCTTAATCATTATTATTGAACTCAATTTCTCAATTCAATTGATTCAATTGTTCTTCTTGCAATACCTTTGATTAATTGATGCAACTTCCATGAATATGGCAGTAGACATCGTGGGATTGAAGGTTCATGATGATGAAATAATTACAAGACCACACCTCAACCAAGGAAGTGGGCAAACGGTTTGCAAAACTGAATGGGTTATTTTGGTTTCAAAACCGATTGAGTTGATTAGATTTCAAAACTAAATGGTTAATTAAATTCAAGACTGAATGGGTAATTCTATTCAAGACTGAATGGGTTATTCCATTCAATACCAAATGGGTAATATACAAAAGACCAAATGGGTAATTGTACCCAAGATTGATTGGAAAAATCAATTCAAATCAAATGGGTTATTGACTTCAAGATCGATTGGGTAATTGAGTCCAAAACTGAATGGGTAATGGATCTCAAGATCGCATGGAGGTCAAGCACCTCAAGACCACATGGAGATCATGGGTGATGATTTAAGGTTGAAGATCCAAGGATCATACATTGATGGACTTCAATGACCAAATTGATGGTGAAATTGATGATGCAAACCCTAAACTGATTAATTGGTTAAGGACCCCAATTGAAATTTTGGTTTCAAGGGTTGTTTGGCCGAAACGGTCTTGAGACCGTTTGAGTCCAAATGGTGTTTAAAATGTTTGGGGTGAAATGGTATCAGGACCATTTGGATTCAAACGGTTTCAATCCGTTTGAAGCATCAATGGTCAAGATCGTTTGGATGATTCAATGTGACCAAGTCAATTGAAAACCCAAGTTGATGAAAGATCAAATGACCCTATGGTTGTTACTAAATTATCTCCAAGATAATCACTAGGGTTGTACCGTTAAGGTACTAAGTTATTAGTAACCCTAGATGAGTTATTCCTTGAAGCTTAAGTAAGCAATATTTCAAATACACTATGTCAACCCTAATTGAGTGTACTTAATTGAAGGGTTAGTTGACCTAATCTAACCAAGTTTGACATACTCAACATCATAGAGAGGATGAGATAGAGAGGAATCCATACATGTAGGATAATCATGTAATGGATAAGCCTCAACATCTTCAATATGAATAAACTATGAATATAGGGTATGATCTTTGATAAAGAGATCATGAAACCCTAATCAAGAATATTCATGAACCTTAACCCTAATCTAGGACAATGCTAGGTGTAACCCTATTCTAGGGCAATGCTAGGTGTAACCCTAATCTAGGGTAAGGGTGTAGTCCTAATCAAGGGTAATAACATGAGAAACCCTGATTGGGATGATTAGTAAACCCTAATTGAGGATGATTCCATGTGAAACCCTAATCGAGGGTGATGCCATGTGAAACCCTAATTGAGGGTGATGCCATGTGAAACCCGAATTGAGGATGATTCCATGTGAAACCCTAATTGAGGGTGATGCCATGTGAAACCCTAAACCTAATACAGAGTAAAGCTATGTGAAACCCTAAATTTGGGTTATAGTGCATGAAGTCCTAATCATGGGCAATATGATGAAAATCATAACCCTAATGTCTGGGTAATGATATGAGAAAACTTTAATAATGAAATAATGGGTAATACCCCATAAATATGAAATATCTCAAGTGGTTTATTATATGCAACCTTATAACAAGCAATGCCTTAACTTGAGATGAGTCCATATCATTGAAGATAGTTGGACAATCCTTGTGTGTGACCTATGCAATTCATGGTAAAGGTGATAGGTTAATGGATGAAAGTATTAAGATGGGAGATACCTTAATACAAGATAAATTAATAAACACAAGTAAGATAGAAGTGATGAGGAAAGTGATACATCAAGACATGGTAGATATCACATTTTGCATTTCAAGGTTGATATACCTTGATGCACCTCAAATCCAATATACTTGGATAAGATATACAAGGAGAGTGTTAAACATGATTGAAAACTTGGGATGTCAATGGATTCTCATAGATGTATGGAGCAATATATTAGGTTTGGATTGATAATATGAACCTGAAACCCTAATTTGATGTGAATTGTAAACCCTAACCCTATTGACAGAATAGTGGTGTTACTATTATTTTATATGAGGTAGCATGTCATTTTGCCTAGTGAGAGGCGATAAGATGTTCAATGGCCGTGGGAGCCATATGATTAGATGTTGCCTAGTGAGAGGTGAGAAGATGTTCAATGGCCTTGTGATCTATATGATTAGATGTTTCCTAGTGAGAGGTGACAAGATGTTTAATGGCCCTGTGAGCTATATGGTCAGATATTGCCTAGTGAGAGGTGAAAAGGTGTTTTATGAGCCTTGTAAGCCACGAGAATAATTATGGCATATTGAGAAGTGCCAAGATGATTATAAAAGTTTCTTGTAACAAAAGTTAATATTTAAATAAACTTAATAAAAGGAACAATTGTATTAAATAAAGAATGTGAAAATCTATGAAGGCTAACCTCAGGTTTTAAAGTCTAGAAAAGGATGTGATGATCAATAATGAGTTATAGGGATGTATATCCCAAGATATGTGTAATCAGGGTTGGTTAAAGTACAATGCCTAGCAGTGAAATCAGGGTGGGTAGAGTCCAATGTCTGGCGGTGTAATCAGATTTGGTTAAAGTCCAATACCTGGCAGAGGCTCAATGCATGTAATCAGGGTGGATTAAAGTCCCATTCCTAGCTGTGAAATCAAGGTTGGTAGAGTCCAATGCCTGGCAGTGTAATCACGTTTGTTAAAAGTCCAATACATGGCAGAGGCTCAATGCATGTAATCAGGTTTGAGTAAAGTCCAATACTTGGCAGAGGCTCAATGCCTGTAATCAGGGTTGGTTAAAGTTCAATGCCTGGATGTGAAATCATGGTTGGTAGAGTTCAATGATTGGAGGTATAATTAGGTTTGGTTAAAGTCCAATACATGGCAGAGGCTCAATGCCTGTAATCAGGGTTGGTTAAAGACCAATGCCTGGTAGTGAAATCAGGGTTGGTAGAGTCCAATGTCTGGCGGTGTAATCAGGTTTGGTTAAAGTCCAATACCTGACAGATGCTCAATGCCTGTAATCAGGTTTGGTTAAAGTCCAATATCTTGCAGAGGATCAATGCCTGTAATTAGAGTTGGTTAAAGTCCAATGCCTAGCGGTGTAATCAGGTTTGGAAGAGTCCAATACCTGGCAGAGGCACATTGCCTGTAATGATGACACATGATGGGTAATAACCAAATGCCTGTAATGATGATGTATGAGTACATGATAGATATAAATTATTATCTGCTTAGCAGATTGGCTAAGGCCAAAAAATCGAAACAAGAATGATTCATGGGTGGCATATCAAGATAATAAGTATCCTTGCATCCTAATTTAGGGTTGATGGAAGATAAACATTAAATCTCTCAATCCTTCATTATCTTTGTATCTATGAATCAGGATGGATGTATCACGAATCTCCTGAAATTGGAATGGATGTATCATAAATCTCCCAATAATATTAATACTAGATCGATGGAGATAAACATGAAATATCTCAATTGCAAAGAAAGTGCATCCGCCACTGTAGCTCTATAGCGAAGATGTCACTATGACTGGCAATATAGTATGATAGATAAATAACATACGTACTCTCCCTATTCCTTATAAAGAGAATAGATGATTTACTATTCAATCATAACTAGTTGCAATATTATAAATGATGAGAATAATCTAAACTACTTATCCTCTGCTCAGTTTATATTAATTAAACTGCAATAATGGTGTTTCTAGTGGAGAGTTATATCTCTCGCTGGGGCAATTTTCAATTGCCTCACCCCCGTGGGAACCAACATTTTTTAGGTGGATGAGCACGGAGGAGGTTGAGAACATCTTGTAGAGGAAGAACTTCAACAGCAACAGGTACAACAACAACAACTCAGGCGGAGTGTGTTGTCTGTCGTGTTTGTAGATAGAAGTCCTATGTGTCGTCTCTGTACTCTCAGGTCCTCAGAGTTAGTACTTAGTGCTTTTAATGTATCGATCTGAGGTTTTTGGCTTGATGCCTCAATGTTCTTATGATGTTTGTGTTTAGCTTTTAACAAGGCAGTTGATGTTGTAACCCTCGAGAAGAAATGGTACAAAAGATGTACTTATGAACCAGGATGTAAATGTAATACATTGGTTCTTGTTGAAAGAATTTTGTTATGATTGGATCTCTTTGAAAAAGGTTTTAATTTATAGTGATTTTCAGTAATACGATGCTAAAGATTATTTTTTCATGTTTTATTGTTCACTTGTTATCTTAATGATAGCGGGTGTTTCAAGTACTTCGCTTAATATCCATTATCATGTACTTTTTTCTAATATTTGGACTTTTCTTCTTTTCTTCTCTTTTATATCCATTAATGGGTTAATCTAATAGTAGGCATCACGAAATTCCTATCCAAAGGAATATTTGCAAGGAAATCCATCCTTGAAGCAAAGCTTACAACCTTTTTAATTAAGACCAAATTCACAAAATCATTGTATTTCAATTATGAAAACAAAAGCAAAAATCGTGGTTGTAACATACATACAAATATCTTGGGATCATGCTTGCACTATCATTACAAATCATGTGACCTCATAAATGTAAACTAGGGGGTCATCATAGCATAGATACAACTCCAAAACCCTTTTCTAAATATATCTTTCATTCAGCTATAGAAGTGGGAGAAATAGGAGAGAAATGTACAATTAGGCTAGGATGAGAAGAAAAATAATCTTGATTGCCCTCAATAAGCCCATGGTTTCATTTAATAATATTTGCAAACATTGTACCTTGTTTTTCAAAATTTCACTGAAATGTGGACTAAATGTAATACTTTAATCAAAATTTACCTATTTTTTTCAAAATTTGAGAAAAGAACAAAAAAAACACGTAGAAATTCCTTGCATAAAGACAAACAGTCATTTCTATATCCAATGGTTGTTGACATCGAAATAATTGGGGAAATTCCACCAATTTCAACAAAATTTCAAGCTATGATCATAGTCAGTAAGGAGATTACAACCTTTGGTGATTGTTTTAAGGATTGTGAATTCAGATAAATTCCTCCTATGGGATTCATTTGTAAAGCCATGGATAGGACGAAAGAAGAGATTGCCAAGGGTTTGAACAAGGACATAAACATAATAGTTGTGTGGGATATTGTCGACGAAAGAGAGACCTTGGAGATTACAACCTTTGGTGATTGTTTTGAAGATGGTGAATTCAGATAATATCCTCCTATGGGATTCATTTATAAACCCATGCACAGGACAAAAAACTAGATTGTCAAGGGTTTGAACAATGACATAACCAATTAGTAATATGGGACCTTGTGGACAAAAGAGGGATGTTTCACACCCATTTGCATAACACCGCATATTTTCTAACTCCCAAGTTTCATATGCCACTTTCTACAAACATGCAAAAGTGAAAGTAAGGTTGTATAATTGAATGGATAAGTTGCTCACTAGCGAGGAGAACTCTCAAATGGATTTGCAGCTAAATACAATTGTCAATGCATGTGGCCCATTCAGTAGACACAACGCAATCAACACTGTTGTAAAAAAACACTACTAAACTTTTTGGGATTTTACTAAATTTTTACAAATTTTGAATTATTTTTTTTGTTAATGTTACATGCTTGATAACCTATTTAATTTATATATTTGTGCATGTGTGATTAATAGCTAGTTGGTGGAATGCATTTGGTGAAAGGACCTCTTCGTTTACTAGGTTTGCTCATGAAATTCTTAGCTTGGCTTGTAGTGCATCTAAATGCAAACATATTCAAGTTCATTTAACCATGTAAAACACTTAAAAAATGCTTGATAAATGTAATAGCTACATATAGTTCCTAATAATTGAATAGTTATTTTCATAATCTTCTAGGTGCACACTCAAAGAAGGATATTATTTGGTACAAGATAGTATAATAAGTTGGTGTATGTCATGTACAACTTGATATTGAAGTAACGGGGTGAGGAAGAAGACAATGAACAATCCTCTTGTGTTGAGTTTCTAGATATTGAAGATGAATGTGTGATGTCCCCAGATTTTCTAAAACTTGATCTGATGTGTGACGTCCAAATTGAAACCCTCACCTCACTGAGAATCCCAATTTAAACACCCCACACTAGGCTAAGAAGAAGAAAATCAAAGGAAGTCATAAGGAAACAATCAGTAGCACATGTACATGAAGAATAATAAAACCATACAACACATGTTCACCATTCAACATATAATTACAACATGAATTATTACTACATTTGATATTACATATTGAACAACAAACTTACATTTACATGTACCACCACTAAACTATAGGATCTTAAGACAACATGTCCACCTATACATCGGCTCGCCACACAACTCACACTATCCTGGATCTTCAAGAGCACAAGCCACAACCTAAACAAAAGATTACATGTGGTACACGTCAGCACAATATCAAGAATATAATATTGAGTACGCCTACGTGTCTTTTATATAGCTCTCATCATATCTTGGCAATAAGACAAAACTAATACCTGACGGCATTAAATAAATATAAGAAAAAGCGTATACTTGCACAAAGATGTTCATTAACAAAAGAGAACACATATATTTTAAGAACATTTCCATCATATATCCATGCATTTTCCACCTGAGGGAATAATGCATCATCTCAGCTACCAAAGAGTATGAGATGTAAGGCCTTATGATCTACTACCAAAGAGAATGATCACTTTCCAACACTATTCTACAAAAGAGAATTAGTTCTATCATATTATGGATCAGATATCTTATGTTTCATGTGTTCATAGCCATTAGTATGGAAAATCAAGCAAGATATCATACAAGAACATTCATTTCATCCAATATCATATGCCAAGTATTTTACTACACATATAACACAAGCATATTGTATAATAAGCCAAGTAAGAGGTAATGGCATACCTTCCAAAGAGATAAACTTAATCACCTCATACTCTTGATATCAACTATATCCTTGGTTAAACCTGATCAAGACAAGATCAAATATCACCATCTGGTTCTCATCATCTTACATCTCATATTAACCCTATTCACGTTCATATTAGGGTTTACCTTATCTCATATTTGTCTTATCTTCATCCTTATGTGGGATTTATGTTACTGATGTTATGTTCTAGATTAGGATATATAATCCGAATATCAGGTTCCATATCATCATGTTCACATGTTAACCCTATGTTACATGCATTAATAATATTAGGGTTTATATCACATTAAGAGCAAACATCATCGTATCACATGTATTTCATGCATCATTGTGATCTCATAATTAAACTTGAGGTTCCAAACACTGATATGATCTTACTCTGTAAATTTCATCATTTATTGAGTATGAATGTATTTATTACATTTTCTTTAGGGTTATTAGCCCTAATTAGATATATTAATCAAATTACAAAATTTTGTACATCAACATGACCATAATTGACATCATATGCATTATAAACATGATTATAGACTTACTTGCAGTTTATCAAAATTTTAGTCCATCATTTGGTATTTATTATCCATGAAAAAAGAATTATACCTATTACATGATATCACTGCTATTTAATCAAAAACAGATTGATATAAAGGTTCTATGTTGTTCTATGCATTTTTCTAAGAATTTTAGTATCTTATTTGTATTTTTCTAACATCGGAACTATTTTCTAGGATTTATCTAGGAACTAGGCATTTTTAGATCATTTACATTTTTTAACAAATGGCGTGTAGCCACGTGGCTCTAGGGCTGGTGCAGCTCCCTTTGTTGATGTGGGCTGGTTCTTTGGTTGTGCCAATCTGATTCACTTGGTACAGGTCGGGTTCAAGGTTCTAGAGCCGGTTCACCTACTCCCTTTCTTCAGCACCGTCATTGGGATCTAGCATCCCCGATGTCCTTCCTTTGCCGCCTGCTGACTTTCACCACGACCTGCCTAAGGTGCCTCCACACCTCGTCATGGAACTCGTCGAGTTAAATGCTACACTACCGGTCTCTTTCTCCTCCTTGGCCCCTGGTGGCTCTTGGGCGTCGACGCACTTCTGCTCCGACGCCGACCTGCTCGTCCGACCTTCACATGGTTCTATGCAAACTAACGCCCGAGGCATCCTTCTCAATGATGAAACCACACCACCGCCACTGGCCTCCTCGCCAGCATGTGATTAGTGGTGTTTCGCCACGTATGGGCTAATGAAGACGTTCTCTGCTTAAACAACCTCCGCCACTACTCCTTGTCCACTGAGGATGGATCATCCACCTCGGTAGACATATGGCCTCTCATCTACTGTTCCTCACAAGAGTCGGTTGCTAATCTAGTCCTCCTTGATATCTGCTTTGCATCACTCGACTAGTTCGCCCCCTGGTGCGGCTTCCCCTAGCAGGGTAGAAGCCCGACCACACTTGTTGTGCGCTGCCTCCTGTCGGAATCCTCCAACTTTTTGTAAAGAGACAATTAGGAGGGATCCTTTGAACGATTAGCACCCAACTTTGTATTACATCTACACCAAAAAAAACTGCCACATCTCTCCTTCCTTCCATCCCAAGATTTGTGATAGTGGTCTGTGGATGTAAGGCAAGTCGTTGGTTTCCCTACTTCACGCTCTTCGAGTGGTTCCAAGGGAGGAGATCAGTTGGCTATCATTGGATAAGTTTCCATCTAAGGGTTGTAAGATGCTAGATCCGTGGCATCTCCATATCAAGATTTTATCTACCGGGTTGAGACTGTGTTGTTTAGTTCTTGTCCACACAACTATCGTATAACCCATGATCATGACATTACATCTACCAAAGCTTAAGTTTCTAAACATGAAATTATATTCCAAAGTATACAATATTAAATATGTAGTCTATTTCAAACTTACATATCTCCCTCTAGAGGAATCAAAACCTAATGCGTCTTTGACCATAGCTTCCCTACAACTTAAGCTACCTTTTACACAAATTTGGTATCAAAATTCTATTGTTTGATCCCCGAATTAAATACCTCAAAAGCCATGAACATGGAGATCCAAATCATGATATCAATATCATTTGACTTCCAAACTTTGGTAAAACATAAGGAACTATGAAAAAAACTCAACATACATGAATTTACTTATGTCATTAGAAATTTAAGGATTCCAAAAGTCCACTCCATCAAATCCTACACACCTTAAAAGAAATTTCGTCCTTGAAATTAATCCAGAAATCCAGTCTTTCACATCATATACATCTTAAAAGAACTTTTGTCCTCGAAAGTACACCATACTCATACTTCCAGGGAAAACCATATCTTGCTCTCGTCCACATGTAAGAACCATCCTATGTGTAACATGTCCGAAAAGGTTACCTAGAAACATGTATCCAAAGCACCATTAGGAGGTTTCAAAAGCATCAAGGGTGAAACCTCACTCCATAGAAGGCTCAAACAAGGGTTTAGAAGCTTAGGTTATGTCATTACATATCTCATATATTAGGTTGCTTCCTTATCTTTTCCCAAGAATTAGGGTTTTGTCATTTTATTACCATGTTCTAAAGGAGTTAACTAAAGTTAGCCCATTATATCAAGGTGTCATCAATATTATGTTGACCTAATTGTCAAACTATATTTTTCATCTTTATTAAGCACTAAGATTAACACCTCATGTAACATATTTCATTCATATGATCTTATTTCATTGCTCATGATAAATTGTAACAGTTACTAGTGATTTCATCACAATATTAGTCATCATTTTCACTTTATTCATGTATAAGGTTAACCATTTATGCATTGATATCTATTAAACCATCTCTAGGTTTTCATCAAATCATGTCTATATATCACGCCTCGAGATTACTCACATCCTTACATATATTATATCATGGTTGTGTTAACAAACTTATACAAGTGTCTCGTTAAACATGTATCAAAACTTTATAGTCCAAATGAGGTTTTCCTAACCCATATCATGAGGGTAGTGATGTGCTCAGTCGCTATGAGCTAACTCAACTTAATGAGTATCATCTACACACTATTTATATCTTCCCTCTTTGGTATAGGGCTATCAAGTCTACCTCATTGGCACTAGTTGATCAACTTCACAAGATCTAGCCACATAAGCACTAACCAAAACATGCTATGACATTCTCATCATAGATCTCTAACCATGACATACTATATATCATCTCTCTCTTACATGTACACCACTAGAGTCCTAGAAGGAACCACCAACCCGAGAATGAGGCTTCACAGAAAATAACATAGTTACTTCCTCTAGGGTCTTGGGCTCTCTCCCTCACCCAGATGGAAATCACTCATATTCATGTTCACATATACACATATAACCAGCCTCTCTCTGTCTCTAGGGTTTGGTCCTCTCAAGGACATCTAGGATTCAAAGGGACTATAGGAATCATGCATTAGGAAACTCAACTCATTCACTAAGGAGTATTCTGGTTTAGGACATATCATATCACATATTTCTTGTATTTCTCATATCATGGAGTCTAGGTTATCTAACCTTCTCCAATGGGTCTCACTCTCTCTTGAGCTAACCCCAAAAATGGTCCTAGCACTAGATGTCCTCCTTTGTAAAAGAGCTTGAGGGTCATGCTGAATCACAACCTTGTCTTAACTTAATACATCTAATCTCATAAAAGCCAAGTTTCTTGCATCATCAAAACTTATCTCAAAACCTTGACACTGAACTTAAGTCCTCAAAGACAATGATAGATCATCATAACCATCTTATGTCATTTATGTAAGAGTTACATCATATCATCAAAACTTATATCATCTATTCCATCTATCATATATATTCCAACAAGGCTCTAGACATCTAATGTAGAACTACTCTCTCTTCTAGACTAATGTCATACACTTTCACTTAGTTTGCATGGTCACCTCCTACTCGTACATGTGTGGGGACACATTTTTATTATAAATATATATAATAAAATATTATATAGTTTTTCTCCGATAAAACAAGCATCAGAGAAAACTATCGAGGTTTGATCCCATTTGGAATCAAAAACCAAATCCTAAACACGAGTGTCCCACACATAGTAGAGAGTACAATGTCATGAAAACTAGTGAAAAGGGTGAGAATAAGGGGTAGACTAGTGTAGCTACTCTAGAAAATGTGCACAATATGTCTAGGGTTTCTCTTCCCTTGATGCACATCATTTCCAAAAGTGCAACATCCCATACCGCTCCACTACAAGGAAAGAACGACATCTAAGGACCTGCTATAAAACAAGCACCAATCTAGACCTAGTTCTTGGACATCTAGGTGCTAACCTAGAGGCCAGGTCAGATCTAGTCTCTAAAAGATGACTAATCTAACCCTAAAAGATTATTAATTTCAAGGTTCTTTAGTTTTAAGATGCATAATGAGCAAATGTCTGACTTTGCTATTGTTCATGCTATGATACCACCTGTGACATTCCTGGATTTTCTAAAACTTGATCTGATGTGTGATCCAAATTGAAACCCTCACCTCAGCGAGAATCCTAATTTAAACACCCCACACTAGGCTAAGAAGAAGAAAATCATAGGAAGTCAGAAGGAAACAATTAGTAGCACATGTACATGAATAATAATAAAACCATACAACACATGTTCACCATTCAACATATAATTACAACATGAATTATTATGACATTTGATATTACATATTGAACAACAAACTTACATATACAAGTACTACCACTAAACTACATGATCTTAAGACAACAGGTCCACCTGTACATGGGCTCGCCACACAACTCACACCATCCTAGATCTTCAAGAGCACAAGCCACAACCTAAAAAAAAAGATTACATGTGGTACACGTCAGCAAAATATTCAAGAATATTGTACTGAGTATGCCTACGTGTCTTTTATATACCTCTCATCATATCTTGATAATATGATAAAACTAATACTTGGCAGCATTGAATAAATATAATAATAAGTGTATACTTGCACAAAGATGTTCATTAACAAAAGAGAACACATATATTTTAAGCAAATTTCCATCATATATCCATGCATTTGCCACCTGAGGGAATAATGCATCATCTCAGCTACCAAAGAGTATGAGATGTAAGGCCTTATGATCTACTACCAATGAGTTAGACCATTGTACAATGTGATATGCTACCAAAGAGAATGATCAGTTTCCAACACTATGCTACCAAAGAGAACTAGTACTATCATATGATGGATCAGATATCTTATGTTTCAAGTGTTCATAGCCATAAGTATGGAAATCAAGCAAGATATCATACAAGAACATTCATTTCATCCAATACCATATGCCAAGTATTTTACTACACATTTAACAAAAGCATATTGTATACTAAGACAAGTAAGAGGTAATGGCGTACCTTGCAAAGAGATAGACCTAATCACCACATACTCTTGATATCAACTATATCACTGGTTAAACTTGATTAAGACAAGATCACATATCACCACCTGTGACGTCCCCAGATTTTCTAAAACTTGATCTAATGTGTGATGTCGAAATTGAAACTCTCACTTCAGTGAGAATCCCAATTTAAACACCCCACACTAGGATAAGAAGAAGAAAATTAGGTGAAGTCAGAAGGAAACAATCAGTAGCACATGTACATGAACAATAATAAAACCATACAACACATGTTAACCATTCAACATATAATTACAACATGAATTACTACAACATTTGATATTACGTATTGAACAGCAAACTTACATATACATGTACTACCACTAAACTATAGTATCTTAAGACAACAGGTCCACCTGTAGATCGGCTCGCCACACAACTCACACTATCCTGGATCTTCAAGAGCACAAGCCAAAACCTAAACAAAAGATTGCATGTGGTACATGTCAGCACAATATTCAAGAATATTCTACTGAGTACACCTAAGTGTCTTTTATATACCTCTCATCATATCTTAGTAATAAGATAAAACTAATACTTGGCAGCATTAAATAAATATAAGAAAAATCGTAAACTTGCACAAAGATGTTAATTAACAAAAGACAACACATAAGAGTAAGTGGATGAATGATGACGGGAGGACGATTAGGGTTGTCCCATGGCGGCGGCTGCGGGGGAAGCAATGGCGGAGGTCGGGGCCGTGGCTGGCTTGATCGACCGACTGATCCAAAAAAAGCATCTGGTGAGAATCTACATACTGAATCGGCTGTGTGCAACACCAACGAGAAATCTGTTAACCCTGGGACGGAGGGTGCTGATATGGATATGGAAACTTCTGCTACGGCAGACAAGAACACGCGACTATCGTACGCTGATACAGTCGCCGACAAACATGTGGGATCATTGACGTATGAAAATCCTATCTCTCCAAACGTCCTGCTTGACTCGGACATCAGTGTTGATTTGAGCGGGGTACTTCCGGCCTTCTCTGTCCGCAACGAAGCGCTGCAACCTCTCCTGGTACCATGGCAATTCACATTTTTCGTCAAGGAAATAGGAATCAACATCGGCTTCAAAGCCCTAGTCAACAAGATCTACTCAATCTGGGAGCCAAAGCAAGAATTTCGGGTAATTCATCTAGAGAGCGGCTATTATATAGTCCAATTCTCGGGGCAGGATGACTTCATAAACGCCATGACAGGGGGACCTTGGACGATTTTTGGAAACTACGTATCGGTCCAGTCGTGGTCACCGGCGTTCCAGCCTTCCGATCCTATCCCGCGGAAGCTTGTTGTTTGGGTTTGGATACCGAAACTTCTGGTTTTCCTGTTTCAAAATCAGTTGCTGAGCTCAATCGGAAACACCATCAGCAAGACCATAAAAGTGGACGCTCATACGCTCCAGGGCCACAGAGGCAAATTTGCACGAATCACAGGCGAGGTCGAGACGTCCAAGCCGCTCCTACCGGCCATATTCATCAATGGGGAACACTACCGTCTTGAATATGAAAATTTACCTGTTGTTTGCATGCGCTGCGGGTGGGTTGGTCACGCGGAGGCTGATTGTAAACAACCGGTACGCTAGGACACCACCGACACATCGTCGTCTAATCCCATCCCTTTGCCTGCTGTTACGTATACAATGGCGATCCACGCAAAAAAGCCAGAACCAAGGAAGCAACTCCAGAGGAAGGCCGAGCCTAAACAAGCACCACCGTCAGAGAAGGGGAAACTGATCCTTGTCTCGGACAATGAGGCAGAGGTAGATGAAGACGGCTTTACTAAGGTGATCAGCAGAAAATAGAAAAAAAAAGAACAAGAAAGGCGAAGGTATAGCAGTTCCAAAGGCACCGCAAACAACCTCCTCCAATGTGGTCTAGGAGACCGCGGTGAATCTGGTAGGGAATGAAACCTCTACTGGAAGACCTCCCGCCGCGCATGACGGCCCGAGTTACCAATTCCAGGCCAGACCAGCCGATCCCGGACTGCACCCGCGAAGACCGTTTGGTAAGCAGGGGAAGGAAGCCGGGAATGGATTCGTCATATTGAGACCCCGGAAGGTTGTCTACCAGACTGTTCTCAGTCCCGACCGTGTCCGCAAGAAGGGCAGAACAGACCATGCCGAGAAGGAACCTCCTGATGAAGAAGAAGGGGCTGATCCCAACAGAAGTAAGGCCAAGAAGGCCCTTGAGTTCTACGACCAAGAGGCCACTGAAGAAGAACATGATACTACGTGTATGGAAGTTGATGGGCAATCTGAAGGATTGCTCGCTGCAATTTAATGCAGCAACCCTTTTCTCCAACCTATCTTTATGTATTGTTGCTGGAACATACAAGGAGCATGTTAAGATAGGAAAATCCTTCTAATCAAGGAAATGAAATATGCTTACAAAATCCATTTTTTTTCTATTATTGAGCCAAGGTGTAGCGGTTCCACTGCCTCCAATATTATCCGCCAACTAGGTTTTGATTCTTTTCATAGAGTCGAAGCCATTGGCTTCTCAGGGGGCATTTGGCTCCTCTGGGATAAAGGTAGATGTAGTGTGGATGTTATCCTCAACCACCGACAGTTTATTCACCTTTGGATTGATAAAAGCTGGTTCCTGACCATTGTTTATGGTAGCCCAAACCCTGTGCTCCGTAATCACCTTTGGGATCATCTTGAACAGATTTCCGCCGGCATTCACTCGAGTTGGACAGTCATCGGTGATTTTAACACCATGCTTCACACCTCGGAGAAGAAAGGAGGCAAATTTTTTGACAAATGATCCTGCGCCCACTTCAATGAAGTCCTATTACAAGCTGGTCTCTCTAATCTACGCATGCAAGGAGGTCTGTATACGTTCAGGTGTGGTACCCTCTTTGAAAGGTTGGATAGGGCCATTGCTAACGATGATTGGATCCACCGTTTTAGCGATGCCACCATCACTTCGCTTCCTCATTTGTTCTCTGATCACAATCCGCTGCTGCTAAGATTGTCCAGCCCACAACAAGCATATCACACTTCCTTCAAAACTAAAGCAAGCTGGGATCTCAATCCGAACTTCAAATCCAACGTCATGGCAAATTGGAAGTCGGAGGAATCCTTCCAATCTGCGTTTGCAGCCTTCCGCAAGCGGGTGGTCAAATGGGATCACGATTGTATGCGGCAACAACGTCGAGATAAAGAAATTCTGCTGTCTCGTATCCACAAGGCCCAAGTTACAGCTGAATCCAACTATGTTAATCCTAACATCTCACTTGACATTGAACTGCAGGAACAATACAATCAAATTCTTGAGAGAGAGAGGAGGCCGAATGGAAGAAACGGGTGCATATAGACTGGCTCCGCCATGGTGATGGCAACACAAAGTATTTTCAGTCTTTCGTAAAAGCACGGAATCATCATAATAAAATTACCCAGCTCAGGGATGCTTCGGGAGATTCGATTTCTGAGCCCACTGCACTCTGTGAACATGTCTGATCCTTTTTTGCAAACCTTATGACTGGCTCCTTCCAACCCAATCCTCTATAGGTTAGCCTATACCCAGGCAGATTCAAACAGTTGACGCCCCAGGAAGCTGCTGCCATTCAACCTATTCCTACAGCACAGGAGATCCATGAAGTCATGCTCAAGATGGCGCCGTCCAAGGCTCCGGGACCCGATGGTGTCTACAACGGCTTCATTCAAAATAAATGGGGCAAAGTTGGCCCCTCCCTCGTCAAACTTGTCACAAACACCTTCACTTCTGGCAGAATTGAGGCTGACATTGCACATTCACACATGGTCCTTATACCAAAGATTAAGGCCCCAGTTACATGTGGTGACCTGAGACCAATTTCCCTTAATAATGGCTGCTTTAAGCTCCTGTCAAAGCTCATAGTCGAGCGCCTTAAACCCTCCCTTAATGACTGGGTTTCACCATACCAATCCAGCTTTCTCCCTGGTCGTAAAATCAGTGATAATGTCCTCTTAGTGCAAGAAGTCATCCATTCTATGAGGAGTAAAATGTCGAAGAAGAAATGGGTTTGTATCAAGCTTGATCTATCTAAGGCGTTTGATAGAATGAGTTGGAAGTTCATGGAAGACACGTTGGAGAGAACATGTCTGCCATGTATGCTAATCCAACTTATAATGCAAATTATTACCTCTGGTGACACGTCCATTCTTTGGAGTGGTCGCCCCCTTCAATCTTTTAAAGCTACACAAGGAGTCCGCCAAGGGGATCCTATCAGCCCCTACCTGTTCGTTCTTTGTATGGAAAGGCTTAGTCAGGCAATCCTTAATTCTGTAGAAGATGGATCCTGGAAACCTATCATCCTCTCTAAAGGCGGTACACCATTATCCCATATCTGCTTTGCATACGACATTCTTCTCTTCGCTGAAGCTTCCATTGCCCAAGCAGCAAATATCACTGACATTCTCAGGAAATTTTCTATGGTTTCCGGACAGATGGTTTCTAAAGAAAAATCTAAGTGTTATTTCTCGCAAAATGTTACCAATGTTGAACGCAGAAGGGTAAGCCGTAAGCTTGGCTTTCCGTGGACTGGTGACCTTGGGAAATACCTTGGGATTCCTGTTCTTCATAATAGAATCAATAAACAGACACATGGGCATCTCACTTCTACTATCAAGGATCGCTTGAATGGGTGGGCAATGCGGCATCTCTCCTTGGCATGACGTGTGACCCTGTCTAAAAGTACACTACAAGCTATACCCATATACACAATGCAGATAGTTAAAATCTCGCCGGCAGTCTGTGAGGATATTAACAAGCATGTCTGAACCTTCATATGGTTGGGCTCTGGCGATAGGAAGCTGCCCCTGGTAGCTTGGAGGAAGATCACCTCTTCTAAGGATAAGGGGGGGTTGGGTGTTAAAGATGCCCGGGACCAGAATCTTTCCCTTATGTTAAAGAATGTTTGGGTCTATTTGAATGAACCAGACAAGCTCTGGGTCAGAATCCTTAAAGAGAAGTACACTGTTGGTAGTAGACTGTTGAAGAAGCCGGGATCGCCAGTTTGGAACTTCATCAAGAAGCATATGGAGGAAACCAAGTCCATGTGTGGTGTAGCTGTCAACAATGGGCGCTCTACCAACGTTTGGCATGGGAAATGGATCAATAGCCAAGCTGTGATGGACCTGGTCCCAGATTGGTACATACCGCCATCTCTGCAAACTTTGCAGGTTGCTTCCATGGTGCTCGATAATGGGGACTGGGACTGGGATTTCATCATGGCGTTCGTCCATGCTGTAACTTGGCATATTATTGAAACCATACCGCCCCCTAGCCCTAACAGAGGGGATGATCTCTGGATATGGCCTCTGGAGGTCACGAGAAACCTAAGCAGCCATTCAACTTACCATTGGGTTCGCTTGAACACAGCAGTTAACACTTCGGGCAATTGGAAATCCATTTGGCAGGCACAACTTCCTGAACGTATTCGTATTTTCCTTTGGTTGATGCAGCACAAGGCTCTTCTTACTAATGTCGAGCACGCACGCAGACATATGGAGGTGGACACTCTCTGTCCAGTATGTAACAATGCGCAGGAAACGATCCTCCATGTATTACGGGATTGTCCTGGTAGTCGGCGGACTTGGAAGGACCTCCTTCAAGATGAAGCCCACTTTGATCTTTCTGAAGACGACTGGATTTCGTCCAGATTATCGGTTAGTAACAAGGACTCACCCATCGCCATTTTGAGTGCAGTCGCTTGTTGGCATAATTGGTCATTAAGGAATAAGCACCTACATAAAAATGAAAGTGTGTCTATTGAGAGACGAGTTAAATTTATTCAGGAACGTGCAGCCTCTATAGAGAAAGCTTGGTCCCATACTGGTGTACAACGTAGGCGACCATCCCACCAGGTCACTCTGCAACAACAACTCCTAGTCTTTGTAGATGCAGCATACCATTCCCACTCTGGTAGGGCTGGACTAGGTTTCTTCTTACACAACTTACAGGGAGACGATCAATTATTCGTGGGCTGGCCGTCTTCCGCAAGCTCAAGCTTGGAAGCTGAGATTCAAGTTGTGGTTCGTGCAGCTGATGTCTGGCGTGCACAAGGATGCTCAAATTATCTTATTCTTTCTGATTCAAAACAGGCGGTCGACTATCTGTCCAGTAAGAAGGGGGCCATTGACAGATTCAAAGCTCATAAAAGACGCTATCAGGAGCTCAGAGGAGACAATAGTATCTTCATTAGCTACATCCCTAGAAATAATAATGTTATCGCAGACTGTTTAGCTAAACAAGTCATGCGGTCTAGAAACTCTTTTGCGTCCCATATGCAGCCAGCATGGCTGAGTTGCAATGTCAGTGAGATAATCTCTTTAGTTACCTCCTGTAGTAGGGCACGGGATCATTAAATAAAGGCCTTGGTTTTGCAAAAAAAAAAACAAAAAAAAAGACAACACATATATTTTAAGCACATTTCAATCATATATCCATGCATTTGCCACCTAAGGGAATAATGCATCATCTCAGCTACCAAAGAGTATGAGATGTAAGGACTTATGATCTACTACCAAAGAGTTAGATCATTATACAATGTGATCTGCTACCAAAGAGAATGATAACTTTCTAGCACTATGCTACCAAATATAATTAGTGCTATCATATGATGGATCAAATATGTTATGTTTTATGTGTTCATAGCCATAAGTATGGAAAATCAAGAAAGATATCATACAAGAACATTCATTTCATCCAATACCATATGCCAAGTATTTTACTACACATATAACACAAGCATATTGTATAATAAGCCAAGTAAGAGGTAACTGTGTACCTTCCATAGAAATAAACCAAATCACCACATACTCCTGATATCAACTATATCCTTGGTTAAACCTCGTTAAGGCAAGGTCACATATCACCATTAGGTTCTCATCATCTTACATCTCATCTTAACCCTATTCATGTTCATATTAGGGTTTACCTTATCTCATTAGGATATGTGCATCATTATTTGTCTTATCTTCATCCTTATGTGGGATTTATGTTACTGATGTTATGTTCCAGATTAGGATATATAATCCGAATATCAGGTTCCATATCATCATGTTCACATTTTAACCCTATGTTACATGCATTAATCATATTAGGATTTATATCACATTAAGAGAAAACATCATCATATAACATGGATTTTGGGCATCATTCTGATCTCATAATTAAACCTGAGGTTCCAAACACTGATATGATCTTACTGTGTAAATTTCATAATTTATTGAGTATGAATGTATTTATTACATTTTCTTTAGGGTTATTAGCCCTAATTAGATATATTAATCAAATTACACGATTTCATACATCAACATGACCATAACTGACATCATATGCATTTTAAACATGATTATAGACTTACTTTCATTTTATCATAATTTTAGTCCATCATTTGGTATTTATTATCCATGTATTTATTATCCATGAAACAAACATTATATGTATCACATGATATCACTGCTATTTAATCATCAAAAGACTGATACAAAGGTTCCATGTTGGTCTATGCATTTTTCTGAGAATGTTAGTATCTTATTTGTATTTTTATGACATCATAGCTATTTTCTAGGATTTATCTAAGAACTGGGCATTTTCTGATCATTTATCTTTTTCAACAAATGGCGTGTCTCCACGTGGCTCTAGGGCTGGCGCAGCCCCCTTTCTTGTTGTGGGCCATTTCGTTGGTTGCGCCAGTCTAGTTCACTTGGTACGGGTTGGGTTTAGGGTTCTAGAGCCGGTTCACCGTCTCCCTTTCTTCAGAACTGTCGTTGGGATCTAGCATCCCCGTTGTCCTTCCTTTGACGCCTATTGACTTTCACCACGACCTGCCCAAGGTGCCGCCGCACCTCGGCATGGAACTCGTTGAGTCAGAAGCTACACTATCGGTCTCTTTCTCCTCCTTGGAACCTGGTGGCTCTTGGGCGCCGACTCAGTTCTGGTCCAACGTTCACCTGCTCCTCCGACCATCACATGGTTCCATGCGAACTGACGCCCAAGGAATCCTTCTCAATGATGAAACCACACCATCACTGCTGGCCTCCTTGTCGGCATGTGATTAGTGGTGTTTCTCCACGTATGGGCTGATGAAGCCATTCTCTGCTTGAACAGCCTCCACCACTACTCCTTATCCACTGAGGATGGATCCTCCACCTCTGCAGACGTATGGCCTCTCATCTATTGCTCCTCACAAGAGTTGGCTACTAATCTGGTCCTCCTTCATCTCTGCTTTGCATCGCTCGACTAGTTCCCCCCTCTAGTGTGGCTTCCCCTAGCAGGCCAGAAGCTCGACCACGCTCGCTGTACGCTGCCTCCTATCGGCATCCTCCAACTTAGAGTAAAGAGACAATTGGGAGGGATCCTTTGAACGATTGCACCCAACTTCGTATTACATCCACACAAAAAACAACTACCACGTCTCTCCTTCCTTCCATCCCACGATTAGTGATCGTGGTCTGTAGATGTGAGGCAAGTCGTTGGTTTCCCTACTTCACGCACTTTGAGTGGTTCCAAGGGAGGAGATCAGCTGGCTATCGTTGGATAAGTTTCCATCCAAGGGTTGTAAGGCGCTAGATCTGTGGCATCTCCATATCAAGATTTTATCTACCGGTTTGAGACTGTGTTGTTTAGTTCTTGTCCACACATCTAATGCATAACCCATGATCATGACATTACATCTACTAAAGCTTAAGTTTCTAAACATGAAACTATATTCCAAAGTATACAATATTAAATATGTAGTCTATTTCAAACTTATATATCTCCCTCTAGAGGAATCAAAACCTAATGCGAATTTGACCATAGCTTCCCTACAACTTAAGCTATCGTGTACACAAATTTGGTATCAAAATTCTATTGTTTGATCCCCGAATAATATACCTCAAAAGGCATGAACATGGAGATCGAAATCATGATATCAATATCATTTGACTTCCAAACTTTGGTAAAACATTAGGAACTCTGAAAGCAACTCAACATACATGAATTTACTTATGTCATTAGACATTTAAGGATTCCAAAAGTCCACTCCATCACAGAATAGACAGCAGAATTTGAAGACAATGAAGGTTCCTAAGATATGGATGCACATATTGAAGTTCGGGATAATTTGGTTGACTTTGGGGAGAAAGGAAAAGATGAAAAACCTCAAAGGAGGACTGAAGGAAATATGTAGTTAGCTTGAATGCTTTTTCTAGATAGTGATGGTCACCAATGGTTAATAATACTTAATTTTACTTATATGAGGTGGCTTCATTTATTAAATCACCATCATCACTGGAGCTATTAATTGAATCATCCAAAGAATAATCTATGTAAGGACTAAGGAATCTTAGCATCATCACCCACATCATCCCAATTCCCTTCATCTTCTTCTTCATCCCTTATATATCTATCTCCTCTTCCTCAATGGTGGGTTCTTTGATAGTGATGGTCACCAATGGTTAATAATACTTAATTTTACTTATATGAGGTGGCTTCATTTATTAAATCACCATCATCACTGGAGCTGTTAATTGGATCATCATATGAATAATATATGTAAGGACTAAGGAATCTTAGCATCATCACCCACATCATTCCAATTCCCTTCATCTTCTTCGTCATCCCTTATAGATCTATCTCCTCTCATTGTACTTGTTCTACGCACTATCATTTGTTGCTGATGTACCAATTCAGCATGTTGTTTGTCTAGTATTTTGACTTGTGAATCTTGATTGTGGGGTGAGAATCTAAGATTGATGTAACTTTATATTGGTCAATGGCCATACCATGCAAAACTTTTTAACTATTGATTTAAATTTAGATTAGAATTACGTAATGTTATGTGATTTTATTATGCACTTCTCTATATGTATATTTACACTGTATATATTTTTCCATATTATATTATATATAAAGAGAGGGGGGACGCCTCAATACATGTTGAGGCTTATGCCTTGCTGCCTAGAGGCTTATGCCTTGCCTATGCCATGACTCCCTAAAGGCATATACCTCGTCTCCCCTTGCCCAGACAAAAATGTCTCAATACACCTCATGCACTTTACATCTTTGATTCCAACATCTCACCCCATTTGTCAGGTTTAAGGATTTTTATTTCATTTGTCAGTTAGTGGTCATGTTCTTTATTAATGAAAAGATAAAACTTGCTTCTGATCACAAAAATATAGCAAAAACTAAACTACAACATGCTTATTTAGATCTACTTTTTATTTTAGGAAAAAAGAGAGTAAAACATAAATAACCTTGTTTGCTCTCTGATTGAAAAAAGTATCCGATGAATTTCGTAAGGAATTTTCAGCCTCCTCTTCTGGATTAAGCTCCAATGCTTCACAGAAAGAAATGAATTCCTACAATCCGACGAATGAAACATGTCATTAGGAGAGCGAGACAAAAATAATGTCAAGGTTGAAAGGAACTAAAGCACCTCATTGATAGTAGTGTCATTAGATATACAGGAAACATACTGACCTTCAACTGCTTCTGGGAGCTTTTGACAATCTCACGTCTATCATCCCCTCTCATTTTCTCATACATCTCACTTAGGTAGAAGGGAACCTAACAGTACAAGATTATATATGAGTCCTCTTTTGAAAATAAGTAGAGTATAAAAAAAAGCGATAAATTATAGACTGCCATATTGTTCTATGTTCTATATACATCTTATGCATCAAAATCAAATTTAGGTGATTGCTTAGTTTATGTACTAATGTTTAAGTAATACCAGTTGAAACTAAATAGATAAAGATAGTGGCTAAATCAGATATGAATTTTAGCTCAACTTTACGTTAACATATTTTATACTAGACAAATGGACATAAAGATCATGCCTACAAGTAACTCGAGAGACTAGTTAATAGGAGAGATTGAGAAGCAATGAACATGAGTTTGCTCTAGATATCTGAGAAATCGATACTAGCAAATACTTGAGGTTGTCAGTGTTGATGTCATTTTTTGACTCATTTGATGAGAGGAGTCCAAGCTTGCTTATCATTTCATCACATTGCCTTAAATCCTCGACCCCTTTCTTCACAGTCTTCTATATATCCAGCAAAAACCCTATCACATAAGAAAGCTCGACCTCCTCGGTGATTACAAAATAAGGTAAAAGAAAATTTAATAACAATTTAACCTGATTAGTAGATGATTCATTTGACACAGAGTGCATCATCACAACATGCTCAAAGAGCACTGGGAGTGTCATCTCCTCCATCCTGAACTCTACAGTAAGCATAGTCACAAATTTGGGATTCCAAAATTCTTCAGCATTCAAGAATTGTGCTTAATATTCAAATAAAAATTGGGGGAAATTGGTAAAAAGTACGGTAAATTGTTCAGAAGAAAATTGATATACAGGATAGATATTGTTTACTTATTGATTCAATACCAATATAGAATAATCAAGCCAAATATTATGTTACCAAAGGTTGAGCATGGAACGGGTTACTGATTAGAGAAACTTACAAAGGGAAGCACTTCCTGGTGATGACAGGAATAGTGTGGTCTTGTACTGGAGTACGGTATGCACAACGTAACACTTACTAGATTACTATACCTCCTACAACCCAAATACGTGGCTATGTATTAGAATCAGAAGAATAAAGTGCGTAAGATTATGGGGAGAGAAATTGAGGACAAAGGGAGCAGAATTTTTATCAAAAGAAGTGGACAACGACTGCCAATTACAACATTAGAACATCTAGATAAGGGCTCTGGAAAAGGAAAAACTAAGATCATGGATTTTCTATCTAGATTTTGGTTCTATTATTGATTGGATTTATAGTAACTGATTGAATTCTATGACAATCAAGTAGCTACTACTTGATTTATTCACTAGTAACACCCTCCCACTTCTCAAGTACAATTTTATACACCCACTAGTAAAGATATATGACCTAAAGTCCAAATCTTACCTCCATATATATGTTAACTCTTGGATATTCCCGAGGGACTGCTAAAAGTATGTTTATCCATTACATGTGTTTCCATTGTAACTCTTGGATATTCCCAAACTCATTTCTTTAAAGGAGGGCCTCAAAGGAAATATTTAGAATTTTCTACATGGGATTGTCGTGACAGTAAATGAATGTGTTCTCATATTTGGTTATTGCTATACTCTTGTATGATTTTTGAAAGGGCCTTTTTGTGGTCTTTTCTCTATTATTGGAACTTGACTCACTGTTGACTTCCCGTGTGGTGTAAATTATGACCCCATGAATTTAGACCCCTTTTGACTATTGTGAAGGTGTTTGTACATGGGGTCAGGTGTTGAAGTTGCTTTGAAGTTTTGATGATTGATCTGATTGCTGACATCTGGCTTGCTGCAATTCTGAAAGCTGTGTACATAAGATCCATCCAGATCTTTCTTTTCTAAGTTGACTACTATGAGTTTGTTTGCAAATGGGTCACTTGCACCCTTCTTTGGCTGACTTCTGGGTTGCTGCAATTCTGGTTGCTGACATCTAGATTGTTATAATTCTCAAAATTTATGTAGAGGAGCACTTGTACCCTACTTCTGAGTTTCTCCTTGTGTTTACTATTTACTTAATATAGCATCTTCCCAACCACCGGTGTGTGCTAGTGTAGATGAGCATGTCTAAAAGGGTTATATTAACAAAAGTTCAAGATCAGAATGCACCATAACCAAGTTTGGTCTATCATGGGAACCTTATGTCTTAGTTATAAGACATATGGATCCCCCATCTAATTAAGCTATACATGATATACTAACCAACATTTAGCACGGTATAACATATTTATGAATGAGTGACTATGATATTATGAAGATGCATTCATATAATAAATATTTTCCAATATAGATGTTGAAATGGTTGAAACTGTTATCCATCTATTGAAAGCTATGAGGGGGAAATTGTGAGTAGGGAAAATTTAGATTTTTACATAAACTACTATCTATCCACCACTATATGACTACAAAAGTTATGTTTCTTTTACACCATTCCATACGATCTCTGAGACACAACAACTTCAGTTATCGATTTAGTTCTACAGAATTCACAACTGCTGATGAAAATCATGTACCCTTCCATCAGACTCCATAAGACCTCTAGTAAAATGTAAGCAGGGGTACCAACAACTGTCTTTGGCTTAGACTAACTGTGATGGAGTAGATTTTTTTTTTGAAATCCATAAATCTCCAATAATATATTAGAATCCATATCTTGAGTTATAATGAGAGTTCCAAGTAATTTAGTAAAGTTGGGATGTTGATTGAGATTTATATAATGACTAAGGTCCATAAGTTATGCCTATATGAGGAAATTAATTGAATAGTCTAACAGTTGAGTTTTGACACCAAATTCGTATACAAGGTACCTTGAGTAGTGAGGAATCTATGGTTAAAATTGGGTGGCAATTGGAGCATCCTAGAGAGAGTTTTCATTGTTTGAAATTGGTGTGGTTGATTAATAAAGTCTGAATTATATAACCTAAGTTGCTGATCTAATAGGATGTCACGCACCCAAGTGTTGGTTGGGCATGCACGGCCAATCTTCTGCCCTAGATCACAGATCTAATGGCCGCACGCTACAACCTTTAGAAGCCACGGATTCAGTATGGTGCGAAGAGAATTTGGTCGTTGGATGATGATCGGATGGCACACATCTGTTCTCCTACCTTCGGTATAACCACTGAATGTGGGGGAGAAGACGAGGCTATGAATCCGTCCAGCCATGATGTCATGTTTGGCCTATTCGTTAGGTGACGGGAGGAAGTAACTGAAGAGTTGGACTCGCATACTCATTACAGACTGTTTGACCCCTTGGGCGAACTGCCTCACCACTCCAATAGAGAGAACGAGCCCTCCGCTCTCACAGGTTCTCCACCACAGTGAGCAGGTGGTGGTCGAAGGTGGAGAATGGAGATATAGGTAGCTTTTGAGGAATATAGAGAAGGGAAAAGCAAGTACGAGGTCAAGGGAGAAAGATGTAGGCGGTTTGGTGGTTCCCGTGAAGGTCCCCCATGGTTAACGAGGTCAAGTCGTTCAGAGAGGAAGATGGAAGTCAGGGGCTACAAGGAGTTCACCTCACCACACATGGAGGGTGTGTAATACTTTGGGTAAACACGGTGTTCATGTTGATCATCTCAAACGATAGGGAGAACCAGTGGAGGCCTTTTCCCCCTTTTTATACCACCATGGCAGTAGCCTGCGGCGGCAAGCTCCTTGAGCTCATCAGGAGGCACCCAAGAAGAGATCTCAGAGGCGCAGGAAGCACCCCAAGCATCTGTGGGAGGCCACACGGTGGCGCTCAAGCTCATGGATGGACAAGCTTGCCTCAAGGGAGGTATGTTCTTCAAGGATCTCTCACCGAAGCTTCCCCAGCCGCGGCGGCGGCCCTTGCCGGCAGCTGCTGGACAGGGAGCCTCAGAGCCAAGGTCGAGAAGAGGATCAGCCGTGGGGAATCGAAGGACCCCTCCGGAGATGTGGATGGCCGTAGGAGTCGTCTTGGAGGCCCAAATCTCGGCTGCTTTCTCATCAGAGCCCAGACCATGCGGCGGTGCCCTATTTCACAGAGGAAACAGGGGCATCGCGTGAGGCTCGTGAGCAGAAGGAGAAAGAAGGCGGACTGGGTCCAATCCTAGACCAATCCCGAACCGGCTCCAGACCAAGTGAACCACGGCCAGCGCAAGGCATAAGACGTGCCCTTGATGGACACGTTGTGACGCCGGATTGGCCACAAAAAGGTCAATATCCCGAAAACACTTAGTTCTTGTATAATTCATAGAAATTGCCTCGATTATCAGAAAATGACATATAATATACCAAATTGTTCTGAAAAATGAGTAGAATCGTATGAAAGCTTAATATCAGACTTTTAGTGCACTAATCTCAGTGATATCTTATAAGATGTATAATGGTCTTTTCATGTATAATAAATAATAAACGAAGACCTAAAATTATGGGAATATATCAGTAGATCATAAATCATGTTTAGAATCCACATGATGTCAGTGATTATGATGATGATACATGAAATCATGTAATTTGCTCCATATGTCTAATTAGGGCTAATTACCCTAAATAAAATGCAATAAATACATTGGCGATCAATAAATGACAAAATTTACAGAATAAGTCCATATCAGTAATTGGAAGATAATATGTAGTTCTGAGATAAGTTTTGTACACAAAATTCATGTTATATGAAGAACACCCTTAATACAAGTGATGTAACCCTAAGATGGTTAATAAAGGTGACATAATGTTAAATATGTTCACATAATAATGTGACACAGAAGTATATCCAGTTAATGAACTATAATCTGGAATATGACATCAGTAAGATAATTCTAAGACTAGAATACAAGTAATAATGTACATATCCTAATGAGATAAGCTAAACCCTAATGAACACGATTAGGGTTAAGATGAGATTAAGATGATGAGAGCCTAATGATCGTATGTGATCTTATCTTTATCAGGGTTTGACCTGGGATACATAGTTGACATGAGGAATATGATGATTAGGTTTGTCTTGATTAAGGTACGCCATTACCTCTTACTTGGCTTATTATACAATATTCTTGTGTTATATAGTAGTAAAGACTTGGCATATGGTATTGATTGAAATGATTGTTCTTGTGTACTATGTTGTTTGAGCTTTCCATACTTATGATTATGAACACATCAAACATAACATATTTGTTCCATTATATGAAGCACTATATCTCTTTGGTAAGCATAGTGCTAGTGAGTGATCTATCTCTTTGGTAAGCAGATCACATGTACAATGATCTATCTCTTTGGTAAGAAAATCATGAGGCCTGGATGCATCTATCCCATTGGTAGGCAGATGCACAAACATATAATAGAAAATGAGTTTAAAATATGTGTTCTCTTTTGTTAATGAACATCTTTGTGCAAGTATATGATTTTCTTATATTTCTTTATAACTGCCAAGTATATTAGTTTTATCTTATTGCCAAGATATGATGAAAGGTAAATAAAAGACACGTAGGCGTACTCAGTACAATATTCTTGAATATTGTGCTGACGTGTACCGCATGTAATCTTTTGTTTAGGTTGTGGTTATGCTCTTGAAGAGCTCGGATAGTTGAGAGTTGTGTGGCGAGCTGATGTACAGGTGGACCTGTTGTCTTAAGATCCTGTAGTTTAGTGGTAGTACATGTATATGTTAAAGTTTGTTGTTCAATATGTAATATCAAATGTTGTAACAATTCATGTTGAAATTATATGTTGAATGGTGAACATGTGTGTATGGTTTTATTATTGTTCATGTGCATGTGCTATTGGTTGTTTCCTTCTGACTCCCTTGATTTTCTTCTTCTTAGCCTCGTGTGGGATGTTTAAATTGGGATTCTCACTGAGGTGAGAGTTTCAATTTGGACGTCGCACATCAGATTAAGTTTTAGAAAATCCGGGGACGTCACAGGTGGTATCAGAGCATGAACAATAGCAAAGCCTGACATATGCTCATTATGCAACTCAAAACTAAATAACCTTGAACCTTAATAATGTTTAGGGTTAGATTAGTCATCTTTTAGAGACTAGATCTGACCTAGCCTCTAGGTTAGCACCTAGTTGTCCGAGAACTAGGTCTAGACTGGTGCTTTTTGAGTAGCATGTCCTGAGATGTCGTTCTTTCCTTGTAGTGCAGCGGTATGGGACGTTGCACTATTTGGAAATGACGTGCATCAAGGGAAGAGAAACCCTAGACATATGGCGCTTGTTTTCTAGAGTAGCTACACTAGTCTACAGCATGTTCTCACCCCTTTCCTTAGTTTTCATGACACTGGACTCTCTACTATGTGTGGGGCACTCGTTTCTGGATTTGGTTTTTGATTCCAAACGGATCGAACCTCGATAGTTTTCTCTGACGCTTGTTTTATCAGAGAAAAACTATATAATATTTTATTATCTATATGTATTATAAAAATGTGTCCCCACACATGTACGAGTAGGAGGTAGTCATGCAACCTAAGTGAAAGTGTATGACATCAGTCTAGAAGAGAGAGTAGTTCTAGATTAGATGTCTAGAGCCTTGTTTGGAATATATGATAGCTGGAATAGATCAAATAAGTTTGATGACATGATGTAAGTTTTATATCGATGACATAAGATGGTTATGATGATCTATGTTTGTCTTCAAGGACATAAGTTCATTTTTGAGGATTTGAGATAAGTTTTGATGATGCGAGTAACTAGGCTTTTATGAGATAAGATATGTCTTAAGCTAAGACAAGGTTGTGAGTTAGCATGAGCCTCAATATCTTTTACAAAGGAGGACCTCTAGTATTAGGACCAGTTTTAGGGTTAACTCTAGAGAGAGTGAGACCCATTGGGTCAGAGAACCTAAACTCCAAGATATGAGAATTATGAGATATGTGATATGATATGTCCTAAACTAGACTACTCCTGAGTGAATGAGTTGAGTTGCCTAATGCATGATTCCTATAGTCCTCTTGAACCCTAGATGTCCTTGGGAGGACCAAACCCTAGAGACAGAGAGAGGCTGGTTATATATGTGCATATGTGAACATCGATATGAGTGCCTGCCATCTGGGTGAGGGAGAGAGCCCAAGACCCTGGAGGAGGTAGCTATGTTAGTTCCTGTGAAGCCTCATGCTTGGGTTGGTGGTTTCCCACATAGGAATCTAGTGGTGTATATAAGAAAGTTTTGGGTAAGATGTGTCATGGGTAGAAGGCCTATGAATAGTATGTCATAGCATGTTTTGGTTTGTGCTTATGTGGCTAGAGCTTGTAAGCCTATCACTAGTGCCAATGAGGTAATCCGAGAACCCTAGACTAAGAGGAAATATAAAGTATATGCATATGAGATACTCATAGAGTTGAGTTATCTCAGAGAGAATGAGCAATGCACTATCTTCGTGATAAGGGTTGGAAGAACCTCTTTTGCACTATATAAAGTTTTGATTCATGTTTAACAAGCCACTCACGATCGTTGTTTAGCACAACCATGGTATAATAAACATAAGAACGTGATCTAAGTTTGAGATATCATATGAGGGTATGACATGAAGGAAACCTAGAGATGGTTTAATCGATATTGATGCATAAATGGTTAACCATGTACCTGAATAATGATGATAATGTGATATTGTTGGTTAATCTTGTAAGCAATCACTAGTAAATGTTGTAATTTATTGCGAACAATGAAATAAGATCATATGAATGAAATATGTTACATGAGGTGTTAAGCTTAGTACTTAAAAATGATGAAAATATAGTTTGAAAGTTATCACAACATAATGATTATGACACCTCGATACAATCTATATGATTAAAGTGGGTTAACTTTAGTTAACTCCCTCCTAAAAGACATATGTTAATGATGATCATGTTCTAATAATTAGCTCAATAAAATGTTTATGACACCTTGATAATGGGTGACTTGGGTTAACTCCTTTGGAACATGATAATATGATGAGGGAACCTTAATGCATGGATAAAGATAAGGAATCAAATCTAACATATGAGATATATCATGACATAACCTAAGCTTCTAAACCCTTGTTTGAGCCTTCTATGGAGTGAGGTTTCACCCTTGCTGCCTTTGAAACCTCCTAATAGTGCTTCGGATACATGGTTCTAGGTAACCTTTGTGGATATGTTACACATAGAATAGTTCTTACATGTGGATGAAGACATGGTAGTTTTTCTTAGAGTACGAGTATGGTTGACTTTCGAGGACGAAAGTTCTTTTAAGATGTATATGATGTGACAAAGTGGATTTTGTCTTAATTTCGAGGACGAAATATCTTTGAAGGTGTGTAGGATGTGATGGAGTGGATTTTTTTTTTGAAATCCATAAATCTCCAATAATATATTAGAATCCATATCTTGAGTTATAATGAGAGTTCCAAGTATTTTAGTAAAGTTGGGATGTTGATTGAGATTTATATAATGATTAAGGTCCATAAGTTATGCCTATATGAGGAAATTAATTGAATAGTCTAACAGTTGAGTTTTGACACCAAATTTGTATACAAGGTACCTTGAGTAGTGAGGAATCTATGGTTAAAATTTGGTGGCAATTGGAGCATCCTAGAGAGAGTTTTCATTCTTTGAAATTGGTGAGGTTGATTAATAAAGTCCAAATTATATAACCCAAGTTGCTGATCTAATAGGATGTCAATCATGTCACGCACCCTGGTGTTGGTCGGGCATGCACGACCAGTCTTCTGCCCTAGATCACAGATTTAATGGCTGCACGCTACAACCTTTAGAAGCCACAGATTCAGTATGGTGCGAAGAGAATTTGGTCGTTGGATGATGATCGGATGGCACACATCTGTTCTCCTACCTTCGGTATAACCACAGAACGTGGGGGAGAAGATGAGATTGTGAATCCGTCCAGCCATGATGTCACGTTTGGCCTATTCGTTAGGCGATGGGAGGAAGTAACTGAAGAGTTGGACTCGCATACTCATTACAGACTGTTTGACCCCTTGGGCGAACTGCCTCACCACTCCAATAGAGAGAACGAGCCCTACACTCTCACAGATTATCCACCACAGTGAGTAGGTGGTGGTCGAAGGTGGAGAATGGAGATATAGGTAGCGTTTGAGGAATACAGAGAAGGGAAAAGCAAGTACGAGGTCAAGGGAGAAAGATGCAAGCAGTTTGGTGGTTCCCGTGAAGGTCCCCCATGGTTAACGAGGTCAAGTCATTCAGAGAGGAAGATGGAAGTCAGGGGCTACAAGGAGTTCACCTCACCACACATGGAGGGTGTGTAATACTTCGGGTAAACACGGTGTTCATGTTGATCATCTCAAATGATAGGGAGAACCAGTGGAGGCCTTTTCCCCCTTTTTGTGCCACCATGGCAGTACCCTGCGGCGGCAAGCTCCTTGAGCTCATCAGGAGGCACCCAAGAAGAGATCTCAGAGGCACAGGCGGCACCCCAAGAATCCGTGGGAGGCCGCACGGTGGCGCTGAAGCTCATGGATGGACGAGCTTGCCTCGAGGGAGGTATGTTCTTCCAGGATCTCTCACCGAAGCTTCCGCGGCGGTGGCCCTTGCCGGCAGCTGCAGGATAGGGAGCCGCAGAGCCAAGGTCGAGAAGAGGATCATCTGTGGGGAATCAAAGGACCCCTCTGGAGATGTGGGTGACCGTAGGAGCCGGCTTGGAGGCCCAAATCTCGGCTGCTTTCTCATCGGAGCCCAGACCATGCGGCGGTGACATGTTTCACAGTGGAAATAGGGGAGCGCGTGAGGCTCGCGAGTGGAAGGAGAAATAAGGTGGACCGGGTCCAATCCCAGACCAATCCTGAACCGGCTCCAGACCAAGTCAACCACGGCTAGCGCAAGGCAGAAGCCGTGCCCTTGGTGGACACGTGGCGACGCCGGATTGGCCACAAAAAGGTCAATATCCTGAAAACACTTAGTTCTTGTATAATTCATAGAAATTGCCTCGATTATCAGAAAATGACATATAATATACCAAATTGTTCAAAAAAAAGAGTAGAATCGTATGAAATCTTAATATCAGACTTTTAGTGCAATAATCTCAGTGATATCTTATAAGATGTATAATGGTCTTTTCATGTATAATAAATAATAAACGAAGACCTAAAATTATGGGAATATATCAGTAGATCATAAATCATGTTTAGAATCCATATGATGTCAGTGATTATGATGATGACTCATGAAATCCTGTAATTTTCTCCATATGTCTAATTAGGGCTAATTACCCTAAATAAAATGCAATATATACATTGGCGATCCATAAATGACAAAATTTACAGAATAAGTGCATATCAGTAATTGGAAGATAATATGTAGATCTGAGATAAGTTTTGTACACAAAATTCATGTTATATGAAGAACACCCTTAATACAAGTGATGTAACCCTAAGATGGTTAATAAAGGTGACATAATGTTAAATATGTTCACATAATAATGTGACACAAAAGTATATCCAGTTAATGAACTATAATCTGGAATATGATATCAGTAAGATAATTCTAAGACTAGAATACAAGTAATAATGTACATATCCTAATGAGATAAGCTAAACCCTAATGAACAAGATTAGGGTTAAGATGAGATTAAGATGATGAGAGCCTAATGATCGTATGTGATCTTATCTTTATCAGGGTTTGACCTGGGATACATAGTTGACATGTGGAATATGATGATTAGGTTTGTCTTGATTAAGGTACGCCATTACCTCTTACTTGGCTTATTATACAATATGCTTGTGTTATATAGTAGTAAAGACTTGGCATATGGTATTGATTGAAATGACTGTTCTTGTGTACTATGTTGTTTGAGCTTTCCATACTTATGATTATGAACACATCAAACTTAACATATTTGTTCCATTATATGAAGCACTATATCTTTTTGGTAAGCATAGTGCTAGTGAGTGATCTATCTCTTTGGTAAGCAGATCACATGTACAATGATCTATCTCTTTGGTAAGCATATCATGAGGCCTGGATGCATCTATCCCATAGGTAGGCAGATGCACAAACATAAAATGGAAAATGAGTTTAAAATATGTGTTCTCTTTTGTTAATGAACATCTTTGTGCAAGTATATGATTTTCTTATATTTCTTTATAATTGCCAAGTATATTAGTTTTATCTTATTGTCAAGATATGATGAGAGGTAAATAAAAGACACGTAGGCGTACTTAGTACAATATTCTTGAATATTGTGCTGACGTGTACCGCATGTAATCTTTCGTTTAGGTTGTGGTTATGCTCTTGAAGAGCTCGGATAGTTGAGAGTTGTGTGGCGAGCTGATGTACAGGTGGACCTACTGTCTTAAGATCCTGTAGTTTAGTGGTAGTACATGTATTTGTTAAAGTTTGTTGTTCAATATGTAATATCAAATGTTGTAACAATTCATGTTGTAATTATATGTTGAATGGTGAACATGTGTGTATAGTTTTATTATTGTTCATGTGCATGTGCTACTGGTTGTTTCCTTCTGACTTCCTTGATTTTCTTCTTCTTAGCCTCATGTGGGATGTTTAAATTGGGATTCTCGCTGAGGTGAGAGTTTCAATTTGGACGTCGCACATCAGATTAAGTTTTAGAAAATCCGGGGACGTCACACTGATAGTTTGAAGTCAATGGGGAGAAGAATGTGGAATCAATGGCAGTTACAGTGACAAACAGCCAAGGTGTCCAAGAATTAAATTGTTTATACCTTCAAGTAACCAAAGTAGCAGATTTTCAATTTTGTTATTGTGCTACTATCCAAGAGCAGGCTGTCAAACATCAACTCTCTATGAATAATTTACAATAATAGACAACACAGTAGCTGGTAAGACTTCAATTTAAGAAGGCTTAATGACCATGTATATAGTTTTTGTGGAGTATGCACACATTATCAGTATACAATTTGCATTATGTATGGGTATGACACCTATTTTGGAATATTAGTTCTTCATGGTTCATAGTGCCGCAAACATGCTGAATTCTCCAACTGAACAGAATATTAGGTCTCCAATATTCCTGTTCAAAAATGATGCATGAAGATACCAACTAAAAAAACATAATTATCATATCTTCATTAACAATATGATAAATATCCTAGTAACCAAGGAACTTGTGAATGAGGCAAAATGCATCCAAACATAGGCTAGACCAGAAGAGGTACAAGCTATCAAAATGTCATCAATGTATCAATGCATGCCTACTGTATAATTCAGAAAACAAATAGTTACTCAGATTATCAAGCTAGAAGATATAAATAGTTCAGAGAATATGTTCAGTATCTAGAAAAAGAAATAATAAGAATAAAAGAAGGAGAATTACGGTATAAATACCCTCATCCTTACTTAAAACAAAGAATAGCTTGGTCTCAGTAATTCGTATATGATGCTCCTAGTAACTATAATAATATTGACATAAAAGTTTCAATTGCATTGCTTGCAAGGCCTTGAATGAGTTTAAGCCTGAAAGATTGTTGCTTGAAGATATATGTTAAAATGTTTTAGCTTGAGCCACTACAATGGTTGTCTTCTTGCATATATTTTGAACGATAAGGCTTAAGATCTATATATGTACCAAATTGGACGATATTACATGAATCTCCATTAAAAATAAAAATTCCTTGAAGTGGATATGAAACCAAAGGTGGCCAATATCTCATGAGGAAGGAAGCAATAGAAACACAGAGTTGTACATTAAAATTAACTCAATTCTTTGTGATCGTGTAGGAAAATTGTAATGGTTGGATGTACTACTTTATACCGTGCAGTTGAATTCAGTATGCCACAATGACTTGAAAATATATGTACAATCACACAAGGCAAGTAAAGCTACTGGAATAAAAATTAAGTAGGTTATATATTATCAGGTAAATATTATGTACCTAATTTGGAAATTGAGCAAAAGCAGTAAGTCTCCACCTAGAGGTCCCTATACTTTTTCAGAATCTAAACGTCACTTTCTCGCAAACAAATAGAACTTCAGTTATAAATCAAAAATCTCCTGGAGATGGCTCGATTGGCATCGGGGAGGCAAACATGTGAAGGAGGCGCTGATGTCACAGACACACTCGCAGACCCAGCCGACGGACGACGCTCTACTGTCCGGCTACTGTGGCACTCGCAGAGCAAGCCAATCGGAAGAAGAACTTCTAGCACATGATTGGGGGTCGAGAACTGCATCGCGGAGGGACCGATCAGGGTCTCGGGTGGGGGGTAGTTAACGGTCCGGAGCTCTGCTGCTGATGTGCGCTAGATGGCCTCACGGACGGGTGTTCTCGCCGATCTGCCCTCACGGATGGCCTCCTCGCGTGCACGAACAAGGCTTCTTTTGGTCTCCTCACGTGTGACCGGCTGGGGAGCCTGATCGGGGTCGGGGAGCGCAATGGCCCAACAAGAGGAGATCGGGTCTCACAGACAGCAGCGGGAGCCTAAATCGGGGAGGGTGATCGCGTTAGTTTGCTTATTCACGGACTCTGGTTACTTATCAGGAAGCATTATTGCTTACAATTATGTTGAATAAAATGTGGAACTACATCTTATTTACAGAGGTGGCTACAATCATTTTAGCTATAAAAAATTTATAAGTAAAAATGGCTCTCGCTACATATAAATTAATTATAACTGAAGTAATCATAGCTAAATCATTATTTTTTTTGTAGTGAATCATTCCTTTTAATATCATTTTATCTGAGGCATCAAATCATGGGATGTTACAATCTCTCCCACTTGGACTCTTGACGTCCTCGTCAAGGCTCAACTATATGGCCTCATAATCTGACCCCATTTCAGTGCAGACCCACAATGGCCCATGGAAATCCAGCTCCCGATCACAGAATACCAGTGCAAGGGTGGGGCTGCGTCAACCATGGACAACCCTTTCCTACATGTCTAGACTTCATGGATTAAAACTGGCATGCCATGCCCATGTGGGCCCCACCTACTGGAGGGATTATGGCTCTGATACCATTTTTAATGCTCGAGCCCATTGACCAAGGCTCAAGCAATGTTTTAGGAATGACGACTGGACCCACAGACCACCACTAGCCTTAACTGTGTCCTTTGTCCTCACTCACACGTAAGCCAGGGTCAACTTCTCGACTGGTCACCCATCCTAGTACTACTCCTAGTTGAGCACGCTTAACTATGGAAATCATTAGAGATGGGCGTCCTGAAAAGGAGGTGCACCTTGGTGATGGGTAGTCCAGGACTCAAATCCTGTGATGTTACAGACATTGACAGCCCGACCTATGTAGCACGAATGGTTGAGCATGGTAGGTCCTCCCCGAGGGACCCAGGTTTGAACCTTCCATTACATGCATTATTTACCATCCTTGCAGTCATGCGGGCTCTGGCATGCTCTTTGAGGGAGGGGGACTAATGTCTCTTCTAACTCAAAAAAAAGACATTGACCCTCCATGCTCGTGAAAGATCTACATATTTGACTCCCACAACATCAAAAGGAACAACCTTCAAAAATATATATGTTATACATACAATGAGTTAAAGGAATTCTCAAAAACCCTATGCCTCTATGTACTTACCAAATTATTTTTAAAAAACTAGAACATATCCATTCCATGTAGGTAAATGTTTGGGCCTCTAGACGGGGATGACCTATAGGTTAGTAGACTCTACAAGATAAAACAAGAATGGGTTACTGATTTCCTGATGATGCACCTCTCAACAGACATCATGAGAGTGATTCAACAACTACCTGTGCCAGCACACACTAGTGTAAAGGACATGTGGGAATGGAAGTTAACGACCATTGTCCATTACTGCATTGCTACAACTTACAAGAGGTTGAGAAAAGGGAGTAGGAATAAGAACAAATGGGCACTACAAAACCTTGTGGGAGACTGATGTCTCATTCAGGTTGAAGTTGTTTATGTGACAACTAGGGAATGAGGTAGTGATAACTGCATGAGATGAAAAATAAGACATTTTACTATGGATGATGGTTGTGATATATGTGAGAGTGTGATGGAAATAACAATTTGCATTCTTAGAGATTGTCCTGTAGGTAAAGGTATTTGGAATTAGACAGTAGTAATGATGTATAAGAAAATGCATACATATGGAGTTTTACACCTACATTCCAAGGATGAATATCCCAGATTCAAATGTTGATTTCATGGGATGGATAGGTAAAGATCACTCACACAAGAGAGAGCACAACTTGATGGTAGACTTTCTACAAAAGATTCACCAACATAAACCACAATCTAATGGATCTTATATTAATCCTCCTTTATTAATAGAGTTACAGGCGTTGCTACAAAAAATAGAAAATAGTGCACAACAACCCAAGGAGAACAACACAGACTCCTAATGTTCTAAATGTCAAAAACCACATATACATCAAAAACATATCCACTTTAAAAGAGAAGAGCACATAAGGAAAATTTCATAGCATGAGGAATTGATATGAGCAAGCCTCATGCACAAGTAGAGCCCCCTACATAGAATAATAGCCAGACATAATTCATGTTTTCATGACTAAGCTTAATACATGCAGAAAGTAGGACATTATCCAAATCCAGAAAGTAAAATACTTATCATCATTTTCTTAATACCAATCTTCATGGAGTTTTGTCTTAACTGAATGAATTGTCTTGGAACGAAATATCTCTCTCTCAAATAAAGAGGGTGATTTGTAAATTCATCAACTTTGAAGTCATTTCAACCAATTAAGAAATACCACTTCTAAAAGATCTCTCATTTCTATGTAAAAAAATGGAAGAATCAAATATCCCTATATATTTGTTCCCAACTTATTATTTCTTGTGTTAACATAAAAAAAAACCTTGATATATAAAGAGTACCTTGGGTTCTAGATGGATACAAGAAAAAACAAGTACTATGGAATTATCCACCTTGTCACAAGAAACCACAAAATCAAATCTCCAATAGGTATTCTTCAAATATTAGTCCCCAAAGGAGTTATAGATGGTTATCTACAAACCAAGTCCAATCAATAGATCTGAACTATGAATCACAAAAGCGCACAAGACTACAACTTCCATTATAAGAATAAATCAAAGAAGAGTATACTTATTCTCCCTATATAAATATTTATATACACAAACACATACACACTCAATACTATAGTCAAAGACATACACATTCAAGCCTGCTTTTGGATTTACAGATTGTCATGGTGTGAAGAATGCATGATAGACATCGGTGGTGCTAGTCAAGTAACATATGAATAATGAGATGATGCAGAGTGTTTCTTATGAGTCTACCACAACGACATATCTTAAGCCCAAAAATTTTATACTTACAGCTACATTTTGAGGGAGATATTTGGAAAAACACCATATTTCTTCCATAGTAATCCCATATTAAATAAGAACCCCAAGTACATGTGTTTGAATATATTTCAGTCTTGAAATTTTTCTAGTCCATCTTTACTATAACAACCATTTTTTTATATTCTTCAAGTATCAATCCATTTATTTTGATAATATTACATGTGAGTTTAAATTAATTAATTTAGGGATATTAACCCATGTAAGTTAATCTACAATGCTAAATATTAACATAATAGAAAATTACCAACACATTTGTCAATGAAAGAGGGTTTCCTTGTTTCTCATATGCTTTTATATCTAGAGTACAAATATTAGTAGATAAATCCCATTGAGCGTCAAAAAATGCAATAGCAATGTACCCACCAAAGTGACTCATGAATACATGAGCATCATAGTTTCTGCAGTCACCCCAAGCTCAATAAGAACCCATATTCCTAAGGAAGGCTATAATTTCATCAATAACAAAAAGTAGAATCTTAGAATGTTTCTTTGCCACAGTGCTATTTTGAAGATCAAAGCAATGTGTGCAATCTCAATCCTTTAGAAAGTCTCAATTAACCTGCAAAGATTCTACTCCAACAACATAAGTCCAGATCACCATTAGCATATAGAGATGCATGCACTTCAGACTAAAAATAGCTTAAGGATCTTGAATGGCATTGAAAGACTCGAATGCTTCAAAGAAATAACTGTCAATAGTCTAATAGTCTTTCTCTTATTAATGTTGGAAGTCGCTTTGCCAATCTATGATACAAAGAAATGGATTGTTGACAACCTGAATAAAAAATAGGGCTTAGAGAACGGGTGCGTCAAATATGTAGTGGCATGCTAGTTGTTGTGGAAGGCATAAAAGACACAAGTCTTAAAAAATTAGGCCTCTTCGATACAATGCCTATTAATCATAATCCAGGTAGATGGTCAGAACCATCTAATAAAGCCTACAGACAAGGCAAGACTATTCACATAGAATGATATTAAGAAATGGATTGCAAACGACCTCAGTAACAGATAGGCCTCAGAGGACTAGTGAAATAAATATGCAGTGGCATATTGGTTGTTCTGGAAAGCATGGAACATGCAATTCTAAATATATCAGACTTCCAATATACATGTGTAGTTAGTTAAAATCAAGGGTATTGTCATAATCATCAAACAAAGCCATTACAGAGAAGACTGGAGTTTAAGGGTTGAAGAATGGTGTCACTTTATAGTGGGAAGCATCCCTATAGGCTACACGATAATCAATGTAGATATTGTAGTTAAAGCTAATTAGGGAATTTAGAACACTTTAGGGTGGGAAGCACCGCTTACAGGTTGCATGACTATCTCAAAATTCACATCATCAACAAAATGTAGATAATGAGATAAATAGCACATCTGACACATAACCCATCTAACAAGTATATCCTTATTCAAACAAAGGATTCTAAAATAGTCTTCATGCATCTCAAATTGTAGTGAAAATAAGTGATACAAAATATAGCCTCATCTAAACAATGTTGCACCAACTACTCAGGGAGCTTGAACATTCTAATGTGGTTGCTAGAGTCTGGATCCCCTAATTTCTAAGATCAATTTATCCGTTGTGCTTATCAGTGAATCAGATTAACATGGGATCTAAATGGAAATCCTACTCTATGTGTTATTATATATAGATGTCTAAGCCCCTTTGGCAACTAGTTGAGCATTTTAGTAGATAAAATAACCCAAAAGAATAGTGTTACCATGAGGTGTATAGCCTGAAGATATAGACTATTGTAACTACTATATTAATACAAAATTTCAACATTGGTGCTTCCTTAATAACAACAGTAAGAGAAATGCTTCTATAATATTCCGAGACATGAACCAAAATAACCATTGTCATTTCTACTTTCTAATTTTTCTATTTTTATGTGGGAAGTTCAGAAAGAATGGTTCACTATGGTATGCGATCGAGTTCAAAAGTTTACCTATTTAGACACCTATTCATTGCATCACTTTTTACATATATGCTCCATTAACATCTCGTAATGAGTACCATAGGTCCTATGGTGGTTTAATGGGCGTGAAGCAACATATTCAATTGTGATTGTCGTTGTTCACAATTCTAAATATAGAAATAATGTTTTACTCATGTGTTTGAATCATTGACCCATATTTGGCAAAAAGGAGACATGATTTGTAGTAAATGTTTGCATATGCCTAAAAAATTTTCCATTGTTAAGTGTTAAACAAGATTGCATATATATATACATACATATAGATATATATATATATATATATATATATATATATATATATATGTATATATATGTATATATATATATGTATATATATATATATGTATATATATATTTATCTGTGTGTGTATGTGTGTGTGTGTATATATATAGGTATATGTATATATATATATCTGTGTGTGTGTGTTTTTGTGTGTGTGTCACTGAACCGTTCTTACCCCAATCTCAATCCTACTGCCTAGACAGTAGAAAAAGGATTGAAGAGCCCGTCCCAGAGTGGCCCGATAGGATCTAACACACTGGCATATACAATAAGAAATAATAACTCAAAAATTGGATATTTAAAAAACAACTAACCCAATATGGAGATATATCTGATTTGTCTTTGTCATCAGAGTATGTAGAGTGCGGAAGCGATCTTATTCAGTATTCCATTTGTATTTCCTAAAATCAAGAAAATAAGACACAATCATGCAATTTCACGATACACTATCAAAATTAAGTAAAATGATTTATAACAAAAGAGTATACTGAGTAGGACTTATATTTAAAAATATAACAAATGATTTCCAAAATAAATATCATTTGACAAAATGTTTTTTATTCAAGGATTCAAATTTTATTGCGAGTTCCCATTATGTTGTAATCAAATAAGCAGGGCTATATATTTTGTGTGACTCTATTTCCCCAACGCGATGGGGAAGGTCACTAGGCTTCTTCTCACCATAGGCAAATAGGAGGCCAATGTACAAGTCCCACCTCCAAATGAGGGGGTTGTTGCACTCAATATCAACATTAACAACCTTATCAAAATCATCATCATTATCAATATACGAGAAGTCATAATGGGCATGCAATTTATGTTTTCATGTTTTTCAAAGTATAATATAGAAAATTAGAATACTAATCATAGGGAACAATAGCTCATCAAATTAAGTAGCCAAGTATACAATCAAGAGATACATAAAAGTATCTTCAATACAATCAAGGAGGAGTCATATAATAGTGTACCTTTCACCGAAGATTTTGAGTATGATCAATATCCAAGTCAATAGGTCAACCCTTCGAGTCACATCCTAAATAATGATGTTTGGATCAAGGGTCAAGATCATGATATTTGAAAATCATGTTTCAATATTCGATATTAGGGTTACACTTTTCCTATATCAATCTTAGGGTTGGGTCATTCACTTATAATCAATATTTCAATATGTCCAATATTATTTCAAGTGTCAAGTATTTTGAGTGTAAATGACTTAACTAGGTTTTCTAGGATCATATGTGTTAACCATAATTTATGATCATTATCCAAGTCATTCTCACTTTCTAGATTATCATCATGGTACATAATTGGAATTCATAAACTATATCAAGTGTTTTGCAAGATTAAGATCAATATTATTCATTATAAATATTATAATCAAGATCAAATCAAGTAAATAGATCTAGATTTTATTTTCAAGAGTAGATGATTCAACTATATTAGACCAAGGTTACAAGATATCATCAAGGGTCAAAATATAGGGTTTCCAAAGATTAAGGATCATTGTTGAATCATTAGACAAATTAAATAAGAAAAGGAACAAATATAGCAATATTAGAGAAACTAATTCAGAATTATGCTTCCAAACCATTTTGAAACGATTCATTGGATTTATCTAATTAAAATTGACTATTTACACGAAGTATTTGGAGTAAGGGTGCATTTTCTATGATTGAACAGAGATTTGACTATTTAGTTGAATATTTGTCAGAGAGGGAGCAAAAGAAAATATCTTAAGTGGGAAATTTGATGAGCGTTTGATGAATAAGTAATGAATGAGATGGATCCATGTAGGCGAGGTGGCTTTCTTGTTCTAAGGATTTGGTTCAAGATCTGATTTGGCTGGTTCCATGCTTGTTTTGTTGGTTCAATCAGTGGTTCAGTTGGTCTGTTGAACCAATGAGTTTCTCTTGAACTGAGCGGTTCGGGGACTCCTTCCCCCCAACTCACACAGGTCTCATAGGAGCCCAAAAGCTCAGTGGACGACATGTTGAAATGGAGGTGGATCAGAAGCAGGAGTGTTTGACAGAAGCTGGAAGGTTGTCGTTCAGGTCCGTGGTGACCTTGCGGAGTGAACAAAAGCCTCGGTTCACGTGCTGATGGTGTAAGGGAAAGATGCCCAATCTTCCCCGGCGGTGGCACCGTCCAAGTAGGGGGAGGAACAAAAAATAAATTTAGGGTTCTTGAGGCCACATGAGAGTATGGGAGAAACTATTTTCATGTGGGTTGGAGATTCTGATCTCTATCGACCCTTTTTATAGGGTCGAGAGGTAGGTTTAGGGCTATATAACTCCTTGGTGGCAACCATGGCCGCTAGAGTGAGAGGGAGAGGCAAGAAACTCATTTTGGCAGTGCAACAAAGTGAGGAACGCAGTTAAAATTGGGTTGGGTGAGTTTGAATTTGTGAGGCGGGGGTTTTGGCTCACTCAGAACTTTGATTCGTGGTCGTAGGCGGGAGATTCACCATAAAGGTCGCATTCATGACTCCCTGCAATCAGCAGGAGGTTGAAGACAACCCTTGGGCCACTGGATCCAACACTGATCCATGGGAAGGAAATCCAAGGGCTAAGAGGCACCCCCAATCCCTTTCCATGGATCACTGACTTGGGCAAGTCAAGAAAAAGAGCAAATAAAAGGGGAATAAATTGGTTTTCAACACATAAGCTTCAAGAAATCATAATAATTCGTAGGAAAGTCCAATTATTCTCAAATGTGGACCACAAAACAAAAAATTGGAGAACCTTTAGAAAAATTATGAGAACCAAAAGATTAGTTTGGCCGACCAATTTTGCTCCTTTGGACAAAGTGATGAATTAATCTAATATAAGGTGTTATAATGTGTATAAAGCTCACATTATTGACCATATTTTGTATTTGAGTCTCAACTTTGATTATGAAGTCAAGAAAAATAATTCGAGTTCATGAGTGATCCCAATTAGGGTAAAATATTAATTTGAGCAAGGATTGGTGAAAATACACTTTGTCACACCCTTCCCTCCTAAAAAGGAATTTTGTCCCCAAAATTCAAAAACATCCTCAATACTGGGACTATCAGAATCCAAGCCATATCCTCAAATATTGAAGTGTCCTCAAGTATTTAATAAAAAGTATATCCTCAAAGTTCAAATAGTACAATAATCACAATTGGGATTTCGTGTTCCATATCAAAATCAAGTTCGTACCAACAACATTCCGTCATCAAGAAATTGAGTATTAATGCATATATCTAACACTACTTCATCATAGAGTAATTGAGTATCAAGGTCATTGAATATATTATTCAAGGTCATCATATTAGTCACAAATATGGAAAGAATCCTATTGATAAAAATTTTGGAGAGATCATATTTTTGGTTGAAAAAATTGGGATCTTGAACAAGGTGACTTTCAATCCCAATATCTTAGGGTCTGAGCCTCTAGATTGGCCAAGGTGGGGTTATACATCAATAATTTGATATTTCATATTTCAAGACAACATCATACTTTCAATATCATGATTTCTGAGCTCAATGTCAATGGGAGGTCCCACCCTAGTCCTAATGAGAGCTAAACCCCTAAGCAATAAATCGAGAGGGTCAAAATAGTCATTATTTCAAAATTTCAAAATTTGGGATTTTGAAGTCATTAGTCATATCGTGGGTGATCTCAAGATCCAAATAGTGTTATCATAGGATTTGTATCATTATTGAGATTGATAATCATGAGTCACAAGTCCATAAATCAATATCAAGAGTCGAGATTTTAGGCATCAAAAGATATAGGTCCTGAATTTTGAAGCTAGGGTTTAGATTCCTATTTAGACCTTAGGGGAGATCACTCATCTATATTCCATTTTGAGCAACAATATTCAAGAAATATTAGAGCATTACATAAAAATTTCATTATCATGGTATCCAATTTTGATGAATGATCTAGACCAAGGTCTATCTAGGAAGTCTACCACAAGCTATAGTCTACATTATCCTATACTAAGGTCATTATTAAATCAATATTCAAGATCGAGTATCAACCATGGGTTAACCTATTTGGCATAGGCCAACCAATCTAAATCGGGTGAAAGGGGATACCTTTCAACAAGGTGAAAACATAGAGGTAGTCAAAATGGATATGTGACCAAGGTTAGGGGAGTATTGAGTCAACTACCACCCTAATCTAGCACATTACCAACATTAGTCATTATCAATTGAGCTTATTCAAATAGGGAGAGTATCTATGATTAAATCATATTCTATAAGATCATGAGATCAGAATTTAAGATCATAATAGGGAAATAATGTCAAGATATTACAAATTCAGGTCAATATTTGCATTCCTTTCCTTTCATGATAAAGGGAGTGATATAATTTAGAAATTGAGGATTTGAATTTGGCATTCAAGGAATTAGAGCATAATAGTGCAAAATCTAGGCCCATCATTGTCATATCAGAATTGAGATTGCAAAAGGCATAAATAGTCAATAGAAAACTTCTTTTTGCATCATAGTCTTACATCATGGTTTTGTGAGTCCTAGACTTAGTCAATTGATAGCATAGTCATGATGGGCATCAAATAGGGAAAAAGTTTGCTTAATTATGTTTGAGGTTTAATCAACAATTGGGAAACATGGAATAAATATAATAGGGACCGTATTAACAATAAGGTATAAGGTATAAGTACTTCTTATTTCACCAAATCAAAATTATCAATATTTACCTCAAACATAGAAAATAGGTAGTCAAGTTTTGGTTAAATCGAGTTTAATGATATGAAAGGTCAAGTATTATTATTTGATTTCAAGATTCATCAATAAAAAATGAGTTTTCAAATTAAGGTCAGAACATGGTATCAACTTTCAAAAATTTAGCGATATTCATTTTTCCCATGTATAAGATACCCATAATCGACACATCATGTGGTAAAAGGTCACAAAAAAGGACCACATGAGGAGATGAGAAGACTACCTAATCTTCATCTACATGGGTGGCTTAGGATAGTCCTTAAAGAAGAGATGAGATGCTAGAAGACTCTCTAGGGTTTCATAAGAGAACAGTTGGGTCCAGTTCTGGATCAATTAAGGCCAGGTAGAGTGGGGGGTCTCAACCACCGTGAAAACGTAAAGGAGAAATTATGCCAAGACCCCGAGCCTAGACACCTCAATTTCACCATTATGGACATTAGGGTTTCTTGGGTGTAAGAGACTTGAGAAATTATTTACTTAAAGTATATTGCAGTGTGTAAGATATGATACCAAATGTCACGGAACCGTTCTTACCCCAATCCCAATCCTATTGCCTAGATAGTAGAAAAAGGATTGAAGAGCCCGTCCCTGAGTGGCCCGATAGGATCTAACACACTGGCATATACAATAAGAAATAATAACTCGAAAATTAGATATTTAAATAACAAATAGCCCAATATGGAGATATATCTGATTTGTATTTGTCATAAGAGTATGTAGAGTGCGGAAGCGATCTTATTCAGTATTCTATTTGTATTGCCTAAAATCAAGAAAATCAAGACACAATCATGCAATTGCACGGTACGCTATCAAAATCAAGTAAAATGGTTAATAACAAAAGAGTATACTTGGCAGGATTTATATTCAAAAGAATAACAAATGATTTTCAAAACCATTATCATTTGACAAAATGTTTGTTATTCAATGATTCAATTTTTATTACGAGTTCCCATTATGCTGTAATCAAATAAGAATGCTTATATATTTTGTGTGACTCTATTTCCCCAACGCGATGGGGAAGGTCACTAGGCTCATTCTCACCATAGGAAAATAGGAGGCCAATGTACAAGTCCCACCTCCAAATGAGGGGATTGTTGCACTCAATATCAACATTATCAACGTTATCAATATCATCATCATTATCAATATACGTGCAGTCATAATGGGCATGCAATTTATGTTTTCATATTTTTCAAAATATAATATAGATAAAAATAAGACTAATGATAGGGAACAGTAGCCCATCCAAGTAAGTAGCCAAGTATACAATCAGAAGATACATAAAAGTATCTCCAATACAATCAAGGAGAAGTTATATAATAGTGTAGCTTTCACTGAGGATTTTGAGTATGATCAATATCCAAGTAAATAGGTTAACCCTTCAAGTTAGATCCTAAATCACGATGTTTGGATCAAGGGTCAAGATCATGATATTTGAAAACCATGTTTTTGTATTCGAGATTAGGGTTACACTTTTCCTATATCAATCTTAGGGTTGGATCATTCACTTATAATCAATATTTCAATATGTCCAATATTATTTCAAGTGTCAAGTATTTCGAGTGTGAATGACTTACCTTAGTTTTCTAGGATCGTATGTGTTAACCCTGATTTATGATCATTATCAAAGTCATTCTCACTTTCTAGATTATCATCATGGTACTTAATTGGAATTAAAAAACTATATCAAGTGTTTTGCATGATTAAGATCAAGATTAATCATTATAAACATTATAATCAAGATTGAATCAATTAAATAGATATAGATTTTATTTTCAAGAGTAGATGATTCAACTATATTAGACAAATGTTACAAGATATCATCAGGGTCTAAGTATAGGGTTTCCAAAGATTAAGGATCATTGTTGAATCATTAGACAAATTAAATATGCAAAGGAACAAATATAATGATATCAGTGAAAATAATTCAGAATTATGCTTCCCAACCATTTTTGAATGATTCATTGGATTTTTCTGATTAAAATTGACTATTTACATGAATTATTTGGAGCTAGGGTGCATTTTCTATAATTGAACAAAGATCTGATTATTTAGTTGAATATTTGTCAGAGAGGAAGAAAAAGAAAATACCTTAAGTGGGAAATTTGATGACCGTTTGATGAACAAGTAACGACTAAGATGTATCCATGTAGGAGAGGTGGCTTGCTTGTTCTAAGGATTCGGTTCAAGATCTAATTTGGCTGGTTCAATGCTTGTTTTCTTGGTTCAATCAGCAATTTAGTTGGTCTGTTGAACCGATGGGTTTCTCTTGAACTGAGCGGTTCGGGGACTCCTTCCCCCCAGCTCGCACAGGTCTCGCACGAGCCCAAAATCTCTGTGGAGGACCATGTCGGCATGGAGGTGGATTGGGAGACGGAGCATTCGGTAGAAGCTGGAAGGTTGTTGTTCAGGTCTGTGGTGACCTCGCGGATTAAATGAAATCCTCAATTCACGCGCCGAAGGTGCAAGGGCAAGATGCCCAATCTTCCCAGGAGGTGGCATCGTCCAAGCAGGGGGAGGAACAAGAAATAAATTTAGGGTTCTTGAGGTCATAAGAGAGTATGGGAGAAACAGTTTTCAGGCGGGTTGGAGATTCTGATCTCTATCGACCCCTTTTATAGGGTCAGGAGGTAGGTTTAGGGCTAGATAACTCCTTGGTGGAAGCCATGGCCGCCGGAGTGAGAGGGAGAGACAAGAAACTCAATTTGGTAGTGCAACAATGTGAGGAACCCAGTTAAAATAGGGTTGGGTGAGTTTGAATTTGCGAGGTGGGGGTTTTGGCTCGCTCAGAACATTGATTTGTGGATGTAGGCGGGAGATTCTCCATAAAGGTCGCATTCATGACTTCCTGCAATCAGCAGGAGGTTGATGACAACCCCTGGTCCCCTGGATCTGGCCCTGATCCATGGGAAGGAGATCCGAGGGCTGAGAGGCACCCCCGATCCCTTGCCACGAATCGCTGACTTGGGCAAGTCAAGAAAAAGAGCAAATAAAAGGGGAATAAATTAGTTTTCAACACATAAACTTCAAGAAATCATAGTAATTCATAGGAAAGTCCAATTATTCTCAAATTTCGACCACAACTCCACAAAAAATGGAGAACCTTTAAAAAAACTATGAGAACAAAAATATTACGTTTGGTCGACCCATTTTGCTCCTTTGGACAAAGTGATGAATTAATCAAATATAAGATGTTATAATGTGTATAAAGTTCACATTATTGACCATATTTTGTATTTGAGTCTCAACTTTGATTATGAAGCCAAGAAGATTATGTTGAGTTCATGAGTGATCCCAATTAGGGCAAAAGAGTAATTTGAGAAAGGATTGGTGAAAATCCACTTTGTCACAATATATAAAGAAAGGCAAAACTATGTATATATAGACATGTGAGAATGATATATTTGAATTTTGTAATATATTCCTTCAACCATGGTATTTTGGAACCATGTTGAACAATGGCCACATATTATTTTTCTCAATCCATTTCGTTGTGCCATTAAATTTTTTATTGGTGTTGGGTACAAAACGGTTTTGTACTTAAGATAATTGTTAATGATTGAATGAAGAAGCAAACCATGTTGCCTTGACATTGGAACCATGGAAATGAAATGTAAGTTTGGTACTTGCACGTCAATAAGGCGTATTTTGATGTTCTTGACGCTTGAACATAGTGTGCGCTCTATGGAAGAGTGTCCAATTCTTTATAGGATTAATGGTACGTTCTTGTTTCCAATTCCATTCCTCAGTACATTCTTTATGTTTGAGGGCCAAAGACTACAATGTTATACTAGAGGAATTCAACCAATTTTGGCTTATTAGAAAACTGGAAAAAATGAACAATCACAAATAGAATAAAAGATATTTATTTTCTAGGTCAAGCCAAATAAAATGAAACATTGATTAGGTATTTATTAGGTATTTATTGGAACATGGGAGCTACTTGTAACATGAATTAGACTAGTTTCAATAATGTGTCTAGTCTATTTCTCAATGACAACTAAAACGTCTTTCTAGTATAACACTAAATAAACCTATAAATACTATCCTTCAATGCCAAAGTGTTTAGAAGAGACTTCATGATTCTTAAAATGTTATCCCTAATTTAAAAAAATTATGGAGGATCTAGATGAATGATGTGGTTGTTAGATATGAAGGACTATGGTGGTATCACTGACATCATCCATCACATTGCAATAATTATATAGCATTATATGAATGGTGATCCATTGATTCTATCACCCATAGACATATTTCTAAGAAAATTGTACATCTTTAGAGAAATGGATCATCTCTCATCCTTTATGAGAAACACAATGTCCATACTTAGTCCACTCTCAGAGAAATGGCTCAACTACCATCCTTTAATAGTAGCACAATGGCCAGCCATAGTCCAATCAACTAACCACTATCCATATATGAAAGGAAATGTTGAGAACTACTCCACATACAATGTTCTAGAATAAATACAACAACTATTGCATATTTCATTGGCCAAATAGTTTGTCGTATCTTTGTGAACACAATATGTGGAAAATGAAAATAGGACTCATTGTCACTTAGTGAATAATAAACTAGAAATAAGAACTACAGTGACATATCTATAGCACAAGTCTTTGCAAATTTTCCAAACTTACCTCTTGTGATTGATATATGTCATGTAGAAGAAAAATTGTAGTTATTTAATTATTGTACTTAGGGAGAAGAAAACACCACTTTATTCAGAACCTGATACAACTTTTCCAAGGAAGTTGTAAAGCGATACACTTCACCTACATGAGGTTCTTTTCCCATCATGGACAAGGAAAATAGTTCACAAACCGATATGAAATTCCCCATATGGCTCCTTGGCCGATAGGCTCTCTCATATGAACTCTACAACTCGATACAACTCAAGTTGGGATTTTATATTTAGTCCTTTCTTTGTCTTTTCATCACTAAGAGTACCATCACTCATAAATGATTCAAACATTATTCCTCCTTATTGCTATCCTCTAGATGATACTAGGAGGGAGTAGGGACACTCTAGAGGTGGAAATTTTCATACCAATCCTACATTTTGGGTAATTTACAATTTGTACCAAAATTGATACCCAAGGCACTAACATTATTCAAACAAGTTCAAACTTGGAATTTAGGCTTTTCACAAGCCACCACCTTGCATAATTCTCTCTCTTATTATGCTAAAACACATGAGGTATGTTCAGCATATGACATATTGCAATATAACCCCTTATTTTGGGTAAAGTGCATTTTTGTCCAAAACAAGAGAACATTGCTTAAACATTATTCAAATAGGACCAAACTTGAAACATAAGTTTGTCACCTAATAACAAAACACTTTAGAGGATTATATAAAAGTTCTTAGAAACTTATTTAGTCTAAACAAATAGGGTTATACCTAAACCCAGGTCAGGGATGTTACAGTTTGGGTGAGACTTTCTCGTAATATTGCCTATGAAAGGGGGTAAGCCTTTTGTTAAGAATGAGGTTATTACATTCAAACACAACACTTGCCTTGAATATAAATTGGTATACATTTTAATTATATGGAAACAACCAATAAGCATATATATATATATATATATATATATATATTTGTGTGTGTGTGTGTGTGTGTGTGTGGAATATCCCATTATTGTGAAAAATGTAATCTTATTGGTTTTTTCCCTATAAGTACAACATATACAAGTTTATGTTCAAGGCAAGTGTTGTGTTTCAATGTAATAACATCATTCTTAACAAAATGCTTTCCCCCTTTCATATGCAATATCATGAGAAAGTGCCACCCAAACTGTAACATCCCTAACCTGGATTTAGGTCTAGCCCTATTTGTTTAGCCACAATAATTTTCTTAGAACTTTAATATAATCATCTAAAGTGTTTTGTTATCAGGTGAAAAACTTATGTTTCAAGTTTGGTCCTGTTTTGAATAATGTTTAGGAAATGTTCTCTTATTTTGGACCAAAATGAAATTTACCCAAAATAAGGGTTTTATAGCAATATGTCATATGTTGAACATACCTCATGTGTTTTAGCATAATAAGAGAGAGAATGATACAAGGTGGTGGCTTGTGAAAAGCCTAAATTCCAAGTTTGAACTTGTTTGAATAATGTTAGTGTCGTGTGTATCAATTTTGGTACAGATTGTAAATTACCCAAAATATAGGGTCGGTATGAAAATTAACACCTCTAGTGTATCCCTAATCCCTCCTAGAATCATATAGAGGATAGAAATAAGGAGGCAACGTGTTTAAATCATTTAAGAGTGATGGTACTCTTGGTGATAAAAAGACCAAGAAAGGACTAAATATAAAACCCTAACTTGAGTTGTATCAAGTTATAGATTTCATATGAGAGTGCCTATCAGCCAAGGAGCCATATGGGGAATCTCATATTGGTTTTTTAACTATTTTCCTTGTCCATTATGGGAAAAGAATCTCAAGGAGGTGAAGTGTATCGGTTTGCAACTTCCTTGGAAAAGTTGTATCGGGTTGTGAATAAAGTGGTGATTGAGTTGAGATATCTTATCCAACAAGATAAGTGATGGACGAAATATCATATCTGGATTATCCTCAAGTGTTTTGCATGTCAATATAAATATTAATGCATGCAAGTACATGTGTCAACCATGCACGGACATGTGGCACCTAGTATCTTTAAAATGATGATACCTCATATACACTCTCTTTGATGAGCTTCAACTATATATACCATTCCTTTCGCCTATACGTGGAATTTTCTAAATTTATCACCATCTTTCTCTTAGATATCATGCATACAGTCATAGTATCATGCATAGGTGCAGGAGTATCATGCATAGAGTTTTGGTATTGGCCATAGCATAGTGACATCGGCCATAGCAAAGTGATATCAGCCAAGTGAAGTGATATCGCACAAGTGAGGGATATCGGCTACAAAGTGGTGATGTATCGTGGACAGTGCTGAGGAGCTCAAGTGTTGGCCCTTTGATAAGCTGATATTCAACTTTTTTAATGTGAATCTTTGGAGGTTGGATCTTTGAATTTTATCTTGAGGCGGGTTATATAACTTGAACTCAATTATGTTATTATTTACCATCAATCTTGCCTTAGTTAAATGATTTACTTTCAATCCAAATTGTCTTGCATAATTGATGAATTTATGTGAGCTATTAGTGACCTAGGACTATTTTCCATGAACTAGAAGAATAAGAAAAAGAGTCTAGAGGTTCATTATGATGATATCATCATGGCTCAACCCGATTTTGGGTTGAATCACCTCTAACCCGATATGGTGAAATGAACATATCACTTACATGATATCATGAGGATGCATAAACCTTATACATGATATGATGATGAAGTAGATACCTTGTGCATGCTATGGTGTCAAGCGTACACCATGTGCACTATATGATTTCAAGTATACATCGCATCCATGACAAGGAGTCAAGTATATACTCAAACCCGATATGACAATCCCTAGAGGATGAGTAACCTGATATGATGATATGAATACACCCCTAGCATGATATAGTGATGAATTTATACCTCATGGATGATATGAGAGACACATACACACACCTTGTGCACGATATGGGGTCAATCACACACCCGATATGATGTTGAGTATGTACCCTAACCCGATATGATGTTGAGACTCAACATGGTGTTGTGAAATCTGATATGCCTTGGAACCTCACACCCCTATCAGTTTATACACTTGAGGTAGTTGTGATTAATCATTTGTACAGCATATTACTCATAACATAATGAAAGTTAGTATGATACTATGAAGGTTGTGATGAGATATGAGCATAAGGGTCAAACCTGATATGCAAACCCTAAAGGTTGAGTAATCTGTGATGGATGAACAATATAGTGATGAGGATACACATCTATACCTGATATGGAAGCATACCTACACATCTATACCCAATATGGTGGAATCATCTCAATATAATTCACTTTATTGAGTGATACATGTAGTATGTTATGTCAAAATGATACTTTAAGACATAAAATGTTTAATGTATTTTGATAAATATGGGCCAATATACCTTGAGAGAAGGATTAAGCCAACCTAATGGAGTATGTTGTAATTAATATACCAGTGGGGATTAAAAAGAAACTTATACTTATTTAATACTCATGTAAGGAGTATACGTTGATACTCCTAATATGTGTGGAGTATGAATTAGGGTTGTGATTCTTGATGAATGTACTTCAAAACCCCAATCAGCTTAAAAAGGGAAACCTTAACCCTAATGATGGGTAATGCTATGATTTGAAACCAAACTTTTAACGACCGCCACCAAACCTACAACCAAATTGTCACTAATTATTATGGAATAATCATAAGCAACTGATTAAAAAAAATCACTAAAAATTAAAACCATTTTGCAAAGAGATCCATTTCCAGGAAAATTCTTAAAGGAAGAACCAAAACCTTATATACATCATTGATCAAATTGTAGATACAATGTACCATCTCTTCTTGAGGATAACATATAATAGTTGCTTTGCCAAAACCTATACACAAGTAACATAAAACCTCGAGGAAATCAAGGACAAATCTCATATCGTTCATAAAACCATCATGTACTAAAATTCAAGGACCTAAGAGTATAGAGATGACACATAGGACTTCTATCTACAAGACATGATAGACAATATACTCAGCCTGGGCTATTACTGTTGTCCCTATTGTTATTGTCCTTCCTATGCAGAATGGTCACTTCCTCCTTGTGCACGTCCACCTAAAATTTTTGGATCTCACGGGGTGAGACAATTGTCCTAGCGAGAGATATAACTCTTCGCCAATAATGTTATTATCACAGGTAAACAATATAAAATTTAGCAAAGGTTCTTTTATATTAATAAGCAAGATTAATCACTATTGATAAGTAGATTAGACCATTCTCATCTCTTATAGAATTGCAACTATCTATGATTGAGCAGTCAATCATCTATTAACTTTATAAGGAATATGAAGAACATGTGTATAGTTTACCTCTCATATTATACCAACATATCAAGCTTATCTTGTGATAATATTGTCATGGTATGATATCCATGAATCATTATCATGTCTAGTAGTTGGCCTCTGCCAATTTACTAGTCATGTATTGGATTATATCAATCCTATGAATATACATCATTATGTTCTGTCCATGTATTGGTTTATACCATTCCTGTGAAATTATAGCCAAGTATTGGATGATACCAATCATGTGAGATTACAGTCAGGTATTGGATTGTACCAATCATGTGAGATCTGAGCTAGGTATTGGATTATACCAATCCTGTGAGATTTCATGTTGGTATTGAATTGTACCAATCATTTGAGATCAGATCCAGGTACTGGATTATACCAATTTTGTGATAGTTTAGCCAGGTATTGGATTATACCAATCCTATGAGATCACGGCTAGGTATCGGATTATACCAATCTTGTGAGAATACAGCCAGGTATTGGATTATACCAATCCTGTGAGATTATCACCAGGTATTGGATTATACCAATCATGTGAGATCAGAGCCAGGTATTGAATTGTACCAATCTTGTGAGATTACATCCAGGTATTGGATTGTACCAATCATGTTAGATTATGGCCATATTGCTAAGGATCCTATAGTAGTTGGGATACCTTTATGTTCCTCTTTCACTTTATTTATGGGATATTAATCCCTTAAATTCATCATTGAATACCACATCACCTATACTAGGCATTAAACCTTGGCCAAGACATCATACCCAATCACATCCTTTATGTGATATAAGTATTCCTCATATGACATTTCAACATATTCAAAACAATATAGACCTTATTTGTCTATAACCATAAAGCATATATAACCAAGATTTCATTATTATTATTATTATTATTATAGCCATTTATTATTATTATTATGTTACGGGGTTCCCATTTCCCTAGTTCATTTTGAAAATTGCCATCGCTTATATCAATCTCAGGATCATGAGACTTTTATAAACATCTTGTCACCTCTCACTAGGAAACAACCATCTCTAGGTCTAAGACCTATATAATCATCTTGTCACCTCTCACTCGGCAACAACCATCTCCAGGTCATAAGACCTATTTAAACATGTTGTCACCTCTCACTAGGAAACAACCATATCTAGGTCATAAGACCTATATAAACATTATACTTATTATACAAGTGTTTCACATGACTTACAAGGCCCATATAATCGGTATTATATGAAACATCATAGCTAATTCTTAGCTATGTTCATTACCTCATGATACAAGCATGGTTTCAATATAATTAGGGTTAGGGTTTCCCTTTTTTAACCAATTTTGGTTTCAAATCATATCATTACCCCTAATTAGGGTTAAGGTTTCCCTTTTTAAGCTGATTAGGGTTTTCAAGTACATTCATCAAGAATCACAACCCTAATTCAGACTCCACACATATTAGGAGTATCAATGTATGCTCATTACATGAGTATTAAACAAGTATACGTTTCTCTTTCATCCCCACTAAGATATTAATTACATCATACTCCATTAGGTTGTCTCAATCCTTCTCTCAATGTACATTGACCCCTATTTATCAAAATGCATTAAACTCTTTATGTCTTAAAGTATCATTTGACATAACATACAACATGTATCACTCAATCCAGTGAATTAGATTGTGGTGCTTCCACTATATCGAGTATAGAGGTGTAGGTATGATTCTATATCAGGTATAGAGGTGTATCCTCATCACCATATCGTGCATCCATATCAGGTATAGAGGTGAATCCTCATCACTATATTATGCATCCATATCTGATTACTCAACCTTTAGGGTTTGCATATAGGGTTTGACCCTTATGCTCATTTCCCATCACAACCTTTATGGTATCATCCTACCCTTGATCATGTTATGAGTAATAGGCTAGACAGCTGATTACTCACAACTAGCTCAAGTTTACAAACTGATAGGGGTGTGGGTTTCCAATGCATATCAGATTTCACAACACCATGTTGAGTCTCAACATCATATCGGGTTAGGGTACATACTCAACATCATATCGGGTATAAGGTGTGTCCATGACCCCATATCGTGCACAAGGTATGTGCAAGTGTCCCTCATATAGTCCATGAGGTATAAATTCATCATTGTATCATGCTAGGGGTGTATTCATATCATCATATCAGGTTACTCATCATCTAGGGTTTGTCATATCGGGTTTGAGTATATACTTGACTCCATGTCATGCATGAGGTGTATACTTGACCTCATATCATGCACATGGTGTATGCTTGACACCATATCATGCAAAAGGTATCAACTTCATCATCATATCGTGTATAAGGTATATGCATCCTCATGGCATCATGTTAGTGATATGTCCACTACACCATATCGGGTTAGTGGTGATTCAACTCAATATCGGGTTGAGGTATAATGATGTCATCATAATATACCTCTAGAATCTTGTTCTTAATATTCTAGTTCATGGATAAAAGTCCAAGGTCACTAATAGATCTCATGGATTCATCAATTATGCAAGAAAATTCAGATTTAAAGTAAATTATTTAACTATGGCAAGATTGATTGTAAATGTAACATCCCTGACCTGGGTTATGTTCTATCCCCAGGAGTTTTGCTTAATAAAGTTTATTATATGCTTGTACTTATCTTGTGAAAGGTAATTAAGGCTCTTGAGGAACTTATAAATCAATTTCAGTCCTTTTTGAATAATGTTGAAACATTGTTTTGTTAATTTTGGACTAAAGTGCAAATTACCCAAGTTAAGGGGTTAAATTGCAAATTATGCAAGATAATAAGTTCCTCATGTGTTGAAGCATCATGAGAATGAAGATGATGCATAGGTATGGCTTGTGATAGCCTGAATACCAAGAAAGAGCTGATAAAGCAATGTTTGTGCAATAAAACCTAGTTTTGGTGTAAAGTGCAATTTACCAAAAACTTAGGGTTCAATATGAAAATTACCACTTCAATAAGGTCCTAATAATTCTTGACATCTTTTAGAGGCAAAATATTGATAGGGACATCTCATTTGAATTAAGTTGGAGGAGAGAGAATCTTGATATTAAAAGAATCAAGATTTAAGCAAAAAGGGAACTTTGATTTAATTTAATGAAAAAAGAAATAAATTAATTGAGGAGCCCTTCAACCAAAAGTTGAGGGATGATTTTGTAAGGTGTTGGACGAGCTTGTGCCTTGCTATGGCACAAAAAGATCTTGGTTGAGTGGAGGCCAACTCACAATATCATAATAAAAAGTAATATCCACTAAAAGTTGGATATTAATATAAAACTCTTTAAGGTGTTTAATTTTTTTTCCATTAATTCTTGGATAATGAAGAGATTTTGCAAGACATTGAAGGTGATTTCGTGTCCAAGAAATGGAGGAGGATTTGGGAAAAATTATTATGAAATTTAAAGAAACTAATTCTATTTTCTCTTTCATTAAATACCCATATACATACCCTTTATGTATATCTTTTCCAATAACACATAGGGATTGTTTCCTTAGTCTTTTCCTTGTCACTTTGCTTTGGACGACCAAGGAAGATCTCAGGAGCAGGATAAGGACGAACACAACCTGTTGGTACGGCTTTGATCATCTTCTACCTCAGATTCATGGTGGAAACCCTAAATCAATGCTTGATTCTTGGTTTTCTTCATCCGATTTGCATTGCTAGCCATCAATTTCATCCAATAGCTCAAGAACGGACCTTGGGCAGTTACTGGAACTCAATACACCATTAGATCCGTGGATCTTGGAGCTTGGGGACCAAATTTGAGGCGGGTTTCATAACTCAAACCTTTAATCATTGATATTGCATCAATTCTCTATGCTTTGTTGATTGTTTTCTTCAATTTGATACACTCTTGTTTCTTTGCTGCAATTTCCATCAAGAACGGTTGCTGTTCTTGGTTGAACGAAGGAAGGTGATTATGACATCATCCTAGATGTTTATTCAAAGAAATTACCAAGTCAAACGGTTTCCCAAACCGTTTGGGAGCAAACGGTTTCAAACCGTTTTGGTGCAAACGATTTCATCCAAACCGCATGGAGGGAAACGGTTTCAAAACCGTTTGAGGGAGTTGACAAAGGGTTGACCGTTTGGGAATCTTGTTCCTAATTATGTAGGCTGATTACCCATCACATTTTAAGGGTTAACTTCAAAGGAATCTAAGGTTGAAGGCTAATCAATTAGGCAAAACGAATTGAATTAAGTGCTGATTTTCAACCTGATTAACTTGACCTCTTTGGGCAAACGGTTTCAAAACCATTTGAGTGAGTTGACCAAGGGTTGAACGTTTGGGATTACCGTTCCTAATGATATTGGTTAATGACCCACCAAATTTTAGTGGTTAATTACAAAGGAATCATGAGTTGAAGGCTTTTCAATTGGGGAAACCCTAATTGAAATCAGTGCTGAAATTCCAATGAGTTAATTTGAGATTTTGGGTTGATTAGCCCAAACGGTTTCAAAACCGTTTGGGGAACACCCAAACGGTTTCAAGAACGTTTGGGGATCACCCAAGACCGTTTGGAGGTCTTCAGTCAAGTATAGTTGACCAATTGAAGTTCCAAAGGTACCAAATCACTTTGTGATTAAATGCTGATTTGATGATCAACTCAATGGATCACATCCTAATGGAAGTTCACTAGAATACAAAGGTTGGATGAGGCAAACGGTCTCAAGACCGTTTGGAGCTCATACAAACGGTCTCAAGACCGTTTGGTGGTCACCCAAGACCGTTTGGAGGTCTAGGGTTGAGTAGGGTTAGGTGTTTGAAGACCCAAAGATACCAAGTCGAATTGCTATTAAGTGCTGATTTGGTAATCTATTCAATGATCCAAATCCTAATTGGATGGCTTGGATTTGAGTGATATGATGGGCAAACGGTCTCAAGACCGTTTGGAGGTCTTCCAAACGACCTCAAGACCATTTGGGGTCAGGTCATATCCAATTTGGATGGTGGTTCAATAGTTTTAAAGTAACTAGTTACACATTGATGAATATTGAAGGTTCATCGATTCTAAACCCTAATTCAATGGATTCAAACCCTAATTGATGATCAATTGAGGGTCAAATCAGTTTAAGGATAACCTATTTAACTCAATTGAAGTATGGTGATAGGTCCAATTGAAGACTGGTTACAAGAAGGAATCAACATTGAAAACCCTAATTCAATGTGATTGGTGGAGACCATATTTGGTCCATTCGGTTTTGAGGAGGTTTGGGTCAAATGGTCTTAAGACCGTTTGAGCCTAAATGGTCTCAAGACCGTTTGGGACCAAATGGTCTGAAGACCATTTGGGACCAAACGATCCCCAACCGGTTGAGGCTTAAATGGTTTCAAAGTTCAAATTTTGTCAAACAGTTTCAGATGCTATTTTACTAAATGGTTTCACTAGTTTGTTCAAGACCATTTGAGGTCTAAGATTCCAAGATCACTTGGAAGGTAATCGGACAAATTGTATGAAATCTCAAAGTGGGTGAAGGTCAATGGTTTAAGTAATCAATCACATGATGTCATCCAAGGGAAATTAAGCTCTAATGATCTTGGTATAATGACATACCTTATGATGTCAATTATTCTTCAAGTTGAGCTAACTTAGCTTAATCAAGGTTGAAGTAAACCTCATCTTATAGAATATGAGAGAGTATGTCTTTCATGAATGAATGTCTAGTCAGGGCATGATACTTAATAGTGAGATCATGAAACCCTAATTATGAAGGTTAATGAATCATAACCCTATTTGAGGGCATTGATAGATGGAATTCTAATATATTATGATGATATAATCCTAATTCATAATGATGACATGGCAACCCTTAAATTAAAGGTACTTGTTGATCATTCCTACTTAGGGTAAATAGTAAACCCTAATCGGTTTGAGGGATCGATTTCATAAAATCTAAAACAATTGTGATTTGTTGAAGCACAACTGTGCTAGGCAGCATGGTCGTGGTGGCTTCCTCTTATACGACCATGCAAGGTAGCACAGCCGTGGTGGCTTCCCTTTGCACGACCGTGCAAGGTAGCACGGCCGTGGTGGTTCCCCTTTACACGGCCGTTTTTGGCAGCACGGCCGTGGTGCACTATACTTGACTTGGAAGTTGATTGTATAGTACACCCTAATTCCAAATAAGGTGAAACTAACTGTGAAACCCTAAATTTGGGTTATTCTTTATAGTGTAAAGCTCTAAGGTTGGATAATGATATGATAAGGCATTAATCCTAATTGAGTTAAGGGAATGGTTACCCTAATTGAATTAAAAAGGAAACCCTAACCCTAGCAAGGGCATGGCGGGGTAATCCTTGCATAGTGATGTTATCATTATTTTGCATCATACTGATATGAAATTGATGTGTTTGTTATCATCTGTACTAATCATGCCGGTTTTATGAGATATTGAACATAGCCAGGTATGAGCTATGATGCCTTGTGTATTGAAAGCACTTTATGAATTTTATAAGCAATGATATGATATGATGCCAAGTGAAAGGTAATGAAAGAGATTGATAGGATTTAAGAGCCATGTGAAATACCTGCATTACAATTACCATGTTTACACTGTCAGATGACTTGATGGCATTAAATTACATGTTAAAGTGGTAGCATGTGTTTTGATAATTTAAGGGTTTGAATACCCATATTCTTGAATCATGATGATGAGATGATAAGGAATTGAGATCCCAATGTTAGCAAAGTTGTGAAATGAACTTGATAGAAATAGTACTCATTCTTTATAGCAAATGTTATAATGTTTTATGATTGACAACATGCCTGATGCTACAATAATGTTGTAACGTACTTAAATAATCAAGTGAAATGATATCATGTAGAGCCCTGACCATAGATCCATCATCGTCAGCAGTTAGGTGATGGTGAAATAGGTTTTCCTAAGGGAACTCCTAGAGGGCATACTTTTGAGTATGTGGGGGTTATGGGCACGAATATCATTACACCCTAATGAAGGACTTGATGTGAGATAAACACCAAATCTCTCAATTCTTCATTATATGTATATGCCGGGATGATGTATCACTAATCTCCCGATGATGATGTTAATGTCGGGTCGATGAAGATAAACATGAAATCTTTCGACTGCGAAGAGAGTATACAATGCCACGATAACTCTAATAGCAAAGTTGCCAAAATACCCTATAAAGCTATTATAGCAGAGACACAAGATGTCCTGCATGTTAATCCTCACATTGACTGAGGAAGATGAGGTCATAGAAATCCAGCTCTTCTGATGACCTATCTATGGTATCGATTTTGACTTTGCAGTGGTCGGTTGGAGTATGAGCGGTATACCTCATCTCCTCAGGGCATAAGTATGTTTGTAAAATGTAATCAGTCGTGTAGCATATTTTCTTAGGGTTGAACTACGAGAATCAATGGTTGAGGATACATTGATTAATATGCCTTAGTTGGATAAATAATATACATGTTCTTCATATTCCTTATTAAATAAATGACATACTTCCTTGTCAAGTTATAACTGAAATGAATTGTATAGAGATTACTTCTCTACATTGTTTAGATACTGTTCTACCTGCTGATTAATGTTTATATTTCTATTGCTCAGTGTTATTCTATTATATGCAATAAAAATGTTTCTGGCAGAGAGTTATATCTCTCGCTGGGGCAATTTTTCAATTGTCTCACCCCCGTGATATTAAATTATTAGGTAATCGCTGAGGAAAAGGCAAAAACCCTACAAAGGGTGAACAGTAGCAGCAACAACAACAAGGACAGCAGTGATCCTCAGGTGGAGACACTGTCTGTTAAGTCTTGTATATAGAGAGTCCTATGTGTCGTCTCTGTACTCTTAGGTCCTAGGAGTCAATAGAGAGTTTGATGTTGATCTGAGATTTTTGGCTTGTAGCCTCGAGATTTTTGTATACTTCTCATGTATAGTTTAACAAGGCAGTCAATGTTATGACTCTCGAGATGAGATTATACAGATATGTACTAATGAATCATCATTTAAATAACTTACTTTAGTTCTTTATGGTAGAGTTTCATAGTTTTGGATCTCCTTGCAAAAAATTTTAATTTCTTTGTGATTTTCAGTAACTCCGCTACTAATGATTCGCTTCCGCATTAATTAATCTTGTTTTCACAAGTCGTACGTCACAGTAAATAATAACATAATTGAGTTCAAGTTATATAACCCGCCTCAAGTGCAACTTCAAAGTTCCAAGATCCAAAGATTCATGTTCCCAAGGTTGAAATGAGCTTGTCTAAGGTCCAACACTTGATCTCCTCATAACTATGCACAATACATCACCACTTTGTGGTTGATATACCTCACTTGGGTGATATCACTTCACTTGGCCGATATCACTTTTCTATTGCCAATAATAATTCTCTATGCACGATACACCTTCACGTATGCACGATACTAAGACTCTATGCATCATATCTAAGAGCAAGAGGGTGATAAATTTCGAAAATTTCACTTATAGGTTAAAGAAATGGTATATATAGTTGAAACTCATGAAAGGGAGTGTATATGAGGTGTCATCATTTTAAAGATACTAGGTGCCACATGTCCATGCATGGTTGACAAGTGTCCTTGCATGCACTCATATTTATCCTGAAATGCAAAAAACTTGAGTATAATCTATATATGATATTTCATCCATCATTTATCTTGTTGGATAAGATATCTCAACTCAATTACCACTTTATTCACAACACGATACAACTTTTCCAAGGAAGTTGGTAACTGATACACTTCACATCCTTGATGTGCTCTGCCCATCATGGACAAGAAAAAAAGTTCAAAAACTGATATGAGACTCCCCATATGGCTCCTTGTCTGATAGGCACTCTCATATGAATTCTACAGCTGGATACAACTTAAGTTAGGGTTTCATATTTAGTCCTTTCTTGGTATTTTCATCACAAAGAGTATCATCACTCATAAATGATTCAAACATGACGCCTCCTTATTTATCTCCTCTAGATGATACTAGGAGAGATTAGGGACACTATAGAGGTGGTAATTTTCATACCAACCCTACATTTTGGGTAATTTATAATTTGTACCAAAATTGATACACAAGACACTAACATTATTCGAACAAGTTCAAACTTGGAATTTATGCTTTTTACAAGCCAACACCTTGCATCATTCTTTGTCTTATGATGCCAAAACACATGAGGTATGTTAAAAATATGACATAACAATATAACCCCTTATTTTCGGTAACTTGCATTTTGGTCCAAAATAAGAGAACATTGCTCAAACATTATTCAAACATGACCAAACTTGAAACATAAGTTTGTGTTCTGATAACAAAATACTTTAGAGGATTATATTAAAGTTCTAAGAAACTTATTTAGGCTAAACAAATAGGGTTAGCCCTAAACCCTATTCAGGGATGTTATAAGTTATAAACCCCTAACTAGGATTTCATCCCTGAAATCCCAGCTGAAGGCAGACAATGGTTACTCATGCATCTTACCATCAAGCCTTCACATAGCATGTTGATGTCATGGAGATGCCATAGAACTTTGACCAGCATAAAGTTCCTCCATACATGGTTATCATAGAATCTGTCATATAGGACACATACTCAATTGTGATTTCCATTAATGATTGCAGTGTCAATTCTATGTCAGGTAACACTTTCTGAATTAGATAACTACTATACATATTTTGTATAACACGGTGTCAAACCTCATTGCTTTGTCACCTTTTCAACTTACATCTTTATGTAATAAGATCCTTGATTTTAGGAGTTTTCCATACCCCTCACTTAGTTTAGCATTTCTCCTCTCAGAAAAGGCTAGAGTTACATTCTATCATCCATTTAGAACTAAAAGTCTTATCATACTTTTATTGTGCCAATCTAATTTGTTGACACAACACTAAACATACTTATGACTAGAACCAACCATCTCGTTAGTTGTTTATTTTATTGTCATAAGGAGAGGCTACTTATCAAGAAGAACTATCTCAGAGGTATCTCTACATGTTATTTGCATAAGTTGTCTTAACAGATCTAGGAAGTTATCATAGCTTGATAAAAATTTCCCAAGATGATTCTACAATTATTCCTTCAATTAATGCATCCTTATCGATGTTATGTTTATGCAGATCATAAACCCCTAACATATGATGTCCATACTATCGTATGTAACTTAACTTAATCTCCATGTTGGTCATTTTAGGTAACCAACATTAATCATCTTATTAGGAGTCATTCCCTCACTATCTCATACCTTAAAAATTTCTTGGACACTAGAATTCCTTACCTTGGTGTTAGTTACATGTGTCAAAAACACATCATATCCTCATCATTTCCATCCTTTATTGTTATTGACAAAGCCAAACATATAATAGGACCTTTCTATCATCTTGGGATATTTAGTTATTACATATAACTTTGTCTTGGAATCAAAATCCAAGACTAGTTGATACTTTTTAAAGTATCCATCTAAAGATCACTTCTAATTCATGCATATCAAGTTTCATAAGACTTACTTGATTTTCATGTCCCTGAAAGGAAAGAACACAAAAGGAAACATAGTCCTTTTTATCGCTCCATCATTATCTATGGTTGTTTAGTAAAGAAAAGAGATTACCACCTTCTTTGATTATTGCATGAACTTTCAATTGTTCATGTGTCATTTAATCTTTCTTTCTCTTAGGTTCCTTGCCATTAGCATAGTAATTATAGAGATGATTACATGTCATCATCCCTTAGCATTATCATCATCATGATTACTAGATATGGGTATTCAAACTCTTAGTTCATCACTAAACATTGTAACCTCTTATCAGGTAATTGTTACCTCTAGGTCCTCCGACCAAGGTATTCAATATACTAAACATTTTCTTTTGTTTATAAATTGATCTATGATTAACTCAGATTCCTTCATATATCAATTAGGATGTGGTAGAAACATCTGTGCCACGTTTCGTACTTCATTATTCTCTTTAGATTGTCTCAAAATGACTACTTGATCAAAGTAATCAGAAAGATAGGAATCAAAGAGTTCCATACTTACCTTGCCTTCAATAGATGAATACATGGCCAGGGTATTCAAGAACTAAAATTAGAAAGTATACATTTGTTTTATATTATGTTTCTTTCTTTTAAAATCTCTTTGAATTTTACTACTTAGTATTTCTAAATTTTCTCTGGGTATTTCTTTTTCATCTCTTTCCCTTCTACATGAAGAGAGAAATTGCAAAACTTATAAGAGAATATTGGACTGAATGTAGGTTCTCATCCTTCTTATCTATTCCTCATGTCCTCATAGGACTAATTAAAGGAAGATCAACAACAACTACCTTCTTATGATTATCAGATAACATCAAGAGAAGACATATCAGAATGAAAAAGCTCTATCTGACTGTCACCCGTCGCTGTCATCTACCACTTCAGGTTGACTCAAACATTGAGTTTAGCTATTTCATATTGTTGCCTTTGCCTTTTTACACTATTGGGTTGTAACTTTTGTAAGCCCTGATGAGTTTTCCTCAGTTGTTGGGTCATTTCCTCCCTTCTTTTTGAACAAAAGGGTTTAGTATGCTCAACATGTCCATATCTATAACATGTCTTGCCCTCGTACCATAGTCTTATCGGTCTTATTACCGATGTAGAACCTAAGTTAGGAGTTCTTACAGGTGGAAAGTTGGGACTTTTGCCTTTACTTAGTGACTACTGCCCTGGTGCACTAGGCATTTATTTCACTGGTGGTACTAAAAATGTTGGTTTTTTAGAATAACTAGGCAAATGTCTCTAGAATTATTGAGATCTTTCCTCAATTCTCAGCTTATTTCCCCTCCTTGGGCATTACCGTCACAGATGTACTATATATCTATACTTATGGTAGAGTCTATTTTCTTGCCATATATTAATCCTTCCCACATTTTCCACTGTTCTAACATGACTATGTCATTCAGGAACCCTTTCAGAACCCAATGTTTCTACATTGAGGACTGGTAACCTAGGTTGTATTGCTAGTATCCAGTACACTATATTCATCACTGTTGTCCTAACCTTCTTAACAAGAGCATAAAAAGTAGGATAGTCTATCTTTATTGGGTCAAGATGGGAATTTTCAGGCACTCATTCTTCTCTTTCATGATCCCTTGCTCCTTCTCCAGATGCAACAACATGGCTCTTAGCAACATGTTCCTCATTTTTTCTAGTCATTTTTAAACTTCACCCTTTCTTTTGCATAAGCAGAAGTCACTATAGGATATATTGGAGGACACTAGAATAGACTCAACACCTTAGTCCTATGTCTCTGTAGACTCAGTGAACCTTAATCTTTGATGCCAAACTTGTAAAGACCGCCACCAAACTGATTGCCAATTAGTGTTTCTAATGACCGTTTATTCCTTTTTGACATTCACTATTGTATCAAGACAATGGAATAAAAGTGGTCATCAAAAAAGAAAATGTTGTACGGCAACATAAGTTCAGTCTATAAAATCAAATGAAGCGGTCACATAGTTCAAAGAGAAAATCATATTAAAGAATTCACTATACAATATGTACTCTGTCCGTCAATTACAACGATTCCTTTTAGTGAGAGCATGCCCTTCAACAGAATTCATGCTATAATATGTAGTCTCATCCTTGACACTAGAATATTGTTTAGAAATTCAGTCTTATAGTGGAGTAGTGTTCTTCCTATTGATGATGCAACAAGAGACAACTAAAATGGGATGAACCTGGGTTGACCTGAAAATGAAACAAAAAAATGTGTTATATATGAAGAATATAATGGGGTTGATTGGTAGATATTTTTATTGCAACCTAAGGGAGGATGGTGGGGGAAAGGGGAGGATGATGAGAAGAAGGGCAAAGAAGAGAGGTCACTAGTCCTGTAATTTTGGTCCTTCTAGGTGATTGAGTACGCTATGACATCCCTTTTTCAACATTGCATATAGTAAGGGTAGATTGACAAAGGTTGTTGGAATCCTGAAAGGATTTCTATATCACATAATGAGAGATCAATCGCTATCTAGGGGTTTGTCTGATGGCTAATTGTTGGTTTTGAATTTGCATAGGCAAACAACTAGCTGGTGGCTAATTGCTTTAATAGGGAAGGCTATTATGACTGATCTATGGGAAATCATTAATTTCACATTACCTACATTTTTTATGTTTAGACTTACACAATTTGTAGAATAAATAGCTTTTATATACACAAAAGTTAATTGTAACCAAATTAAATGTAGCTAATCCATACTTTTTTGTAGTGTTCCATGCCATTACATCTTGAATTAGTGAAGTTTTCTAGTTTGGTACTGCTAAAGAAGGAAAAGGATTCCTCTACATGGACCTCCATGTATTCTCTCTCTCTTATCTTCTTTATTTATGTATTTTCTTTTTTGATGAATATTTAAGCACCCTTGGTGGACTATTTGGTGGGAAATGTGACTTTGACACAATGTCAGGTAAATATTTTTGTAAACACTATAATATATTTTATAGATTTTATCTTCTTTCTTATCTCTTGATATGGTGATTGATTCTAAAACCACCTAAGTGTAGGGATCATGATGTATATGTGTCTATTTGGGGAAAAATGCTCAAGTACAAATAGTAGATCCTTGGATATAGGTTCCTCTATTCCCACATATCTCTCTACTCTATTATACCTATGTTTGATATATAAGTAGCTAGTTATGCCTTTCTTTATATACATAACAAAGAGCTTGTCTAGAGGTTGTTTGGATGGTAATAGGAGGTGAAATACCCCTCCTATACTCCATACCACCCCCTGTCACTAAGTACATTAGGATAATTGCTCTAAGAAACCTAGAATAGTGTTCTTTTGATATAATTCACTACTACAGAAATAGCATTCAGTGTCGCTTTTCTGGGCGTCGGTTGTTTACGGAAACCGACGCCTATACTATTAGACATCGGTTATTTATACAAACTGACGTCTATAGTTGAAGACCAGCCAGACACGGGTACCGCTTTATATTCAGCGTCGGATGTTTATAAAAAACCGACGCCTAAAATCACCCGCAAAATCCAAATTTCGAGCAAAAACATTTTAGGTCATCTTTAGCGTCGGTTTTATAGGTATTCACCGACGCCTATTTAAAATGAAAATTTGTGCGAAAATGTCCCACTTTCAGCGTCGGTTGTGCCAGATAACCGATGCTGATTATGGTTCCCGCCAAAAAAATTAGGATAAAGGTTTTCTAAACGGGCGTCGGTTTTTTACAGACAACCGACGCTAAAGCGTTAGAGGCGTCGGTTTTCAAAATAACCGATGCTGATTACCAAATTAATAGACCCGATCACCCAGCTCTTCCCCCTTTCTTCCTGTTTCATCCTGCTGCTCGCCGCTCGCTCTCTGCCCGACGACTCCAGCTGCTGCTCTCTGCCGCTCACTCTCTGCTGCTGCTCTCCACCGCTCGCTCTCCGCCGCTTCTCTCCGCCGACGTCTCTGCCACTACTGCCACTGCTCAACGCTGCTGCCGGAGAACTGCCTCTCCGCCGCCGCATCTCCGCCTGACGACCCCCGCGTCTCCGCCGCTGCTGCCACTGCCCTACGCCGCTGTCGCCTCCACTGCCTACACCGCCTCCTCCACTGCTCAACGTCGCCGCCTCCACTGCTCTTCTTCCTTAACGGAGCTCGCTACCGACATAGCTACTCCTCTTCTTCCTCCACGAGCTCGCTACTTACAGGTTCGATTTTACTCTGTTATAGGATCCTTCAATGTGTGTTCTTTATAAGGTCAGATTGGTTTATGAGTTGTTGGTCAATCATTTGGTTATGAGTTTTTATACCTAGTTACACAGCTCATTTTTGCTTCAATCATATTCAACATGTTGTTGTTTTTTATTGCAATTTGGTTCATTTTGTCATTTATATTTGCTTGTAATTTTTCAAAGGAGAACGGTTTGTACAATAAATCCTAGTAGATTTGGATTTGGTTCTTATTCTAATTCTGATTTTTGCTTTGACCTTGCCCTGAAAGTTGTTCATGTTCTTCTGATAAGTTGTATTGTGGGTGAACCTAGATGACCGACCTCAAAGATGGACCTTCAACTCAAATTTGTTCATGTTCTTCAACTCAAATTTCACAATGTTAATCCTGGGACAAACGACCAACTTCCTTGTTCATTGGCTCATATGGTAGCCAAGGACTGCAAAGATGGACCTTCATCATCCTAAGATGGGGGGTTATGAGGGTTATGAACTTCTAATTTGTGCATATATTTGTCATACATTTGTGCTTGCATATATGAACAAATCTTTTGCTTGCATATATTTGTCATATCTATTATTGTGTTTGTTGGCCTAGAAACCCGTCCAAGATTTACTCATTAGGAGTAAATCTTGGATAGTACCCGATTTGGGACTGTTCTTGAACACCTAATCTCACTTAGGATGTAAGTGTATAATGTGTATTGGGTTTTCGAGAAAATTTCGGTAGCATTTCCCCGTTTGTTCTCTAAGTACATATGTACTTAGAGAACATCGGGGAAATGCTGCCGAAATTTTCTTAAAAACCAAATACACATTATACACTTACTAGTGAGATTAGGTGTTCAAGGATGGGATAGGTGGTACACATTTATTATATATAAGAATGACATCAAATGTATTTGTTGGCCTAGAAACCCATCCAAAATTGACTCATTAGGAGTAAATCTTGCATAGTCCCCGGTTTGGGACTGTTCTTGAACACCTAATCTCACTTAGGATGTAAGTGTATAATGTGTATTGGGTTTTCGAGAAAATTTCGGTAGCATTTCCCCGTTTGTTCTCTAAGTACATATGTACTTAGAGAACAGCGGGGAAATGCTGCCGAAATTTTCTTGAAAACCAAATACACATTATACACTTACTAGTGAGATTAGGTGTTCAAGGATGGGATAGGTGGTACACATTTATTATATATAAGAATGACATCACATTATACGCTTAGGATGTAAGTGTATACCCTAATCTTTTCCTAATATATACTTGTTTCCTAATATATACTTGTTTTCTCTGATCATAGAATGGATAGATCATGGATGTCCATTCGTAATCGTTGCACCCCAGAGTTTATATCTGGTCTTGATCAGTTTATTAGATTTGCTGAGGAACATAGGAAAAAACCTACAGATAGGTTCTACTGTCCATGTAGGCATTGCGGTAACAACTTGAAAGTCAACACTGGTGAGGAAATCAAAAGTCATGTCATGTGCAACGGGATTGTACAAGGCTATACAGAATGGCACTGGCATGGAGAGATTTCAAAATCGAAACCAGTAGATGTCGATAGCAGTGCTTGGGTGGAAGAAGAAATTGCCTCTGATGACGTAAATGTGAACGAACCAGTTCCAGCAGACATCGTTGATGCGATGATGGATAGTTGTAGGGTAGAGCACACCGATCCACCTCCTATCTTTACAAACATTGTGCATGATGCTGAGATACCGTTATACACAGGTTGTGCTAAGTTTACGAAGCTTAGCATTGTGTTGAGATTGTATAAGTTGAAAGCTAACAATAGATGGAGCGACAAAAGCTTCACTTCATTGTTGACTTTGTTGAAAGAAATGCTTCCTGAAGGAAACGAGCTTCCAATCTCAACATACCAGGTAAAGAAAATGTTGTGCCCAATGGGAATGGAGGCCAAGAAGATACATGCATGCCCGAATGATTGTGTATTATTTCAAAAGGACTATGTAGATTTGAAAGATTGTCCAAAATGTGGTGCGTCACGGTATAAATTGACGACTTCGGGGGAGTCCAAAACTGGTTCTCCTGCCAAGGTGTTGTGGTATCTACCTATAATATCACGGTTTCAACGCTTGTTTGCAAATCCGAAAGATGTGAAGAATTTGAGGTGGCATGCAGATGTTAAGAAAAATAATGATGGGATCCTACGACATGCGTATGATTCCCCACAGTGGAAGAAGATTGATCTATTGTACCCTAAATTTGGTGAAGAAGATAGGAATCTAAGACTTGGGCTTTGTACAGATGGGATGAATCCGTACGGGACATTGAGCAGCCAACATAGCACTTGGCCAGTCATGCTTGTTATATACAATCTTCCTCCCTGGATGTGTATGAAAAATAAGTACGTTATGTTGTCATTGTTGATATCGGGCCCTAAACAACTCGGAAATGATATCGATGTTTATCTTGAACCTTTGATTGATGACTTAAAGAAACTTTGGGATGAAGGTGTGATGACCTATGATGCTTCAGCAAGAGAGACATTTCGTTTGCACGCTATGTTGTTTTGCACTATTAATGACTTTCCAGCATATGGGAATTTGTCTGGATATAGTGTCAAAGGAGCTAAAGTGTGTCCTATATGTGAAGAAAACACTGATTCAATAAGACTAAAACATGGCGGCAAGACTGTATATCTTGGTCATCGAAGGTTTCTTTCAAAATTCCATCTGTATCGTAGGAAGCGCAAAGCATTCAATGGATGGAATGATGAACGAAGTGCACCTAAACCTATACCAGGGGATGTTGTTTATGAAAGAGTAAAAGACATTGTCAATGAATTTGGTAAGAAATCACAATGTAGTATGGCCACACGGAGTGACAATTCTTCATTCAAGAAGAAGTCAATATTTTGGGATCTTCCTTATTGGAGTTCTTTGACAGTCAGGCATTGTATCGATGTAATGCACGTTGAGAAAAATGTATGTGATAGCATCATTGGTACTCTATTAAATATACCAGGTAAGACTAAAGATGGGATAAAATCCAGACTGGACCTACGTGAAATGGGAATAAGGTCAGAATTAACAGAATTACGTGAAATGGGTAATAAAAGAACATACTTACCTCCCGCTTGTTACACGTTGTCTAGAAAGGAGAAGAAAACTTTTTTTGAATGCTTGGTAAATGTTAAGGTTCCACATGGTTACTCATCCAACATCCGTAGATTGGTATCAATGAAAGATCTGAAGTTGATAGGTCTTAAATCTCATGATTGTCACACTCTAATGCAACAAATATTGCCCGTGGCAATTCGATCTATATTGCCGAAGCATGTAAGGTTTGCAATTACCAGACTTTGTTTCTTTTTCAACAGTCTATGCAGCAAAGTTATTGACCCTGATACTCTCGATAATTTGTAAAGAGAAGTGGTTGTTACCCTATGCCAGCTTGAGATGTATTTCCCTCCTTCGTTCTTTGATATCATGGTACATCTTGTTGTCCACTTGACTAGGGAAGTGAAAATGTTGGGACCAGTTTTCTTGCATTGGATGTATCCCTTTGAACGATACATGAGCATTTTTAAAGGTGATGTTCGAAACCGTTATCGGCCTGAAGGGAGTATTATTGAAGGTTATGTGGCGAGAGACGTTATGGATTTTTGCAATGACTTTCTCAGTGGTAATGACACTCCTGATAATGATAAGAATAGTGAGGAGGGCAAAGGAATTTTGGGATCACGGGTGAAAGTAATCAGCCGTGAGCAGTTGGAACAAGCTCACTTGTATATTTTACACAATATGGACGAAGTGAGTGTTTATATCGAGGAACATACCAATTTCATAAAGAGACAACATCCTAGAGCAAGTTCAATGTGGCTTGCTAGAGAGCATAATAAGACTTTTACTAAGTGGTTTGAAGATAAAGTCTTGCATCAACTATCTCAAACACCAAATGATATTACAGAAACTATCAAATGCCTCGCCTTTAAACCAAAACCGAATGTTATGTCTTATGAAGGGTTTGACATTAATGGATTCACATATTACATAAAGTGCCAAGATGATAAGAGTGTCGTCCAAAATAGTGGGGTCACTCTTCAAGCGTCGACTATGTACTTTGCAAGTGCAAAGGATAAGAGTCCACGTGAAGCTAAAATGTCATATTACGGTGTCATTGAGGACATTTGGGAGTTTGACTACATAGATTTCAAAATTCCGCTCTTTAAATGTAATTGGGTTGATAACACCGAAGGAGTTATAGTGGATGAATTGAGTTTCACTTTGGTGAACTTTGAAAAGATTGGCGAGAAGGGTGAACCATTCATATTGGCATCACAGGCGAAACAAATATTCTATATCGATGATCCTGCGAATGATAAATGGTCGGTTGTTCTTCATGGTAAAATACAGTTCATTGAAGATCCTATAGATGAAGAAGAGTACTATGATAAGTATGATGACTCCAGTCCATTCTCAGTTGGGTTGCCCACTCCACAAAATATTGAAGCTAATGATGACTTATATGTGCGCGGCGATCACAATGAAGGATTGTTAATTGAAAAAAGATCACAATTTTAGAGACATGTATGTTTATACAAATGCTAAATGTTTGTCTTTTTCTAGTTAATACAAATGCTAAATGTTTGTCTTTTTCTAGTTAATACAAATGCTAAATTTTTGCCTTTTTCTAGTTAATACAAATGCTAAATGTTTGCCTTTTCAATGACATTTTCAGATGGCTGACCATGATGAGCATGATGTCCATGATGAGCATGAAGTCCATGATGAGCATGCTGTCCATGACGAGCATGGCGAGGATACTAATGTAAGTTCTAAAAACATATCATGTATTTCTATACAATTCATTATCTTCTAGTTATGTCATATATCCTATATTTTTATATTGGGCTAATTTAGTGTGTTTATTTTTGTCAAATTTTAGGTTGATGATGCACCTGTACCCACTGAAGCACTGGAGCAACTTGATGTGCAGCACCAAAAAGTTAACAAGAAAAGGGGCATCACTCTGTTGAAGAAGTTATTAGCGCTAAGTGGTAGTGGATCCAAATTGGTGGTGGAGTTTGATAATGGAGGAAATCCAATTGGAGTGAACCGCAATAATTTTGTAAACTATCTTGGGTGTACCACTCGGAGTCATTGCGGTGTTAAGTATGATAATTGGCATAAAGTTCCTGAAGGGAAAAAAGACTTGATATGGAAGGATTTATGCGTGAGTTATTATTATTTGCAATTCTATTTTGTACATTACGAATTCTATTATTTGCAATTCTATTTTGGATACTAGTTAATAACATTTCTATTTTACAGAATCTGTTTGCATTGGATGAGAAGTTGCATCGTAAAAGTGTGATGCAACGCGCTCGGAAGATGCTTAGGAATTGTAGGACAAATCTGAACAGAGAATACATAAAAGAGGGTGATAAGAAGAAGAAGTCAGCCCTTGAACAATGGAACTTCTTGGACAAAGAAGATTGGGACAATTTTGTTGCTTCAAGAAAATCTGAAGAATTCAAGGTATTAGGCGTCACTCCCAATTTAATTAATATACATTGTATTCACCTATTCAAGATTAACATTTAGTGCTACTAACCAAATCATTATTGTGCATACTAACTAGGCCCTCAGTGACGCACAAAAAGCAAGGCGTGCACTGAATGTGCATGACCAAACTATGGGTCCAAAAGGCTATGCAAGTGTTCGCCAAAGACTACAGGCGGAGTCTGCGGCTACTCAGCAGTCTGCTCAGGAGTCTGCTCTTACTCAGGAGTCTGCCACACCCATGCCTCGCCATGATATCTGGATAGCTGGCAGGAAAAACAAGAAGGGTGAAATAAAGAAGCCTGTAACTGCTGAGGCGGATGCAAAAATGGTAAAATACAACTCTTAGAGAAATCGTTTGAGTATTGATTATTTGTGGTGTTAACTTACCAATTTCTATTTATAGTGATTAGCGGGAGCTGCACGAGCAGAGGAAACAAGGCACGTTCATCCCTCAGGGCACAAGGGATGAATTGACAGTTGCTCTGGGTAACCCAGAGCATCCTGGACGTGTTAGAGGTGTCGGCGCTGGTGTTGGCATCAAAGCATTCTTTGGGCCATCCCAACGCAAACCCAGAGCGGGACTTTCTCAAGAAGAGGTAACCTATTCTTTTTTTAGAATGTTACTACAAAAAGAAATTCATTAATAAGAAGTTAATGTTTCTTTTATCCATGTATAGGAGGATAAGAGAGTTGAGGATTTAGTTTCTAAGAAGGTCAAGGAAGAGTTGCTGCGGTGGCAGGCATCTCAGGCTTCCAATACGCCTATGGCGACCCACTCTTCTCCTGATGCACAGACTGCGACTAATCCTGGAGACCCATCGCCTAGCACGTCTGCTGTAAGTATTGTTTATGACATTGTAGCTAATCTTTTCAAAATGATATGTTTTCATGATGATATGTATATATGTATAATATTGTTTATGTAAATTTGTAGGCATTGAAGCCATGCCGCTTAAGAATGCAAGACTATGTTGCTGCAGAGGCGCAGGCTTACCCGTCCCTTCCTGGGGAAAGGTTTCACAGGACTCCAATGCCACAAGGCTACGTTCGTGTGAGCCTGTTACGTGTGTTACCTGATTGGAGGGGAGCTGTGTTGCCATATGCCCACCCAGATATTGATACACTTGATGAGGCAGAAGGCGGGGTCATATTGTGGCCCAAAGCAGATGTCGTCTACACGACTGAAATTGTAAGATAAATTTACATTGATTTAGGCTGTTAATGTGTATATATGATGTCAACTGATCTGAAATTATATATACAGGTTAAAAAGAAGACAGTAGGAGCACCTAGGCCTCCACCTCCACTTCCCGCATTACCCGATTGGGTTCCAACTGACCTAACATACCCGTTAGGTCCTGCTTGTAGGGGAATGGCATGTTGGATACGGGCACATAATATACATTGCCCTATAATTATTTCTTTAGATGGAGATTATGCAGGTCAATCATACGATAGCTCTTTATTTATACAAGATATTATTTAGTTGTTTATGTATGATTGGCTGAATACATCAATGATAGAGACATGGATAAGGTGAGATCTTGTTTATACATCCATATACCTTGTGTAAGATCCGGTGATCTGGTTTCTTATATATTAATGCATACACCTATATGTTTTGCAGCTACTTAGTCGAAGATCATTGCAAACAATTTGCATTTGATCATGTGGGATTTTTAATTCCATCATTGATTAGTATGGTAGCTAAAGACCCCGATACTGTTCAACAATACTGTATAGATGCTTTTACAATTTTTGGTCAGCAAAAGAAGACGATAATAATAGCTCCATTTTATGTCAAGTAAGTTTACTTTATTTATAATTTGGACTTAAGAAAATTCCATTTTTATTTTGCATTTTGAGTTATTAATTGTTAACTTCTTATCTCTAGCGGTAGACATTGGGAGTTACTAGTTATTGTCCCCGGGACATTCACTGTTTATTATCTAGATCCTGCGGGGAGTACATTGAACCCTAAAATTGGACACGTAATGAGAATGCCATTATTCTGGTGAGAAATATTTCATTTTTATATCCGTTAACATCTTTTATTACATTACTATTTACTTATGCAATTTACTGTGTTATATTAACATGTAGGGGTTTAGATGCATTCAAAAAGGCTGGAGGAACGGTCCCAAGGAAAAAGAACCAGCCAATAAATTGGCAGAACGTACAAGTAAGTTCCCGACTCCAATGTATATATTATTGATGTGAATTGTGCTTAGTTGTATTATTTTGTATGTTTCAATTTATAGTGTGCTACACAAGACAATGGCTGGGCATGCGTATACTATGTGATGCGATTTATGCAGATGATTATCCGATATGCCGCATTGGACATCGATTCCATACATGAGGTATTATACATAGTCTCATTAGTTAGTATGAAATATATCAATCTTATTTTTATATTATTACTTATATATATACATCATTCTCTTTGCAGGTGTTTAAAACGGACCACACTATAGGCAAACGCTTAAAAAATGTACATGCTCCATATACGAGGGAATCATTAAATGAAGTAAGAGAAGAATGGGAAAAAGCCATACAAGTAGTGGCAACTGTAAGATATAATTGGGATGTTGATAGCGATAATTAATGATACTTTGTAAATGAATATTTCTGAATGTTAATACATGTATTTGAATGTTTCTATATGTGTGAATGTGAGAATTGAATTGATGTCTGAATGTATGTACTTGTGTGAAATTTTCCTTATTACTTTTGCAGGTTTGCGGCCTGTTTGTAGGCTGATATCAATGGATGTCGTAAACCTGCAGTTCAGAAAACTGAACTGCAGGTTCTCATCCTACTGACCAGCCACACCAGGCCTGCAAACTGATATTAAAAAAAAAAATGTAAAATAGGCGTCGGTTATTTATAGATAACCGACAGCAAAAACCTACAGTGTCGGTTATTTATAGATAACCGACACCTTATGTGGCCAAAGCAGCCCCAGAAATGGCGTCAGCTAGGGCACTTTTTGCGTCGATTATTTACTAAGGGACCGACACCTATATACCATGTAGCGTCGGTCTTTTGGTATATAACTGACGCCAAAAGTGTTCGCGCCACACGTTATGCGTCGGTTATATACTAAACGACCGACGCTACATGGTATATAGGCGTCGGTCCCTTAGTAAATAACCGACGCAAAAAGTGCCCTAGCTGACGCCGTTTTATGTGGCGCGAACCTTTTTGGCGTCGGTTATCTACTAAATGACCGACGCTACATGATATATAGGCGTCGGTCCTTGAGTAAATAACCGACGCATAAAGTACCCTAGCTGACGCCGTTTTATGTGACGCGAAACCTTTTGGGGTCGGTTATCTACTAAAAGACCGACGCTTATAGGTAAAATAGTCGTCGGTTAAACAACTGACGCCGAAGTGTTCGACCTTTAGCGGCGCCCACATAGGCATCGGTCGAAAACCGACGCCAAATGGGGTTAAACGACCGACGCCAAAGGCCATTTCTGTAGTAGTGATTATACATGAACCCTAGTCAATTGAACCTAGTAAGGTTATATATGGAGTGATAGAGACTAGTTCCCCTATATACACCCTACCCACCCATTCCTAACTCATAGTACTATAGGATAGTTCATCATCATTCCATTTTGTTGGTTGGATTGATAATATAGTTTGATTGAATGTATTTCAATATTTGACCCTAATTAGGCTGTTAATCACATTTACCCCCAAATATTTCACTTCCCTAATTAATAGCTTGAAACCCTAATTACTTATTCCTTATCTAGTGTTGACTAAGTTAACTTCCTTATTTAGTGAGTCAATTGCTTTGTAAATGTTTATTAACCTTTGTTAGAGTAATTCATGCTTCTCCTAAGTTTCTTGTTTTAGATTTTGATCATCAAATTCTATTCTAGACCTTGAATTGTATTCCTTGTGTACTTTCTAGCTTAATGTAACTAGTTAAAAAAATTCCATACGATGTTAACATATGAAGGTTAATATTAGTTTGCTAGTAATGACCATCATTAATAATGATTGAAGTGAATCATGGTGAATAGTGGTTCACAACCCTACCTATCTGAATAATGACGAATGTGATTCCTTGGAAAAAACATATGTATGTCAAAGACCAATAATGGTGAATACATCTTTGTAAACAACCCCAATCATGAACAATGATGTGTAGATCTTAATTTATAAAAGAGTGTATGTTCCTAACTTGGGAGTGGCAATCCCGGTTCACATTGAAACACATATATTCTGACCAGTGTGGAAGAGGAGAACACATATAGGCTAACTCATTCACATTGGAAAACATTAAAAAGCTAATATGTTGTTAATGTATGAAGGTTAAAGAAACTTGTATCATGTTATAGTGAGTGGCGTCGGTTCCGTGTGCTATTATTATATTGCATGCAATTAGCATACCATCAACTTGGAAGAACAATGGACCTTGTACCTCTTGCCTCTTTCTAAATACCACAATCAGTTAACACATAGTTGGTGGTGGATGACAAATAATAGAGTGTTGTGTGCCCAGAGAGTGTGCTTTAGGAGACCTATCTTCATCATCTACTTACCATCGGAAGGAATCAAATTGACCCCCACTGACTTTTGTCTTTATTATTTTCCCACACATCTCATGAATTTACCGATGATATCTTCATATGCTGGCATGTCCACTACTAGTGTCTAAATCAGGTTGCAACAGAGTCTCAATTGGAAAGTCGTCAACAGACTCCTTTCCTAACACGTCGGCTCACTTGGCATTCCAATTGTCAGCAGTGAAAAGACTAGTGGCTTCCTACTGAAGACATCGACCATCGCATGATAGGTTGCGATGTAACCCATGTTGTAAATAGAAACTCAATTCATAATTTAATTATACTGGACAATGTCCCTAAGTATGGGATTATATAAATGACACAAGGTAAGCCTTAATAGGCTTATTTATCCTCAAGTCTACACTAAAACATAAACAAATTAAGAACTTACAAGTAAGTCCCCAACATTACATTTAGACCCTAAAACTGAAACAATTTCTTAATAAATCCTAAACTAAAATAAACACTCAACCACTAAAGAAAAGAAAATATATATAAAAGATAAATCACAAAACACTCTTAGCAAAAGGTTAAAAATCCCATCAAGCTCATGATCAACATATTGTCCTGCATCAACTCCCCCAGGGTTCGAAAGACAAGCCACATGTGAGTCATGTACATATCCTAAGTAGGCTCTCCCAAAAGTGACTGGTGGTAGGATAAATGGATCAGATACTATTGGAAAATATGAGTTGGGGTATTGTCAACCTCAAGTACACCATAATGTCCATGTAGTCATAAAAACTTTATCATTGGAGCATCCACAAGAATTGGCAACACCAAGATGGAAATGTTGCCATAATCAACACGAAGATCATAGATGTTGTTGGGTGCAATAAATGATAAGGACTTATATAATTGGCGTGGTGCAAGGTTGACATCGTCATACAATAAAGGGGGCATTGAGGAATGATCTGACACCATAACAATATTGCTTGGACTGTTGACACATGTTGTTAGTGATAGTGTAACCGGTGGTGATCGAATCAGAGCAACATACTCGTCATTTTGCTTTTCTAGTATCACTTTTACCAAAGACTAATCAACAAATGTTATTAATGATGTGAAAATGTTATCATGTCACTCTAGATGGCATGGTACACGCTTCCCTGGCATGTTTTCAAATAATTCACACACCCTTTTTCATAGATCTAGAAGCATATTTTCCAAGCGGTCGAAACGTTAGTCATAATGATTCAATGCCGCTTCAAATTTTGTAATTATATCATGGATCACAATGTTGTGTCAATGAGTTTTTTAATTGTTAGAGGTATGATTTGAATTCCCTGATCTATAGATCCACCTCCATGCTAAGGTGGTTGGAAGGATTTTTCAAATTATAACACCCTAAAATGTACTCATTTGTACAAGGACAGAAGTTGACCACAACAGGGTTGTTGGGTGAGGAATTATCGGCCATGAGAAGAATGCCATTTATAGAGTTAAATGTTGGTTTTTTAAGGACAACGAGTTGTCATTGATGATAGTGTTTAATGTTGGTCTTTTGTAGGTCATGCTGGAGCCATCAAGTGTCGATGGTGTGGAACACAAGAGAGGAATCAGGCGTTCGGCTACTAGGCACAGCTGGGAAGACTGGAAGGAAGCTGAGGGAGTTTGGGCGGCGAGGCATGTATTATTGTCCAGATGCATGGTAGGGTTGGCACAAATCACACTAGTGTTGGGGGGTTTCTAGCAGGCGTATGTGCGGTGCTTGTGCTGCTCTTGATCAGGCAGGTGACCTTGAACTTGGAGAGTGGTACTGGTTAGAGAGGATGACAAGGGGCAGGAGGAGATGTGGTAGCTTGTGTGCTGGCCATCGTCTACCCTAGACAATTCTCTCGCCTGGGTGTTGTAGGTTGGAGGCTGTGAAATTTGTGGCTAGTGGGCATAAATCACAAGCGGGGGATGATCTACAGAAGCGGGCTTTTGAGTAAGCAGCAGCGTAAGGCTAGAAGTCAGACAATGGATTGGGGGAGGCGGGATGAGGATCTATGTAGTGTGGTTTACGGGCAACCGTGGGACATGGTGGACGGTGGCAAATGAAAAACCAAAGGAACAAGGTGAAGAGAAGTGACACATAGTTATACACAAAGAACATATTTTTTAATATATATTTTGATAGATGGGTGGGCTGAATTCGGTGGATGATTGAGATTAATCCTAACCTAGGGTTTAGGATTAATCCACAGATCTAACATATGGTTTGTATCTAGTGGACAGTGGACATAGATCCTAGACCAAGGGTTTTGGAGAATAATGAGTTGTGGAGGATAAAAGGGTATGGCCAAACCTTGAGTTTTGGTCATCACCCGAGGTCCTGGGATCTAGACCTAGGGTTTAGATCACAGGCTCTGATACCATTTGATGCAACCCATATTGTAACTGAAAACTCAATTCATAATTCAACTCTACTTGACAATGCCTTCAAGCAAGGGCTTATATAGATGACACGAGATAAGCCCTAATTGTCATGTTTATCCTCAAGTCCACACTAAAATAAAAACTAAATAATAACGTACAAGTAAGTCCCTAATATTATATTTAGATCATTAAACAGAAACAATTCCAAAAAATACTAAACTAAAATAAATGATCAACTACAAAAAAAAGACAACATATATAAAAGATAAATCATAAAACACTATAAACAAAAGGTATGAAATCCTATCAAGCTCTGGATCTACATATAGTCCTACACCAGATAGCATCATATTCCATCCAATCAAATTTTCTAAAGAAACATAAAAGAAGAGAAAATCTGAAGCAATGATGCCTGGATAAGTTGTCTAAGCCATGAAAGACAGCCTAAAATCTAAAGTTGGCTCAATCTCATTCACCATATATAGGTTAAACAAGGAAGATAACAAAGTTCGAGCATGCCGTTAAGATTGTGCAAGGACATGATCTATAAATCAGTCCAACTTCACTTTTCTACTCATTGTCATTTTTGCTTTCACTTGTATCATGTATTCCTGAATGAGCAAGAACTCATTTGTCTCTCCTTACTCAACAACCACAATCATGTCCGTCATGGCTAGATTCCAGATCCTTCTCTCTGCCACCATCATCGATAGGAAAGCAGACACACGGTCACTCGGATGGTACATGCATCTGTTTGCAACTATCTACTCAATCAGTTATGGTTAACCTTTTTATACTTCCTTGAGCTATTTCCTACATACATTTCTTACAATTGCTCAATCGTATGACTCACACTGAGGATCGGTACCATCAAGTTGTTCCCGGGTTTTGGGTTTTTATCTAAATCAAGGATCAATACCCGAGCCATCTCTCAACTAATCCATTACGTATATTTTTTGTCTCTGCTCATATACTGATTATGGTTAGGGTGGGTAGGGATTTTAATTAATTGGGCAGGGTCATTTCTGTAATCATTTAATTTAGTTTCTCTCATATTGTTGTCACATGTGTTTCTCTCTTTCAATTGTTCCTTTTCCTTTCAGGATGTCTTTAGTTATGGATTCACATTCGTGGAAATGTTTTCCTGAATTGAGGCCCAGTGGGCTTTGTACATGTCATGTTCAACCCTCTCTTACTCATCATTATTTCCGTGTTAGGATGGGCTATGCTCAACGAGAAATTCTTTGCCCAGACCATCTAAGGATTGAACCTTATCATCGTCGGCCTCTACCCTATCCTCTAGGGTATAGGAAAATAGGAGAAGGCTAATAAATAGAAAATGAGGATGAGTAGAAAAATCAAGTAGGATTGATTCTCGATGGTGTCCGTACACAATCTTAACAGAAATGTTATTGTGGTCGTATTATTTTTCGTGTTTGACTTTGTAATCTTCCTTCTTTGACCTATCTATGGTGAACAAGATCTAACATATGAAGATGTGTATGCCAACTTTAGATTGTAGGTAGTATTTCATGTCTTGGCTAACTTATCCAGGAACCTTTGCTTCAAATTTCTTTCATTTTATGTTTATTCGATAAATTTGATTGGATGGGATATGATGATATCTATCATGTGATCATTGATGTCTTTAGCATGCGATGCCACTAGTGTTTTCACCAGCGACAATCTAAATGCCAAGTGGGCCGCCACATTTGGATGGGAGTCTATATTGGGGAGTTAATGTCTTTCCAATTGAGACTCTATTGATATTATAGTGTTAACTACAACCTGGTGTAGACACCAGTAGTGGAAAATCTAGAACACAAACAATTATTGCATCAATAAGTGTTTCTTCTGTCGGAGGATGTAGTCTTCACCCAAGTCCTCTCCATCAATTTGTTACAGTTGGATGTTGAACATCCAATGCTACATAAATTATGTTTTACAACCATTAATGTTGTGGCTCTTAGATGCAAGAGTCCATGTGGTCATCAAAGAGGGATCATTGTCGAGAACTCAATGGTAAAGGGGATTAGAAGGAGGTTTGAACTTTCCTACAAGGCGTGTTTGCTTTACGATCAACATATATACAGTAGCATTGTAAAATGTAAAACATTTATGAGTATTGACATAAGTATCTACACCCCAGTCTTGGGAACTCGTAACCAAAATTTTGTGCGCATGTGTATTTTGGGTTTCATGTGATCCTGATGATTTATCAGCTCTATAATGATTTTGTTATTGAACCCTACTAGAAGTTGAACATGTATCGGTTCAATTCTTTAGAGCTAAAAAAATGTGTGACCCACAAAGGAAAGAGTAGACTCCCGCCTTTAATGTGTGTGTGGTTTCATTTCAATGCTTGTCTTCTCTCTCTTAATTCTATCACTTCTTTGCTCATTTACCTCTCTAATGATCATTTTCTATGATGGATCTTATCTCATCATAGCTTAAAGGTGACCAACTTCCCTTGTCGGAGCTTGAAGGCGCATTGTGCATGCTCGGTTTCTTCGTCGGAGGCAAAGGCAACAACAAGTCGACCTATTTGAGGGAGCAGAAGGCAGGGGTGGTAGAACTAGAAGATTCATCCAAGGTTTTGAGTGGAAACAAGTGAAAAACTTTGCCAGAGGCGAAGAGAGAGAGAGAGTGCTAAGTATGTGTGATATGTAATTTTTGGTAAAAAATAGAATATTTTCAAATTTTTGGGTTGTATGTTTGATTAATTAGATGAAATCAAAATAGCTCAACTAATAGGGTTCTTCTTTTGAGTTGCAATGTATTGACATTGTAAATGTGGGTACAAAAGGAGTAAGCTTTGATAAAAAAAATAGAGGAAAAAAGTTTTTGAAATGATGATTTAAAAAAATGTGGCATTTGTGATTGATCAAGAATTATCTAGTTTGTTTATGATTAGTCAAAAATATTTGGTCTGTAGTGGAGCATGCAGATGCATGGAGATTATATGATGTATGAACAACATATATGGGTTCATATTCAGGAACTTGGAAGTCATGTCGCACAGTGCGGATCATTTCCAGTTCATTGATTCCTGATGTTGGGGTGTCGAGCTTGATGTAAGTGGTTTGTTGTTAATGATTTTACTTCTTCCAAAGATAAATCTCACAGAATCTTTAAATGAATGATTCTCTATTTTTTGTGCAAATAAAAAAAACAATTTAAGCCAACATTGAGTTTGACATATGCATTTTATTAGAAATATTAATCAATTTCACTAACTTTCATAATTGTTTTTTAAAAATTATGAATAGACATAACTAGGTTGTGTCCATGATAAATATAGGATGTGGGCATCCACATTAAGTCAGAGAATTCGTCAAATATCTTTTCTTTTTTCCTCTATGTCCGCATAAAGAATATAGATATGAAACACTTATCAAATACCATAAATAGACTATTACAAATTAAACCTAGCTTTCTCTATCTTATAAATTTCTACTTTTAATTCTCTAATTCCAATTATCAGGTCTCTCCTCTATAGTCCTTTGTGGAACCTTTAGAAGTTAAAGTGAAATCTTTATTTGATGCAGGGGGGGGGAGATTTACAATAATGTCATAAGTTGATACAAAATTGTACTGAAGATTACATTAGTTTTAATATAATGACATAATGCAAAAATAATGTATACGAGCTACTACATTTCCCTATTTTCATGTTTCTTTGTAGATTATATATTACGTACTAATAGATAAACTTATGGGGAAAAATGTTACCTTTAAAATTTCATTTTACATATAAGTCAAATGCTACTGCACCATTACAATTTCATCTTTATTATAGCCCAATTTCTTTTTGTTTCTCTAGCGCTATTGATACGAAATATAAAGTGTTGCACAAAGTAAAAAATTGTTGTCCTAATGAATCAATCTATGAAACCTTATTCCTGATGTGCTAAGAAGATTTCATTGCACCAACACAAAATTGTTGATTAATTAGCAATACTAGCAGTATGTGTTATAGAATAGATCTATATATATTATTTTAAACTGATTATTTTAATTTTTGAAGGGGTCATGGCCCCTTTTTTCTACCATTGGTTCCTCCACTTGAAACTTGATTATGGTTGATACATTTAGTAAACATTATGCTTATAACACATCAAGTTATGTAATGCAGGTCTGATCACTCTGAGTGTCAATTTGGTAGTGGAGCCCTTTACACATGGTTGAATGAAAAATGGTTAGTATTTATATTGTTAAAACTCTTTAATGTAACATCAATGTGTCATAATATTACTTTGTGTGGAATGTATTTTCGGATGCAATGTAGTTGGGGCTATATAATTAAATTTTTGGAATAATTCTATGTGTTATCTTGTAATCACAATTTATATCTTTTCAAAACATATTTGTCCATCCAATGTAGTTGGTTATAAATAATTTGATCATACTAAATTCTAAATATATCTATGTGTCTTTCTACCTATCTATTTGAAAATGGATATGACCATCTATCTATCTAGTAGATAAATATGCAGCTTGGTAGCCTCTTTCAATCCATCTTCTAGCCCATTTGAAGCCATTTTCCTCAATGTAGACTCATTGGATACATTTCAATGTGTCTTGTGGGATGCATAATTGAATTACATCGACCCAAGAAACTTTGATTGTTTCTTATTTACCATGAGAGTAAGTATACCCTAGCAACATATTTCAGCACAATTGTCTTACAAATCAACTACATCTTGGTAGAGAGACTTCTCGCAGATGACTCTATCTTTAATACACACACTCAGAAAACACACACACACTCTACACAAATATAACACCTTCAAATTTGGTGGTTTATTTGTTTTTTATAAAGTTTTTCAGTAAACTAAGTGGGAGTCTACATTAGAACATTAAGGGTGTTTATTCTTTATCCTCCTTAATGTCTCCATAGAAATCAATATGGTTTGTCTCTTGAACTACACATAGAATATATAATAGTTCATATTCATAAACTTATATAAAGAAATGAAAAACTATATGAACTCAAATATTAATAGAAAAGAAATATTTTAATGTAGTAAATTCATCTAGGAAAAATGAACAACATAAATCTTTATCAAACTCAATAGTTGGACAAGGTAAAATGACCAACATTGTATGACAAAAAATCCCAGCTATTTGTAGCGACGTGGAAGCACAAAAATGTATGTATGATAATAGTTTATATATTTTTTGCTTGAGATATTAATGTATTAGAAGCATATTTCATGTGTTGTAGTAGTGGGGAGTGTTCTTCATCATGTATCCATGGAAGGCCTCCTCGGATCCCTCACCCATGATGAGGCATTAATCTCTACTCTCATTTGAGTGCTCACCCTACACATTCGTCTTTATCTCTAAATAATAGTATGATTGAACATGGTATTGGTCAGAGGAGGGGTGGAAGTTCAGGAATTGTAGTTCCCACTCGGGGGATGGTTGAATGACATTTAATATAATGGAAGAGAAACTTTGTTTTTCTAAAGAGGAAACTATGTGTAACTTTTTATCTATCAATGTAACCTTCTGATTACCAGGATTTTCACTGCATTGATCAAGTGATGATTCTTGAATAACATTATGATACTTTTAATTACAATTTAAAATAATTTAAATAAGTAAAATGATTATTTTTCTCTAATATTGAATACTTTGAGGTGGTTCACGTCATTGACAAATCTCATCCCAAATGACAAAAAATGGAATCTTAAAAGACATTTAAGAAATCCATCTTCATTTGGTTCTTGAGACATCTTGCCTTGTTTACTTTGATAAGATTATGTTATAGGTATTATCAAATTTCATCTAAATGTGCCTAGCATAACCTATTGTGATGCATATTTTCACCAGTAGTTTAATTGTATAATGTCAAGGAATAGACACATATGTTTCTTGCACTTGTTTATATATATGTGTAAATTCCAACAACACCATGACGATAGGATTATAATCACTAAATCAATAGACAAAATGTGGATAACATTAACCTTAACCATTGTAACCATGCCACTGTTGCTAATAATAGAAGTTTATTGCATATAACATATATAGGTATCTAAATACAGTTTGTTTGAAAGAAAATATTATATTAAGTGTGATGTTTAAATGTATAAGATGACATGACCGATAATAATAGATGATATAATTAATAAATCAAAAATAAGATACAAGAATCCATTTGTGAGATAGATATATTTTTAAAAAGAAAATTATTTAAATCCTACATAGAATAACTAGGTTTCAAGTGACATCGTATCCAACAATCAACCATTTCTATTTTGTGCGGAGAAAATTTCTTTTAGTTTGGAATGCCTATAATCACAATGCCATGTTCAACTAATAGGATTATGAAATAAACGAATTAAATATAGTAAGTAAGGAAAAGTCTTAAGGGAAGAAGTATCAGAATTGATCATTTTCTATAATACGTATTCATTTACTCTAAGAGACTATTTGGTATGTGATGAATGAAGGGGAGGGTATGGGAGGGAATAATTTTACTTATACAAAGTGATGGGAAGGGAGGAGAATGGTTGAGAATGGAGGGGGACAGAGAGAAAAAAAATCAAGTATATTATCAACCATTTTTCTTCCATTCTCTCCCCCATCAAATCAAAGGGAGACAAAGAAAAGGAAAAAGACTTGGCTGAAAATATGTGAGAAAGGTTAGAAAAAATATCAAATGTGAGAGAAAAAATATAAATTAAATGGAAAAAAATAGTATTACCCACAAAAATTGTTAATTGAGAAGTATTATCTCATGTATTATGTCACACTGAGGGACACATGCAATGTTAGGAATATTTTTTATGCATAATTTGTTTATTCACTATTCAAAAGAAATAACTATAATGAAAAAAGGAGACTAGCAACAAGTTGTTATGCCATTCTCTTTGAGATTGCAAACCTGTTCTCTTATGTATAATTTAGAAAAAAATTTAAAAGTGTAATTTTTTCGGAGAGTTAAAAATTTGAGTTTCATAACATAAAAATATAAAAATCGATAATAGGTGAAGATGTGGTTAACAATGACAGGATATACTGAAATATACGATGGAAAAGTCTGTTGTGAATACAAAAGCATGAAGGGAACTACTTCTATATATAAAAAATAATAATTTTCTAACTTCTATAATATCATTTCTTCATGGCACTTTCATACATTACAAATGAATATTATGTTGACTTAATCTACATTGTGTAATTTTATTTTTAAGTCTACATACTATGTCTTCCAAAAAGGGTAGGCAGTAGTACTTGTTGTCCACTCCTCTAGGAATGATTTTTTGTAAAATAATGTATCTCAATATATATATATATATATATATATATATATATATATATATATATATATACATACATACACACACACACACACACACACACACACATATATATATATATATATATTATATGCCGACAAGGGAATAGCCCAGTTGGCGAATTCCGCTGGTCCCCAATGAAGGGACCCGGGTTTGAAACCACACGGAGAAGCATCTCTTGATTTATCACCCTCTCGGGTGTCCGACCTACACCACAGGTTATGGGTGAGGGGGGAGAAATCTTTCTCTCTTAATCCCATATATATATAAATATATATATATATATATACATAAATATATATATAAATAAATATATATATATATATATATTACTCGTGGAATAGGATGAATGGTTCCATATTCAATTTTATATCCAAGGAATTGGATTCTTGTTTGGAAAAGTTTTATCTTTTTTGCTGATACTACTAGGCCATTATGTTTTATTATAGTATAAAATATGTTTAGGTGTTTCCAATGTTGATCACAATCTTTTGAAAATATCAGTACATCATCTATGTAAACGATGTTGAACTTAGTGTAAGGGTTAAAGATTTCATTCATTATTTTTTGGAATTTTGAAGGTGCGTTTTTTAATCCAAAAGGCATTACATTCCATTCTATATATATATATATATATATATATATATATATATATATATATATATATATATATATATATATATATATATATATATATATATATATATATATATATATATATATATATATATATATATATATATATGGCCCATCTTTATTGCCCGCGTGGGTAGCTACCCGCCCACCTTCCGACCATTTTTTTCAAAAAAAAATTCACAATTGTAGAGGACTATTTTGTCTAGCTCTCCAAAAAATTTTAGCCAAAAATAATATCATTTGCCCCTCCAAAATAAAAAAAACCCGTCCTTATATGTATCTGCTGTATATTTTGTACATAGTTACTCTTTTAATCAAGTAGTTACTTTGTGATCACCATAGTTACTTTTTTGACAACAGAGTTACTTTTTTGTCCAAGAGAGTTACTTTTTTGGCTTCCGGGTAGCGAAAATCTAGGCTACCCGCGCGGGTAACGAATGAACGCCCTATATATATATATAGGCCCATCTTTATTGCCCACGCGGGTAGCTACCCGTCCACCCTTCCAATCATTTTTTTGAAGAAACAAAATTTCACAATTGTAGAGGAATATTTTTTCAAGCTCTCCAAAAAATTTTAGCCAAAAATAATATCATTTTCCCTCCAAAATAAAAAAACCCATCCTTATATATATCAGTAGAGTTACTTTCTTAGCCAGGAGAGTTACTTTTTGGGCTGCCGGGTAGCCAAAATCCAGGCTATCTACGCGGGCAATGAATAAATGGCCATATATATATATATATATATATATATTTATATATATATGTATATATATATATATATATATATGTATATATATATGTATAATTTGTATATGTATTTTTATATCACCATTGATTCATGTAAGTATTTATTTTAGTGTTTATGTTCTTTTATATGTTCCCCATCCCATGCTAACTAAACACAATAGCATAAGTTTTCCCTCCCATTCCCTCCCTTTTCCTCCCCTCTTCCTTCCCCTCTCCTACATTCAGAACATACTGAATGTAGAAATAGTGTATGTAAAATTTCACTAGAAGATGTAGTACAATTTTAAACTATAAGATAGATAATCTTATCACATTACTTTTTGAAAGAAATATTAAGTGTACCAACAAAATGTATTTTTCAAGCCATGTATCATTTACACATGAAGAAAAAGCAATGTAGGAAGGATATATTACCATTACCACTCTTTGATCATATTTATCAGAACTTGAACTTTGATGAAAGTAAACCTATCAAAGGGGTGAGTCATGTTGGGTTTTATTTGGACAATAATAGGTGTGGTCTCATCGCCGCATGCAAAAAACAAACCCACTTTTAAATAGATCTTAAAAAGCACTACCCAAATCCAACTCGGTGGGTCACGGGTCGCACCGAGGGTACCCATATAGTTGTACATAAATCTCAAAGTTCTTGTTATAAACATCTGAAATATAAGTTTCTACATAATTATTTGCATGCCTCTCAATGTGATACAAAATAAACTTCTAGTCAATATTTCACATAAATCATAACAAAAGACAACATTTTGTTATTGTAAATTTATATAAAACATAAAATACTAAATAGTTGAGTTTTAAAGTTAAAAATAAAATAGGAATGGCATGAAAATGCATGTAAATGTCCAACACATACAAATAATAAGCTATGGCAATTTAAATATAAAAAAAATTAGGATGATGTTATCATATGTATATCGGTACAAAGTAGAAACATAAAGAAGAATATTCACAAATGTATATACATGTATGTTTCAATATGTCAAATATATATTTCATGTAAGTATAAAACACTACATAATCAGTTGAAAATTGAGTATATAATCATATCCTCAAATTGTTACTTATCTACATAATCTAATGTTTGACATCTATTTTGCTTTACTATGTCACAAGTGGGTGCCCACAGGTCAACCTGTGAGACTCGCGTAATATACGGATTGGGTCAGATTTGACCAAAAATTAAATTGGTGGCTATGAGACCTATCCAAACCCATAATAAATGCGTTGACCATTGTTTTTAGAGGGTCAATGACCTATTTTGAGAGGTCTGGATGAGACTTAAATGTTTAAATGTACCATGTAAGATGGAGTGGAGTCTTTAAGATATTTGTGACCAATCTGATGGTCAATTTTCTAATTACTTACAAAATAAAAATTATCTAAAATTTAAATTATCACCCTTTGTATATTCATTGCATCATATTTCACTATAAATATTTCTATGCAGATGCAAAATATAACATAGAATTTCCTATTTTCTATTCTATGTCCAATATGGCTATTTCAACTCCCATGTTTATATATAGAAATATTTGACCGCGTAGTCTTATTTAAGACAAACAAAATTTTTATTATACAACTGTGTAGAAGTCAAACATGATATCAAAAGAAGTTGAGTCCTAGGAAACATTAGGCTGATTAACTTCAATTTTGGGCTGAAAAGACAAAAAATGAAGAAAAAGATTGACTAGTGACTAGGGTTTTATTGGTGAGTGTCGGAATCAAAGTATTTATTTTGTAATAGTTTGTATAAATTTTTTATTCACTATCCCATAAGTAATACAGTTCAATATATAAATCCATTTTGAATATGAAGAATAACTTTCATCTGAAATAAGTATGAAAAGATGGACATAAATACGAGTGGAAAGACCAAAAATTGGCATTTGTCACCACATATATACACATATATGTACATATTATTTATCCTAATCTATAGAACTTTTACAATGACATTTAGTAAAAGATATATTGGTTTCTATGAATGTGTTTCCTGCACACCACTACAGCCCTTGCAACAAAACTTTTAAAATACGATATTACTTATTTACCAAAAAGTAATTAGACTTCTCCCTTTAAATCTATACTTTAAAGTGTGCACTTTATGAAATAGTTAACCAATCATCTAAAACATCATTTTCTTTCTTACAATTAAGTTACATGATAACCCCTTATTAAGTATGTGCATTATTAATATATCATTTTAATAAAAAACTTTATAAATTTTAGGAATCCCCTCATTTACCTTGTCATATATATTATGATTACAATTTCTTGTAAGGTGAAAGCTTTATGAAAAATCATGTCATAAACCCTTTTATAGATAACAATTCCACCATGCAGAGCACATTCACTACTACCATTGAACTGTATGAGGAGCATCTTTTTTAGGTCAACTTCACTTTCAAATACTAGTATTCTACAATTGTCACTAGTAAAAGTAGTGCACCAAACTAGAATCACTAATGCATATGGAAAGCCAAGAAAAATTCGGGAACTCGAGGACAAAGACCAATGGTTGCATAGAACATCATTCCAAGATATAAGGATGTTTGGGTCAACATAGTTCCCCTAGGAAAGTTACACATTAAAAAAGGAGTATGAAGCACTACCCTTTGAATTTCCATCTATGAATTGGGATTGTGTTAACTCCTATTTAGTCGTGGCAATTTAGACACCTTATTTTCTCTTTATGATTTATGTATGAAGTTTTTATTAAAAATGAAAAGATATATATAATTATTATTTTTATGTAATTACGTCTTGTTAGTAGGGATGATGTACATCAACATACACACAACCCATATTGATGACTTTAATAAATGATATAGATCTTAAAATGAGTACATAATTTACATCGTTTATAACCGTATATGAAAAGTTGATTTAGATTTATAAGTTTGTATTTTTATGGTTGGATCTTACTTGGACACTATGTAACATGTTGTGAACGCCATAGAAAAATGGATCAATCTAAAATTAAGGAAGAATATGATCGATGTAAAATTAAACTATCTTGTTGTTTGATCCAATTAGGGAATAAAACTAAACCTATTCAATTGTTTCTTCATCCATCATGATACATTGGAATTTTTTGGAGGAGGGTAGTCTCCCCCAATGTTTGTATTTGTTGCTTTTTCTCAGGTTATGAGGAGAAATTTCATTCAACTTATGATCATTGTTGAACATAATATATTGTAGATCGAAGCACAAGTATAAGATGTGTAGTTATCATTAAAAATAATTGGGAGATATTTTGTGATATTATATCCTCTAAAGTGGACCTTAAAGTTGAGTTTTTGATCTATGAAAATAAAAAAATTAGAAATTTCAATTGGAAGGACAAAATAGGATACCATGTGTAGTATAATGAAAATTTTGATCACAAATTAATTTTTCGAAACAACTAAGTGGAAAATGATTTTTTCAAATTCTTATTGCTTTAATGTGGAACTAATATTTTCTTATTCTTATAGAAAAACAAATCGATATGTATTCCAATATATATTTTGGCCACCTAGTCATGATTTATATACCTCTTCCCTTACTTTGCCTCCTCCCTGGTTCCCCCTGACAAATTGTGTCTTCATTAAAACATCAATGTTACGGTCTACCATTCTTCCTAATGTTAGATGTGTGGAATGGGAGATTTAATTTTATGGTGCCAATTTTTATTCTTTGTTATTTTTTACAGAAAATAGTTTCACTAATATTGTTAAAATAAAAATTTATAAAAAACTTTTTAAAAAATCTCATCTAATACATTTTTGGTGTAAAACCATGTCATTAACAACTACATCACACCAATAACTCGTGTAGCAAAATTTCTTACCAATAATTTATTAGAATACATGCTTCATCATATGCTATAATTATTAGAAATTACATTTGAATCGGTCCAACATAACCTATTTTTATTTTGGAGGTAAGGCAAACATATGTTTCTTCCAAATATATATACTCATATGTTGACTTTAAAAATATAATGAAATAGGTTTTGATAATGATATTCTTTTTCCAATTCTTCATCAATGTTAATACATATTTAACTACATGATGAAATCATGCTACAATTGCTAATGTCATTAGAAAGAATATATTTATATGTAAGAATGTTTATGATTTGAAACAAAATATGACATATTATTCTAAAATAAAGAAACATGACATATTGTGTGATGATGCAAAACAAATACAATAAAATTAAAAAGAATAATTAATGAAAAATTAAATGATAAGAATATGAAATTGATAAGAAATTGTGTTTGAGGTAGATGGAATTGCTACAAATGAATACATACAAAATTGTGTAGAGAATAAATAAGTTAGTGTAAAATTCATTAGTTCATTTTTAGATGAATGAGTTACATAATCTAGAAATGAAAATATCACTACACCATCATAAAAAAGGGTATATAGAATAACTTAATAATATGTTATTAATGAAGAAAAGTGTAAGGTTGAAACATGCCATTTGATATTTATCTCTAAGACAAATTTATATAATCCTTTTACCTTCTAGATTCAAATATCATCTCATAGTACAACCTATATAAAAAGCAAGATATTTTTTCCACGTTAAAAATGGAATGATTCAATAAGAATAATACACAAATTTATCAAGCATTCCAAGTAGAATGTCTACATGAAGAGGAGGATGCATAGAATAGAGATCAAATCATCAACTATCATTTTCTAAATATTTTGAAGGCCAATTTTATCAATATTCAAAATATTTATATTGATATTTTGAACTTGGTAGTATATCCTTACAATGATCTTACACCACATGGTAATCAAAATTTCCATGTAGATTCATAAGACAATTAATTTAATTCAAAGGATCACACCCTAGCTTAAACAGTGTCAAGAAGAGACATTCTATTGTAAAGAAACTTCCTTATTTTAGTTTTTTTCAATTACAGTTAACTAAGCTCTTCTTCTTATAGGAAATCAAAATTGATCAACACATTCATATTCACTTTGAAACATGAGTTTTAGAAAACAAAATTTTAAAGACACGAAGGAGTTGCATTGTAGTGATGTCTTGGAAACTGTTATGTAAAATTAATAAAAATGAAAATAAAAAGAATGTAAAATAAAAGAAATGAAGTTGAAGAGTCAAAAATTAATATATTTTATTGGGAACCAACCAAAAAATTTTGTATTATTTGATCATCAATTTCAGTTACTTAACTATTCGACTACTTACATAAATGATTAAGATGAATTTTAGAAATCTTTTTTTTGTGTGATTTAATTACATATATAAAAACGAGAAAAATTTGTTATGTATATATAAATTGATATACAACCATATAGAGATCGATACATATATATGCAAAAACACCTACATGCATATGTATGTGTATATATATATGTATATATGTATATATGTATATATATATATATATGCATATATATATATGCATATATATATATAAGTATACATATATTTATATATATATATGTAATGGGATGAAGATAGGCATCTTGTCCATGTATGTGAGGATGCATACCTCTATAATGTTTTTGGTATATGTTGTAAATGTAAAGATCAATGTTAATACTACTCTCTCTCTCTCTATACTATATTATATAGAAGTGAAAACCACTTTTAGGTATGGTATGATCAGTACATTCAATCGAATTCTACTCCCTCTCTCTCTCTCTCTCTATATATATATATATATATATATATATATATATGTATATATACATATATATATATATATATATACATATATATATACATATATATATACATATATATACATATATATATATATAGAGAGAGAGAGAAAGAGAGAGAGGGAGAGAGAGAGAGTCAGGCTACATAAAATTTTTGAGATCCCATTTGGAATAGTGAAGTCACTCATCCAAGGGCCACAAAATCAACGCACGAAACTAATTTGAAATGCATAATTTTTGCAGTCTTTATAGCATGACCTATAAATGTCCAAATGTGCTCAATTTTTGCATATGAGTTATTCATAAGATTTATAAGAAGATCAATGGATTAGATTTTCGAAAAATATATTGCATCATTAAAAACTACTTGAGTGTATTCTTCTCTAAATACACTAGGGTGTATTCTAGCTTGACTCTCTCTCTATATATATACATATATATACATATATATATACATATATATATATATATATATATATATATATATATATATATATATATATATATATATATATATATATATATATATATATATAGCGAGAGAGAGAGAGTCAGGTAGAATACACTCGAGTGTATTCGGAGTAGAATACACTCAAGTAGTTTTTCATGATGTAATATATTTTTTTCAAAAATCTAATCTGTTGATCTACTTAAACATCTTGTAATAGCCCATATGCAACATTTGAGCACATTTGGACATTTATTGGTCATGTTATAAAGAACGCACAAATTATGCATTTCAAATTAGTTTCACACGTCAATTTTGTTGCCCTTGGATGAGTGACTTACACTCTTCCAAATGGGTTCGATGTTTGTATGAGACCTAGTTATAGTATGACAGTGAAGATCAATGGTTTACATTTTTCAAAAAATAGTCTTCATATGAAAACATACTTTAGTGTATTCATGCAATTTGTACACTCAAGTGTATTCTAGCCTAACTCTCTCTCTCTCTCTCTCTCTATATATATATATAAAGTAAATAGAATCATATGTATATATATGCATAATCTTTAAGCATGTGGATAACTCTATTTTGTTTCATGTGGTTGACTTTTTGTTACAAAAACATCATATATAAAATAAAAGAGTAAATTACAAATATACAAGATGAATTGTAGTTTTCTACAACAAAAGTAGAAAAATATTTTGTATGACAAGAAAATCTCCACAAAAATTTTACCATGAATATAAAAATTATAATAGTTTCTCCCAAACTCGAAACAAAGTCAGCAGATACATGCTTATAATACATGTATCGCTATTAAAATGACTCTAAATGTATATGCATACAAAAAAAACAAATGTATGCGTGATAAACTAAAAATTTACCATTAAAATATAACATATAATTTTAATCTAGATATTGTTCTCAAAGTCAATTTCATTTCAGTGTGTGTATTGATGCACAATTGATATATCTAGTTTGCATGTATCACCTTCTTAGGGAAATCATCGGCTTTATTTATTCATCTTCTAATACATGGATACATCTTGCTTCTTCATTCTATTCACATGGTTCTTTTGAACCTAGGACTACATTATTTTCATGGATATATGCTCTCATAATGCTATTTGGTGTATTTTCATAGTTCAATTGAATCAAACTACTTCTAAGGTGCAACTTTGCTAGCCCATATGCTATTTGGTTACATTGACGGCCTCTGAACTACAATATGATTTTACCCACCCTCTCCTTCTTCCATTTTATATTCCAGTATGCAAATTGTGGGTAGTCTATCACCTCTTCTTCATGTACCCTCAACACTATGAGGTTGTTCGTCTTGATTATCACACATTGCCATCTCTATGCTCGAGTGTTCTCCCCTACTAGCATAATATTGGCTAGCTCCACCTCCATGACTGATGAGATTTTAATCTTCCTCACCAAGCCTCCAAGCCATTATCCTACTTCATCCCTAGTGATCGTCTCCATATCTACCCCATATTAATTAACAACAACATCCACATTTTTTTTATTGTCCCTTCAATTGGCTTTCTCCAACTTTCTAATGTAGGTTCCCTCCGGCTACTAGGTTCCTTTCTTCCTAATTCTTGGTTCAATTGTATCTCCCATTTGATGCTCCCACCTTATTCTCTACCCGTTTTATTTAACCTTAAAAAACTTGATGATTCCTGTACCTCCATAGGTTATGAGATATGATCTAGAAGAATTCCTTTGGAATTTTAGCCACTTGATCTCCACCTTCATTGGTTCCAGGTCTGAAGAACTGTACTAGATCATCGGATGATAACATCATGTGGCAGACTACCCTCACTACATCACAATCACATAGTACATAGAGTATTGTTTCATCCTCCTACAAACAATGCTGCCATAGTCCCTCGTTCATCCCGTGCATCAATTCACGTCAATCATTCATGAGCAGAGCATCTTTTTGGACTAACCAGGCATGCACATTGATCTTACTTAACGCACTAAGCTTCCATAATCTCTATCATTCACCCTAACTCACCAACTTCTTCAGTTCTCACAACATGTTATATGCTGACCCCAAGGAGTATAAATCTTCCACAATGTGTAAATATGCCTGTTGATCCTCGCATTCACTACCGGGGGCACCCCCTTTGCTAGTATGTAGTTCACCATATCCTCTTCAAGCCAGTGATTGAGGAAGTCCTCATCCCACTTGTCACACTGCAACACCAGGAAGTTAACCCATACATCCTACAAGTCATTCGGTATACGTTGGTTAGCATGATGCTTAAGTAGCACTCCAAGCGCTACCAAGACATCACTCTAGAAATCCACTGAGGCTCTGCTTACTAGTATCATCATGGCTTTTTAGCAGTGAAAGTTTTATCCTCAATTGTCACCTATCTTAGGCTTGATTCTGAAATTATTTTCCCTGATATTGCTCTAGTGAAGCAATCCTTCATCACCTTGCACCAGATTACATCTCTTACCTTAGCCATCTTCCAAAAAAAATTTAGAACAAGGGCCAAATTACAATCATGCATAGATTCCAAGCCTAGTCCACCATTTTTCCTTGAACGGGTTACCTTGTCCCAAGCTACCAATGATACTGGTTTCACCTTACAGATGCCCACCAAATAAAATGTCTGATTGTTTCATCTATTCTTTCATAAATACCAACTTGAAGGATTGCCATATACATGATGTAGGTCGGGATGCTAGTGAGAGTGGATCTAGCTAAGCATATGTGCCCCACTAAGGAATCACTCTTAGATACCCAAGCATTGTTTCTTCATTCCACATTATTCACTATGTCAGCTTAAGTACACTTTGTCACCCTTGAATGTATAATAGGGACTCCCAAGTAACATACTAGATCCTCTGTGATCTAAAAATGTTTCATAGCCTGTATGCATCTCCTAGTAGATATTAACAAGCTTCTATAGAAGAACATGTGTGACTTAGCAACATAGATGGCTTGACCAAACTCTTTCTTGAACTCTCAAAAATATTGTAGGATGGTCATCATCTGAGCATTGCTTGCTTGTTTGAACATAATTAAATCATTGGAAAAACATACATGTTCCACGACTTTTCGTATTCTCCCCATATTGATAGGTTTCCAATTCTTGTTCGTGACTCTGTCTTGTTTCATGTACGATAGCCTTTTCAAGAATAATACGAATAGGTAATGTGATATAGGGTCACCTTGCCTTAAACCCCTACTCGCCTTGAAATGCCTGGACTGTTTCACATTATGTACTATAGTTGCACAACCACTTGTGATGGAATTCATAATGAACTATATCACATTTAAAGGAACCCCAATATGTAGTAAAGTATCCTCAATAAACTTCTAGGACATCATCATACACCTTTGTTAGATTGATTTTTATCGGCATAGTCTTCACTCCTTTCTTGACCTTCAGACCATGTATAATTTCCTACACCAAGGCAATATTGTCACCGATTCTATGCCATGGCATGAAGCTATTTTGTTTAGGTGAAATTCATGTCAAGATGAACTTCTTCAGTCATTTCATTGTAATTTTCAATGCAAGTTTCCAGATCATGTTGTTTAATGAAATTGACCTCAGCTGCTCACATTTTTCTAGGATAGAAATGTTAGGGATAAGAATAATGGAAGTGTCACATGCCTCCTCCATGATGTGTTTACCTACAATCATATCCTAAACTATTCTTGTTACCTACTTCCCTACAGTGTTCCAGTTGCCGTGTAGGAACTTCGTCGTGATCCCTTCGAGTCTTACTTCCTTGAAGGGCTTCCTCATATGAAGTACCTTTACAACCTCCTCAGTATTTGGGGGCTCTTCCATGGATTTCACCTCTACAGGATGTAGATTTCCAAACATGTGAGGAACTCCCTCATAGTGTTCATATCTATCTTGCACTAATTTATTAAAAATGCCTTCCAATTGAGTTACCAACATGATCATCACATCAACTTCATTCAAAACTCAATTCCTGACAGGGTCTTTGAGTGAACTAATGGTGTTCTATTACCAGTGTTGCTTCACCCCATCTTGATAAAACTTGGTATTATTATCTTCATTTTGCAACTAGTTGATATGTTCCTTTTGTTTCCAATTATCCTCCTCTTTATTGATAATCTATTGAAGGTCGTCCTATACATATAGATATGATTTGTCAGTAATAACATCATATTATTCATGTAAGAGGCTTTGTAGAGGTTTTATGTTCCTCATCAGTTTCTTCTTCTCCTGGAATTTGGAAAGCATCTCTTATCAGTTTCATTCTAATATTGATTGTTTGTCTTTATGTAAATTATCATTGAAATTTGTGGACGCCAACCACTCTTTACTCACCATTTGTCAGAATGCCTCATTCTTCTTTTGAGATCACATTAGAACAAATTTGATCTCCTTAATTTCCCTACAAACCAGCTTTAGTAGGAGAGGGAAATGATCAGATGATAGACAAGGTAAATTATCCACTACATAGTTTAGAAATGTTCAGATAAAAGCCTTATTTGATAAGGTTCGATCCAGGTGTTGCTATAAACCCCCATGTTTGTACATAAAACACACCCTTGAAAACCCCAAGTTGGATTTGACAACTTCCATTAGAGTGGCCTTGAAAAATATAGCTTTTGTGTAGTTATATCTCTTGCTTCAAAAATTATTTGTTAGGACCAGAGTCATATTGAAGTCACCCATGATGAGCCAGGGATCCTCCATTTCTTCACTTAAATCTATGAGGTGCTTCTACAACAATTTTCTCATAGTGATATGTGGTTTAGCATAAATGAAGTTTGCCACCATGTTGTTGTCTATCATACGTGTTACAAATTTCCTATGGCTTCCCTTAATCTAAACCTTTTGTTCATCACCTTTCCAACACAGACATATTCCTCCATCATATCCGCTAGCCACCACTCAATGTGAATGAGTGAAACTAAGGATTTTGATAGTTTTCATAGTTGTTGTATCACTAATCCTTGGTTCCTGGATATCACTCACTATCGGTTTGTGTTCACGTAGAAAGGTAGACATTATTGAACAATATATCCTTATTACCTATTCCTTGAGCATTCTAGCACAATAGATTCAACATGAAGAACGAGAGGATTGATTCATGAACCTTCATGTACTCACCAAGCCTTTGTACCTCCTTCTCCTTAGTCTCACCAGTGTTGTCATCTAGAGACCTTTTACCTTCATCTTTACATTTGCAACATGTGATCGCCTATTGGTGTGCCTCTGTGCTCAGAACTTCCTTTGAGTGCACTCTCATTGCTCCTAGAAACAGACTCCTTTTCCTCACATTGGGTGGATACATGGTTTGCTTTTCCCCTTTCTCTTTGTACTAAGGTTATTATTGGATCCTATTTTGCATCGAAGTAAATCTTTATCTTTATCATGTGTGCCCTTTCTTTGTTTGTATTTCTTTATCTGTGATGATATTGCTCCTATCTCATGTGTTATTTCTTCATTATAGTCCCCCATATCTACCTATGTCATAGTGAAATTCTCTTCATCATTATTTTTCATCACTTAGTTCACTTCCAGATTCACAACTGTCTGCTTCTCTTTTGGCTGTTGTGCATTGGTATTTCTTTATTAGCATCTCCTTTCTCCCTGGACCCAGTTTTGGTAACATCTCCAAGAACTACTCTTTTATACTCCTCTTTCTCGTTGTAGTGACTGTTCTTTCTTTTTCCTCTAAATTTTCACAGGTCTTGTTTGTCCTTCTACATTCTCATTCATGTTAAGTACTACACTATTAGTGACCAGTCCCTAATATTCATCCTTCTAATACATGCCTATAAAAGGATTTGATGTTCCCATCATAGATTCATCTTATACTACCCTTCGCCTCCTATTTCCCCCATTGTGCTTTTGAAACTGCCAATCACTCGACCATATTTTCATGAATGTTGGAGAAATCTCCTAATTGTCTGGTGTTTTTGTCAGTATTACTCTTATTTACTATATTTTCCTTGCAATACTTAGATATGGGTCCTTCCCTTCCACATTTCACACACGCCCAAGGTAGGTCCTCATAAATAACTTCATATTGCATTTCATTGATTAGTATAGATGCCACCAAGTCCTTCAATGTCTCTACTTCCATAGAAAGACTAGCAAACCTCCACCTTGATCTATTCTATGTGTGTCTATCCACTTTAACCAGGTAATCGAGAGCCATGCCTATTTACTTGAACATTGTAGACACATATAAGTGAAGGAGAAGATTAACGATCATTACCCATGTAACAACGTAATCTTCCAGGCTCCTCCAACTAAGGCTATATTGAAGTCATGTTCACATGGGAGTTGCTCAACGAAGTACCCATATTCAAGCTCGTACATTTTGAACCTCCCCAATATCGGCTAGAGCAGTTTGAGTTTATCTCTTGAGCGTCATATAGACAATATTAGTTATGAGAATTCTCACAGCTATTATGTATCTCCATGGTCTAGCCAATTCCCATTCAACTTCTAATTTAATTAATTGTGTTGGTATATAGTTCATGTCATCCAAGGATACTTCTCCATATGACAATTCATCGTCAAATAGTTTCTCGAGAAAGAAGTAGTTGTTGTCACTATTCTCTTGTGTAGATATCATGTCCCCTACTTTTGGATGTGATGTTGGCATACGTGTTGGGGATCGCCGCAACACAACCTTGTTGATGTATGCCGAAGGTTCCTTCATTGGTGATTCTTGCTTACATGTCCTCTATTTGTGTCTTGATTTCTGTGGTGACTGTCTACAATTTCCCATTCGTCCCTGCCACATTGAACGTGATACCAACTTCAAGGACTGAATTGGTTGCCATGCTTCTCCATTGGCCTCCAATTCTGCTTTGTACTTTCTCTTTTCCTTTTCAAGTTTCTCTTGCACCACCTGTCGATTTCTTGTTCCCTGAATTAGTCTAAGGACTAAATAACCTATATACCCCTTCGCCGCCCAGATTGGCAAATTGATCACCCCCATCACAGACTCAAACCCTAGAATTTCCATCTCCTCGTCCAAATATCATGTTTCATTTGCATGTATCACTTTGGTGATACTCAAATTGACAAAAATGAAGTCTACTATCATATCACATATCATCATCTTACACTTCAATTTTAATGATATCCTTGTGAACATTTGTGCCTTATTCTTTTGCTAATGTAGTCGATCTTGTTCTCACGTTTCCAATGCACCCAATTTTCCCAAATCTGACCTTTTATTAGAGAGATATGCCTATATGAAATCACTTGATTTTAATCTTGCATATAATCATTTTTAACTTTCTTTGTTCCCAATTGGGTGTGGCCCAATTTTCCTCCTCTTACCAGTGATCTGTGGCCACCTCTATCCACCAATCTCAAGCTTCCATTATTTTATGGTCAAATGACGACCATAGGATCATACTTTTGCAGATCAAGTCCCAATCCGACACCACAAATGTCATATTCATCCTCCATACATAGGGTCACATGCAATGGCACCCAGTCCCATCTATCATCCTCTCAACCCTATCTTCCTTGCCCTTTTAAACCACATTGTGTTTCATTTCCTTTTTATATCCCGTCCTCTCTATTTTCTTGGACATTCAGGTGTCCTAGTTCATCAATTTGATTCTTCATCCTCCCAAACTTTTTGGCGGTCGTCGACTATTCCCAGTTGTAAATATCCTCATTACTGCACCTCAATTCTTTTTCTCCTCTCCAACAGCTTCACATAGGCACAACTATCTTGACTGGCCATTTTCATGTAGCTAGGTCCCATGGAGGTCACTTACCCTAGGAACATTGGCATTATGCAGTTGCAACACCTATGCATAGTTTGTGCGGGCACAACAAAGGAAGAGGGTGACAATCAAGATATTGGATATGGTAGAGACAATCAAGATCCTACTAGGTCACTTCTCTTCTGGGATAAGGATGTGATGTACCAGGAGCAAGGGCTAGAGCTACTTTCCCAACTAGTTGGGCCCAAATTTCGACCCCTCGAGTTTTGGGTGCCCGTAAAATCTCCCCTATGACCTCAGATTAAGATTCAAGGGTCTGACTTCCAGATTTTAAGGTAAATCTTATGAAAATCATCAAATTTTTTTCTTTTATGAAAATTAAGCCTTTCAATTTATTATTTGGTTTAGAAAAATGAGCCCCTTTCTCTTAAGAAACACATCTGGCCCTTCGATTTAATAACCAAGGATCATGATTCCATCTAACAGCCAAGAAGTGATCTTGTACCTTGGTACATACTATAGAACTTGCTACAATATGACACCCTTTACAATGGCCAATAGGCGTCGATTCACTGTTCTTTTCATAACTTAAGCCCTCCTTTAAATTTTCACTGACCCACTCTCTCTTTCCTCTATATTATCCCCGTATTTCCATAGCCCTAGAACCTTTTCTACCTCTTCCTTCATTCCTCCAGAACCCTTGCTCCGCCTTGGGTTTTTACTTTAGGTCATCGTCCCTCCTTGCTTCTCCGAACTGGTTCATTCTTGTCTTGAAACCAGACCATCACGTAGACTCTAGTGGTATCTTGTGGAGGGTCTCCATGTGTTCCCAACTCTTTGAGTATCAACTCTGGAGAGTAGCACACTAGCCGCACTGGATCCAACTAAGAGTAGATTCTTCAGTGAGTGGGGACTGCACAACAGTATGGAGGGAGAGCAGTAGTGATAGTAGGTGATTTGCAGCCACGAGCTAGTAATCAGTAGTGATCTAACACTATAAGCACCTAGGACACAAAAAAGTCCCAAAGTGACACGTGGCCTAGCGGCCCTATATACTAGGGCATGTGAGTGAGAGACGGAGCAACCACATGATCACAGATTGACAGTCCCCATCACTTAGTGAATGACAAGGTAACACCCTAACCAAGTTTTCCAATAGTTTCAATGTAGAAATGCTAAAAGTCTTATCATTTACATCCTTTTGGCAAGTAAAAAGTACATGATGTATGAATTCTGATTCTCTCAATGAGATATATCTATTGGAACTAGTTTCATAATTTATTTCTTCTTCATTTTCTCTTGATATCCTAAAAAGCATGTCTTTTATTTGCTATTTGAATGTTTGATTATGTATCATACTCTCATCTATTATTGTTTCTTATTATGTCACTATTGACCTTTATAACGGTAACGTTTAGAAATTATTTTCCTCTAATCACGAAGTAGAGCACCTTTGATGTGCACTCTTACTCTTTTGATCTAAAAGTAGCACTTTTATGTTAATTGCATGATATACGCAATCAAGATGTGAACTTTAATTCTAGTAATCATCAAATAGTCCTTCCACTTCAAAATCAGTAACCTTTATACATTTTTGTCATGATCTAGTAAGACTATATAGACTTTTTCCAAGATGTAACTCATGTGACCTATAGGACTTATCTTTGTACACCATAATGCCCAAACACGTGATGTGCATTTATTATAGCCTTGAATATTTCACCCTTATGAAAAATGGATGCTAAATGCTCAAACCTATATTATGAACCTCAAATCGGTCCTCAAAATGACTTGTAAGACGAAATTCCTTGTACATACACATATGCACTCATGTCTTACATATGAAAACTAATGTGATGTGAATGCACAAGTTGATTGTTTGACTTTAATCTTCCATGAATGATCTTCTAATGATTACCATGTTATATTAGGACTTTAAATCAATATTCCTATTCATACTATAACTCTAAATCCCCAGTGCACTATAGTGATCCATTAGGAACATATGACTTGGAAATATGATGTTATTCCATGAGATTGATCTAATATGACTTAATCATCACCTTACATATTAAACAATGATAATAATCTAAATGACATGCTACCCATATTTATAAATTAGACCATATCATTTTCTTGCATTACTCATAATGTGGATGGTTCACCTAAACCTTAAGCTTAATGTTGATCTTTGGACTCCGTTGAATAATGACATGCATGTTTGATAGTTTTGAACTATGTTTAAACTAATTGAAACCTAGGACTAGGGTAACTTACACATGAATCATATTATGCTTACCTTATCAAACCATAGTTATGTAAGACTCTATGTTGTATTTGTTTTACATCTTAGGTCCTCATGAGTTGGACCATCTCAACATATCTTATCATAACTTCTCACTACTGACAAGGTACACTTAATATGTTGACCCTACTATGATATTGGCTTGTTTGTATGTATGCTCATATGAAAGGTTAGCTAGGTAAATATTGGTTTGAGATACTGTTCCCTATGAATAATACTTTCATGTTGATTATAGTATGTTTAAAAACCTTGAACATAACTTAGATAAATCATTTATAATGTGGTGCACCCGCCTAATGTTTTGGGGTAACGATACTAGGTTGGGCGCCTTACTTGAGATGTCAAGATAAGGTAGAACATTATAATACAATGGTTAGCTCTTGTCTATGTCCTTGATGACCTTAAGAATTGTGTTATATTTGTTAGCACCTTATAGACTCTTCCAATGGGAAGTTATTCAAAAGGCCTATAGTTGATATAATGGATGAATGATCCTAAAACACTCTCTGTATGAAACACCATGGTTGATTGTTCTATCCTTATTTCTACTTCTTGTTTGTTATGATGTTTCAAGACAAGAAACTTTTATATTACTCTTAAACTCTCGTTACATGTTTTTCATAGCATACTCAATGCACACACATTGATATATTTTTTTTATCAAATTTGTAGTTCCCAAATGAAGACGTGTTTCACTCTAGAATCTAAAATATGAAGTGATACACCAATGGCTTATGTGTGATATAGAAATGGGTACATATCTCTTATCTCTATGTTTAGTATCTTGTTTTTTGTTTGTTTTGTTATTGCATTTTTCATAGATATTGTCTGGGTGAAATATTTGTGTCATTATATAGACAAATTCCCAAGTCCACTTGCCTCTAACTTTGTAGCCATTAGGAGTGAGGAATTGGGGTAACAAACAGTTTTGTGACAAATGGTATCAAAGCTATACACAAAGGCCTCTATATATGTTTAAGGCATAACACATCTTAAGAACTCAGGGAGGACTAAAATGCTTCCCTCAAAGATTAGAGAGTCATCTAGAATCTCATCTCTTCTTTAAGAACCACCTAAGATACTCAAGTAGATGATGGTAGTTGGATTTATTGTCTACTCATGTGATTCTTCTCTCATGACTATTAATCATGTGAATTCTCAATTTGGGTAGCTTATGCATGGGAAAAGTAAAAATTCACTTGAAATGATTAAAGTTGATCAAGACGATAATGCCATGATCTAACCTTAAATTAAAAACAATATTTTATGTAAGAATATACTCTTGAAGGTGTTGTACTCACCTGTAAAGACTAAGAAATCTTAATGATACCAATCAGATATAAGTTCTCTCTATGATTGAGGTAAATCCTTCTGTGGTGAAATAATGTGGGATACATGTGTTGTACCTCATGTTTACGAGGTCCCTGTTAATCATACCTATGTTGTCCCTATTTTGATCAAACCTCAAACATAACTAGGCAAAAACCTCACCCTATTAATATGTCTCATGCCTCATACTCTGATATGACCATGTTCTTGGACCCATAGATCATGATGTGGAGATTTATAACAAGAGTAAAATCCTTTATTAACCATCAATCCTCTTTGTATATTCAATTTTAATGATATGATGAACCTAGATCTGGATCTTAGACTATTATACTTGAACTCTTAAGTTCTCAATTTGACTTCCTGATTTCCAAAATCTACCCTTACCTAGATCTTGAAGGGAAGGGAATGAAATTATGACCTTGATCTTGCAAAATCTTGAATTATGGTTTCCCTATTAATGATCCTGAGGTTTGACTCGATCATGTGAAATACATTTTGATAATTGATACTCTCCCTATTTGGATATGATTGATGGCTCATGACTGATGTAGATTAGGGTTGCAATTGGCTCATGACTTCCATAACCTAAATTACATCCCTATTTGACTACCTCTAAATTATTCCCTTGTAGATTATTTGGAGTTTATAAAGGTAAACCCACTAATACCATTCTGATTTCTAGATCTAAGTCTTTAATAGGTCAAATCCATGATGATATTGATACTCAATCTTGAATCTCGATTTATTGATGATTTTGCAACATGATGTTGTTGACTATAGTTTTCGGTGATTTCCTAGAAAGACCTAGTTATGGATCATTCATCAAATGTGAAGATTGTGATAATAAAATTGATATAGATATCTCAAATGGTTGCTCAAATATCACTGCAAATGTTGCTCGGTTGTTTCTCAATTGTTTTATAAGGTTAAAAGATCATCCATAAGTTCTAAATAGGAATCCAAACCCTAGTTTATAGCATTTGGACCATGTCTTTGATTTCCAAACATGACTCTTTATATGGGTGTATGACATCTCAACTCATGATTATTGGTCTTGGAATTGACTTGATTCCAATGATCAACCTAATTGGATCCTGAGATCACCCTCGATATATGATTAATCACATTCGTGTTCCAAATTTTTGAAATTTTGAAATTATGACTATGTTGATTCGCTCAACTTATGCCTTAAGGGTGAGCTCCATGTGGAGTAGGGTGGGACCTTCCACTAATTTTGAGCATGAAATAAAAATGATGTAATATGATGATTATGTTGAATAGTTGAAATACAAAATCGCAATCATGGATGTATAATCCCACCTAGGGCAATGTAGAACCTAGAAACCTAAATGTTGGGATTGACATTCATGTTGTACTCTTTATTAAAGAGAGAACATAAATTTCACCTCTCCAAATTTTTGATCTATATGATGATCTCTCCTGATTTGTGACTCATATGATGATCTTTCTAATTTGATGATTGATGTCACTATGATTTGATCTAGATACTCTTTTTCCACATCATGAATCAGTTTTAGGGTTGAAGGAATAACAAATATATTTAAATATGAAATCCCAAATCTCAATTTATGAATCGATCTAATTTTAAGTATAAAATTCCTTTTATGGTGGGGAGGATGTGATAACCTAGATTTTCTAAATCAACTAACTACTATAGATCTTAACTCATTTGATTCTATAATGTACTCAACAAACTTTCTCACCTCCACTTTAATGAGTTTGAGTCACTTTATGCCCAATGTATGAGTTGGATTTAAGTAAATGTCACTTTGTACTCATATATGACTCTAATTTGAGTTTTGAACTAGGTACAGTGTTTATTAGGTATGATCTACTTGAAATAAAAATTTAACTAGTTAAATGAACTCTCCTTGATATGAAATGTGTGTCATTTCCATAGGGTTCAATTATGAATCCAAAGACACAAAAATCACCTCAATTGAACCATCATAGACAAAGTTATGCCCTTTGAAATTTTGACTCTTATCCATTGGATTAATGTAAGGCCCCTGAACTTGCTTAAAGAGTTGAATAAGATTAATTACCATAATTTTGAAAAACTTAAGTTTTAAATTTGGTCCAATTTGGACACTATTTGAGCAAGTTATGCAATTTTATGTACATTTTGGACCTTTCTGCAATTTACCCAATTGGGAGGTTTTTATTGCAAATTGTCACATGAAGTATGTTCCTTATATGTTCTTGCATCATTTTTGATCTTTTTGATCCATGGGGCTCCTAGTTGAACCTTAGTTTAAAGTTGTTTTCCTCAAGGGTATTTTAGGGTTTACCCCTTCATAGATGAGCTACCTTTAGTACTATCAACTAATTAATTATTTGATAGGCTTGGAAACTCAACAAAAGTAATCTAAGAAGGTATATATGGATGGTGGGAGAGATTATTGTATGTGTCCTTGTATAATATTAATTGTTTAAGGCCATGGACACTTGGAAAGATACTAGGACTTCAACTTTTTCTTTTCTTTATCTTAAAGAATTATATACCTATCCCTAAGCATCCAAACGAACCTTTTCATCTCCACCACCTACCTCTTGATACAAACCTCAATTGCCTTGTGTTCTTCATCGAATTTCCTGTCCAAGGAAGAAGAAAGTGGAGATCTTCTTGGAAAAATCATCTAGGGTTGCAATTGATTACCTTTAGGGGTTCCTAAAGCTCCTTCCTAGTGATCTTGACCTAAAAGAGTAAGTATTACCCTATTTCCTCCATTTATTTCTCTTTTGTTCTGCCTCCTATAATTCTTCAGGTTGGAACCTTGCTGTTCCATGGTGGAAGTGGCTCTATAACTAAAGAATCTATTTTGCTTGTTTCTTCTTCTAGGATTTTGCTTCTTTGTGGAGACAAGTGCCTACTTGGCCAAATTTAGATCTAAAACTAGAGTTTTCTTGCCTTCCTTGCTTGATACTCTTACTGTTTGGGATCTGACCTACTCCATAGAGGCAAGTTTTATAACATTATTCACTTATATTGCTTGTTAGAAGTTAGTTAGTTCATGTTTATGCTTTAATGTGATGAACTAAGTGTAGAGAAACAATGCTTGTTTAGAATTATGAATGTTTGTGGTGTTCCCTATTCTGTTCCAATTCTATATGAATTTGTAAACATGTGTACGACCTTTATAAGGTGTAACATTATCTGGGACAGGTTTATAGCAACAACCTAAGGTGCTAAGCACAAAACAATCGATGGTTCAAATTAGGGTTTTCAAGCTATTCCTTCACTACTACATAACTGATGGTGATACCATGCAACAACCAATGATGTTGCTATTTTGACAACTGATGGTCATGGTCAAAGGTTTCAAATGATGGTGACAAACTATGGTAACCACCCTTAGGTCAGTGTTTGCCTCAAGTAGAAGTTTAATGATCAACCATTAAGTACCCTACTGATGTTACCAATCAATGATGACATTAGCTTATTATTTGATGCTGATTAATGAATATAGTGTTGATCTAACAACCTATGGTTATTTAATGGTCAGTAATGATGGTGGATCAGATCTCCCCAACCTATGGTGATTTAATCATATAGTTGTAGCATCAATTAAGCCTTATACCAATGGTTTCTTGGGTCACTTGATGCAGTGGTCGGACCTATACTATAATTGATGGTTTTAACATATGAACTTGACCCAATGGTCAAGATCTAATGTTTATTCCTCTAATAAAATGGAATGATGGATAATATAATATGTTGGTCCTAATAATGTGATTTAGAATGTTTCCTTTATATGATCAAGGAGCTTACTTGTTGATAACGGATGGGTTATTTTAAATGAACAGTCGATTGTGGGTTTTGCCCTACACTCAAGAGAACCCTTATTGTTGTTAATCAAAGGATATCTAGGGTTAAATGGGGACTTTTATAGATCAAAACTCAATAATATCATATATGATTCATTCAAGGTGTTTATTTATTTAAACTACCAATGGTTATACTTATTCCACATCCAACGATTTTGGGTTAATGCTTGAGGCATGTTGGTATGGTTTGAGTGATGTTGAAACTGATAGTGGTTTAACCTTATTTATTTAGTCTTACCTTTTCACTCATACGAATAGAATTGATAATAATCATGTTGTGTTGACATTCAATCCTAATGGGACATAGCTTTATATACCTTTAACCTAATGCAATTTGGTGATGGTGATTAATCATAATCAACCTTCCTTGAAAGATTTTTTAGAATTATGGAATACTCTCATATTGTTTGTTGATACCCTAGTATGCTATAACCCGATGGTTACACCTTGTTTTATGTGTGGGTTCATACTTGAGAATAGTATGTAATGTGATGATGATGCTTCACCTTATGCATCCATGATCTAATCGGGATGCCATGAGTTAGGGTTTGGATATAAGTGATGATTAGTAAAATTAATATAATTTATCTTGTGAACCTAACTCTTATACAAATAGATAAATCTGAGTATTCATTTTAACCATTTTTGGTGATGGAATGATGGTGAAATAACCTCCTTAATAAGATCATAACCTTAATGTGTTAATTGATAGTTATCATAGCCACATGGTTGATACTTTCATTTGCTAAATATGTGCATTATGATTATGATGAGGGTTAATCATATCTAGATTCCTTGCATGTTGATGTGATAAAGGAATGATTTGAATGTTAATATAACCCTACTTTGATTGTTTATGAATTTCTCCTAGATCATTCATGCAATAATGTGTTGATCCGGTGTGTTACATATAAGTGATGTAGTTGAGACTTGTTATAAGGCATGGAAAGATAATGATGTTTTTCCAAGGAATAGTATGATTGTCTTAATGACCTCTGGGCATGGTTGAGCCCTGAATGAGGTGTAATCCTCTTGTGTTGATAAGGTTTGATACCATGTGATATTGTAAAAAGGATTTATATCTTGTGATAGTATGGTTATTAGTGTAGTCTCATGAATGGCAAGTTAATAGTACCATGTGATGATGAGTTAAGAAATTGTGTTTCACACATTTTATAACTTTTGAAGTTGTGATACTTATATGCTTTCCAGATGTGAATTAGAGTTTGTATGTCCATTTGTTTGATGCAGCCTTAATTCACCCAATTGATATAACTAATCAAGTGAAACTCTAATCATGTAGTACCATGTGACATAGAACCATCCTTCTTGTCAGAACTAGTTGGATGGTGAAATGAGTTTTCTTAATGGAAACTCAGAGCGCATATTGTGGAGTATGCTGGGTGCTTGTCATCCTAACACCAAGTGTTTGGAGAGGATGGTTGCGGTCATACATTGCCTTCTTCTTTTTAAGATCAACTACAGTTGGGTCTCAGTGATTATAACATGATGTGATTAGAGGATAACTACGGTTGTACCTCAGTGATTGGGTTTGAATACCCATGATGCCAGCGTCGTTTCCTGTACCAAGATGGGCTAGTTATAGGACTATATGCTGTTGTTTTTTGTATTTTGACTATATGTCACTACAGTGCAGACTCGTACTGTCTGAGTATGGAGAAAATCTTTGAGTCTAGATCTCTTTAGATCTTATACGTAATTGATTGTGGCCAAGCAGTCGTCAGTTGGACTTTGAGTGGTATGACTCAAACTCCCCATGGCATAATAAAAGATGTAATACAACCATGTAGTATATTTGTTTAGGGTTGTATACAACATTTCACATTGGATGAAAACCCTTGTTTGTTCTCTTTACATAAAGATAATGCTTAGTGGAATTAAGAGATAATAGATATACTTATGTTGTGGATGTGCTTAAAATTGTAAATGCATACATATAGTAGCCATGCTTATGTTTAAAACTATACTAATATTGTTGATTATAATCATGATGCTAGCAATCTCATGTTGTTAGTTATGTTTAGCATGCTAACCATGCCTTTGTAACTATAGATACATATACTGTTAATCATTCTTATCCTGATAGTTGTGCTTATGTTGTTATCTCTTCTTATGATGTTGATATGTTCAACCTGTTAGAGACACTAATGTTGTTAGCTATTCTTATGTTGCTATACTTATTCATAATGATAGAGATTCTATGTTACTATACATTCTCGTGATGCTAGATATGCATATTCTACTTAATTGTTTATATCGTCAACAAAATATAGGATGATAGTCTGGCTAATGATGATAATTATTTTCCGCTCCTTTATATATTTTGTTAATCATCAGTGTTGCTCAGCTTATTTGTTATATCTAATTAAACTTCTTAAATTGTTTAGTTACTTAAAAATGTTGCAATCAATATCTATTGGAGAGAGTTATATGTCTAGCAGGGACATGGGTCTCACCCTTGTGGTTCGCTACAATTTTTTTGGGTAATCTACAGTGATGACAACAAATATGTGGAATTAAGGAGAAACTACGGTAATGAATCATGTGAAAGTTGACCAGATGTCTAGTGTCCTAGGGTTGTCCCTGTACTCTCAGGTCTGGGCAGGAAATGTTTGTATATGGTGTTTCAAATGAATCCAAATTTCATTAGCATGTTAATGTTTATTTCTATGTCATATAATAATATTGTTCTCTTGTGTACATATGTTGTGCCTAAGGCGATGGAACAATTTTTATCAAATTCTTGTCATAGTATGGATAAAAAAAGATATTGGGCTCTTATGCAAATGTTTATGGGTGGTGTTGATGTTAATATCGGTTATAATTGACCAATATGTTTTGGCTGTGTGGTTAATTGGTGATCGATTATGTTTTATGTCTTGAGTAGTATCATTTAGTGTAAAGGGTTCTCATAGGTTGGTATCAAAGATTCAGGTTCACTGAGTCTACAGGGACACTAGGACTTAGGACAAGTATGATGTCTAAGTTAATAATATGACACAAAACATGGTACATACTACCTAATCTCAATGCTTGAGTGCCCTGACCAGGTATTCAATTATTGAAGAAAAGATAAGTATGGAACTCCTAGATTGTTATCATTTTTATTTTTTTGATCAAGTAGTCATTTTGAAAAAATCTATATAGTATAATGAATCAAAAATCATGGTACAAATAACTCAATATTACCTCATGAGAATATGAGGATAACTTCATTATCTATCAAAACATGAACTGTTGGTAACTAGAACAGAAAGATGCAACACCATGAAATCTAAATTGGAATACAAATAAATAAAAGTGGTGTTTTGAAGATGTAATTCAAGAAGATAATAAAGTAAAAGATAGATAAGTATGTGCTTATAAAATGATCCAAGGTATGAAATCCACATAAGGTGGCAAAAACTCCTATGATGAGTTTAAAGTGAGAAGATTAATTAGAACAATGACAAAGGAATAAGGTGGAACCTACGTTAATCTCATACCAACCTATGTGTGTAAGAAATTGTTAATGTAAAATCAACATGTCATGTGAAAGAAATTAAGGGTGGTGATCCATGTTTAGTGAAGGAAATGTGGAATATGAGGATTTACCTATTGATAAGTGGTTGAAAAACATAATAAAATAAGAGAACATACCCAAATGTGATAAATATTTATGAAGAAAGTGTAATGAGATTTTCTAATCATGATGATTCCTATGATAATGGCAAGGAACACAAAATAAAAAAGGTAAAATTATACACAAGAAGTTATAACCTGCATAATGAAAATAGAATTTGTTACCTTGTTGCTAGTGACCCTTGAACAATGCTTCTATAATGTGGGATGTGTGTTTCCCTTTGTGTCTTTTTCTTTTAAGTGGATCATTGCCACTTGGTATGCATGGATTTTTTTGTAAACATGAGAGTGTATAGCTTATTATATCATAGACCATGGTTCCAAGATCATAAAGTTTGTAATGAGTTTTCTTTTGAGCCTTCCAGTAATTAGGAAGGCTCCTATTATATGTTTTGAAATTTATTATGTTGATAAAAGTAGATGAGATAAGGATGTGAGTTCCTTATAGCACATGAGGTGGATACCAAGGTAATGGATCCTAGTATCAAAGATGTATGAATAGTATGGGAAGTGTGTGAAGGTTGGAGATGTTTACTAAATGAACATTCATATTATTCTTATACCTTATAGAGAGAGAGAGTTCATGATGACCCTATAAATATTGTTTGGAAGGAAAAATAAAAGTGATTCTATAATGTTGTGTATGGTTCAGTGATAGCTGGGTAAAACCACTATCAAGGATATAAGGTTTGTTGATCAATAGACATGTAATACCATGTTCCTTTAAGATAAACCTATGATCAAATATCCGTGCATAAGAGTTAGATTGCATGACATAATTTACATAACCATGATGAGTTTAGCGTTATGTCATTTAACTAACCAATGTACAAATAGAAATTATGAATAGGAGGAACAGAGTGTATCGGTTATGTCTTACAAGTTATATCAAGCTTTGAATGATGACATCTCAAATTATTTTAGAGATGGTAAGTAACATGGTCGACATCTTTGCTAAACCTTAAGAATGTTGAAGCAACTATAGATATGTGTGACAAGTCTTGCAAGAGTGAAATGGGATCGATCAATTGTCTTTATGGGATCATGATATGTATTCTAAGTAGGATGTGTAAATCCTAGTAAGGTGAAGATGGTGTTGTTGTTTCATCCCAAACAAGGTTGATGAGGAATGATCTTTTCTAATATTGAATGATCATTTATTTTGATGCTGAAGAAGAACTGAGAAGTGTTCCACTGTCAGTGTATCTAGGAAGAAAAAAAAAGAGGATGGATACATCGCCTTTTTTTATGCTTCAAGGAATGGTATGGGATACATGCCATGATTGGTAAAAATATAGCAAGTATGAATTTTGAGTAATGTTTTGATACAATAGATTTAATTTCAGGTCAATAGCAAGAATTTAAAGTTGAACATTACTATTCGAGTTGTATAGGTGACACAACATGTTTCCATATTCCATATTGAGAATGTCTTCTTAGGTGGGATTTTTTGTGTTGACCCAAGATGAGTTATGTATGAATGATGTGACATCACCATTATATACATGTAACTATGTGAAGGTAATAGGATGAGGTGCAAAGGAAGTACCCATCTTTATTTACCTTGAATTTTGGGGGTGAAATCCCTATTAGGGGTTTATAGTTATAAGGCCCTTGAACTTGGTTAAAGAGTTCAATAAGCTTAATTACCATAATTTAGTGCTTAGAACACGAATATAACCTTTTTATAGGCTTAGATATCATGTGATTAACTTAAGTTTCATATTTGGTCCAATTTGGACACTATTCGAGCAAGTTATGCAATTTTATGTACATTTTTGACCTTTTTGCAATTTACACAATTGGGAAGTTTTGTTGAAATTTTTCACATGAAGTATGTTCCTTATATGTTCTATAATCATTTTTAAGCTTGTTGAGCCATGGGTCTCCTAGTTGAACCTTTGTATGAAGGTGTTTTCCTCAAGGGTATTTTAGGGTTTACCCCTTCATGGACGAGCTAGCTTTAGTAGCTATCAACTAATGAATTATTTGATTGTCTTGTAAGTTCAACAAAGGAGAGATAAGTAGGTCTATATGGATGGTGTGGGAGCTTCTTGTGTGTGTGCTTTTATATTCTTAATTTTTTAAGTCCATGGACTCTTGGAAAGATACTAGGACTTAAACTTTTTCTTTTCTTTATCTTAAAGTTTTATATGCCTTTCCCTAAGCACCCAAACGAACCATTTTCTCGCCACCACTTCCCTCCTTATAAAAACCTCATTCTCCCTCTGTGTGAATTTCCTGTCCTAGGAAGAAGAAAGTGGGGATCTTCTTGGAAAAATCATCTAGGGTTGCAATTGACTACCTTTAGGGGTTCATAAAGCTCCTTCCTAGTGATCTTGACCTAAAAGGGTAAGTATTCCCTTATTTACTTCATTTATTAATCTTTTGTTCTTCCTCCTATACTTATTTAGGTTGGAACCTTGTTGTTGCATGGTGGAAGTGGCTCTTGAACTCAAGAATCTAGTTTGCTTGTTTCTTTTTCTAGTGTTTTACTTCTTTGTGGAGAGAAGTGCCTACTTGGCCAAGTTCAGATCTAAAACTAGATTTTTCTAGCCTTATATATATATATATATATATATATATATATATATATACATATTGCTCGATATTCTTACTGTTTGGGATCTGACCTACTGTATAAAGGTGAGTTTTATAACATTATTCACTTCAATTGCTTGTTAGTTCATGTTTATGCATTAATGTGATGAACTAAGAATAGAGAAACCATGCTTGTTTAAAATTATGATTTTTTGTGGTGTTCCCTATTCTGTTCCAGTTCTATATGAACTTGTAAATATGTGTACGACCTTTCTAAGGTGTTACATGATCTGGGATAGGTTGATAGAAACAGCCTACGATCCTAAGTACAAAACAATCGATGGTTCAAATTAGGGTTTTCAAGCTATTTCCTTCACTACTACATAACTGATGGTGATACCATGCAACAACCAATGATGTTTCTATTTTGACAATTGATGGTCACGGTCAAAGGTTTCAAATGATGGTGACAACCTATGAACACCCCCCCTAGACCAAGTTTTGTCTCAATTAGATGTTTAATGATCAACCATTAAGTATCCTACTAATGGTATCAATCAATGATGACATTAGCTTATTATTTGATGATGATTAATGAATATAGTGATGATCTAACAACCTATGGTGACTTAATGGTAACTAATGATGGTGGGTCAGGTCTCCACAACCTATGGTGATTTAATAATATAGTTGTAGCATAAATTTAGCCTTAGACCAATGGTTTCTTGGGTCACTTAATGTAATGGTTAGACCTATATTGTAATTAATTGTTTTAACATATAAACATGACCCAATGGTCAAGATCTAATGTTTATTCCTCCAATAAAATGGAATGATGGATAATGTAATATGTTGGTCCTAATCATATTATTTTGAGAGTTTCTTTATATGATCAACTTAAGGAGCTTACATGTTGACAATAGATGGCTTGTTTTAAATGAACAGTCGATTGTGGGTTTTACCCTACTCTCAATAGATGCCTTATTGTTGTTAATCAAAGGATATCTAGGTTTAAATGGTGACTTTTATAGATAAAAACTCAATTACATCAAATATGATTCATTCAATGTGTTTATTTATTTAAACTACCAATGGTTTTACCTATTCCATATCCAACTGTTTTGGGTTAATGCTTGAGGCATGTTGGTATGGTTTGAGTGATATTGAAACTGATAGTGGTTTGGCCTTATTTATTTCGTCTTACCTTTTCACTCATATGAATACAATTGATAATAATCATGTTGTGTTGACATTCAACCCTAATGTGACATAGCTTTATACACCTTAAACCTAATGCAATTTGGTGATGGTGATTAATCATAATCAACCTTCCTTGAATGATTATTAAAATAATGGAATACTCTCATATTTTTGTTGAAACCCTAGTATGCTATAACTCGATGGTTACACCTTGATTTATGTGTGGGTTCATACTTGAGAATACTATGTAATGTGATGGTGATGCTTCACCTTAATCATCCATGATCTAACGGGGATGCTGTGAGTTAGGGTTTGGATATAAGTGTTGTTTAGTAACATTAATATAATTTATCTAGTTGAACGTAACTCTAATGCAAATAGATAGAAATGAGTATTCATTTTAACCTCCTTATATGATGGCATGATGGTGAAATAACCTCCTTAATATGATCATAACCTTATTGTGTTATTTGGTGGTTGTCATAGCCACATGGTTGATACTTTCATATGCTAAACATGTGCATTATGAATATAATGAGGGTTAATCATATCTTGATTCCTTGCATGTTGATGTAATTTAGGAATGCTTTTAATGTTAATATAACACTGCTATGATTGTTTATGAATATCTCCTAGCTGATTAATGCAATAATGTGTTGATCTAGTGTGTTACATGTAAGTGATGTTGTTGACCCTTGTTATAAGGCATGGAAAGATAATGATGATTTTGAAAGGAATAGTATGATTGTCTTAATGACCTTTGGGCATGGTTGAGTCCTGAAGGAGGTGGAATCCCCTTTTTTTGATAAGGGTTGATACCCTATGATATTGTAAAAAGGATTTATATCTTGTGATAGTATGATGATTAGTGTAGTCTCACGAATGGCAAGTGAATAGTACTATGTGACGATGAGATGAGAAATTGTGTTTCACACATTTTATAACTTTTGAAGTTGTGATACTTATATGCTTTCCAGATGTGAATTAAAGTTTGCATGCCCATTTGTTTGATGCAGCCTTAATTCACCCAATTAATATAACTAATCAAGTGAAACTCTAATCATGTAGTACCATGTGACATAGAACCATCTTCAGTGTCAGAACTGGTTGGTTGGTGAAATGAGTATTCCTAAGGGAAGCTCGGAGCGCATAATTTTGAGTATGTGGGGTGCTTTTCATCCTCACACCAATTGTTTTGAGAGGATGGCTATAGTCATACCTAGCCTGCTTCTTTTTGAGACTCACTACAGTTGGATCTCAGTGATTATAACATGACGTGATTAGAGTACAACTGCAATTGTACCTCAGTGATTGGGTTTGAATACCTAGGATGCTAGAATCGTGACCTATACCAAGGTGGGCTAGTTATAGGACTATATGTCATTGTTTTTTTTAGTTTGACTATATGTCACTACGGTGCAGACTTGTACTGACCGAGTATGGAGAAAATCTGAGTCTGAATCTTCCTAGATCTTATATGGAACTGATTGTGACCAAGCAGTGGTCAGTTGGACTTTGAGTGGTACGACTCAAACTCCCCATGGCATAATAAAAGATGTAATACAACCGTGTAGTATATTTATTTAGGGTTATACATGACATTTCACATTGGATGATAAACCTTGTTTGTTCTCTTTACATAAAGATGATGCTTAGTGATATTAAGAGATAATAGATATACTTATGTTGTGTATATGCTTAAAATCATAGATACGTACATATAGTAGCCATGATTATGTTGATAACTATACTACTATTGCTGATTATAATCATGATGCTAGATATCTCATGTTGTTAGTTATGTTTAGCATGCTAGATATAGTAGCCATGATTATGTTGATAACTATACTTGTTAGAGATGCTAATGTTGTTATCTATGCTTCTATGGCTAGACTTATTCATAATGATAGAGATTCTATGTTACTAGATTTTCTCATGATGCTAGATATGCATATGATATTTAATTGCTTATATTGTCAGCAAGATAAATGATGATAGTATGGCTAATGATAATAGTTATTATATGCTCCTTTATGTATTTTATTAATCATCAATGTTGTTGAGATTATTTGTTCTATCTAATTAAAATTCTTAAACTATTTGATTACTTAAAAATATTATAATTAATATCCATTGGGGATAGTTATATATCTCACTGGGAAATGGGGCTCATCCTTGTGGTTCACCACAATTTTTTTAGGTAATCTACAATGACAATAACAGACTCAGGGAATTAAAGAGAAACTACAGTAATGAATCTTGAGAAAGTTGATCAAATGTCTAGTGTCCCAGGGTTGTCCCTGTACTCTCAGGTCCAGGCAATAAATGTTTGTATTTGGTGTTTCAAATGAATCTGAATTTCGTTAGCATGTTAATGTTTGTTTGTGTGTCATATAAGAATATTGTTCTCCTGTATATATATTTTGTGGCTAAGGTGATAGAACAATTTATATCAAATTCTTGTCATAGTATGGATACAAAAAATATATTGGTCTCTTATGCAAATGTTTCTGAGTGGGCGTTGATGTTGAAATCGATTTTAATTTACCAATATTTTTTGGTTGTGTGGTTAATTGGTGATTGATTGTGTTTTATGTCTTGAGTACTATCATTTAGTGTAAAGGGTTCTCACAAGTTGGTATCAGAGCTTTAGGTTTGCCGAGTCTGCAGGATATTAGGACTTAGGACTAGGATGATGTCTAAGTTAAGAATATGACACAAAAACATGGTGCATACTGCCTAATCTCAATACTTGGTTGCCCTGACCAGGTATTCAGTTATTGAAGAAAATATAAGTATGGAACTCTTAGATTGTTATATTTTTTATTAATTTGATCAGGTAGTCATTTTTAAACAATCAATAGAGTGGTGCAAATAACTCAATATTACCTCAAGAGAATATGAGGATTACATCATTATCTATCAAAAAATGAATGGTTGGGAACTACAAGAGAAAGATACAACACCATGAAACCTAAACCGGAATACAAATAAACAAAAGAGGAGTTCTTGAAAATGTAATTCAAGAAGATAATAAAGTAAAAGATAGATAAGTATGTTCTTATAAAGTGATTCCAGGTATGAAATCCACATAAGATGGAGAAAACTCTTGTGATGAGTTTAAAATGAGAAGATAAAATCAAACAAAGACAAAGGAATAAAGTGGAACTTGAGTTAATCTCAAACCAACCTATGTGTGTAAGAAATGTTATTGTAAAATCAACATGGCTTGTGAAAGAAATTAAGGGTGGTGATCCATGTTTAGTGAAGAAAATGTGGAATATTAGGATTTACCTATTAACAAGTGGTTGAAAAACATTATAAAATAAGAGAACATACCCAAATGTGAGAAATAGTCATGAAGGAAGGAGTAATGAGATATGTTAATCATGATGATTCCTATTCTAATGGCAAGGAACCCAAAATGAAAAAGGTAAAATGATACAAAGGAAGTTGTAACCTGCATAATGAAAATAGAATTTGTTACCTTTTTTGGGATCTGACCTACTATAAAGAGGTGAGTTTTATTACATTATTCACTTATATTGCTTGTTAAAAGCGTGTTAGTTCATGTTTATGCTTTAATGTGATGAACTAAGCATAGAGAAACATGCTTGTTTAGAATTACGAATTTTTGTGGTGTTCCATGTTCTGTTCCAGTTCTATATGAACTTGTAAATATGTGTACGACTTTTCTAAGGTGTAACATGACCTAGGACAGGTTGATTGCAACAACCTATGGTGCTAAGCAAAAAACAATCAATGGTTCAAATTAGGGTTTTCAAACTATTTCCTTCACTACTACATAACCGATGGTGATACCATGCAACAACCAATGATGTTTCTATTTGGACAACTGATGGTCATGGTTAAAGGTTACAAAATAGGGTGAAAACCTATGGTCACCCCCCTTAGGTCAGGTTTTGTCTCAATTAGAAGTTTAATTATCAACCATTAAGTACCCTACTGATGTTATGAATCAATGATGACATTAACATATTATTTGATGTTGATTAATGAATATAGTGATGATCTAACAACCTATGGCGACTTAATGGTTACTAATGATGGTGAGTTAGGTCTCCACAGCCTATAGTGAGTTAATCATATAGTTGTACCATCAATTAAGCTTTATACCAATGGTTTCTTGGGTCACTTGATGCAATGGTCGGACCTATACTTTAATTGATGGTTTTAACATATGAACTTGACCCAATGGTCAAGATCTAATGTTTATTCCTCCAATAAAATAGAATGATAGATAATGTAATATGTTGGTCCTAATAATGTGATTTGGATGGTTTCCTTTATATGATCAACTTAAGGAGCTTACTTGTTGACAATGGATGGCTTGTTTTAAATGAACAGTCGATTGTGGGTTTTACCCTACTCTCAACAGAACCCTTATTGTTGTTAATCAAAGGATATCTAGGGTTAAATGGTGACTTTTATAGATCACAACTCAATAACATCATATATGATTAATTCAAGGTGTTTATTTATTTAAACTACCAATGGTTTTACCTATTCCGCATCCAACAATTTTGGGTTAATGCTTGAGGCATGTTGGTATGGTCTGAGTGATGTTGAAACTTACAGTTGTTTACCCTTATTTATTTAGTCTTACCTTTTCACTCATATGAATAGAATTGATAATAATCATGTTGTGTTGACATTCAACCCTAATGGGACATAGCTTTATACAGTAATGAATTAAAGAGGAGCTACATTAATGAATCTTGAGAAAGTTGATCAGATGTCTAGTGTGTCCTAGCGTCATCCTTGAAATCTTATGTTCGGGCAAGAAAAGTTTGTATACGGTGTTTCAAATGAATCAAACTTTTGTTAGCATGTTAATTCTTGTTTGTGTGGCATATAAGAATATTGTTCTCTTGCATATATATGTTGTGGCTAAGTTGATAGAACAATTTGTATCAAATTCTTGTCATAGTATGGATGCAAGAAAGATATTGGGCTCTTCAGAAAATGTTTCTGAGCGGGTGTTGATGTTGAAATCAATTTTAATTTACCAATTTTTTTTGGGTATGTGGTTAATTGGTGATCAAATGTGTTTGATGTTTTGAGTAATCTTATTTAGTGTAATGAGTTCTCCCAATTTATTTGATTTAATTCAATTTTGAATCCTTGTAGGGCCAAATTCGTGGAGCGCATCCCATTTTCTCTCGTCCCTCTTCATCAATCTAGGTCAGAGCATATGGACCAATCACATCCAACCTTTCTATCAAGAAACGCATATGTCCCTTGGATCTAATAACCAAGGATCATGCTTCCCTCTGATGGCCAAGAAGTCATCCCCTACCTTGGTCTATATTGTGGTATTTTCTATGGTACACCCCCTATACGACATCCAATAGTCGTCGATTCTGCATGCCTTTTGCAATTTAAGCCCTCCTTCAAATCCACCCCGTCCCACTCTCTCTTTTTCCTATATTATACCCTTTTTTACCTAGACCAAGACAACTTTTACCTCGTCCTTTTTTCCCCTGAAACCCTACCACCGCCTTGGATTTTTCCTTTAGGGCATCGTCCCTCCTTGCTTTTTTGGATCGATTTATCCTTGTTTTGAGTCTAGACCATCACGCTGAGTTTGGAAGGTAACTCAGTGAGGGGTGCCTTGTGTTCCCAATTGTGCCAGCTAACATTCCAGTGAGTAACACTCCAACTGTAGGGAAATATGGTACATAATAGGTAGCATAATTTTTATCACATAGTGCAGGTTGAGGCTGTCCTCCAAGTGCCTCCCACCTCTTGGCAGTTCACACGGACAACCTAGAACTACTGACATTCTATTAGACTAGACATGAAGGATTTGTCCATCTCCATCGGTGTACTAGTCTCCGACTTGCTCTCTCACAATTCCAACTCTCAATTGTTCTCTCCCATGGCTACCCCCCCCGCCCCTCTTGTCGGGTAGGAATTGCTTGGGCTCTCATGGTTACCACAATCAGAGAGGACAACATTTATCATATGAACTAATTCTCAGTTTTCTATGTTGTAGTTGTCCTTTAGGAAGCTCCAAGTGCCCCTCTATAAATAGGAGGGGTTAGGGTCAGGGTTCTCAGTTCCCAACCAATGCAGAACTAAACATGAGAATGGAAAGGACAAAGATATCTTGAATTTTTACAAAAAATTGCAATCTACGATAGCTGAAATGATCGTCTGGTATGTGACACGGTCGTCTCGCACTGTGAGGCGGTTGTCTCACAGTTTTCAGATTGAATATGAATTGTCTAATTTGATTTCCAATCAATATCACATATTGATTTACTTGTTTTGCAAGTATTTGGAATCAGAACATCACTAAACATCTAAAATGGTCATTCACCTAGACTAGACTATCTTGCACATATGAGATGTCCAACTCTCTCTCACCATATGGCCATCTTGTGAGTCTTGAGCCAGGCATTTCAATCACATTGAACGGTCAGTTCTGGGGCCAAACTTAGCCAATTCACTCCATGAATGGCTTGGCAACCTAAATAGTCATGTTAACACTTGAGATGCCCTTTTGGCTTCTCAAAAGGCCGTCTTACTCAGTGAGATGGTTCAACCAATCTAGCAATCTATTGTGTGAATTGAATACATGAAATCTTCGGTAATCAATACAACTATCTTTCGTGATCAAAATCCTCTTCTAGGTCAAGACCTCTGTGTGTGACCCAATAGGTCCCATATTACATTAGAAGTGAATGTCCATAACAACTTATGACATCACAAGAAAAGAGTGGTGCCTATTCACACATTATTGCTACCCATGTAAATGGAAAAGTTGGGGAACAACTTCAGCCAACAATCCGTGTATGGTGTTGTAGTGTTTGTATAGTTCCTTTTTCACTGATGTCTGTATTGAACTAGAGGCATGGATCGATCATCCTCATTATTATTCAATCTTGTTTGTTAAACCAAGAGTAGACTGTCTGAGATATATGTAAGATCAATATCCAATATTGACTCACATGCACATGGCCATGCTTTTCTCAGTCTCACTTATCAAGAGGCCTTAGACATCACACTCCAGTAGGTGGGACAAATCCCATGTCTATCACCCACAATGAATCCCCATATGTCAAAGCCACCCATTCATCACCGTTATAAGAAACCATGTTTCTGTACTTCGTTTGATGATGTAAAAGTGTATGCAACAAAATGTGTTGAGTTCAATGAATTTAGGTCTAAGAAGCACAAGAACCGCCATCATTGTGAGAGTTGACTATGACTTCCATGATGATGTCCTCCATGTGTCAGTCTCACAGTGGGTCTCTCTGATACATTGTTCTCTAACATGCATCTGTGTGCTTGGTTTGATATTGCCATATCATGGCTAATGAGATCTAGTCATAAACCAACTCACACTCTGATCATGTCTGTCATTGTTGTCTATCAACAAATGAAAAACATAGAAAATTGGAAGCGTGTTTTTTATTTATAATCAAATTGTTTTTACATGATATGCCATTACAATCATCACATGATTGGCTCTATGGGCATACATAACTAACATACTCCCACTTGCACTTAGAGCCAATCACCCATGAATCTTATTCTGAGTGATCTAACCCGACCATCATGCTTCTATTCTGAAAGTGCCTTTGTCAAGGGATCACCAACATTGCTCTCAGTTGGAACTTTCCAAATCTTAACATCTCCTCACTATATGATTTCTCGTATGAGATGATACCATTTTTGTATATTTTTTGAGTGTTGATGAAATCTAGGTTCCTTATCTTATGCAACAGATATGGCCCTTGGATATAATAACCAAGGATCATGCTTCCATCTGACTGACAAGAAGTCATCCCCTACCTTGGTCTGCAATGTATCATTTTGTATGGTTCGCCCCCTATATGATAGCCAATATGCATTGATTCTCCATGATTTTTGTGATTTAAGTCCTCCTTAGAATCCGTCCCAACCCACTCTTTCTTTTGCCTATATTATCCCCTTGTTTTCATAGCCCTAGAGCATTTTCTACCTCCTCCTTATTTCTCGAAAAACCCTATTGCCACCTTGGGTTTTTCCTTTGGTGTATCATCCCTCATCACTTCTCTGGATCGATTTATCCTTGTTGCGAGTCTGGACCATCACGTCGAGTTTGGAAGATATCTCACGCAGGGGTGCCCTCTGTTCCCATCTCCACCAACTGCCACTCTGGTGAGCAGCACTCCAGCCACACGGGTTCCAACTCAGTGTAGATGCTCGGGTGAGCAAGGACCATTGGGAGGGATGGAGTGTGACCAACAATGATAGCATGTGATTCACAACCACGATTTGGTAGTCGATTGTGATCCGACATCATTTGTTCGTAGGATGTGGATGAATCCCAAGGTGTTATGTGTCCTAGTAGCCCTATACGCAAGGGTGTGTTAGAGAGAGATGGAGCGACTACATGATCAAGGATTGATGGTCCCGATGAATCAACGAATGTCAGGGCAACACCCTGACCACGTTTTCCTTTAGTTTCAATATGGAAATGCTAAAAATCATATCTTTTACATTCTTTGTCCAAACAACACATATGATATATGAAATTTGATCGTCCCAACAATATTGGAACTAGTTTCATAATTTAGTTATTCTTCATTTTCTCTTGATATACTAAAAAGCATATATTATGTTTCTATTTGAATGTTTAATGATGTTTCATACTCCCATCTAGTATTGTTGATTATTATGTCACTGTTGATCTTTATAAAAGTAAATTGTAACCATCATTTTGACTTAAATCATGATGTAGATCACCTTTGATGTGCGTTCTTACTCTTTTGACCCAAAATGTATCCCTTTTATGTTAATTGCATTACATACCCAATCAAGATGTGAACTTTGATTCTAGTAATTATCAAATGATTCTTGCACATAAGAATCAGTAGCCTTTATATGTTTTGTGTTGTGATCTACTAATACTATATAGACTTTTTCCAAGATGTAACTCATGTGACGTAAAAGACTTATCTTTTACACCATGATGCCCTAATATGTGATGTGTAGTACATATAGCCTTGAATCTTTGAACTTTTTGAAAAATGGATCCTGAATGCTCAATCCTATATTATGAACCTTAAATCAGTCCTCAAATTGACTTGTAAGACAAATTCCTTATAACATTTTCATATGCACTCATGACTTGCATATGACAACTAATGTGATGTGGATGCACAAGTTGATTGTTTGACTCTAATTTTACATGAATGATATTTTAAATATTACCATGTTATCTTATGACTTTAAATAAATATTCATATTCATGTTGTAGCTCTAAATCCCCCATGCACTTTCATACTACATTCATAACATATGATTTGTAAATATGATGGTAAAGCATTAGATTGATCTAATATGACTTAATCATGACCTTGCATGTTAAACCATGATAATAATCTAAATGGCATGCTACCCATATTGCTAAATCATACATTATACTTAGATTTAATTAGTCATAATGGGGATGGTTCACCTATACTTAGATCTTAATGTTCATCCCTGGACTACATTGAATAATGACATGCATGTTTGGAATTATGTTTGAACTATTTGAAACCTTAGGACTAGGGGAACATCCACATGACTCATATGATGCTTATCTTATCAAAACATAGTGATATAAGACTCTATGTTATATCTTTTTACATCGTAGATCCACTTGTATTGGACCATCTCTAGATAACTTATCATAACTTTGTTCACTACTGACAAGGTACGCTTAATCTCTTAACCCTACCATGATATAGGCTGGTTTACATGTATGCTTATATGAATGATTGGCTAGATAAATACTTGTTTGAGCTATTGTTCCCTATGAATACTACTTTCATGTTTATTATAGAGTGTTTACAAAGTTGAACATAACTTAGAGAAATCCATTATATATCCCGGTGCACCTACTTAAAGTTTGGGGTAAGGACACCAGGTTTAGTGCCTTACTTGATATGTCAAGATAAGGCAAACCATTATGAAATAAGGGTTAGATCTTGGATATGTCCTTGAGGACCCTTAAGAATTGTGCAATATTTGTTAGCACCTTATAGACTATTACAACGGGAAGTTAGTCAAAAGGCCTATGGTTGATGTAATTGATAAATGAACCTAAAAAATACTTTGTATAAAACAAAATCACAAATTATTCTCATCTTATTTCTTGTTCTTGTATATTATTATGTTTCTAGCCAAGAAAATTTTATATTACTCTTAAAAATGTGGTTCCATGTTTTTCACAGTGAACTCAATGCACTCACATTGATATATTTTGTTTATTGAATTTGTAGTTCCCAAATGAAGATTCACTGCACTAAAGACTCTATGATTTGAAATGAGACACCAATGAGTTATGCTTGATATAGAAATCGGTAATCTATCTTATCTCTATGTTTAGTATCTTGTTATGTTTTGAGTATTGTTACTGACACTGTGTGAAATATTTCTATCATTTTACAAATGGACAGACAAGTCCACTCACCTCTTACTTTGTAGCCATTAGGAGTGTGGACTTAGGGTAACAAATAGTTCTGTGATATTATGGAGGAGGTTTCAATCTAAGGTAGGAAAAGAGGGAAAAGGGGTTGCTAGTACACCCAAGTCTCATGGGGATAATTGGAACGGGGAGAAACTAGTGACTTCTAGATCTGAAGATGGAGGAAAGAGCCTCAAGTTAGGTGAGGGGTGTGATGTATGTTGTAGCAATGTTGGGGGAAGATTGGCGAAGAGAAGTATATTGAAGAACACATGGACTACTAGTATAAGTATCAACAGGTGTCAAGGCATAACAAGAGTATACCATGTGGTAAGCAGCATATACCATACAAACAACATGATTGGTGCATTAAATGACACCGACAAAGAGGAAGGTGAAATCCCCAAAAAAGAGGAAAGGTGGGGACAACAAAAGAAAAGAAAGACAGAGTCATACAGTTGTACTTGATCCCAACTCAGGTAAGTCATGCCAGTCCTTCATATCAAATGTGAAGGTGGGGTGTGACCGTAATAAAAAGACTTGTGCATGGATAGGAAGTACAAGATTATCTATTATTTCTATCAATAAAACAAAAATCAAAAAATGCGATCAGAAGATGGTCCAATATTTTATCCTTATGGGTGGATATGTATATCTAATCTAGATGAAGAAGAACTTGGTAGGATATGTGTGGGATTGAATTCCAATGTGTGGGATGTACAAGTAAGGAGAATATTTGAGAAAGCTATTACTATGGAGTGTAGGAACAAGCATGACTATTTATGTGTCTTACAACTATGTATGCTCACAATGGGGCCAGTTAATGTGAAGAGATGTGGGAGGATATTGATGGTATTTCCAGAAACATGATGCATCCGTGGATGATCATGGGAGAATTCAACAACATTATACTTTAGTATGAGAAAAGAGGGAAATACATGATTTAGCATCTGTGATTAATGCTTTCAACTGAGAAATTGACTGGGCGGGCTTTTTGAACTATCAATGACAAGTGAACATGTATATATGCAGAAAAATGAAAGTAAGTTGGATGACATAATTTCAAGTATGCTAGACAGGGTGTTGGTGGATGACAACTGGCTACAAATGTTCTCTAGTACACAAGTAAAAGTAGGTGGGTCAGATTTGAGTAACCACACACTTATTGGGTTGCAGATCTCTGAGGAACAAAAAAAACATTTTAGATTTTTAAACTAATGAGTGGATTGTAAGGGGTTTGAGGACATCATTAGGGAGAGATGGAATATATAGGTGACAAAAAATCTGATGTTCTAACTTTGCAAGAAACTAATGAACACAAAACAAGCACTGGAGAAATGGGCCATGGAGGACATGAGTACGTCAAGATTTTTGGCTGAAACCAAGAAGGAGTGCTATGTGGTAAGGGAAATGCTACTGATTGACCCGCTTAATGAAAAGTTTATCAATACAGACAATGTACCGAAAAGGATGCTTGATGAACTAAAATATGCAGAATAAAGTCATTTTGGGAAAGGAGTAAAGAGACATTAATGATAGATGGGTCAAAAACTTTATTTTCGTGAAGAGAAGAGATGCAAGAAATATCATTATTGAGATTGTGTACAAGGAAGGGAAAGTAGTAAAAAAACATGTGGATATTGAAGAAAAGGAAATAAGCTTCTATCATAGGTTGTATAATAAAGAATTATCCACTGATGTTGACGATGTGTGGACAATAAATCTGACTATCACACATATCAACTATTTTGACAATAGAGGTGAATGAACAAGAAATCAATGATTCTTTATGGGGTAGTTGAGCCAACAAGTCACCTAGGTTGTATGGTTTTAATTTCTTTTCCTATAAAAAGGTATGGAGCATAATTAAGGATGATTTGGTGGAATATATTAAATGATTCTTGAAAGGTTGTAATATAGCGAGGCATGTAAATCATGCTCTCTTCGTACTTATTCTAACATAGATAGTCACAATGTCTTTAGAAGATTTCATACCTATTGCATGCTACTCTAATCAGTGTAAGATCATGGCAAAGATTCTTTCTTCAAGGCTAATGTTGGTTCTACCACACATTATTTCAAAAATTTATGGAGTTTTTGTTGCAGGAAAGAGTAATAATGATTGTGCTTTATTGGAAGGTGGATTTTTACTTCACTTTGATGTACAAAGGGTGAGTCATAAGACTATCTTAAAGCTTGAAACATCCAAAACTTATAATAGCATCAGATGGGAAAAGTTGTCATGGATTCTAGAGAAACTGGGCTTCAATGAAATATGGATAAGGTGGATGAGATAATGTTTTGAAACAACTATTTTCTCCATCTTGGTGAATGACACATCCATGAGATTTATAATAGGGAAGAATGGGATAAAAAAGAGGGATCCATTACCTCCTTTACTATTCACTATTGGCATGGAGTATTTAAAATAAACATGAAGAAGTGGAGAAAATGAAAGAAGTGAAAAGTTATATAGTTCATGGTATGAAAGTTATGAGTCACTTTATTTTTGTTGGTGATGTCTTGGATTTTATAGAAGATAAACCAAGGGTACTATAAAAAGTGAAATGAACCCCACTAGTAGTTGAGGAACAAACAGGCCTATGTGTCAATATCAACAAAACACAACTCTTTGTCTCAAAATTTTGTTCAAGAATACATGATAGACTGATGGAAGCAATGGGAGTAGCCTTGGTGGAGTTACCAACAAAATATCTAGGTTTCCTACATGCATGTGGTAATATTACGGTGAAATATGTTGTAGGTTATAGTGATATACTTGAGGAGATATTGGGCATATGGCCAACACACAAAACATTTATGGCTAGGCATAATTGTTTGATAAAATCAGTTGCTGAAGTTTTGCATATTTTAAGGGTTCAACAAGGGGAAATTCCTATGCAAGTTATAGATAGAATGAAAATGAGAATTATTGATTTTCTTTGGGGTGACTATCATCCTATGAGATATGCATGCATGGAACTCACGAAGGAAGAAGGAGGATTGGGGATTAAAAGATTATAGTACATTGTCAAATGGGGTACATTATGTAGGATTATAAATTTTTAGAATCCTATATTGGCGTGGAGCATATGGGTGAGATTGAGATATCCCAAAATATTTGTATTATATGCCAAAAATAAGAGAAGGTTAGTGTAGAAAGATTATTGTGATGATAGCAATGTGGAATGAGGTTTAAGCTCTCTTTACCAGATTCTGATATACATACATACACTCACAAATATATATATATATATATATATATATATATATATATATATATATATATATATATATATATATACACACATGTGGGAGAGTGGGGAGAAATCTTACTGTGACGTCCCCAATTTCAATATACTTTCCATAGTGACATTCACAGATATCCGTGCACTCATATCTATATATGTCAAAAGGGAAAATATAATACATTAAGGTAGTCAACTAAAATCAGAGATTGAGCCAAGATCAAAGTCCACATCATCTCATAAAGCCACACAAACATTCATCATATGGATAAATTAAAGTCATTACATATGGAGAGAAAATATTGTTCTAGAGAAAGATAAAGTTATTACATAGGATTTCAATCATCCTCAACATCATCTAGGAAAGAAATAAACTAACATCTAGCAAGAATTTGATAAGAGGAATAGATCTATCTAATAAATCCTCCATGCTTATTATTTGTGCCTTCAGGTACTTTGAGCATACATTTCACTTTGTTTGTCAATTGTTCCTTGCACCTAGAAAATACGAGAAACAAAAACAACAACAAAGTTGTTATGTGGTAAATGTTACACTAATAAGGTTGCATACAGGAAAATATAAAAAAGAAGGAAAGAGAGATAAAACCATATCTTAAGGAGAAAATCAAGTAAACACCATTTTTATTACATTCATTTTGATGCGGATGTACTCAACCTATTGCACTTGACTTACATCTAGTGTGGGAAATAGAATATCATCATACATCTAACATGGGCCAAGGAATCATACATCCTTGTTAGGAAACATACATCCACACCAGGCTATGTGCTCTAGTAGCTGCAACCCATCATAATCATTTATTTTCTTTTAGATTTGGTGAAGTATAACTCATACTAGTTCAACCAAGCAATCATATCCAAATATGAGCATTCAAGATATTACATAGCATAGGCAACCAGAAATCTTGTCTTATACCTATAACACCATGTACCTGCTTGTTTAGATCGGATATCCAAGAATTTGAAATCAACAAGAATTAAGTCACCCTGCTAAGAAAGCAAGGGTACAACATTACTATTGGTCCATGTGACCAAGACTAAGATATGTTCTTAGTTATTATTCCTTTTATGTTATCTAATTTAGATCAGGGATTTCCCATATTTTAATTGGGTTTAGAGATAGTATCAGGTCTGATCCATCATAAACTAGTTTGATTAAAAGATAACATTTAATTAATCAATTAGAATATTTCCATAAACTAGGGTTTCTAAGATAGTTGGATAAAAAGGAAAAGCAACCCTAAACATATTAATAATTTCATACCATCAGGGTTCGTTTAAGGTTTCAGGACCAATCATGATCACTAATTATCATCTAGTGATATTAGATTTTGTTATAAAGATATACCTTTAATTTCATGTAGAAAGAGAAAACTAGATTTAGGGTTTCTTCTACTCCTTTGATCATTTATCAACTTAGAATAGTATTTCGATTTATTTATAAATCAGGGTTTCATATAGGGTTAAAAACATTTTAGATAGTCGTACATCATCAAGAAAAGTCATTATCAACAATTAATTATAATTAAAGAGGTCATTTAGGATTTAGGCAACTATTTTTGAAATAGGGTATGGATCTAGGTCCTGATAACATTTTATTTGGAAAGCAAATATTTTTCTGGTCAAAATAGTATATAGGTTCGATACATTTTGATATTCCTAGAATTTTCTAGGATTTTTCTAAGATAATCCATTTTTAGATAAAAGCAAATAAAAAGGTAGGGTTTTACCTTGATCAACGACCAGATCCTGACTGGATCGACAGCTCCCGTTGATCCCAGGACTTGCAAGGGAGAGGATCGGTGGCTGACTTGGCGATCGAGGGTTGGTCAACCTAGGCAACCTGGGTCCCATCTTGGTCAACGTCCCTTACGCGCACAAGCTTCAGCTCGTGACGGAGGGTCACCGGTGCGATGAGTAAAAATGGACAGTAGGCCCTCATCCTCAGTTTGAACTAGCCACCCAGCTTCGTCTGGTGTTGGCGAGTCACGGGGGGTAGGTAGTTGAGAGGGAGGGGACGAGAAGGACGAATACCCAGAAGGGGTAGTGCGGTGGTGCCACCAAGATCTGAGGGTTGAAAGGAGAACTCAGGTGTTGTTGAGGATCGAGAAGCAGAATTTAAGTTAAAGAAGAGTAGCGATAACATCAAGAAGGTCTTTTATAGACCCTCGGGGTAGGTCTTAGGGTTAAGAGAGGTTGGGGGGGTTCTTCAGTGGCTGCCGGAGTGAGAGTAGTGAAATAGGGGGAGGTAGTTCTCCCTGCTCTTAGGGTGAGGGAAGTCGAGAAAAGGGTGGTTGACCCTGTCTTGACGAGTCGATGGTAGCCATTCGAAATAAAGTTTGAGAAAAGGGGGTGAGCAGGCATCTTGTTGGAGCTCGGACTCGATCTCTTCTGCCCGCCCTTTGCGGGAGGTAGAAGATGGCACCTGGACCCTTGGATCCCTATGCGGATCTATGGCCATCAGATCGGGCCGCTGAGGATTGGCCCTCCACCAAGTGATCAGTGCCCAACCTTAAATGGGCCGCGTGACACATCAAAGGATCATATAAAGCACAAACTTAGGTCATAGGTCATAAAAAGGTGATTTATTTACTCAAAATTAAATTGGCCAAAACTCTAGATTAGTAAACCCAATTCTAATGAAATTTTAGGGGTATCTTCATAAGATAATTATGCTACTATCGTATAAATTTGAGATCCAAATTCGACTATTTGATAAGTTCATTTATTTGATACATTAACACATGTATTTTATCATCATATCATACTAGGGTTTGTATATTTTTGCAATTTGTGGCACATCTTTGTTCAATTTAATGAGGAAAGTATATGAGGGTATTTTGGTCAACAATTTTGATAAGAAAACATTTGAGAGAGAAAATGTAATAAAAACTCACTTTGTCACATTCTCCCCTCCTTTTAAGAATTTTTCCCTCAAAATTCAAGCAGCCTGAAAGAGATGTGAATATTTCTACTCGACCTCTGACTTGAGCTCCCATGTGGCATCAGTTTGATCATGGTAGCTCCATAGAACTTTCACCATATCTATATGCGGATTACTGCAAAGCTTCTTTGTCTTGAAATCAAGAATTTTGATTGGTGACTCAGCATCCGACATATCATCTTTTAGCTTAAGAGGCTCATGATTCAGAATGTGACTGGGGTCTTTAACATAACGCTTCAGATTAGATACAAGAATGACATTATGCATAGCACTATATTGAGGTGGAAAAGCAAGACGATAGGCACATTCTCCAATCCTTTCAAGGATCTTGAAGGGTCCCACATAGCGAGGACTGAGCTTCCCTTTATTCTTGGCTAAAGCTCGAATAAGTCAGTTCTTCATAAAGACATGATCACCTTCCTTGAACTGATGTTCCTATCGGTGAGCATCTGCATATGATTTCTACCTATCATGTGCTCACTTCATTCTCTGCCTAATCAGTGCAACTTTATCTGCATACAGCTGCATCTCCTCGGATTTCATCAAGGTGTGTTCTCCGACATCGTCCCAATGTATTGGAGATATGCACGGTCGGCCATAGAGAGCTTCATATGGTGGCATCCCAATACTCGCCCGATAGCTATTATTATAGGCAAACTCAGCTAAAGGCAGGTAATGGTCCCACAAGCCTTCCCAGTCAAGCACACAAGCTCGTGGAAGATCCTCCAGAATTTGCACTGTACGCTCTGACTGCATGTTTGTCTACTGATGGTAGGTTGTACTGAAATTTAGTTTGGTGCCCAATTCCTCTTAAACCTGCTTCCATAGCTTTGAGGTGAACTTCGGGTCTAGGTGAGAGACAATGGATGTTGGAACTCCATGCAGACGTACAATCTCCCATACATAACGGTCAGCCAACTCAGAAACTTTCACTGTAGTCTTCATAGGTAGAAAATGAGCTGACTTGGTGAGACGATCCATGATGACCCATGCAGCGTCGTATCCCTTCCTGGTCCTGGGTAATCCAACTACGAAGTCCATAGTGATATGTTCCCATTTCCATTTCGGGATCTTGAGGGGTTATAGTAGACCGCCTGGTCTTTGATGCTCGGCCTTGATCATCTGGCATGTCAGGCATCTGGACACAAATTCAGTAATATCATGCTTCATACCTCTCCACCAAAACTGATGTTGCAGGTCTTTGTACATCTTTGTTGTTCCAGGATGGACTGTGTACTTTGACCCATGTGCCTCACTAAGAATTGTTGTCTTTACAGCTGATTGCTCATGGACCCACATACGGTTCTTGTATCAAAGACCACCATCAAGACCCACATATAGATTTGTTTGAGGCTTTGACAGGAGAGATGAGATCTATGCAAGCTCGGTACTAGCTTTATGTTCCTCTAGAAGTTTAGAATGCAGGTTGGATGTGATAGAGATGTTATTGACATGCATACGATCATCCAGGAATTGTGGTCTCTAGCTTGCTTGGTCCTCCATGTTCCTCCATTCGGGTACGGACATGGACGCACAAATGGTTCTTTTCCTACTAAGAGCATCTACAACCACATTGGCCTTGCCTGGATGGTAGCCAATGGTGAAGTCATAGTCCTTCAGGTACTCGATCCACTGTCGTTGTCGTAGATTCAGATCCTTTTGAGTCAGAATGTACTTGAGGCTTTTGTGGTCGATGAAGATATCAAGCATTTCCCCGTACAAGTAGTGCCTCTAGATTTTTAGAGCATGGATGATAGCAGCTAACTCCAAATCATGCGTATGATAATTCAGCTCATTAGGTTTTAACTGTCTAGAAGCGAAGGCCACTACTTTCTCGTTCTGCTATAGGACACACCCTAGTTCATGTCAGGAAGCATCAGTGAATATCACAAATCCTTCATTGCCAGATGGTAGAACAAGGACTGGTGCTGACGTCAACTTCTGCTTGAGCTCTTGGAAGCTAGACTCACAAGCAGCTGACCAAATGAAATGCTCGTCCTTCTGAGTAAGCTTAGTGAGAGGATGTGCCACTTTGGAGAAATTAGGAATAAAACAACGATAATATCCTGCCAAACCTAAGAAACTCCTGATTTCAGAAGGATTCCTGGGAGGTTTCCAATCATGTACAGCAGAAACTTTGTCGGGATCGACAAATATATTACCCCCAGAGATGACATAACCAAGAAACATGACTTTTTCAATCCATAATTCACATTTAGAAAGCTTTCCATAGAATTTCTGGGCTTGAAGAATCTCAAGGACGGACTTCAAATGCTCTCGATGTTTCTCCATAGAATCTGAATAGATCAGAATATCATCAATGAAGACGACCACAAACTCATCAAGATAAGGTTGGAAGACTTTGTTCATCAAGTTCATGAATATGCCAGGTGCGTTGGTCAACCCGAACGACATCACCGGAACTTCGTAGTGCCTGTAACGAGTTCGAAAAGAAGTCTAAGATATATCAGAATCCTTGACCTTAAGTTGATGGTAACCAGAACAAAGATCAATTTTTGAGAAGACTTTAGCAGTTCGTCATTGATCAAAGAGGTCATCAATACGAGGGAGAGGATACTTGTTTTTAATGGTAGCATGGTTCAACATGCGATAATCAATACACATCCACATTGAACCATCTTTCTTTTTAACAAAAAGGATAGGTGCACCCTAGGGGGAAACACTAGGGCGAATAAAACACTTATCAAGAAGTTCTTGTAATTGTTTCTTCAACTCCATAAGCTCAGTAGGTGCCATCCTATACGGTGCCCTAGAAATCAGAGTGGTTCCAGGAAGAAGATCTATGGAGAACTCAATGTCTTTGTTTGGAGGCAGCCCAGGAAGCTCCTCTAAAAATACATCAAGGAAATCATGTACCACCTCTAGTCTTTCTACAGGCCCGTTGTCAGGAATGGTCTCTGAGACGAATGCGAGGAAGACTTTACATCCTTTAGATATGAGTTTTTAGCTTTAAGAGAGGAAAATTATTATATTATTACAAAATTCATTTCCCCTAGGAATCACCACAGGAGAGGAATGAGGCTGAGAGAGAACAACCATCTTATTTCTACAGTCAATGTGAGCATGATATGTGTATAGCCAATCCATGCCAAGAATAATATGAAAGTCTTCCATAGATAAGAGGATGAATTCAAAGGGTATGTCATGATTTTCAAATTTTAGAGGGAGGACATCCATTTTCTTTAATGTAGTGAATATTTTTCCACTAGGAGTTGACACATCCAGAATATATCCCAAGTCCCTTATATGTAAGTGCAAAATTGAGGCCAGATTTCCAGAGATAAATGTATTTGTAGTTCTAGAGTCAAATAATTTTTTAACAGGATGTCCATTCAAGAAAACAATGCCTACACAGTATATAATATATTTTAGATATTGGAAGGCATTTAAACAAGATATTAGGTATATGAAAAAGATTTAAAGTTACCTTCGACAAGCTGGTTCGGATTTTCCCTAGCCGCTTCTAGCATTACTGCAAACACTCTAGCATTGCGGTGTCCCTGGGGGGTGGAGCACCCACTGGAGGTTTGCCAAGGATAGACGTATTGGGACACTCGGCAAGGAAATGTACCTCTTTCTTGCATTTGTAGCATATCGGCTTGGTGTAGCGACAAGTTCCATCATGTCCTTAACCACAAGTCTTGCATTTGCTGTGGTAGTCCATCAGCTTGTTATTCTTCTGTCCTTTCTTTCATGAACCTCCTCCTTTTCTTGATCATTTATTATGGCCGGGGTGGAACTTCTTGAACTTCTTACAACATAGATGAGAGGGAAAATGTTTTCCTATAGAAGAGGTGAGAGGGAAATTTATAGATGAGAAGGTTCCTAAATTAAGATATGCCCAAGATGTAGGGGACACTTAGGGTATCAGCCAGGTAGACTTCTACTGCCATAAAGGTATTCGTGTGATTTCCAAGCTAAGTGGCTCGGAGACTTTAGTCAGACTCATGGCAGATGCTATCTTAGACACCTCCACCCTTCACATCCCTAACTCAAGGACTACCTTAAACTCAAATAGGTTGAATGAAGTTCATGTGACTTTATGTGTGAACATTGGCTTTGATACCAACTGTGACGTCCCCAATTTCTATATACTTTCCATAGTGACATTCACAAATATGTGTGCACTCATAACTATAGATGTAAAAAGGGAAAATATATTAGATTAAGGTAGTCAACTAAAATCAAAGATTGAGCCAAGATCAAATTCCACATCATCTCATAAAGCCACACAAACATTCATTCATATGGATAGATTAAAGTCATTACATATGGAGAGAAAATATTTGTTCTAGAGAAAGATGAAGCTATTACATAGGATTTCAATCATCCTCAACATCATCTAGGAAAGAAATAAACTAACATCTCGCAAGAATGAGATAAGAGGAATAGATCTATCTAATAAATCCTCCATGCTTATTATTTGTGCCTTTAGGTACTTTGAGCATACATTTCACTTTGTTTGTCAATTGTTCCTTGCACCTAGAAAATATGAGAAACAAAAACATCAACAAAGTTGGTACGTGGTAAGTGTTACACTAATTAGGTTGCATAAAGGAAAACATAAAAAAAAATGAAAGAGAGATAAAACCATTTCTTAAGGCGAAAATCAAGTAAACACCATTTTTATTACATTCATTTTGATGTGGATGTACTCAACCTATTGCACTTGACTTACATCTAGTGTGGGCAATAGAATATCATCATACATCTAACATGGGCCAAGGAATCATACATCCTTGTTAGGAAACATACATCCACACTAGGCTATGTGCTCTAGTAGCTGCAACCCATCATAATCATTTACGTTCTTTTAGATTTGGTGAAGTATAACTCATACTAGTTCAACCAAGCAATCATATCCAACTACGAGCATTCAAGATATTACATAGCATAGTCAACCTGAACTCTAGTCTTATACTTATAAGACCACATACCTGCTTGTTTAGATCAGATATCCAAGAATTTAGAATCAACAAGAATTAAGTCACACTGCAAAGAAAGCAAGGGTACAACATTACTATTGGTCCATGTGACCAAGACTAAGATATGTTCTTAGTTATTATTCCTTTTATGTTATCTAATTCAGATCAGGGATTTCCCATATTTTAATTAGGTTTAGAGATAGTATGAGGTCTGATCCATCATAAACTAGTTTGATTAAAAGATAATATTTAATTAATCAATTAGAAGATTTCCATAAAGTAGGGTTTCTAAGATGGTTGGATAAAAAGTAAAAGCAACCCTAAACATATTAATAATTTCATACCATCTGGGTTTGTTTAAGGGTTCAGGACCAATCATTATCACTAATTATCATCTAGTGATATCAAATTTTGTTATAAAGATATACCATTAATTTCATGTAGAAAGTGAAAACCAGATTTAGGGTTTCTTCTAATCCTTTGATCATTTATCAACATAGAATATTATTTCGATTTATATAGAAATCATGGTTTCATCTAGGGTTAAATACATTTTAGATAGTCATACATCATCAAGAAAAGTCATTATCAACAATTAATTATAATTAAAGAGGTCATTTAGGCTTTAGGCAACTATTTTTGAAATAGGGAATGGATCCAGGTCCTGATAACATTTTATTTGGATAGAGAATATTTTTCTGATCAAAATAGTATATTGGTTCGATATATTTCGATATTCCTAGCATTTTCTAGGATTTTTCTAAGATAATCCATTTTTTAGATAAAAGAAAATAAAAAGGTAGGGTTTTACCTTGATCAACGGACAGATCCTGACTGGATCGATGGCTCCCGTTGATCCCATGACTTGCAAGGGAGAGGATTGGTGGATGACTTGGCGATCGAGGGTTGGTCCACCTAGGCACCCTGGGTCCCAGCCTGGTCAGCGTCCCTTATGGGCACAGGATTTAGCTCGCGATGGAGGTTCGCCAGAGTGTTGAGTAAAAAGGGGCAGTAGGCCCTTGTCCACAGTTTGAACTATCCGCCCAGCTTCATACGGTGTTGGTGAGTCACGGGGGGTAGGTAGATGAGAGGGAGGGGACGAGAGGAAGGAATACACAATAGGGGCAGTGCGGCGGCGCCACCAATATCTGAGGGTTGAAAGGAGAACTCAGGTGTCATTGTGGGTCGAGAAGCAGAAGTTAAGGTAAAGGAGAGTGGCAGAAACATCAAGAGGGTCTTTTATAAACCCTCGGGGTAGGTCTTTGGGTTAAGAGAGGTTGGGGGGTTCTTTGGCCTCCGCCGGAGTGGGAGAAGTGAAACAGGGGGAGGTCATTCTCCCTTCTTTGAGGGTGAGGGAAGTCGAGATAAGGGTGGTTGACCCCATCTTGCAGAGTCGATGGTAGCCATTCAAAAGAAAGTTTGAGAAAAGGGGGTGAGCTGGCATCTTGCTGGAGCTCAGACTCGATATCTTCTGCCTTCCCTTTGCGGGAGGTAGAAGATGGGTCTTGGACCCTTGGATCCCTACGTGGATCTGTGGCCATTAGATCCGGCAGCTAAGGATTGGTCCTCCACCAAGTGATCCATTCCCAACCTTAAATGGGCTGCATGACACATCAAAGGATCATATAAAGCAGAAACTTAGGTCCTAGGTCATAAAAAGGTGATTTATTTGCTCAAAATTAAATTGGCCAAAACTCTAGATTGGTAAATCCAATTCTAATTAAATTTTAGGGGTAGATTCATGAGGTCATTATGCTACTATGGTATAAATTTGAAATCCAAATTCGACTATTTGATATGTTCATTTACTAGATACATTAACACATGTATTTTATCATAATAGCATACTTGGGTTTGCATATTTTTGCAATTTATGACACATCTTTGTTCAATTGAATGAGGAAAGTATATGAGGGTATTTTGGTCAACAAATTTGATAAGAAAACTTTTGAGAGAGAAAATATAATAAAAATTCACTTTGTCACACTTACTCTCTTAATCCCATATACACACACACACAAATATATATATATATAAATATGTATATATACATTTTTTTTGCAAACGAAAACATTATTAACTTGCAGTCAGATTATAGAGCAGAATATCTGGCAAATGCCAAGGAGGTTTGAAAATGAAGTCTTCAGCCAAGCCATTAGACATAACATGCTTAGCTACAACATCTGCTACTAAGGTATACTTCCTAGGAAGGTACTGAAAAAGCAAAGGTGGATAGCTGGTCTTTTGACCATTGCCTGAGAAAGGGTTTCAGGATGAGCGGTGCCTCCTCGATGTTCTTGAAGTCAGAGATGCCGGATGCAGAGTCGGAAAGGATCAGAGGCCTCGAAAGACCATCCAACCGACATGTGTTTACAGCGTGCAAGATGGCTTTGATTTCTGCCTCGACCGCACTCGAAGCATATCCTGGGGCGCCTAAACCTCGCACAACAACCCCTACTCTGTTTGTGATGTAAACGCCTGAGGCGCACTGAAGAGAGTTGCTATTAAAGGATGCGTCGACAAAGACCAGGAAGTCCCTATCATCCAGAGAGATCGAGGGCTCAGCGACGGGGCAGTGGATGCAAGTGAGATTCGGAAGATTCACAATAGAGCTCACCCGCTCTTTAATGAACTTAATCTGGACCTGCATGGGAGTAGTTTTGAGTGAATGGGCGTATTCATTTCTAACCCTCCATAGATGCCAACAAGAAACAGCATAGATGGGGTTATTGCTAGTAGACGAGATGATATGTGAGGACCAGGAAGCAGCATCCATACTAAAGAAATTGTTGTTGACGTCTAGGCCTTCCCAAATAGCCTTTCTGTAGTGGCAATCACGTAGACAGTGAAGGATGGTTTCGTCAGCCTCATTACACTGAGGGCAAAGGTTGGTCGTGTCCATGTTTCTCCTGCTATTCTCCACGTGCGTGAGCAGAGCATTGTGCATAAAGAGCCAAAGGAACAACTTGATACGATTAGGTAACTTGGACTTCCAAAGGATAGGCCAGTTGCCGTTGCAGATGGTTTCTTTCTGTCGCCTGATCTAGGCATATACGGATGCTGAAGAGAACCTCCCTAGGGATTCTTCATTCCAAGCCCAACTGTCAGGTCCTACTAACGGGACCGGAGGAGGAATGTTGTGAATCTGCGCCCAAGTATCCTGTGGGAATAAGTTTCGAATAAAGTCCCAATCCCATGAACCATCAATGGAAACCATGGATTCATCCTTGAGGTTGCAAATGTCATCTGGGATGTTTTGAGTAGGGTGAGAAACTACCAGGCTTGCCTTGCTGAACCAAGCATCGACCCACACATTGGTGTCAGTTCCATCATTAACAATTCTTCTACAGTTAGCCTTCACGACATTAATGGTGGATCGGATAAACGACCAAGCATGTGAGCAAGACCCCGATTTGGGCACTCCTTTGGGGCAGTACTTGTTTCGCATGACCTGGACCCAAGGCTTTCCAGGACACGTCAGAAACAACCAGGTGTTCTTCAACATAAGGGCGACATTCTGGTCAGCTGCGTCACGGATGCCAAGGCCACCATTATCCTTGCAGGAGGTCATTTTCTTCTAGGAAACTAACGATATCTTGCGTTGCTCATTAGTTCCTTGCCAGATGAATCTCCATAAATGCTGATTAAGAGCATCACATACACCCTATGGGAGACGCACCGTTTGCATGGTGTAGGCGGGAATATATTGTAGAGAGGACTTCGCCAGTGAAACACGACCTACAAGGGATAGGTGCCGCTGGGTCCATCCACTCATTTTTGCTTTAACAGAATCAATAATAGAGGCGTGTGTGGCCTTATTTATTCTCTTATGGAGAATGGGCACCCCAAGGTATTTGCCCAAATCTTCAGTGGAAGAGATGTGTAAGCATAGACTGATACGATTCCTGGTCGCCATCGGGGTGTTTGTGGAAAAGAAGCACTTCGATTTGCCGGTGGAGATTTCTTGTCCAGAAGCTGCTGAGAAATCCTGAAGGATGCGATTGATTCAGTGTGCTTGCTTCACAGAAGCTTCAGCAAGCAGGATGATGTCATCGGCGAAGAAAGCATGAGAGACGGGTGGCCCATTCCTGCTCATAACTAACGGCTTCCAATCGCCACAGTCGACAGCCATCGAGATGGCCTGATGAAAGCGCTCCATGCATAGTACGAAAATGTAAGGGCTGAGAGGATCTCCCTGCCTAACACCCCGGAGGGTCTTGATGGGAGGAAGAGGAGAACCATTCCAGAGAATAGAAGTATGCCCGAAGGTGATGATGTTCATAGAGAGCTTCACAATGTTATCCGGAAGGCCGACTCTAGTGATTGTGTCCTCAATGAATGACCAACTCATTTTTTTGAACACCTTGGAAAGATCAAGTTTTATCACCATCCAACACTTTTTCCCTTTCTCAGTACGCATGGAATGGATTGCTTCCTGAACTAGAAGAATATTGTCTGTGATTTTCCACCCCGGTATGAAGCTAGACTGAGTCGGAGCTATCCAGTTGTTGAGAAGAGGTTTAATGCGTTCAACAATGACCTTGGATATCACCTTCAGGCAGGTGTTAGTGAGCGAGATAGGGCGCAGGTCACTGCAAGACTCAACATTATTAGATTTCAGGATGAGCACCATATGAGTGTTGGCCATATTAGAATCCACAGATGCAATGATGAAAGCTGAACGAACTGTAGAGACCACCGAAGGACCAACCCGCACCCAATTTGTTTGGAGAAAGTCAGTGTGCACGCCGTCAGGGCCAACAGCCTTTAGGGGGTTCATTTTGAAAAAAACATCTCTGATCTCGGATGCAGAAGGAAGTGAAGCAAGCGTAGAAAAAACGGAGCCATGAACGCCTGGAAAAGTGCCCACATACTCGGCATGTTGATGAGTTGCGCTCGACGGAGAAGCAAGCAGGCAGGTGAAGTGTGATTGGACAAGCAGCTTGAGTTCCTTCTCATCAGTAACCCAACCACCAGACGGATGCCTGAGTTTACTAATCAAGTTGCGCTGACGCCTTGCTTTGATGATGGAATTGAAAATTTTCATGTTGCTGTCTCCAAGCTGCAGCCAGTCGATATGAGATTTTTGCCTCCAGTCTGCCTCCTCCTTCATGAGGATGTTTTGAAGCTATTCCTGGTGGGCTACGCATCTGAGTTCGTTAGAAACAGAATTAGCGGAAGGAAGGGTTACCTGCAAGCTATCTAGCTTCCTGAGGATGTTATTCTTTTGCCTGTGCTGGTTCCGAGTCATCTGGGTCTCCCAAACCAGAATCGCCGGCGAGAACAGGCTGAGGGCCTCCGTGAAGGGAAGAGAATCATCCCAAAGCACATCAATTTGGTTGCGAAAATCAGCTTGGAGGTGCCAGCTAGATTTCGTTCTGAAGACGCCCTTCCGGTCTTTGTTCCTCGGTAGACTGGACACCAGGAGCGCATTGTGATCAGAGATGAAGCGTGGGAGAACAGTCACTGTGGTGGTGGGGTTAGAATCGAGCCAGGCTGCATTGGCGAGTAGTCTATCTAAATGCTCAAACAACCTGCCCCTATGGAAAGTAAACCACTGTCCCACAGAAGGGACTTCAGCAAGACCCGAAGAAAGAAGCGTATCGTTGAAGGCCGAACGGGCTGGGTGATCGAAGAAACGGCTTCCCACCTTCTCGCTCACAGAGAGCATAGAGTTGAAGTCGCCGATAACAGACCAGACCCCAGTAATCGTGCTAGCTATATTTTTAAGATGTTTCCATAGAAGCTTTCGGGTGGATGAGTTAGGACTGCCGTAGACAAAGGTCACAAACGACCCGTTAGCCCGACAGTGGATAAATTGCATGTGATTTAATAAGATTTCCATGGATGTTACAGATTGATCCCAAAGAATCCAAATACCACCTGAGAAGCCAATGGACTCCACGCGATGTGACGAAGGGAATCCCAGAGACTTGACAATGGTGTTTGCTCTTACTCTGCTACACCTAGGTTTGGCGATGGCAACAAGGTGAAGTTTGAATTTCCTCTTGAGATAGCGAATAAATTGAATTTTCTTGTCGGAGCAAGCTCCTTGTATATTCCAGAAGACGTAGTTCATTAAGAACAAGAGGGATTAAGCGACAATGGTCTAGTCGTTTGAAGGACCAGGGTCGTCCTCTTCGATTGCATGAATCTCTTTGCTAGCCGCATCAGACGAAGGACCGGGAGCAGGAGGGCTGAAAATCCATCTGGCTTCGGCCACCTTCGCACTCTCTGGTGCTTCACGAGCCTTTCCCTTCTTACAAACTCTGTCGGGGCTATTGGGCGTCGTCTGGGAGACGATACGCCTGTTCCTTAGTAGCACGCCACGCCGTGAAGTGCCTGCTATGCCTTCAGGCTCGAAAGAAGCTCCAAAGTGGAACTGGAAAGAGGGGTCCTCAAACCCTTGCTCTCTCCCGATGGCAATGTCGTCACCGGTTAGGCGCACAACAGTGTCCAAGGGACGGGCGGTGGGGCTGGTCTCCAAGTTTTTATTTGAGGCAGTCGGTTGAACAACCCTTGAAGTCTTCTTCCGATTCCTTCTGTTGGTCACGGTTTGCCACTCGCCTTCCGACCCATCGCCGGAGGCAGGTTGGGTGGGTGAAGGCGCTTTCTCCTGAGGCGGGTTCATCTCTGGCTGGCTGCGAGGCGGACGCCTCTCAGGTTTCTTCGTGTGCATCGCAACCGAGTAGGGAACAACAGGTCCCTGAGCAGCCTGCGTCACTGGAGCAACCACCGCTGCTTGGGGACAGCGACCTTCATCATGCCCTATGCGCCCGCAACGGAAGCAAAGTGACAGTAGGTTCTCATACTCGATCTTGAAGATTTCGCCATTGATGAACACGGAAGGCTGAAGTGGTTGCCTGGTATCAACCTCTGTGGCTATTCTCGAAAATTTACCTATATTTCCTTGTGCTGTAGTGGAGTCGATTTTGATCATCTTCCCCACTATATTACCGATCCCGGCGAGGAGCTCGGTCTGATACAGATGCACCGGTAACTCTGGGATTCTGATCCAAACTACTAGCTTACTTGGTATGGGGTCAGAGGGACGAAAGTGGGGGGACCAGGTTTGGACGGATAGATAATTTCCGAATAAGGTCCATGGACCTCCTGTAAGGATCTTCACATAATCATCATTGGAGAAAAGTTGCACCATGTAGTATTCGTTCTCGAGGTCGATGATGCAGAACCTATCATGAATGCCCCACATAATTGTGATGCAATTGACAAGAGCTTGAAAGCCAATATTCATAATGATCGCCTTGATCACGACTGCGTACTTCCAGGGTTCCAAGAGAGGGGGAACTACTTCCTCTCTAATGGAGATAGCCGGAATAGTGTCGCTCCTATCGAAGACCAGATCCGATGCTTTTAATAGATCAGGGCGGATGACAAGATAGTTATCAGGTTGTCGTTGACCCACCACAGACTCTTTGTATGATTTCCTTCCCTACTGCGCCGCCAAACCGTCGTCCGGGATGGTTTGAAGATCAGTGTCTTCCGTCATGCATGCAACATCCTCATGATCCTCTGGATTGAACGCCTCCGACATACAGTTATCATCACCACCAGACTCTGTCGATGCACCAAAGGCGCCTTCTGGCGGAGGACGAGCATGGCCAAAACCACCCCGACCTCCACGATTCCCCGATCGCCCAGAGCGGCTGCCTCCGCCTCTCATAACCCTACCCGTCAATATATGTATATATATATAGTGTCTGTGTCTGTGTCCTATTTTTGGAAATCATCGTGTCTTGTGTCCACTTTTGTGTCTATATTCATGTTTGTGCTTCCTATATTGTAGGATTCCAAAGGAAGAATCATGTTTACAATGTGTATGTACACCTTATTGATGTCATTACCCTTTCTAGCATGGAAGTGCAATAATTGAGGTGGTATTTTCCAATTAGACCATGTTGAAAGATTAACCTAACAACAAACCCTACTGATGGATTAACAAATATTTCGTTGTATCCTAATATAAAACCCATGAATCCACCATATACAAGCCTCTTCTCTCGATCTGGATCAAATGACCATATTAAATCCTGATGTCAACACCACAATGACAATTAATAAATCTTGGGGATTTTCTAGACATTCAATTTTTGTATCTCAAAGAATAGATTGGTTGAGCAAATCTAAAGCCTATAGGTTATGATTGCTAGGTGCTACTGGGATCTTCACAAAATATTATTGGAACTTTTTTCTTGATGAGGTATAACCCTCATATGTTAGTCTATGAATACGTTCATGAGAGATATCATGCTCGAGTGAACTTTTTCCATGATAAGGTACAACCCCCATACCCTAGTTTAGGTATACATTCGCGAGACATATCATCAAAATGGCTTTTTCTAAAAAACCTAACACTATAAATGGGTCAAAATTGTTATAAAAAAATTAAGAATTCTATGAATTTAGATGATTACTTCAGGATAGTCCACTTATGTAAAAAGAAATTATATCTCCCTATGGATGTGTAAATATGCATATCCTCTAGGATAAGAACATATTGTAGTGTTATTGTATGGATTAATATTTTTCAAGTTTAGTTGAACTCATGGAGGATGAAACATTTACTCAGATTAGATAACAAATATGTAGGATATTGGTAGTAGATCACATGAATCTACAATGTCAATGGTTCAATTATGCATGAAATTTATATCTAATGGAAGCTTTAGTTCCAATTAAAGAAATATTCATAATGTGTAGTTTCATGTGTTGAATATCACATTTAATGTCAAATTAATAAAATCCTCAACTTTTTTGGTTTTTGGCACATTTGACTATATAGATGACATCTGAAAAAGTGCACAAGATGAGAATGATGAATGTGTGACAAGTTCTTTTGAGAAAGTCACACTAATTAATATTTCTATTCAACATGTAAAGATCTTTTGTTATAAAGTAGCATTTGATCCTCTTCATTATCTTATTCTACTAAAATTTTACCTGATTAGGGTCTATGTAGAGCAATTCCTACCAAATTTTGTTCAATTTAACAATTAAATTATCCTTTTAGAAAATTTCATGCAAATATATAAAAAAAACTCTTATTTCAAGATTCAAGTTTCCAACTATGAGCTTGTTCCAAGGACAAATAATAGTAGAGATGAAAATCAACAAAGTAATTCCTTAACAAGTGTTGTATCTTGCAAGGTGATTTTAAATCCCTGCTGATAAGTATGGACACATATAGAACTCAATACATCATGATAGGCCTCCATACCAAATCTCAAATGAATTCCAAATCAATTTTTATGTCAACGACATAAGTCATATACATACTTATTACTTGATCAAGGGGGTGTTCATTTTAGAATTCTTGGCATGAGGCTGAGTGGATATTCGACACTAATGTCTATTCTATGAATTGTATCTTTTGTATCTATTACCGTTCTGTCTAGATTGGAGTGCATGATATTATGTAAAACATAGTTGAATCCTCATGATATGTGCTCCAGTTAAGTTATAGGATTTAAACTTTCCTATATATATATACCTATATATATAGTAGTCAAAAACATATATATTTATATATGTATATGTAGGTATATATAAATATAAATATATATATATATATAGAGAGAGAGAGAGAGAGTCAGGCTTGAATACACTCGAGTGTATAGATTACGCTATACACCTAAATGGTGTTTGCATATCTAGACCTTATCTTTCCAAAATCCAATCCATTGATCATCATTGTTACAATAATAATAGGCCAAATACAAAATTTGAGCTCATTTGGATGAGTGTAAGTCATTCATCCAAGGACAACAAAATCGATGTACAAAACCAATTTGAAATGCATGATTCTTACCTCCTTTAGATGTACGACCTATAAGTATTCAAATGCGCTAAAATTTATTATATAGTATGTTATTATGCTATTTAAGAAAATCAATGGTTTAAATTTTTTAAAAATATACTACATCTTTGAAAATGATTGAGGTGTACGGTGCCTCCGGTACACTTGAGTGTACACTAGCCTGACTATATATATATATATATATATATATATATATATATATATATATGGCAACTATCCAATGAGGAACATATCTAGTGAGAGCATGAGAGGCATTCAAATAACTCTCCACATCGCTCAATTTTTCATAATCCAACCATACAGATTACAAGTATACCTTAATATCTACCTGCCTATAAAATTTTATCACCATCCAATTTGTAGATCATTCACAACAATCAAATATTTTTCTGACACTATAAATTGAATTTTAGGTTGACTGTTTCGTGTAAAAAGTATATATTGTACATGTGGACATCTAAGCAATGTTTGATTGCAACAATTTTTTGCGACAAGGTAACTGAAATGATGCTTTTTCCATCTATATGGTTAGATTTTTAAAAATAGATAAGAATTTGTAGTTATTCAAATGCCTCTCATGCTCTCACCGTAGGATGTTTCTCACTGGATCACTACCCTATATATATATATATATATATATATATATATATATATATATCTGTGTGTGTGTAAATATATATACATACATACACATATATATAAATGTATATATACATATATATATACATATGTATATAAATATGCATTATATATAGGGATATGTATAGGGAGTCGATCTTATACGGACTAGAAAATTTATGAATTGAAGCGGAACCCAAGCTTAACTATTAGTGTCATTCCTCGATTGCTTTGTGCAGGGCACGTTGTTGTTACCCTATTTATTCTACAAAAATTATATATAGAAGACTTGTTGGACAAAATACTGGATGACACTTGCTCCACTTGCCGTGAAGTGGAGTAATAGTGCACAACACTTGTGTTAATTAAAGATGTGATTTATTGGATTGTGCTAAAGAACCAAGGAAATGCCCATTTCCCCATGCCACAGAGACACCAATCAGGCCAATTTGAATCCTTTTTCCCCCAATTCACCCCATATCCTTGTCTCCTTCTCTTCTCATAGACGATGGCCCCCCTCCTCATCCCACTCTTCTTTTTTTATCATCTCAGTTAACAATGTAACCTCTAGCTGCAGGTCACCCTCCTCCTCGCTCCCCTCCTTGCCCCCTCTTCCACCGATGTAAGCCCTCGTAGTAAGTCACTGTCCGCCTCGCTCCCTTCCTCTTCTGAAGACAACTGACTTGCTGAGAATGGTATTAACCAGTAGAATTATGATTTACATAAAAATAACATCTAGTTATTTATTGAGAATCAACCTGAATGTTACATTTGTTTATGTTCAGTAACACACTTGTAGAGAAAACAATGAAAAGTATGAAGATCCATGTTAGAAAACATTTTTCTCTTGCATAATAACATTCGTTCAAAACACATTGTAATATTGCATAGTCACAAATCATCATGTTAGTTGTTCTCCATTCTGTCTACAAAACCATGATCTTCCTAACACCAACTATGTGTTAGAAACCAATGAAGCAACCATTGTACCATACTAACAATCAACTTACCAATCATCCATTGCAATGCATCATTTCTTTCATATAACCCTATCTACTAGCATTACACTACTCAATTAACAACCTACCTAAAAATAGGATAATGAAAACATTTACAGGATGCCCCCGCGTCCTTTGCCCAGCCGTGGCTCGGATAACTGGCGGGTAGTAAATACAATGCTTAACAGGGGGCTCGAACCCATGATCCCCCTGGAGGGGGACACCGTGCCTACCACCTACGCTATGCTACCTATCCTTCATATAAAACCTATACAACTTGTTTTCAAGGTTCCATTTCTATCTTGTTATTAGGAGATTTCATAGAGCATTGTTCTCTTACTATCAACTATCCAAAACCCAGATTTCTTCCTAAACCTACAAAATTCTAGATATAACATGTCTTATATTCCTATTTTTTACCTTATGCCTATACATTGGGTACATTAATTACATTTTTCACTATCATAGATCCCCAAAGTCGTTGTCATAGATTTGAATGAAGACCCTGAGAAAGAGTACACTGATGTCAATGAAGCGACTAACATAAATGAAGTTGACTTTTCTAATAGGCATCACAATCAACACAAGTTGTATTGTTGTTAGATGCTGATGTTGGCCATTCAGTCGCAATTCAAACACATTCAACAATAGTTTTCTCATCCAACATCCCCATTATAATAGATACCATTCCAATATCTGTGATTTGCTTTAAATTCCTAACTATAGAACAAGCAAGGCAATTTTAGGAGGCATACATAGATGTTTCTGGCTTTGGTAACAAACTCTCACACTCACATAAGGAAAGAAATTGCAATGGGACCTCAAGGATCAGGTACAATTGTATTAAGGTAGGTAAGCACCAGACAAATGCAAGGATTACACTATACAATTACAAGCTGACATCACATACAAAATGCCCCTCATTTGCTAAGTTGAAACACACTCTATCGGGTGAATATCAAATTTTCATGTTAACCTAAATCACAACCAACAAATGCTAGCCAAGAGCATGATTAGGCAACTATGGTGCGAGAGGAAAATTTCATTTGGGATACAAAGGCATATTGACTTAAATGATGCAGGAGGCATTGGAGCATCCAAAACAATGACATCGTTAGTATATGAAGTTGGAGGGTATGATAAACTCTCATTCACCCAGAACGATATGAATAACCATCTCCTTCAATCCCACAAGCTATGCCTTAGGGAAGGTGATTCCCAAGCCATATAAACATATTTTGTTCTTATGCAAAAGGAAAACATTGATTTCTTCTATGTTCTAGGCTTGAATGATGAGGGGGTATTTTGGAATGTATTCTAGGCGGATGTTGTATCTTAGATGGAATACAAACACTTTGGTGATGTTATTACATTTGATATGGCATATTTTATGAATAAATATGAAATGCCATTCACACTATTTATCATTTATTAACAACATGCTCAGTCCTTGCTCAATTGTTGCCTATTATGTGAAGAAACAATGAATAATTGCATATGGCTATTCCAAACCTGGATCTAGAGCATGGGTAATCATGAATATAATTAGGTGTTTTCATTCTTTTTAAATTATTTCTATGTACAATAATAATCATTCTGTCAAGTATTTGCATCAGTACAACTACAAAAATTAACTATTATGCCAACAAAAATTGTTAATACCTTTTTTGTTACATTTAGATGTGCCCACGATTATAGACTTTACAGTTCCAAATCTCAAATTAAGGGCATGGATTCCATGTGGTACACCATAAACCTATGTGGCATGCATATTCACAACATACAACTCATATTTTCTAACAACTCCTACTATCTCTTTCCATAGAATTTTTAACAGTTTAATATTGATGTACTTTTTGCCAACACAAAACTCATGCCTGCAATATTTTTATGTTCTCAGGTACTCCACCAAAGGGTATTCTTAGTGATCAATCCTAGACTATAATTAATGGTATTAGAACTGTGTTTCTAATGCTAGGCACCACCTTTGTCTATGACACATAATGAGAAAATTATCAAACACATTAGATAAAATTCTACCGCATCACAACACATCAAGAATGTTGTTTACGAGAGCTCATCAATCGATGCATTTGAACAGAACTAGGAAGTTGCAATAAATACAAGCAAGGTAAACCAAGATGGATAGCTTTCACGCATGTACCAAAAATTCCATATGTGGGTACCTGCATACATTGATGATTTCTTCTAGGCAGATATGACAATTACATATAGAGGAGCAAGTCAATCAATTCATTCGTTGACAATTATGTTAACTCAAAAACTTCATTGTAACAATTTGTGAATCAGTACCAATGTGCACAAGAAGCACAATTAGAGAAAGAGAAGAAACCTCATTATAACGATCTGTTTAAGGTAGTTTACCTAAGGACTGTCTTTCAAATTGAGATTGAAGCAAAAATGGTATACACACAAAACATGTTCAAAAAATTTCAGATTGAGCTACAATACATGATCTACTCTGAAGTTGCCCTCATGGATAATGTATCCACATTGCTAAATTTTTGTGTAATGAACAACACAAAGTGTGCTTAACCGGTACTGAATCTATCCTAATTCAGAAACAATTCATTGTCATGTTTGACTCTAATCAGAACAATTTGTTATGGAGTTATCATTCCTTTGAGTATGTGTACTCATTCATAATAGCAGGGTCGACAAGTTGTCAATGCAATATGTTCTAGATAGGTGGAGGAGGGACATCATAAGAGATTATGGTAATGAAGCAGAAAAACTTGCAGGCTTATCTACAGAATTGTTAGTGAGAACATAAGATATTTCAAACATGTGCCAAGTCTTCATTAAAATGTCCATAATTTTACAGGGGTGTACAAAACACAACAATTCAGATGTGCATGTAAGAGCAACTTTGATATCAAGATGTTTGGATGTAGAGGCATAAGTTGCACATTTCAACTGGGATTTAAAGGTGTACTGGCAAGGTGGGATGTACCATCTCTACTCTTGGAATTGGAAGCACTTTGTATTTGGACTGCAACCAAATGCTTATTTCCTCTTGTTATGGGAGTGAGAGATAGGACAATACGCATGTCATACACCAAGGATAAAAAATGATGTGAGTTGGAATGTTTCCATGAGGTATGAGGACATGGATTATATCATACCCTAGTGGAGTGAATGATACATGGATGGAAACAAGGTAGTCATCTTATGAGGATGTTTTTATCATGAGATATGAGTCATACAAGGTTGAGTTTGAAAAATCAAGAGAATAAGCTCAAAGTTTCTTGATGAAGTTAGACATAGAGTTGGGATGAGATAATAGGTGGAATACATGGAGGTGTATGTCTTCAACGTAACCTAACACATAAGGTTGTGAAGTGGTAATGGAAGCTTTGGATGAGATATAGCTGCCTAGTTTGGCTAGAGGCTAGAAGAGGTAGGTTGGCTAACACTCAGATGTAACAATATCGGTTGAACAAGTTAATGGTTGTTTGATTAGCCATCCTAGTTCTTGATGCAATAAATGGATGGTTGAAGAACCTCAGATGCACTTCTTTGAAGGTGATGAAAACCCGATTAGAGTAGTTTAGGGTTTTCGAGAAATCAATCTTGAGGAATCATGACATATAGGAAATCATGATTTTAAGATCACCATACACCATTGTACTACGAAGATAGTAAGTGACAGTAGTACTTTGGATGCTTATTATGAAGTGGCATGTAGCATGTGGACATGCAAGCCGGGGGTGAAGGATGAACACCAGTAACCGAGTGCATTGATATAAAGGATACAGAGTTCCCGAGAAGGAATGGGAATTCACCACTATGGATGTTGTGGTAAGCCTTCCCTAGCCCAAGGAAGGTTAAGATGTAATATGGGTTATGGTAGATCACCTTACCTAGATAACATTAGGAAGAAAGAATGTTGTCAAGGGACATATTTAGTTAAGAGAGAAAGATGGTTAAACTACATCATGATTCGAGTTCAGAAGTTCTTGAGTATGACCTAAAGGTTCACTCCCATGAGGTGGAAGTAGATACCTGAAGAACTCAATGTTAGTATAGTTTAGTACCCCATACTAATGGTTAGTATGATCTAGACTAGAGGGTCTGATGAGATCATGTGTGCTCATATAGGGTTATACAAAGAGACAGTTCTTAAAATGTGATGTAACCACCATAGCCTTTATCGGTATGCAAGAAGTTTTACAAGGAGGTTTTGTCGGTCACCACTTCATTATGATCATGTTGGTGAAGGAGGCCTCGCGAAGGTTAGAAAATAATCACAGTGTGTGCAGATGAAGTCACTTGATCATGCAATGGCTGAGAGAGAGCGTAAGGGTGACATGAGTCACGAGCTGATGAAAAGAAGAGTGACATGCAGTTCACTGTGGGAGAATATAATGTGAATATCCGACCCCTCTGAGCTACAACTGAGAAAGTTGAGTCCCCGATGTATGGGTCCATTTGAGATGGATTGGTGGAGAAGGTTGTGTTTAGCCTTACCCCTTAGGATAACTTGAGGTATAATGTGTTTCATGAGTCCGATCTATAGCACTATGTGAGGTACCCAAGCCATGTGCTGAGCCCTGAACCTATTCAGCTTTTGAGAGGTTAAAATGTCCTGAGTCAGCTATGAGGGTACGATAAACCAAGGTAAGAGAGAACTCTAAATGAAGAGCATGAGATGATGAAGGTTCCTGGGAAGCACCATGGGAAGGGTGAAGCCACATGGGAGCCCTGATGGACATATGAAAGGCTTATCCTGAATTGTTTGTTTGCTTGATAAAATTTTGAGGACAAAATTCTTATAAGAGGGGAAGGATGTTACCACCCCGATTTTTGGGTTCATTTGGTGAGAAATGTAATTTCTCCTATTAAACATAAATGAACAAATAATAATTGAATGCATGAATTTCATTTAAACTAGCCTTGTTGATTTATTGTGGGCTTTATTGGCTATTGGGCCCAATAATATGGAAAATACAAAAGAAACTCCACTATTAATAAGAAATGGAGAAAAGAAAAATGTAGAAACCTATAGAAGGTAAAAGAATGTGATAAAAAGATGGATTTCGTTCCTCTTGGGTTCCTTGGGTTCCAAGGAGTCCAAAATTGCATAGAGAATGCAATAAGAAAAGAAAGGATCAATTAGATATTTCTTTATTAAGAAAGAAATTGGAAATAATGATTAAATATGGAAAATAAGTATATTTGAGTTTTCCTTGATGGATTTTCATATCCAAAGGATTCTTAATGATAAAAGGTATTCCAATAAGGAAAATAAAAAGAGGGATAGAAAAAATCCTCAAGAAGAGATATTTTAATAAAAAGGATAAGGAGAATATGTGAAATAGACATTTACAATAAGTATATTTGAGTTTTCCTTGATGGATTTTCATATCCAAGCCAGGCTGCATTGGCGAGTAGTCTATCTAAATGCTCAAACAACCTGCCCCTATGGAAAGTAAACCACTGTCCCACAGAAGGGACTTCAGCAAGACCCGAAGAAAGAAGCGTATCGTTGAAGGCCGAACGGGCTGGGTGATCGAAGAAACGGCTTCCCACCTTCTCGCTCACAGAGAGCATAGAGTTGAAGTCGCCGATAACAGACCAGACCCCAGTAATCATGCTAGCTATATTTTTAAGATGTTTCCATAGAAGCTTTCGGGTGGACGAGTTAGGACTGCCGTAGACAAAGGTCACAAACGACCCGTTAGCCCGACAGTGGATAAATTGCATGTGATTTAATAAGATTTCCATGGATGTTACAGATTGATCCCAAAGAATCCAAATACCACCTGAGAAGCCAATGGACTCCACGCGATGTGACGAAGGGAATCCCAGAGACTTGACAATGGTGTTTGCTCTTACTCTGCTACACCTAGGTTTGGCGATGGCAACAAGGTGAAGTTTGAATTTCCTCTTGAGATAGCGAATAAATTGAATTTTCTTGTCGGAGCAAGCTCCTTGTATATTCCAGAAGACGTAGTTCATTAAGAACAAGAGGGATTAAGCGACAATGGTCTAGTCGTTTGAAGGACCAGGGTCGTCCTCTTCGATTGCATGAATCTCTTTGCTAGCCGCATCAGACGAAGGACCGGGAGCAGGAGGGCTGAAAATCCATCTGGCTTCGGCCACCTTCGCACTCTCTGGTGCTTCACGAGCCTTTCCCTTCTTACAAACTCTGTCGGGGCTATTGGGCGTCGTCTGGGAGACGATACGCCTGTTCCTTAGTAGCACGCCACGTCGTGAATTTTCCTTGAGGACAAAATTCTTATAAGAGGGGAAGGATGTTACCACCCCGATTTTTGGGTTCATTTGGTGAGAAATGTAATTTCTCCTATTAAACATAAATGAACAAATAATAATTGAATGCATGAATTTCATTTAAACTAGCCTTGTTGATTTATTGTGGGCTTTATTGGCTATTGGGCCCAATAATATGGAAAATACAAAAGAAACTCCACTATTAATAAGAAATGGAGAAAAGAAAAATGTAGAAACCTATAGAAGGTAAAAGAATGTGATAAAAAGATGGATTTCGTTCCTCTTGGGTTCCTTGGGTTCCAAGGAGTCCAAAATTGCATAGAGAATGCAATAAGAAAAGAAAGGATCAATTAGATATTTCTTTATTAAGAAAGAAATTGGAAATAATGATTAAATATGGAAAATAAGTATATTTGAGTTTTCCTTGATGGATTTTCATATCCAAAGGATTCCTAATGATAAAAGGTATTCCAATAAGGAAAATAAAAAGAGGGATAGAAAAAATCCTCAAGAAGAGATATTTTAATAAAAAGGATAAGGAGAATATGTGAAATAGACATTTACAAGAAGATAAAGGAAAACCAATATTCTCCAATATGGGAATTCATGCGTTTAGGATTTCTTGAGGTCCAAGGGACCCAAAATAACAAAATAATAGCAAAGGGAAAAGAAATACAAATTCATTTTTGGATTAATTAAAGGATAACTTAGTGGGAAGTAAACCTTCTCATCCATTGTAATTTGTTTCCCAAATTTTGTACATAGGTAGATAATATGAAGACAAACGTTCCCTTAAAATTTGAGTTAAAAAGGAGCAAGGCTTTGGGAGATACGAATTTCTCAAGTTTTTGCCAAAATTGGGAATAATTCTGAATTAGTAATGTATTTTCCTTTTTGTGGGAACGCGTGCTCTGAGGACCGTTGGATCTCAATCCAACATTGATCGCTCATCTTCATAGTCCCACACGAACTAGGACATTGCTACTTACAAGAGGATCTTCCATCCCAGATTTCTTGCAATCCATGGATGTGCAAAGCTATTAATAGTCTCTTTGGACTTGGGAGAAGAAATCACAGGGAGTCATCCCTAGTTTGTCGAGCGTTGGTCGCCATGTGAGGAAGTCCCCAAATCACTGGATAGGTGGTCGACCCAATATATAGGGGGGGGATTATCCGCAGAACTAACCCATATAGAAAGCATTTTAGCGAGACAGGACGGAGCCAACAATCGTTCCCGTACCTCAAATTGGAGCTCCGGCCGTGACCTACACCTCCTCCTTGAAGAAGAGGTCTCCGACGGAACATGGAGTAGTCCCGACGATAGGAAGGGTGTCCACGGACAATTGAGGAACTCATTGAGTCTGTGAGATAGAGACAGAGCGATCGATGGCCTTGGATCATGCACACATGCTCGGGAGCTCGAAGTCAACTTTCCAGTTGACTACTGGATCACGTGAGAAGAGAAGAGTGAGGTTGAAGACAACCTGGTGTGTAATTACATCTGTACCGTTGTGTGGGTAGAGTGGAGGTAAGGGAAAAGTTGCCATTTGTTCTTTTTTTTTATCTTAAGATCATGCGCGCACATCCCTGGCCGCTGGATCCTAAGTGGACCAGCGGACCACAAATCTAACGATCCGTATTTTTTCTAAAATTAGCAACTAAAGCAATGAAAAGGATTTTTCTTGATAAAATCATATCATTTTATAGGAAACTCGGATGAGGAAAGTTAATACATGAAAAATGATCAGAAAAATACGAGGAATTCAGCAAAAATGGTTTGGAAGCCTAAAATAGTATAATTTTGTAAAATTCTATATTTTTGATGGAAAAGTATTAATTTGTGAATAGAAACCCTAATGGTTAATCAAGGGTACATTTAATACTGCAAATAGGTTAAATCGAGCATGGTTAACTTTTTAAAAGATAAAGTTAGATTTGAACCTATTTTGATTATGGAATTGCAAAGTTTAGGGTTTTATACCTAATATAATGGTTAATATGCTTAGAAACCCTAAATTAGAGAAAAAGAAAAGAAAAGTACTTATTCTGAAATTAGGGTTTCCTGTTACTAAAAGATGAAATTAGAATCTTTTGTGGAAGAAAGATGAAGTAATTAGGGTTTGCAAGTGATTTGGTAAAATTAGGGTCTATAGTAATAAAAATGAAGTGGAACCCTAATTATGGTCAAAACCCTAAAAAGGGGCTAGTAACCCTAGGACGATTAGGCCTATTACATTTTTTTTGGAAATAGGTAAATATATTGCCAAAAGGGGTCAAACAGTTGAACTACATTGTATAAGCCAACCTACAAAAAGTATACTGGGCAATCTCTACAAAATGCCCCAGTATCGTTTAGTTATGGGACGTAGTCCCTTTTCTATGCCTTTAGCCTTAACGACATTACAAACATCTCTGGTAATTGATAGAAAGACATCACTGCAAGGCTCACACCCATGGTTGATGTTGTTCCTATCTTTCCATATGTTGAAGCATATGTTGGAAAGATATAGCCCATCAAACGCCCTGTCATTCTTGGTCAAACATCTAACACTGAGGTGCTCTATCATTTCATTGAAGCTACATTCCGAGAGAACCCCCTAGCCATTCTTAAGCCACATCAGAGCCCAAAGACGAGCTGTTTTGTCACATCCAAAGAACAAGTGTTCATGGGTTTCATTCCCATTACAAAAGGAGCATCTGGGGTTGACATGGAGCCCCCAGCGGATCAGTCTATCTTTCCTGAGGTGTTTTCCTAGAAACACCCTATACCCAACTATACTCCATTTAGGAATGTGACCATTACCCCAAAGCAGGTCATACCAGGGAGCATCGTCCCCTGTTGAAGTGTGGATCCACGAATTCTGCCCGCACAGCACGAAGAGACCGTTGAGATCCACACCATACAACTGATGCACCCGGTTCCAGTAGCTACACAAAGCATTCCAAGTATTGGAAGCCTTGGTATGGCGGATGGGAATGGATCTGTAGAGTAGCCTCATCCATCTCGCCCAAACATTGTCCTTCTCTATGAGGAACTTGTCCAACCGCTTCAGCTGGCTAGTATGAACTAATTCCTCCACTTTAGTCACATTGAGGCCTCCTTTTCTGTAATTTTTTGCAATGGTATCCCATTTCACTGCTTGAGCTTTACCACCCCATAAGAAGTTGGTGATGTTCTTAGTAAGACTCTCAATGGTGGGGTTCGGAAGATTGCAAAACTCACTCCAGTAACGGATCATGCCGGCCAGGATAGATTTGATGAGAGTTAGACGATCTGCCATAGACATATGTATGCCATTCCAGCCTTCGATCTTAGAGGATACTTTATCCAAGAACATCTTATAGTCCCTAGAGACCCCTCTTCCCCACACTATGGGAGCACCAAGGTACCTTGTCGGCAGTCTACCACTATCCATCCCCATAGCACATTTGAGCCGCTCCCTTTTGCTATCGCAAGACTTGGAGATGTATATGCGGGATTTGATATCACTTATATACAAGCTTGTGAGCTTGCCAAAATTTTGAAGTAGGTTTTTAAACTCACGAAGTCTGTTGGCATGCCCTGTGGAAAAGACCATCACGTCATCTGCAAAGATGAGATGGTTTTAACTTTGACCCCCTGGACTTTAAACGACCTGGTCAAATTAATGTCCTCCACTTTCCTAATCATTGATGTCAGCCCCTCCATGACCAAGGTGAAAAGGAGGGGGGAAAGGGGGTCCCCCTGCCTCAACCCGTTCGAGGCCATGATCAAACCAATAGCCCCCCCATTGAGAAGGATGGAGAAAGAGGTAGTGGTGACGCATTGAGTGATGATGTTGACCCATCTGCTGGGAAAGCCCATGGCTCTCATAATATCCACCATTGTATCCCAACGAACATGGTCATAAGCTTTGGTCAAATCAATCTTGATGCAGGCTTTGGCGTTAGAGTGTTTGACGTTGAACGTAGTGAGAAATTCTGCTGCTAAGAGCGCGTAATCGGCTATCCTCCTCCCCTTCACGAACGTGCATTGTTCTTCAGAAATAAGCTCCGACAGGATGGGCTTCAGATGATTAGATAGGATTTTGTCCCAAATCTTGTAGACTACTGAATAGCATGCAATCGGGCGGTAGTCAGAGACCCCACTCGCATCTTTCTTCTTGGGAATTAGTTTAATGAACGTATGATTCGCAGCACAAAACATGTTCCCCCCATTCATAAGCCATTTCATGGCTTTGATGATATCATCCTTAATGTGATCCCACATGAACTGAAAGAATTTGCTGTTAAAGTCGTCGGGCCCTGGTGCTTTGCTAATTTTAATGTCAAACACAACCCTCTTAACTTTTGCCTCTTCTATATGAGAGCATAAAGCCCCATTAATTGCACCAGTGACTTTGGTGTGGGAGTAGATAGCCTCTTCAGAAGGTTTGTTACTGTCTTTATGATGATTGAATAGAGAATTGAAATACTCTATTATTTGGGCAGCCACATCGTTCTTGTTCTTCACTACATGTCCATCGGGTTTAAGGAGCTGATGTATGGTTTCTTTCATTTCTTTCTTTCTAACCGCAGCGTGGTAGGTTCGAGTATTGAGATCCCCATCTTTAAGCCACTTCATCCTACTTCTTTTCCAATATAACGTCTCCTCAGCCTTAAGCAACTGGTTTAGACTTTGCTCTACATTAAGCCATGTATCAGTTATTTCATCATCTCCTGGGTTCTCTTTAGCTTTCGTAGTAGCCTATTTATGGACCTGCCTTGCTTGAATGGTAAGGTTCTTCAGGTTAACCACCTCCATGGACCACTTTCTAATCTTCTTCTTACTATTCTGTAGCTTCTTAACAACTATATGTTGGCTAAATGGACATCTAAAAATCCCTTTGTTTTGATTATGACAAACATTTCATTCTTATTAATCTAACGAGCTACTTGAGTGTGCAGGACTAAGCAGGATGACAAAGTAGAAAGGGAAAATCCAAGAGCTTACTTAGTTATATTTTCATGCAATGTAATCAATGTTGTAAAACTTGTACAAATATATAATGTACAAGTACTTAGAATTGCATGTAAATCAAGCGTTAGATTTTCCCTAGCCAAACACCATAGTTAAACATGTCATCCCATTTAATTAGGATCACCTTTGCACACTCACACATATAATTAATGCTTAAATTGAAACCTTGAAATAGGATCATTCTCGGTCGACAAACTCCTCGACCGAGACACTCTCGGTCGACAAACCTCTCGACCGAGAAAGATCCAAAGTAGCCGTTAGACACAACAAACAAGTTAGTTGGTAGTTGAAGAAAGACGTTGCAAATCACTTGTTCCAGATAGCCTGTCGGTCGACAAAAGTTCGACCGAGCAGGTGTCTCGGTCGACCATCTGTCGACCGAGATGGTCTCTGACAGCAACTGCAGAATAAATTAATTAGCCGTTGTTAAAGCAACAACTTTGTACCTAACGGCTAGTTAAGCACTTAGAAACCCCTAGAAGTTGTCTAGAACGTCCTTAAGCATAGTTAGGCCATTTCTATAAATAGGACAAGCCATAGGACACTAGAATTCACTTGTTACACTTGAGAATACACTTGAGCATACTTGAGCAATCTTTTGCAAGCAATTTGAGCACTGTGATCATTGGCCTACATTCTCCTTAGCTCAATCTCGTGTCCTATAGGCTAGATTCTCTTACCCACTGCAATTACAAGTTCACATACTTGGCTAGGAGATCTTACGCTTGATCTAGGCATATCAAGCCTCGGGCTTAAAGGATAAGTTGTAATTTCCTTTTCTTTTCTTGTTCCTGTTTATCTTTTGTACTCTCCTTGCTACTCCTAGGGTTGGAGGCTGCGGATTGGAGAGGGTTGACTTCTCTGGTGGATAAGGGGACTTCAAGCTACTTCAAGAAGGCTATCGCAAGGGAAGCTACTTCAGAAGGCTGGTGCAACGGGAGTTGGTGCATCTACTTCAAGGGAAGGCTGCTTCAAGGTTGGCGATTACTTCTAGGTGAAGGCTGCTTGAAGGGTTTAGGAAAAGAGATTGTATTTTATGTAAATTCCTTGAAGAGGTAATAAAATAAATTTCTTTTCAAATCCCGGTTGGGTAAGCAACCGGGTAGTGGACTGACGGCTATAGTATTTGCTATAGTTGGAACCACTCTAAACCTTGCGTCTCCTTGTCCAATATTTTCATTGTGGTTGTTTGAGTTCAATAATTGTTAAATTATCTATAAAACTCTATTCACCCCCCCCTATTAGTTTTCAATTGGTATCAGAGCGAGGCTTCAAGGAACCCTAACAAGGTCTTGAAGAAATGGGTGATGGAATGCTCAACAACCTCAACATTGAAGGGACTCTTGTTTCTAGGCCACCGGCGTTCGATGGAACAAACTACCAATACTGGAAGAGAAGGATGCAATTTTACTTCCAAGGGGTCAATTGGGATCTATGGAGAATGGTATCTACTCCTTATCAATTCCCTCAAAATGACTTTGCGGAATGGGATGCAAACACGGTAAAACAGGCCCAAATGAACGCAAAAGCCGTAAGCATTTTATATTGTTCTATTTCTGTAGGAGAATTTAATAGAATTTCAAATTGTGATACAGCGTATGATATTTGGCATAGATTGTCTATCACTTATGAGGGTACAGCCCAAGTTAAAAATTCCAAAATTAGCCTGCTTAAAACAAAGCTTGAACATTTTCGTATGGATCCTAATGAAACTATTAGTGAAATGTATTCAAAATTCTCTACTATTGTTAATGGTTTGAGTGCCTTAGGAAAACCTGTTCTTGAGGAAGATCAAGTATCAAAAATTCTTCGATCACTTCCTCCAAAATACAAGCCAAAGGTGACAGCCATTGCAGAGGCAAACGACCTCACTCGCCTCAAAATGGAACAACTCATCGGTAATTTAGAAGCTCATGAGGCAGATCTGGAAGAAGAAGAAAGAAGAGAACGTGAACATCAAAGTGGGTAGAAGAAAGATGTGGCTCTCAAAGCCTCAAAAATCGTCACACAAGAAAGTGAGGAGTCAAGTGAAGAAGAAGAAGAAGCCTTAATCGTAAATGGTAAGAAGTACAAAAGGTTTAAATCTAACAAAATTTCTAGTTCCTCTACTCCCAGGTGCTTTGAATGTGGGAAGAAAGGGCATTTCAAAAATGAATGCCCCAAAGCAAAGAAAGGAAAGAAAAGCTCACATAAGAAGAAAGGAGAAAAAGCCTATAAAGCTGCCTGGGATGAGTTAAGTGACAGTGAAAGCGGAGAAGAGGTGGAATGTCTAATGGCAAGAGAAGAAAATGAAGACTCTCAAGAGGTAAGCCTTGTTGATCTTCCTAAAGAAGAGTTAGTTACTAGTTTACAAGAAACTCATGATAAGTATGTTGATGCCAAGAAGAAGCTAAAGAAAGCTATAAAATCTAATAATGAGCTCACTGCTAAATTAGATGAACTTTCTTATGAAAAGAACAACATTGATCTTGAAAATGTATCTTTAAAAACATCTTTAGATGATTGCACTAGAAAGCTACTCAATTTGGAAACCAATGTTGATCTTCTATCAAAAGAAAAGACTGATTTGCTAGCTAAACTACAAGATTATCAAACTCAACCTATCTTGTGCAACCATTCAGACTATGATAATATTGTAAAAGAAAAGGATTTATTGTTTTCTGATTTAGACCAAGCAAGAAAAGATATACATAAGAAGATGAATGACATTGCTACGTTACAAAGAGAACTTTATAAGTTAAGAAGAAAAGATATTCTTGATAACATATTGAAAGTTGGTAATGTTTTCAATGGAAGAAAAGGTTTGGGATATGTTCCAAAGAAAAACCAACCCAAAAAGACCCAATCTATGTTTGTACCCAAGAACACAATGACTAGAAAGAGAAATGAAATTGACTCTATTACTTGTCATTTCTGCTTACGTCTTGGACATTATTGTTTTTCATGCCCCTACAAGACTAAGGAGTCCGATTTAGTTTGGATCCCAAAACCCCAAACTTAGAAGAATGGAATGTAGTTGAGATATGACCAAATGCTTAATTTTGCTATTTATATTGTCTTATCTCAACAAAAGGTGCTATGCTTATTGTTATCATTTTTCTGTGATTTCTGAAATAGTAATTCTGTCAGTCGAAGTATTGTCGACCGAGCTCTGGGTCGGTCGAAGTATTGTCGACCGACTGGATGTCTTTAACAAATCAAAAATTTACAGCACCTATTTCGGTCGAAAATTGGTCAACCGAGAAATTTTCTGTGTTTTTTTGCTTGTGATACAGTAACCTGCTCGATCGACAAATTGTCGACCGAGACAAATATCGGTCGAACATTGGTCGACCGACTGGTTTTCTGTATCAGAACTTTTATATACATAAGCACTTAAAAGGTTTCTAACCATATCGGACCATCACATGGGTACCAAAATCTACACTCTAATGCAGGAATGGGTAGTTGACAGTGGCTGTTCCAAACACATGACCGGGAACAAGGACGCATTTCAAACTTTTGAAGAAAAGAAAAGTGGAACGGTCACCTTTGGAGACAATGGTAAGGGCAAAATCGTTGGAATAGGTAATGTTGGAACAAATCTTGAAATTAAAAATGTTCTACTTATTGATGGATTGCATCATAATCTAATAAGTGTAAGTCAACTATGTGATAGTGGTTATGATGTGTTATTTAACAAAACTTGCTGCAAACTATTGATAGAAAACACTACAAATGTCGTTTATGAAGGAAATAGAGTTGGAAATCTTTATATCCTTAAACCAAACTCTATGAAATCAGTAGTAGGTAAATGCTTGCTTGCAAATGAAAATACCTTACAACTATGGCATAAAAAGCTAGGACATGCTAGTTCACATGCTATTAAAAAGTTAGTGAAATATGATCTTATTCGTGGATTACCTGCTTTGTCTTTTGATCAAGTTGAAAACTGTGAACCTTGCACAATGGGAAAGCAAACCAAAACATCTTTTAAATCAAAACATGTACTTAGCACCAGTAGATCCTTAGAATTAATTCATATGGACTTATTTGGACCAATGAGGACACAATCTATTGGTGGTAAACGATACTGTTTTGTTATTGTTGATGATTATAGTAGATATACATGGGTACATTTTATTGCAACTAAGGATGATACTATTCATGTCTTTATGCAATTTTGTTCCAAGATTGAAAATCTTTTACAACATAAAATATGTACCATTAGAAGTGATCATGGTGGCGAATTTGAGAATCATACATTTGAGACCTTTTGTACATCTCAAGGGTATACTCATAATTTTTCTGCTCCACGTACCCCACAACAAAATGGTATAGTTGAACGGAAAAATCGATCTCTACAGGAAATGGCTAGGACCATGATGCTTGAACACAATACACCTAAAACCTTTTGGGCTGAAGCTGTAAACACTGCTTGTTATGTGCTTAATAGAGTAACTGTTCATTCTCATTTAAAGAAAACTCCATATGAAATATTACACTCTAAGAAACCTAGAGTTGACTACTTTCATACTTTTGGTTCCACATGCTACATTTTAAATACCAAAGATGATAGAGACAAGTTTGATTCTAAATCACACAAAGCATTCTTCTTGGGATATTCCACTTCTAGCAAAGCCTTTAGAGTATATAACACTATCTCTAGAAAAGTTGAGGAATCCATTCATGTTTCTTTTCATGAAGAATCGAAATCTGAAAATCTAGATATCATTGATCTCACTAATCAATTTGAAAATATAACCATTTCCAATGATTGTGAGAAAATTCCTATATCCGATCCCCAAGTTGAAACACAACCCACACCTAGGCTTATCAAGGATCATCCCCAAGAACTAATTATTGGAGATCCAAATGATAAAGTCAAAACTCGGTCTTCCTTCAAAGATGTTGCAAACATGGCTTTCGTTTCTATCATTGAACCTAAGAAGGTATCCGAAGCTCTTAAGGATGATTACTGGATAATAGCTATGCAAGAGGAGTTAAATCAATTCACTAAAAATGATGTATGGGATTTAGTTCCTAAACCACAAGACAAAACTATCATAGGAACTAAATGGGTTTTTAGGAATAAGCTCAATGAGGCAGGAGAAGTCATAAGGAATAAAGCTCGATTAGTAGCACAAGGATATAATCAACAAGAAGGAATAGATTTTGATGAAAGATATGCACCCGTAGCTAGACTTGAAGCTATTAGGATGTTACTAGCTATTGCTTCCCATAAAAACATTAAGCTATATCAAATGGATGTTAAAAGTGCACTTCTCAATGGCATAATACAAGAAGAAGTTTATGTTGCTCAACCACCTGGCTTTGAAATACCAGAAAAAGGTGACCATGTTTATAAACTTAAAAAGGCTCTTTATGGTCTAAAACAAGCACCTAGAAATTGGTATGAACGGCTCAAGACATATCTTTTTGAAAATGGTTTTTCTATTGGAAATTCAGATTCTACTTTATTCTTCAAAACATATGCATCTGATTTCTTAGTTGTACAAATATATGTTGATGACATTATTTTTGGAGCTTCTAATGATTCATTATGTACACAATTCAGTGACATTATGCAAAAAGAATTTGAAATGAGCCTCATGGGTGAACTAACATTCTTTCTTGGTTTTCAAATTAAGCAAACACCTGCAGGAATTTTCATAAGCCAAGAAAAATATACTAAAGAACTTTTAAAACGTTTTGGGATGGATCAATGCAAACATGCTACTACTCCTATGGATACCTCTATCAAAATTGATAAGCATGAAAATGGGGAACCTATTGATGATTCCTTATATAGAGCCATGATTGGTAGTTTGCTATACTTAACTGCTTCTCGACCGGACATTATGTTTTCCGTTGGTCTTTGTGCTCGATTTCAATCCCAACCTATGCAATCTCATTTTCTAGCAGTTAAACGAATTCTTCGATATCTAGCTGGTACTACTTGTTTCGGTTTATGGTATCCAAAAGGACAATCCTTGGACTTTAAAGCATATACTGATGCAGATTATGCTGGTTGTCGACTTGATCGCAAAAGTACTAGTGGTGGTTGTTTCTTATTAGGGAGAGCCTTAGTATCTTGGTTTAGTAAGAAACAAAATACAGTTGCCCTATCTACAACTGAAGCTGAATATATGGCAGCCGGGTCTTGTTGTGCTCAAGTGCTTTATATGCAACAGGTATTAAGCGATTATGGTTTTAATCTTTCATCTACACCTATTTTTTGTGACAACACGAGCGCCATAAACTTAGCACACAATCCCATTTTACACAGCCGGGCAAAACACATTGAAATCCGTCATCACTTCTTAAGGGATCACATCTCAAAGAATCATGTTTCCCTTCATCATGTTGATACGGAAAATCAATTGGCTGATATTTTTACAAAACCGCTTCCACTAGATCAATTCAACAACATTAGGAAGCAATTGCTTATTACTCCTTTGGAAGATGTTTTCTTTGATATCTGCGGTTCTTAAATCGAATACATTTACTTGGTTCATTTTGGCTTTTCAATGGACATCTTTAAGATTTGACGGGATATCTAATTAAGGGGGAGTTTTTCTCAAAACGGTTATCTAATTAAGGGGGAGTTTTTATTAAAACGGTTATCTTTTTGAAATGACAAAGGGGGAGAGATATATAAAACTATAACTTAGTATTTATGAAAAACTCAATCAATGAGTTTCATAAATATACTCTTGGCTTTACATTGAAAGTTGCTACATTCCCAAATGAACTGGATTTCATGTTCCATAATTCATTGGGAATAATAAGCACACATTTTATAAACAAGAGGACAAGATACATTAGGCAATCTAAAGGTATGAAATTCATATGTTTTATATTTATTTTGGAAATGTTTGTCATCTTCAAAAAGGGGGAGATTGTTGGCTAAATGGACATCTAAAAATCCCTTTGTTTTGATTATGACAAACATTTCATTCTTATTAATCTAACGAGCTACTTGAGTGTGCAGGACTAAGCAGGATGACAAAGTAGCAAGGGAAAATCCAAGAGCTTACTTAGTTATATTTTCATGCAATGTAATCAATGTTGTAAAACTTGTACAAATATATAATGTACAAGTACTTAGAATTGCATGTAAATCAAGCGTTAGATTTTCCCTAGCCAAACACCATAGTTAAACATGTCATCCCATTTAATTAGGATCACCTTTGCACACTCACACATATAATTAATGCTTAAATTGAAACCTTGAAACAGGATCATTCTCGGTCGACAAACTCCTCGACCGAGACACTCTCGGTCGACAAACCTCTCGACCGAGAAAGATCTAAAGTAGCCGTTAGACACAACAAACAAGTTAGTTGGTAGTTGAAGAAAGACGTTGCAAATCACTTGTTCCAGAGAGCCTGTTGGTCGACAAAAGTTCGACCGAGCAGGTGTCTCGGTCGACCATCTGTCGACCGAGATGGTCTCTGACAGCAACTGCAGAATAAATTAATTAGCCGTTGTTAAAGCAACAACTTTGTACCTAACGGCTAGTTAAGCACTTAGAAACCCCTAGAAGTTGTCTAGAACGTCCTTAAGCATACTTAGGCCATTCCTATAAATAGGACAAGCCATAGGACACTAGAATTCACTTGTTACACTTGAGAATACACTTGAGCATACTTGAACAATCTTTTGCAAGCAATTTGAGCACTGTGATCATTGGCCTACATTCTCCTTAGCTCAATCTCGTGTCCTATAGGCTAGATTCTCTTACCCACTGCAATTACAAGTTCACATACTTGGCTAGGAGATCTTACGCTTGATCTAGGCATATCAAGCCTCGGGCTTAAAGGATAAGTTGTAATTTCCTTTTCTTTTCTTGTTCCTGTTTATCTTTTGTACTCTCCTTGCTACTCCTAGGGTTGGAGGCTGCGGATTGGAGAGGGTTGACTTCTCAGGTGGAGAAGGGGACTTCAAGCTACTTCAAGAAGGCTATCGCAAGGGAAGCTACTTCAGAAGGCTGGTGCAACGGGAGTTGGTGCATCTACTTCAAGGGAAGGCTGCTTCAAGGTTGGCGATTACTTCTAGGTGAAGGCTGCTTGAAGGGTTTAGGAAAAGAGATTGTATTTTATGTAAATTCCTTGAAGAGGTAGTAAAATAAATTTCTTTTCAAATCCCGGTTGGGTAAGCAACCGGGTAGTGGACTGACGGCTATAGTATTTGCTATAGTTGGAACCACTCTAAACCTTGTGTCTCCTTGTCCAATATTTTCATTGTGGTTGTTTGAGTTCAATAATTGTTAAATTATCTATAAAACTCTATTCACCCCCCCTCTAGTAGTTTTCACTATATAGAGTGGATTACCTAAAATCTCCTCATCCCAAGCTTTCATACCAATCTCTTTGAATCCATCCCACTCGCACCACCAGTTGTTGAACCTGAAGGGCCTGATGATGTCCGGAGGGGTGGTGAGATTAATCTTCATCCAGCTATGGTCGCTCATCTGGTCATTGCCATGATGGATCATACATGTAGGCAAAATCTGTAGCCATTCCTCGTTGACAAGGCCCCTGTCCAGCTTGGTGGATATTCTTTTATGTCTACCTTGTTTGTTAGACCACGTAGTGAACCCTCCCACAGTGTTTAGCTCCATAAGACCAGCTGCATCCATGGCACTATTGAAGCTGTCCATGACTCTGTCAGGGACAGGTTTACCTCTGTACTTCTCCCTATTCCTCCGAATATTGTTAAAATCACCCCAAACCAACCAGGGGATTTGGGTCTATGCACTGTGTTTGATGGACTTCCACATTCTACTTCTGTCGCTCTCCAGCCTCTCACCATAGGCACTCGTAGCAATATATGCTATCATGCCTTTATTGCAGTAGCTAACAGTAGCAACTTGGTATGTAATGTTAATCACGTCAACATCCCAGGTATCCGGCCTCCAACCAATTGCTATTCTGGCGCCATCTCTGGAATCGATGTTAGAAAGATGAGCCCAACCTACAAGAAACAGGGTGGCAATCCTCCCTATAACAACCCTTCTTATTCTTGTCTCGAGGCAGAAGAATAAAGACACATTCTCCTCCTCAATCACCTCTCGCAACCTTCTTTGTTTCTCGGCTAGCAAAGCTCCTCGCACATTCCATGTGAGGATGGACATATCTAACTTCTGTTGGAGATGCCCCCTTCACCGGGGCCGCTCCTAGCTTTCTTCTTCTTATTTGTGTTGCACGTGGTCATTGGGCTTACGCTCCTTGTGCCCCCCTCTGGGATCACTTCTTCCTCCATGTCCTCAAGGATAGAGAACTGGTTTGATGTTTTACCTACTGCTTCATCGTTAGTAGCCTCGCCGTCAATCACTTGGGCTTATGTTGATGCTTCTACAGTATTTTTAGACTTATCTACAACCACCTCGTCTGCATCTTGAACAACTATAATAGGTTCCGGTGAAACCATCAACCCATTATCCCCATCAGTACCAGAGGTCTTGTTGTCCTCAAGAACCTTCTCTTTTCCTCTACTACTCTGATTTAGGGGTTTTGACTTCCCCGATCTTCTGTTGGGTCGGCCTCTGGGGGGGGGGTCAGGGACTATGGGCGGGGCTACATTGGAGGATTGATGCTCACTGGGGCACTGGCCGGTCTCATGCCCAATGACTTTGTAGACCGCACACCTATCACAGAGCGCCTCATATCACACTTTGACCTCCCATTCATCGCCATTTGGTAGCTCGACCATCACCTCTGGGGGGGATCAATATCAACAACTATGTCAACACAAAAACCAGCACAACCCATTTTTGAGCCGTCAGACTTCCTGTCGAAGTCCCTAGGTGTCCCGATGGCATGGGCTATGACAGCAATAGCCCGAGGTGTCCAGTGTTTGCCCACATCAAGGAGGGAGACCCATACTGGCGTCGTTGTGAAGACCGCACGTCACGTGTTAGCTTCCCGTGTCCAGTTACAGACCAGAATCAACTGGTCATCGAAGAACCAGGGCCCGCAGAGGGTGGCCTTCTTCCTATCAGCTTCAGTCGAGAATCTGACGAGAACGAGGCCGCCGTCGAGTGAGTAGATCTCAATGTCTCCCTTTGGTCGCCAGTTCCTGATCATCCACCCACAAAGTTGGAGAGGGTGGCACTTCTTCCCCAATATCTGGACGATGACGGAGAACCTGTGGTAGTCCTCCATGTCATCCAGAATTGGTTCAATCATCTTCGTCCATGTCCTGTGATCCCCTTCCTGCAGAAAGGGGGTTTTAGGGTCAGACACTAGTGAACCCCGAATCACAGGAGGAGGGCCTGCAACTTCTCTTACCCAGTCACCCACAATGGTGACATCCGAGGACGGCGAGAACCAGTCGGGAGGGGTGGACGGGCAGGGAGGGGGAGAGATGGGCGGGCTGGGAGGGGGGATGGTAGTAACAGGAGGGATAGGCCTATTAGATTTGTGTACCATGATCCATGATAGAAAATATTGGATGAATATTTCAGGATTGAGCTGTGTAATTGATTGATTCTGGATTACATTCTTGTTTGGACTATTTATGCGTCTGAGTCTTCCTGACAGATATGTGGTTACGCCTATGAATATCCCACATTAGTTTCCTGAGGATTTTAGTGGTTTTATCGATGACATGAATTAAACTATTGGTTGCATTTGATTCTTGAAAATTATAATGTGAATATGACTATCACATAAGATATGTGCCTACTAGCTAAGATCCTAGTCCCCTCTGTATCTTAATGGATTGACCTAGTACATGGCTACCTATGGGGTAGGTCCATCAGGTCATTGAATGACTTAATACATGGCTACCAATGGGGTAGGCCCATCAAGTCATCATGAGTCAGGAATTGGGCTACCTTTGGGTAGGGCCATGCGACCCCATGACCCTAGGTATTGGCTTCCTGTGTGGTAGGGCCATGGGGGTAAGGATCTACCATATGATAGAGGTAGTATCCATGTCCACTGTAGGTATAACACATACATATGGGATAGGTAAGGATTGAGTAGTATTGCATAAAGCATAATCTTGGATGTTAAATGATATTTGGATGAGTACATTGTTATTATAGTTTCATGATTATTGTTTCCCCCACATACCAGCTTCTTGCTGACCGACATTTTGTTTGTTGGCGGTTTAGGTACAAATGAAAAGAACAAACAGTAAAGTGGCATATGTGGAATTAATTGAGAATTAACATGCAAACTATAATATCTTCTTGGATAGAAACAGTAAAGTGGCATATGTGGAATTAATTGAGAATTAACATGCAAACTATAACATGAAAAGAAGTTAGATTAGTATCTTCTTGGATAGAAGTTTAGAAATCCCTGTTTTTAAAAGGTATGCAAAGTTTTATTTTATACCAGTGTAGTTGGTAAAATTTATTAATTGTTATAGATTCTTTGTCGAGCCTTTGATTTGGGTTATTGATTAACGGCTCTGACCTTTTAGTCTCTCTTAATTGGGGGTTAGTGGGAGGCGGGGTCGTTACAATTGGTATCATAGCATATGTTCCTCATCTAATCATTAATAATAATTATATTTTACAAATTCTATAGAACCGAGAGAGTTCTTAGAGGATTGTCCGAAAGATTGAGGTGTCTAGAAAAGGATCACGTCCAGGGGCTGGCAATATTTTCCTCCGCACCGCTAGTTAGAATATGAGGACTCTCGTATTGTGTGACTGCCTGGCCGATGTATTAGGATATGACTTGAAATAAGATACCTTTAGGACTCTCTCATCTTGTTCATCTCTTCTCAACTCAAATTTTGTTAAGGACCTTAAAGATTAGGGTTTTCTCTCTTCTCCTCACCCTCTTGAGGTATGTGTAACGTTAATAAGGTCTAAGGAATCCTCCACCAAATTAATGAAAGCATGTAAATAAGTGGTCATGGACATAAGCTTAATAGAGTAAGCGTAAATTAAAGAATAGATACATTCTTAGGTCGTATGATGCTGAGTTGTCATTGCCCTCAAGAGAAACCTTAGGATAGACCTCCTTGTTAAGAGGATGAGTAGAAAGAGTTAGTCTTGGAGGTATAGACCTCCATCAAAAGTAGTGACCTAGCACATCCTTTGAGGATGATTTTAACCCTAACCCTAAGTGATGGTTAGAGAGAGAGATGACATGAAGAGTTAGATGTCGTGGTATACTAGGTGTTTGGGTAGACATGCCTTGGATGCCATATGGGCCATGAGAAGTTGATGACTGAGTACCTTTGGCAACCCAACCCTGGGATGGGTCGTGCATGTTTGAGCGAAAGATAGCTCCTTCATGGATGAGATTAGAGAAGAACCTATATGGGCTGTTGCAAGTAGGATATAGTTTGCACCCAGAGTACATCAGTAGTACGATCAGTAAGTTAAAACTGAGGCCAGAAGGACAAGATCCATGGTTTATGAGATAAGCATAAGGGTCTATGGAGAATCATGAGCAAACATAAGTTTGAGAATAGACTTCACCCACGTAAAGGTATGCCTTTGATCTTGATCCATCATGGAGGGAGGACCTCTAGTAGTAAGGCTGGATGTGGAGTTATCTCTAGAGAGAGAAAGTAGGACCCCAACAAGATGGTTGGATTGGGGAGAGTTGAGGATGATGCAACTTAAGTGGATGGTTATAGTTGCCTCATGCATGATCCCTGGAGGCCGATGATAACTTGGTTGCCTTTAGAGGAACCAAACCCTAGAGAGAGGATGATGCTTATGGTACCTATGTGCCTATGGTATAAGCAATTACATACTGAGATGAGACAAAGAGTGCCTTAGACCCTGAGGATGTTTAAGTAACTAGTTGTGAGGCATTATACCTAGTTGTTTGTCCTTAAGGAGGACTCAACTCTGAGGTGTTACGTATATAAAAGGATCATGGAAGTACATGACATACCTTGGACATGCTTGATTCAGGGTTAAGAGATTGAGCATGCAGTTGGACACCCAAAGGTGGACTTAGGGTTCCTAGGACTAAGAGGGGGATCAATGTACCCGATGCTCATAACGAGATTTGAGTCTCCATAGTTTCGACCATGGTACTCCTCATGTGTAGAGGTATAGGAAACCCCTTAAGATAAGGGTATGTTTGATGAACCCCTCACAACTAAGTTGATCTAATGTTGAGGAAAGAGAACAAGTATGACCTAGCATGGTTTAATAGGTGGTCTGCTTGTGCCTTAGTAGTTGTTGGGTTAGGCATGCTCATGTGAATGTAAACCCTAAGGGCGGTTGTGACCTTGTTGTCAAGAGTTGTAGTTTCCTCCCATCTTGGGAGAGGGACCCTTTGGTAGGGTGTATATCAGTTTTGTTGGTTTTGAGATAACCTGAAGAGGTTTCATAGGATCTTGATAAGCTAAGTGAAAAGTACATGGTATGAGAATGAACATGTAGACCCATAGATAACCATCTCTAAGTGCATGTGGATGTGTTACTATGGAGGTAACCGATATGGGTCCTAACCAAGGTAGGCAGGTTGCCATGACCCCTATGAAGGAATGAAAGTCTGTCGTGAATAGAGAGAGATGATGAAGGCTTGGGTAAGGTTCTAAGTTGGACATGTACTATAATAGAATCCTAAGTCTAACCTAGGGTGAGGAAGGGATAAGACTGATGGAAGTAGGAGTTTCCTAATTCCCTAGTTGCACATGACCATAGGGTCGACAGGTAACAACTATCATTGTCTAAGGGCCATGGGTTCAGAAACTGATCACCTTCATGAACTCATGGGACCCAAAGGGCAGATGAGTAGGGCACTCTCTAGATGTATAAGGGAAGAGGAATGAACCCAAAAGTGTCGGAACCCTATAGACCTAGAGGAGATGAACAAGGAATGTGTGTAAACCTTAGTAGGTTCAAGACTAGTTTCCATGGAAGTAACTTTGATATCAAGATGTTTGGATGTAGAGCCAGAAGTTGCATGTTTCAACTTGGATTTAAAGGTGTACTGGCACGGTGGGATGTACCATCTCTACTCTTGGAACATGAAGAACTCTATATTTGGACTACAACCAAATACTTATTTCCTCTTATTATGGGAGTGAGAGATAGGACAATATGCATGCCATACACCAAGGATAAAAGGTGATGTGAGTTGGAACGTTGCCATGAGGTATGAGGACATGGATGATATCATACCCTAGTGGAGTGAATGATACATGGATGGAAACAAGGTAGTCATCTTATGAGGATGTTTTTATCATGAGATATGAGTCATACAAGGGTGAGTTTTAAAAATCAAGAGAATAACCTCAGAGTTTCTTTATGAAGTTAGACTTAGAGCTGAGATGAGATAATAGGTGGAATACATGGAGGTGTATGTCTTCAACGTTACCTAACACATAAGGTTGTGAAGTGGTAATCGAAGCTTTGGATGAGATACAACTGCCTAGTTTGGCTAGAGGCTAGAAGAGGTAGGTTGGCTAACACTCAGATGTGACAATATCAGTTGAACAAGTTAATGGTTGTTTGATTAGACATCCTAGTTCTTGATGCAATATAAGGATGGTTGAAGAACCTGAGATGCACTTCTTTGAAGGTGATGAAACCTCAATTAGAGTAGTTTAGGGTTTCTGAGGAATCAATCTTGAGGAATCATGACATATAAGAAATCATGATTTTAAGATCACCATACACCATGTTACTATGAAGATAGTAAGTGACAGTAGTACTTTGGATGCTTATTATGAAGTGGCATGTAGCATGTGGCCATGCAAGCCGGGGGTGAAGGACGAACACCAGTAACCCATTGCATTGATATAAAGGATAAAGAGTTCTCGAGAAGGAATGGGAATTAACCACTCTGGATGTTGTGGTAAGACTTCCCTAGACCAAGGAAGGTTAAGATGTAATATGGGTTATGGTAGATGGCCTTACCTAGATAACATGAGGAAGAAAAAAATGTTATACAGGGACATATTCAGTTAAGAGATAAAGATGGTTCAACTACATCATGATGCAAGTTTAGAAGTTCTTGAGTATGACGTAAAGGTTCACTCCCATGAAGTGGAAGTAGATACCTGAAGAACTCGATGTTAGTATAGTTTCGTACCCCATACTAATGGTTAGTATGATCCAGACTAGAGGGTCTGATAAGAGCATGTTTGCTCATTCAGGGTGATACAAAGAGACAGTTCTTAAGATGTGACGTAACCACCATAGCCTTTATCGGGATGCAAGAAGTTTTATAAAGAGGTTGTGTCAGGTACCACTTCATTATGATGATGTTGGTGAAGGAGGCCTCGCGAAGGTTAGAAATGAACCACAATGTGTGGAGATGAAGTCTCTTGATAGTGCAATGGTTGACAGAGAGCCCCAAGGGTGACATGAGTCACGAGCTGATGCAAAGAAGACTGACATGCAGTTCACTGTGGGAGAATATAATGTGAAAATCTGACCCCTCTGAGCTATAGCTGAGGAAGCTGAGTCCCCGATATATGGGTTCATTTGAGATGGATTGGTGGAGAGGGTTGTGTTAATCCTTACCCCTCAGGATAACATGACATATAATGTGTTCCATGAGTCCGATCTAGAGCACTATGTTACGTACCCAAGCCATGTGCTGAGCCTAAACCTATTCAGCTTTTCAGAGGCTGAAATGTCCTGAGTCACCTATGAGGCTACGATATACCAAGGTAAGAGAGAACTTAGATGGAATAATATGAGATGATGAAGGTTCTTGGGAAGCACCATGGGAAGGGTGAAGCCACATGGGAGCCCTGATGGACATATGAAAGGCTTATCCTGAATTGTTTGTTTGCTTCATGGAATTTTGAGGACAAAATTCTTATAAGAGGGGAAGGATGTTACAACCCCGATTTTTGGGTTCATTTTGTGAGAAATGTAATTTATCCTATTAAAGATAAATGAACAAATAATGATTGAATGCATGAATTTCGTTTAAAATAGCCTTGTTGATTTACTGTGGGCTTTATTGGCTATTGGGCCCAATAACAAGGAAAAGACAAAAGAAACTCCATTATTAATAAGAAATGGAGAAAAGAAAAATGTAGAAACCTCTAGAAGGAAAAAGAATGTGAGCAAAATATGGACTTCGTGCCTCTTTGGTTCCTTGGGTTCCAAGGAGTCCAAAATTGCATAGAGAATGCAATAAGAAAAGAAAGGATCAATTAGATATTTCTTTATTAACAAAGAAATTGGAAATAATGATTAAATATGGAAAATAATTATATTTGAGTTGTCCTTGATGGATTTTTGTATCCAAAGGATTCCTAATGATAAAAGGTATTCCAATAAGGAAAATAAAAAGTGGGATAGAAAGAAATCCTCAAGAAGAGATATTTTAATAAAAAGGATAAGGAGAATATGTGAAATAGACATTTACAAGAAGATAAAGGCAAACCAATATTCTCCAATATGGGAATTCATGCGTTTAGGATTTCTTGAGGTCCAAGGGACCCAAAATAACAAAATAATAGCAAAGGGAAAAGAAATACCAATTCATTTTTGGATTACTTAAAGGATAACTTAGTGGGAAGTAAACCTTCTCATCCATTGTAATTTGTTTCCCAAATTTTGTACATAGGTAGATAATGTGAAGACAAACGTTCCCTTAAAATTTGAGTTAAAAAGGAGCAAGGGTTTGGGAGATACGAATTTCTCAAGTTTTTGCCAAAATTGGGAATAATTCTGAATTAGTAATGTATTTTCCTTTTTGTTGGAACGCGTGCTCTGAGGACCGTTGGATCTCAATCCAACATTGATCGCTCATCTTCATAGTCCCACACGAACTAGGACTTTGCTAGTTACAGGAGGATTGATGCGATGATTTTGAGTCGCATTTATAGACTTGTTTCACTCGTGTTTTATGCTTTTATTGGTCATTTTGGTGGTTAATATTGCGTAATTCATTTACTTTAGTCTATGATCTTTCTCAGTGTCAATTCTCCCTTATTTTACTGTTTTGAGCATAAATGATTATGATTATTTGTTTTATTTCGGCTTATGTGGTTTTGTGTTGCAATTCCAAGAAAAATGAATATCTACAACCGTCGATACCATCGACGACTACCGATACTATCGACACAGCCATAGGTTTCCAGCCGCAAGGAGTAGCACATAGTCGATACCATCGACGAGGCAAGTCGATGGTAGCGACACAACATCAGGTTGCTAGCGAGAAGACAGTCGATACTATCGACTACAAAGTCGATACTATCGACACGAGGAGCTTCAGCGACAGAAAAGGACCAAAACAGACACCTCAGGGTGTCGATACCATCGACCAGTGTCGATGGTATTGACCCAACATCAGGCGCTACGAAGAAAAGAAATGAAGACCAGTCGCTATTGTGCAGGGTCGATACTATCGACTCACGTCGATAGTATCGACTCGCGTCGATAGTATCGACGCCGTCAGATGCAAGTTTGTTTCAGATTGATCTAAATCCGACGGCTGTGATATTTTTGCAACCTAACTCGGTGATTATGCCTAATGACGGTGCCGAAGAGCAAAAAATGACGTCATTATCCGCTGCACACATTCCAAGAAGGTGTGGAGAGAAGAACATAGCCCAGAGAACGCCCCAGTCATTCTGGAAGCCGAAGAAGACGTTTTCTACCGCTGAAAGGCTGTAGATCGCGTATTCTACGCCGAGGAATGCTTATTTCTTCTCTGTTCCAGGGGTTTCATTACTTATTCACATTTTTCTCCATGTTTCCCTTTTTCTCTACCATGTTTTGCTCTGAGATGAACATGCGGGGCTAATCCCCTTTGTCTTTAGGACCGGGAGTAGCCCGGGGAAGCATTGTATGACATTTTTATCATAGTAATTCATAATTTATCTCTTAAATCCGTGGTATGATTTCGTATTCATAATTATATTGTTATGCTTGATCACCATAATGATAATTGAATCCCCTTAATTACTTTGAAAGAAGAATTAATGGTTTAAAAGAGATGAAATTCGCATTAATTAATAAATCCCTTGAACAAGGCGATGTACGGTTAATGGTGGAAACACAGAGGTAGATTTTAATGCACCTAGTTTAGGGTATAGGTTACTACAATGGTGGAACCGACCTAGACATAGGTAGTGAATTGTACCATGACCGTGGGCAATTCTGACTGCAGGCCACTACCCGGATAGAGAGATGAACTTGAATTATTATATAGAAATTCATACAATGAAAACCCACAGTGAAACTACAATCCTAAAGATCTCCATTTGAATTGATTAAACTAAACCCTTAATCGATTGCTTTGTTTTGTTTATTTTATTTTATTTTTTGATCAACTCCCAAAACCTTTTTAATCGGTCTAGCTGATTGCGAGTAGTTAGTAGTAGTCTACCCACAATTCAATGTCTCTGAGTTTGACTCGGGCCTCACAAGGGCCTTTACTACATTGACGCGTGCACTTGGGTTATATGCACGGTAAAATCGTGTCAAGTTTTTGGCGTCGTTGCCGGGGACACGACAATTTTCGGCACTACGAGTGCTGCAAGCGGCCATTCTAGGCCACATTTTTTATTTTAGTATTTTATATTCATTTTTAAATATTCATATTTTGTCTTTCACATTTAATAGTTGTCTAGCACGATACTGAACTGAAATTACCATTTTGCAGGTATTGTGCATGGTGCAGACGCGTAGCACCGACTACACGCAATAGGCACCAGAGGTTTCTGTGTCGGGACCTGACGACGAGGAGAATTACAATCAAGACCACCTAAAAGAAATATATTTCGACTCAGAACAAGAAGCCATGGCAGAAGAGCAGACAATATGGGAGAAGATAAAGGCTTCTTCATCCTCTGCATCAAAGGGCCAATCAAGAAGCAGGAGATCAACATCCCGACCTATAAGATTGATCCTGCACTAATCAACTTGGTCAAATCAACTGCATTCCATGGGTTAAAAAATGAAGACCTGGTGACTCATATAAGCCAATTCGTTGAGAATTGTGACATGATTAAAATTGACAGATTTCGACAAGAAACACTCTACCTGAAGTTGTTCCTGAGTTCTCTGGCGGGAAATGCACGAGAATGGTTGCACAATCTTGATGATGAATATGTGGACTCATGGAACCATATGGTGAAAGTATTCTTTGAAAGGTTCTTTCCGCCTGAGAAGACAAATGACATGATCATAAAAATCCATAATTTCAGCCAAAAGGCAGGAGAGAGTTGCTCTAAGACATGGGAACGATTTCAGATGATGCTCAGGAGGTGCCCACACCATGGTTTGGACAAGGAGAAACAGGTTAAAAAAAATTATTTTGCCCTTTCTAAGCATGATAGAAGTTACCTGGATTCAGCAGGTTCAAGATTTTTCTTAAACAACACCGGTGATAGGTGTTGGGAAATTCTGAAAAACATGGCAAGGAAGCAATCTTGGGGCGACAGGAATGCACCAGAACAAGTCAAAGTGGTAGGTGAATCCAGGACCATTAAGGAGCTGAATGATAAATTAGACCTTCTAGCCAATAAATTGCTTGCCAAAGAAGATGCAGAGTCTGATGAGGAAGCCCAAGTCAAATTTATGCAACAATATGGCTATAGAAACAATGATTATGCTTGGAGGAAGGATAGAAAATTCTCCTGGAAAGATCCAAATAACTTCCTACAAGATCCAGATGCAAAGCCACAATCAACGGCAGAAGATAAAAGCACTGTGATTCTTAGTCAAGTGGTACACCAAAATCAAGAGATGATGATCATGTTTAGTAAGCTGTTGCAGTCTCAGGGTGAGATCTTGACCAAATTTGGGCAAACTTTGCAAAGCCATGGGGGACAGATGAGGGCATTAGAGATGAAGGTGACCCAGATTTTCAATGAAGTGGCGGCCCTGAAGCACTCCAATCAACAAAGACAGGCTGGGAATGCAGATGTTGGTCAGGTACATCATCAAGGAAAGTACATATCTGTGATTAAAGAGGCAAACTCCCCAGTGGTAGAGGTCCACACTAGTACAGAAATGGTCTATAACGTCGGTTTTTTTAAGCCTATAGCGTCACTTTTCAGCCGACGCCTAAGTGGCCGTCGCTATAGTAATTTCTCTGTAGCGTCGATTTTTTTTAACCCAAAAAAATCGACCTTGTATAATAAACAACCGACCCTATAGGCTCTCAAAAACTAAACCCAAATGAGAAATGAAACTGTACCTGAACCCTATAAAGTCGGTTTTTAAAAAAATAACTGACTCTACAGATTATATCTAAGGACCTATAGTGTTGGTTTTCTTCAAAAACCGACGATATAGGTGTTTTGGTCGTTCAGCGTAGAACGGTCGTGCTGCATAACACGACTGTGTTGGGAGGAGGTAAAATGGTCGTGCCTCTTAGCACGACCGTTTTACCTCCTCCCAACATGGTCGTGTTATGCAGCACGTACGTTCTACGCTGAACGGTCAAATCACCTATAGCGTCGTTTTTTTAAGAAAATCGACGCTATAGGGTCGGTTTTTTTTTATCTTCTACAGAAACTGAACAGAACAAAACAGAAGAACAAGAATATATAAGATATGGGAGAGGGGAGCATTGATGCTCAACTGTCACCATTCCAAACCACACATTCATAACAAAAATGATTCATATATATTGAGTTGAGTACACATAGTCACATCATACTTTACAAAATGATAGATTGCAACTCTGAGATGATATATATTAAATACAAAAGTAAATATGAAAGAGTACTGAAATCACGTACATAAATGGAACATAACTGACATGTTTATTCCAATGCTATATTGACTTCATTTAGAAAAGCATCTGACCACTCTTCTCGGAATTCATTTAAGTCCTCACGTGTGTACGGCTGAGTTGTAAAGATCTGTAACAAGAAATGCACATGCTAATATTTTATAAAATGTCTACAACTCATTTGCAAATTTATGATGTTATTCTTTATTACCTATTCTATAGTCTGAATGTCATTTGATGCTTGTTTGATAATAGCTTGCATATATTTCATTACATAGTAACCACAAGCCCAGTCATTATTTTTTATAGGACACTACAAATAACGAATTATACTTAATTAGTAACTACTATAAAAAGAAGGCTATAAGAGTTGACATATAAGAGTTGAAATTAATACATATAAGACTAAGCAGTTGTCAAAGTAGCTACCTTGACATTTTTCAAAGTCAATGTCTTTAATTTTGTGGGTATTTGTCCTCCGCCTTCACGAAAAGCTTTTATACCCCTATCAAGTAAATGATAGTTGGTAAAATAGAAATTCTAAACAGAAATGTCATGTTGAAGCATTGACTATATTTATGCTTACGCCATTGCTGGAAATTTCAGTCTGTGACCCCTTGTTGTTATTCCCATTGGGTCAAGATAATAAAGAGTCATCAATTTTGGGACAATCACCACTAATTCCCAATGTCTAGATCTGAGTAAGAATAAAACAAACATTAAAATAAATACATTTATTAATTATTAAAATTATATTGAATAATAATACTTACTGGACGTTAAAAGGAATTAGGAAAATTTCCTTTCCCACAATAGCAAAATATCTGAATGCATCAGAGAAGTACTCACTCACGTCATCCATATGTGACTCCACCTGACTAGTGACCGAAGGAACTAAGAATCCAACATTCTTTATATCAAAGTTTGTGGCCTTGGTATATAAATGGATGTTAAACATTTGTAATTATTTTCATATGTAGAAATAAGCTAAAAATGTGTATTGGAATTTTCTATATTGATAGATCCTTACCTTATCCATACTTCTAATATCAAAGTATTCAGCCAATCATAACGGAACAACTCTATAATATCATCAAGAAAAATATAATTGTCAAAGTCCCTCCCAGTTGCATCTTTTGTTAAATTGATCAACATTTGTAGTCCAGAGCTTTGGTTGGCTAAGTATCGACACAATCATTTACATTTACTTCCCAACTCATCGAATGTGGATTCTGGAATAATAGATGGCTTGGGCATAGGAGGATGACTAGTAGATTTTTTTACTTTTTGGTTTGCAAACCTGTTAATTAAATTACATACTTCAATTACACGAGTTCATATATGCAGTCAAATATGAAAAACATGGTTAGAGTTCAAGTATACCTTGTCATTGATAACCAAGTGTCTAGGCCAACCCACCATAGCACCCTCTGCTTCTTCAACTGTACTATATTTAGGATTAGGTATGGGTAGTGGTTTGTCCCCCATTCTGTCATACACAAGATGGATCGACACACGACAAATGTCATCAGTAATTTGTTGGCAATGCAATGTTCCACCAAGGTTGTACACCATTGACACATCAAGCAACCAGAAAGAATGGCTGATTGGGGCATACAGACAGAGACTGGTTGCTTGATGTGTCATTCAGGATCTGAAACGAATGAGCATCTTTTCTTCGAGTGCAGTTATTCCAGATGCATTTGGCAGATCATCTGCCTTAGAAATGAGTGGGGACACCAGGTTCCTAACAACCTTGATGAAGCCATCAACTGGATCTTGAGCAGATTTGACAAAAGGGAGAAGGATGTGAGCGTTGGTGGGCTGTTCCTTGCTTGCGTCATTTACCATTTATGGGGAGAAAGGAATAGAAGAGTCCACAACAATGGTTCCCTGGTTGAAACTGACTTGATTAGAACCATTAGTAGGGACATATGCTGGTCTTTTGCTGCTAGACCCAAAATGAAAACTAATCTTAGTACAAACACAAAAATGTATTGGGGTTTTTGTAGATAATACCCCCTGGTTTGTTTGTTGGCCTCGTGCCTGTCTTTGTATTGTATATCTTGCTATACCGCTTTTTGGCAATACTATTTACCTATTTCCAAAAAAAAAAGGTTGTACACCTTGCCCGCTGCCACCACATTATATTCTGGAACCTCCACTACAAGTTTATAGTTCATACCCTAGGTTGAAATAATATAGGTTATATAAGAAGAAGTAGAATAGATACATGTTACAACTATATATATATTATCATATATCATACTAATAACACAACATATAGAACAAAAACTTACTGCAGATTGTTGTGGTGGGTCATCGGGAGTGCTCCCATGACCTTCTACAACTGGAGCATGGGTGTGTACATCATCACTTGAGAGACGCACAGTATGATAAGGTTGAGAAGGTTGAGTAGGCTGAAATGAAGACATTATTTCTTTTACTTTCTGCGCTACTAATGCTTCAACCTCCTCTTGTGTAAGACCTCCTGCACGACCTCTTTTAGATTGTGAAGGGCCAAAATAAGACTTGAATCCTATGACAACTCCTAATCCCGTAACACGACCAGGATGCTCTTTCGTACCAAGCGCAAATGATAGTTCATCCATGTGGCCAGTTGGGATGAACTTTCCTTCCTTCCTTTACTCGTGGAGATCAATCTATTCATAGTTAATAAAAATATTAAAACACAATATCAATTAGATATAAATAAATCTAAGTTTGTGGGAGTTACTCTTTACTTAGTTGGGATAAACCTACCATCTTTTGTGCCACCTCCTTAGTTGTAGGGTTGACAATTTCACCTGCTCGATTCTTTCTAGCATCAATCCATGTCAAGTGTCGGGGTGGACGCTCAACTTGAGTTGTACTAGATTCTTCTCCAGAAGAGGATTGCTTCTCTTGTAGTTGGAGGCGGAAGGCATAACCACTGGGCCCCAAGCGATGGTCATGCACATTTTTGGCCCATCTTTCCTTTTGATCCTGGTGGATAGCCTAATCATTTAAAATGAGGTATTGCAATTTAGACTTGGAAAACATTTATAAAAAGATTCACCTCCTTAATTGTATAAAATTAAAGATTCATAAAATACATCACAATCTTTATTACCTGAAACTCTTCTGATCTCCTAGCTGCAACAAATCTTTCCCACACCTCAGGATCTATAAAAATATATACATCTGTTGCTTTCTTCTTTTGTTTAGGATTATCTATAAATTCCCTTGCGAGATATGTATTAAAACCCCTCCATCGTATACCACAATGTTGTAGCACTCTTTTCTTGTGATCTTTTTCATTTAGATGAAAAACACCCTATACATACAAAAGAAGCAATTAATAATGTTGTTTTGAAAAGCAATTAATTCCAAGCAAACTAAATTAGAATCAATAGATAAAAAAACATATTAAAATAATATCACTTCCACTCACAAATATATCTTTCCATTGAGGTCTTTTTTGGCATTAGGAACATCATGCCAATTTTCTATATCTATTGGCACCTTACTGCGCGTGGTCACCCCTATGTAATGCTTGAAAGCACTAGCATGTTCCCCAACAGGTGCTCCTGTAATATCAAACTGGAGTGGCAATTTCTCCGCTTTAGGCCTGAGCTCCTGCAGCCTACGCATTAGTGTGGGACCTCTACTTTTCTTAGCATCACCACTACCATCCTCATGGTGCTCATGCTCATGCTCAAAATGTGCATCTTCACTCGCCATTTTAGAACTTGCAAGTATACATGATAAAAAAATAAGTGATAATAAAAGCACAAGTGATAAGGTATACTAGCTTGAATGATAATAAAATAAATAATTCAAGGAATACATGCCTCTAGTATTGGTTGAGTTGTTAGTCAAGGAAAATTCCATCAGCATGGTCTTGACGTTTATAATATTCATCGGTGTTATCTTCAACATTTACACTTGGCAAACCAACTGAGAATGGACTGGAATCATCATACTTTTCATAGTATTCTTCTTCATTTATAGGATCTACAGTAAACTATCTTTTTCCATGAAGAACGACAGACCAATTTTTATTTGCCGGGTCATCAATATAGAATACTTGTTTTTCTTGGTCTGCCATGATGAATGGCTCATCTTTCTCACCAATGTTTTCAAAATTCACCAATTTGAAACCCAACTCATCCACTAAAACTCCTTTGTTGTTGTCAACCCAATTACACCTAAATATAGGAACTCGAAAATTTGTATAGTCCATTTCCCATATGTCCTCAATGACGCCGTAATATGACATCTCAGCTTTGCGTGGTCTTTTATCTTTGGCACAAGAAAAATACAACGAACAAGCTTGAACAGTGACCCCACTATTTTGAACTACACTACTTTCATCTTGACGCTTTGTGTAGAATGAAAATTCGTTTATGTGATAACCTTCATATGACATGACATCCATTTTTGGATTAAAGGCGAGCCATTTTATGTTCTCAAAAACATTATTTGGTGATTCAGATAGTTGATTAAATACTTTCTCTTCAAACCACCTAATAAATGTTCGATTATGCTCTCTTGCAAGCCACATTGAACTTGATCGCGGATGATTTCTCTTGATAAGATCATTGTGTTCTGTGATGTAGCTACTAACTTCATCGATGTTGTGTAAAATATACAAATGCGCTTGTTCCCACAACTCACGACTGATTCCTTTCACTCGTCCTCCCAGAGTTCCTTTTCCACAATAAGATCCAGTGTGATGGGAATTTTTTAGATCGCTACAAGTTTCATTGCAATTCAAAAAATCATTACAAAATTCCATCACCTCCCTAGCCACGTAACCCTCAACAATACTCCCTTTAGGACGATAACGATTCCGAACATCACCTTTAAAAACACTCATGTAGCGTTCAAGTGGATACATCCAGTGTAAGAAAATTGGACCCAACATCTTCACCTCCCTTGTAATATGTACTACAAGATGAACCATGATATAAAAAAACGAAGGAGGAAAGTACATGTCAAGCTGACACATGGTAACAATTACATCTTTCTGTAATTTATTGAGAGTATCAGGATGTATCACTTTCTTGCATATTTCATTGAAGAAGAAACAAAGTCTTGTGATTGCAAACCTTACATGCTTCAGCAATATAGATCGAATAGCCACTGGTAAAATTTGTTGCATTAAGGTGTGACAATCGTGAGATTTGAGACCTATCAGTTTCAAATCCTTCATTGATACCAATCTACGAATATTAGAAGAGTATCCTTGTGGAACCTTAATATTATACAAGCACTCACAGAAAATCTTTTTCTCCTTCTTTGACAAAGTGCAACAAGCCTGTGGCAAATATGTGCGGTGACCCCTGATCTCCACTGATAATTCTTTTCTTATACCTATTAATTGTAAATCTTTTCTAGATTTGATGCCATCTTTAGTCTTTCCTGGTATATTCAACAGCGTACCGATGATGCTATCACAAATATTTTTTTCAACATGCATGACGTCAATGTAGTGTCTAATTGCCAAAGATCTCCAATAAGGAAGATCCCAGAATATTGACCTCTTCTTGTATAGAGATTTGTCACATGCGAGTGTATGACTACTTGAACTCTTTCCAAATTCATTAACAATATGTTTCACCCTATCATATACAACATTTCCTGGTATAGGTTTAGGAGCACTTCGTCCCTCTATTGACCCATTAAAGGTTTTGTGTTGCCTTCGATAAGGATGCACTGGTGGGAGAACTCTCCGATGACCAAGATATACGATTTTACCACCATGTTTCAGTCTAATTGAATCAGTATTTTCCTCAAAAATAGGACATGCTTTGTAACCTTTTATTCTATATCCAGACAAATTTCCATAAGCTGCAATGTCATTAATCGTGCAAAACAACATAGCACACAAACTGAAGGTCTCTTTACGTGAAGCATCATATGTCATAATACCTTCTTCCCATAGTTTCATTAGGTCATCTATTAGAGGTTGAAGGTAAACATCAATATCATTTCCATGTTGCTTGGGCTCTGATACCAATATTGACAACATGACATACTTATTTCTCATACACAACCAAGGAGGAAGATTGTATATAACAATCATAATAGGCCACGTGCTATGTTGGCTGCTTAATGTACCATAGGGATTCATTCCATCTGTACAGAGTCCAAGTCTTAAGTTTCATGGTTCTTTACCAAATTGAGGGTATAATAAATCAATTTTCTTCCATTGTGGTGAATGAGATGCATGTCGTAGGACGCCATCATCATTGGCCTTTAACTCCCCATGCCAAGACAAATTTTGCGCATCTTCTGTATTAGCAAATAAGCGTTGAAATTGTGGTATTATTGGTAGATATCACATCACCTTGGCAGGAGAGCCATTTTTAGCCTTAGCTGAATTTGTGGTCTTATACCTTGACGCACCACATTTTGGACAATTTATTAAATTACTATAGTCCTTCTGAAATAACACACAATCATTTGGACATGCATGATTCTTTTTATCCTCCATTCCCATTGGGCACATTATTTTCTTTGCTTGATATGTTGAAATTTGAAGCTCGTTGCCTTCAGGAAGATTTTCCTTTAACAAAGACAACAGTGAAGTGAAACTCTTATCGCTCCACCGGTTTTGAGCTTTAAGAGTATATAATGGCATAATAGCACTCAACCTCGTGAACTTAGTACAACCCTTATATAAAGTTTTTCAGCATCATGGACTATGTTTGCAAATAAAGAAGGTGGATCAATGACATTGTCCCGACAACTGCGTAGCATCTCATCAACCATATCATCCCGAATCGGGTCATCCTGAATCGGTTCATCATTGAAATTATCATCATTATCTAAATCTTCTATGCTACAACTATTAGTATTGACATTTTCTGATCCATTATTAATTTTCTTTCCATGCCAATACCATTCATTATAATCTTGTATGATCCCATTGCATATGACATGATCCTTAATTTCCTCAGCAGTATCAACTTTCAAATTGTTACCACAATTTCTACATGGACAATAGAACCTTTATGTAGGTAGTTTCCTATGTTCCTCAGCAAATCTGATAAATTCATCAATACCTTTGGCAAACTATGGACTACAACGGTTCTTGATAGATATCCAACTTCGATCCATTTTCTATATCACATTAAAAATTAATTATAAAACTAAGCATTTAATATTGATACTATAAGATGTAAGTTTTTATTGATAGGATGTTAATTACTTATATACTAAAGTGTACCACCTATCCCATTTTTGAATATTTAATCTCATTAGTAACTGTATAATGTTTGTTCAGTTTTGAAGAAAATTTCAGCAGCATTTTCCCTAAGTTCTCCAAGTACACCGATGTAAATGGTAAATAACCACTCACATATGTACCCAGAGAACAAATGAGGAAATACTACTAAAATTTTCTTCAACACTAAACATACATTATACAGTTACATCCTAAGTGAGACTAAATATCCAAAAATAGTCCCAAACAAGGGACTATCCAATATTTACTCCTACGAGTAAATTTTGAACGGGTTTCTAAGTTGATACATGCATAAATATATTAGCCACAACCAGCACGGCCGTGCGACCTAACAAAAACATATACTCACCCACAACCACCACCGCCATGCAACCCAGCACGACCGTGCTACCTAACAAATACATCCACTCTGAATCTTTCCTCTATCGTGGAATTACAATAAGAAAAAAATCGGTCGTGGTTATGGCACGATCGTGCTACTACCACCCGCACCCATCGCTACCCACCGTCGACCCCAGCCCCGATGTAAGACGTAAATGAAGGAGTGAGGCGGCAGAGACAATACCTTGAGAAGAATCGGTCGGTGAGGGAGCTTGTGTGGGAAAAGAACCGGAGAGATGCGCACGGCCTTTGCAACACCTAAGGTTTCATCGTCGTCGACTTGCACAGAGGAGTGCACGACCCTTGCACGATGGAGGAGTGCACGACCTTTGCACAACGGCAACACACGACACAGCGACACAACTGCGGAGAGTGCACGACGGCGGCACACATCTAGATTCTTTGGAGCGGCGGCGTCGGAAGCGGAGATGATCCTTGGACATGGAGATGGACGCCGGCGTAGGAATGAGAGCGTCTTAGCACCGTGCTTTCGAGCAAAATGAAAAATGAAATAGTAGATCGATATGTCCTAGGTCGCGGGTGTTTTGTTAGCAGCCAGACCTGTAGCGACGGTTATCTGAGAAAACCGTCGCTACAACCTAGCTCTATAGCGACGGCTAAACCAAAAAACTGTCACTACAGCCTAAGTAGTGCCTGAATTTTCGTAAACCATCTATAAGTTCAGTTATTTTAAAAAATCGACCCTACATGTCAATGTTCATAAGGTCGGTTATCCTTAAAAACTGATGCTAGAGGTCCAAAGCGGTGCCTGCGTTTTTGTTTGACGCTATAGCATCGGTTATTTGGCAAAATCGACGCTATAGATCGACGCGCGAAGCCAAAATAGCGTGATTTTTTTCCGTGGGAAACATGTAACGTCAGTTTTTTTTATAAAACTGATGCTATCGTCTATTAGGTCGGTTATTCTAATAAAAATGACGCTATGCGCAGCGACGTTACTGGCCAAAAATGTAGTAGTGCCAGGACAAAAGTAAAATGATTTTTGATACTGAGGCTACACCAAAAATACCGTATCCTCGCAGTTATTATGGACTACCAGGCAGATATTGTTCATTTAGAAAAACCTATCAAGAGCACATTGCACCCGTACCTAGGCAAGAAGAGTAGGTGAAGGTCATGCGTCAGGGTGAAGCTACAGTCACTGAGAGAGAAGATCCGTCACAAGTTACACCTATTGAAAATAATGTGCCAAAGCTTACATCAGGAGGTAACATTGAAGGAAGCTTAGGGGAGGAGACTCCACAGGGACCATATGTGCCCCCACATAAGAATTTTGATGAGGCATGTCTTTATCGGACAGCCATAGGTTGAAGAAAAAGCATCGACACTACGGAAAGTTCTTGGAGATGTTCAGGAAGCTCCATATAAATATTCCGTTAGTGGAAATGAAAGAGCAGATTCCAGCATACAGGAGGTTTATCAAGGAAACCATCACCAAGAAGAGGCAGATCAAATACACAGATGTTTTCCAGGTGAATGAGATGGTGAGCTCAATTATTCATGGGAGTTTACCACAGAAGAGGAAAGACCCAGGAGGCTTCTACCTTCCATGTTCTATAGGCGGTCAACATTTTCCACAAGCACAGTGTGATTCAGGCGCCAGCATTAATCTAATGCCACTGTCCACCTTTCAAAAGCTTGGGTTGAAGAGAATAAAGAAATCAGCGACAACTGTTGAATTGGCGGATGGGTCCATTGTGAAGCCATATGGAGTGTGCGAGGATGTACTTGTCAAAGTAGACAAGTTTATCTTTCTGGTGGATTTCATTGTCATGGACACACCACAACTTAAAAGTTGTGAGATGCTGTTGGGTAGGCCGTTTCAAGTGACGACCAATGTTGTCACTGCCATTGGGAGAGGTACTTTGACATTGGGGATTGGCCAGCATCGAGTTGAGTTCAAACTCCCGCATGATCCCTTGGGCACACTCTCCAAAGTTCCAAGTTGATGAAGCTTGATTTCGTCTAGCCTAAGACGTTAAATAAGGGTGCTTGTTGGGAGGCAACCCAACCATCGGTAGCTTAGTTTAGTTTCTTTCACATTTGTATTTTGATTTGATTTGATTTTGTTTTTAGTTTAAAAAATATATCTTGATCGTTTGTTCAATGGATTGAGGCAGAGTCGATACCATCGACCTTTGCGTCGATGGTATCGAGATGGGTACTGGTTGGCGGCTGCAAAAATCACTCTGTGTTGATACTATCGATGGCCTCGTTGATGGTATCAAAGAGTCTTCAGGTTAATCACAAAAATGAGATCGATAGTATCGACATGCATGTCGATACTATCGAGACCTCTGGAGATTTTTAGATGGATTTTTATCAGTGAAGTCGATACCAACGATGACCAAGTCGATGGTATTGACCCAGTCATAGACAGAAAGTGGCGGCCAGGGCTCACGAGGGTGTTGCCCTAAGCAGAAGTCGATACTATCGACTCGCGTCGATAGTATCAATGTGCACGTCACCGATCCGTGAGATGAGATCAACGACGATCACTACACCAAGAGAGTCGATTCGTGGGATGGGTTGATACTATTGACACCCGTCGATGGTATCGACACGTCATCAATCTGGGCCCCCACATCGGGCTATCGACAGCCGTCGATACTAGCGGAGGAACGACTTGTGCTACAGGAGTCGATACCATCGACTCGCGTCGATGGTATTGACGGGCGTACAGAAGCGTCGACCACAACTATAAAAGGGAGATGTTGTCGTCATATGACGTCACACCTTCAGAGTTTTCTTCCCCCACTTGTGCCGTGCGTATTTTTGAGCAACCGGAGCCCAGCTACGAGCATCTAATAGTGTGTTATTCACTGAGTGTTCTTCATCGAGCCTTCATCAAGCAAAGATCGTCTTCTCCGACCTTCACCGAGCTCCGTCTTCTATCTCTTCTTCTTCTACAACAATGGTGCGTACAACTGGTGCTTCTTCTTCACGGGGGAATCCTATGGAGATCCCCGAGTTTGGTCCCTCACACCCTGGACCCATCCCTCGTCGCAGAATCGTCCATCCTTCCCTGGAGATCCAGAAGGTGTATGAGGAATTGATGAAAAGAAGGATTGAGCCGACCCGGTATGTCGATCGGACAATGATCCGCGACCTCGAGTTTGAAGACAATATTGTCTATATTCTAAAAGGGCAAGCATAGCGTACAAATAGGAGGCCCGGCGAGATGGAGTACCATGCCGACGACCAACCTTTCTTTGGCGAGTGGCCGACATATAAGGAACTGGTGGCCGAATTCATGGCATCATTGGATATCAATGTGGTTCCCAACGACGCGACCGCCATCGACAGAGAGTGGAAGAAGGGGAGGGTGTCATTCCGACTTTACAACAACAACTACACCCTCACCCTTGATCAGTTAAATTCCATCTACAACTAGTATCATCATGATTACCAGCACAGGAGGCCAGACAACCGGGCAGATTATGACACCATTTTTGCCCAGCTCTGCACCGCGTCACCCGGCAAATCTGTGAGCTATCACAATACGGCAGTCGCCGACTTCGAGCATTCGTTCGTGAGGATTCTTCATCGCATGCTCTGCACCACATTGTTTGCTCGTGGCGAGTTGACGCTCAGCAAGTTCCAAGAGACGGATTTGTTCTTTCTTCACAAATTGCTAAAGCGTGAGGAATGCAATTGGGGTGCATTCTTTTTTACGCATGTGTTGGCCGTGATAAGGAGTACACGGAATGCTCCTATCCACTTTGGAGGGCTCAGAACTCCGTTGGCCCTTTACCTTGGGTTGGATTTTTCCCAACTCACGCCTCTCACCAACAGGAATAAGGTTGATATCCCGCATCTCCATCGTTCTAATATCATCCTGTCAGAAGATGGTGTGACATATGCACATTGCCATATAAATAAAGTATATCAACAATGTGTACTTCCAGATCCCATCTTCGACATCCAGGGAGCACAACATCTCTAGTGGCCCATCATAGCCATTGAGGAATCCGATGAAGAAGGCGGGAATGACGACAACAACGATGGCGGCGACGAGCATGAAGAGGAAGAGGAGGCCTTCACTTCTCTTGGCGGACGAGTTGCACCCCGGAAGCGTCCACGCATGCATCCGGGTGAATCTTCATCTTCACAGCCTCCACCACCATAGTCCTCGCAGCAAGGCGAGGATGCCTATTCCATGTAGGGGAAGTACTCAATGCTACAAGAGATCCAGAAAACCCAGCTGCAGCATACAACTTCTTTTGCCGGTATTCAGGATACCACGAACCGGCTTTACGTCAACCAGTAGGCTATCTATGAAAATTAGTGCCTCCTCCTTTCCAACCAACATAACATCCACGACAGGTTGCATAGGATGGAGATGCAGCAGCAGCCATTCTACAATCATTACTAGAGCCAGAATATGTTTGGGGGGTATCCACAACCTCCGCCCATGCCCCAGTATGATCCGAGCTTTCAGGGCCAGTACTAGTCTTGGGATTCCACGGCCCAGCAGTACCCGCCTCCTCCTGAACAATGATCGGTATCACTATTCCACCTTTTAAGGTTTTTTTGACTATGAGGCCATAGTCAAATTCAAGCTTAGGGGGGGAGTTGGAACAACTCTATCCTTAAATTTTCTTAGTTTTTAGTTTTATTGTTTTGTTTTTTTTTTCATTTGCTTTTATTAGTTTTTTTTGTTTGTTAGTTGGATCCACACTCTATCTAGTGTATTTGTATATGTCTTAAGTCATGTGTCATCTCGATGCTTGTACAGGGGAATCAAGGGAAATTAAAAAAAAATTAGTGTTTTGCAAGCTTGTGTTGTTCTATTTTGAGCACATAACTTGAGGAAATGATTGGGTTTGTCAACTCTAAAATAGGAAATCATAACTATACATGCCTATGATTCATGAAAAGTGGACAGAATTGGTTGTTTGAGCCTAAACTGATCAAATGATAATGAGACTTTAATTTGAAATAATAGAAAGAAACCTCTTAATTTCCACACTGGTCAATAAGGAGGGACACATAATAATTTTCAAAGGTTTAGTCAATTAGTCTTGTGATCTATCCACACCATTATTTTCATACCCCACCATAAGAATTGGAAGTACATTACGGTTTTAATTTCTTTGATGGCATTCCATGTATATAGGCCTTGCATTGCAACTATTTTCACATTTTTTGCATGAAAATTAAAAAAATGGTTTAGTTATACATGCACATCATCCTTAGGTGTGTGTCATGTAGTTGCATGATCATTATTTTGTAGCTGCATTCACATCTTTTGTGCATGTAGTACATCATGCATCTTATTTCTTCTGAACAGTAAGGGTGATTAACTTGTTCCATACCTTCTGAATGCTTCAAGTGTATAAGTAGCCCGACAAATAAGTGAGCCCTGCAAACAATTCATTGTCACCTATGAAAATCAGGGCTTAATTTATTTAAAAAAAAAAGAAAAAAGAATAAAAAAAGAAAAAAAAGAATTTAGAAGCTAGTAGTAATGAGAGGGAGAAAGGAACATAGTCTCACCTGCATTTTAAATAAGAATAAGTACATGATGTAGTTTTCCTAAATATTCTATCTCACCTTGAGACGGACTGTTAGTGCATGCATCATTCCACCCAAACTGTAGGCATTAGGGCATTTACACTTGCATTTGCATCATTTAGGTCATTTTTGCTTTGTGCATTTTGAAACCGTATAATGCTTCCATTTCTTCAATAAGCCACCCATTCCATCCACCCGTTGCTCGAATTGGTAGGCCACCATGATTTTCTCCTCACTTGTTAATATCAGGAGATCTGCTTCCATGTAGATGGTAGTTAGGGCGAGCAACATAGAATAGAAGCTCACAAGATGCACCGAGTCTGGCCCCGAGAATTTATTATGTTAACTGCCTTATGTGATAGTGTTCATCAATTTTGAGGTAGACATCTTTTATGGATGATTGTTGTCACCTTTACAGTAATTATCATTATGTGGTTAGTAAGGGCCGGAATGTGAATGTCTGGTGGGGATCATATGGTGATGTTTGTTGTAATGATCTGCTCTTCAGTTGACCCTCACAATTGTATTCTAATGTTTAGTCGCTCAAGGGCGAGCAATGTTCAAGCTTAGGGGAGTTTGATGCGATGATTTTGAGTCGCATTTATAGACTTGTTTCACTCGTGTTTTACGCTTTTATTGGTCATTTTGGTGGTTAATATTGCATAATTCATTTACTTTAGTCTATGATCCTTCTCAGTGTCAATTCTCCCTTAGTTTACTGTTTTGAGCATAAATGATTACAATTATATGTTTTATTTCGGCTTATGTGGTTTTGTGTTGCAATTCCAGGAAAAACGAATATCTACAACCGTCGATACCATCGACGGATGTCGATACTATCGACACAACCACAGGTTGCCAACCGCAAGGGGCAGCACAGAGTCGATACGATCAACGAGGCACGTCGATGGTAGCGACACAACATCAGGTTGCTGGCGAGAAGACACTCAATACTATCGACTGCAAAGTCGATAATATCGACACGAGGAGCTTTAGCGACAGAAAAGGACAAAAACCGAAGCCTCAGGGTGTCGATACCATCGACCCGTGTCGATGGTATCGACCCGTGTCGATGGTATCGACCCAGCATCAGGCGCTACAAAGAAAAGAAATGAAGACCAGCCGCTATCGCGCAGGGTCGATACTATCGACTCGCGTCGATAGTATCGACGCTGTTAGATGCAAGTTTGTTTTACATTGAACTAAATCTGACGGCTGTGATATTTTTGCAACTTAACTCGATGATTATACCTAATGACGGCGCCGAAGAGTGAAAGATGACGTCATTAGACACTACACACATTCCGAGAAGGTGTAGATAGAAGAACGGAGCCCAGAGCACGCCCCAGTCATTCCGGAAGCTGAAGAAGACATTTTCCACCACCCAAAGGCTATAGATCGCATATTCTACACTAAGGAACGCTTGGATCTTCTCCATTCCAGGGGTTTCATTACTTATTCACGTTTTTCTCCATGTTTCCCTTTTTCTCTACCATGTTTTGCTCTGAGATGAACATGCAAGGCTAATCCCCTTTGTCTTTGGGACCAGGAGTAGCCCGGGGAAGCATTGTATGACATTTTTATCATAGTAATTCATAATTTATCTCTTAAATTCGTGGTATGGTTTCGTTTTCTCAATTATATTGTTATGCTTGATCACCATAATGATAATCGAATGCCCTTAATTACTTTGAAAGAAGAATTAATGGTTGAAAAGTGATGAAATTCACATTAATTAATAAATCCCTTGAACAAGGCGATGTACGGTTAATGGTGGAAAACCATAGGTAGATTTTAATGCACCTAGTTTAGGGTATAGGTTACTACAATGGTGGAACTGACCTAGACATAGGTACTGAATTGTACCACGATAGTGGGCAATTCTGACAACAGGCCACTACCCGGATAGAGAGATGAACTTGAATTATTATATAGAAATTCATACAATGAAAACCCGCAGTGAAATCGCAATCCTAAAGATCTCCATTTGAATTGATTAAACTAAACCCTTAATTGATTGCTTTTTTTGTTTTTTTTTTGTTTTCTGATCAACTCCCAATACCTTTTTAATCGGTCTAGCTGATTGCGAATAGTTAGTAGTAGTCTACCGACAATTCAGTGTCCCTGAGTTCGACTTGGGCCTCACAAGGGCCTTTACTACATTGATGTGTGCACTTGCGTTATACGCACTGTAAAATCATGTCAAGGATCTTCAAACCTAGATTTCTTGCAATCCAATGGATGTGAAAAGCTATTAATAGTCCCTTTGGACTTGGGAGAAGAAACCGCAGGAAGTCATCCCTAGTTTGTCGAGCGTTGGTCGCCGTTAGAGGAAGTCCCAAAATCGCTGTATAGGTGGTCGACCCTATATATGGGGGGGGGGGATTATCCGCAGAACCAACACATATAGCAAGTGTTATAGCGAGACATGACGGAAGCAACGATCGTTCCCGTACCTCCAATTGGAGCTCCGGCCGTGATCTACACCTCCGCCTAGAAGTAGAGGTCGCCGAAAGAACATGGAGTAGTCCCAGCGGCAGGAAGGGTGCCCACGGACTATCGAGGAACTCATTGAGTTAGTGAGATTGAGACAGAGCGATCAATGGCCTTGGTTTGTGCACAGGTGCTCAGGATCTCAAAGTCAACTTTCCAGTTGACTGATGGATCGCGTGAGAAGAGAAGCGTGAGGTTGAAGACAACCTGGCGTGCAATTACATCCGTGCCCTTGTGCTGGCAGAGAGGAGGTAGGGTAAAGTTACCTTTTGTTCTTTTTTTTGATCTTACGATCAGGCACGCGCATCCCTAGCCACTGGATCCTGAGTGGACCAGCGGACCATGAATCTAATGATCCGTATTTTTTCTAAAATTAGCAACTAAAGCAATAAAAAGGATTTTTCTTGATATATTCATATCATTTTATAGAAAACTCAGATGAGGAAAGTTAATACATGAAAAATGATCAAAAAAATATGAGGAATACATTAAAAATGGTTTGGAAGCCTAAAATAGTATAATTTTGTAAAAGTGTATATTTTTGATGGAAAAGTATTAATTTTTTAATAGAAACCCTAATGGTTAATCAACGATAGATTTAAAACTACAAATAGGTTAAATGGAGCATGGTTAACTTGTTTAATGATAAAGTTAGATTTTAACTTGTTTTGATGATGGAATTGCAAAGTTAAGGGTTTTAAACCTAATATAATGGTTAATATGCTTAGAAAGCCTAAATTAGTGAAAAAGAAAAGAAAAGTAGTTATAATCTGAAATTAGGGTTTCCTATTACTAAAAGATGAAATTAGAATCTTTTGTGGAAGAAAGATGAAGTAATTAGGGTTCGTAAGTGATTTGGTAAAATTAGGGTCTAAAGTAATAAAAATGAAGTGGAACCCTAATTATGGTCAAAACCCAAAAAAGGGGCTAGTAACCCTACGACGATTAGGCCTATTAGATTTGTGTACCATGATCCATGATAGAAAATATTGGATGAATATTTCAAGATTGAACTATGTACTTGCTTGATTCTGGATTACTTGCTTGTTTGGACTATTCCTACATCTGAGTCTGCCTGACAAGTATGTGGTTACGCCTATGAATATCCTGCATTAGTTTCCCAAGGATTTTTGAGGTTTTATCGATGACATGAATTAAACTGTTGGTTGCATTTAATTCTTGCAAATTATAATGTGAATATGACTATCACATAAGATATGTTCCTACTAGCTTAGATCTTAGTCCCCTCTGTAGCTTAATGGATTGACCTAGTACATGGCTACTTATGGGGTAGGTCCATCAGGTCATTGAATGACGTAGTACATGGCTACCAATGGGGTAGGACCATCAAGTCACCATGAGTCAGGAATTGGGCTACCTTTGGGTAGGGCCATGCGACTCCATAACCCTAGGTATTGGCTACGTGTGTGGTAGGGCCATGGGGGTAAGGATCTACCATATGAGAGAGGTAGTATCCATGTCCACTGTAGGGAAAACATAGAGATAGGGGATAGGTAAGGATTGAGTAGTATTTCTTAAAGCGTAATCTTGTATGTGAAATGATATTTGGATGAGTACATTGTTATTATAGTTGCATGATTATTGTTTCCCCCACATACCAGCTTCTTGCTGACCGACGTTTTGTTTGTCGGTGTTTTAGTTACAAATGAAAAGAATAAACAGTAAAGTGGCATATGTGGAATTAAATGAGAATTAACGTGCATAAGAGGATTAGTTAGATTAGTATCTTCATGGATAGAAGTTTAGAAATCCCAGTTTTTAAAAGGTATAAAAAGTTTTATTTTATACCAGTTTAGTTGGTAAAATTTATTAATTGTTATTGATTATTTGTCGAACCTTTGATCTGGGTTATTGGTTAATGGCTCTGACCTTTCAGTCTCCCTTAATTGGGGGTTACCGAGAGGCAGGGTTGTTACAATTGGTATCAGAGCATAGGTTCCTCATCTAATCATTAATAATTATTAAATTTTGCAAATTTCATAGAACCGAGGGAGTTATTAGAGGATTGTTTGAATGATTGAGGTGTTTAAAAAAGGATCACGTCCAGGGGCTGGCAATATTTTCCTCCGCACCTCTAGTCGAAATACGAGGACTCTCAGACTGTGTGACTACCTAGATGATGTCTTAGGATATGACTCGAAATAAGATACCTTTAGGACTCTCTCATCTTGTTCATCCCTTCTCAAATCAAATTATATTAAGGACCTTAAGGATTAGGGTTTGCTCTCTTCTCCTCAACCTCTTGAGGTATGGGTAAGGTTAATAAGGTCTAAGGAATCCTCCACCAAATTAATGAAAAGCATGTAAATAAGATGTCATGGATATAAGCTTAATAGAGTAAGCATAAATTAAATAATAGATACATGCTTAGGTCATATGACACGAGTTGTCATTGCCCTCATGAGAGACCTCAGGATAGACCTCCTTGTTAGGAGGATGAGTAGAAAGAGATAGTCTTGGAGGTAGAGACCTCCATTAAAAGTAGAGACCTAACACATCCTTTGAGGTTGATGTTAACCCTAACCCTAAGTGAGGGTTAAAGAGAGAGATGACATGAAGAGTTAGATGTCATGGTAGACTAGGTGTTTGGATAGACATGCCTTGGATGCCATATGGGCCATTAGAAGTTGATGACCGAGTACCTTTGGCAACCCAACCCTAGGAAGGGTCGTGCATGTTTGAGCGAAAGATAGCTCCTTCATGGATGAGGTTAGAGAAGAACATGTATGGGATGTTGCAAGTAGAATATAGTTTGCACCCAGAGTACATTAGTAGTACGAGCAGTAAGTTAAAACCGAGGCTAGAAGGATAGGATGGATGGCTTATGAGATAAGAAAAAGGGTCTATGTATAATCATGACCAAACATAAGTTTGAGCATAGACTTCACCCACGTAAAGGTATGCCTTTGAGCTTGATCCATCATGGAGGGGGGACCTCTAGTAGTAAGGATGGATGTGGAGTTTTCTCTAGAGAGAGAAAGTAGGACCCCATCAAGAAGGTTGGATGGGGGAGAGTTGAGGATGATGCAACCTAAGTGGATGGTTGCAGTTGCCTCATGCATGATTCCTAGAGGCTGATGATATCTTGGTTGCCTTTAGAGGAACCCAACCCTAGAGAGAGGATGATGCTTCTGGTACCTATGTGTATATTGTATAAGTGGTTTCCTGTTGAGATGAGACAAAGAGTGCCTTAGACCCTGAGGAGGTTTAAGTAACCAGTTGTTAGGCATTATATGATAACCTCCTATTTTAGTCGATTATCTTAGTCTTTTTCTTTAGTTTTCCATACTCTTTTTACGTTTAAACTATAAATAATCCTAATTTTACCCCTTTTTTGTAAATACACCATCAGACTAACTTTTTCCTTTTATATATGCAGAAAAAGCACAAAAAAATCATAAAAGAATAACTCAGCCTCAAGACCGAGTGGATTCAAACGGTCCCAAGACCGCATGAAGCCAACTGGTCCCGAGACCGCATGGAGTTCAAACGGTTTCAAAACCGCATGAAGCCAAACCGTCCCGAGACCCCAGGGAGTTCAAACGGTTTCAAGACCGCATGAAGCCAAACGGTCCCGAGACCGCATGGAGTAAAACAGTCCCAAGACCGCATGAAGCCAACCGGTCCCGAGACCGCATGGAGTCAAATGGTCCCAAGACCGCATGAAGCCAACCGGTCCCGAGACCACATGGAGTCAAACGGTCCCAAGATCGTATGAAGCCAACCGGTCCCGAGACCGCATGAAGTCAAACGGTCCCAAGACCGCATGAAGCCAACCGGTCCCGAGACCGCATGGAGTCAAACGGTCCCAAGACCGCATGAAGCCAACCGGTCCCAAGACCGCATGGAGTTCAAATGGTTTCAAGACTGCATGAAGCCAAACGGTCCCGAGACCGCATGGAGTTTGTACGGTCTCAAGACCGCATGAAGCCAACCGGTCCCGAGACCGCATGGAGTCAAACGGTCCCAAGACCGCATGAAGCCAACCGGTCCCGAGACCGCATGCAGTTCATACGGTCTCAAGACCGATTGAAGCCAAACGGTCTCACGCCCCAAACGGTCTTGAGGTCCAAATGGTCTCCAAACCGTTTGGACTTCACTCAAGGCCTATAAATAAGACCCCAAGGGTCCTCCATCCACATATCAAGTTTTAGACATCCAAAGGCTGCCCCAATCATTCCAGAGCTCCTCCCACTTCAATCTTCCGCCCTGGGGCTGTCGGTCTTTGATCCATATTCCATCCTGAAGCTGCTTTCTCCTTCTTCGTCATGAAGGTGGGAAGGGGAGACCTCCTCATCGTGCAACCTACGAAGACCGGTGGATCGTTGCTCTCTCTCTCCAAGGGGTTGACTTTCTTCCATCCTTTGTGGGGATGACACTCTCTCTCTCTCTTCTCGCCTCCTTCTTGGTCTTAGTCATGAGGGAGTAGTCTTCTTCACTAGGGTGCGGGGAGTAGCCCCGCTACCCATACTTTCATATCATGTAAAATGTAATCCTTAGGTTGTAATGTAGAGTTCTTATCTTTGTCAGTTTGACATCAAACGATTAATGAATACTTGTTTCTTGATCTCCAACTTGTGTTATCTTTTATCTTTTAGTATGAATTGTCTACGTTTGTACTATTAGATTCGAAACTCATTTGCATGTTAGTTCTTGATGCATGTATCCACCATGTATCTGTTTCGGTATCTAGAAGTGTATCTCAAGAAGTGGAGTAAACTCACTATCATCCGTTGCACTTTCATACTATGAAATGGAATCAGTTGACGTATGGAAGTGCAACCTTGGTAAGTCGAGGAACACACTTTGCGAGGGGAATGATGTAAAGTAATGTGACCATTTGATCGGGAATGGTTGGCGTTGCAACATTCCCGCACTTCTCATAGCTAGGTTATCCGAAAGGAGACTAGGTCTACAAGGATACTAACTGACCGAACTCTTTTTGCAGGTTAAGTTTTGCTTTGCATGTGTTGATCGGTGTAGTGGCGGTGAAAAACCGATCACACCCTAGTGATCTTTATCACAGTTTAACTCTTAGATTTACTTGCTTTCTTTACTTTTCATGTTCTTAGTTTAAAACCATCAAAATCCAACTTTCGATATAAGTGCCAACTAGTGAGTAGCTAAGTGAAGTTCTATACGTTTTTCATCTTGGTGCTTGCAACAAGACCGTTGTCTTTTGGGTTCTATCCTAAATCTGTACTATGATAAGGCTTCCATACTCTTATGGGGTTGGAGTGTTTATCTAAGCACCAGTTCTAGGTAAACCTAGGGAAGATATCAATCCTCTTTAGGGTTTTTGGTGCATACCTTGGGACTCCCATTGGAAGAGTAAAATCTTTTGGTGTATGTCCCAGCTCCATCAAAAAATGGCGTCGTTGCCGGGGACAACGGAACGTTGTTATTTCACTTAGTACCTTTCTAGTTGGTTAGGATTTTACACTTTCTTTTTGAATCATAACTCTATATCTTCTTGAAACTTTCCTATTTTCACTATTATCTAAAGGTGTTCTCTTTTCTCTACTCAGGTAGAACACGTGCATGCAATCACCGCATAGTTGTGGATTCTCCCCTGATCCGGAGTTCGACTCCGAGGTAGAGAGAAGTTTCCACCGCCGAATCTGTCTCAATTGCCAATGCGCCAGACAAATGGCTGACGAACAACATCAAGCTGCTTTGGTGATGGAGAGAGTAAATGCTGCCATCGCCGCACAACGGGCACAACTTATCGCAGATACCCGTGTCCAAATACAAGCGGAGATACGAGCAGAAGAGCAAGCCCACATAAGAGCGGAGACCGAGGAAGCAACCCCAGCTGCTCAGCTCGAGTTACGAAACAAGCAACTAAGGGACTATGTTGTCCCGAAGAACTACGAGGACAACCACCAAGTCCGACCTCCGATCATCAATATCCCAAACTTTGAGATCCGGACCTAGTGGATCCAGATTATGCAAGGAATCTCCTTCCCTGGAGGTTTAGGAGATGATTGCATGGACCATTTGAAAAGGTTTAAGGCATTATGCCGCCTGGTCCCGCAAGATGGTATCGCTTTCGATGCGATAATGCTCCACCTATTCCATTTTACCTTATCTGGAAGGGCCTTGAGTTGGTACAACTCATTGGACAGATAATCCATAATAACCACTTGGGCCCCTCTAGAGGAAAAATTCTTAGAGAAGTTCTTTCCACCCTCGCTGACCTATGAAATCAGAGGGAAAATCAATCACTTTTCCCAGCTACCTGGAGAAACTCTTGCTGAGGCATGAGAAAGATTTAAGGAACTTCTGCGCAAATGCCCCCATCATGGAATTTCACAAAATCAACTGATAGAAACTTTTTACCGGGGGGTAAGCGATGATATTAAACAGTCTTTAGATTCCTCGTCTGGAGGAAATTTCATGAGGAAAAACTATGAAGATGCCTGGAAGATTGTTACATTAGGAGTTGAAAACCAGTCCAACTAGGGACAGTCAGCTGGAAAAGGCGTCTTTAAAGTTTTCAAGGCTAAAGAATCCGTGGAAATGAAGGCTATAGCTGAAGTCTTGCAAACTATTGTTCATAAACAACAAGCTCTTGAGGCTTCTCTTGAAGAGATCGACAAAAAGAAAGCCCCTTTTGTACAACAAGTTAAGGCCGTCACAGGATCATGTGAGGCTTGTCATGCTTTGGACCATCCGACCCTCTCCTGCGGAATGTTGTATAATGTGATGATGGATCTGCATCCACCACCACAACCATACGAGCCCATCACTAATCAAGTCGAAGATCAGATTCCGGAACAAGTCAACTCCATTCACACTATTCCCGGACAAGTTTACTACAATCCTAGTCAACCAAGGAATCATCCTGGGTTCCAGTACGAGAATCCTTCTGGAACTGCGAATCCGCAACATCAGACACAGGGAGGATCTGATAGTAGGTTATCACCTGGGTTCTCAAACAATTTTAACCAAAATCAAGGGAACCCGAGGAACAATTTCCCTAGGGCTAACTACCCTAGGAACCAATCAGCCTAATATCAGTACACTCATCCCCCGCTTCATCCGCAGCTGCATACTCAGCAGCCTCAACAGCAAAGTCTTCAGAAAAACGTTACTGCACAGCCGGAAGACGAGCTATCTTTGATAAGACAGATGCTACAATCTCAGCAAACCATGCTAGCTAACCAACAAGCCCAACAGAAGGCAGTTGAAACCCAGCTTGCCCAGATTGCTGCACAGTTGAAGCCTTCGGCAGGCACTTTTGTCGGGCAGCCTGAACCAAATTCTAAGTATGGGCAAAACAAACATGAACAGCTGAATGCCATCACCACGAGGTCGGGACGCATTCTTCCTGAACCCACCAAGATAACCCTGGATGATGATGATATGCCCACTTTATGACGAAAGAGATCTCGCAACATGGGATTGAGAAATCCTCCGAAGGCACAAAGGACAGAAACAAAGAACAGGTGTCCGGAAAACCCGAGGTCCCGCAATTCAAACCAAGGATTCCGTATCCGGGCAGACTACAATAAACAAAAATGGATGCCAGGTTTCAGAAGTTCAAGGAGGCAATGAAGAAATTGTACATCGACATCCCACTCCTTGATGCTTTGTCAGAAGTACCAGCATGGGAAAAGTATCTCAAAACCTTGCTATCACGAAAGTATATCACCAAGGAGCATGAGACTGTCAAGCTCGCTCAAACCACCTCTGACATCATCTTGAACAAACTACCTAAAAATAAGAAGGACCCAGGTTCCTTTGGAATCCAATGTTGCATTGGAAACACGTCTACAAAGAAAGGATTAGTTGACCTTGGGGCCAGCATATCCATTATGCCCTACTCAATGTGCCAATGTCTGGGTTTCACCGAACTGCTGCCTACAGCAATGACTATCCAACTAGATGACTCCACAATAACTACACTGTTGGGAATCATTGAAGATATCCCAGTAAGGATAGGAAAGGATGCCTACGTTCCGTGTGATTTTGTTATCATGGATATTAAAGAAGACTTGAGGTATCCGATCATTTTTGGTAGGCCTTTCCTTGCTACTGCCAGAGCGCTAATCGACGTCGAAGTAGAACCATCATTCTTAGGCTCGGGAAAGAAGCAATCCAATTACGTGTCCTTGATAGTATGAAAGGCCCCAGCATCCAACAAGAAGTCTTTCTTTTGGACGTGATTCAACAAATGTCGCAATTAGAAATCTCCGAGCCAATTGACGAACTTGAGAATGATCTTATCAATCCGGAAGTTGAATTTTCTACAAATGAATTAGTCCAGCAATGCCTCCAATACCTAGAAAAGATAGAAGAAGCATCGAAGGCTACTTTTGAAGAGCTTAAAGCCATCACTACCATAGAAGCAGCAGGACCACCAAAAACCCCTGAATTGAAGACTTTACCCATAGGGCTTAAATATGTTTTCCTAGATGAAGAAGAGCTATGCCCGGTCATTATCAACTCCACCCTTACCAAAGACCAAGAAGTCAGACTTCTAGACAAACTGAGGAAGCATAAAAAGATCATTGGATATAAAATAACTGACCTCACAGGCATAAACCCGGCTCTGTGTATGCACAAGCTTCCTATGGTTGAATAATTTAAACCCTCTCGTGAACATCAAAGAAAACTAAACCCAAACTTGAAAGAGGTTGTTCGTCTGGAAGTCCTTAAACTACTCAAAGCTGGCATGATCTATCCTATCTCTGACTCTCAGTGGGTCAGTCCAGTTCAGGTTGTTCCAAATAAAGGGGGCACTACTGTAGTAATCAACGATAAAAATGAGCTAGTGCCTACCAGGACTATAACGGGGTGGCGAATGTGCATTGATTATAGAAAGTTGAATAAAGCTACAAGGAAAGACCACTACCCTCTGCCTTTCCATGATGAAGTCCTGGAATGCCTGGCCCACCAAAAGTATTTCTGTTATCTCGATGGTTACTCCGAGTTTTACCAAATACCCATACACCTGGAGGACCAAGAAAAAACCACCTTCACTTGTCCCTTTGGGACATATGCATTCACAAGAATGCCGTTCAGGCTATGTAATGCTCCTGCCACTTTCCAACGTTGCATGTCTGCTATCTTCGCCGGGTTAACTAAATCTGTTATGGAAGTCTTTATGGATGATTTCTCTATTTACGGGGACTCCTTCGACAATTGTCTAATCAATCTTGAACGAATTCTGCAACGCTGTGAGGAAACGAACCTTATCTTGAACTGGGAAAAATGCCATTTTATGGTAACAGAAGGTGTCGTCCTCGGACATAGGGTAAGTGATAGGGGAATCGAGGTTGACAAAGCAAAGATCGATGTTATCTCAAAGATGTCACCTCCGAAGGATATAAGGGGAGTTCGAGCCTTCCTAGGTCATGTAGGGTTTTATAGAAGATTCATCAAAGACTTCTCAAAAATAGCTAAACCCATGACCCAACTCCTGACCAAAGATGCCGAGTTCATTTTCGACCAAGAATGTATGCAAAGCTTCTCCACCCTCAAAGAGGCATTAATCTCCACACCTATTCTAAGGGCTCCAGACTGGTCGCAACCCTTCGAAATCATGTGCGACGCAAGTGATTATGCCATAGGGGCTGTTTTAGGACAACGGATCGATAAGAAACCCTATGTCATCTACTACGCATCCAAAACGCTAGACGAAGCACAGAAAAACTACACCACCACGGAAAAGGAGTTTCTGGCTATCATCTACGTGTTTGAAAAATTTCGCTCCTACCTGATCGGCTCCAAAGTCATCGTCTACACTGACCATTCTGCTATCAGATACCTGATCCAGAAACAGGACGCCAAACATAGGCTTTTTCACTGGGTATTAATGCTTCAAGAATTCGACCGGAGATCAAAGATAAAAGTGGCGTGGAGAATGTTGTGGCCAATCATCTCAGCAGGATCGAGGTTTAAGAAAAAGATAAAATCCGTATCAGGGATTCTCTTCCCGATGATCAGCTTATGAAGGCCACTCATAGTTTTCCTTGGTATGCTGATATCGTTAACTATCTGGCCACAGGGATCATCCACCCATTTGCTTCATATCAGGATAAAAGGAAGTTCCTTCATGACATAAAACGTTATCATTGGGACGAACCCTACTTATTCCACCTCTTGCTGACGGACTTTTTCGTCAGTGCCTGCCAGAAGAAGAAATAACCCCAGTTTTAGAACATTGCCATTCCGGACCCATGGGGGGGGCATATGAGCGCCAAGAAAACCGCCACAAAAGTTCTACAATCTGGTTTCTTCTGGCCCACCATATCAAAAGACTCGTATGATTTCGTGAAAGCCTGCGACAAATGCCAGTTTTCGGGCAACATATCAAAAAGGGATGAAATGCCCCTCACTATGTGGCAGGAAATTGAGTTGTTTGATGTATGGGGGGTAGACTACATGGGACCTTTCCCTTCATAATATGGTTTCTCTTACATTCTGGTCGCAGTAGATTATGTCTCAAAGTGGGTCGAAGTTGTACCCACTGTATCTAGCGACTCCAAACCTGTTATCAAATTGTTCAAAGATACTATTTTTCCAAGGTTTGGAGTTCCAAGAACGGTCATATCGGATGGCGGGACCCATTTCCTGGAACGAAGTTTCGAAGCGTTACTAAGGAAATACAGAGTCCATCACAAAGTTGCCACGCCTTACCACCCACAAACTAGTGGCCAGGTAGAAGTATCCAATAGATAGTTAAAGGCGATTCTTGAAAAAACGGTGAATAAAAACCGCACTGATTGGTCCACCAAACTTCCTGATGCCCTCTGGGCATACCGAACTGCTTACAAAACACCAATTGGAACAACTCCGTTCTGTTTGGTGTACGGGAAGTCATGTCATCTTCCAGTCGAGCTGGAACATAAAGCCTGGTGGGCCATCAAGCAACTAAACTTCGATCTTAAAAGTGCAGGGGAGAACAGACAACTCCAGCTACAGGAGTTAGAAGAGCTATGAATGACAGCATATCACAGTGCCATAATCTATAAAGATCAAACAAAAATGTGGCACGATGGACATCTTAAGAGAAAAGATATCGCCGTTGGTGACAAAGTGCTCCTATTCAACTCCAAGCTCAAATTATTCCCCAGAAAACTTAGAACAAAATGGTCCGGACCCTTCACCATAAAACATATCTACCCAACTGGAGCTGCCATTATTATCGACAACAACGGAGGAGAAAGGACGGTCAACGGGCACCGTCTAAAAAGATATTACACTCAGGAAGACAAAATGCATCGACAAACCATCGACATCAGAGATGCTACGCCAACAGCATAATAGCCTTACAGCTTCGTCGAGCCAGCGATGTTAAACCAAGGCGCTACTTGGGAGGCAACCCATGACTCCACGAATTAGTTTAGACGCATCCCTTGTCCTAATTACCTCTCACTCTATCACTTTGACACTCTGAGGACAGAGTGAGTGATAAGTTAGGGGGGGGTACATTAGTCAAGGGCAAGGTATCCTCTTTTTCTAAAAACCCTCTTTCTCCTTTTTTTTTTTCCTTTTTGGATAAAGTCACCTCAACTAACTCTAGAATCATGTTAGTCCCTACAAGTAAATAGCACTTAGACATCGAATGACGATTTAACAATCTCCATCCACTATTGATTCCATATTTCTGCTTCAATTCTTTATCTGACTTTCTACAGGTCAAAATCAAGGCAGAAATAAGCCAAGATCTCGAGGATGAGAGGGAAATCAGGCAACTTCCAAATCAAGAAGTTCTGCAAGTGGGCCACAAACCAAATAAGTGCACGTTGAAAAACTCTAAGAACAACTTTCCTCTCTTCAAAACAAAAGAGGCTTGGCCGCCCAATATAAATTCTCAAAAATCCCAAAACCCAAGCCTGTGAGTTAATTGAATAAAAGCCAGAGAGACGAATAAAATTTTGAGAGTTGTGCCACGCATAAGGATCTATATAAAAAAACTGACGAAGGTGTCACCCGGCCGGCACATTCCGCTGCCCTCACAAAGGCAGATGTGTCGTGCCCCGTAGTGAAACCCTAAAGTTTCTAAGTATATGTAAGGCTCATAAAGGACTCGTCCGGCCGGTACATTCAGCTTCCCTCATAAAGGCAGATGTGTCGTGCCCGGTAGTGAGATTCTAAAAAGCATAGACATCCCCTCCCCCACTTGAAGGGGGAGCTACACCTCAAAGCCTTTAGCCAACTCTCATACCCCCTCTAGCTTCCAGTAGGTTTTTCAGAGAGGTATAAAGCTGATTAGAGTCAACAACATGCACAAAATAAAGGTGGTCCCAATGCAAACTTTGAGATACGGAAAGAACCTGAGATCCAAGCAACTCTCGAAATCCGAAAGAGTCAAGGCATGCAATAAGACTTGATACGACCCCAGGGGAACACAGGTCAAGAATTGAAGCAAGAGTATGGAAATCCTAAATAAGATCGCCTCGCCATTACATGTCTCAGCTCTATCTAACTTGAGGACAAGCTAGACTCAATGTTAGGGGGGTGATAACCTCCTATTTTAGTCGATTATCTTAGTCTTTTTCTTTAGTTTTCCATACTCTTTTTACGTTTAAACTATACATAATCCTAATTTTACCCCTTTTTTGTAAATACACCATCAGACTAACTTTTTCCTTTTATATATGCAGAAAAAGCACAAAAAAATCATAAAAGAATAACTCAGCCTCAAGACCGAGTGGATTCAAACGGTCCCAAGACCGCATGAAGCCAACCGGTCCCGAGACCGCATGGAGTTCAAACGGTTTCAAGACCGCATGAAGCCAAATGGTCCCGAGACCGCATGGAGTTCAAACGGTTTCAAGACTGCATGAAGCCAAACGGTCCCGAGACCGCATGGAGTCAAACGGTCCCAAGACCGCATGAAGCCAACCGGTCCCGAGACCGCATGGAGTCAAATGGTCCCAAGACCGCATGAAGCCAACCGGTCCCGAGACCGCATGGAGTGAAACGGTCCCAAGACCGCATGAAGACAACCGGTCCCGAGACCGCATGGAGTCAAACGGTCCCAAGACCGCATGGAGTTCAAACGGTTTCAAGACCGCATGAAGCCAAACGGTCCCGAAACCGCATGGATTTCATACGGTCTCAAGACCGCATGAAGCCAACCGGTCCCGAGACCGCATGGAGTCAAACGGTCCCAAGACCGCATGAAGCCAACCGGTCCCGAGACCGCATGGAGTTCATACGGTCTCAAGACCGATTGAAGCCAAACGGTCTCACGGCCCAAACGGTCTTGAGGCCCCAAACGGTCTTGAGGTCCAAACGGTCTGCAAACCGTTTGGACTTCACTCAAGGCCTATAAATAAGACCCCAAGGGTCCTCCATCCGGATATCAAGTTTCAGACGTCCAAAGGCTGCCCCAATCATTCCAGAGCTCCTCCCACTTCCATCTTCCACCCTGGGGCTATCGGTCTGAGATCCATATTCCATCCTGAAGCTGCTTTCTCCTTTTTCGTCAAGAAGGTGGGAAGGGGAGACCTCCTCATCGTGCAACCTACGAAGACCGGTGGATCGTTTCTCTCTCTCTCCAAGGGGTTGACTTTCTTCCATCCTTTGTGGGGATGACGCTCTCTCTCTCTCTCTCTTCTCGCCTCCTTCTTGGTCTTAGTCATGAGGGAGTAGTCTTCTTCACTAGGGTGCGTGGAGTAGCCCCGCTACCCATACTTTCATATCATGTAAAATGTAATCCTTAGGTTGTAATGTAGAGTTCTTATCTTTGTCAGTTTGACATCAAACGATTAATGAATACTTGTTGCTTGATCTCCAACTTGAGTTATATTTTATCTTTTAGTATGAATTGTCTACGTTTGTACTATTAGATTCGAAACTCATTTGCATGTTAGTTCTTGATGCATGTATCCACCATGTATCTGTTTCGGTATCTAGAAGTGTATCTCAAGAAGTGGAGTAAACTCACTATCATCCGTTGCACTTTCATACTATGAAATGGAATCAGTTGACGTATGGAAGTGCAACCTTGGTAAGTCGAGGAACACACTTTGCGAGGGGAATGATGTAAAGTAATGTGACCATTTGATCAGGAATGTCTGGCGTTGCAACATTCCCACACTTCTCGTAGCTAGGTTATCCGAAAGGAGACTAGGTCTACAAGGATACTAACTGACCGAACTCTTTTTGCAGGTTAAGTTTTGCTTTCCATGTGTTGATCGATGTGTAGTGGCGGTGAGAAACCGATCACACCCTAGTGATCTTTATCATAGTTTAACTCTTAGATTTACTTGCTTTCTTTACTTTTCATGTTCTTAGTTTAAAACCATCAAAATCCAACTTTCGATATAAGTGCCAACTAGTGAGTAGCTAAGTGAAGTTCTATACATTTTTCATCTTATTTCTTGCAACAAGGCCATTGTCTTTTGGGTTCGATCCTAAATCTGTACTATGATAAGGCTTCCATACTCTTATGGGGTTGGAGTGTTTATCTAAGCACCGGTTCTAGGTAAACCTAGGGAAGATATCAATCCTCTTTAGGGTTTTTGGTGCATACCTTGGGACTCCCATTGGAAGAGTAAAATCTTTTGGTGTAAGTCCCAGCTCCATCATTATACCTAGTTGTTTGTCCTTAAGGAGGACTCAACTCTGAGGTGTTGTGTATATAAAAGGATCATGGAAGTACATGACATACCTAGGACATGCTTGATTCGTGGTTAAGAGATTGAACATGAAGTTGCACACCCAAAGGTGGACTTAGGGTTCCTAGGCCTAAGAGGGGGAGCAGCGTACTCGATGCTCATAATGAGATTTGAGTCTCCATAGTTTTGAGCATGGTACTCCTCATGTGTATAGGTATAGGAAACCCCTTAAGATAAGGTTATGTTTGATGAACCCCTCACAATTAAGTTGATCTAATGTTGAGGAAAGAGAACAAGTATGACCTAGCATGGTTTAATAGGTGGTCTGCTTGTGCCTTAGTAGCTGTTGGGTTAGGCATGCTCATGTGAATGAAAACCCTAAGGGCGGTTGTGACCTTGTTGTCAAAAGTTGTAGTTTCCTCCCATCCTGGGATAGGGACCCTTTGGTAGGGTGTATACCGGTTTTGTTGGTTTTGATGTAACCTAAATAAGTTTCATAGGATATTCAGAAGCTAAGAGAAAAGTACATGGTATAAGAATGAACCTGTAGACCCATTGATAACCATCTTTAAGTGCATGTGGATGTTTTACTATGGAGGTAACTGGTATGGGGCCTAATAAAGGTAGGAAGGTTTCCATGACCATTATTGTGGGCTCTGATCTCCAAACCACAAAATAATCACGATTTAAACATGAGAGGAAGCAATCGATAACCAGCGGAAGACAAAAATCACGGGAAATTAAAACGTTTCGAGATAAGAGCTTGAAACCACAAACCTTTTCCATAGAAAAAGGATTTAAACTATATACATCTCTGTCAAATTACTTCTTGAGAAATTATATACAACATGATATAAAATATCAAGAATTCATGACCAAAACACTCCAAGACCTGAGAGTATAGAGGACGCATAGGACTGACTTTAATCTACACCACATAGCAGGCTGAATCTCCACCTGAGATTTACTGCTGCTCCTGGTGATGCTGCTGCTGGGATTGGTCACCTTTAGACCGGTTCCTCCGTCTTCAACGACCACCTAAAAAGTTGAAGTCTACGGGGTGAGACAATTATACATAATTGCCCTAGCGAGAGTTATAACTCTCCACTAGAAGCATTATAAGCAAAACAAAGAATAACTTAGGCAGTAAAAGCTTTCAAAGCATTCATTAGCAGTTTTGATAATAAGCAAGAGTTCAACATTTATGAAACATGAAGAACATATACTTTATCCAGTGTAACATCAATCAAGTCATACTACGCTATTGATTATGTTTTTCAAACATTATTATGCCCTGTGGAGATGAGGCATACCACTCATACTCCAACTGATCGCTAAGAAGTCACATCAGTATCGTACATAGGTCATTAAAAGAGCCAGATTCTTATGACCTCATCTTCCTCAGTCAGTTAGAGGATTTTTTGCAGGACATCTGGCAGGACGTCTGCTATTTATAGCTCACTAGGGTAAACTGGACCTTCGCTATGTTTTTAGAGTTACAGTGGCGTTCTGTACTCTCTTCGTCATCGCAAGAATTCTTGATTATCTTTCACCGATGCGGTTTTTGTGTTTACTTTGGGAGAATAGTGACACATCTCATCTTTTGAGTTTGTAGTGAAGGTTTGACGGACTATAAAAATGTACATCAATTCCTACACTAGGATGTAAGGTTCTACACATCCATTTACCCCACATACTCAAAAGTATGTGATCCAGGAGTTCCCTTGGGAAAACCTGTTTCACCATCATTTAGACTCTGACAATGATGGATCTATGACCAGGGCTCTACATTACACTTGATTAGTTAGGTACATTCAGTATTCTTTTAACATCATACATTGTTCTTCAAACAATAACATTAGCTTAACAGCTATAAATGAGAATACTAAAATATAGCAAGCCTAACTCTTTTCAATCATCCGTTCTCAATCATTTCATCACAAGTCATTTGTTAAGCATGACCTTGATGGTATTTATGGCTCTTATAGCCCATAAATCTCAATAGATGTCACTAGCAGTGCATCAAGATATCTCACTTATTCATAAAGCTTAAGACATGCTCTCAATGAATATAGTATTTTAGTCCATACTTGGATATGATCATCATCTCATAACAACCTGCAAGGTTAATTCAACTGGTAATAGTAAACAATTCATAAATCAGGGTTTACTATTCATATTATATGTCATCACCCTAGAATTAGGGTTTACTATTCACACCATGGTGAATTGAACTCATTACATCATCATGTATGATAAACATCATTAATAAAGCTCTTAGATAAGATTAAGATTCATTAGACATCATAATTAGGGTTTCCATGATCTCACATAGGTGGATCATACCCTAGTCATGCACATTCATGTATATGAAGGTATCTTACTTGAGTTTCCACCAAAAAAGGGTACTTTCTCTCTCTTAGGATACTTTCTCTCTCCTTGTACTAGTAGATGGTGATAACACCACTCTAGCTCAGGTTGGGTTAAGCCCTCATTGACTAGCATAAGCCAAAACATCACTATCATGTGATTAGGGTTTGATTATAACAGGGTTTTACTCAATTAAACCCCTCAAGGGTATTTTGGTAATTTACCTCATGATCACCATCATGGGTCAACTCATTAATCACTTAGTCCTTTAATGATCTAGGTTACCATTAGGGTTTAGATTATATCATCATTGAATCAATTACATCATCAATTGATTAAGTACAAACCACCTTGAACACCTCCAAACGGTTTCAACCTTCAACCACCAAACGATCTTGAGACCGTTTGGTTTCAAACGGTATTGAGACCGTTTGACCTCAAACGGTCTTGAGACCATTTGGATGTGTTGACCGTTTAGAAAGGTTGACTTTCCAAACCGTTTGAAGCTCATGCGGTTTGAAATCGTTTGATCAAATCAACTTGAGATCAATTGGACCAAACGACCTTGAGATCGTTTGAGCCCAAACGGTCTTGAGACCGTTTGGCCCCAAATGGTCTTGAGACCATTTGGCCTCAAACGGACTTGAGACCGTTTGGTCCAAATGGGCTCAAACCGTTTGGACCTCCAAAGTGGTTCAAAAGTTACAATTGGTCACGGATATGTATGTTGAAACCCTCATTTGGTCAAAGACATGCTAACCACTTATAAATTAAGTCGATTAGGATTAGCCTTAATCAATTGGACACCAAATTGACCCTCAATTGAAAGTCAATTAGGGTTAAATCCTACTCAATTGGGGTTTCAAATCGGGTGGTCATCAATATTCAACAATGTGAATCAATTCAAGGTTGAACCTATCAATTGACCTCCAATTGGGCCCAAACTTGGCCCAAATGGTCTTGAGGTCATTTGGACATCATCCAAACGGTCTTGAGACCGTTTGCCCAAAGTTTGACCAAAAACCAAGTCGGTTAGATTAAGGTTGAACTCCAATTAGGTCAAAAATCAGCATTTTTATCAATTCATCAACTTATTGCAATTGGACCTTCAAACCATTAGATTATCTCAACCTTAGACCTTCAAATGGTCTTGGGTTGTGCCCAAACGGTCTTGAGACCGTTTGGAAGAACCCCCAAACGGTCTTGAGACCGTTTGGGTCCTTCAACCCAAATCTCAACAAGATCTATGCTTTAAAACAGTAATTTCAACCCGATTAGGGTTAGGATGTTGAAGTGCCTTCAACTCTCAATTGGTTTAGAATTAATCTTTGATTCTTTGCAGTAATGAAATTCAACATATTACCAACAGACCCTCAAACGGTTGTCCCTTGGTCAACCCTATCAAATGGTCTTGAGACCGTTTCAATCCAAACGGTCTTGCAGGACCGTTTGAGAGCAAACGGTTTGAAACCGTTTGACCTTAAACGGTTTGCAACCGTTTGGACCAAAAGGGTCCAAGGTCATTTGATAAAGTAGCATAGGAATTCACGCCCATCATCTTCAACCTTGGTTAAGGTCGGTTACTCCACCATTTTGCTTGCAAAAGTGCAAGGAAGAAGGGAGATAGAAGAAGAAGTATCATGCTAATTTGCAAGAACTAAGTATATATAAAGAAAAGAGTTTAGAGTTATAAAACCCGCCTAAAGGTCATTCCTTGAACTCCAAGCTTTCAAGCTCCAAGCTTTAATGGCTTCTTTGAGCTCCATAGGTTCGGCCAAGGTGAATTCTCCAAGGAAACGTTGGACAGGATAGGCTAGAAAGATAGAGCTAGGTGAGCTAGCCATGAATCCAACCTTGAAAACGAGTTTCCTCCATGAATTCAAGCAAAAGGGATGATCTAAACTTACCTAGAACCCTTGGTCGTCCCTCTCTGCTCCAGAGCTAGCCTTGTTCGGTTGAGAAAGAAGAGAAGAAGTGAAGGAAATGAAAGGTTCGTTCACTTGTTACAAGGAAAAAGGGCTTATATACTTTAGGCCTTTTTACACCATAAGGACCTCTAAAGTATGGAATTTAAATCTAAGTCCCTCCTTGCTCAAGGCACGTCCAAACTCATCTAAACTTATGCAAATCTCATGAAATCTCAAGATCTAAGGGTAAAGAAAGACAACTTTCAACTAAGGTATATACATGAAAGGTTTCCATACCCATATTAGGTGATTTTTACCACAAGGATCATTCCACAAGCTGCATCTTGATGCCCAAGCTTGGAAAATCCTTCTTACTTCATCATATGTACTCATATGATGTCTTATTATCATAAGAACATCTTAACCTGTGAACATTGCAAGTTACTCCCTTTAACTGGGTAATTTGCACATAGGTCCCTGCACTATAAAACAATGCTACAACTTTACATATAAAGGAGCAAAATTGAAAGTAAATGTTCCTGAGGAACTTAATTACATGCCAGGGAGTATTCACAAGTATATAATTACATATTTAGGCAAAACTTCTAGGGTTAGGTTATAACCCAGGTCAGGGATGTTACAAATTATCCACCCCTTCACAAGGATTTCGTCCCCGAAATCGATAAAACATATTAGGAGAAAAGAGCAGGGTATTTCCTTCTCATCTCATCCTCTAGTTCCCAAGTGGCTTCTTCAACACCACGATGGTTCCATAGGACTTTCACGAGGCTAATATCTTTCTTCTTTAACTTTTTAGTTCTGTTATCAAGGATTGATACTGGTCCCTCCTCATATGTTATATCTTCATTTAATTCTACTTCCATTGGTTGTAGAACTGACTCGGTGTCTGGGTGACATTTCCTCAGCATGGAAATGTGAAACACAGGATGTAACTTCTGCAACTCTTGAGGTAACTCTAGTCTATAGGCCACCTTTCCAACTCTCTCAACAATTGGATAAGGTCCCATAAATCTAGGAGCTAACTTTCCTTTCCTTCCAAAACGAAGGACTCCTTTCCAAGGTGAGACCTTAAGGTATACTCTGTCTCCAACCTGGAACTCTAGGGGTCTACGACGTTTATCAGCATACGATTTCTTCCTATCCTGTGCAGTCTTAAGTTGTTGTTGTATAACTTTAATCTTCTCTATAGTTTGCTGCACAAGATCAGGACCTAACAACTGGTGCTCACCAGTCTCATACCAATACAAGGGTGACCTACAACGTCTACCATATAAGGCTTCATAGGGTGCCATATCAATACTATGTTGATAGCTATTGTTATAGGCAAACTCTATCAAGTTCAGATGTAGATCCCAACTTCCGGTAAACTGGAGAACACATGCTCTCAATAGGTCTTCCAAGGTCTGTATAGTCTTTTCCGACTGTCCATCAGTCTGTGGGTGAAAGGCTGTATGAAATCTTAGTTTGGTGCCTAAGGATCTGTGTAACTGCTCCCAAAAGCGACTTGTAAATTGGGGACCTCTGTCAAAAACTATTGTGACAGGAACTCCGTGCGAACGCACCATCTCTTGTACATACAACTGTGATAACCTTTCAGCAGAATAGGTTGTTTTGACAGGTAGGAAATGTGTTGTCTTTGTCAACCTATCAACAACTACCCAAATGGAATCATGTCCTTTGTTTGTCCTGGGTAGGCCAACAACAAAGTCCATGGTCACATGGTCCCACTTCCATTGTGGTATGGGTAAGGGTTGCATTGTTCCTGCAGGTTTCTGGTGCTCAGCCTTGACCTACTGACACACAAAACACCTTAGAACAAACTCAGCTACATCCTTCTTCATCCCAGGCCACCAATACATATCCTTCAAGTTTTGATACATCTTGGTGCTCCCTGGATGCATGACAAACATTGAAGAATGAGCTTCCTCTAGAACTATCTTCCTCAGGTTATCTACATCAGGTACTATCATCCTCCCATGATGGCATGCCATCTGGTCATCTGAATCATGAAAACCTTCTTTCTTCTCACTACCATACGTGGATCTAAACTGCTGGACTGTAGCATCTACTTGTTGTGCCTCCTTTATCTGCTCTCTTAGGGTAGGTTTAATCTACATCTCAGCTAACAAACCAGCTAACAATGACACCTTCAACTGTACATTGTTTTGCCTTAAAGAGATAAGCATATCACTCCTAGAGCATACTAAGGAACTTAGTTGTGCTCTATCCATGGTTGATGTTGCTGATTTCCTACTCAAGGCATCTACAACCACATTGGCCTTGCCCGGATGGTAATCAATTGTACAATCATAGTCCTTGATTAACTCCATCCAACGACGTTGCCTCATGTTAAGCTCATGTTGAGAGAAGATATACTTAAGGTTTTTGTGGTCTGTGAAAATCTGGAAGGTTTCTCCGTAGAGATAATGTCTCCAAATCTTCAAGGCATGGACCATAGCAGCTAACTCTAGATCGTGTGTCGGATAATTCTCCTCGTGTTTCTTAAGCTGTCGGGAAGCAAAAGAAATCACATGTTTATCCTGCATCAACACACATCCAAGTCCATTCTTGGAGGCATCATAGAAGACTACATATCCTTTTCCTTATTCAGGTAGCACAAGTACATGTGCACTTGTCAATCTTTCCTTCAACAGTTGAAAAGACTGTTGACACTTATCACTCCAGGTAAAAGGAACATCTTTCCGGGTTAACTTGGTCAAAGGTAAGGCTATAGAACTGAAATTCTTAATAAACCTTCGATAGTAACCAGCTAATCCCAAGAAACTTTTAATCTCCGTCTGTGTCTTCGGTTGTCCCCATTGTAGAATAGATTCTACCTTTGCAGGGTCAACACGAATTCCCGAGGCAGATATCACATGCCCAAGAAAAGATACCTCAGGCAGCCAGAATTCACACTTGCTAAACTTTGCATACAGCTTGTGTTCTCTTAGCAAGGTCAAAGCTTGGCGAAGGTGCTGCTCATGCTGCTGAGCATCCTTACTATAAATCAGTATGTCATCTATGAAAACGACAACACACTGATCAAGGAAAGGTCGAAAGACTCTATTCATGAGTTCCATGAATGCAGTTGGTGCATTGGTTAGTCCAAATGACATAACTGTGAACTCATAGTGACCATATCTTGTCCTAAAAGCAGACTTGGATATGTCACTGTCCTTAATGCAGAGTTGATGATATCCATATCTCAAACCTATCTTTGAGAAGACTGTTGCACCACGCAACTGGTCAAAAAGATCATCAATCCTCGGCAAAGGGTACTTGTTCTTTATTGTTACTTTATTGAGTTGTCTATAGTCAATGCACAACCGCATTGATCCATCTTTCTTTTTAACAAACAAAACCGGAGCACCCCAAGGTGAAGTGCTCGGTCGGATAAAACCTTTCTCAAGTAACTCTTGAAGCTGTTTCTTGAGTTCTGCCATCTCGGAAGGCGCCATCCTATAAGGAGTCTGGGCTATAGGTTTTGTATCTGGGACTAAATTGATTTCAAAATCAATCTCCCGAGGTGGTGGTATACCAGGAAGTTCTTCAGGAAACACATCCTGGAATTCCCTGACTATAGGAACTTCAACAGGGTTGGGACTCTCCTTGGTAACATCTACCACATGGGCCAAGAATGCATAACATCCTTGCCTCATCAGCTTATCAGCAACCATAGCTGATACAAGACAAGTGGGCAGAATCTTTCTTTCTCCTTGAAAGATCCATGTGTTGCTTTCATCAGCAAACACTGCCAACTTGGACTCACAATCCAAGACAACTCGATACCTTTCCAAGGTATCCATCCCTACGATTACATCGAATCCTTGCATATCAAGCGGTATGAGGTCCACTTGAATGTAATGTTTAGAAAAGAAGAGTACGCAGGGAGATCATACTTCTTACAGAACGGCAGACCCACTCAACGGAGTCTCCAACAACAAACTATCTGCCCTATGACTAGCTGTCATATTGCAGTTGTGAATCACTCTTTGAGTGATGAAAGAGTGCGTAGCACCCGGGTCAATCAGAACAGATACTACACAAGATTTAGACATATCAGAATATAAAAGTTCCATCTGACCTGTCACCACTTGTGGATCGACCACTGCCTCTGGTGGGTTCATAGCGTAGAACCTCGCTGTCGCCTGGTGTTGAGGTGGTACTGATGATCCAGCTTGAGACGCTTGTCCACGTCCTTGAGCTGCTCCTTGAGATTGCATTCTCTGAGATCCTTGTTGATTCTGTCTCGGAGGATGTGTCACACTGACAGGCTTAGATCGGCAGTCCTTCATCAAGTGTCCCACTTTACCACAGTTGTAGCAACTTCTCTCCAGTTGTTGTGGTCTGGGTGGTCCAGTAACTGACATTGATGCAGAACTCTGAGTCTCCTTAGGTGGTTGTCTTCGTCCTCTACCTCTACTTGGAGACCACTGTGTCTGAGAGCTAGATCTAGGTGGTGGAGGGTTAGGTGCAGAGGATGTAGGCTTCTTAAAGTCCCTAGATGAAGAACCCTGGAACTGTGGATATCTTTTCAGAATTTGCCTCTTCTCAAACACAGATCTCTCTATCCTTCGGACTGACTCAACGAAGGTAGAGAATCTCTCTCGGTTTTCTAAGGCATAGACAGGGGTAGTCATGTCAGCATTCAAACACCTCTCGAATCTCCTGATTCTTTCTTCTTCTGTGGCAGCCATGTGCGGACAAAACCGCAACAACTCCATGAACTTAGCTTCATACTCGCTAATGTTCATTACTCCCTACCTCAGTCTCTCAAATTGAGAGATCTTCTCATCTAGGAAGGTCTTTGGGAAATATCTATGAACAAATTCCCGCCGAAAGTCTTCCCACGAGATCTCTATTCCAGGTCTCTTCTGCTCTTCCATTGTCCACCAATGACCAGCGCTTCCTTTGAGAAGATAGACAACATGTCTGACCTTCTCAGCTTCAGGGATGTTGAGAATCCTGAAAGCCTTCTCCAACTCCGTCAACCATAGATCAGCATCTGCGGGGTCAGCAGTCCCAAGGTACTCGGTAGCTCCGACAAGACATAGTCACTCGAATGTTTTACCGATACCTTGTCCTATAGGTTGGGCTGGGCTGGTGCCCTAGGTGCAGGCATAGGCATCCTGTCGGTTATGTGTGTCATGGCAGTCATAAACTGCCCGAACATCATTTGTACTGCTGGGTTACCCATGTCAGCTGGGTCAAACTGGGGTGGCTCCCTGAGTGGCTCAGGTGCAGGCTGATCTATTTCTGGAACCCTTGCACCGCCTCGAGGTGCACTAACACTACTCTCTGCCACGTAATTGTGGTGGGCCCATAACCCACAGGTCCCAGGATCAAAACCTGGCTCTGATACCACTTAATTGTGGGCTCCACCATCCTTATGTATCTTCTTCTCCTGAGGAGCAGAAGATTCTATTAGATAAGGAAGGAATACTAGAGATAGACTCGACTTCCTAAGTCATATGCCTCTATAGACTCGGCGAACCTGGAGCTCTGATACCACTTAATTGTGGGCTGCGATCTCCAAACCACGAAATAATCACGATTTAAACATGAGAGGAAGAAATCGATAACCAGCGGAAGACAAAAATCACGGGAAATTAAAACTTTTTGAGATAAGAGCTTGAAACCACAAACCTTTTCCATAGAAAAAGGATTTAAACTGTATACATCTCTGTCAAATTACTTCTTGAGCAATTATATACAACATGATACAAAATCTCAAGAATTCATGACCAAAACACTCCAAGACCTGAGAGTACAGAGGACGCATAGGACTGACTCTAATCTACACCACATAGCAGGCTGAATCTCCACCTGAGATTTACTGCTGCTCCTGGTGCTGCTGCTGCTGGGATTGGTCACCTTTAGACCGGTTCCTCCGTCTTCGATGACCACCTAAAAAGTTGGTCTACGGGGTGAGACAATTATACATAATTGTCCCAGCGAGAGTTATAACTCTCCACTAGAAGCTTTATAAGCAAAACAAAGAATAACTTAGGCAGTAAAAGCTTTCAAAGCATTCATTAGCAATTTTGATAATAAGCAAGAGTTCAACATTTATGAAACATGAAGAACATATACTTTATCCAGTGTAACATCAATCAAGTAATACTACGCTATTGATTATGTTTTTCAAACATTATTATGCCCTGTGGAGATGAGGCATACCACTCATACTCCAACTGATCGCTAAGAAGTCACATCAGTATCATACATAGGTCATTAAAAGAGCCGGATTCTTATGACCTCATCTTCCTCAGTCAGTTAGAGGATTGTTTGCAGGACATCTGGCAGGACGTCTACTATTTATAGCTCACCAGGGTAAACTGGACCTTCGCTATGTTTTTAGAGTTACATTGGCAAAATGTACTCTCTTCGTCATTGGAAGAATTCTTGATTATCTTTCAATGATGCGGTGTTTGTGTTTACTTTGGGAGAATAGTGACACATCTCACCTTTTGAGTTTGTAGTGAAGGTTTGACGGACTATAAAAATCTACATCAATTCCTACACTAGGATGTAAGGTTCTACACATCCATATACCCCACATACTCAAAAGTATGTGATCCAGGAGTTCCCTTGGGAAAACATGTTTCACCATCATTTAGACTCTGACAATGATGGATCTATGATCAGGGCTCTACATTACACTTGATTAGTTAGGTACATTCAGTATTCTTTTAACATCATACATTGTTCTTCAAACAATAACATTAGCTTAAAAGCTATAAATGAGAATACTAAAATGTAGCAAGCCTAACTCTTTTCAATCATCTGTTCTCAATCATTTCATCACAAGTCATTTGTTAAGCATGACCTTGATGGTATTTATGGCTCTTACAGCCCATAAATCTCAGTAGATGTCACTAGTAGTGCATCAAGATATCTCACTTATTCATAAAGCTTAAGACATGCTCTCAATGAATATAGTATTGTAGTCCATACCTGGATATGATCATCATCTCATAACAACCTGCAAGGTTAATTCAACTGGTAATAGTAAACAATTCATAAATCAGAGTTTACTATTCATATTATATGTCATCACCCTAGAATTAGGGTTTACTATTCACACCATGGTGAATTGAACTCATTACATCATCATGTATGAGAAACATCATTAATAAAGCTCTTAGATAAGATAAAGATTCATTAGACATCATAATTAGGGTTTCCATGATCTCACATAGGTGGATCATACCCTAGTCATGCACATTCATGTATATGAAGGTATCTTACTTGAGTTTCCACCAAAAAAGGGTACTTTCTCTCTCTTAGGATACTTTCTCTCTCCTCTTACTAGTAGATGGTGATAACACCACTCTAGATCAGGTTGGGTTAAGCCCTCATTGACTAGCATAAGCCAAAACATCACTATCATGTGATTAGGGTTTGATTATAACAGGGTTTTACTCAATTAAACCCCTCAAGGGTATTTTGGTAATTTACCTCATGATCACCATCATGGGTCAACTCATTAATCACTTAGTCCTTTAATGATCTAGGTTACCATTAGGGTTTAGATTAGATCATCATTGAATCAATTACATCATCAATTGATTAAGTACAAACCACCTTGAACACCTTCAAACAGTTTCAACCTTCAACCACCAAACGGTCTTGAGACCGTTTGGTTTCAAACGGCCTTGAGACTGTTTGACCTCAAACAGTCTTGAGACCGTTTGTATGTGTTGACCGTTTAGAAAGGTTGACTTTCCAAACTATTTGAAGCTCATGCGGTTTGAAATCGTTTGATCAAATCAACTTGAGATCGATTGGACCAAACGACCTTGAGACCGTTTGGCCCCAAATGGTCTTGAGACCGTTTGGACCTCCAAAGTGGTTCAATAGTTACAATTGGTCACGGATATGTATGTTGAAACCCTCATTTGGTCAAAGACATGCTAACCACTTATAAATTAAGTCGATTAGGATTATCCTTAATCAATTGGACACCAAATTGACCCTCAATTGAAAGCCAATTAGGGTTAAATCCTACTCAATTGGGGTTTTAAATCGGGTGGTCATCAATATTCAACAATGTGAATCAATTCAAGGTTGAACCTATCAATTGACCTCCAATTGGGCCCAAACTTGGCCCAAACGGTCTTGAGGTCGTTTGGACATCATCCAAACGGTCTTGAGACCTTTTACCCAAAGTTTGACCAAAAACCAAGTCGGTTAGATTAAGGTTGAACTCCAATTAGGTCAAAAATCAGCATTTTTATCAATTCATCAACTTATTGCAATTGGACCTTCAAACCATTAGATTATCTCAACCCTAGACCTTTAAACGGTCTTGGGTTGTTCCCAAACGGTCTTGAGACCGTTTGGAAGAACCCCAAAACGGTCTTGAGACCATTTGGGTCCTTCAACCCAAAACTCAACAAGATCTATGCTTTAAAACAGTAATTTCAACTCGATTAGGGTTAGGATGTTGAAGTGCCTTCAACTCTCAATTGGTTAAGAATGAATCTTTGATTCTTTGCAGTAATGAAATTCAACATATTACCAACAGACCCTCAAATGGTCGTCCCTTGGTCAACCCTATCAAACGGTCTTGAGACCATTTCAATCCAAACGGTCTTGCAGGACCGTTTGAGAGCAAACGGTTTGAAACCGTTTGACCTTAAACGGTTTGCAACCGTTTGGACCAAAAGGGTCCAAGGTCGTTTGATAAAGTAGCATAGGAATTCACACCCATCATTTTCAACCTTGGTTAAGTTCGGTTACTCCACCGTTTTGCTTGCAAAAGTGCAAGGAAGAAGGGAGATAGAAGAAGAAGTATCATGCTAATTTGCAAGAACTAAGTATATATAAAGCAAAGAGTTTAGAGTTATAAAACCCGCCTAAAGGTCGTTCCTTGAACTCCAAGCTTTCAAGCTCCAAGCTTTAATGGCGTCTTTGAGCTCCACAGGTTCGGCCAAGGTGAATTCTCCAAGGAAACGTTGGAAAGGAAAGGCTAGAAAGATAGAGCTAGGTGAGCTAGCCATGAATCCAACCTTGAAAATGAGTTTCCTCCATGAATTCAAGCAAAAGGGATGATCTAAACTTACCTAGAACCCTTGGTCGTCCCTCTCTGCTCTAGAGCTAGCCTTGGTCGGTTGAGAAAGAAGAGAAGAAGTGAAGGAAATGAAAGGTTCGTTCACTTGTTACAAGGAAAAAGGGCTTATATACTTTAGGCCTTTTTACACCATAAGGACCTCTAAAGTATGGAATTTACATCTAAGTCCCTCCTTGCTCAAGGCACGTCCAAACTCATCTAAACTTATGCAAAGCTCATGAAATCTCAAGATCTAAGGGTAAAGAAAGCCAACTTTCAACTAAGGTATATACATGAAAGGTTTCCATACCCAGATTAGGTGATTTTTACCACAATGATCATTCCACAAGCTGCATCTTGATGCCCAAGCTTGGAAAATCCTTCTTACTTCATCATATTTACTCATATGATGTCTTATTATCATAAGAACATCTTAACCTGTGAACATTGCAAGTTAGTCCCTTTAACTGGGTAATTTGCACATAGGTCCCTGCACTACAAAACAATGCTACAACTTTACATATAAAGGAGCAAAATTGAAAGTAAATGTTCCCGAGGAACTTAATTACATGCCAGGGAGTATTCACAAGTATATAATTACATATTTAGGCAAAACTTCTAGGGTTAGGTTATAACCCAGGTCAGGGATGTTGCAGTTATGAAGGGATGAAAGTCTTTCATGAATGTAGAGAGAGATGATGAAGGCTTGGGTAATGTTCTAAGTTGGACATGTACTATAATAGAATCCTAAGTCTATCCTAGGGTCAGGAAGGGATGAGACCGATGGAAGTAGGAGTTTCCAAATTCCCTAGTTGCACATGACCATAGGGCCGGTAGGTAACAACTATCATTGTCTAAGGGCCATGGGTTAGGAGATAGATTACCTTCATGAACACATGGGACCCAAAGGTCAGATGAGTAGGGAAATCTCTGGATGAATAAGGGAAGAGGAATGACCCCAAAAGTGTCGGCACCCTATAGATCCTAGAGGAGATGACCAAGGAATGTGTGTAAACCTCAGTAGGTTCAAGACCAGTTTCCATGGAAGTAACTTTGATATCCAGATGTTTGGATGTAGAGGCATAAGTTGCACGTTTCAACTTGTATTTAAAGGTTTACTGGTAAGGTGGGATGTACCATCTCTACTCTTGGAACAGGAAGAACTTTGTATTTGGACTGCAACCAAATGCTTATTTCCTCTGGTTATGGGAGTGAGAGATAGGACAATACGCATGTCATACACTAAGGATAAAAGGTGATGTGAGTTGGAACGTTGCCATGAGGTATGAGGACAGGGATGATATCATACCCTAGTGGAGTGAATGATACATGGATGGAAACAAGGTAGTCATCTTATGAGGATGTTTTTATCATGAGATATGAGTCATACAAGGTTGAGTTTGAAAAATTAAGAGAATAAGCTCAGAGTTTCTTGATGAAGTCAGACTTAGAGCTGAGATGAGATAATAGGTGGAATACATGGAGGTGTATGTCTTCAACGTTACCTAACACATAAGGTTGTGAAGTAGTAATGGAAGCTTTGGATGAGATAAAACTTCCTAGTTTGGCTAGAGGGTAGAAGAGGTAGGTTGGCTAACATGTAGATGTAACAATATCGGTTGTACAAGTTAATGGTTGTTTGATTAGCCATCCTAGTTCTTGATGCAATAAAAGGATGGTTGAAGAATCTCAGATGCACTTCTTTGAAGGTGATGAAACCCCAATTAGAGTAGTTTACGGTTTTTGAGGAATCGATCTTGAGGAACCATGACATATAGTAAATCATGATTTTAAGATCACCATACACCATGGTACTACGAAGATAGTTAGTGATAGTAGTAATTTGGATGCTTATTATGAAGTGTCATGTAGCATGTGTCCATGTAAGTCGGGGGTGAAGGACGAACACTAGTAACCCAGTGCATTGATATAAAGGATAAAGAGTTTTTGAGAAGGAATGGGAATTCACCACTATATATGTTGTGGTAAGCCTTCCCTAGACCAAGGAAGGTTAAGATGTAATATGGGTTATGGTAGATCTCCTTACCTAGATAACATGATGAAGAAAGAATGTTGTCAAGGGACAGATTCAGTTAAGAGAGAAAGATGGTTCAACTACATCATGATGCGAGTTTAGAAGTTCTTGAGTATGACCTAAAGGTTCACTCCCATGAGGTGAAAGTAGATACCTGAAGAACTCAATGTTAGTATAGTTTAGTATCCCATACTAATGGTTAGTATGATCCAGACTAGAGGGTCAGATGAGATCATGTGTACTCATTCAGGGTGATACAAAGAGAGAGTTCTTAAGATGTGACGTAACCACCATAGCCTTTATCGAGATGTAAGAAGTTCTATAAGGGGGTTGTGTCGGTCACCACTTCATTATGATGATGTTGGTGAAGGAGGCCTCGTGAAGGTCAGAAAAGAACCACAATGTGTGTAGATGAAGTCTCTTGATCATGCAATGGCTGAGAGAGAGCCCAAGGGTGACATGAGTCACGAGCTGATGTAAAGAAGACTGACATGCAGTTCACTGTGGGAGAATATATTGTGAAAATCCGACCACTTTGAGTTATCGCTGAGAAAGTTGAGTCCCTGATATATGGGTCCATTTGAGATGGATTGGTGGAGAAGGTTGTGTTTATCCTTACCCACTCAGGATAACATGAGGTATAATGTGTTCCATGAGTCTGGTCTATAGCACTATGTGCGTTACCCAAGCCATGCGTTGAGCCCTGAACCTATTTAGCTTTTGAGAGGATGAAATGTCTTGAGTCACCTATGAGAGTACAATATACCAAGGTATGAGAGAACTCAGATGGAAGAATATGAGATCATGAGGGTTCTTGGGAAGCACCATGGGAAGGGTGAAGCCACATGGGAGCCATGATTGACATATGAAAGGCTTATCCTGAATTGTTTGTTTGCTTGATGGAATTTTGAGGACAAAATTCTTATAAGAGGGGAAGAATGTTACAACCCCAATTTTTGGGTTCATTTGGTAAGAAATGTAATTTCTCCTATTAAAAATAAATAAACAAATAATTATTGAATGCATGAATTTTGTTTAAAATAGCCTTGTTGATTTATTGTGTGATTTATTGGTTATTGGGCCCAATAACAAGGAAAAGACAAAAGAAACTCCATTATTAATAAGAAATGGAGAAAAGAAAAATGTAGAAATCTCTAGAAGGCAAAAGAATGTGATCCAAAGATGGATTTCGTGCCTCTTGGGTTCCAAGGAGTCCAAAATTGCATAGAGAATGCAATAAGAAAAGAAAGGATCAATTAAATATTTCTTTATTAAGAAAGAAATTAGAAATAATTATTAAATATGGAAAATAAGTATATTTGAGTTGTCCTTGATGGATTTTTGTATCCAAAGGATTCCTAATGACAAAAAGGTATTCCAATAAGGAAAATTAAAAGAGGGATATAAAGAAATCCTCAAGAAGAGATATTTTAATAAAAAGGATAAGGAGAATATGTGAAATAGACATTTACAAGAAGATAAAGGCAAACCAACATTCTCCAATATGGGAATTTGTTCCTTTAGGATTTCATGAGGTCCAAGGGACCCAAAATAACAAAATAATAGCAAAGGGAAAAGAAATACCAATTAATTTAGGATTAATTAAAGGTTAACTTAGTGGGAAGTAAACCTTCTCATCCATTGTAATTTGTTTCCCAAATTTTGTACATGCTAGATAATGTGAAGAGAAATGTTCCCTTAAAATTTGAGTTAAAAAAGAGAAAGAGTTTGGGAGATACAAATTTCTCAAGTTGTTGCCAAAATTGGGAATAATTCTGAAATTAGGAACATATTTTCCTTTTTGTTGGAACACATGCTCTGAGGACCGTTGGATCTCAATCCAACATTGGTCGCTGATCTTCAAAGTACCACACGAACTGGTACTTTGCTAGTTACAGGAGGATCTTCCATCCCAGATTTCTTGCAATCCAGTGGATGTGCAAAGCTATTAATAATCCCTTTGGACTTGGGAGAAGAAACCATAGGAAGTCATCCCTAGTTTGTCGAGTGTTGGTCGACGTTTGAGGAAGTCCCCAAATCGCTGGACAGGTGGTCGACCCTATATATAGGGGGGATTATCTGTAGAACCAGCACATATATCAAGCATTTTAGCGAGACAGGACGGAGCCAACGATCGTTCTCGTACCTCCAATTGGAGCTCTAGCCATCACCTACACCTCCGCCTAGAAATAGAGGTCGCCAACAGAACATGGAGTAGTCCCGGCGGTAGGAAGGGTGCCCACGGACAATCGAGGAACTCATTGAGTCTGTGAGATCGAGATGGAGCGATCGATGGCATTGGATCGCATGCAAGCGCTTGGGAGCTCGAAGTCAACTTTCTAGTTGACTGCTGGATCACGTGAGAAGAGAAGCGCGAGGTTGAAGATAACCTGGCGCGCAATTACATCTGTGCCCTTGTGCGGGAAGAGAGGAGGTAAGGGCAAAGTTGCCTTTTGTTCTATTTTTTTATCTTAAGATCAGGCACACACATCCCTGGCCACTGGATCTGGAGTAGACCAGCGAACCACAAATCTAACAATCCATATTTTTTCTAAAATTAGCAACTAAAGCAATAAAAATAATTTTTCTTGACAAAATCATATCATTTGATGGAAAACTCGGATGAGGAAAGTTATTACAAGAAAAATGATCAGAAAAATACAAGGAATATAATAAAAATGGTTTAGAAGCCTAAAATAGTATAATTTTGTAAAGGTGTATATTTTTTATCAAAAAATATTAATTTTTGAATAGAAACCCTAATGGTTAATCAAGGATATATTTAATACTACAAATAGATTAAATTGAGCATGGTTAACTTGTTTAATGATAAAGTTAGATTTTAACATGTTTTGATGATGGAATTGCAATGTTTAGGATTTTAAACCTAATATAATGGTTAATATGCTTAGAAACACTGAATTAGAGAAAAAGAAAAGAAAAGTACTTATAATCTAAAATTTGGGTTTCCTGTTACTAAAAGATGACATTAGAATCTGTTGTGGAAGAAAGATGAAGTAATTAGGGTTTGCAAGTGATTCCGTAAAATTAGGGTCTAAAGAAATAAAAATGAAGTGGAACCCTAATTATGGTCAAAACCCTAAAAAGGAGCTAGTAACCCTAGGACGATTAGGCCTATTAGATTTGTGTACCATGATCCATGATAGAAAATATTGGATGAATATTTCAAGATTGAATTGTTTACTTGCTTGATTCTAGATTAATTGCTTGTTTGGACTAGTCATGCATCTGAGTCTGCCTGACAGGTATGTGGTTACGCCTATGAATATCCCGCATTAGTTTCCCAAGGATTTTGAGGTTTTATCGATGACATGAATTAAATTGTTGGTTGCATTTAATTCTTGCAAATTATAATGTGAATATGACTATCACATAAGATATGTGCCTACTAGCTTAGATCCTAGTCCCCTCTGTAGCTTAATGAATTGACCTAGTACATGACTACCTATGGGGTAGGTCCATCAGGTCATTGAATGACTTAGTACATGGCTACCAATGGGGTAGGACCATCAAGTCACCATGTGTTAGGAATTAGGCTACCTTTGGGTACGGCCATGCGACTCCATAACCCTAGGTATTGGCTACCTGTTTGGTAGGGTGATGGGGGTAAGGATATACCATATGAGAGAGGTAGTATACATGTCCACTGTAGGGACAACACAAATATAGGGGATAGGTAAGGATTGAGTAGTATTGCATAAAACGTAATCTTGGATGTTAAATGATATTTGGATGAGTACATTGTTATTATAGTTGCATGATTATTGTTTCCCCCACATACTAGCTTCTTGCTGACCGACGTTTTGTTTGTCGGTGTTTTAGGTACAAATGAAAAGAACAAACAATAAAGTGGCATATGTGGAATTAAATGAGAATTAACGTGCATAGGAGGATTAGTTAGATTAGTATCTTCATGGATAAAAGTTTAGAAATCTCAGTTTTTAAAAGGTATGCAAAGTTTTATTTTATACCAGTTTAGTTGGTAAAATTTATTAATTGTTATTGATTATTTTTCGAACATTTGATCTGGGTTATTGGTTAATGGCTCTAACCTTTCAGTCTGTCGTTACACCTTCTATGCTAAAACGTTCTATATTATTGTCTTTAAAACATTTGCATTTCTCAGACTAATCATATATTATTTTGCAATGATTTATACGTTATACTCAGCATGTCAGTAACATCCTATTTGACACATGACCTTAAACCATAAACCCACATATGTATCATTGAAATGCTCAAGACCTAAACTATCATCCATAACTTACGGACACTGCCGAATTTATCCAATTTTCTTTTCTAGTATATACCATATATTACTACCATAGCTTCATCATCTGCAACGTCATCCACTTACACCAGCTATAACTGTTGCTAATGTTCTATTTTAAGTGTATGCATTTCCCCGTCAATTTAAAAATGTCTCAATTTTTTCTAGCACATAAAAATACAACACGTAATCATCATGTAGCAATTACTGTGACGTCCCCGGATTTCGACTTCTCCAAACCCTATTGGGAATGAGAGCCCATAATCCGAAGACATCAAACAATCATATCAGAAAGCGATGCGGAAGCAATATACGCATACATGAACATACAACCATAACATACTCAACATTCAACATGCATATTTATGCAATATGAATTATTACAAAATGATTTACAGTTACATATTGAATGAAAATTGTACAAGTCTGAACATGTATGCTAACAGGATCTTAGACAATAGGTACAACCTATTCAACTTGCTCACATCTTATGTTTTATCCCATTCCAGCTCTGGACCTAGAAAATACGAGAAACAAAAACATCAACAAAAGTTGGTACGTGGAATTAAAGAGCTATACTATGCTGGCATATAAAATACTCGAAATTGAAGAAAGAGAAAGAAAACATTATTTAAAGGTAGAAAATCAAGTAATCCCAAGTTATTAATCATACTTCAATGGACATGTATTACTATGGTGGACTTAGCACAAACATAAATATTGGGCCCTATCCCCGCGTACCTTGTACCATTAGGGATCTCCCCGCGTACCTTGTACCATTAGGGAGGTGCTAGTCAACATTAATACTTTCCCTCTCTAATAGGGAGATTAATGAACCATCAGTAACTACATTCCATTTTCTTTCTTTAGTGTTCTTATTATTTAAGGCGGAAATGACAATACATATAGATCTACATCCAACAATGTATTTCAAGTACAAACAAGCAAGTACATATATTTAACATCCAGCAAATCTAGTCATATAATTATATCCACGTACCTGAGTTCAGAGATTTCTTATACATCCATGGTCGTCTAGATAATCTGGTCATAACCTGATCAAGACAAGATCATATACTATCATCAGGTTCTTATCATCTTAACCCTAGTCGTGTTCATTAGGGTTTATATTATCTCATTATGTTATTCTCATGATTACTTGTATTCTTACCTTATATTTATCTTACTGATGTCATTTTCCAGATTATGATTCATTATCTGAATATTAGGTTCCATATTCTTTTTGGTGCACATAATAACCCTAGGTTACATCATTAACCTAGATTAGGGTTTTATAGCCTGATTAAGATTCATCTTCATATAACATGAATTATATACATCTCACTGATATCTGATTTACATCTTAGCTTTAGATTACTGATATAAACCTACTCTGTAAATTTCACCATTTATTGAGCAGGTGTGCAATAATTACAATTTATATAGGGTTATTAGCCCTAATTAGTCATATTAAGAAAATTACATGACTTCATGTCATAAAATGACCATAACTGACATAAGGTGCATTATAAACATGGTTATGGACTTACTGACATTTTTCCATAATTTAATATCATCATTTGATATTTATTTTCCATTAAACAAGTATTACATGTCTTATATGATATTGCTAATATTAAAGCATAAAAAGTCTGATATTAAGCTTTCATGTTGTTCTACATATTTTTTTGAGAATTTCGATACCTTGTTTGCATTTTTATGATAATCGAGCTAATTACTGTGATTTAATGAAGTTCTGAGCATTTACTGAATTATTACCTTAATCAGCCAATGGGAGCTCGCCACGTGGCCACTAGGTCTGGCGCAGCTCCTTTGCTTGCTATGGCCGGTTCACTTGGTCTGGGCCGGGTTCTTTAGTGGTTGAGCCGGCCGGTCTGGGATTGAACCCGATCCTTTCTCGCGATCTCACATGCGAGGACTCTGTTTCCTCCATGGAGCAGGGCGCCGCCGCATGCCAGCTCCTCCGGCGAGCAAAGGAGGTCAGTCCAGTGTGGCTCGTGTGCAGCTGTTGGCGTGGTCACCTTCGCAAGGTTGCCTCGATCAGAGGGGTGGGGTTTCTGATCTTCGTCTCCCTCTAGATCTGAATGCCGCCGCAGTGACGGCGAGGTCGCCGGTGAGGTGGAGGTCAGAGATGAAGAGGGGTTCTGGGGTAGTCTGTCCTAGCCGGGAGGCACCTCCGGATTGAGGTGGTGGTGATGGCGGGTTGTAATCAGTGGCTCGAGACTTGTGGGGGTGCTGCCGATGTGGTGCAGCAACAGGTGGAAGGTCGACTTGGGGAGGTTCTCGGAGATCGGCTGCTTCAAAATTGGGTTGAGTGGGAGACTAAAGGAGGTCGGGCGGAGATATTGGTATCCTTAAATAGGCACGAGGAGGTGTGGGAGGGAAAAGCCCTAACTGGGTCCTGCCGCCAGTGAAGCGTGAGATGGCGGAGAGTTGTTATCCCTGCTCCGGGCATGGTAGCAGACCTAGTAGGGTTCGTTGAGTTCGGGCTGAGGAGTAGAATCGGTCCTCCAAGAAAATCTCGCGCAAAAGCTGGGGAAGCTAGGCGTGCGAGGTAGCCTCGGTGTTAGGCAGGTTCTTCTGAGATCGGGCGAGAAAAGCGGAAGGTAGGAGACGAAGTCTCCCCCGCTGGATTGCTGATCAACGGCCAACGTTAGCTCAGCCCATAATAAGGCCCGCGCCTAAGCTTCCAAAAGGCTGCGTGACACATGGTGTCACACATTTAATTCAAATAAACCCCAAACTTAGATCCTAGGATTCAAAATGGGTGGAAAATACACAAAATTAAATTGATCATATCCCTTAATTGGTTGATCCAATTGCAATAAAACTTTAGGGATAGTTTAATGGTGTTATGATGTAGCTAGGGTGCAAGATTGGAGTCAGAATTCGATTATTGACTATGTCAATTGACTAGATGTCATGTTGCTTGTAATTTGTCTTTATTTGATATTTGGGATGAAATTTATAAGCAAATTAATGAAGTTTGACATCCAAATCTAACATTGATTCATATGTACATAGTTCCTCAAAAGTAAATAGTTCACTACTCACTAGATCACTAAATGAAAGATTGGTCTCATGAGGACTTAAAACAATTAGTAGGGGTATTCATCACTAATTGAATTCAATTAGGCATCATATTCCTCTATCATATCTCAAATCACCAAATTTGGGTGAAGGAAACCCATGATTGCATTACCAATTCCTCAATTGGTATATGACATCTTACATAGAGTGCTTGTCTCTCAATTATTGTATTAGTTATTAAAACTCAAAAATCTAGGTTATCACATTCACCCCACCTTATTTGGAATTTCGTCCTCGAAATTCAACTAATCTCATCCTTAAGAGGCTATTTTGGGGTCGAACTTCATATACATCATTATTTCTTAGGTTTTGAGGTCACCATAGTCGCATGTACTCTAAGTTGTCGACTTAGGGTCTAGAGATTCTTGGGTGTGTCCACCCCACCTTATATATGTGGAAGCATCACTTATTGTCTTAGCCATAACATGACATTATGATATCTTAGGATTACATCACCCCTAAGGAAACGGGTTTTGTTCATACTTTTAAATTTCAAGAGGAATTCGTTTATATGTCATGGTATTCAGATCGTTTAAATCTTACATCATTAACATCTTACAATGATTTCAGCATTAGAGGAGATTTATCTTCATCCTTGATATTAGGATTTTTTTTCTACTTAAGAAGGGATTACATAACATGTTTGATCATTAGGGTTTCACCCTATGGTGTGATATTCATACTCAACTTAGAAGCATACATTGAGAAGAATTAAAGTTATGAACTATGTTTCTGATCACATATCCTATGATCCAAAAATATCTTTATATCAAGTTCATGAGTTCAACTTTTTATGTCTTGCATGTATTATGTGAAGGGAAAAAAGAGAATATACTTAAGTCTATCCCATGATCTCAACATCATGTCTTTCATGTTTCATATGAAGGGAAAGAGAATATTTTATTGTCAAACTTATCATAATTTCAATCATGGGTACTACATGTATGATATAGGAAGGGAATTATAGAATAGGTCAAGCTTATGCGAGTGAATCCTCATATATAAATCATCTATATAGCTCAAGTGAGGTTTCTATCATCATATATTAAGAAAGAGAAGAAGAAGGGAGAACATTTATGTTGAGTATCTTTTGCACAAAGCATCATACTCTCGTAACTAGAGTTCATATATTACCTCACTTGCAACTAATGATGAGATTCACAAAATATGTCACCCTAGCTAGGACCTAACTCAGCCAAAGGATTGTCTTTATCATATGGGTCATCTACCCATCCTTTTATTTTACCCAATTTTCTCATATAGATTTGAATCATGCATAAGGACTCAACTCAACACTCGAGAGTAATCTAGTGTAGGACATTTTTTTTAACACATATCTCATATATTGGAGGCTAGGTCCTATGACCTTCTCCCTGTGGGTCTTACTCTCTCTAGAGTTCACCACATATCTCATCCTACCACTAGACATCCTCCTTGTATAAGAGCTTGAGGCTCATGCACACTCATCTCTATCTTAACTTAGCTTATCTTAAGTAGGAAAAGGGAATGTACTTTCATCATCAAGATTTTGCTTAAATTCTCCAAAATTGGATTCAACTAATATGCAACTTAAACCTATATAAGGAAACTTATACCATCAGAGATCAAACTTAGATAAGATTTCACGTTCTTATTTCAACTGTCATTCTATCATCTGCTCTATGTCTCACATATCTTGATTAGGCTCTAGACATCTAATCTAGACTACTCTCTCTTCTAGACTGATGTCACTCCCTTTCACTTAGATTGCATGAACACTAACTACTATCCAGTGTGAGGGACACATTTTTATATTTACATATATATAATAAAATATTATATAGTTTTTCTCCGAGAAAGAAGACGTTAGAGAAAACATTCGAGGCTCGAGCCGATTGGAAAACAAAACCAAATCAGCAAAACCGAGTGTCCCACACACAGTAGATAGTCTAGTGTCATGTAACCTAGTGAAATGGTGAGAACGAGATGTAGACTAGTGTAGCTACCCAATACATATGAGCTCTATATGGAAAGGGTTTCTCACACTTGTCTAAACCCAGTTCTCGAACATCTAGGTTCTAACTTAGAGGCTAAGTCAAACCTTATTCCTATAGAACAACTTACTAAGTTTCTAAGGTTTTAAGTGAAAGTTGAAGTTTATTTTATGTTTCATGGTGAGCAATTGTTAGGTGTAGCTATTGTTCATGCTCTGATACCAACTGTGACGTCCCCGGATTTCGACTTCTCCAAACCCTATTGGGAATGAGAGCCCATAATCCGAAGACATCAAACAATCATATCAGAAAGCGATGCAGAAGCAATATACGCATACATGAACATACAACCATAACATACTCAACATTCAACATGCATATTTATGCAATATGAATTATTACAAAATGATTTACAGTTACATATTGAATGAAAATTCTACAAGTCTGAACATGTATGCTAACAGGATCTTAGACAATAGGTACAACCTATTCAACTTGCTCACATCTAATGTTTTATCCCATTCCAGCTCTGGACCTAGAAAATACGAGAAACAAAAACATCAACAAAAGTTGGTACGTGGAATTAAAGAGCTATACTATGCTGGCATATAAAATACTTGAAATTGAAGAAAGAGAAAGAAAACATTATTTAAAGGCAGAAAATCAGGTAATCCCAAGTTATTAATCATACTTCAATGGACATGTATTACTATGGTGGACTTAGCACAAACATAAATATTGGGCCCTATCCCCGCGTACCTTGTACCATTAGGGAGGCGCTAGTCAACATTAATACTTTCCCTCTCTAATAGGGAGATTAATGAACCATCAGTAACTACATTCCATTTTCTTTCTTTAGTGTTCTTATTATTTAAGGCGGAAATGACAATACATATAGATCTACATCCAACAATGTATTTCAAGTACAAACAAGCAAGTACATATATTTAACATCCAGCAAATCTAGTCATATAATTATATCCACATACCTGAGTTCAGAGATTTCTTATACATCCATGGTCGTCTAGATAATCTGGTCATAACCTGATCAAGACAAGATCATATACTATCTTCAGGTTCTTATCATCTTAACCCTAGTCGTGTTCATTAGGGTTTATATTATCTCATTATGTTATTCTCATGATTACTTGTATTCTTACCTTATATTTATCTTACTGATGTCATTTTCCAGATTTTGATTCATTATCTGAATATTAGGTTCCATATTCTTTTTGGTACACATAATAACCCTAGGTTACATCATTAACCTAGATTAGGGTTTTATAACCTGATTAAGATTCATCTTCATATAACATGAATTATATACATCTCACTGATATCTGATTTACATCTTAGCTTTAGATTACTGATATAAACCTACTCTGTAAATTTCACCATTTATTGAGCATGTGTGCAATAATTACAATTTATATAGGGTTATTAGCCCTAATTAGTCATATTAAGAAAATTACATGACTTCATGTCATAAAATGACCATAACTGACATAAGGTGCATTATAAACATGGTTATGGACTTACTAACATTTTTCCATAATTTAATATCATCACTTGATATTTATTTTCCATTAAACAAGTATTACATGTCTTATATGATATTGCTAATATTAAAGCATAAAAAGTCTGATATTAAGCTTTCATGTTGTTCTACATATTTTTGTGAGAATTTCGATACCTTGTTTGCATTTTTATGATAATCGAGCTAATTACTGTGATTTAATGAAGTTCTGAGCATTTACTGAATTATTACCTTAATCAGCCAATGGGAGCTCGCCACGTGGCCACTAGGTATGGCGCAACTCCTTTGCTTGCTGCGGCCGGTTCACTTGGTCTGGGCCGGGTTCTTTAGCGGTTGAGCCGGCCGGTCTGGGATTGAACCCGATCCTTTCTCGCGATCTCACATGCGAGGACTCTGTTTCCTCCATGGAGCAGGGCGCCGCTGCATGCCAGCTCCTCCGGCGAGCAAAGGAGGTCAGTCCAGTGTGGCTCGTGTGCAGCTGTTGGCGTGGTCACCTTCGCGAGGTTGCCTCGATCAGAGGGGTGGGGTTTCTGATCTGCGTCTCCCTCTAGATCTGAATGCCGCCGCAGTGACGGCGAGGTCGCCGGAGAGGTGGAGGTCAGAGACGAAGAGGGGTTCTGGGGTAGTCTGTCCTAGCCGGGAGGCACCTCCGGATTGAGGTGGTTGTGATGGCGGGTTGTAATTAGTGGCTCGAGACTTGTGGGGGTGCTGCTGATGTGGTGCAGCGACAGGTGGAAGGTCGACTTGGGGAGGTGCTCGGAGATCGGCTGCTTCAAAATTGGGTTGAGTGGGAGATTAAAGGAGGTCGGGCGGAGATATTGGTATCCTTAAATAGGCACGAGGAGGTGTGGGAGGGAAAAACCCTAACTGGGTCCTGCCGCCAGTGAATCGTGAGATGGCGGAGAGTTGTTATCCCTGCTACGGGCATGGTAGCAGACCTAGTGGGGTTCGTTGAGTTCGGGCTGAGGAGTAGAATCGGTCCTCCAAGAAAATCTCGTGCAAAAGCTGGGGAAGCTAGGCGTGCGAGGTAGCCTCGGTGTTAGGCAGGTTCTTCTGAGATCGGCCGAGAAAAGCGGAAGGTAGGAGACGAAGTCTCCCCCGCTGGATTGCTGATCAACGGCCAACGTTAGCTCGGCCCATAATAAGGCCCGCGCCTAAGCTTCCAAAAGGCTGCGTGACACATGGTGTCACACATTTAATTCAAATAAACCCCAAACTTAGATCCTAGGGTTCAAAATGGGTGGAAAATACACAAAATTAAATTGATCATATCCCTTAATTGGTTGATCCAATTGCAATAAAACTTTAGGGATAGTTTAATGGTGTTATGATGTAGCTAGGGTGCAAGATTGGAGTCAGAATTCGATTATTGACTATGTCAATTGACTAGATGTCATGTTGCTTGTAATTTGTCTTTATTTGATATTTGGGATGAAATTTATAAGCAAATTAATCAAGTTTGACATCCAAATCTAACATTGATTCATATGTACATAGTTCCTCAAAAGTAAATAGTTCACTACTCACTAGATCACTAAATGAAAGATTGGTCTCATGAGGACTTAAAACAATTAGTAGGGGTATTCATCACTAATTGAATTCAATTAGGCATCATATTCCTCTATCATATCTCAAATCACCAAATTTGGGTGAAGGAAACCCATGATTGCATTACCAATTCCTCAATTGGTATATGACATCTTACATAGAGTGCTTGTCTCTCAATTATTGTATTAGTTATTAAAACTCAAAAATCTAGGTTATCACAATTACTCACTACTGTTGCTTGCATGCATGATCATAATTCATTTCTACTTAACCTTCATTTGTGTAGCCCAAAATGTATGAAGTGCGGAAGGATGGTTTTACATTTTTTTAATATATTATATCAAATATGTTTCGAATTCAACTGCTTTGTCTTTGGTTTGACTAGGTAAATAACCACAATTCAAAAAAATATTTATGTGATAAAAGACCCTTTAACAGCTAAAAAGGTCGAAAGGCCACCATCTGCACATAAAAAGAGCTAAAACGAAATACATAGTACCAACAAATACAAACCTCCAAACACTAACACAAAGAAAAAAGGGAAACAATATCCAAAGAAAAGCTCAATGTCGTTCAATGAACATACATACAGTACCGATAGATTGATCCATATCACAACATGTCATTCCCTTCAACTTTTGTTCAGAATCACAACATGCCATCACCTCTAGTTGTTGCATGGAAAAAAATTCTCGCTAATCAAAAATAGCTTGGCCCATGGACTTGACATGCTTTTATATTGCTATTGCACATATAATTTTGAAAACCAAAACAACACTTGAAACATATTCGAATGTACAAAGATGTGTATCACACATTATGCTCACTACATTTTTCTAAACTAAAAACCGTGCCCAATGGATGTACATCGTTCTTAAATTGTAAAAAAAACTAATTTTTTCCACTTCATTTTATGCATGTAAACATTTACATACAAATGTTTGCAGCATTGGATTACACACTAACCATATTAAATTTGCACTACATTAGAATGCCACAATTAACATGGGAGTTAGATTAATTGACAACTTCTAAATGTTACAACTCCACTTCGTGCTCCCAAATTTTAATCATCACTACAATTCCAAAAAAAATCCACGCAACTACAATGCAACAAATTAGCTGTTGTGTCTTGTTTCGTCCATAAATTCATCCACTAACAAAATGTCTATGCTTCCACTGTTACAATTGTAATGTGTTGCTCAAATATTTGTAAACCTTCGCCTGGACATCCCTAACATTTTTAAGTAGTACAATATGCTCATCAGTCCCAGACCAAACAACTATGAACTACCTTTTTAAATGTGCACAACATCTTATTCATACGTTGTTTTGGGGAAGTTGTTGTGTGCTAATATCCAGGTTAGAGCAAATTTTTCCCTATCAACCTTAAAACCTAATGTGTTCTATGCACACTGATCGACATACGTTCAAGAAACTGTTTGCTATCCCATAGTCATACACTTTTCCCTAAGAATATCTCAACACATAACATAGGAGCAGTGTTACAGAGATCAGTTGCTAATCCACAACCCTTGCATGGAACTTGCATGCGTACGTGTGCCTAAACCCATTGTGTTGTTGGAATTTTCACTTCGCTATATATCCACTGCAAACATTATCAACTTGTTTTTAACCATTTAACCCGCCGTACAAACATAATTTATGTTAGTCCGAATTTGTTGTTCCGAGATGCAGTTATGATGCTGTTGCATTTAATCGTGGCCGTGAAAACAACCCATTATATTTTTTAGGGGTGGGGTTTTAGAATAAATGTAAGGTTCAGATTTAATACAACAACGGATGCAACAGCAACCCGCAACAACAGATCTCAATTGAATTTATTTACCTCCCATTGGTCATGTTAGGAACAACAACTACTTCCCTACCTTGCTCGTCAAATACGTTATCAGTTTTTGCGCCCACAATGTACAAACCAAATACATGTGCAACTTATTTAACTCTTCTTATTACCATCAATTTCATGCTTTATACATTCTTGTATACAAAAAACCACTCAACCATTCTATTTGTGCTTCACATCTGCATTTCTCTCCCACATAACAATCATGCTACAATGCATCCGACATTCACCAAACAATTACGGTTGATCTTCTCTGCAGTGTGCTATACACATATCACTAAAATTTTACATTGTTTGTAGCAGAACAAACATACCAGACCCCACTCTCGTTGCTGCTTACATGTCTTTCCCACCGTTTCACCACACTATACTACACATGTGGAGTAACACCATTTCACACGCCATCATATTCACATACCAACAAGGATCTGCTACACTTCCACGATAGATACGGTAACACAAAAGTGTCAAAACCAAGAGGGATAAAAACATGTTGATTGTCGATACATGCCTTCTCATATTTGGCCAATTTAGTAGAAACGGTTTTACGGGCAGCATGTCCCACAGTAAAGTCGTCACCCTTCAGACCAACCAATGGAGAAACTCTTGTTAGATCTACACATGCATGTTTTCTTCCAACCCAGCCAAAAATAAAAACGTCTGCTGGCCTAAGTGTCGACCTGCCCTCCTGAGGATCAGTCAAAAAGTTCATAGGAGCTTCCTTCTTAGTTGCAACTCCTGCATGTCTAAGAACATCATAAAGAACGTCTCTTACAAGGCCATGTCGATACTTGAAGCCTGGGAGCTCCCTACAATGAACTGCATGCTCCCCAAAAGTGTCTAAGCAAGATTTGCGGCACACTGGGCATACCTCATCAATAGGAAAAAGTGGAATCATAAGACGATACCTGAGAACACTACGATACTCCACTGGAGACATTTTTAGTCCGAGGCCATCAATAGGTATAGCAAGTAGAAAGTCATCAGCATGTTCAGCCTATAAACACTGGAAGATTGTTTTCTGTCTTACGGTCATATCAAATTCAACATCCATGCCCTTAACGATTTTTCTAAAAAGGGAACTTGCCAAAGCATTTTGGGCTTTAGGGGGGACGGTGTCTTTATTAGAAAAACAATTAAGATCAAAAGAGATAACGGTAACACGTAGACAATCTAAAGCGTAGTTAAAATCAAAGTCCATACCATGTATCCCGCTATCTCGCAAAATATGGTCTTGGAGCACCCACGATTGGGCTCTAGAGGCCACAAACGCATATGAAAAAGCCTCCATTGCTGAATATAGGCCCAAACTACCGAGTTTAATAGGTAAGGACGCCACACGCCATTGAAGATCCCCAAAGAAAGGACCTCCACAAACCACAATATCCTTAATAGATCCACGCAACCCTTTGTCAAAAAAGGTTGCAGCCTGTTGTACATGTGTGGGTTGGCATGTCCGTAAGCCGAACATAAGCGTAGACGTACCCATGCAAGACCGTAACAAAAGAAGCTCACTTTGTGAGTCATGCAACTGAGGAAGTAGATGCATCAAGTCAATAGCTTTAGTAGCCCTTCTCATGGCCAACTCCTTAATAAAACTTTTATTCTTGCTAACAGCTCCTCCAAGTAGTTTTACTCCTAACACAAGCCTCCCAATGTCCATAGGGAACAACCCCTTCTCAACCTTCCTTCCATCACAAGTAGACCAGAACACCTCCGTTAATGTTCAAAACAAGCCCTAGCTCTGGACCACTGCGCTGAATAATGTCCAACACCTTGGCTACCTCCATAGTGTCTCTGATGATGGTCCCATCATCAAGATACCAGGCATGAAGAAGAAGCTTACTATTGTCTCTGATCTCATGAATAAGTGGGTGTAATACAAGGGAGAAAAGAAGTGGGCCCAGAGGATCACCTTGTTGCACCCCAGTGGTAGACCAGATATGTTTGTCTCCAATGTACAACCTAGCTGCTTGAGCATAGAGAAACTCCACCCATAAAGAGATAGATGGGCACCTCTTCCTCACCTCACGGAGCAACGCAGACCTATCCACCAAGTTGAAAGCATTAGAGAAATCTACTGTAAGCATGGAGAGTGACCGGTCTTCATGATATGCACTCAAAAGCCTATTGACACTATGTAAAACTGCTTCAGCTCAACCTGAGACACCAACTCTGAATTGAAAGTTATTGAGATATTTAGCCATATCCTTGCGTACTCCTATCATATCAACTTTAGACACTAGCCATCTCCAAATAGTGGCACTACAATAGGACGAATGCCATTGTCAGGATTAAGTAATGGAGTAAGAGGTGCACAAGCTACAAACTGTGCCAAACTCAAAGGACATCCCGATAAAGGCTATGGTGATAGCATGTATAAGATTTGTGGCAACAACAGAACCCTCTCCACACAAAGCGTCCAAAATGTGTTGGGCTCTCAAGCCATCTTTGCCACATGAAGTCCCTTTAGGAAATGATTTGATGCACTTGAAAACAGTATCAACATCAGCAACAAGAGGAGCTTCTGAAATAAGAATATCTGGCTTGGAAGGAGGCAACTTATAAGTATGTTTAGCCTCTAAGGCTTTCAACATGTTTTTAGCCCGTTTGGTTTTGACACTTTTGGGTTCCTAGCACCTGAGGGTGTGGAGCTTCTTAAGAGAGTTCAAAAAGTTATGCATAGTAATGTAATGACTCCCAGATCTATATATGTGGTGTTTTGGAGGATTGGATTTGCCATTCAAATAGTGGTGGCGGTGCATCTTGTTGCCCCCCTCCATTCTATTTCCTTGTAATCTTGTTGTATAATGGAAAGTTCATCGATTAGAAGTATATGGTAACATACAACCGATATTGCAACGTGCACCTGTTACCAAAACAAAAACACATCTGCACCAGGGGCGTAGCTAGGGGGATGATGGGGCTTTTTCCCCCCCTCCGGCTAACTAAAATGCAAAATTATACATAAGTGTATATTTATATCATAAACAGAAACAGTACATATAATAGTTTTGCACATATTAAACAAGCAAAAATGTGTAGTTGGACTGGCAATTGTAGCGTCCGTGTAGTCTATAGACTCGAGTTCAAATCCCACTCAATGCAATTTTTTTCAAAAAAACACTGTTATATTACACTCAGCCCCCCTATTGTAACTAATGGGTAATAGATACAATTCAGCCCCACCCATTCTAAATTTCTGGTTCTGCCCCTGATCTGCACTATTTGGAACTTCTTGCCCCATTTATTCTTTTAAAAAGTTTTCAATGCACAATCTTCCCTATGTTCAAAACAAATACATCTTCAAATAGTTCAAAACAAAATATGCAACTGGGAACCCCACAATCAATGGGATTTTCATATATGACCTACTTATGGACACCCAATTCATTTTCTCACAATAAGGGGTTCAACCATATCCTATTACGGTATTGAGTTGCAATACACAACTTCACTACTGCAGTTTGTTCCATGATTCTAACAGACTGATAATTAACATCCATTATGAAAGAAAAAACCAGTGGTAACATGTTATATAGAACATACTTCTAGTCGAATGTTTTGTTCGGAATCACTGGTACACATCACAAGCATACACCAACGTGAGACATTTTCATGTATGTGTCACGCATTAAGAAGTTGATATTTAACAAAACACATGAGACAACAATACATTACTACTTGTTGGAACACATGACAATATAAAAGAATAAAAAGATTGTTGACCAATAACAACAAACTGAGATATTAACACCCATATAGGTCACGATCTCAAATTCAATATTTTATAGCCAGATAACCATTTATTCTATGTTCGGTGTTCACTACTTTAATTCGAATGTTTTATGGATATCACTGCTACACGCCACAAGAGTTCACCAACTTAAGCCGTCTAACAACATACCCCACACATTAATAAGTTATGGTTGTTGAACCAAACAGAGGATGCAACAATACAATACTACTTATTGGAACACAATACCATATGAAAGACTAAACAGGTTGTTGTTGAAAACTTCATACACAATGTTTTTTAAGTCAACAAAAAAACCAAAATGTGTCTTTTACCACGTTCAAAGTTTACCTTCGTTGACATATGATTTCAGATTGAGGATCTCCAACACATTGTGTCCTCAAAGGCGGTGATAATTCTCTTTATATAATTCCTCAATCATTTTCCTGATACACGCACACTCCATCCAGTACATCACATGTAGTGCATAGTCGTTCGTTCCCGTTGGTTGCTAGACTACTTTTTTGTCAAAAATGATGTTCCAATCATCTTTAGAAACACCACAAATTTTACTCTGTAGTGCCTTCAGAGAGGCTGCTTGCACTATCCATACAATGGAATATAACAACAATTAAAACATATTCCTAAGAAATGTAACACTAGCAGAATTATAAAATACCACTGTCACAACATTGTCGTCATATGGATGCTTCATGTTTGTCATGTTATACCTCTTCACAAGTCATAGGCTATTATAGTGAAGGATCTTTTTGTATTCATGTGATGCAGCACAAAAATTCCAGTGTTGATGTCTAAGTAATGGTGGAAGTATCACACTGGCATTCTTGATATCTTCCCTCCACTCGTAAACATATTTTCTCATACACGGTGCATTTCACGTCTATATGGCATTCGTCATTGAAGTTTGAAAGATGATGACTTTCCTTCCCCATTTATTACTATACTATTCCTGCATCACTTCACTATATCCTTTAACCATATGTAATAATCATATTAATTATCAAGGTTCTAGTTTATTGAATTAGTGATCATAATCAATTTCACACAAATAAGTCAGTAAAGAGTATTTGTAAAGGTCTCAAACATACAAAGACCAAAGAATGTAAGTATGTTACGTAGACATGATTAAATCAATTCCATGTCGTAGTGCCAAAGCGATGATCAATTTTATCAGTTGATAATACAATCCAACAATTAATTTGTAGTAATTTTTTTACATACGCTCCCCTTCTTTCATGGCATCAAATCGGTTTAAATCTAACATCATTTTTCTGAATAATATTTCAAGAACATATAACCATATTAGTTAACAAAGACCTCATTTATGAAATAAATTTATAATGTCTATTCCAAACAAAAAATTACTGATTAATATTTCCAAAGAAATTTTCATGCACACCCTTACCAAACATTGTAACATATGTTAGATTAGCATGAAAATAACTCCTAACGTAGTGTGTGCTGGGTCATCAAGAAAACCAAATACCAACCAGTGTCAAGTATGCTAGTAATGGTTACAACATGGTACACAATTTATCGTCCAAAAAAACAAACCACCAAATAAAATTCCCAACCTGCCTAGTTCGTTATGTAACCTCCCAACCTCACTACAGCAACAAAGTCCAATGCAATCATTCTCTCTATTGAATATAACATCACTTGGGTTCCCATCACAATTGGTCAACTGCACCACAAAAAAATGTTCATTAATCAACTAAAACATAAACGTGTAGAACACTATGTTTAGTATGTTACTAAAAAAACTTACCCACTTAAGTTTTTAAACTTCATTGCAATGCACCCACACCACTGCTCACTCATCCCAGTTTACCATCAAATGGAACTCTTTGTTTAGACCTGGTGTCATTGACGTTGACTTTTGATCATGATGTGCATCTTTCACTCTCTATATTAGCAAACATGGACTATTACCTCTGGGTAATGCTTCTATGGGACCACCCAGTTTGTCCCCATAAATTGTATTCTTATCCTCCAAATCATTGACGTGATTCTTTAACACAAAAACATTTAATTATTATACATTCACATTTACAATAGGCCTATTATTCGTAATTTTCTATGTCCATAAAAGTTAAATTTACCTTTTCCTCAGTCATTTTTAGATCTAAAACCGCCCATTCTACCTTAGTGGGTTGTTTAGATTTACTCCTCTTTGTAACTGACATTGATATCAAGGACTGTGTAATAAGTACACTCAACATTATCAATATCACCATCTATTCTTGACTGACATTGATACCAAGGACTGTGTACTAAGTACACTCAGTACATTGTCAATATCACTGTCTATTCTTGTTTTCTTCCACTACTTTTCTAATTGCCAAAAAGAACATTGATTCATTTAGGGGAGTGTTGTACTTTAAACCATGAGCATATCAACTTGAACAAGTTATGCAAAATATATACATTTTTACCTCCAATAGAAAGATTCATCACCGATATTAGAAACATTCTCCAGTCTGTCGTCGCCACATGTTACTGCATTTGAATTAGTTGTAATCGGCATTACAAAAACTAATTTCTCCTCATCTACTTTTTCCTAACAACCAAAACACACAAGATTACTTACTCTTCATTAAGTTCCACCGAACTTATTCACAACAATTATTATTACTATTCTTACGGATGAAGGTGTTCCTAGTCGACAACCTAGTGATTCACTACTCAAGATTGTTGTTGTGAATTGTTTGCCTTCAATTCTACCATGTTTATCCTACATCCAATGCTCGTATGGTTCCATTAAGAGTACATATTGAAACAATATAACAAATGTTCTAAAATAGTATATGTCTATCATTTCAACATAACATAACAATTTTGCTTGTTGAGTAAGTGCTCTTGAATATGACATTATGTTTCCAGTATCACCTGACTGTGATGAGTTGTAATATAGCTGGAACAAAAAAATTAGGAAACCCGATCTAGAAAAATCTACGTTACAATCCTAAAATTAATCAGCATGTATGCTTGACTATATACATATCATCTTTGTTACACTGCCTTTATGTTCTACATTCATTTTGTCAGCCCTTTCAGTAGTCAACGAACTCAACATCAGGGGTTCTACTTTGTCCTGATAGGCCTTCAACTTATTAATGAACATTGTTAACCAATAAATTTTCAGCTAACACTCCACTTATTGGATCTATCTAAAATTAGATATATTCAAACCACGTTCTTAACAACTCAAGTAGTTTGAATACCTTTTTGCTCACAAACCTAGTATGTGGTCAACTACCTACAACTTCGCTCACATTACCACCAATACATGTTTCATCTTCACACATGACCAATAGACTATTTGCAACGATCCTGCCTCCCGGTAACCCCCATTTAAGGGAGACCTGAAGGTCAGATCCGTTATCCCAATTAACAGGATCAAAGGTTTGACAAATAATCAGTAATAATTAAGAAATTCTACCAAACTAAACTAAACACTGGTATAAAATAAAACTTTGCTTACCTTTTTCAAAAAGTTGGATATCTACTTCTATCCACATCTAGAGTCTATTCTAACTAATCCTCCTTTATACTTTAATTCTTATTTAATTCCACATATGCCGCTTTACTATTTGTCCTTTTCAAACTTGTACCTAAAACACCGACAAACAAAATTTCGGTAATCATGTCGAAATATGTCGGTATGTGGGGACAACCAAAATTCCACAAATATGGCTAACCATCTAAATATCACAATCAAGTTAATTAACAACCAATTTACACTTTCAATATGACATTCTCCACCGCTTTTGCCCTAACCTTGGAATACCCTCCTTAGGGTTTCTCTTTTCCTAATGACTTAAGGCCACCTTCTCAATCCCGAGTATGGTGCTTGGGGTTACCTCTCATGGTTCCCATTCGTCATGCAATAAAGACCACCTTCTCACTCCCGAGCTTGGTGTCTGGGGTCACCACTCATGGTGCCCATGGGTCTTCCCACCCGCGCTTGACATTTTGGCATCATCCATCAAGGTGGCATGCAGATGCGAGAATACACACTTCTATTATAATTTTGATATTCATAGTAACTTTATAATTTGCTAGTATGAACATCCAAATGGATAAGTTGCATTCAATGTGATGAATCATCCGGGAAACTCTTTGGGAAACTAATGTGATTAACCATAATTAACCACATACCTGCCAGGCTGATTTGAGAGAGAATTAATCCAATAAATGCAAGGAATCCAATAGGCAAGCAAGCACATAAAGAGATCCTGAAATATGGATACAATTTCCTATTATTGATCATGCCATCAAGATCTATTAAACCTAGCTTGCTTCGTAGGATTTCAAGCCCACTTTTAGGGTTTCCATTGCAATTAGGGTTTCACTTCATTTATACAATTTTAACCCTACAATTATTCACAAACCCTATTGATCTCATCTATTCTTCACGAAAGATATTAAGGTTACCTTTTAACAACATGTAACCTTAATTTCTGATTAAAGGCACAATTAACCATCAATTAAGTCCATTATTCCTCTTTTACATCAAAACTACCATTTTTATCCTTTTAATTCATGACAAGATCATTAGGCCTAATCAATATCTTTGGTTCCTTCCAGATTAACAACTCATAGTTCATTATAATCTAATTCACATATGAACCCTATTTTTCATCATTTCCATCTTTATCCATTAGAAAAACCCTAATTACCAAATTAAGGGTATTTATCTATAGTTAGGAACTTTTATACTCGAAATAGCTTAGAACTATCATATCTCAACTTTATTTATCAATTTGAACTATTAAAGCCATTAAGAGTCACAATTACTAACATTAGGATTTCAAGGACCATTAAAGGTCGCTCATGTACATGGAACTCTAAATTAAACCAATTACATGCAAAGTTCATCCTTTTTGTTCTTAATGTACCTTTTTATAATTAACATGTTAATATCAACTTTAATCATCCATAAAACCCCTCTCAAAACATTAATCATTTCAAATTAGGGTTTCTTAATCATTAAAGCATTAAAGTTGATAACTTCAACTACTTTTTGAATTGCAAGAGGAATTAACTTCTAAATCTATATTTAATGGATTCCACTCATTTTTCTGAGCAATTTTCATATTTTATACATATTCATCCGACCTACCAATAAAAATATATGATTTTTTGTAAAATTAACTTACTTGGCCCAAAGGCAGGTCGCCACGTAACCAAACCCATGCAATGTTGCCGATTTGGAAAATATAACCAAGTTACGATTGTGCCACCGCAGAAGTGTTTATTTCTTCAGCCCATAGACGGGCATTTTTGTACAACGGCCCATCATCTTCTTCCCTACGAACCGTAGCAATGCAGTTGGGGTTGCCGACTGCGGGAGGTCTCCTCCCTCCTTTCCATGGTCCGAGGGGCACCGGCGACCGGTGCCCTGCCACCACCACCCTCCGCCGCGCCCTCCCAAGCCCCAATCCAAGGTTGAGATGGCTGGGGGTGAGAGCACTGGGCCTACAACTCGTAGATGTGATGCAGCCGTACAACAAGTGTTATGCGACAGTCGAGTGCTAGGGGACGATAACCAGTCATCACAGGTCGTCGAGGGTACACCGGACCTCCATTGTTATAACCTCAATTTCTTGAATATGTAATGTAAGATGTAATTCTCTTTTAAATAATAAAAGATATCTATTTCTTTGATTTGTGATGTATTTAGTGTGAAATGGCCTTAATTGATTGATGGTGGGATTTGTTGGCCATTAAGCCCAATTGAAAAGAAAAGAGAATTAAAAAGGAAAATAAATTGATTAATAAAAGGGAAATATGAGTAATTGACTATTAAAAGAAGATAAAGGCAAATAGATGTTTCATAATATGGGAATCCGTGCCTTTAGGAATCCTTGAGGTCCAAGGGACCCAAAATGATAAGATAATAGCAAAGGGAAAAGAAATAACAATTAATTTTGACTAAATTAATGAATAACTTGGGAGAGAAGAAAGCCTTTTTATCCATTGTGATTTATTTCCCAAATTTCGTATAAAGCTAGATAATGTCAAGACAAACGTTCCCTTAAAATTTAATATAAATAGGAGTTATGGTTTAGGAGATATCAATTTTCCAAGTTATCTCCAAGTTTGGGAATTACTCCGAATTTTGGGAAAATATATTTCCTTTGGATGAACGTGAGTGATGAGATCAGTTGGATCAAGATCCAATGATGGACGCTCATCATCTAAGTCCCAATCGAGCAAGCACTCTGCAAATACAAGGAGAATTTCCCATCCTAATTTATCGTGATCCAGTGGATGAGAAAGCCTTGTGATAGTACCATTGGACTCAGGAGATGAAACTGAAGGGAAATATTCATGGTTTGACGAGGATTGGTTGCCAATTGGGAAAGTTCCCAAAACAACAGGGACTTGCCCCGACCCTATATATAGGGGAGGGTGATCGAGGGGATGGACACCTCCTTTTGTTAGTCCAACCTCTACGGAAGGAAGCAAGGAGTGTGTTAGTATGTTCAATTGAACGCTTCGTCCTAACCTGCACCCCCAGCAACTCGAAGACCCTCACCGGAGTTCGGCGAGTAGGAGACGGTGTTGGCATACCCTTGGGGAGAAATTGTACCCGCGGTTGACTTCGACGAAGGGAGGCGGAGCTCCCTAGCCTATCGTGTGGCTCACAGGTGACCTAGATCCCGGAGTCAACTCCTCAGTTGACCACGGGGTTGTTGTACCTGGTGCAAGGAAGAAGAAGAAGACTAGTGGTCTTTGACCAAAGTGCCCCTCGCCCCCTTCAGTAGTGATGAGGTTAGAATAGTCTTTCGCTTGTTTTGATCACAAACAAGGGGGCGCACATCCACGACAGTTGGATCCTCAGTGGACCCGCAGACCATGGATCGGGCGATCCACAAATTTTTCTAAAAATAGCAAATAAATCATAAAAGGGTTTTCTTGTTATAAATTGTATCTTGAGCTAGAAAACTCAGATGAGGAAAGTTAATACATAAAAATGATCATAAAAATACGAGGGATGCATTAAAAATGGTTTGGACACCTAAATCTGTATATATATTTTTTTCAAAAGTACATATTTTGGATAGAAAAGGTATTCATTTTTGGTTAAAAACCCTAATTGTTGATAAAAGATATATTTAATCTTGCAGTTAGGTTAATTCAAGCATGGTTAACATGTTTAATAATAAAGTTAGATTTTAACCTATTTTGATGATGGAATTGCAAAGTTTAGGGTTTTAAACCTAATGAAAGGGTTAATACGTTTAGAAATCTCAAATAAGAGAAAAAGAAAAGAAAAGTACTTCTAATATGAAATTAGGGTTTCCTTTTGCTAAAAGATGAACTTGGAATCTTTTGTGAAAGAAAGATGAAATAATTAGGTGTTTGTAAGTGATTTTGTAAAAGGAGGGTTTAAAGTAATAAAAATCGAGTCGAACCCTAATTATGCTCAAAACCCTAAAAAGGACAAATAACCCTAGGAAACAACTAGGATTAATGGATCATAATGACATGATTAATGATAAGAAATTGGATGCCTTTTTAGGATAAACTTGTGTGTTCTTGCTTGATTTCTTGATTGGTTGAGTTATTTCTGCATTCAAGTCTACTTAACAGGTATGTGGTTAATTATGAATAACCGCTTTAGTTTCACGAAGGATTCCCGGACGTTTAATCGCATTGAATGCAACTAAACAATCTGTATGTTCATATTGCAATTATAAAGTCACTATGATTATCACAATTTAATATGAATGTGTATTCCCGCACCTACATGCCACCTTGATGGATGATGCCAAGAGAGTCAGGCCTAGATAGGTAGACTGATGGGCACCATGAGTGGTGACCCACATACACTAAGCTCCAAATTGAGAAGTTGGTCTATGTTGCATGACTAATGGGACCATAAGTGGTGATTGACAGGCACCAAGTTTAGGATTGAGAAGGTGGCCTTAAGTCAATGGCAAAAGAGAAACCCTAAAGGGGGTAATTCCGGGGTTAGGGCAAAAGCGGTGGAGAATGTCACATGGAAAATGTAAATTGGCTTGCTAAATATCTTGATTGTGATAATTACATTGTTAGAATTAATTGTGAGATTTTGGTTGCCTCCACATACCAGCAATATGCTGACAGACGTTTTGTTGGTCGTGACACATGGTGAAATTAAGAAATAAAGTACAAGGAGGATTATATAGCGTAATTCAAGCTGTGGATAGATAGAATTACAAAGTTTTAAAAAGGTAAGCAAAGTTTTATTTTTCTACCAGTTTTCAATTTAGTAGTAGAATTTCATAATTATTATTGATTATTTGTCAAACCTTTGATCCTACTAATTGAGTAACGGCTTTGACCTTCGGGTCTCCCTTAATTGGGGGTATCCAGGAGGCGGGTTTGTTACAATTGATATCAGAGCATAGGTTCCTCATCTAATCATTAATAATTATTAAATTTTACAAATTCCATAGAACTGAGGGAGTTATTAGAGGATTTTCCGAAAGACTGAGGTGTCTAGAAAAGGACCACGTTCGGGGATGGCAAAATTTTCCTCCGCACCGCTAGTCGGAATATGAGGACTCCCAGATTGTGTGACTTCCTGGCTGATGCCTTAGGATAAGACTTGAAATAAGATGCCTTTAGGACTTTCTACTCTTGTTCATCCATTCTCAACTGAAATTCTTTTAAGGATTTTAAGGATTAGGGTTTTCTCTCTGTTCCTCACCCTCTTGAGGTATGGGGGAAGTTGATTAGGTTTAAGGAATCCTCCACAAAATTAATAAAAGATATGTAAATAAGATGTCATCGACATAAGTATAATTAGTTTAAACGATAAACTAAGAGTCTGTTTGTGTGCTTATGTAGATGAATCGTACTAAGATCGTGGCTATCCCGGTTGCTACCAAAGGTTGTGGGTTTCCCCGCAAAGAGAATGGATCCTCTGAGAAGAGGAAGCGGAACCATGGTGGTGAGACCTAAAAGAAGAGAAAGAGACCTGAAGAAGTTGTGCATGAGGCACCCAATCCTGAAACCATACCCTTTAGCAACCTTGAGCAAGAGGGTGGACCGGAGTATGAAGAACAACATGAGTATGAGGAAGTAGCCCAGATGGAGGAGGACGAGTTTGGTGGTCCAGAATCGACCATGGTAGTCCACACTACGGAATGCATGGAGTAGCAGAAATGGCTGACCGAGGCTACCCATACCTTGGCCCTTACAGATAGGACTAGGTATGAGTATGTTGAGCCACTTCCAGTTCATCCTCGATTAGGAGCAACCATCCTAGACTTTGTCAAGCTGAACGTCGAGAAGTTATGGGGAGAAGAAAAGTATGAAGTGGTCGACAAGGCCAAAGCTTGGTTGCTTGTAGTCGAGAATGGGTTCCAAATGTTATAGGTGCAACCCAATAAGAAGGTTTTGTTTGCTACTTTCCTTTTGGAAGGTGCAGCCAAGATATGGTGGGAGAACCACATCACAGGAAGAGACCTAATCGAGGAACCGATGGCGTGGACCGACTTTAAGACCATCTTCACCGCCAGATTCATCCCCGTCTCAGCCCAGAAAGAGAAGGAGCGAGAGTTCACCAACATGACCCAAGGCAACTCTTCAGTTGCGGACTTTGGTTGTAGGTTCCACATCTTGGAACGTTTCAGACACATGATGGATGAAGAGAGGAGGGTGGACCACTTCGTGGAACCTCTACACCCTGCCATCAAGCTGCATGTGATGGCTAGTAAGCCAAAGACCTTCTCTGAAACCTACAACACCGCCTTGAACATGGAAAGGACGGTGATTCCTGCACAAAATCAATCCAAGGGATACCTGGGTTTCACTGAAGGAGCTCAAGGGTAGAGGAATGAACACAATAAGGGGCAAGGACACAACCACAATAAGAACAAGCATGGGCACAAAGGCAAGCCCCGTGGTCACCTCCAGCAGTGTCACACTTGTGGACGGACACATCCTGGGAAGTGCCACTTTGAGAAGAAGGTGTGCTACAGATGTCAAAAAGAAGGACACTTCATCGCCAACTGCCCACAACCTGACCCAAGAGGACCTTTGGGGTCACAACCAGTGGCAGCACAACCAATAGCTGCAACACCCCTAGTAGGAGCACCAACCGAAGCACCTCCAGCTGGAGAGAGGAGACAAGCTAGAGTGTTCGCCATCGACAATGAAGAAGCTCAGGCGAATGCTAATAGACTGATTGAGGGTAATAACCTGTAGAGTTTTCCCTTTTAGTTCAGTAGTCCATATAATAGCTTTCTGATATGGAATAACTATGTAGGCTTGTTGGAAGTCATTGGACAAAATGTAAAAGCACTCTTTGATTCGGGTTCTACTAATACTTTTATTTCGAGAAATCTGGCAACAATGCTTGGTTTGGATATCAAGGATCTGGGTTATGTTTTGGATGTCACAACCCCGAGTGGTCGTATTTGTACCTCTCTTTTGAAAGCCCTTGTCTTGCCAGTAAAGTATTTGAACCATGAGCTTCCCACTGACTTCATCCTTCTCGATATGAATGATTTTTATGTAATCATCGGTATGGATTGGCTTTCGACCTATAATGCCCAGATTGACTGTAGAGAGAAGAAGATTCTCATTAGGAAAACCGTCTATCCACACTTCACCATTTGAGGAAAGAAAGATGTGATGACCGACCTTTATGTGCCCGCTTTGAAAGCTGAACGGATGCTATCCAAGGGCTGTCGAGCCTACCTAGCCATAGTTACCGCACCTGAGGTTAAGGTGCAATCCTTAGAGGATATAGAGGTGGTCCAAGAGTATGCAGATGTGTTTCCAGATGATCTACCGGGTATTCCCCTTGAAAGGGAGGTAGACTTCTCTATTGAGTTAGCTCCTGGGACTAACCTTAAGGCACCCTATAGAATAGCCCCTGCAGAGTTGCTTGAGTTGAAAACCCAATTGTAGGATTTGTTGGATAAAGGATTTATCCGACCCAGTACCTCACCATGGGGGTCACCCGTCCTCTTTGTGAAAAAGAAGGATGGGTCGCTTCAGATGTGTATTGACTATCGGATGATCAACCAGGAAACCATTAAGAACAAGTATCCTTTGCCTAGAATAGATGACCTAACTCAAATCAGCTCGAGTCTTTTCGAAGATTGATTTCAGGTCCGGATACAACCAGGTGAGAGTGAGAAGTGAGGATATACCTAAAATGGATTTCAGAACCCACTATGGCCACTATGAGTTTGTGGTCATGTCGTTTGGATTATCCAATGCACCTATTGTCTTTATGAACCTCATGAATAGTGTGTTCCAACCTTTCCTTGACTCCTTTGTGATAGTGTTCATAGATGACATCTTGGTGTATTCTGAGGACCTAGCCCAACACCGTGACCACCTATGTAGAGTCCTTGATTTAAGCATAAGTGTTTTGGAATGTTCTTGAAATGTGAGTTTTGGTTGGACCGAGTCATGTTTCTTGGATACATCATCTCAGGAGGAACAATCGTCATAGATCCAACCAAAGTATCAGCAGTTTGAGATTGGCCGACACTAAAGAACCCCTCCAAGATTCACAGATTCTTGGGGTTGGCCAGATACTACCGTCGCTTCATCAGGGATTTCTCCAAGACTACTTTACTGCTAACCATGTTGACCCAGAAGGATGTGAAGTTTGAGTGGTTTGAAGTATGTGAAGCTCGCTTCCAAGAATTGAAGTGTAACATCCCTGACCTGTGTTATGCTTTAACCCTAGGAGTTTTGATTAAGAAAGATGATTATATGCTTAATCTTGCCTTGTGAAAAGTAATTAGGGCTCAAGAGGAACTTATATTTCAATTTTAGTCCTTTTTGAATAATGTTGAAATAATGTTTTACTTGATTTGGACTAAAGTGCAAATTACCCAAGTTGAGGGGTTTAAGTGCAAATTGTTTATGATAAGATGTTCCTCAAGTGTTGAGTCATCATGAGAATGGAGATTATGTAGAGGTATGTCTTGTGAAAGCCTGAGTACCAAGAAAGAGCTGATAAAGCAATGTTTGTGCATTAAAACCTAGTTTTGGTATAATGTGCAATTTACCCAAAACCTAGGGTTCAATATGAAAATTACCACTTCAATAAGGTCCGTAATGTTTCTTGGTATCATGTAGAGCAAAGAAAATTAGAGGGGTGCCTCATTTGAATTAAGTTGGAGGAGAAAGAATCTTGATATTAAAATAATCAAGATTAATGCCTAATTGAAACCCTAATTTGATTTAGGGAAAAAATAAATGTATTAATTAAAGAGCCTTCAACCAAAATTAAAATGGTTGGATTCAGATGTTTATGTGACGTACTTGTGCCTTGCAAAGGCACAAAAATATCTCAAGCAAGTGGATAACCCACTCACCATTATTATAAAGAAAAGTAATATCCACTCAAATTGGGATATTATTATAATATGATCTATGGTGCTTAATTTGCTTTTCTTTAAATTGAGGATAATTGAGAGGAATAAGAGGAAAATGGGATATCCTCGTATCCAATGAATGAAAGGGGGAAAAGGCGGCACCAATTCTGGAATTAAATGCATTTTATAAGGCATTTTCTCTCTCAAGGAATTTCTTATAAAAGTACCTTTACCAAGCCAAAACAAAGGCCATTTCGGATTCTTTTCTTTCCCCTTGCTTGGAAAATGACTAAGGAGCTGTGGAGGAGCAGGAGGACGACCCCAACCTGTTGGTAAGGTCCTTGACCTTCGTTCTCCTTGATTCCATGGTGGAAATAAAAAATAAATCATTGATTTCTTCTTATTTCGATCTCCTCTTCAACCCTAGCCAACTTTTTCATCCAAAAGCTTGGGGACGAGCCTAGGGGGAGTTGCAAAAACTTCATCCACCATTGTTGGTGTGATCTTTGAGCTTTGAATCTCAATTGGAGGTGGGTTTTATAACTTGAACCTTTAATATTGTTATTGCATTCAATTCCTTATCAAATGTTGATGCTTTCTTCATTTCCAAAATTTATTTTGGTTGATTGATGAAACCACCATGGAAACCACAGAAAATTTCGTGGGTTTATAGCTTGAATATGATGATGTCATCACAAGCACACGCCTCAATTAATATCTTAGGCAAACAATTTTAAAATTTGGGACCAATCGGTTTCAATGAAATTGGTTAAATGATTTCAACAAATTGATTGAAACCATACAGTTTCAAACTGTTTGGAGTGGTTAACCATTTGCAATGGTTGACTGTTTGAGAAAATATGCTGATTTAATTGGATATTCATCCAATGGGTTCAATTGGTTTGATCTTAATGGTTTCAATTGTGAATGATCCCTAAAATGCAAACCCTAATTGTTTATGGAAGCAATAACTCAGTATACTATGTCAAACATAGTTGTTTGTATTTGATCGGATGGTTGATGTAACCAAATCAAGTGGAGAGAATGATAGAAATGAATTCATACATGAGTATGATTCATATGGTGATTTAGGGTATGATCCTTAGTAAAGAGATCAAGAAACCCTAATTGAGAAGGTTAATGAACCCTAACCTTGATTTAGGGAAATTCTGAGTAAAACCCTAATCTAGGGTAATAGTGTAACCCTAATTAAGGGTAATAGTGTAACCCTAATTAAGGGTAATGACTTGGGTAACTCTAATTTAAGGTAATGAAATGCCAAACCCTAATTGGATGAATAATGAATCCCAAATTTATGGGTAATTGAATGAAACCCTAATTGGGATGATTAGTGAAACCCTAATTGAGGGTGATTCCATGAGAAACACTAATTGAGGATGATTCCATGTGAAACCCTAATTGAGGGTGATGTCATATGAAACCTTAAACCTAACACAGAGTAAAGCTATGTGAAACCCTAAATTTGGGCTATAGTGCATGGAATTCTAATCATGGGCAATATGATGATAAATCATAACCCTAATGTATGGGTAATGATATGAGTAAACCTTAATGATGAAATAATGGGTAATACCCTATAAGGATGAAATATCTCAAGTGGTTGACTATAGGCAACCTTATAATAAACAATGCCTTAACTTGAGATGAGTCCATATCATTGAAGATAGTTGGACAATCCTCATGTGTGATCTATGCACATCATGGTAAAGGTGATAGTTTGGTGGATGAGAGTATTAAGATGTGAGATTCCTTATTATAAGATAAGTTAATAAACTCAAGTAAGATAGAAGTGATGAGGGAAGTGATACATGAGACATGATAGATATCACATTTAGCATTTTAGGGTTTATATACCTTGATGCATCTCAAATCCAATATTTTTGGATAAGATACACAAGGAGAGTGTTATGTAAATTGTTACAATGAAATGTAATGAGTTTAACATACTTGATAAGTAAGCTAAAATGAGTATGATGTAATCATACCATGATAAGGATGAGAGATAAACTCATACCTTGTGTTGATGATCATTTCATGATAAATGATAAGAATATTAAATACTTGGAATGTCGATGGATGCTCCTAGATGTATGGAACAATATATTAGGGTTGGATTGATAAAATGAACATGAAACCCTAATTGATGTGAATAGTAAACCCTAACCCTATGGAGGAAATAGTGGTGTTACTATTATATTACATGAGTTAATATGTCATTGTTTCCTAGTGAGAGGTGACAAGATGTTTAATGTCCTTGTGAGCCATATGGTTAGATTTTACCTAGTAAGAGGTAACAAGATGTTTCATGGGCATGATTGAGCCCTGAATGAGGTGTAATCCTCTTGTGTTGATAAGGGTTGATTCCATGTGTTATTGTGAAAAGGATTTATATCATGTGATAGTATGATGGTCTTAATGACCTTTGGGCATGGTTGAGCCTTGAATGAGGTGTATTCCTCTTATGTTGATAAGGGTTGATACCCTGTGATATTGTGAAAAGGATTTATATCCTGTGATAATATGATGATTGGTGTAGTCTCATGAATGGCAAGTGAATATTACCATGTGATGATGAGATGAGAATATATGTTTCACACATTTTATATCTTTTCAAGTTTTGATATTTATATGCTTGCTAGAAGTGAATTAGGGTTTGTATGTCCACTTGTTTGATGCAGCCTTAATTCACCAAATTGGCATAACTAATCAAGTGCAACTCTAATCATGTAGTGCCCTGTGTCGTAGAACCATCTTCAGTGTCGGAACTTGCTGGATGGTGAAACGAATATTCCTAAGGGAAACTCGGAGTGCATATTGTTGAATATGCGGGGGTGGCAGGTTGAGGATATATCCTTGTCATCCACAATACAGATTGTGGAGGTTGGCTATGGTCATGCCTCATACATATGATGTGATTGAGAATGGCTGCGGTCGTGTCTCTGTGGTTATAACATGATGTGATTAGAGGACAACTACGGTTGTACCTCAGTGTTTGGGTTTGAATACCCTGGTTTCTAGTGCCGTGACTTGTACCAAGGTCGGACTAGTGGTTTTCAGCTTGACTATATGTCGCTGTGGTGGCAGCTTTGATTGATATGTCACTGCCTTTTTACTCGTGCTGACCAGGGGGAAGAGATCTTAGGATGCCAGTACTCCTAGATTTTGTATGAAACCGAATAGCCCTTCGCAGGGGTCGGTTGGACTTTGAATGGTAAGATTCAAATTCCCCAGGGCATAATAAAAGATGTAATGCATCCGTATAACATATCTGTTTAGGGTTATACATGACGCTTCACATTGGATGATACCCCTTGTTTGTTCTCTTTACATAATGATGATGCTTAGTGCAACTAAGAGATAGTAATTATACTTATGTTGTGCATATGCATAAGACTGTAAATGTGTACATACAATAGTCATGCTTATGTTGATATCTTACTGCTACTGTTGATTATAATCATGATGCTAGATATCTCATGTTGATAGTTATGTTTCTCATGCTATCCATGCCTCTATAATTAGAAATACCTAGTAGAGGCATAATGCTTGTAATTAGGGTTGGTTAAAGTCCAATGCCTGACTGTGTAATCAAGATTGGTATAGTCCAATGCCTGAAGCATTCATACCTGATTGATATAGTTTAATGCTTGAATAAGACATGATGATATATATAATCACATGTCTGGCATAAGTGAATACCTATTTAGCAGATTGGCTAAGTCCAACAAATAGAAACAAGAATGAATCATGGGTGACACATCAGAATAATGAATGACATGAGCAAAGCTTGAGATGTTGAAAATGTATGGTAGATAAATGTTATAAATGTTCTTTCTATTCCTTATAAAGAGAATAGATGAATTATTGTTCAATCATAGATAGGTGTAATACTTTAAAAGATGAGAATGATCTAAACTATTTATCCTCTGCTCAGTTTTATATTAATTAAACTACAATAATGATGTTTCTGGCGGAGAGTTATATCTCTCGCTGGGGCAATTTTAAATTGTCTCACCCCCGTGGGAACCAACATTTTTAGGTGGACGAGTGCGAAAGAGACTGAGATTATCTTGGAGAGGAAGAACATATCATCAATAGGGACAGCAGTGACAACTCAGGTTGAGTGTGCTGTCTGTCGTGTTTTGTAGATAGAAGTCCTATGTGTCGTCTCTGTACTCTCAGGTCCTCGGAGTTAGTACTTAGTGCTTTTAATGTATCATTTTGAGATTTTGGCTTGATGCCTCAAGGTTATTATGATGTTTGTGTTAAGCTTTTAACAAGGCAGTTGACGTTGTAACCCTTGAGAAGAGATGGTGTAAGATATATACTTATGAACCATGATGTAAATGTAATACATGGGTTCTTGTTGAAAGAGTTTTCCTATGATTGGGTCTCTTTGAAAAAGGTTTTAATTTTTTGTGATTTTCTATAATCTGCTACAAATGATTCGCTTCCACTTAGTTAATCTTGTGTTTTATGAGTTGGATTCCACATGAAGGAGAAGCTGATTACCTCTCCTGTGCTAACTCTGCTTTCAGGCAATGTGGGTTTCATGATATTCACCGATGCTTCCAAGATGGGACTTGGCTGTGTGTTAGAATAAGATCAACATGTGGTTGCTTATGCTTCCCGACAGTTCAAGCCAAATGAGGTGAATTACCCAACACACGATCTGGAGTAAGTTTCTATTATCCATGCCTTGAAGATATGGCGGCATTACCTGTACGGTGCTACCGTCGAGATCTTCACTGACCATAAGAGCTTAAAATACGTGCTGACACAGAGAAACCTAAACCTACGACAACGACAATGGATGGAGTACATGAAGGAATACGACTTCACCATCTCCTACCATCATGGTAAGGCGAATGTCGTAGTCGATGCTTTAAGTTGGAAATAGCTTAAGTGTGCAGTTGTTCTGTCCAATCAGTGGAAGAGTTTGGAGGAGCTTGTGGAATGGACTCCACAACCACTAGAGGATCAAGTTTGGTTGGCTAATATCTAGATTCAATCTGAGTTGTTGAGTTAGATCATAGAAGCACAGTTGACCAATGAAGAGCTTGACAAGATGAAAGGTTTTAATGCTGAAGCCACAGACTCATCTATCCGTGGGAGTAGACAGAGAAATCAGGGTTGAGAATCACATATGGGTTCCTGCAGATTCAACAATAAAGGAGTGTATTCTGCAAGAGGCCCATGGATCCAAATACACAGTACACCCAGGAACTACTAAGATGTTCAACGACCTACAGTGGTTTTTCTGGTGGCCAGGAATGAAGAAAGACATTACGTCATGGGTGGCCAGTTGTCTTACATGCCAGATGGTGAAGGCTGAACCCCAACGACCTAGTGGGATATTACAGTCAATAGAGATTCCAGAATGGAAATGGGAGCAGATCACCATGGATTTTTTTGCGGTTCTACCCCGGACTAAGAAAGGTCATGACACAATATGGGTTGTGGTAGATCGTCTTACCAAGTCAGCACACTTCCTTGCCTTAAAGACCACTGCTAAGGTGATAGAACTAGCTGAGATGTACATTAGAGAGATAGTGCGTTTGCATGGCATACCAGGACCGATCATCTCTGATAGAGACCCAAAGTTTACTTCTAACTTGTGGAAGCAAGTTCAAGAGGAACTTGGTACCATGTTAAAGTTTTGTACTGCTTATCACCCCCAAACAGATGGTCAGTCAGAAAAGACGATCCAGACATTAGAAGATATGTTGAGAGCGTGTGTACTCGATTGGGGTGGCTCATGGGATCAATGCTTACCATTAGCAGAGTTCGCCAACAACAACAACTACCATGCCAATATCAGGATGCCTCCATATGAAGCTTTGTATGGGAGACCGTGTCGGTCACCACTTCACTAGGATGATGTGGGTGACAGGACCCTGTTGAGGGTAGATGAGCTCTAAGTGTATGCTGATAAAGTGGCTTTGATCAAGCAAAGGATGAAGAGAGCCCAGGATCGACAGAAGTTGCATGCTGATGCAAAGAGGACTGATGCGCATTTCACTGTGGGAGATAATGTGTTTTTGAAAATCCGATCACTCTGAGCTATAGCTAAGAACAGAGGAAAGTTGAGTCCCTGATACGTGGGTCCATTTGAGGTCTTAGAATGGATTAGTGAAGCATCATACTGTTTGGCATTACCCCCTTAGTATAGCATGATGCATGATGTGTTTCACGTGTCTAACCTGAAGAGATATGTGCAAGATCTGAGCCATGTGCTTAGCATTGAACCTATTCAGCTTCAAGGGAAGCTAACTTATCCCGAGTCACCTTTGCAGATTCTAGATACCAAGGTGAAAGAGCTCAGATGCAATAATATAGAGATGGTAAAGGTTCTTTGGAAGCACCATGGAGAGGATGAGGCCACATGGGAGCTGAAGGCAGACATGGAGAAAGCATACCTTGATTTGTTTGTTTGAATTTTGAGGGCAAAATTCCTGTAAGGGGGGGGATGTTATAACCTTAATTTCTTGAATATGTAACGAAATATGTAATTCTCTTTTAAAGAATAAAAGAAATCTATTTCTTTGATTTGTGATGTATTTCGTGAGAAATGGCCTTAATTGATTGATGGTGGGCTTTGTTGGCCATTGAGCCCAATTGAAAAGAAAAGAGAATTAAAGAGGAAAAGAAATTGATTAATAAAATGGAAATATGAGTAATTGACTATTAAAAGAATATAAAGGCAAAGAGATGTTTCCCAATATGGGAATCCGTTCCTTTAGGATTCCTTGAGGTCTGAGGGACCCAAAATGACAAGATAATAGCAAAGGCTAAAAGAAATAACAATTAATTTTGAATAAATTAATGAATAACTTGGGAGAGAAGGAAGCCTTCTCATCCATTGCTATTTGTTTCCCTAATTTCTTACAAAGATAGATAATGCCAAGAAAAATGTTCCCTTAAAATTTGAGATAAATTGGAGTTATGGTTTGGGAGATATCAATTTTACAAGTTATCTCCATGTTTGGGAATTACTTTGAATTCTAGGAAAATATATTTCCTTTGGATGAACGCGAGCTATGAGATCCATTGGATCAAGATCCAACGATGGACGCTCATTGTCTGAGTCCCAAGTGAACAAGGACTCTACAAATACAGGGAGAATTCCCCATCCTAATTTCTCGTGATCCAGTGGATGAGCAAGCCTGGTGATAGTCCCATTGGACTCAGGAGATGAAACTGAAGGGAAATATTCCTGGTGTGACGAGGATTGGTTGTCGATTGGGAAAGTTCCCAAACCAGTAGGGACTTTCCCCGACCCTATATATAGGGGAGGGTGACCGGGGGGATGGGAACCTCCTTTTGTTAGTCCAACCTCTACGGAAGGAAGCAAGGAGTGTTTTAGTACGCTCAATTGAATGCTTCATCCTGACCTGCACCCCCAGAACCTCGGAGACCCTCACCAGAGTCCAACGAGTAGGATACGACGTTGGCATACCCTTGGCAAGCAATTGGGCTCGTGGTTGACTTTGACGAAGGGAGGTGAAGCTCCCTAGCCTATCGCGTGGCTCGCAGGTGACCTAGAGCCCGAAGTCAATTCCCTAGTTGACCACGGGGTTGTTGTACTTCGGCGCAAGGAGGAAGAAGAAGACTCGTGGTCTTTGACCAAATTGCTCCTCACCCCCTTCAGTCGTGACGATGTTAGAATAGTCTTTCGCTTGTTTTGATTGCAAATAAGGGTGCACGCATCGACGGCCGTTGGATCCTCAGTGGACCCGAGGACCATGGATCAGGCGATCCACAAATTTTTCTAAAAATAGTAAATAAATCATAAAAAGGGTTTTCTTGTTAAAAATAGTATCTTGAGCTAGAAAACTCGAATGAGGAATGTTAATACATGAAAAATGATTAGAAAAATGCGATGGATGCATTAAAAATGGTTTGAACACCTAAATCTATATATTTTTGCAAAGTGCATATTTTAGATAAAAAAGGTATTAATTTGTGGTTAGAAACCCTAATTGTTGATAAAAGATATATTTAATCTTGCAATTAGATTAATTCAAGCATGGTTAACTTGTTTAATAATAAAGTTAGATTTTAACCTATTTTGTTGATGGAATTGCAAAGTTTAGGGTTTTAAACCTAATGAAAGGGCTAATACGTTTAGAAACCCTAAACAAAAGAAAAAGAAAAGAAAAGTACTTCTAATATGAAATTAGGGTTTCCTATTGCTAAAAGATGAACTTGGAATCTTTTGGGAAAGAAAGATGAAATAATTAGGGTTTGTAAGTGATTTTGTAAAATGAGGGTTTAAGGTAATAAAAATGGAGTCGAACCCTAATTATGCTCAAAATCCTAAAAAAACAAATAACCCTAGGAAACAACTAGGATTAATGGATTATAATGACATGATTAATGATAAGAAATTAGATGCCTTTTCAGGATAAACTTGTGTGTTCTTGCTTGATTTCTTGATTGGTTGAGTTATTTCGGCATTCAGGTCACTACTACAGAACCGACCTTTAGTGTCAGTTATTTAAGGCATGTAGTGTCAGTTTCTAAGCGACACCTATTTGGGCGACGCTAAAAGCCCAGCCGTTACACGTAGATTAAAAAACCAACGCCAAAACCCTTCACGCGCCACCGAAAACGCGCCAGCAGGGGACTATAGGCGTTGGTTATTAGTTAAGAAACCGACGCCATATACCTTCACGCCACAGAAAGGGTGCCATCTTGGGCATTATCAGTATTGGTTATTAGATAAGAAATCGACGCCATATCACTCCCAGCACGGCCGTGTTGGCCAGCACGACCGTGTTGTCTGGTCCGCTGCCACAGCCGTACTGGCTAGAACGACCGTGGTGTTAAGGAAATAGACGTCAGTTATGAGTAGGAAACCGAGACTATAACTATGTGTTGTCTGGTCCGCTGCCACGGCCGTGCTGGCCAGCACGGCCGTGGTGTTAAGGAAATAAACGTCGATTACTAGTATGAAAACCGACATTGTAACTATGTGTGTCGGTTTTAGTCAAATAACCGACGCCTATTGTTTTTTTTTCTATCAGTCTGCAGACCTGCTGTATGGCTGGTCGCAGGATGAGAAACCTGCAGTTCAGTTATGAACTGTAGGTTTTATGACATCCATTGATATCAGCCAACAACAGGCCACAAACCTGCAAAATTAACTACAAAAATATTCACACATTTAGCAATGCAACATGCAGTTCCATTTGATTTTCACAGATTTAGAAACATTCACGTAGCTAGCAATCTGTAGTTCCATTCATTTTCACATTCACACATGTAGAAACATTCATATAGCAACCAACAGTTTCATTCATTTTCACTCAGACACATGTAGAAACATCCAAACATGTAGAAACATTCACATATATATTATAATTCAAAAATTCATTTACAAAATATCATTCTTTAGTCATTATTCGCTATCAACATCCCAATTATATTTTAAAACCCCCACTACTTGTATTGTTGTTGCCCATTCTTCTCTTACTTCATTTAATTCTCCCATCGTATAGGGAGCATGTACATCTGGTAAGGCCTTTCCTGTAGTGTGGTCAGTTTTAAACACCTATAAAGAGAATGATGTATATATATAATTAATGAGCTATAAATAAGATTGATATATTTCATATTATATATCTAATGAGACTATATAATACCTCAGCATTATGTTGGGTTTTTATAGGAGGCAGAGAAGCAGCGGAAACAAAAAAAATTTCTCCCAAAACCCAGAACAAAAAGAATCGCGTCGACATCTATATGATAGGAAATAAGGTTTGTGAATCATACCTTGTCCCGAGGCTTGCTCGGCGACCATACCACGCGCCTTACGTGGTCTTCACCTCCGGTCTTGGACGGTGTCTGTGCAGCTCCTGGTCGCACCGGGACTGAAGACTCCTCCTCCTACCGGACTGTCGGATGACAGTTGTCCTCCTGAGCGGCAGTGACCTCCCGCCTCTAAAGTAGTCCACACGGACCACCCGGAACTCCACTCTCCTTGTCCCACAAGGAAGTGGAAGGAGTCGCACCCTCCTGTTAACGTACTAGTCGCCAACACACTCTCCTGCTGTCGACTGCAACTGCAGTTGTCCTTCCCTTGGTGCACCTCCCTTTGCGGGAAGCACTTGCTCGGGCTCTCTCTCGGTTACCAAAACCAGAGAGAACGACAACTTTGCAGAGCAATCAACTTGCACTGAGTTGTACTCTGAGAAGCCCCCAATACCCCTATATATATAGGCGGGTCATGGGACAGGGTTCTCTGTGCCCGGCAATACGGGACTAAAGCAGGAGTAGAAGGGTTCGGGATTTTCCACAAAAAGCAACTGTCTCGCAACCTGAACTGATCGGTTCACAAGTGAACCGGTCGGTTGGGGACCTGAACCGATCGGTTCACCACTGAACCGATTGTTTGGGACCCTTGAACCGATCGGTTCACTCATGAACCGGTCAGTTGGGGTTCCAGGTTGGTTCCCGATTGACTTTCCTTGTTTCTTTCCCAATTGGTATCGAATACCAATATAATTCCCAATCGAATTGGGCAATTGAAACGAAAGGAAAAAATTCTCACCAATCCTACTTTCCCAAGTTGCTCGATTGCACCAGTTGAACCGATCAGTTCAACACTTGAACCGGTCGTTTCACTCTGTGCATGAGCCGATCGGTTCAACAATTGAACCGACCGGTTCAACAACCTCAGCCGACCGGTTCATCACATGAACCGATCGGTTGGGAATGCAGATTGTGCAGAATCAGTCAAATGCGATTTCAATCAATCCGATACTCCAATCAACTCGTCCAACACCTTGAACACTATGATATTGAGCTATCGATTAATTGAGTGTTTAATTGAACTACTAAACTCCTTTAGTAATCAATCTAAACATTGCTTGTGGACAAAACTCCTCTTCCAGGTTGAATCCTATGTGTGTGACCTTGCAGGTCCATTTCACTTTGGCAGTGAAGGTCCATAACACTTATGACTTCACAAGCAAAGAGCGGTGCCTAGTCACACATCAGTGCTACCCAAGTGAAAGTAGAAAGTTGGAGAACAACTTTCATCCTACAATCCGTGAATGGTGTTACAGTGAATGTATAATTCCTTTGTCACTGATATCCATAATGAACTCGAGGCATGGAACAGTCATCCTGTCAATGTTCATTCATTTCCTTGATCTCAGAGTAGACCGAGTGAGATGTGTATGACATCAATATCACATATTGATTCACACGTGCATGCGCATGCCTTTCTCAATCCTACTCATCAAGTGGCCAAGGATATCAAACTCCCTCAGGAGGGACAAATCCCATATCTATCACTCACCCCTCAAAAGCCCCATGTGTCAAAGCCACCCAATCATCACCTTTATAACAACCCATGTTTCAGGATTGCGTTTGATGATGTCAAAGTGTACCCAACGACATGTGTTGAGTGTAGTGATTTCAGGTCTAAGAATCACACTCACCACCATCACTGTGAGAGCTGACTGTAACTACCAAGTCATGGTTCCATGTGTCACTCTCACAGTGGGTCTGTCCGGTACCTTGTTCTCTAACAAGTACCTATGTGCTTGGTTTGATATCACCATATCATGACTAATGAGATTCTGTCATCAACCAACACACAATCTAGTCTTTAGTGTTATTGATGTCTATGGTTATTTCCACAATAACAACCGACTAGGGACTAAACAAGAATGTATACTCTTAACATTCATATGATCTCATCGTTTAGGTCATGAACCTAAAAGCATATGTCATTGAGTAATACAATCTTTAGACATCTATCATGTTACACCATCTTCTCAGAAATAGTTTAAACATATAGATTGGAAATTGCCTTTATTATTATTCAAATCATTTACAAAGTATCCCATTACAATCATCATATGACTTGCTCTATGGGCATACATACCAACAGACTCCCACTTGCACTTAGAGCCAGTCACCAAGGAAACGCAGTCCTTGTGACCTAGCATGACCATCATGCTTCTGCTGAGAAAGGGCCTTAGTCAGTGGATCAGCTATGTTGTCTTCAGTTGGTACTTTGCAAATCTTCACATCTCATCACTGTACGATCTCTCGTATGAGATGGAAGCGCCGCAGTATGTGCTTGGACCGCTGATGTGATCTGGGCTCCTTAGCTTGTGCAATAGCTCCATTATTGTCACAATAAAGCTCAATTGCATCACAGCTACTGGGAACTACACCAAGTTCAGAAATGAACTTCCTGATCCACACAGCCTCCTTTGCTGCATGCGAAGCAGCAATATACTCGGCCTCTGTAGTAGAATCGGCAACTGTTTCTTGCTTGGAACTCTTCCAGCTCACAACTCCATTATTAAGGCAAAACACAAATCCTGACTGCGATCTGTAATCATCTTTATCGGTTTGGAAGCTTGCATCAGTGTAACCCTTTACAACCAACTCTTCCTAGCCGCCGTACACAAGAAACTGATCCTTAGTCCTTCGCAAGTACTTGAGGATGTTCTTCACGGCTGTCCAGTGAGCATCCCCGCGATCTGACTGGTACCTGCTCGTCATGCTGAGAGCATACAAGACATCTGGGCATGTGCACAACATAGCGTACATGATGGATCCGATGGCTGATGCATATGGGATCCCATTCATACGCTCCCTCTCTTCACAAGATTGGGGACATTGAGCTCTAGAGACGGTAACTCCATGTAGCATAGGGACGTTGCCTCTCTTTGAGTTCTCCATGCTGAACCGCTTCAGCACCTTGTCAATGTACATGCTCTGACTTAGTCCGAGAAGCCTTCTAGATCTATCTCTATAGATCTTAATTCCTAGAATGTAGGATGCTTCTCCTAAGTCCTTCATTGAGAAAGTTTTCCCAAGCCAAGTCTTTACCTTCTCTAAGGCTAAGATATCATTCCCCATTTAAAGTATGTCATCCACATACAATATGAGGAATGTGGTCGAGCTCCCACTAACCTTCTTGTACACACAAGGTTCATCTTCATTTTGAATAAAGCCAAACACTTTGACTTCTTCATCAAATCGAAGATTCCAACTCCGAGATGCTTGCTTCAATCCATAGATTGACCTTTGCAGTTTACAGACTTTATTGGCATTCTTTGGATCTACAAACCCTCAGGCTGTGTCATATACACATCCTCATGAATATTCCCGTTAAGGAATGCGGTTTTAACATCCATCTGCCAAATCTCATAGTCATAGTAAGCTGCAATAGCAAGCATGATCCTGATGGACTTAATCATGGCAACTGGAGAAAAGGTTTCGTCACAGTCAACACCTTGAATTTGTCGAAAACCCTTTGCAACCAATCTGCCTTTATAAGTTTGCACATTGCCATCCATGTCGGTCTTCTTCTTGAAGACCCACTTGCACCCTATGGGTTTTACCCCTTCGGGTGGTTCCACCAAAGTCCATACTTTGTTGGAGTACATGGATTCCATCTCGGATCTCATGGCTTCAAGCCATTTCTCAGAATCTGGTCCCTCCATAGCCTCTACGTAGGTAGTTGGATCATCATCTATGATCAACTCTCCACCTTCCTGAGTCACAAGGTATCCAAACCTCTCAGGTTCAAGGCGAGTCCTACTAGATCTATGAGGTCCTTGTGTTACTTGAGGAGAATGAGATTCCACAACACCTTGTGAATCTCCATTTTCCTCTCGTACATCTACCAGTTCAATGTTTTCTTGTTGGGCTTGAACCTCTTCAAGATCTATATTCCTCCCACTGCTTCCTTTGGAAATGAATTCCTTCTCTAGGAACACAGCTGTCCTGGCAACAAACACTTTGTTGTCAGTAGGGTGGTATAAGTAATATCCCCTCGTTTCCTTGGGGTATCCAACAAAATAACATTTATCGGATTTGGGTCCAAGCTTATCAGGAAACATTTTCTTGACGTAAGCTTCACAACCCCAAATCTTCAGAAAAGACAAATCGGGACGCTTCCCGTACCATATCTCATATGGTGTCTTTTGAACCGACTTAGATGGTACACGGTTAAGCATAAACGCGGCGGTTTCAAGAGCATGACCCCAGAAAGAAATTGGAAGATCAGCAAAACTCATCATTGATTGCACCATATCTAATAATGTGCGATTCCTTCTTTCAGACACACCATTATGCTGTGGTGTTCCTGGAGGAGTCCATTGTGATACAATACCACGGGCTCGCAGAAGGTCCTCAAACTCCTGGCTCAAGTATTCTCCATCTCGATCAGAACGAAGTGCCTTAATACTCTTACCAAGCTGGTTCTGTACTTCATTCATGAAATCCTTGAACCTCTCAAGGGTTTCTGACTTATGTTTCATCAGGTATACATAGCCATACCTACTGAAATCATCAGTGAAGGTAATGAAGTACGGACACCCATTTCTGGCATTAGTTCTAAAAGGCCCACATACATCAGTATGTATGAGTCCTAATAGATCACTAGCTCTCTCACCTTTACCTGAAAAGGGAGTCTTGGTCATCTTGCCCAACAAACAAGATTCACATGTCTCTATTGATTCATAATCAAAAGAGTCTAGATAACCATCTTTATGGAGTCTAGAAATGCGCTTCTCATTTATGTGCCCTAGACGACAATGCCAGAGATATGTTTTGTTTGAGTCGTTGAGTTTTTGCCTTTTGGTGTTTACGTTGTATACACTTGTCTCCAAGTCCATCAAGTATAGACCATAAGACATAGGGGCACTGCCATAAAATATCCCATCTTTAAAAATGGAACACTTTCCATTCTTAATAAGAAATTCAAATCCATCTTTGTCCAAACAAGAGACGGAAATGATATTCCTATTTATGGCAGGTACATAATAGCAGTTCTTCAACTCTAATATTAGCCCACCAGGTAGAGTTAACTCATAGGTTCCTACGGCACTGGCGGAAACTCTTTCCCCATTAGCAACACGTAGTTCAACCTCACCTTTCCCCAAAGGCCTACTTCTCTTAAGATCCTTCACATTTGAACAAATGTGAGATCCGCATCCGGTATCAAGTACCCATGACGAAGAAGTAGTAAAGTTAATCTCTATAACGTATACAACAGAAGTAGAGATCTCTATCTCTGACTTCTTATTCCATTATTCCTTCCATCCTCTCCATGTAGAAGAAATTGGTTTGGCGAGAGAACACTTCTCTCCCTTACCATCTTTCTTCTTCACCAACGCATTAAGCGTACATAGAGTGGATTCTAAGGCTCCTGGTATATCTGGATTGTGCAGAACACTTCTCACAGTCCTCAACCAGTTATGGAATTTATTCTTAATTAATTTTCCCATTTTAAAAGATGATTCTTTTGCCATTCTACAAGAGAAAATTTGCATTTGTCAAAACCCTTTTGATTTGATTTGAATAAAATTTGATGATAGTTAATTAGGCCTTTAATTAATTACCGCTCCCACTATTTTGACTCAAATTGATAGCCCTCACCATCAATTCGAAAGATTGCAACATACAATCTTCTAGTGGGTCAAGATCCTGAAATCCTCTGAGCCATGGACCAGCTAGGGCTGTCACCCACAACTTAGATCTCTCAGGTAGGCAACTCTTGCCAATTGCATCATATGCAACTCTTGAAAGATGTCATATGCAACTCCTTGCAATGATCATCTCCATGCCTCAAGGTGCTAGATCCTATCTAGGTCACCTTGTTAAGTCCGACCCAAAGCCAACACGATGAACATGCACCCTGCTAGGGCAGACCCACACATTCATCCTTCACGCTTCCACGAGATAGACGGTGCACCACGCTAGGGCGTGCCCACACTTGGTCGATCAAGCTTTTCACGTGTGTCGCATTTGGAAGGCATCGAAAACTTAATATTTAATGAGGGATTTGGTTTTTATATACATATACATATCCAATCACCACAATATATAGTACGTATCATATACATGCTATATCCCACAGAAAACATGCATAAACGATAAAAAGCAATGATTATGGCCATCCTATTTGTGATTCCTCGAGCCAAGAGGAATCACGGTCATCTAGTTCTACATCACATGCAACCTGTACAAGATGAAATCTGTGCCTGCCTTTCTGGGTTTGATCAGCTCATCTCTATGACTGATCGACTTGCCATCAGGTAGGTTGTTCGGGTGCCACCAGCCGATCGACTGGCGCCTCCAGCCGATCGGTTCACCGGTCATCGTGCATCTCCTCAGGTCGCCACCCGCTCATCTCATTCCTCAAACCGGCCGTCTGGATCACCAACCGATCGGTTCACTCCTTGAACCGATCGTCTTCAGGTTGTCCGCCGTTCTTTGACATAACATGAAATAAAATCTATCCTATTTACATTTGAATTGAGAAACCCCGAGTTACATTCGGGGGGAGCAAAGGTAGGAATAGAACTCTCGAATTATTTCGAGTTACATCAGGAATATGAGAAATGGAATCGGTGCGCAGACCGAGATGCAAGCAACCACACAAACAACCACACACAGATATAGGGGATTATAGGCCATAATCATGCTACACATCCACCACAAAACTCGTTTAAGGGCGACGTGTATCGAGTGCATTAATATTACATATCATATATGTATATTAGGGATTTTTGGATTGGACATGTATAAAGCCGATATTATTCGCATCGCATGCAATAAATAAAGGCGACAAACCAAAATCGATCACATCGATAATCCTAAAATATAGAGAGGTCGACGTGGCTCTGATACCACTGTTGGGTTTTTATAGGAGGCAGAGAAGCAGCGGAAACAAAAAAAATTTTCTCCCAAAACCCGGAACAAAAGGAATCACGTCGACATCTATATGATAGGAAATAAGGTTTGTGAATCATACCTTGTCCCAAGGCTTGCTCGGCGACAATACCACGCGCCTTGCGCGGTCTTCACCTCCAATCTTGGACGGTGTCTGTGCAGCTCCTGGTCGCACCGGGACTGAAGACTCCTCCTCCTACCGGACTGTCGGATGACAGTTGTCCTCCTGAGCGGCAGTGACCTCCCGCCTCTGAAGTAGTCCACACGGACCACCCAGAACTCCACTCTCCTTGTCCCACAAGGAAGTGGAAGGAGTCGCACCCTCCTGTTGACGTACTAGTCGCCAACACACTCTCCTGCTGTCGACTGCAACTGCAGTTGTCCTTCCCTTGCTGCACCTCCCTTTGTGGGAAGCACTTGCTCGGGCTCTCTCTCGGTTACCAAAACCAGAGAGAACGACAACTTTGCAGAGCAATCAACTTGCACTGAGTTGTACTCTGAGTAGCCCCCAATACCCCTATATATATAGGCGGGTCATGGGACAGGGTTCTCTGTGCCCGGCAATACGGGACTAAAGCAGGAGTAGAAGGGTTCGGGATTTTCCACAAAAAGCAACTGTCTCGCAACCTGAACTGATCGGTTCACAAGTGAACCGGTCGGTTGGGGACCTGAACCGATCGGTTCACCACTGAACCGATCGTTTGGGACCCTTGAACCGATCGGTTCACTCATGAACCGGTCGGTTGGAGTTCCAGGTTGGTTCCCGATTGACTTTCCTTGTTTCTTTCCCAATTGGTATCGAATACCAATATAATTCCCAATTGAATTGGGCAATTGAAACAAAAGGAAAAAATTCTCACCAATCCTACTTTCCCAAGTTGCTCGATTGCACCAGTTGAACCGATCAGTTCAACACTTGAACCGGTCGTTTCACTCTGTGCATGAGCCGATCGGGTCAACAATTGAACCGACCGGTTCAGCAACCTCAGCCGACCGGTTCATCACATGAACCGATCGGTTGGGAATGCAGATTGTGCAGAATCAGTCAAATGCAATTTCAATCAATCCGATACTCCAATCAACTCGTCCAACACCTTGAACACTATGATATTGAGCTATCGATTAATTGAGTGTTTAATTGAACTACTAAACTCCTTTAGTAATCAATCTAAACATTGCTTGTGGACAAAACTCCTCTTCCAGGTTGAATCCTATGTGTGTGACCTTGCAGGTCCATTTCACGTTGGCAGTGAAGGTCCATAACACTTATGACTTCACAAGCAAAGAGCGGTGCCTAGTCACACATCAGTGCTACCCAAGTGAAAGTAGAAAGTTGGAGAACAACTTTCATCCTACAATCCGTGAATGGTGTTACAGTGAATGTATAATTCCTTTGTCACTGATATCCAGAATGAACTCGAGGCATGGAACAGTCATCCTGTCAATGTTCATTCATTTCCTTGATCTCAGAGTAGACCGAGTGAGATGTGTATGACATCAATATCACATATTGATTCACACGTGCATGCGCATGCCTTTCTCAATCCTACTCATCAAGTGGCCAAGGATATCAAACTCGCTCAAGAGGGACAAATCCCATATCTATCACTCACCCCTCAAAAGCCCCGTGTGTCAAAGCCACCCAATCATCACCTTTATAACAACCCATGTTTCAGGATTGCGTTTGATGATGTCAAAGTGTACCCAACGACATGTGTTGAGTGTAGTGATTTCAGGTCTAAGAATCACACTCACCACCATCACTGTGAGAGCTGACTGTGACTACCAAGTCATGGTTCCATGTGTCACTCTCACGGTGGGTCTGTCCGGTACCTTGTTCTCTAACAAGTACCTATGTGCTTGGTTTGATATCACCATATCATGACTAATGAGATTCTGTCATCAACCAACACACAATCTAGTCTTTAGTGTTATTGATGTCTATGGTTATTTCCACAATAACAACCGACTAGGGACTAAACAAGAATGTATACTCTTAACATTCATATGATCTCATCGTTTAGGTCATGAACCTAAAAGCATATGTCATTGAGTAATACAATCTTTAGACATCTATCATGTTACACCATCATCTCAGAAATAGTTTAAACATATAGATTGGAAATTGCCTTTATTATTATTCAAATCATTTACAAAGTATCCCATTACAATCATCATATGACTTGCTCTATGGGCATACATACCAACACATTACAGTCAATGTCCAGTGCGACATATTTGATAATCATGTGCATAAATCGCATCACATAGTATGCACATGCCCATCTTTTGTCTTGTGTAGCACACTATAAATTCAAACATACAAAATATTATAAAATACAACTAATTAAGCATTGTTCACATTAATAATATATACATATATTGCAATCTGGAACTTACGTTCACGTTCTTCCAAATTATTGGCTGGTTCTTTTTCATGGGGATCTTTCCTCCAGCCTTTTTGAACTCATCAAAACCCCTACATGTTAATGTAACACAGTACATTACATAATTAAATAGTAATGTAATAACATATGTTAACGGATATGAAAATGAAATATTTCTCACCGGAATAATGCCATTTTCATTATGTGTTCATATTTTGAATTCAATTTAATCCCCGCAGGATCTAGATAATACACAGTGAACGACTCGGGGACAATAACCAGCAACTCCCAATGCATACCACTAGAGGTAAAAAAGTTAAAAATTAATAACTCAAAATCCACAGTAAAAATGTATTTTTCTTAAGTCCAAATTATAATAAGTAAAGTAAACTTACTTTACATTGAATGGAGCCATTATCACGGTCTTCTTATTTTGAGAAAAATTTGTAAAAGCCTCAAAGCAGTATTGTTGAACTGACGTAGCGTCTTTAGCAACTAGACTAATTAAAGATGGAATTAAAAATCCTACATGTTCGAATGCAAAATCTGCACATATCTTGTCTAAGTAGTTGCAAAATATGTATTAATTACGCATGCATTAATAAATAAGAAACCAGATCACCAGATCCTACACAAGTTATATGGATGTATAAAGAAGATCTCACCTTATCCATAGCTCTATCACACTAGTACATAACCAATCATATCGAAACAACTCCAAAATATCTTTTATAAATAGTTTTCTTTTGTATGATTGACCTGCAACATATGAATCTATAGAAACAGTTTTAGGGCAATTTATATCATGTTCGCCTAACCATATTTCCATACCCCTACAGTTAGGACCTAACGGGACATGTAGGTCCTGTGGAACCCAACTGGGTAATGTAGGAGGTGGAGGTGGAGGCATGGATGTTGTGGGTGTCTTCTTTTTAACCTGTATATATATATATATATATATATATATATATATATATATATATATTTCAGATCAACTGACATCTTATACACACACTAACAATTTAACGTAATGTAAATTTACCATACAGTTTCAGTAAAGAGGACATCCGCGTTTAGCCACAATATCACTCCGCCTTCTGCCTCACCAAGTGTTTCACAATCTGGGTGGGGATATGGCAATGCAAAATGAATCCACTGGGAGAATATATGTACCGAGCTCACACGAATCCAACCAGCTGGTAATGGAGACCCGTGAAACATTTCCCCTGGTAGGGATGGGTAAGCCGACGCCTCTGCAACGACATATTCTTTACTTTTTAGACAGCATGGCGTCAACCCCTACAAATTTTTGTGCAAAGAATGTTATATACATATATACATATCATATTTTTTTTGAAACGACTACAATTTCATATATACATATTATCTTGAAAACATATCATCTTGAATTAAAAAACTAGTTACTATGTCATAAAAATACTTACAGCGGATGTGCTAGGTGGTGGGTCAACATGATTACTCCCAACCTCTGCAGTAGGAGTAGTGCGAGATGCCATAGGTACTGTCTGGTAAGTGGAAGTTTGAGATGCCTGCCACTTTTTCATTGCTTCTTTGAGTTTCCTATCAACTAGATTATCTACCTATACATGGATAAAAGAAACGTTAGCTTCTAATTATTGAATTCTCTTTTACAGTAACATTATAAAGAAATAATATATTACCTCTTCTTGTGAAAGTCCGGCTTTTGGGACATGTTTGCGCTGGGATGGCTCAAAAAAAGCTTTGATGCCCACACCAGCACCTGCAACCCTAACACGTCCAGGATGCTCTGGGTTACCCAGAGCAACTGTCAATTCATCCCTTGTGCCCTCAGGGATGAACTTGCCTTGTTTCCTCAGCTCGTGCAACTCCCTCTAATCACCAAAACAAAAATTTCTAATTAAGTAAACACCACAAATAATCAATATTCAAACGATTAATTGTTGTAAGAGTTGTATTTTACCATTTTTGCAGCCACCTCAGTAGTTGTGGGCTTCCTTGTTTCTCCATTCTTATTTTGTCTCCCAGTTATCCAAACATCATGGCGAGGCAGAGGTGTGCTACCTATAGTAGAGGATTCCTGAGTAGCAGCAGACTGAGCAGTAGCCTCAGACTGTAGTCTTTGGCGAATGCTTGCATACCCCTTTGGACCCATTGTGTGGTCATGCACATTCAGTGCACGCCTTGATTTTTGTGCCTCACTGAGGGCCTAGTTAGTATGCACATTAATGATTTGGTTAGTAACACTAAATGTTAATCTTGAATCGGTGAATACAACAAATATTAATGAGATTGGGATTGACGCCTAATACCTTGAATTCATCAGTTTGTCTTGAAGCAACAAACGCGTCCCATTCTTCTTTGTCCAGGAAGTTCCACTGTTCAGTGTCTATCTTCTTCCTTTTGTCACCTTCTCTTATGTATTCTTGGGTGCGATTTGTCCTATAATTCCTTAGGACTCTCCCCCAGCATTGCATCACGCATTTACGATGCAAATTTTCATCCAATTCAAATATACTCTGCAAAATAGAATTGCTATTAACTAGTATCCAAAAAATTAGTAATCTACAAAATAGATTGCAAATTAATAATAACTCACACATAAATCCTTCCATATTACATCTTTCTTCTCCTTGTTGGATAAATTGGATATTATGATAAATCCCTTTGTTTCGATGATGACAAACATTTCATTCTTATTAATCTAACAAGCTACTTGAGTGTGCAGGACTAAGCAGGATGACAAAGTAGCAAGGGAAAATCCAAAAGCTTACTTAGTTATATTTTCATGCAATGTAATCAATGTTGTAAAACTTGTACAAATATATAATGTACAAGTACTTAGAATTGCATGTAAATCAAGCGTTAGATTTTCCCTAGCCAAACACCATAGTTAGACATGTCATCCCATTTAATTAGGATCACCTTTGCACACTCACACATATAATTAATGCTTAAATTGAAACCTTGAAACAGGATCATTCTCGGTCGACAAACTCCTCGACCAAGACACTCTCGGTCGACAAACTCCTCGACCGAGAAAGATCCAAAGTAGCCGTTAGACACAACAGACAAAGTAGTTGGCAGTTGCAAATGAACGTTAATCCAGAGAGCATGTTGGTCGACAAAACTTCGACCGAGTAGGTGTCTCGGTCGACCATTCCTCGACCGAGATGGTCTCTGACAGCAACTGCAGAATAAATTAATTAGTCGTTGTTAAAGCAACAACTTTGTACCTAACGGCTAGTTAAGCACTTAGAAACCCCTAGAAGTTGTCTAGAACGTCCTTAAGCATACTTACGCCATTCCTATAAATAGGACAAGCCATAGGGCACTAGAATTCACTTGTTACACTTGAGAATACACTTGGCATACTTGAGCAATCTTTTGCAAGCAAATTTGAGCACTGTGATCATTGGCCTACTTTCTCCTTAGCTCAATCTCATGTCCTATAGGCTAGATTCTCCTATCCACAGCAATTACAAGTTCACATACTTGGCTAGGAGATCTTACGCTTGATCTAGGCATATCAAGCCTCAGGCTTAAAGGATAAGTTGTAATTTCCATTTCCTTTCTTGTTCCTATTTATCTTTTGTACTCTCCTTGCTACTCCTAGGGTTGGAGGCTGCGGATTGGAGAGGGTTGACTTCTCAGGTGGAGAAGGGGACTTCAAGCTACTTCAAGAAGGCTATCGCAAGGGAAGCTACTTCAGAAGGCTGGTGCAACGGGAGTTGGTGCATCTACTTCAAGGGAAGGCTGCTTCAAGGTTGGCGATTACTTCTAGGTGAAGGCTGCTTGAAGGGTTTAGGAAAAGAGATTGTATTTTATGTAAATTCCTTGAGAGGTAATAAAATAAATTTCTTTTCAAATCCCGGTTGGGTAAGCAACCAGGTAGTGGACTGACGGCTATAGTATTTGCTATAGTTGGAACCACTCTAAACCCTGTGTCTCCTTGTCCAATATTTTCATTGTGGTTGTTTGAGTTCAATAATTGTTAAATTATCTATAAAACTCTATTCACCCCCCTTCTATTAGTTTTCAATTGGTATCAGAGAAGGCTTCAAGGAACCCTAACCAGGTCTTGAAGAATGGAGGGAAATGGTGAAAAGTGCTTGAACGAAACCACTACATGCTGCAATTGGTGTTTAGGAACAAACCACAAAACAACCGGATGCCCATGGAGATCAAAGGAAGAGGATAAGCACAAAGAATGCTTTATTGCTACAACTAGTGAAGAAGAAGAAGAAGAAGAGGTAAGTCTTTTTTATTTATCTAAAGAAGAATTAGTTGTCATTATTTAAGAAACACATAATAAATATGTTGAGTGCAAAAGGAAATTAAAGAAATCAAATAAAGAAAATGATGATCTAAATGCTAAACTTCTTGCTCTTGAATCTGAAAATGAGAAACTTAAAGAGGGAAATAACTTTTCTGATCTTAAGTTAAAATCTATGGAAGCCGATTGCAAGCTTCTTTCTGTTGAAAATTCAAACTTACAGACTCAAGTAAACGATCTTCAGAAACAACCATTATTGTGCAACCATATAGATTATGACACTATTGTTAAAGAAAGAAATTTACTGTCATCAAATCTAGACCAAGCAAAAATAGACATTAAGAAAAGAATGGATGAGATTGCCAAGCTACAACAACAAGTTCGTAGTTTGAATAACCATGGCATTCTTGATCAAATTCTAAATAATCCCTATCAACAAATTGGGAGAAGGGGACTAGGTTACAAGCCTAAAGGAAAATCTCATCAACAACCTAGTCAGAGAAAGTCACACACCCAATCTATATATGTACCTAAAAGGACATCCTCACCAAATGACAACATAGGACACAACCATAGAAAAAGATATGAAGTTGACTCAATATGTTGTCATTACTGTTTGCGCCTTGGTCACTATTCATTTTCATGTCCTTATAAGAGAAAAGATGTAGAGTTAGTTTGGATTCCAAAACCTCCAAACTAAATGAACAAAATCAAGTTGAGATATGACCAAAGACATTAGCTGCATATTTCTATGTCTATCTCAACTCTACATAATTACAAATATAAATGAAATTAATATTAGTTTGTTCCCTAGATGATTCAAAGTCTAAGTCAAATAAAAAGAAAATTCCTATTCTTCATATGATTCTTCGTAAAAGTATTTTCTGGTCTGTACATATACTAATTATAAAATGGAATTATCATTGTATGCTTTATACCATGCTTTCATCATTGGGTGAGCATAGAAAATTGTTTACAAGTCAGCAAAATAATTTATTTATGTTATTGCTTGCAACAAAATCTCTAACTCAGTATTTTTGAAATAATTATGTCTCAAATTAAGTAGTATGCTTCAACTTGATATTTAAATTTTATGCAGATATTAGACTCAATATATTCAAATCTGAAAAATATCTGTAAAATTTGCCTCTTGGTCAAAATAAAACTTGACTAAGGGGCGCTATGGTCGTAGTCAAGGGAGACCTAAAATAAGCTTCGACAAAAATTGCTTATTTTGGAAATTCTCTCTTTGGATCTAATCTTAATAAATTTTTCTTGAAAATTAAATCATTTGTTATCATTTAAGCCTTAAATTATCCCAATATTACTCCTTTAGAATATCCATATAAATGCTCTACAAAAATGATCTACCATTTGCATTTAAATATCAACTTTAAAAGTTGTACTCAGTAAGTCTGTCGGTCGACGAATTCATCGACCGAGAACCTCTCGGTCAGCCCATCTCTCTCGACCGACAAATACTAAACAGACTCAATATCGGACGAACTGTCAGTCGACAGATGCTCGACCGAGACAATGTCGGTCGACAAGTGTTCGACCGAGAAATAGCCGTTGAATACGACCGTTGTAAACCGACCGTTATGACCGTTTTCTTGACCGTTGGGGAACCAAGTGGCGCGTCTGCAACTCGACCGTTGCGGACGCTCGGTCGACGAGTCGTTGACCGACCAGGTCGCTGGAATGCTATAAATAGGAGGAAAAACGAGTCACTTACTCACACTTACATTTCCTTGTCTCCATAGTCCATCTCTAGTGCATTTTTGTGCAACTCTTCAGCATTCTTATCCTCCAATCTTCCTTGCTTCTTCTCCACACTCAAGAAACACAAATGGCCTCATCCTCAGCTGTCCGTGGGAAGAAGAAAGTCGCCGGAAGAAAAAGAAGAGAAGATCGGGAAGCCACTCCGCCACTGACGGTCATCAATGACATCGCCTTTGTCGATGGAGATGCTGGAGATCGATACCTACGGCTTTCCTCTAAAGCTCCTCTTCCCCGACGCCCGGTCGAAGCTATGGACTTCATCAACATAGTCGACCTGGAGAATCTCTTTGGAGTGCAGAAGCTGAAGGACTTCCTCTATCCTTCTTTTCCTTCCTATTCCACTAAGGTAGTCAACGAATTCTATGCCAATCTCTTATCCCACACCAAAAATGAAACCACATTCTTCTACACCATGGTCAATGGGCGTAGTTTTAAATTTTCCGAAGGGGATATTCTTGATATGCTAGAAATTGAAATAGATGAATACCAAGATTTCCTTGACCTTACCACCGGCAATCCACTAAATTTATTATCCCATGATGACCATTCCACTAACCTTAGTGATATAAAAAGAGCCATATTTCAAACCAATACCACGTGTCATGAAGATAGGGGAACTTATTATGCAATAAACCTGAAACCTGCATGTAGGATAGTAAACCTCATTGTTTCCACCAACATACATCCTAGAGCCAATAAATCTGAGGTTCCTATTTTCCGCATGTGTCTAATTTATGCTATCATAAAAGAAATCCCTACAAACTTCATTCGGTTAATACTTAAAAACATGCTTGAGTTTTCTGGCAATCCACCGTATGCCGATTTTGTATGCCAGATCACTCAACATTGTCTTAAGTTACAAATTGAAGATATGGGGTATATATGGGAGCGTAGACCACCAAAGATAAGTAAGAATACCGTAGAGAAGATGGGGATTGACTTTGGTCATAAAAGGGCAAGAGTAGAAGGAGAATCATCACATCAAGATATACCACCACCCCCTCCTCCTACTAATCTTTCTGTTGATCCCATCCAAAATACTCTCACTTATCTTGTCGGCTCCCAATATCATCTTAGTAACCAACTCAACTATACCCACCATGCCATGACATACTTGAATCAAAGAATGCAAAATCTTTCTCCGAGCCAAACCGATGAATATCCGCATTCCTTAAATCCTGGCATGCTCAACCGATTTAACCCTTCATACAACTACTATCAACCTCCACCTCCACCATCAATGGATCTTGCACACACTCAATTTTCCTCCATACAATTGCAAGATATAGCTGCTCACTTCCGATTTGACCGAGTTCCCACATTTCTGGAAGCATATGCGTTAACTATGACAGGTGCTTTAGATTGGCAAACTCTGGTCAAATATTATGGAGCCGAGCCATTCCTTGGGAAAGATCCGGACATTGATGTAATTCTTAAATCTTTCCAGTGAAGTGTTGGAGTTGTACTAGTTGTAATGAAAATGATTGTAATAAATTGGTCATTTCTATATGATTGTAATATTTTTTTCATGCTATTGAATGAAATTTGCAATCTTTGCTTGATTCAAATGGTTATTTTTTATATAAGACATCTTCAAAAATATGGATTATAAGTTCATTATTGTAGAGCATAACAAATAACGGGAGTAATAATTAAAACAGGCAATTATTAAAACTGTGGCAAAATTGACAAATAAAAAAACAGTTCTCCAGAAACATTCTCGGTCGAGAAACTAGTCGACCGAGAACACTGTCGGTCGAGCAATTGTCGACCGACTGGGTTTCTGTTTTCCAGACTGACATAAATTGCATACATCTTTGTTAAATCTTGGAGATCATCTACAATTTTTGCTTAATACTCAAACTTTCATTTGAGATATCTATCTAAGGGGGAGCAAAGCATAAGACTAAGGAGGAGATCATAAAAACTTTGACAAATTGATTGAAGAAGCTTACAAAAACATTGTAACCACCATGTGTAGCTGAAAATTGTCAAGAAATTTATGAATTTATTCTTGTACCTGAAGGAACTCTCTACCCAAAACAGGGCTTAACATCCCTTGCATTTGGATGGAGACATTTTTATGTACTCTAAGCTTAGAGGATTCTCATTTAATCTAGGGCTTAAAATCCTTTGATAAATGAGAAATCAATATACATTTATCATACGCTTAAGGGAATCTCATATCATTTCAAGGCTTAACATCCTTTGCAAATGATTGAGAAACAAATTGTGGATAAATTAGATAAAAATCCATGTTTCTAATAGGATATCTAATTAAGGGGGAGCATTATATTAAGGGGGAGAAGAAAAATAAAACATTCAACTTGGATATCTTTTTGAAATGACAAAGGGGGAGAAAGAATATAAAAATCAAAAATATAAATAAGTTTCATCACATCTTGGCCAGCACTCACTTGCAAAACATAAATGGCTACAAAAGGTAATTTTCAGGTATGAAACTCACATGCTTTATATTTCCTTATTTCATATTTAGGAAATGTTTGTCATCTTCAAAAAGGGGGAGATTGTTGGATAAATTGGATATTATGATAAATCCCTTTGTTTCGATGATGACAAACATTTCATTCTTATTAATCTAACAAGCTACTTGAGTGTGCAGGACTAAGCAGGATGACAAAGTAGCAAGGGAAAATCCAAAAGCTTACTTAGTTATATTTTCATGCAATGTAATCAATGTTGTAAAACTTGTACAAATATATAATGTACAAGTACTTAGAATTGCATGTAAATCAAGCGTTAGATTTTCCCTAGCCAAACACCATAGTTAGACATGTCATTCCATTTAATTAGGATCACCTTTGCACACTCACACATATAATTAATGCTTAAATTGAAACCTTGAAACAGGATCATTCTCGGTCGACAAACTCCTCGACCGAGACACTCTCGGTCGACAAACTCATCGACCGAGAAAGATCCAAAGTAGCCGTTAGACACAACAGACAAAGTAGTTGGCAGTTGCAAATGAACGTTAATCCAGAGAGCCTGTCGGTCGACAAAACTTCGACCGAGTAGGTGTCTCGGTCGACCATTCCTCGACCGAGATGGTCTCTGACAGCAACTGCAAAATAAATTAATTAGCCGTTGTTAAAGCAACAACTTTGTACCTAACGGCTAGTTAAGCACTTAGAAACCCCTAGAAGTTGTCTAGAACGTCCTTAAGCATACTTAGGCCATTCCTATAAATAGGACAAGCCATAGGACACTAGAATTCACTTGTTACACTTGAGAATACACTTGAGCATACTTGAGCAATCTTTTGCAAGCAAATTTGAGCACTGTGATCATTGGCCTACTTTCTCCTTAGCTCAATCTCGTGTCCTATAGGCTAGATTCTCCTATCCACAGCAATTACAAGTTCACATACTTGGCTAGGAGATCTTACGCTTGATCTAGGCATATCAAGCCTCGGGCTTAAAGGATAAGTTGTAATTTCCGTTTCCTTTCTTGTTCCTGTTTATCTTTTGTACTCTCCTTGCTACTCCTAGGGTTGGAGGCTGCGGATTGGAGAGGGTTGACTTCTTAGGTGGAGAAGGGGACTTCAAGCTACTTCAAGAAGGCTATCGCAAGGGAAGCTACTTCAGAAGGCTGGTGCAACGGGAGTTGATGCATCTACTTCAAGGGAAGGCTGCTTCAAGGTTGGCGATTACTTCTAGGTGAAGGCTGCTTGAAGGGATTAGGAAAAGAGATTGTATTTTATGTAAATTCCTTGAGAGGTAATAAAATAAATTTCTTTTCAAATCCCGGTTGGGTAAGCAACCGGGTAGTGGACTGACGGATATAGTATTTGCTATAGTTGGAACCACTCTAAACCCTGTGTCTCCTTGTCCAATATTTTCATTGTGGTTGTTTGAGTTCAATAATTGTTAAATTATCTATAAAACTCTATTCACCCCCCCTTCTAGTAGTTTTCACTCCTTAGGTACTTTATGCCAATAATCTATCTTACAACCGCAATGGCTACGAGTAACATACCCAAGATATGAAACAAATGAATTGCGATTCACCACCAGATGCATTTCCTGCATTATCAAAATTCACAACAATTTTGGGTCCATTGCCCTTTTGCACGATTAACTTCTTCATCATAGTGATTCCCCTTCTCTTGTCAACTTTTTGGTGCTACTGATCAAGTGCCTCAAGTGGTTCAGGTGGTACATGTGCATCATCAATCTAAAATTTGACAAAATAAACACATTTACAAGATATAACAATAAATAGACATATAGTTATAAATATATGATATATTTTTAAAACATACATTATCAGGCGGCGCATTCATGTCCTCACCCTCACGGTAATCATCAGCACGCTCATCAGGAGAATGTTCATCCATCTGAAAGTTCACATTCACATTGTAAAGTTCACATTGTAAAGTAATTCAGTCTGTAAAGTTCACATTGTAAAGTTCACATTCACATTGTAAAGTAATTCACATTGTAAAGTTCACATTGTAAAGTAATTCACATTGTAAAGTTCACATTCACATTGTAAAGTAATTCACATTGTAAAGTTCACATTCAAAAAAATAAAACATATAAAAAAAATATAAACATGCCTCTAATATTACGATTTGTTTATCAATTAACAATCCTTCATTGTGATCTCCGCGCACATACAAGTCATCATTAGCTTCAATATTTGGTGGTGTTGGCAACCCAACTGAGAATGGACTAGAGTCATCATACTTATCATAGTACTCTTCTTCATCTATAAGATCTTCAATGAACTGTCTTTTACCATGAAGAACAACTGACCATTTATCATTTGCAGGATCATCAATATAAAATACTTATTTCGCCTGTGATGCCAATATGAATGGTTCACCCTTCTCGCCAATCTTTTCAAAGTTCACAAATGTGAAATCCAATTCATCCACTATAACTCCTTTGGTGTTATCAACCCAATTACATTTGAAGACCGGAATTCTGAAATCTATGTAGTCAAACTCCCATATGTCTTCAATCACACCGTAATATGACATTTCAGCTTCACGTGGACTCTTATCCTTTCCACTTGCAAAAAACATAGTCGATGCTTGAAGGGTGACCCCACTGTTTTGGACGACACTCTTATCATCTTGGCGCTTTGTGTAATATGCGAATCCATTAATGTCATCCCTTCATAAGACATAACAGTCAATTTTGGTTTAAAGGTGAGGCATTTGATAGTTTCAGTAATATCATCTGGTGTTTGAGATAGTTGATGTCAGACTTTATCTTCAAAACACTTAATAAATGTCTTGTTATGCTCTCTAGCAAGCCACATTGTATTGGCTTGAGGATATTGTCTCTTGATGAAATTGGTATGTTCCTCGATATAAACATTCACTTCGTCCATGTTGTGTAAAATATACAAGTGACCTTGTTCCAACTGCTCACGGCTGATTACTTTCACACGTGATCCTAAAATTCCTTTGCCAAATTGCTCGTCAATATTCTTGTCATTATCAAGAGTGTCATTACCATTGAGAAAGTTATTGCAAAAATCCATAACCTCTCTCTCCTCATAACCCTCGATAATACTCCCTTCAGGACGATAATGGTTTCGAACATCACTTTTAAAAATGCTCATGTATCGTTTAAAGGGATACATCCAATGCAAGAAAACTGGTCCCAACATTTTCACTTCCCTAGTCAAGTGGACAACAAGATGTACCATGATATCAAAGAACGACGGAGGAAAATACACCTCAAGCTAACATAGAGTAACAACCACTTCTCTTTGCAATTTATCGAGGGTATCAGGGTCAATAACTTTGCTGCACAGACTATTGAAAAAGAAACAAAGTTTGGTTATTGCAAACCTTACATGCTTCGGCAATATACATCTAATTGCCACAGGCAATATTTGTTGCATTAGAGTGTGACAATCATGAGATTTAAGACCTATCAAATTCAAATCTTTCATTGATGCCAAACTATGGATGTTGGATGAGTAACCCTGTGGCACCTTAACATTTACCAAACATTCACAAAAAGCTTTCTTCTCCTTTCTAGACAATGTGTAACAAGCGGGAGGTAAGTATGTTCTCCGATTTCCCATTTCACGAAATTCTGTTAATTCTGACCTTATTCCAATTTCACGTAGGTCCATTCTGGATTTTATCCCATCTTTAGTCTTACCTGGTATATTCAACAAAGTACCAATGACACTATCATAGACATTTTTCTCAACGTGCATGACATTGATACAATGCCTGACTGTCAAAGAACTCCAATAAGGAAGATCCCAAAATATTGTCTTCTTCTTGAATAAAGATTTGTCACTCCGTGTGGCCATAGTACATTGTGATCTCTTACCAAATTCATTGACAAAGTCTTTTACTCTTTCATAAATAACCTCCCCTGGTATAGGTTTAGGTGCACTCCGTTCCTCATTCAATCCATTGAATGCTTTGTGCTTCCTACGATACAGATGGAATTTTGTAAGAAACCTTCTATGACCGAGATATACAGTCTTACTGCCATGTTTTAGTCTTGTTGAATCAGTGTTCTCTTCACATATAGGACACGCTTTAGCTCCTTTTACACTATATTCAGACAAATTCCTATATGCTGGAAAGTCATTAATAGTGCAAAACAACATAGCATGCAAACGAAATGTCTCTCTTTGTGAAGCATCATAGGTCATCACATCTTCACCCCAGAGTTTCTTTAAGTCATCAATCAGAGGTTCAAGATAAACATCAATGTCATTTCCAGGTTGTTTAGGGCCCGATATCAACAACGACAACATTACGTACTTATTTTTCATACACAGCCAGGGAGGAAGATTGTATATAACAAGCATGACTAGCCAAGTGCTATGTTGGCTACTCAATGTCCCGTAAGGATTCATCCCAACTGTACAAAGCCCAAGTCTTAGATTCCTGATTTCTTCACCAAATTCAGGGTACAATAGATCAATCTTCTTCCACTGTGGGAAATCAGACGCATGTCGTAGGATCCCATCATTATTTTTCTTAACATCTGCATGCCACCTCAAATTCTTCGCATCTATCAGATTGGCAAACAAGTGTTGAAACCGTGATATTATAGGTAGATACCACATCACCTTGGCAGGAGAACCAGTTTTGGACTCCCCCGAAGTCGTCAATTTATATCGTGATGCACCACATTTTGGATAATATTTCAAATCCACATAGTCCTTTTGAAATAATACACAATCATTCGGGCATGCGTGTATCTTCTTGGCATCCATTCCCATTGGGCACAACAATTTCTTTACCTAGTGTGTTGAGATTGGCAACTCGTTTCCTTCAGGAAGCATTTCTTTCAACAAAGACAACAATGACATGAAGCTTTTGTCGCTCCATCTATTGTTAGCTTTCATCTTATACAATCTCAACACAACTCTAAGCTTCGTAAACATAGTAAAACCTGTGTATAACGATATCTCAACATCATGCACAATGTTTCTAAAAATGGGAGGTGGATCGGTGTGCTCTACCCCACAACTATCCAGCATCGCATCAACGATGTCTACTGGAACTAGTTCATTCACATCTATGTCATCGTAGGCAATTTCTTCTTCCACACAAGCACTGCTATCGACATGCACTGGTTTCGGGTTTGAAATCTCTCCATGCCAGTGCCATTCTGTATAGCCTTCTATAATCCCATTGCACATGACATGACTTTTGAGTTTTTCACCAGTGCTGACTTTCAAGTTGGTACCGCAATGCGTACATGGACTGTAGAACCTATCTCTAGGTTGTTTCCTATGTTCCTTGGCAAATCTAATAAAGTGGTCAAGACTAGAAATAAACTCTGGGGTGCAGCGATTGCGAATGGACATCCATGATCTATCCATTCTATGATCAAAGAGAAATCAAGTATACATTACAACAAGATTAGGGCCAACAAATACATGTGTTTTCATTCTTATATATAATAAATGTGTACCACCTATCCCATTCTTGAACACCTAATCTCACTAGTAAGTGTATAATGTGTATTGGGTTTTTGAGAAAATTTTGGCAGCATTTCCCTGTTGTTCTCTAAATACATATGTACTTAGAGAACAAACGGGGAAATGCTACCAATGTTTTCTCAAAAACCCAATACACATTATACACTTACATCCTAAGTGAGATTAGGTGTTCAAGAACAGTCCCAAACCGGGGACTATCCAAGATTTACTCCTAATGAGTAAATCTTGGATGGGTTTCTAGGCCAACAAATACATGTGTTGTCATTCTTATATATAATAAATGTGTACCACCTATCCCATTCTTGAACACCTAATCTCACTAGTAAGTGTATAATGTGTATTGGGTTTTCAAGAAAATTTCAACAGCATTTCCCCGCTGTTCTCCAAGTACATATGTACTTAGAGAACAAATGGGGAAATGCTACCAAAATTTTCTCGAAAACCCAATACACATTATACACTTACATCCTAAGTGAGATTAGGTGTTCAAGAACAGTCCCAAACCCGGGACTATCCCAGATTTACTCCTAATGAGTAAATCTTGGTTGGGTTTCTAGGCCAACAAACACAATAATTGATATGTACATGTTAGGGTTTCATCACAATTAATGTTAGGGTTTCATCACAATTGATGTTAGGGTTTCATCAATGTTAGGTTTAATCAAATCAAATTAGGATGCTAGAATTGACAAGCTTAAATCTTATTTCAAAATGCATCAAAATTTACTGAATTAGGTCAAACATTACGATTAGAAGCACAAATATATGCAACAAAAATATTTGTTCATATCCTAAGATTTACATAAAGCATTACATAAAAATTTGTTCATATCCTTACCAACAGCAAGCACGGCCGTGGCTGTGTTGGCCTACCACGGCCGTGCTAGACAGCACGACCGTGGTAGGTAAACACAGCCATGGTCGTGCTTGCTGTTGGTAAGGAGCTAGGGATAAGGAAGCAAAAAGGCTAGCCTACCTGGAGCTAGCGTGGAGAAGAGCGGCGACAGTAGTGGTGGCGAGCAGGCAAAGAAGCAGAGGGGCCGGTGGCGAACAGTAGTGGCATGCACCGGGAGAAGAGCAGAGCAGAGCAGCGGCACACCAGCAGCTAGCAGAGGCGGCAGCGAGCACAGGTGCACCAGCAGCAGTGGTGGGCGGCGGCGGAGAGTAGAAGAGGACCAGCAGCAGTGCCGGCGAGCAGCAACGGGCGATTTTAGGCAGTTTTGGGAGAGCGGCGGCGAGCACAACATGGAGAGAAATATCGCGATGAAACAGGAAGAAAGGGGGAAGAGCCGGGTGATCGGGTCTATTGAGTTGGTCAATGGCGTCGGTTATCTACAAAAATTGACGCCTATAATCTTTAGCATCGGTTGATAGTAAAAAACCGACGTCCACCTAGAAAATTTTTACCCTAAATTATTTGGTGGGAACCATTATCAGCGTCGATTATCCAAGGATAACCGTTACTGAAAGTGGGACTTTTTTTGCAAATTTTCATCTGAAGTAGGCGTCGGTGCATAGATAAAAAACCGATTCCGTAGGTGTCGTAATTTTTTTCGCTCGAAAATTGGATTTCACGGGCGATTTTAGGCATCGGTCTATTATACCCAGCCGACGCTGAATACAAAGTGGTACCCGAGTCTGGCTGGTCTTCGAATATAGACGTCAATTTTCCTAAATAACCAACGTATAATATTAATGGCGTCAATTTTCCTAAATAACTGACGCCCTGAATAGCAACACTGAATGCTGTTTCTGTAGTAGTGAGTCTACTTAACAGGTATGTCGTTAATTATGAATAACCACTTTAGTTTCACAAAGGATTCCCGGACGTTTAATCGCATTGAATGCAACTAAACAATTTGGATGTTCATATTGCAATTATAAAGTCACTATGATTATCACAATTTAATATGAATGTGTATTCCCGCACCTACATGCCACCCTGATGGATGATGCCAAGAGAGTCAGGCCCAGATAGGTAGACCAATGGGCACCATGAGTGGTGACCCACAGAGACCAAGCTCCAGAAGGTGGTCTATGTTGCATGACTAATGGGACCATAAGTGGTGACTGACAGGCACCAAGCTCGGGATTGAGAAGGTGGCCTTAAGTCAATGGCAAAAGAGAAACCCTAAAGGGGGTAATTCCGGGGTTAGGGCAAAAGCGGTGGGGAATGTCACATGGAAAATGTAAATTGGCTTGCTAAAATATCTTGATTGTGATAATTACATTGTTAAACTTAATTGTGAGATTTTGGTTTCCTCCCCATACTAGCAATATGCTGACCGACGTTTTGTTTGTCGGCGTTTTAGAAGTAACCCTGAAAAGTACAAACAGTAAAGTGACACATGGTGAAATTATGAAATAAATTGCAAGGATGATTAGATAGCATAATTCAAGTTGTGGATATATATAATTCCAAAGTTTTAAAAAGGTAAGCAAAGTTTTAATTTTCTACCAGTTTTTAGTTTAGTTAGTGGAATTTCATAATTATTATTGATTATTTGTCGAACCTTTGGTCCTGTTAATTGAATAACGACTCTGACCTTCATTTCTCCATTAATTGTGGTTTTTCAAGGGGGGGGGGGGTTGTTACATCCATCATGATGACTCTACAACCACTCGTTTGCTCCAGGATTGTTCTACCCTCTCAGTTAGGGTTTGCATGCAAAGAAGAAGGAGAAGAGAGGAAGGGATACGTGGAACTCTCTTCCACTTGAACCAGAGGTGCTACCCCTTATATAAGGGAGGGTATCAACACCCTAAGATGTACATCAATAAGGAATCAAGTCCTTTTCGCAAAAGGAAACATATTTTCCTTAGTTAAGAAGCAACCTTCTCTCTCTTCATTATCTTCTTATATAACTATATTCTTTATCCTTTAAATATTAGGATTTTAAAATGTACCTCTTTTATTCTCTTTGTACTTTCCTTTTAATTCATTGTCACAAAATTATATTTTCTTTTCATAGAAAATACCTCCCTTTTAACAATACCACAAAATTCATTCATTATGCATCATATTATCCTCTTATTTTCTATTATTGGTATTTTCTCTTTCTTTTTCTCCATTGGGGATCCTTGGAACCCAAGAAACTCGAATATTTCGAAATCCTTTTTAGTGGATACTCATTATCCTTCTAGATGCATCTGTATCCATTATTTCTCATTATCTTATTCATTTCTTTAGTAAAATATCTCTTTTCAAGGATTTCTCTTTATCTCTCTTTTTATTTTCCTTTTTGGAATTCCTTTTAACATTAGAAACCTTATGGATACGAAAATCCATCAAAGATAACTCAATCATACCTCTTTCCACTTATTTCCCATATTTTAGCACTGTTTTCAATTTCTTTCTTAATAAAGAAATATTTAATTGATATTTTCTTTTCTTGTTTCATTATCTTTGCAACTTTGGACTCCTTGGAAGCCAAGGAACCCAAGAGGCAAGAAATACACCTTTGGATCATATTCTCTTGCCTTCTAGAGGTTTCTGCATCTTTCTTTTCTCCATATCTTATTAATAATGGAGTTTCTTTTATCTTTTCCTTGTTATTGGGCCCAATAGCCAACAAAGCCCACAAAACAACCTACAAGGCTATTGTAAACGAAATCAATTTATTTGAAACAAATTATATCATTATTTGTTCAAATATCTTTAATAGGAAAAATTACATTTCTCACCAAAAGAACCCAAAAATTGGGGTGGTAACATCCTTCCCCTCTTATAGGAATTTTGCCCTCAAAATTCCACTAGGCACACAAACAAACAGGATAAGCCTTTCTTATGTCCATCATGTCTCCCATGTGGCCTCCCCCTTTCCATTATCCTTCCCAAGAACCGTCATCATATCACATTCTTCCATCTGAGTTCTTTCTTACCTCGGTATATCGTACCCTCATAGGTGACTGTGGACATGTCAGTCTCTCATAAAGCTGAATGGGTTCATGGCTCAGCACATGGCTTGGGTACCTCACATAGTACTCTAGATCGGACTCATGTAACACATTATACATCATGTTATCCTGACGGGTAAGGCTAAACACAACCATCTCCACCAATCCATCTCAAATGGACCCATATATCATGGACTCAACTTTCTCAGTTGTAGCTTAGAGGGGTTGGATTTTCACATCACATACTCTCCCACAGTGAACTACATGTCAGTGTGCTTTGCATCAGCTCATGACTTATGCCTCCCCTTGCTCTCTTTTATCCATTGAACGATCAAAGCGACTTCATCTGCACACACTATGATTCTTTCTTGAACTTCGTGAGGTCATTTCACCAACATCATCTTAATGAAGTGGCGACCAACACAACCTCCCTTATAGAGATTCTTTACATCCCGATATAGGCTATGGTGGTTATCATCACATCTTATAGAGGATAAGAACTATCTCTATGTATCACCCTGAATGAGCACAAATGCTCTCATCAGACCCTCTAGTCTGGATCATCCTATTAGTGAGGGGTGATAAACTGTACAAACATCGAGTTCTTCATGTATCTACTTCACCGCATGGAAGCAAATCTTCAGGTTATACTCAAGAACTTTTGAACTCGCATGATGGTGTAGTTGAACCATCTCTCTCTCAGATGTAGTTCAACTGGATCCGTCCCTTGACAATATTCCTTCTTTCTCATGTCATCTTGGTAAGGCGATCTACCATAACCCATATTACATCTTGACCTCCCTTGATCTAGGGGAAACTTATTACAACACCCATGATGATGAACTCCCATTCCCTCTTATGGACTCTTTATCCTCTATAACAACTCATTGGGTTATTGGTGTTCGTCCTTCACCTCCTAGATTGCATGGCGACAAGCCACGTGCAACTTCACAGTACCACAGTAACTTACAATCTTCGTAGTACCACGGTGTATGATGACCTTAAAATCATGATCTCATGTATGTCATTATTCCTCAAGATTGACTCCTTGGAAACCCTAAACCACTCTAGTCTGGGTTTCATCACCTTCTTTTCCAGAGAAGTGCATCTGAGGTTCTACAACCATCCTTTTACTGCATCAAGGCCTAGGCTGGCTAACCAAACAACCACTAACTTGTTCAATAGATCTCGTTACATCTGAGTGTTATCAAAACATATCTTCTTTCCCAAACTTAAGGCTAACCTAACAGCCTCATCTAGCCTCTAGCTATACTAGGCATCTACATCCCAACCAGAGCATCCATTACTACTTCACATCCTTAGGTGTTAGGTAATGTTGAAGACATACACCTGTGTGTATTCCACTTATCATCTCATCTCAAACTCTAAGTCTATCTTCATCAAGAAACTCTAAGCTCATCCTCTTGGTTTTCAAACTCAACCTTCTATAAATCATAGCTCATGATAAAACATCCTCACCAGATGACTACCTTAATACTCATAGTGTCTGTAAATCATCCATGTATTATTCACTCTACAAGGGTATGTTATCATCTATGTCCTCATACCTCATAGAAACGTTCCAACTCACCTCATCTTTTATCCTTGGTGTATGGCATGTGTACTGTCCTATCTCTCACTCCCATAACAAGAGGAAATAAGCATTTGGCTGCAGTCCAAATGCAAAGTTCTTCCCATTCCAAGAGTAGAGATGGTACATCCCACCTTTCCAGTACACCTTCAAATCTAAGTTGAAACGTGCAACACATGTCTCAACATTATGAACATCTTGACGTCAAAGTTAATTCAATGGAAAACTGGTCTCGAGTCTACTTGGGTTACCACACAATCCTTGGTCATCTCCTCTTAGTCTGTAGGGTGCTGACACTTTTTGGGGTCATCCCTCTTCCCTTATGCACCCATAGAGTGCCCTACTCATCTGCCCTTTGGGTCCCATGAGTTCATGAAGGTGATTAATCTCCTAACCCATTGCCCTTAGACAATGATAGTTGTTACCTCCTGACCCTATGGTCATGTGAAACTAGGGAATCAGGCAACTCCTACTTCCATCGTTCTTATCCCTACCTGAACCTAGGATAGACTTCAGATTCTAACAGAGTACATGTCCAACTCAGAACCTTACCCAAGTCTCCATCATCTCACTCTGCATTCCTAGGCTGACTTTCATCCTTTCACAGGGGTCATGGAGACTTTCCTACCTTGGTCAGGCCCCATACCGATTACCTCCATGGTAACTCATCCACATGCACTTAGAGATGTTTGTGTATGGGTCTACAAGTTCATTCTCATACTATGTACTTTTCACTTAGCTTCCCAAGATCCTATGAGACCTCTTTAGGTTACCTCAAAACCAACAAAACTGGTATACACCCTACCAAAGGGTCCCTCTCCTAGGATGGGAGGAAACTATATCTTGATAACAAAGGTCACAAATATCCTTATGTCTAGGGTTTACATCCACATGAGCATGCTTGACCCTAGCATCTACTAAGTCACAAGCATACCACCTACTAAACCATGTCAGGTCATACTTGTTCTCCTTCCTCATCATTAGATAAAGAATAAACCTTCTCATTTCACCACCTTAGCTGTGAGGGATTCATAAAGCATACCTTAGACTTAAGGGGTTTCCCTTTTCCTCTAACATAAGGAGTTCCATGCTCAAACCATGGAAACTCAAATTTCTTCATGAGCATTGGGTACACCTCTTCCCCTCTTAGGCCTTGGAACCCTAGGTTCACTTTTAGATGTCCAACTGCATGCCCAACCTTTAAACCACAAACTAGCATGTACAAGGCATGAAATGCCCTTCCTGTCATCCTTCTACTTGAACAACACTTCAGAGTGGAGTCCTCCTCAAGGACAACCAACAAGGTATAAGGCATCAGAAGCTGTTACTAAGCATCTTCAGAGCCTAAGGAACTCTTCTTCCTAACCCTAGAAGGTGAACATCTAGACCATAGGCTCATATGTACCAGCAACCTCACCTTCTTTCTAGGTTTGGTTCCTCTAAAGGCAACCAAGATATCATCATTCTCCAGGGATCATGCATGAGTCAACAACAACCATCCACTTATGTCGCATCATCCTCAACTCCCCATTGTTCCTCATATCTCAGAGTCTAAGCTTCCAACCTTCTTACTTGGGTCCTGATCTCTCTCTCTAGAGCTAACCCAACAAACAACCTTACTACTAGAGGTCCTCTCTCCATGAAGGTAATTCAAGATCACAAGCATACCCCTAATGGGTGAAGCCTAAGCTCAACTTATGTTATCTCAAGATTATCCATAGCCCTTCATGCTTATCTCATAAGCTATCCAACATACTTTCCTGGCTAGGGTTTCAACCTACTGTCAGCACTATTGATGTACTCTGGGTGCATGTTATGACCTACTCACATAAGCCCATAGGGTTCTATAGATTCTTCACTAACCTCATCATTGAAGGAGCTATCCTTCGCTCTAACATGCATGACCCTTCCCAAGGTTGGGTCGTCAAAGGTATTAGGTCATCCAACCTCACATGGCTCATATCGTCATGGGAATCCAAAAGCATGTCCACACACCTGGTCTATCATGACATCTGACTCATCATGCCATCTCTCTCTAACCACCACTTAGGGTTAGGGTTAGCATCATCCTCAAAGGATGTGCCATGTCTCTACTTATGATGGAGGTCTCTACCTCCAAGACTAAATTTCTCCACTCATCCTCCTGACAAGGAGGTCTAGCCTCAGGTTTCTCCTGAGGGCATGGCAGTATGTCATACGACCTAAGCATGTATCTATTCTTTAGTTTGTGCTGAACTATTAAGCTTATGTCCATGACATCTTATTTACATGCTTTTCATTAATTTGGTAGAGAATTATTTAAACCTTATCAACCTTACCCCTACCTCAAGAGGGTGAGGAAGAGAGAGAAAGTCTTAATCATTAAAATCCTTAACAACTTTTGAGTTGAGAAAGGATGAACAAGATGAGAGAGTCCTAAAGGTATCTTATTTTGAGTCAAATCCTGAGACATTGGCTAGGAAATCACACAAGTTTGAGAGTCCTCGTATTCTAACTAGCGATGTGGAGGAAAATGTTGCCAGCCCCATACGTGATCCTTTTCTAGAAACCTCTATATTTTAGAAAATCCTCTAATAACTCCCTTGGGTTCTACATAGTTTGTAAAATTTAATAATTATTACTGATTAAATGAGGAACCTATGTTCTGATACCAGATGTAATGACCCCTCCTCCTGGTAACCCCCATTTAAGGGAGACCCGAAGGTCAGAGTCATTATCCCAATTAACAAGATCAAATGATTGACAAATAATCAGTAATGATTATGAAATTCTACCAAACTAAACTGAAAACTTGTATAAAAAATGAACTTTTCTTACCTTTTTTAAGAACTTGGATATCTACTTCTCTACACATCTAGAGTCTATTCCAACTAATCCTCCTTTGTACTTTAATTCTTATTTAATTCCACATATGCCTCTTTATTGTTTGTCCTTTTCAAACTTGTACCGAAAATGCCGACAAAAAAAACATCGGTCATCATATCGAAATATGCCGGTATGTGGGGAAAACCAAAATTCCATAAATATGGCTAACCATATAAATATCACAATCAAGTTAATTAACAAGCCAATTTACGCTTTCAATGTGACATTCTCCACCACCTTTTCCCTAACCCTAGAATACCCTCCTTAGGGTTTATCTTTTGTCAATGACTTAAGGCCATCTTCTCAATCCCGAGCTTGGTTCCTGGGGTCACCTCTCATGGTTCCCATTTGTCATGCAATAAAGACCACCTTCTCAATCCCGAGCTTGGTGTATGGGGTTACCATTCATGGTGTCATGGGTCTTCCCTCCTGGGCTTGACCTTTTGGCATCATCCATCAGGGTGGCATGTAGGTGCGAGAATACACACTTATATTATAATTGTGATATTCGTAGTGACTTTATAATTTGCAAGTATGAGCATCCAAACAGATAAGTTACATTCAATGCGATGAATAATATGGGAAACTCTTCAGGAAACTAATGCAATTAACCATAATAAACCACATACCTGTCAGGCAGATTCGACACAGAATTAATCCAATCAATGCAAGAAATCCAATAGGCAAGTAACCAATCAAAGAGATCCTGAAATATGCATACAATTTCCTATTATTGATCATGCCATAAAGATCTATTAAACCTAGCTCACTTCGTAGGGTTTCTAGCCCACTTTTAGGGTTTTCATTGCAATTAGGGTTTCACTTCATTTATACTATTTTAACCCTACAATTATTCACAAATCCTAGTGTTCTCATCTATTGTTCACGAAAGATATTAAGGTTAACTTTTAACAACATATAACCTTAATTTCAGATTAAAGGCATAATTAACCATCAATTCAGTCCATTATGCCTCTTTTACATTAAAACTACCATTTTTATCCTTTTAATTCATGGAAACATCATTAGGCCTCATTATCATCTTTGGTTTCTTCTGGATTAACAACTCATAGTTCATTATGATCTAATTCACATATGAACCCTATTTATCATCAATTCCATCTTTATCCATTAGAAAAACCCTAATTACAATATTAAGGGTATTTATCCACAATTAGGAACTTTTATACTCAAAATAGCTTAGAACTGTCATATCTTAGCTTTATTCATGAATTTGAACAATTGAAGCCATTACGAGTCACAATTACTAACATTAGGGTTTCAAGGCCCATTAAAGCTCGTTCATGTACATGGAACTCTAAATTAAACCAATTACATGCAAAGTTCATCATTTTGTTCTTAATGTACCTTTTTATAATTAACAGGTGAATATCAACTTTAATCATCCATAAAACCCCTCTCAAAACATTTATCATTTCAAATTAGGGTTTCTTAATCATTAAAGCATTAAAGGTGATAACTTCCACTACTTTTCGAATTATAAAAGGAATTAACTTCGGAATCTATTTTTATTGGATTCCTCTCATTTTTTTAAACAATTTTCATATTTTATACGCATTTGTTCGAGCTACCAATAAAAAGTTACGATTTTTGCAAAATTAACTTACTTGGACCAATGGCATGCCACCACGTCACCAAACTCATGCAACGTTACCGATTTGGAAAATATAACCAAGTTACGATTGTGCCCACACGTAAGCGTTTGTTTCTTCAGCCCGTGGACGGGCATTTTTGTCGAACGACCCATCATCTTCTTCCCTGCGTGCCCTAGAGTTGCGGTTGGGGTTGCTGATTGCGGAAGGTCTCCACCCTCCTTTCTAAGGTTCGAGGGGCACCGGCAACCGGTGCCCTACCTCCGCCGCCCTCCTTCGTGCCTTCCCAAGCCCCAATCTAAGGCCGAGATGGTTGGGGATGAGAGCACTGGGCCTGCAACTCGTAGTCGTGATGCAGTCGTACTGCAGGTGTTGTGCGACGATTGAGTGCTAGGGGATGATAGCCAATCATCCTAGGTCGTCGAGGGTACACCAGACTTCCATCATGATGACTCCACAACCACTCATTTTCTCCAGGGTTTCTCTACCCTCTCGGTTAGGGTTTGCATGCAAAGAAGAAGGAGAAGAGAGGGAAGGATGCATGGAACTCTCTCTTCATTATCTTCATTATTTTGCTTAGTTAAGAAGCAGCCTTCTCTCTCTTCATTATCTTCTTAGATAACTATATTCTTTATCATTTAAATATTAGGATTTTGAAAATTACCTCTTTTATTCTCTTTGTACTTGCCTTTTAATTCATTGGCACGAAATTATATTTTCTTTTAATAGAAAATACCTCCTTTTTAACAATACCACAAAATTCATACATTATGCATCATATTATCCTCTTATTTTCTATTATTGGCATTTTCTCTTTATTTTTCTCCATTGGGGCTCCTTGGACCCAAAGAAACTCTAATATTTTGAAATCCTTTTTAGTGGATACTCATTATCTCTCTAGATGCATCTATATCCATTATTTATCATTATCTTATTCATTTCTTTAGTAATATATATCTTTTCAAGGATTTCTCTTTATCTCTCTTTTTATTTTCCTTTTTGGAATTCCTTTTAATGTTAGAAACCTTATGGATATGAAAATCCATCAAAGATTACTCAATCATACCTCTTTCCACTTATTTCCCATATTTTAGCATTATTTTCAATTTCTTTCTTAACAAAGAAATATTTAACTGATCTATTCTTTTCTTGTTGCATTATCTTCAAACTTTGGACTCCTTGGAACCCAAGGAACCAAAGAGGCATGAAATCGACCTTTGGATCATATTCTCTTTCCTTCTAGAGGTTTCTACATCTTTCTTCTCTCCACATCTTATTAATAATGGAGTTTCTTGTCTTTTCCTTGCTATTGGGCCCAATAGCAAATAATGTCCACAAAATAACCAACAAGGCTATTGTAAACGAAATCCATTTATTCGAAATAAATTATATCATTATTTGTTCAAATATATTTAATATGAGAAATTACATTTCTCACCAAAAGAACCCAAAAATTGGGGTTGTAACACTAGTCTTACTAGACAAAGACGTGTCATAACATATCTTGTAAAAATACAAATACGAGACCAAACTACATTATTGCAATGAAAATTAAGGGGAAACAATTATCACTACTATCATATGATGATTTACCGTCTTTGCAACCATCCATTTCCTCTTCCCCAACAATGTGCATTCACATTCTTTCAAAGAGTAGGTCACAATTGGATTTTTCTATCCAACCTGTTAAAATTATTTTCTAGAGATGAGATAACATATCATAAAAATAATCCATCCATCAACCTCCAAGCAATAAGATCATTTTATGTGCAATTTTATCGTGTGCCTCAACATCATACCTTGTACCAATTCGATCACTGACAACTTCAGTGACTTGCCTCTATGATTAATATACATATTAAATATTATCACATTATAACATGTATAACCCCTCTAACCATCTGACATCTTTTACAAAAAAAATTTCACTATGCTTTTTATGATACACATTTGACATCAAACAATTCTCTACATTTCAACTTAATCAAAGACCCATATTTCATTTGTAATTTCACAAAATAAAAATATTAGTATCAGTAATAGTGGTTATGCACATTGTTGAGTATAATAACTGTACAATATCATTTTCATTGCATGTTGATTCACAATTGTAATTTTTTTATCAAAAACATGGAACACTATAGTGTAAACACATCCATGACATCACACAAACATGCCTTTCCGACTAGAACATCAACAAAATGTGATGCACTATGATTTGAAAGAAATTGATTGAGCAATGTCTTGCACATAAATCAATTTACATGCCACAATTTGCCTATAAATTTCGTACCGAATGAGGTATTTAGAATTTTCCAGCATTTTCCCTTCAACCACAACTGAAGTTGACTTTAGCGGCGGTGCTACAAATGGACTAGAACCAAACAAAGTAATATTGGCTATCTTATTCATTGTAAGAAAACCACAATTCTATGATTACTGTAAGGTTAAAAACCTTTTGTATTGTTTGTATGCTTGTAGTAAGCCCTGGTTGCACTACATCTTTCATATTGTGTAAACTTTTGAATGTTTTTCCCATTGCTTCCCTTCACAAACTTGCTATATCTTACCTACGTTTGCAAACCATGTACAGGGAAATAGCAGTACTTCAACAGCGGTGCTACAAATGGACTAGAGCCAAACAAAGTAATATTGGCAATCTTGTTCATTGTACGAAAACCACAATTCTGTGATTACAGTAAGGTTATAAACCTTTCGTATTGTTTGTATGCTTGTAGTAAGCCTTGGTTGCACTACATCTTTCATATTCTGTAAACTTTTGAATGTTTTTTCCCATCGCTTCCCTTCACAAACTTGCTATATCTTACCTACGTTTGCAAACCATGTACAGGGAAATAGCAGTAGTGAGTTAGTAACTAATTTTCCAGAACACTTCATTGAACTAAAAACAAAATAATCTAATAATGCATTGTCTTCTCTTCAAACAAATCAGAAGTAATATCATATCCTAATGGAATCTATATTACAACCTGCTTACATACCCATTAACAATTTTTGATAACACAAACATATCAAGCACCCAATTAAGAACTTTTTTTGCTAATGTAGAAGTACCCATTCAACACTTTTTCTTGTTGATTGTGTCTCTCCGCACTGACTGAGCTCAACAAGTTTTACCTACCCACATTTGACGTCTCCATCAATACGTTATTATCTACATACAACCTATCACTAACTTGTCTAGAAATGACTGCCAATGGTTGCCTATGAAATTATAAATGTGAAACATCTAATGCTCATGTTTAGCATTACTTTTATTGATAACATACATTTTTAAAGATGTTAGCCAAGGGATGAATTTTCAGTTTAGCAATGTCCATCGTGAGTGGGATGCGTAGGCACATACATATTTCTTGATGGTTGTTCTTTAATCCACTAACTATCTAACTGACATATGTTTGGTCTTGCACAATACCTAGCATATCTTGTATGTGTTGACCCGTACAATTAATAATGTTAAATAATGGAAATCATTATTAATATTGGAGTATCTATAAATTTTTAAAGAAAAACATAATAAACTTAAAGTGTTACACTTCATGGATTTCATGGTCCACAAATCATTAGGCACACTCCCAGAACTCTTGTATATATTTGACCCCACCTTGTGGACTGTCTCTTGTCCAAGGTCCTTCACAAATAAATATGGGTACGAAAATGACATGAAAAATCATACAACCCAATTTTAAATAAATTCATATTTCTACTAACTTCCATTTCTACAAACACAAAGTTTGGCTCCTTCATTAGTTGTTGCTTAGCTGGTCTCACAACATTGATCCTTCCACTCGACACAAATGCAATAGAATCCAAATCAATTCACTACTTCAATCTCATTGTATGTTCCTAATTAACATTATAGTTATATTTTTATATAAGACCATTGTAAGTGTATTTCTTATGCATTGTGTAAAATAAACATTTGAAGGATTGAATTTTCTACCGTCAAAGGTGTTTAGAGATCAATTACAGTGACACTATTAGGACTATTCAAATCCTACATACAATAAATTCATAATGCATTAATGGGTTATATTACAATAGACTTGTAAGGATACACTTAAACACCAAATGTACCATTTTTGGTGTCCCTCCACCTTTATTTTACTCACTAACAACAATAGAGAACACACAACTGAAATATAAACAATGGCAGACAAATTATTAATGCAGTAAACATAAACATGAAAAATACAATCATAGTTTAATGCATACACTTTGACGACTACATTCTCCTTTTAGTTCTTTTAGGTTATTTCAGATATCAAACTGCTCACCATCAACTCCCTGTAGTTACAAATTGGTAATAAAAATGATTTTATAGAACATATTGCATATGTATTGACAAATCATCAAACTCAAGAAAATGCATTTGTATTATTATCTCCACCATGTTTTCACTCTCTTACATTGCTACATCTTTACCCTTGTCAATGTTATGTTGTACACATCAAACACACTAGTGAGAACACAGTTACACGATAATTATATCATTAAATAATCCATTCCATCCATCTTTATACTGAAATTTGCATATATTTTTCCATCACGCTCTGCCAATTATGTACCAATTGACAAACCATCTGAGCTTCTTGGGGGAGAAATAGGATCAGTAATTTCCTATGTTTGGAGATCCAACCTTAGCAACTGAATATTGAAAATCCTGACTTCGTACTATGCCTTCAATGCATCAAGTTTGACAGTGGACGCCTTCAGTTTTTTCAAGTAAAGTAACTTTTTCCTGAAGATTTTCTGACTCCTTAGTGTGTTGAACCTTAGTTTCCTTCATTTTTTTCTTTAACTTCAGGTTGTTGAGCTTTATTTTTGCCAACTCAAGTTGGGAAAATTTTTACATTCACAAACATAACAAACTATCAACTATGTCAATAAGACCATCAACAACATATGAAAACAACATAGCTAATATATACTACCTCTCCATCAAGAACAGATAAGTGAACAATGTTATGAACCTCCTCCACCTGGTTTACCAAAGTCATCTCTTTTTTTAGAAACTCTGATCGAATGTATCTATCTGATGGTGTTTTGACAGACAAGTTCTTGCCAGCCAATCACACACTGGGCTGGTTTCCATAGTCCCAACAATTCACAAGAGATGAAGCATCCTCTCTTACCTTATGATTAGTGCTGGTTACATGCAAAATCTAGACATAATAACAAAACAACATCACATAAAATATCCCATATCTCTTTTCCCTATCTCATTATTCCCACATACAGGAATGTATATACAGAATCAGACCAATTATACTTATCAATCTCACACAAATTATCAACATAAACCCAAATATGTTTTTTACTACAAAGCCCCATAGTTGGGGAAAAAAATGTATCCATCATTACAGCCAACAAAATCATTACAAAATCCTATGTTAATTTTGGGTCCGTCTTGCTAGACAGTTCTTTTAAAACTTCCAATGTTGTAGATATCTTTGTCTCACCATTGAAGTACTCACCATGGTTGTCTTCTTCAACCTGAATATCTTATCCTTCCCATATGAATACTTTATAACCTAAAAAATAAACCAAACACAATTATAAATCATGGTTTTTTGGTTGATACCTACAATTCAATGTGTATTAACTTGACCAATCCTAACCTTTGACAAGAAGTCATAGAAACTTCCCAACACTGTTACATCAAATGGGAACTTGTGCTCACCTAGTCTGAAACTCATGTGTTTTTGTCATATTTTTCATCAAGGGCCCTTGATAGCACAAGATCTAAGGCTTTGGGTTATTTAAGTGAAGTAAAATGCCCAAAACATGTTTCCTTTAGCACTTCCTTATGCTGCTCATTAGCCATTTCAAATACGGAAAAACATTATGAAATGAACATTGAGAGATAAAACCTTTACAAAAGGGAGTGTTGCACTTTGCCTCATCATCTAAAACATTGTTAGACATCCTAAATTTAGTGTAATTCAAAACGTCGCACACATGAGATAAACTTTATAAATGGAAGATTAGCTATCAAATGTATCTAAAAACTTATATTCCTTGGTTTATATGACAAAGTTTAGTCTTAAATGAATGTTATTGTGGTTACACCAGCTTATTAGAATAATAACATTGTCCAACTTACCAATGACAATGCCCGCTTCACTACAACTTCTAAGCACTATACGCCCAAAAGAAACACTACGTTGAAAATTGAACCACTTGATATAGTCCTGACAACTATGTTGGTAGCATCCTCTTGCATAAATTGCACCACATCCAGACCTTAAACTAACACACATAACTGTGTGCCTCTTCTACAATGAAGTTATATCCTTTACATCAATGTCACCACTTACCATATTCCAACCTTCCAGCTATCTTGTTAATGCACACTTTATACCAATAATATCTTCGTCTACTATTCCACATCTTACTTACTCCAACACGCTACAATTTGAAATTTTAGCTGCACTAGACATTCCAACACTTGTGTATAATTTGTAACAAACTAGCAAAAATATATGAAACAACTACTATGCATACAACATCCTATATTATTTCTGCCACTTTGTTAACATCCATATAAATAGGTAATATCGTCTTATGCATGTTGCATAATCAAATGGTGGTAGATATCGATAGCTTTTAAGAAAAATGACTTCCTTGATGTCACCCATTAATGCACTACAAGAAGATATCCTTGCTCAGTATCATGGTGACATGGTCATCGATAAAATGTTGACCCTAATAGGCCCTCCACCATGCATTCTATTGTGGTAACATACTAACATGTGCAAGCAACCAACTATGCATTAGCACATTCTATTGTGCTACAACTCATCCATGCTACACATCCAACCCAGCCACTTTGAGAATATCCCAACAACATTACAAAGACCTGAGCACTAGGTTGGTAACATGATCTTACCTAAATCCCAATTTGAATCATTCTTAACAAAACACATGGGGTAAAATAAGTTTGTATGTTTTATATCTTCTGAAGTTGTTATGTGTTATTGCCTGCTAGAGATGAATTAGGGTTTGTATGTCCACTTGTTTGATGCAGCTAAATTCACCCAATTGACAATAACTAATAAAGTGAAATTATAATCATGTAGTGCTTTGTGCCATATATCCATTTGAGTGTTAGAACCTACAACATAGCAAAATGGGTATTCCTAAGGGAAACTCATATTACATATTGTTGAGTATGTGGGGTTCTTGACATTTTGAATCCAAGTGTTTAGGGAGAATGACTACGACCATTCCTAGCCCTCAGTTTGAGAATGATTGAAGTCGTGTCTTGGTGTTTATATATGTGATGAGATTGGAGGACAACTACGGTTGTACCTCAAATGAAAGGGTATTTTACCCACCTCCTTTCACTAGTAACATGACATGCACCCAGGATGAACTAGGGTGTTGGAAACTTAACCTTATATGTCGTTGTAGAGGACATGTACTAACTAGGGACATAGATGGTCTTGGAGTCTGGGTCTTCTCTTGATCTTTTATGGAACTAATTTTAACTATAGTGGTCAGTTAGATTTTCAATGGTATCGTCAAATTCCTAGGGGCATAATAAAAGATTTAATACAACCATGTATATCTGTTTGGGGTTATACACAATGCCTCACATTGAATGATAATTGTTGTTTGCTTTTCTCATATAGATATGATTTTTAGTATAATAAGAGATGATAGATATTCTTATGTTGTAGATATGCTCATGTTGTAAACCTATATATTTTGTCAAATATACTAACACAAATAGTTAAGATTATGTTGTTAGCTATGTCAAATATTGCTAGCCATGCCTCTATAATGATAAATGCTTAAACTACTAATCATGCTTATGTAGGTAATTGTGCTTTGATGTTAGTTCTACTTATGATGTAGATATGTTCAACTGGATAGACATGATAACAATGTTAGCTATACTTATACTTCTAGAGATATTAATGATGTTAGAGATATGTATGATACTAGAATTCTTTTGTTGTTAGCAAGGCATATGAAGATAGTCGAACTAATGATGATGAATGATACTAGATACAATCGTATGACATCTGAGTACATATCTGATAGAAGAAAAGGATTTATTTGTTACATGTATATCCATTGATAATCATACTTGTTGCAAAGCTTATTCACTCAATCTATTCAACATGCTTGAACTATTCAATCTGCTCAAATGACTATTAAATACTTCAATTGCTCAATTATTTAATGTTTAATTTGATGTAATAAAAATCTATTGGAGAGTGTTATATCTCTCACTGGGACTGGGTCTCACCTCGTGGGTCACCATATATTTATTTAGGTGATCGAAAAAAGTGATAATAATACCATGACAACGAGGATAACATGAGGTGACGAACCCCATGGATGGTTGTTTGGCTATCTAGTGTGTCCTAGAGTTGACCCTGTACTCTCAGGTTTGGGATTTAAAAGTTTTTATATGGTGTTGCAAAACGAATTGGGCTTTGTTAGCATGTTAATGCTTGTTTATGTGGCATATACGAATAATGTTATCATGTGTATATATGTTGTGTTAAAGACCATAGAACATATTTGATCCAATGCTTGACATAGTATGAAGACGTATGAAGACAAGAAAGATGTTGGAGGCTTATGCAAATGTTTCTGAGCATATGTCGATGTTGAAATCAGTTTTAATTTACCATATTTTCTGGGTATGTTTTTAATTAGTGATTGATTGTATTTAGCTTTTTGAGTAATCTCATTTAATGTAACACGTTCTCACAAGTTGATATCAGAGATTTAGGTTTGCTAAGTGTAAAGGGGCACTAGGACATTGGACTAGGATGATGTCTTAGTTAGGAACATGAAATAAAAATATGGTGCATACTACCTAGTCTCAGTACTTTGATGCCTGGCCATGTATTCAATTATTGAAGAAAATTTAAGTATGGAACTCTTAGATTGTTATCTTTATGATTACTTCAATCAAGTAGTCATTATGTTACAATCCAAAGAGTATAATGAGTAAGAAATCATGGTACAAATATCACAATCGTACTCGAATGAAGATGAGAATTACATCACAACCTATCAAAACTTGAGTGTTTGGTGACTATAAGAGAAAGACACGACACCATGAAACCTAAATATGAATACAAATAAGAAAAAGAGGAGTTCTTGAAGCTATAACTCAAGAAGATAATAAAGTAAAAGATAGTTAAGCTGTGCTAATAAAGTGATTCTAGGTATGAAATTCACATAGGATGGATAGAAATCTTGTGATAAGTATAAAATGAGAAGATGAATGAGAACGATGGAAAATGGATAAAGTGGAACCTGAGTTAATCTAATCCATCCTATGTTTGTAAAAAGTTCTAATGTAAAATCGTCATTATATATGAAAGAAATCAAGGGATATGATCATTGTCTAATGAAGAAAATGTGGAATATGATTATATATTTCTTGATAAGTGGTTCAGAAACATGATAACATGAAAACACATACATATGAATGATGAAGAGTTAATGAGAAAAGAGCAATGTGATATAATAATGTTAATAATTCATATGCTCATGGAAAGAAACCCAACCTGTAAGAGGTAAGATGATATATTAAAAGTGTAACCTTCATGAGGCAAAGTAGAATTTATTACCTTTTTGTTAGTAAACCCTAGAGAATGTTGTTGTGATGATCGAAGTGTGTTTCCCTTTGTGTTTCTTCTCTTTGAGTAGTATCCTTCAAGTGGATCGCATGCCAAATAGTATGTGTGGATTCATTATAATCCTAGGATGGATATTTTTATATGATTTGTGATTGCCTTGGATTATAGTTCCAAAATCTCTATGTTTTGTAATGAGCATGCTTTTTGAGCCTTCCAAGAGTCAGGGGGATTACTCCTATGTGTTCTTAATAGGTTTTGATGTTAAGGAAGTGGATGTAACTAGGGTATGAGTTCTTTACATGACTTACAGTGGATACCTAGGTCTTCAAATCTAGTAACCAGAGTATAAACAGTACATATCAGTTAAAGATATCTATTTGATGAGTTATCCAATGTTCCTCTCTCATATAGAGAGACAGTTGATGTTGATCCTCCAAGTGTTTCTTGGAAAAATAAGAGTTTATCTATATTGTTGTGTATGGTCTGTTGATGGTTGGGCAAGACCACTATCAAGGATAGATGGTTTGTTGATCATCAAACATGTGTTACTGTGTTCCTTCAAAATAAACATAGGATCTTAATATAAATGCATAAGAGCTAGAGTGAATGACATGAGTTGCATGACCATGATTAAGGCTATGTCATTTATACTACCTAATGTATCAATAGCATTCATAAATATGAGGATCAGAGTAATCAAGTTATGTCTCATTAGTTGTGACGAGCTTTGAATATTAACCTCTCAAAGTATTTCAGAGATAGATAGTAGCATGGTTAACATCTATGCTAAACCTTGAGAATGTTGAAGTAACTATACTTATGTGTGACAAGTTTAGCAAGAGTGAGTTGGGGGTTAACTAGAGTACCCACTTGGAGTTATGGTACATCTTTTAAGTGGGTTGTGTGAATCCTGATAAGATGAAGACATTGTCATTGCACTACCCCTAACAAGGGAAATCAGGAATTTATATTTGATTACAATTGTTGATAAGTGTTTGATTCTTCAACTAGACAGATGGAAAATCCATCATTGAGATGATTGTAGAATCTTCTAAGAACATATGCCTCATAGTATCTTGACAATTAGGGGATACTCACCTGATTGATTGAGTTGATAATTAAAACAACCAACAAAGGAGCATAGAGATGAAACTTTGTAAAGTTACATATGAAAAGAGATGAATGATGTTTCATGTTTGGTAAGAGACAACAAGTATGGCCTCTGACTAATGCATGGTACCACAGATAGAATAGTTCATGACTAGAATTAGAGTGCCAAGTTGAAAGGTACTACTAGACCTGTACATGTGACACAACAATTCGTAAGTTGAACCAAGGTGACACATACAATAGTTGAGAGAGAAAGAATCTGACTTCTATGATAATGATGTGACATCACAATGAGATGAAACAAACAATCAGAAAAATTGAGGATGAGAAGCATGAGAAGTATCCAACTATGTTTACCTTGGATTTCGGGGGCGAAATCCCTGTTAGGGATTTATGGTTGAGAGAGCCTAACCTTGCTTAAAGTGTTGAACAAGCTTAATTACCATACTTTAATTCTTATAACCATAATATAACCTTGTTATATTCTTTAAAATCATAATAAAAGCTTACGTTTAAAATATGGTCCAATTTAGACATTTTTTGTGCAAGTTATGCAATTTTATGTACATTTTGGACTTTTCTACAATTTACCCAAATCTGAGGTTTACTTTCAATTTTTCACATGCATTATTTTCCTTATATGTTATCTTATCATTTTTTATCTTGTTGATCCATGGGTCGCCTAGTTGAACCATGGTTTGGAGGTGTTTTCTTCAATGTTATTTTAGGGTTTACCCCTATATGGATGAGCTACATTTAGGAGCTATCAACCAATGGTTTATTTGATTGGCTTAGAAATTCATCAAACGGTGTCAAAGAAGATCTCCATGAATGGTGGGGCGGATTCTTGTGTGGCTTCTTGTATATCTTTAATGGTTTAAGGACATGGACACATGGAGATCTACTAGGAAACCTCAAGTTTTTATTTTTCTTTATCCTAAAGTTGTATATACCTATCCTTAAACACCCAAATAAAACATTTTCTCCCCTATCTATTCCTATCTCTCTAATTCTCTTCTTTCCCCATGTGGTAGGTAGAGGACCTTCCCAAGGAAGAAGAAGGTGTTGATCTACTTGGTGGAAGCACCTAGGGTTTTTTTTTTGCTTCCTTTAGGGTTTCTGAAGCACCTTCTTGGTGATGTTGATCTAAACAAGTAAGTATCTCCTTCTTTCCACCAGTTATTTCACTATTCTTCTTCATCCTACCTTTCTTCAAGTTTAAACTTTATTATTCCATCGTAGAAGTTTCTCTAGAACTCAAGAATCTACCTTTCTTTCTTCTTATTCTATGGTTTTGCTTCTTTGTGGAAAAAGTGCCTACTTGGCCAAATTCAGATCTATATCTTGGGTATTCTTACCTTCTTTGCTTGAGATTCTTATTGTTTGGGATTTGACCTACTACCATAACTTGAATCTTTATCTATCAACTTTCTACTCTTTATCTTTCTACTAGTGACTCACATCAACCATTTTTTTTGGATCATATTTTGTGAATTATTTGATGCTTAAGTGTAGTCACCTTGCTCATTTCTCCCTTTGTGTTACATTAAAATCTGTATTGACCTAGGTTGTGATGACCTTAATACATCATCCTTTTTCTTTTGAAATTGAACCTCTTCAATGTGATCACGTTATTCCAATATGTATCCCACAACGTGGAGATTCCAATTAACTATACAACGAGACATAATTCACCTAAATACGACATCTAAGGCTCAAGATATGATCTTTCATATTTGACTAATTTGGCAATTATTTAAATACTTTTATTGAACTTTTGGCCTTAATGGGCCTTATGGAGCACGCAGACTAGCAAGCATGCTTTCTACTTGCCATCAGCTATCCACACATAACCTTATTGACCAATCGTAAGCCACAATACTTGACTGATGGGTTATCATCCCTTGGATTCCCTCACACTACCGATCACACTCTAATCAAACAGTTAGGACCTCATCCCCTTCTTCGACACATCACTCGGTACCTATGGTGCTACTACGTCACCTACACAAAAGCAAGACCGCTCTTTGTACCATTTTTTGCCAATCAACACCACATTTGGCTATAAACCTGCTCCCCCTACATGGTGACTCTTTTTTCTCACTTTCCAAAAACCCTAAAACTTTGATTTTGTTTCCTTCTCCTATTTCCTTCTTGCAGCATCGCCACTATGAGAACGTGTTACACTAAACAAGATTACTCAAAACATAAAACACAATCAATCACTAATTGATCACATACCCAAAAATATGGGTAAATTAAAACCGATTTCAACGTCAACACTTACTCAGAAACATTTGCATAAGACCCCAACATCTTTCTTTTATCCATACTAGGTCAAGAATTTGATACAAATTTCAATTGCCATAGCCACAGCATATGTACACAGGAGAACAATATTCATATACGCCACACAAACAAGCATTAACATGCTAACAAAAGTTCTATTTGTTTGAAACACCATATACAAACTTTTCCTACCCAGACCTGAGAGTACAAGGATGACTCTAGGACAAACTAGACATCTATTCAACTTTATCAAAGATTCATTACTATAGCTCCTCTTTGCTGCCACATGTTTGTTTTTGTCACTTCCGATTACCTAAAAAAATGTGGCGAACCACAAGGGTGAGACCCATGTCCCAGCAAGATATGTAACCTCCAACAACGTTTATTGATTAAAACATTTTAAAGTAATTAAAAAGTTAGGAAGTTTAATCGGATATAACAAATAAGATCAGAAAAACTAATGATTAACAAAATACATAAAGGAATAGATAATAACTATCATAATTAGCTAGACTATCATCCTTTATCTTGTTGACAATATAAGCAATTCAGTAGCATATGCAGTTTTAGCATCATGAGCAAGTCTAGTAACATAGGATAGCTAACAAAATGAGCATGTCTAATTGGTTGAACATATCAACATCATAAGAAGATCTAACAACATAAGAACAACTATATAGACAAGCATGATTAGCAATATATGAATCTCTAGTTACAAAGGAATGGCTACCATGCTAAACATAACTAACAACATAAGATAGCTAGCATCATGATTATAATCAGCAGTAGTAGTATAGTTATTAACTTAAGCGTGGCTATTGCATGTATGCATCTACTATCTTAATCATATCCACAACATAAGTATATCTACTATCTCTTAATTGCACTAAGCATCATATTTATGTAAAGATAACAAACAAGGGTTATCATCCAATATGAAGCGTCATGTACAACCCTAAATAGATATGCCATACGGATGTATTACAACTTTTATTATGCCATGAGAAAATTGAGGATACCACTTAAAATCCAACTGACAACTACTAAGTCGAAATTAGTGCCATACAAGATTTAGGAAGAGCCAGACTCCTAAGATCTTCTCTGCCCCCGGTCAGTACGGGTCCGCCACAATGACATATAAGGTCAAGCTGCTAACAACCTAGTCCATCCTTAGTACATGTCATGACACTAGTGAAAGGAGGTGGGTATGCATACCCTACCATCTGAGGTACAACCGTAGTTGTCCTCCAATCTTGTCACATATATAATCACTGAGACACGACCACAACCATTCTCAATCACATCAAATGTATGAGGCATGACCATAGCCAACCTCCACAATCTGTATTGTGGATGACAAGGATATATCCTCAACTTTCCACCCCCACAAACTCAATAGTATGCGCTCCGATTTTCCCTTAGGAATACTCATTTCACCATCTGGCAAATTCTGACACTCAGATAGATCTATGGCACAGGTCGCCACATGATTAGAGTTTCACTTGATTAGTTATGCCAATTGGGTGAATTAAGGCTGCATAAAACAAGTGGATATACAAACCCTAATTCACTTCTAGCAAGCATATAAATATCACAACTTTGAAAAGATATAAAATGTGTGAAACATAATTTCTCATCTCATCATCACATGGTAATATTCACTTTCCATTCATGAGGCCACACTAGTCATCATACTATCACAAGATGATAATCTTTTTCACAATATCACAGGGTATCAACCCTTATCAACATAAGAGGAATACACCTCATTTAGGGCTCAACCATGCCCAAAGGTCATTAAGACCATCGTACTATCACATGATATAAATCCTTTTCACAATATCACGGGGTATTAACCCTTATCATCACAAGAGGATTACACCTCATTCAGGGCTCAACCATGCCCAAAGGTCATTAAGACCATCATATTATTCATTGCAAGATCATCATTATCTTTGCATGCCTAATAACAAGGCTCAATAACATCACTTATATATAATACACCAGATCAGCACAATATTGAATTAATGAACTAAGTTATATTCATAAACAATCATAGTAGGGTTATATTAATATTAAGAACATTCCTTTATTACATCAACATGCAATGAATCTAGATATGATTAACTCTCATCATATTCATAATGCACATGTTTATCATAAGAAAGTATCAACCATGTGTCTATGATAACCACTAATTAACATACCAAGGATATGATCATGTTAAGGTGGTTATTCCACCATCATTCCATCATATAAGAATGTTAAACATGAATACTAATCTTTATCCATTTGCATTAGAGTTAGGTTCAACATGATAAATTATATCAATGTTACTAAATAGCACTCATACCCAAACCCTAACTCACAACATCCCCATTGGATCATGGATGCATAAGATGAAGCATCACCATCACATTCCATACCATTCTCAAGTATGAACCCACACATAAATCAAGGTATAACGATCAGGTTATATTATACTAGGATTTCAACTATAGTAACAAAGTCTACATGATTGTATTAGTCATTCAAGGACTATTCATACCCAATTACCATCATTTAGTTATATTAAAGCTAGGTATAACAAGCTATACCTCATTAGGGTTACATATAAACACAATATGATTATCATCCCATTCTATTCATATGAGTGAATAGGTAATACTACCTTATTAAGAGTAACCCTCCATTTGTTCCATCATCATTCAACCCGTATCACTGATTCAGCCCTAATTTAGGGCTTAATCTTGTGTCTTTTTGCCTTCCAATAACATCTATACATGTTAGATTGCATGTCATTCCTCCCAATATGCTCACTTGTATAAAATGCACTTATGGACATTATTTGCGTGTTTTTCAGGCATTTGGACCATGCTTGATGGAAGAGAGAGAGAAGGAGTGATCCTAGGGTTCCTCTGCCCTTGGAGAGACCCAAAGTGAAGTACGATACTCCCTCGACCTACCTCTAGTGGCCAAAGATCAATTGAAGCAAAGAAGTTCAAGAAAAGCCAAAGATCCAAGCTAAAGTGTTGATCCAGGACCCAGCACGACCGTGGTACCACAGAACGGTCGTCCTAGGTCACTTAGAAATCGACAGGTTCAACCTCCAAATCAAGCAGAAGGCAGCACAAAATGATCGTGCCAGTGACAGACACCACGGTCGTGCACCAAAAAACGGTTGTGGCACAACAGAGCACCACGGCCGTTCCAGCCACCACGGCTGTGGCACAACACCTCCACCACGGTCGTGGCCGTTTTGACAAAAACCTTGTAACTTCACCATTTTAATTCCCACGACCGTGCCCATTCACCACGGCCGTGGCCTACCCTACCCACCACGGCCGTGCTACTCTCCAAATCCACCTAGTTTTTCACTGCTTTCCCCATTTTAACTCCCCACTTAACCTAGTGCTTCCCTAACACCTATATATACCTAGGTGGTGGCTGGGGCATGAGGTTAGCTAGCCTACAGCCACTCTAGCTGCCACATTTCATCCTCCACTCCATTCCACTTCACCTCCACCTCAAATCCACTCCATTTCACCATTTCCACCACATAACCCCCCATATCTAAGTCTTCCATCCACTTCCCACCACCATTCCACACCTTTCCATCCAGGAAGGAGGAGGATCACCATGCAGCTGTTGGAGAGGAGGAGTTCTTCATCTACACTGAGCTCCATGGCTTCTTCTACCTCCTTCTTATCTCTTTTTGTATTTTCCATGTATATGAGTAGCTAGGCTCTTTGGGTGGGCTGTTTGGGGTCAAATATGTTACTTTGATACCATGTTGGGGGGGAAATTACATGTAAACATTGTAATTCCATTTGTGAATTATTATGTTCTATTTATATCTCATTCTCCATGGATAGCTTGTTTGTTTGTGTGTGAAATCACCTAGGATTTTAGGCAAATCGGTTATATGTGTGAAATTTGGGATTTGCCCCTAGGTCCAATTCTTGGATCCCTAGGTTGCCTCCCATCTTCCTACATCTTAATCAATCTCCCTAAGCCTAAGTGAGAGATCTAAGTATCTAGATTGGATAATTCTAGTGCAATTAGCATGGAGCCTTCTCAAGGCTAGAATGTGGGGAAATTGGGGTCCAAAGCCCTACTTTCACATCCCCATTACTACCCTCGGCCCCTAATTTCCCTAGGAATGTCTAATTCTAGAAACCTAGACTTGATTATACTATAATTGGATTAAACCTAACCCCTAACCCAATTGAGCTTCGTAAGGGTAGTAGGGGGTGTTAGGGACTAGTTCCCCTATACACAACCTAGCATATCCATGGCCAGTTAGCAACTTAGGCTAATCCATTAGACTCTAACTTGTTGTGTGGTTTGGATAATCTAAATGGAATCATAATGTTCATATGTCACCCCCCAACTTAATTGATAAGTTCATACCCCTAAATAGCCTACACATCTCTTTACTGCTTGAAACCTAGTTTGTGCTTACTTAGCTTAATTAGTTCTTTCCTTGCTTAGTTAGCTTCTTGCTTTGCTCTTATCTTGTTCATGCTAGTGTAGCTCTCTAATTACTATTTTACTTCTCTCTTGCTTCCCTTAGTGTAATTTGCCTTTTCATATCTAGTTTAATCCTTTTCTGCTTACTTAGTCTTAATCTAGTCTAGGGTTAACTTAGATTTCATTCCTGCCTTTAATTGCTTATTTGTCCATCCTTAGTTTACCAATCAAAATCCCCATCAAACCCTTAACCCTAGTCTCTGCAGTAGGAACCTACCAAAATCTAACCCTAGCTCTAGTGCCCCCTCTATTCCCTGTGGATCGACCCTATACTTGCCACCTTCCTATACTACGACACGACCCCGTGCGCTTGTGGGTGTAGTGTTTTAGTAGAAGTAGGTGTGTTAGTTTCGGTCTTATAAATTTTGAAAGTGAATCCATACGTGTGTTCTGATCTCATGGGGCACATCTAGTTGAGTCAAATCAGCTAGTGTGTAGCACCTCTAGCGGGGGCGCACCAAGCTTTTTGGCACCGTTGCCGGGGATTAGAAGCGCTCAGCCTAGCTAGAATTTTGCTTTGACTTTTCCTACTGCCCTCATCATTGCTATTCTTTATTCATTTTTCTTTGCATTTCTTGTGTATATTGGTTTACTAATTTGCTTTCTTTTTTTTGGTTGTGCTTTGTGCATGTGACAAGCCATTCGGGGGAAGGCAAGATGGAAGGCCAAAATGCACTCCACAAGCCACTTCAAGACTACTTCATGCCTAGCAACTACAAATCGCCAATTGCTAGCAGGGTTGATCAAATGCCAGGGGAGCAATTCTCTATCCCTCCAGGTCTTCTTGGGCTCCTGCCCATCTTCTATGGCTCGGAGAGTGAGAACCCCTACAAACACTTGGACTCCTTTCTTGAAGTATGCTTCACCTTCAGGACGCCGACAGCTAGTGATGATACAATTCGGTTGACCTTGTTCTCTTCCTCCCTCAAAGATAGAGCTAAAGACTGGTATGACTCAAGAAGGGACATCATGAGTTAGCAAACAATGAAGAATGCCTTCTTGAGACAGTTCTACTCTATAGCAAGGTTGACACAAATGCGACGTTCCGTGACAAGTTTTAGCCAAATGGGAAATGATTTGTTTCATAATGCATGTGAGAGATTAAAGAAGAAGTTGAGAGAGTGCCCGCACCATGAAATTCCTTTGTGCCAGCTAGTTCAATCATTCTACTCCGGTTTGTTTGTAAAGGACCAAGACACAGTTGACTCTTCTTGTGGAGGAGTTTTCATGGCTAGGCCACCTAAGGAGATATGGCCTTTATTTGAGCAGTTGGCTGAAGGATCAAGAATTCGAACTTCTAGCATGATGAATGGAAGAGGGTATGCCCTTGGTGAAACACCCCCTACTCATGATGACTCATGCCCACAAATGATGAAGTTTCTTGGTGACATGGTGAGCTTCATGAAGAACCAGGTGACAAATGCTCCTTGCCACCCTGTCAATTTTATTGAGTTCTATGGTGAAGAAAAGAAGACATCTCACTCCTATAGCTACCAGGAACCACAAAGTCCCACATACATCTCAAGGTTTGAGGAAGAGGTTCTTTCTAGATTTAAAGTGTTTGAAGATGTTCAAAGAGATGTTACAGGGTTATAAGAGTGAATAGAGCAGCTATCTTTCGCACTTGGTCTTCAAGAAGAAAAATTAGCTTCAAAACCCATGTTGAGTTACAATGAAGCAAGTGGACCCATGCCCTCTTCTCAAATTTTCTATAGTCCACACCCCATGCAAGTACACCCCATTCACTCCTTCCAAGGCTATTCCCAGCCTTACACTCCTCCACCACCTTCACCACCTCAATTTTCCCAAAACTTCAACCCCAATTCTCTCCTTCTCCTCAACTCTCTTCTCCACCTCAATTTCAACCCCAACCATCACCCATACCTCCTCCACATCCACAACATGCTCCCCCTCCCCACCATGAGCAAGGTAGTGCTGTGACAGTTCTAAGGAGTGGGAAAACACTTGAACAACCCACAAGTCAAAGAAAGAGTGACAAAGCAAAGCAAAAGCAGTCGAGTGGTGATGTTGTGATTGAAATTTCCGAAGATGATCATTTGTCACCCCATGTTGATATTGGGAGTCCTAGTGCTCCACCGCATGCTACACCACAGAAAGATCATGCTGAATCAAGTGGGCCAATAGCTAGTGAGCCACTGTTTCCCGAAGCACTAGATGAGCCCTCAGCTATGAAAAGAAGACAAAAGCACAATATGGACATTCTTGAGGTATTCTGACAAGTAAAGGTCAACATTCCTCTCTTGGATGCAATCAAACAAATTCCATCATATGCCAAGTGTCTCAAAGACCTATGCACCATGAAAAGAAGGTCAACGGGGAGGATTCCAAAGAAGGTGAGATTGAAAGAACAAGTGAGATCCATCATACAACACTCACTTCCCGTAAAGAGAAAGGACCCAGGACCCCACACATACCTAGTTACATAGGGGGACATTGCATAGACAGGTCCTTACTTGATTTGGGATCTAGTGTGAATTTGATGCCATACCATGTCTATGTTGAGCTGGGCTTAGGCAAGTTGAAGCCGGCACATTGCACTCTCCAGTTGGCGAATAGATCCATAAAAGTGCCTAGGGGTAGAGTGGATGATGTCTTGGTGATGATAGACAAAGAGAAAGGCGCAGTGTTCCCGGCGGATTTCATTGTACTTGATATGGAGCCGGAGGATAGGAAGATTCTCATTATCTTGGGAAGGCCGTTCTTATCTACAGCTGATTCTAACATTCATGTATGCAGTGGCACTATGATAGTCTCATTCATGGACATGAAGATCAACATCAACATGTACAAGACCCCAACCCAGAGCATCCGAGATAGGGATATTGGACATGATCGCTTCACAAGTCCAAATGGGCATTTGAGAGAAGGACATCAAGGTGAATAACTTGGTGATGCTTATTGTGATGAAAGGGATGAGGAACCAAGGTTGAGTGCAAAGGAAGGATGCATGTTTTGCAAGAATGGACACTTGAGGATCCCAAATGGGTGAATTTTGAAGAATCACCAAGAAGCCTAGCTGAAGGCAAGAAACTCAACGCTTGTGAGAGGCAACCCACCTAGGTGTGGGAATTTTTGACCCAATCTACATTTTTGATACTTTTTCTTTGTTTTTACATTTTTCTAAGAAAGCACACACACACTTGTGTTTGATAGTTTTTGTATAGTTTTGAGATGTGTAGGTGAGAACAGAGTGAAATGAAGAAGAAATAGATAACATTTTGACAAAGAATTAATAGAATATCAATTTGAGATCAAATTTTGAGGTTTGAATGAAAATTGAGTGCCATATTGTTGTTATAGTGCCCATCACGGCCGTGGTGCATCAACACGGCTGTGGTGGTACACTCACATTCAACAAGGAAATGATCAGAAAATCAAGGAAATCAACTAAATTTTGAACCAGGGCAGAACGGCTGTGCAAGGCAGCACAGTCATGGTAGATGAAGACACCACAGCCATGCCGCACAGCACGGCCGTGCCGCAGCCCGATTCCACCAACTTAAACTCAAATTTTGTAAAAATTCTATTCACTTGCTCATTTCTCCGAAGAACAGAACGGTCGTGTTCCGCGCCCTAGTGCCCGTGCAGCGCTCCGCCCACCTTCTCCAGCCCTCGAATCCTCACAAAATCACTCCCAAACCATTCCCAATCATTCCCCTACCATTTCCACTACCTTAATCTTCTAATCCCACCCATTTCCATCCACAAACGCACCACTTTCTTTCCATTCCGCCCCAACAGCCCCGTTCTTCAGAACAATCCAGTTTTTTCTAATTCCACCTTAATTTTTGAGCAAGTATGAAGAAGTTTGCCAAGAAAGTGGTAGAGAAGACCAAGGGCATCATTTCCTAACAAAGGAAGCCAAAGAAGAGCCACCCCCGGTTGTCGGAAGCCGAATTGGATGCCATAGTGGATCCCATTGCTGAAGAAGCCTCCGTACAGCCACAGCGGGGGGCACCATCTTCGTCGCAGCCACCGCCGTCTGCCTCCCGACACTCCGTCTCATCTGAGAGACCGTCTGCCTCAGTTGCACGACTGTTAGTTTCAGCTGCACGACCGTCTGTCTCCTCTGCGTCACAGCCGCAACCCGAGCCTCAACGACAACCACGTCGACGCCTCATATTACAGAATGAAGACGATACTGAGATGCCTGATACTGAGCAGCAACCAAGCCCACCACAATGCCTATTTTCACAGCCAGAGGTTATTATAGGCAGGGCAAAGGAGCCCAAGTACCCCGGGTGCCTGACACGTAGAGTGCTAGCTACTCGATACGCATGCCAAGCGTCAATGGAGGCAATGGGGTTCTATGCCTATTTTCAATAATTGATGAAAAAAATGGGTCAATTTGAGATATAGACTCTTCAGCAGGATTCATACATCAGGTTAATGTAGAAGTTCTTTGCCACACTAGAGAAAACAACAAATGATGGCGAGAATGCAATCAAGGTTATGATTGGGGATAAGAGGTGGAAGATAACCTCAGAGATGCTAAATCATATTTTTGCCCTAAGCGAAGAGATGGCAGCCCTCCTAGATGGAGGAAGGATAGAAAATGCCTCTAATTCCACATATCCAGCCATGTGGAAATCCTTCACCGGCCAGAGTACTTTTGTAGCATGGAAATCAAAGAAAAGTGGTATTCATAGCCCATTTCTCCGATATGTTCAGAAGGTGTTAGCAAACACCATCTTTGGCAGGTATGAAAATCAAGGCAGCTGCACAAACAAAGATCTTTTTGTACTTGGTTGGATGACAAAAGAGAGGCATGGGAACCTGGGGGCGTTATTGATTGATCACATGAGGACAATCCCGTCCAAGAGCATAAATCCATTTATAATGGGAGGGATTGTAACATCTATTGCCACTGCCTTGGGGCATGACATGATAGGATATACAAAGGCAGATGGTGGCAAGTTGGTTGATTTGAACTATTTAGCTCGCTCATCCATGATTACAGTTACAGATAAGAAGATCATTTACCAAATCAACCAACCCTACCCAGGAGTCACATTAGAGCTGCCATACCATACTCCCCCCCTCATGGCACAGTATGGACCAACGCTAGATTTTCTACAAAAGTTGAGGAAGTACGAGGAGGAGAACCACATCGGAGAGGCAATTCCTGAGGTGAGGTTTACTGGAGGTCTAGGACAGCCTTCACAGGCGACAGAGCAGAGGCGGACAGTAATATGACAGAGGAGAGAGCGGCAAGACGGGTGAGGCAAAGATAAGAAAGAATGGGAGCGTCAGAGCCACAACAACCTTCAGTGAATGCATATGACATGGGTACCATTCATGCACAGCTGGAGGGCATTCAGGTGACGCAAGATAGGATTCTATAGGCACAGGAGGGATTCCAGAGGACGCAGGACGCATGTGGTTGGACCATCAGCAGATGCATTATCAGGTCAACCACCTTTATCAATTCCAAAATGCACCGGCCCAGAGGAACCCACAGTGGGTTGAAGATTGGTGGAGTTCTTTTTCAGCATTCCAGGACAACTATCCACCTCCACAATCCGACTACTGGGGTACCCACTACAAGTAGGGAGGAGCACCTCCACCGCCTCCGCAGTGATCATATACCCTATCACCCTAGACTTTAGTGTCATGCTGAGGACAACATGGTTCAAAAGTTTGGGGTGGCAGGGCGGTATGCCCTCATTCTTCTTTCACTCATTTTTGTATCTCATCTGTTATTTTACTTTTTGTTTGCTATTTTTAATTTCTTTTTCTTGTCCTACTATCTAGTCTATAATTTTACTACTTTGCATACCTGCATTCCATGAAGTTTACCTTATTGTCATTTTTTGCGTAATTTTCAAAAATTTTGCTCTTTTTACCATGCATTGCATATCATATAGATTTTTGGTAATTTATGCATGTTTTAGCTAGGATTTGCTTGTTTGCTGTTTTAAGTTTAATAATTTAGGCTTAGATGTGATTGGAGGAAACTTGTCACCGTTTTGGCCAATTTTGCCCAAATTTGGAATTTCTTGTCTAAAAAGTGTGTTTTGACCCAATCTCTACTGTTTTGAGTGAAAATGATGACCTTTGACAAATGCAAGTGAATCACCATTGTTTGTTGCTAAGTGATATCATTGTTTGACTTTTTACATGTGCATCACCTCTCTTATGTTTGTGATTGTTTTGGTTGAATTGTGAAATTGAGCAAGCTTTAAACGCTTAGTGTTATTGGAATTACTTGTTTGATATATCAATTTCATTTTGTTCATTCATGTGGTGTGATATCTTGGATGAAGTGTTGGATTAATTCTCATGCAGGATGTCTTATGTGGAAGATCATACCAATGACCTCTCTTTGACCTGACTATTCTTCCACCATCTTCATACCCCTCCGCCTCATAAAATGATGCCCTAGTGCACATAATCATCCTTGGCCACCTCCAAAAGTTTGGGGTGGCCATATCTTTATCTCCCCACTTCACTCTATCCACCATATGCCCTATCTACTCCAAGGGCAAAGAAAAAGAAAAGAAAAAGAAAAATAAAATAAAAGGATGCTCCTTCTTAAGAGCATTCAAATAAAGAAAAGACGAGTGTGTAAAAACACTCCAAAAATCTTACTGCAACCCTTTCTTCCACTTTCATACCCATTGAGTTGGGAAACATCAAACTTAGCTCATTTTTCCCTTTTCCACAGCCACGTGGATCATTTGGTGTGATATGAGATATAAGATTGAATGCATGAATGTGAAACAACACTCCTAGTCATTTTTGATTAATGCCACCATGAAACGGTTTACCCAGAACTTAATGGAAGAAATATGGATAACTTGTGTTTTCTATGCGCTATATTTGAAGTTAATGTGCTTTCTGCTCTATTCATGACTGGTTAGTGAAAGTAGGAGAGGAGAAAGGTGGAATGCATGCAGTTAGTCATCTTTGATACCATTCATCAATAATAATATTTTACATTGCATTTGTCATTTCTTGATTGTGAAGAATTTGTAGAGAGATTGAGTTGGAGCATACTTGAGGACAAGTATGTTTCAAGTTTGGGGTGGTGATTCACCCCTAGTTTAGGGCTTAATCTTGTGTCTTTTTTCTTTCCAATTACATCTATATCTGTTAGATTGCATGTCATTCCTCCCAATATGCTTACTTGTATAAAATGCACTTATGGACATTATTTGCGTGTTTTTCAGGCATTTGGACCACGCTTGATGGATGAGAGAGAGGAGTGATCCTAGGGTTCCTCTACCCTTGGAGAGACCCAAAGTGAAGTCTGATACTCCCTTGACCTACCTCTAGTGGCCAAAGATCAATTGAAGCAAAGAAGTCCAAGAAAAGCCAACGATCCAAGCTAAAGTGCTGATCCAGGAGCCAGCACGGCCGTGGTACCACAGAACGGCGGTGCTAGGTCACTTAGAAATCGACAGGTTCAACCTCCAAAAATGAAGAAAAAGGTAGAATGTCCATGCAACACAAAACGGCCATGCCAGTGACACACACCACGGCCGTGCACCACAAAACGGTCGTGGCACAGTAGAGCACCACAGCCGTTCCAGCCACCACGGCCGTGGCACAGCACCTCCACCACAGCCGTGGCCGTTTTGACAAAAACCCTAAAACTTCGCCATTTTAATTCCCACGATCGTGCCCATTCACCACGGCCATGGCCTACCCTACCCACCACGGACGTGGTGCCCCACCACGACCATGCTACTCTCCAAATCCATATAGTTTTTCACTACTTTCCCCATTTTACCCCCACTTAACCTAGTGCTTCCCCCACACCTATATATATATACCTAGGTGGCCGCTAGGGCATGAGGTTAGCCACCCTACAGCCACTCCAGCTGCCCTATTTCATCCTCCACTCCATTCCACTTCACCTCCACCTCAAATCCACTCCATTTCACCATTTCCACCACATAACCCCCCATATCTAAGCCTTCCATCCACTTCCCACCACCATTCCACACCTTTCCATCCAAGAAGAAGGAGGAGAATGACCATGTAGCTGCTGGAGAGAAGGAGTTCTTCATCTACACCCAGCTCCATGGCTTCTTCTACCTCCTTCTTATCTCTTTTTGTATTTTCCATGTTAATGAGTAGCTAGGCTCTTTGGGTGGGTTGTTTGGGGTCAAATATGTTACTTTGATACCATGTTGGGGGGAAATGACATGTAAACATTATAATTCCATTTGTGAATGATTATTTTCTATTTATATCTCATTCTCCATGGATTTCTTGTTGGTTTGTGTGTGAAATCACCTAGGATTGTCGGCAAATCGGTTATATGTATGAATTTTGGGATTTACCCCTAGGTCCAATTCTTGGATCCCTAGGTTGCCTCCCATCTTCCTACATCTTAATCAATCTCCCTAAGCCTAAGTGAGAGATCTAAGTAGCTAGATTGGATAATTCTAGTACAATTAACATGGAGCCTTCTCAAGGCTAGAATGTGGGGGAATTGCGGTCCAAAACCCTAATTTCACCTCCCCATTACTACCCTAGGCCCCTAATTACCCTAGGAATGTCTAATCTAGAAACCTAGACTTGATTAGACTCTAATTGGATTAAACCTAACCCCTAACCCAATTGAGCCTCGTAAGGGTAGTAGGGGGTGTTAGGGACTAGTTCCCCTATACACAACCTAGCATATCCATGTCCAGTTAGTAGCTTAGGATAATCCATTAGACTCAAACTTGTTGTTTGGTTTGGATAATATAAATGGAATCATAATGTTAATATGTCACCCCCCAACTTAAGTGATAAGTTCATACCCCTAAAGAACCCACACATCTCTTTACTACTTGAAACCTAGTTTTTGCTTACTTAGCTTAATTAGTTCTTTCCATGCTTAGTTAGCTTCATGCTTTTCACTTGTCTTGTTCATGCTAGTGTAGCTCTCTAATTGCTATTTTACTTCTCTCTTGCTTGGCTTAGTGTAATTTGCCTTTTCATATCTAGTTTAATCCTTTTCTTCTTACTTAGTATTAATCTAGTCTAGAGTTAACTTAGATTTCATTCCTACCTTTAATTGCTTGTTTGTCCATCCTTAGTTTACCAATCAAAATCCCCATCAAACCCTTAACCCTAGTCTTTGTAGTAGGAACCTAGAAAAACTAACCCTAGCTCTAGTGCCCCCTCTTTTCCCTGTGGATCAACCCTATACTTGCCACCTTCCTATACTACGACACGACCCCGTGCGCTTGCAGGTGTAGTTGTTTTAGTAGAAGTAGGTGTGTTAGTTTAGGTCTTATAAATTTCGAAAGTGAATCCATACGTGTGTTCTGATCTCGTGGGGCGCATCTAGTTGAGTCAAATCGGCTAGTGTGTAGCACCTTTAGCGGGGGCGCACCAAGCTTTCTGGCGTTGTTGCCGGGGATTAGAGGCGCTCGGCCTAGCTAGTCAGTTTTTCTTTGACTTTTCCTACTGCCCTCATCATTGCTATTATTTATTCATTTTTCTTTGCATTTCTTGTGTATATTGGTTTACTAACTTGCTTTCTTTTGTTTGGTTGTGCTTTGTGCATGTGACAAGACATTCGGGGGAAGGCAAGATTGAAGGCCAAAATGCACACCACAAGCCACTTCAAGACTACTTCATGCCTAGCAACTACAAATCGCCAATTGCTAGCAGGGTTGATCAAATGCCAGGGGAGCAATTCTCTATCCCTCCAGGTCTTCTTGGGCTCCTGCCCATCTTCTATGGCTCGGAGAGTGAGAACCCCTACAAGCACTTGGACACTTTTCTTGAAGTATGCTCCACCTTTAGGATGCCAACGGCTAGTGATGATATAATTTGGTTGACCTTGTTCTCTTTCTCCCTTAAAGATAGAGCTAAAGACTGGTATGACTCAAGAAGGGACATCATGAGTTGGGAAACAATGAAGAATGCCTTCTTGAGATAGTTCTACTCTATAGCAAGGTTGACACAAATGTGGCGTTCCATGACAAGTTTTAGTCAAATGGGAAATGAACTATTTCATAATGCATGTGAGAGATTCAAGAAGATGTTGAGAGAGTGCCCACACCATGAGATTCCTTTGTGGCAGCTAGTTCAATCATTCTACTCTGGTTTGTCTCTATAGGACCAAGACATAGTTGACTCTTCTTGTGGAGGAGTTTTCATGGCTAGGCCACCTAAGGAGATATGGCCTTTGTTTGAGCAGTTGGTTGAAGGATCAAGAATTCGAGCTTCTAGCATGATGAATGGAAGAGGATATGCCCTTGGTGAAGCACCCCCTACTCATGATGACTCAAGCCCGCAAGTGATGAAGATTCTTGTTGACATGGTGAGATTCATGAAGAACCAGGTGACAAATGCTCCTTGCCACTCGGTCAATTCTATTGAGTTCTATGGTGAAGAAAATAAGACATCTCACTCCTATAGCTACCAGGAACCACAAAGTCCCACATACAGCTCAAGGTTTGAGGAAGAGGTTCTTCCTAGATTGAAAGTGTTTGAAGATGTTCAAAGAGATGTTGCAAGGTTAGAAAAGAGAATAGAGCAGTTATCTTCCACACTTTCTATTCAAGAAGAAAAATTAGCTTCAAAACCCATGTTGAGTTACAATGAAGCAAGTGGACCCATGCCCTCTTCTCAAATTTTCTATAGTCCACCCCCCATGCAAGTACACCCCATTTCAAATTCTCTCCTCCTCCTCAACTCTCTTCTCCACCTCAATTTCAACCCCAACCATCACCCATACCAACTCCACAGCCACAACATGCTCCCCCTCCCCACCATGAGCAAAGTAGTGTTGTGACAGTTCTAAGGAGTGGGAAAACACTTGAACAACCCGCAAGTCAAAGAAAGAGTGACAAAGCAAAGCAAAAGAAGTCGAGTGGTGATGTTGTGATTGAAATTGCCGAAGATGATCATTTGTCACCCCATGTTGATTTTGGGAGTCCTAGTGCTCCACCGCATGCTACACCACAGAAAGATCATGCTGAATCAAGTGGTCCAATAGCTAGTGAGCCACCATTTCCCGAAGCACTAGATGAGCCCTCGACTGTGAAAAGAAAACAAAAGCACAATATGGACATTCTTGAGGTATTCCGACAAGTAAAGGTCAACATTCCTCTCTTCGATGCAATCAAACAAATTCCATCATATGCCAAGTGTCTCAAAGACCTATGCACCATGAAAAGAAGGTCAATGGGGAGGATTCCAAAGAAGGTGAGATTGAATGGACAAGTGAGCTCCATCATACAACACTCACTTCCCGTGAACAGAAAGGACCAAGGAGCCCCACTCATACCTAGTTACATAGGGGGACATCGCATAGACATGTCCTTACTTGATTTGGGATCTAGTGTGAATTTGATGCCATACCATGTCTATGTTGAGATGGGCTTAGGCAAGTTGAAGCCAGCACATTGCACTCTCCAGTTGGTGGATAGATCCAGAAAAGTGCCTAGGGGTAGAGTGGATGATGTCTTGGTGATGATAGACAAAGAGAAAGGCGTAGTGTTCCCGATGGATTTCGTTGTACTTGATATGGAGCCGGAGGATAGGAAGATTCTCATTGTCTTGGGAAGGCCGTTCTTATCTACAACTGATGTCGACATTCATGTACATAGTGGCACATTAACAGTCTCATTCATGGACATGAAGATCAACATCAACATGTACAAGACCCCAACCCTGAGCGTCTGAGATAGGGATATTGGACATGATCGCTTCACAAGTCCAAATGGGAATTTGAGAGAAGGACATCAAGGTGAAGAACTTGGTGATGGATATTGTGATGAAAGGGATGAGGAACCAAGGTTGAGTGCAAAGGAAGGATGCATGTTTTGCAAGAATGGACACTCCAGGATCCCAAATGGGTGAATTTTGAAGAATCACCAAGAAGCCTAGCTGAAGGCAAGAAACTCAGCGCTTGTGGGATACAACCCATCTAGGTTTGGGAATTTTTGACCCAATCTACATTTTTGATACTTTTGCTTTGTTTTTACATTTTTCCAAGAAAGCACACACACACACTTGTGTTTGATAGTTTTTGTATAGTTTTGAGATGTGCAGGTGAGAACAGAGTGAAATGAAGAAGAAATAGATAACATTTTGACAAAGAATCAATACAATATCAATTTGAGATCAAATTTTGAGGTTTGAATGAAAATTGAGTGTCATACTGCTGTTACAGTGCCCAACATGGCTGTGGTGCATCAACACGGCCATGGTGGTGCACTCACATTCAACAAGGTAATGATCAGAAAATCAAGGAAATCAACTAAATTTTGAACCATGGCAGAACGGCCATGCAAGGCAGCACGGCTGTGGTAGATGAAGACACCACGGCCATGCCGCACAGCACAGCTGTACCACAACCTGATTCCAGCAACTTAAACTTAAATTTTGCAAAAATTCTATTCACTTTCTCATTTCTCTGAAGAATAGAATGACCGTGTTCCGCGCCCTAGTGCCCGTCTAGCACTCTGCTCGCCTTCTCCAACCCTCTAATCCTCACCAAATCACTCCCAAACCATTCCCAATCATTCCCCTACCATTTCCACTACCTTAATATCCTAATCCCACCCGTTTCCATCGACAAACGCACCACTTTCTCTCCATTCCGCCCCAATAGCCCCGTTCTTCGGAGAAATCTAATTTTTTCTAATTCCACCTCCATTTTCGAGCAAGTATGAAGAAGTTTGCCAAGAGAGCGGTAGAGAAGACCAGGGGCGTCATTGCCTATCAAAGGAAGCCAAAGAACAGCCACCCCCGGTTGACGGAGGTTGAATTGGATGCCATAGTGGATCCCATTGCTGAAGAAGCCTCCGTACAGCCACAGTGGGGGCACCATCTTCGTTGCAGCCACCGTCGTCTGCCTCCCGACACTCCGTCTCATCTGAGAGACTGTCCGCCACAGCTGCACGACCATCAGTTTCAGCCGCACGGCTGTCCGTCTCCTTCGCGGCGCAGCCGCAACCCGAGCCACAATGACAACCACATCAACGCCTCATATTACAGGATGAAGATGATAGTGAGATGCCTGATACTGAGCAGCAACCAAGCCCACCACAACACCTGTTTTCAAAGCCAGAGGTTACTACAGGCAGAGCAAAGGATCCCAAGCACCCAGGGTGCCTGACATGCAGAGTGCTAGCTACTCGATACACATGCCAAGCGTCAATGGAGGCAATGGGGTTCTATGCCTATTTTCTAGAATTGATGAAAAAATTGGGGCTATTTGAGATATTGACTCTTCAGCAGGATTCATACTTCTAGTTAACACAGTAGTTCTTCACCAAACTAGAGAAAACAATAAATTATGGCGAGAATGCAATCAAGGTTATGATTGGGGATAAGAGGTGGAAGATAACCTCAGAGATGCTAAATCAAATTTTTGCCCCAAACGAAGAGATGGAAACCCTCCTAGATGGAGGAAGGACAAAAAATGACTCTAATTCCACATATCCAGCCATGTGGAAATGCTTCACCGGCCAGAGTACTTTTGTAGCAGGGAAATCAAAGTCAAGTGGTATTCATAGCCCATTTCTCCGCTATGTTCAGAAGGTGTTTGCAAACACCATCTTTGGCAGGTATGAAAATCAAGGCAGCTGCATAAACAAAGATCTTTTTGTACTCGGTTGGATGACAAAAGAGAGGCATGTGAACCTGGGGGCGTTATTGATTGATCACATGAGGACAATCCCATCCAAGAGCACAAATCCATTTGTAATGGGAGGGATTGTAGCATCTATTTCCACTGCCTTGGGGCATGACATGACAGGATATACAAAGGCAGATGGTGGCAAGTTGGTTGATTTGAACTATTTGGCTCGCTCATCCATGATTACAGTTACAGATCAGAAGATCATTTACCAAATCAACCCACCCTACCCAGGAGTCACATTAGAGCTTCCATACCATACTCCCCCCCTCATGGCACAGTATGGACCAACGCTAGATTTTCTGCAAAAGTTGAGGAGGTACGAGGAGAAGAACCCCAGAGGAGAGGCAATCCCTGAGGTGAGGTTTACTAGAGGTCTAGGAGAGACTTCATAGGCAGAAGAGCAGAGGCGGATGGCAGAGGAGAGAGTGGCAAGACGGGTGAGGCAAAGAGAAGAAAGAATGGGAGCGTCAGAGCCACAACAACCTTCAGTGAATGCATATGACATGGGTACCATTCCTTCACAACTGGAGGGCATTCAGGCGATGCAAGATAGGATTCTACAGGCACTGGAGGGCTTCCAGAGGATGCAGGATGCCATGTGGTTGGACCATCAGCAAATGCATTATCAGGTCAACCACCTTTATCAGTTCCAAAATGCACAGGCCCAGAGGAACCCACAGTGGCATGAAGATTGGTGGAGTTCTTTGTCAGCATTCCAGGACAACTATCCACCTCCACAATCGGACTACTAGGCCACCCACTACTGGCAGGGAGGAGCACCTCCACCACCTCCGCAGTGATCATCTACCCTATCACCCTAGACTTTAGTGTCATGCTGAGGACAGCATGGTTCAAAAGTTTGGGGTGGTAGGGCGGTATGCCCTCATTCTTCTTTCACTCATTTTTGCATCTCATCTGCTATTTTACTTTTTGTTTGTTGTTTTTCATTTCTTTTGCTTGTCCTGGTATCTAGTCTAGAATTTTACTACTTTGCATAACTGCATTCCATGTAGTTTACCTTATTGTCATTTTTTGCGTAATTTTCATAAATTTTGCTCTTTTTACCATGCATTGCATATCATACAGATTTTTGGTAATTTATGCATGTTTTAGCTAGGATTTGCTTGTTTGCTATTTTAAGTTCAATAATTTAGGCTTAGATGTGATTCGAGGCAACTTGGCACCGTTTGGCCAATTTTGCCCAAATTTGGAATTTCTTGTCTAAAAAGTGTGTTTTGACCCAATCTCTACTGTTTTGAGTGAAAATGACGACCTTTGACAAATGCAAGTGAATCACCATTGTTTGTTGCTAAGTGATATCATTGTTTGACTTTTTACATGTGCATCACCTCTCTTATGTTTGTGATTGTTTTGGTTTAATTGTGAAATTGAGCAAGCTTTGAACGCTTAGTGTTTGTGGAATTACTTGTTTGATATATCAATTTCATTTTGTTCATTCATGTGGTGTGATATCTTGGATGAAGTGTTGGATGAATTCTCATGTAGGATGTCTTATGTAGAAGATCATACCAATGGCCCCTCTTTGACCCGACTATTTTTCCACCATCTCCATACCCCTCTGCCTCATAAAAAGATGCCCTAGTGCACATAATCAGCCTTAGCCACCTTCAAAAGTTTGGGGTGGCCATATCTTTATCTCCCCGCTTCACTCTATCCACCATATGCCCTATCTATGCCAAGGGAAAAGAAAAAGAAAAGAAAAGAAAAAGAAAAAGCAAAATAAAATAAAAGGATGCTCCTCTTTAAGAGGATTCAAATAAAGGAAATATGAGTGTGTAAAAACACTCCAAAAATCTTACCGCAACCCTTTCTTCAACTTTCATACCCATTGAGCTAGGAAACATCAAACTTAGCTCATTTTGCCCTTTTTCGCAGCCAGATGGGTCATTTGGTGTGATTTGAGATATAAGATTGAATGCATGAATGTGAAACAACACTCCTAGTCATTCTTGATTAACGCCACCATGAAACGGTTTACTCGGAACGTAATGGAAGAAATATGTATAACTTGTGTTTTTTATGCGCTATATTTGAAGTTCATGTGCTTTGTGCTCTTTTCATGATTGGTTTGTGAAAGCAGGAGAGGAGAAAGGTGGAATGAATTCACTTAGTCATCTTTGATACCATTCATCAATAATTATATTTTACATTGCATTTGTCATTTCTTGATTGTGAAGAATTTGTAGAGAGATTGAGTTGGAGCATACTTGAGGACAAGTATGTTTCAAGTTTGGAGTGGTGATTCAGCCCTAGTTTAGGGCTTAATCTTGTGTCTTTTTGCCTTACAATCACATATATACCTGTTAGATTGCATGTCATTCCTACCAATATGCTTACTTGTATAAAATGCACTTATGGACATTATTTGTGTGTTTTTCAGGCATTTGGACCATGCTTGATGGAAGAGAGAGAGAAGGAGTGATCTTAGGGTTCCTCTGCCCTTGGAGAGACCCAAAGTGAAGTCTGATACTCCCTCAACCTACCTCTAGTGGCCAAAGAACAATTGAAGCAAAGAAGTCCAAGTAAAGCCAAAGATCCAAGCTAAAGTGCTGATCCAGGACCCAGCACAGCCGTGATACCACAGAACGGTCGTGCTAGGTCACTTAGAAATCGACAGGTTCAACCTCCAAATCAAGAAGAAGGAAGCACAGTCGTGCGACACAAAATGGTCGTGCGACACAAAACGGCCATGCTAGTGATAGACACCATGACCGTGCACCACAAAATGATCATGGCACAACAGAGCACCACGGCCGTGTTGACCCACCACGGCTGTGGCCGTTTTGACAAAAACCCTATAACTTCTCCATTTTAATTCCCACGAACGTGCCCATTCACCACGTTCGTGGCCTACCCTACCCACCACGGCCGTCGTGCCCCACCACGGCCGTGCTACTCTCCAAATCCACCTAGTTTTTCACTGCTTTCCCCATTTTACCCCCCACTTAACCTAGTGCTTCCCCCACACCTATATATACCTAAGTGGAGGCTGGGGCACGAGCTTAGCCACCCTACAGCCACTCCATCTGCCCCATTTCATCCTCCACTCCATTCCACTTCACCTCCACCTCAAATCCACTCCATTTCACCATTTCCACCCACTACTACAGAACCTACCTTTAGTGTCAGTTATATAAGGCCTTTAGTGTCGGTTTTTGAGCGACGCCTATCTGGGCGACACTAAAAGGTCATCCATTACACGTCGGTTCCAGAACCGACACCCAAAATCTTCGCGCGCGACCGAAAACGCACCATTAGGGGACTATAGGCGTCAGTTATTAGATAATAAACTGACACCGAAACCCTTCGCGCCACAGAAAGGGCGCCATCTTGGGCATTATCAATGTCGGTTATAAGCCAAAAACTGATGAAATATGTCTTCGCGCCAAAACAATATGTGTCGGTTACATGTAAATAACCGACACTGTAACTTTATGTGTCGGTTGTTTACAATTACCGACGCTTGTTATTGGCACCAGCTTGGGCACTATCAGTGTCGGTTTGTAGTAAGAAACTGACACCATATATGTTCGCGCCACAGGAAATAGGCGCCGGTTATATCTAAAAAACTGACATTACATCATTGTGTGTCGGTTTCTTACAAATAACTGACACCTATTGTTTTGTTTTTTTTGTCAGTCTACAAACCTGCTGTGGCTGGTCGCAGGATGACAAACCTGCAATTTAGTTAACTGAACAACAGGTTTTACGACATCCATTGATATCAGCCAACAACAGGCCACAAACATGCAAATTTAACAGCAAAAATATTCACACATGTATTTAGCAATACAACCTGCAGTTCCATTTTATTTTCACACATTTAGAAACATTCATGTAGCTAGCAATCTGTAGTTCCATTCATTCACATTCACACATGTAGAAACATTCATATAGTAACCAACACTTTCATTCATTTTCACTCAGACACATGTAGAAACATCTAGACATGTAGAAACATTCACACATATATTATAATTCCAAAATTCATTTACAAAATATAATTCTTTAGTCATTATTTGCTATCAACATACCAATTATATTTTAAAACCCCCACTATTTGTATGGTTTTTGCCCATTCTTCTCTTACTTCATTTAATTCTCCCATCGTATAGGGAGCATGTACATCTGGTAAGTCCGTTCCTGTAGTGGGGTCAGCTTTAAACACCTGTAAAGAGAATGATGTATATAAATAATTAATGAGCTATAAATAAGATTGATATATTTCATATTATCTAATGAGACTATATAATACCTGAGCAATACAATCGATGTCCATACAACATGACAAACTAACACATATATAGTACATAACAACAGCAGCTTTGAATTTACATACAACACTAGCTTAGTACATATATAGTGGGACTTATAAGGTGACGATCCCACCTGGTAAAAAAGGTTACCGACAACTACATGTTACGACTGGGAGGTCGTGATTCAGCAACCGTATGCATTAGCAGGAGGACAAATAGATCACCATATGTTTGTCCTCCTGCTAATGCATACGGTTGCTGAATCACGACCTCCCAGTCATAACATGTAGTCGGTAACCTGTTTTAGCAGGTGGTATCGTCACCTTAGTCCCACTATATATGTACTAAGTTAGTGTTGTATGTAAATTTGGCACTGCTGTTGTTATGCACTATATATGTGTTAGTATGTCATGTTGTTATATGAATCTGAAGCACTTGTGTGTGCTGCACTTTATGTATTGTATTTGTATCCTGCTTCTCTTCATTGGGGCTTCTTCTTGCATATCCTGCATATCCTAGATAGCCATGTCATGGCCATCCTGTATAGCCTTCTTCCTATATTTATTTTTAAAAGAGAATACAAACAAAAATTATTAGTGTAGAGTTAGTGAAATACTGATCAATGTCTAGAATTGGAATCGATCCAGAACCTACTCTCAGCATCGCGTATGTAATCTCGGGTGAGATTGGTCCTATAGTTCTTTAGCACTTTCATTGTGATCTCTGCGCACATATAAGTCATCATTAGCTTCAATATTTTGTGGAGTTGGCAACCCAACTGAGAATGGACTGGAGTCATCATATTTATCATAGTACTCTTCTTCATCTATAGGATCTTCAATGAACTGTCTTTTACCATGAAGAACAACCGACCATTTATCATTTGCAGGATCATCGATATAAAATACTTGTTTCGCCTGTGATGCCAATATGAATGGTTCAGCCTTCTCGTCAATCTTTTCAAAGTTCACTAAAGTGAAACCCAATTCATCCACTATAACTCCTTTGGTGTTATCAACCCAATTACATTTGAAAAGCAGAATTCTGAAATCTATGTAGTCAAATTCCCATATATCTTCAATGACACCGTAATATGACATTTTAGCTTCACGTGGACTCTTATCCTTTGCACTTGCAAAAAACATAGTCGATGCTTGAAGGGTGACCCCACTGTTTTGGACGACACTCTTATCATCTTGGAGCTTTGTGTAATATGTGAATCCATTAATGTCATACCCTTCATAAGACATAACAGTCAACTTTGGTTTAAAGGCGAGGCATTTGATAGTTTCAGTAATATCATCTAGTGTTTGAGATAGTTGATGTAAGACTTTATCTTCAAACCACTTAATAAAAGTCTTGTTATGCTCTCTAGCAAGCCACATTGTATTGGATCGAGGATATTGTCTTTTGATGAAATTGGTATGTTCCTCGATATAAACGTTCACTTCGTCCATGTTGTGTAAAATATACAAATGACCTTGTTCCAACTGCTCACGGTTGATTACTTTCACATGTGATCCAAAAATTCCTTTGCCAAATAGCTCGTCAATATTCTTGTCATTATCAGGAGTGTCATTACCACTGAGAAAGTCATTGCAGAAATCCATAACCTCTCTCGCCACATAACCTTCAATAATACTCCCTTCAGGCCGATAACGGTTTCGAACATCACCTTTAAAAATGCTCATGTATCGTTCAAAGGGATACATCCAATGCAAGAAAACCGGTCCCAATATTTTCACTTCCCTAGTCAAGTGGACAACAAGATGTAACATGATATCAAAGAATGAAGGAGGGAAATACATCTCAAGCTGACATAGGGTAACAACCACTTCTCTTTGCAAATTATCGAGAGTCTCAGGGTCAATAACTTTGTTGTAGAGACTGTTGAAAAAGAAACAAAGTATGGTGATTGCAAACCTTACATGCTTCCGCGATATAGATCGAATTGCCACGGGAAATATTTGTTGCATTAGAGTGTGACAATCATGAGATTTAAGTCCTATCAACTTCAGATCTTTCATTGATACCAATCTACGGATGTTGGATGAGTAACCATGTGACACCTTAACATTTAACAAGCATTCACAAAAAGCTTTCTTCTCTTTTCTAGACAATGTGTAACATGCGGGAGGTAAGTATGTTCTTTTACTACCCATTTCACGGATTTCTATTAATTCTGACCTTATTCCCATTTCACGTTGGTCCAGTCTGGATTTTATCCCATCTTTAGTCTTACCTGGTATATTTAACAGAGTACCAATGATGCTATCACAGACATTTTTCTCAACATGCATTATATCGATACAATGTCTGACTGTCAAAGAACTCCAATAAGGAAGATCCCAAAATATTTACTTCTTCTTGAATGAAGAATTGTCACTCCGTGTAGTACATTGTGATCTCTTACCAAATTCATTGACAAAGTCTTTTATTCTTTCATAAACAACCTCCCCTGGTATAGGTTTAGGTGCACTGCGTTCCTCATTCAATCCATTGAATGCTTTGCGCTTCCTACGATACGGATGGAATTTTGGAAGAAACTTTCGATGATCGATATAGACATTCTTACAACCATGTTTTAGTCTTGTTGAATCAGTGTTCTCTTCACATATAGGACACGCTTTATCTCCTTTGACACTATATCCAGACAAACTCCCATATGTTGGAAAGTCATTAATAGTGCAAAATAACATAGCATGCAAACAAAATGTCTCTCTTCGTGAAGCATCATAGGTCATCACACCTTCACCCCAGAGTTTCTTTAAGTCATCAATCAGAGGTTCAAGATAAACATCGATGTCATTTCCAGGTTGTTTAGGGCCCGATATCAACAACGACAACATTACGTACTTATTTTTCATACACAGCCAGGGAGGAAGATTGTATATAACAAGCATGACTGGCCAAGTGCTATGTTGGCTGCTCAATGTCCCGTACGGATTCATCCCGTCTGTACAAAGCCCAAGTCTTAGATTCCTGACTTCTTCACCAAATTCAGGGTACAATACATCAATCTTCATCCACTGTGTGGAATCAGACGCATGTCGTAGGATCCCATTATTATTTTTCTTAACATCTGCATGCCACCTCAAATTCTTCGCATCTATCGGATTGGAAAACAAGCGTTGAAACCATGATATTATAGGTAGATACCACATCACTTTGGCAGGAGAACCAGTTTTAGACTCCCCCGAAGTCTCCAATTTATATCGTGTCGCACCACATTTTGGACAATCTTTCAAATCTGCATAGTCCTTTTGAAATAATACACAATCATTAGGGCATGCGTGTATCTTCTTGGCATCCATTCCCATCGGGCACAACAATTTCTTTACCTGGTATGTTGAGATTGGCAGCTCATTTCCTTCAGGAAGCATTTCTTTCAACAAAGACAACAATGACGTGAAGCTTTTGTCGCTCCATCTATTGTTAGCTTTCAACTTATACAATCTCAACACAGCGTTAAGCTTCGTAAACTTAGTACAACCTGTGTATAACAACATCTCAACATCATGCACAATGTTTCTAAAAATGGGAGGTGGATCAGTGTGCTCTACCCCACAACTATCCAGCATCGCATCAACGATGTCTACTGGAACTGGTTCATTCACATCTACGTCATCGTGGCAATTTCTTCTTCCACACAAGCACTGCTATCGACATCCACTGGTTTCGGGTTTGAAATCTCTCCATGCCAGTGCCATTCTGTATAGCCTTGTATAATCCCGTTGCACATGACATGAGTTTTGATTTTGTCACCAGTGTTGACTTTCAAGTTGTTACCGCAATGTCTACATGGACAGTAGAACCTATCTCCAGGTTGTTTCCTATGTTCCTCTGCAAATTTAATGAACTGGTCAAGACCAGAAATAAACTCTGGGGTGCAGCGATTGCGAATGGACATCCATGATCTATCCATTCTATGATCAAAGAGAAAACAAGTATATATTAGGACAAGATTAGGGTCTAGGGTTAACAAATACATGTGATGTCATTATTATATATAATAAATGTGTACCACCTATCCATTCTTGAACACCTAATCTCACTAGTAAGTGTATAATGTGTATTGGGTTTTCAAGAAAATTTTGGCAGCATTTCCCCGCTGTTCTCCAAGTACATATGTACTTAGAGAACAAACGGGGAAATACTGCCGAAATTTTCTTGAAAACCCAATACACATTATACACTTACATCCTAAGCGAGATTAGGTGTTCAAGAACAGTCCCAAACCGGGGACTATCCAAGATTTACTCCTAATGAATAAATCTTGGATGGGTTTCTAGGCCAACAAATAATGTGTTGTCATTCTTATACCTAAAATCCTAGTTCTTCAAGTTAGGGTGATTATTGATGTCTTTAAAAGCATGATTGGCAATTTAGGGAAAAGTTCATCATTTACATTCCAAGCATGTCACATGTGTGCATTATAGTTCATCATTAAGCAAGATATAAGAAAGTATGTCATATTAAAATAGACTAAACAATATGAGAAAATAGTAGTGTAATCATGCAAATGGGAACATTCATGGGAACACACACTTCAATTATAAGCATTCATGTAGCAACTTTCAGTTCCATTCATTAATCTCTTTTTACATCCACACACAGGGGTGTACCCCTAAACAATTACTAAACAAAGGGGTTGGTGTACCCCTAAACATGCGCATAATTAAAAAAACTATTAATACAAACAAGTCAAGATAGATAGACAACTAAATACTACACCAACATGGTCCCACATCAATAACTTCTTTTTGATGATGAAGCTGTGTCACGAAGCTCCTCACTGTATTTAGACGAATCTGAATTGATAGGGGCCTCATATTCATATTCCTCATAGATGATATCCAACGACGTGCGCTCATACCGCAGTAGATGATCGGGGGTCTCGCAGTTGCTGTTGGTTATCCAAACTTTGATGGAATTATGGCCAACTGGACGGAGAAAAAGCCTGTTGCAACGGACCACACACATCTCTCCAATCCAATCACTCCAACCGAATTTTGATACAAGATTTCCCGCCAAATCATACTCAACCTCGATAACATGTGAATAATTGCCAAGAGTTATGGTCACTTTACCAGGCATGTAGTGTCTTCCTTTTAGAAAACGCCAATGTTTAGGTATGACCAATTGGTTTAAGGAACGATCATCTAGGATGATGTCCAATTGTTCTTCAATAGGGAACGTTAACATTGACATAGAGGCCCAGTTCATAGTGACTGTTATGGGTGGACAGAAACTGTACAATATTAGTATTAACAAAGTGTAAGTACATATAACGATGTTATATATTTTCAGAAAAAGTTGTATAACATCAGTTAACCTTTTATTGTTTGTCATAACCAACTTTATTGTGGTAGACATGATAGCTTGAAAAGAAGTCTACAAATGTACTTAGAGAACAAACGAGGAAATTCTCCTAATGAGTAAATCTTGGACGGGTTTCTAGGTGCTTACTAAAATAGAACCATTATATGGAACAAATCCTACATTATACACATACTTTTCCTGAGTAAGATAATGTGCATTTCATGGAATTATTAAGATCTGAATATATATAAGTTGTTTCTACCTACTTTGATGGGATTTTATAACATTCGAGTCTTCCATTTAAGGCATTAGATGCATATATTGCAGTCCATTGTGTTGAGATAAGAATCCCATGTGATACACACGATTGAGAATCTTTCACGATACTAGGAAAATACACAACTAGATATTCATTTAGGTGTTAGACATTCATTTAGGTGTTCCTGATAACTCGTAAGTATGCACAACTATAAAACAATAGACTTGTCACACATAAAACACCCTATACAACTATAAAACAAAAAAGTATTAAGATATGCATGATACAATCACTATTTTGCATCACATTACAACAGACTTATCATTGATACCTTACTAACTTATTTCCACATTTACATATCATCACTTGATCAAAATTACATGTATTGTATAAACAATAGAGGATTCAAGTCAGTAGAAGCACAAAATCAGTACCTAAACCCTAAACACAAATAAGTAAATAACTTAAAAACAAAACGCCCAGCAGCTGCTTGGGCGTGCCTTGGCACCGCCCAAGCAGCCGCCAAAGCAGAGGAAGAAGGAAGAAGGCAGGGCGGGCGGGCATACCTTGAGGGAAGAGGAGAGCAGCGGCTGGAGCAAAGCAACCACCGGCAGCGGCGGAGGCAAAGAGAGGAGAAGCACCGGCGAGGACACAGAGTAGCGGCAGCGAGGGCACGGAGCAGCGGCGAGGGCACGAAGCAGGAGCACGGACGACCGCCGGTGAGCACAGAGGGTAGGAGCACGACCTCCGGTGAGCACGGAGCAGCGGCGAGGGCAGGAGCACGAGCACGGCAGCGGCGGCGGAGGAGCAACGACCGGCGAGGGCGAGCAAGAAATCGCCGGACCCTAACTGAAATCGGGAATGAAACTGGGAAAGGGGGAAGAGTCGCTCGCGCTGGTGAGATATTAAGTTGACAATAAGTGTCAGTTATTTTAAAAAACCGACAACTAAACCAACAGTATCAGTTCTTCGCCAAAAACCGACACCTATACTAGATTATAGTCGTCGGTTTTTAATTAAAAGACAACTGACAACTATTCCTGTTTCGCGAATACCCTTTAGTCGTCAGTTATGTATTTATGAACCGACACCATATGTCAAATTTTGGAGGTAATTTTTTCGCTGGAATTTTGGTTTTGGCGGTTGATTTTAGGTGTCAGTTTTTTAATAATTAACCGACACATAATAAAAGCGGTACCCGTGTCTGGTCGACCTTCACAGATTGGATATCGGTTTATGTTATAAACCGACACTGTATGGTTTACGTGTCGGTTTATGTATACAACCGACACCTTGAAAACCGACTTTATAAGCCATTTCTGTAGTAGTGACTACATAACCCCCCATATCTAAGCCTTCCATCCACTTCCCACCACCATTCCACACCTTTCCATCCAAGAAGGAGGAGGACGACCCTGCAGCTGCTGGAGAGGAGGAGTTCTTCATCTACACCGAGCTCCATGGCTTCTTCTACCTCCTTCTTATCTCTTTTTGTATTTTCCATGTATATGAGTAGCTAGGCTCTTTGGGTGGGATGTTTGGGGTCAAATATGTTACTTTGATACCATGTTGTCAAAAAATGACATGTAAACATTGTAGTTTCGTTTGTGAATGATTATGTTCTATTTATATCTCATTCTCCATGGATTGCTTGTTGGTTTCTGTGTGAAATCACCTAGGATTTTAGGCAAATCAGTTATATGTGGGGGAATTGGGGTCCAAAACCCTAATTTCACCTCCCCATTACTACCCTCAGCCCCTAATTTCCCTACGAATGTCTAATCTAGAAACCTAGACTTGATTAGATTCTAATTGGATTAAACCTAACCCCTAACCCAATTGAGCCTCGTAAGGGTAGTAGGGGGTGTTAGGGACTAGTTCCCCTATACACAATCTAGCATATACATGGCCAGTTAGCAGCTTAGGCTAATCCATTAGACTCTAACTTGTTGTTTGGTTTGGATAATCTAAATGGAATCATAATGTTCATATGTCACCCCCCAACTTAAGTGATAAGTCCATACCCCTAAACAACCCACACATCTCTTTACTGCTTGAAACCTAGTTTGTGCTTACTTAGCTTAATTAGTTCTTTCCTTGCTTAGTTAGCTTCTTGCTTTGCTCTTGTCTTGTTCATGCTAGTGTATCTCTCTAATTGCTATTTTACTTCTCTCTTTCTTTCCTTAGTGTATTTTACCTTTTCATATCTAGTTTAATCCTTTTCTACTTACTTAGTCTTAATCTAGTCTAGGGTTAACTTAGATTTCATTCCTGCCTTTAATTGGTTGTTTGTCCATCCTTAGTTTACCAATCAAAACCCCATCAAACCCTTAACCCTAGTCTCCGTAGTAGGAACCTAGCAAAATTAACCCTAGCTCTAGTGGCCCCTCTTTTCCCTGTGGATCGACCCTATACTTGCCACCTTCCTATACTACGACACGACCCCGTGCGCTTGTGGGTGTAGTTGTTTTAGTAGAAGCAGGTGCGTTAGTTTAGGTCTTATAAATTTCGAAAGTGAACCAATATGTGTGTTCTGATCTCGTGGGGTGCATCTAGTCGAGTCAAATCGGCTAGTGTGTAGCACCTCTAGCGGGGGTGCACCAATCACCTTACCACAATGTCACCCAGAACCATTGGATGTTTAAAAGGTAAGACATTTGGTTGTTTACATAAGTAAACACTGTAGATAAACCACCTATGACGTCCTTGATTTTTGCTCTAGAAAGAGTCACCATCTAACCCTAGACATCCCTTGATTAACAACACAAAAAGTTCCATTAAGAGTAGGGTAAAACCCACAATCGACTGTTCATTTAAAACAAGCCATCCGTTATCAACAAGTAATCTCCTTAAGTTGATCATACAAAGGAAACCATATAAATAACATTATTAATACTAACATATTACATTAGACATCATTCCACCTTAATGGAGGAATAAATAGTAGATCTTGACCATTGGGTCAAGTTCATATGTTACAACCATCAATAACAGTATAGGTCTGACCATTGCATCAAGTGACCCAAGATACCATTGGTCTAAGGATTAATTGATGCTACAACTACAATGCTTAACTAACCATTGGTTGTAGAGACCTGATACAACATCATTAGTGATCATGAAATCACCATAGTTTGTTATATCAAAACTATATTCATTAATCATCATCAAATATTAAGCTAATGTCAATTTTGATTGATAACATCAGTAAGGTACTTAATGGTTGATCATTAAACTTCTAATTGATCCAATACCTGACCTAAGGGGGTGAACTTAGGTTATAAAAATCATTTGAAACCCTTGATCATGACCATAAGTTGTTATGAAGACAACATCATAGGGTTGTTGCAATGGTACCATCATGTCATGGTTTATAGAAGAAATCATCTTTGAACCCTAAAATTGATCATTGGTTGATAGGTGCTTAGCACCATAGGTTGTCAAACCAACCTGATACAAGTAATATTGTACCTTAGGAATAACATAAACATGAATACAGGTTCATATAGAACTGAAATCAGAACAGAGAACATTATAAAAATCAAAATCCAAGTCAAGCATAGCTTTTTAGTGCATGAATCATCATTTCCAGGCAAGAACATGATCTAGAATGCTTATGGTAAGCAATAAACGTGGAGCAAGTTATAAAACTTGCCTCTAATGAGATGATGGAACCCCAAACAGAAGAAATCTCTAGTAGGTAGGGTATAAAATCCAAGAATAAGCTATCAATTCGTCCATCTAGCACCTTTCTTCATTAAATGAGCAAACCCTAAGCATAAGGAGCAAGAAAGGTAGGGTTTTAGAGCTTTATAGCAATTTATACCATGGAACAGAAAGGTTCTAACCTAGAGAAAGCTAGGAGGAAGGATAATAAAGAAAAATATGGAGGAAATAAGGAAATTCTTACACTTTTAGGTCAAGATCACTAGAAGGAAGCTTTTTCAACCCTAAAATGAAGTCAATTTCAACCTTAGAGCGTTTCTCCAAGTAGATCCCCACTTTCTTCTGCCTTGGGCCACAAAATTCGCATCAGAATAGAGGGAGAACGAGGTTGGGAGAAGGAGGGAGGTGGTGGAGAGGAAATGGCTCGTTTTGGTGCTTGTGGATAAGTATATGACAATGTGATATACAGAAAAACAAAAAGTTGAAATTCTAGTATATATCCAAGTGTCCATGGCTTTAAATTATTAAGAATATATAAGCACACACATAAGAAGATCTACCACCGTCCTTTTAGACCTTATTATCTTTCCTTTGTCGAAATTCCCAGCCAATCACATAATTCATTAGTTGATAGCTACTAAAGATAGCTCATCCGTGAAGGGGAAACCCCTAAAATACCCTTGGAGCAAACACATTCAAACCGCGGTTTAAATAGGTGTGCCATGGATCAACAAGCTTAAGACTGATGATAGAATATCCAAAGATCATAATGCAAGTGATAAATTGAAAAGAAAACCTCTAAATTGGGTAAATTGCATAAAAGTCCAAAATGTGCATAAAATTGTATAACTTGCTCAAATAGTGTCCAAATTATACCAAATTTGAACCATAAGCTTGTATTATGATTTCAAAGAATATCACAAGGTTATATTAGGGTTATTAGAATTCAATTATGATAGTTAAGCTCATTGAACTCATTAAGTAAGTTTAGGGGCCTTACAGTCGCCTTCCTTTTTTGGGCATTACCTTTCCCGTGATTGTCAGCCACGAGAACTTCCTTCATTGGCCTCACGATGCCACTAGGAAGTAAGGTGAGACTTTTTTAGGCCCTGCCATGGCCTGTTCTAAGATGGAGGGTCGGCCTCTGGAGAGTCTTTTCTGCATGACTGTAGTGGCATGGGCTTGTACACATGAGCCTTGTCCTGGGTGAGGGACATGTCACCATCCATCATATTCAAAGTTGGGACCATGGTAGATTGATAACCAAGGGCCCCGATGGCCTGTCCTCTTCCTTCCTTTACTCGGCGGGTGGGTGTGTTTGAACCTTCAATAGAGAGTGACCAGGGAACGCCCAAGGGATCTACGGGCGGTAGTTAGAGGTCAACCAGTGCAGTTGGGCTAGGTCTGCACCAGCAGTTGCTCAAGCCTAGAGCTGGAGAGAAAATCGGTCCCATCTTGGGCCCATCTGATCATAATATCCTCCAAAAACACTATTTATAGGTGCAAACTTATTTTCCATGTATCTCCCATGTCCCTTTGCTCAAATGAACTAATATTATATGGCATTTTGGCAAGAAAAATGTGCTCCTTGCAATAAAAATTATTCCAGAACCTAAATCGTATTCCTTTTCTATTGACATCTGGAAATATCATGGATTTTATATATTTTTGTGTGGTTGATGGTGTATCTTGCCACCTTTTGTTATGTTTGCTTCAAAACTCCCTATCAACTCGTGGAGCAGTTAACTTTAAGCATATTTTACAATTCTTAACATCTTGGACCATCTAATTGCTCCATAATGATTCATCTTGACCTGTTATTACTAGTTTTATCTAAAAGACTCTTTGTGTGATTTTGATGCAATTTGTATATATATGAGGTTTTGACCTAACCCACCATCATTCCATGATTGAACTTTTAAATCAGTAGACCCTATGATGTTTTATGCCATTTTTTACTAAATCTTTTTGTCACCTTGCCATGAGTAGTTTAAGGACTCACTTTGGTACAATTTATGCTCTTATATGTGATGTCGGATACTTATAGCCATGAAATCCTAACTAAAAGTGGATCATAATTGCTTAAACCTATATTTTGAACCTCTAATTAGTCCTAAACATGCATTTTATGATGAATTTCCTTATATCATTTTCATATGGATTCATGACTTATATATGACAACTAATGTGATGTGATTAGACATATTGGTTGTTTGAATCAAATCTTGCATGTATGACCCCCAAATGATTACCATGCTATCATAATGACATCAAATGAGTAAGTTATCTTACTATAGCTCTATAACACTAACTTGATCTACCATGTGATATTAATGCTCAATTGACTTGGAAATATGACTTGTGTGCATGAAATGAATCTAATATGGCTAACTATGATTTTGCATGAAGATACCATCATGTAATTTAAATATTATGCAACCCATATTGGTAAAGCAGACCTTAAATAGATCTTGTAGTAATCATAATGTGGATGGTTCACCAAGACCTAGGGTTAATTGTTGATCCTTGAGCTATGTTCATTAATGACATGCATGATTGCAAGTCGAGAACTATGTTGAACTATTTGAAACCTAGGAATAGGAGAACATCGACATGACATGTTTAATGTTTATATTAACCAAAGCTTTAGACTAATACACCATGATATATCTTTTCTATGCATGGTTCCCTTAGTCTAGATCGTTTCTAGGAATCTTACCCAATAATCATAACTCTTAAGGTACACTTACTCTCTTGACCTAGTATGTTATTTGCTTGTTTGTAGGTATGCTCATATGAATGCTTCGATAGTTATTTACTTGTTTGAGATACTTGTTTTCTATGACTAGTACGTTCATTTATCTTGATAAACGTTGAACAAACCTCAAAAATAATTGAACTTGTCCATTATACAAGCCCGATGTACCTGCATGTATTCTCGGGTTAAGGGTACAAGGTTGGGTGTCTTACTTGAGATGTCAAGATAAGGAGAACCATGTCGATAAAAGGGTTGGCTAATCTTGAGCACCCTTACGCACCCTTCCAGTGGGAAGCTAGTCAATGGCAATATTATATTGTTGAGTATAATAGAAATACACTTAAAACATATTATGTATAAATGAATATCTCTCAGTGTTTCATGTCTTGTTTCTACTTATTTCCTATATGTTGTTTCTAGCCAAGAAACTTTTATTGTACTTGTAAACTATTTCCATACCTTTTCATAGTGTATTTAATGCTTTAGCATTGATATATTTTGTTTAAAAAATTTGTAGTTTCTAAGCAAAGATATGCTGCAATCAAGACTCTAAACTTTGAAATGCAACACAAATTGGTATACTTGAATCTACAAATGGGTACATATCTATTATGTCCTTATAATAGCTTTTCATATCTTACTGCTACTGTTGACCTAGAGGTTATACATTGTCCATAATTTGATAATGACTTAACCATTCCATTCATATGTATATAATATGTGTATTAAAGATTGAATTCAGGTATTAGGTACATGAAAAGGATCCAAAATCAAAAGCCCTAGATTGGCTCAAGTTCAAGTCAAAAGAGCTACAAGTGTGCAATTTTGAAAATCTATGTAAATGACCTTAGAACAATTTTGTAATCACGTGTAATGATGAATTGACTTGTAACTTAGTTGAGAAAATTGTTGGGGACACTAAACACCAAGTTTTGATCACTTTAGATGCACTTAAGAAAATTAACCACAGGCAGTCCATTGGTCGAGTTGCAAACTCAACCGATCCACCTGGATCTACTTTTTGAAGATAACATCGGTCGAGTTGTGTTTTTATAGAACTCGACTGATAGAGTACCTGACTAGATCGATATTCATGGGTCATTTGAGTTTCCCCAGGACAAACTCGACTGATGATTTGAATATCAGATTTTTCTTTTACTCCATTAGTTGAATTACCTTTATTGAAACTCGACCGATTGCACTGTACGAAATGTGTAGAAAAAGTGATTGCCAAGAAGGATATTTATATCATACATGTGGACACGAAAAATCAATTGGTGGACATTTTCACTAAATCTCTAGCTAGAGAGAAATTTCATTTTATTTGATCTAAATTGCTCATTGTTGCTTTAGATGATATTGATATGTGGTCTAGCTAGTTGTGTCTATCCTATACGTTTTTCTCATGTTTTACTCACCTTTCTTGCCTATATATGCTTTAAAATGTGTTTAACTTGCTTGTTGACATGCTTGGTTTTATTTGTTTTTGGGTTTTCTCTAATTTCTTGGTTTTATCTAAAAATAGTACCCGATGATGAGTGATATGTGCCTAAGTATGTGCAATGTACATAATAGACTTCAAAAATGAATTTAATTAGCATGTATATGGCTAGAACTTAAGTTTGATGGTTTTAGGTCAGGTAGACCATTGGTCAACTTCCCCCCAGGGCAAACTTGACCAATCAGTGGCCGAGAGTTGTTCTACAGAGGACCAATCGATCGAGTTTCTGACTCTCAGAATGAGACCGATCTGTGGGCTGAAGTCACTTTAAGTTGGGATCGGACATCTATTCTCCCTCTCAACTAGATAATAGATGACCGATTCCTCTTCTTCTAGCCTTAAGCTCTCACCCCCATCCCTAAACCTCGCTTCTCTAGCCCTAGTTTGACCTAGATAGCTTGACCTAGACCTTCCTGGGCACTCTTTGGTGGTTTTTGGATATTTTTGAGGTTTGTTTTTTCTTGTTAGCCCGGTTTCTTTCTCTTTGTTGCCGCCATGGATTCCAAAGGAGAAAATGACCTACTCCAAGTAATGCACCTTCGTCCTCCTCATCTAATCGCTTGATTCCCTTCGACGATACCTCATTTATCTCAATTGAGGTTGTTAATAGGTATAAGGATCTTCTTCCTAGTAGTCCTTTTCTTTTTTTCGCCTTGTTTGAGCCTAGTCCTATGCATCAAGTGATCATAGACCAAGTTGCTAGGTTTCTAGACATCCACCATCTTTCCTCTTTGTCCGTCAAACTTGATTGCTTTAATAATTCCATGTCTAGCACCAAAGCAGTTCATGAGAACTACGCTAATTTGCATTGGAACTACGACGCCCTCATTCCCCCACCTAATACTAAAGTAATCCTCACATAGATGATCGCGGGTAAGCGTTTCCAAATCTCTGAGGATATATTAAATGTCTTCTTATCTGGAGATGAGGAAAATGACACCTGGCATAAGGATTATGGCGAGTATTTCGATCTTTTGGACCCGGAAGGTTTCTACAAGAAAAATGAACTGACTTTCCCTAATATTCATCATTACTTGAAGAAACTTGATGTTTCTTACAAGAAAAAGAGCAACCATCCTCCTACCTTAACCTTAGGAAGTGCATTCTGGCATTAGTGATCAACTGTAATATTTATTCGAAGAAAAATCAAATGGATATTGTAGAGAACATTTCTGTCATTATGTATTGTATCTTAGAGAACGTCGGTGTTAAGTGGGCCAGATACATTGTACACCATATGACCTGCTTTGATACTAGTATGAACCCCAAAGGCACCCACCTTCCCTACCCAGCTTTGATTTTTGGTTTATTCCTGTTTGCTACTAAGAAATCACTCTTTTCTGACTTTCATTACAAAGTATCCAGAAAGGGTGTTTGTATCAGTGAAACTACAATTCAAAGTATGTGCATGTGTTTACCTCTTCTACCCCTGGTGCATCTCCCTCTGCCTCATCCTCTACAACCCCCGCCTCCTCTGCCGGAGCTCCACAACCTCAGCCTACTCCTAGACCTAGTCGTGCTTCGTTCCGTGTATCTAATGAAACTCTTATGGGTTACATGATGCACCAATAAGCATACAACCAAAAGGTTCATGACCGCCTGCATTAGGATTTGTGCTCCATCATGTCTACCATGAACCTATCCTTTGTGATAAATGTGTTTTCATCACTTTTATTTGCATCTTTTAGATATCTTTTTATGATTGTTTTGTAGTTTATTTTTTTAGTTTTATAATTAATTACATTATATTATATTTTTTCTCTTCAAGAATAATTTTAAATATATTTTCTTGGATTTTGTAGGAAATGAGATAAATATTCTTGGAGTATAGTTGCACAATTTGTAGCAATCCTGTAATTATTGTATATCTTACACCACAATTGGCATAACTCTCACATACTATGATAGAATTTAATGTACAAGTATTCATTGGAAAGGGAATTTAATTTCCTAAAATAAAATCCTATTATTTGGACTGCTTTTGTGCTTTCAACGGGAGAGAAATACGTTCGAAACCGCTGCTGAGAGAATCTGCATTAAAGGGAGATACATGGTCAAGATAATTAAAGACAACAAACTTTCGATTTGACCAGATCCAGAAAATTCAAAAATTGGTCTCCCTCTCTTTTCCCCCCTCTTTTGAGGGCAGCCTACCCCCTCCTCCTCCTATAAAAGGAGGGACTCTCCACTTGTAAAAGCATTCCATTCTTCATCCCATTTCATCTAATTTTTAGTTGTAAACCACATCTTGTATAATGTTGGATCTCATTTTAGTTTGTATTTCTTATGGTCTTGTTATGTTTGAGTAAATTTCTCTGGGGCATGGGACTATCCCCTTAGCCCGGTTCTATTAAATATAATCAATTATATTCCTCCATCGAACAAATGTCTTCTCTCTGTTTATGCGTGGTTATTTGGATGATTAGATATATTCTTATGGAGTGATATGACCGTGGATCTCTATAAGAACAAAACAATAGTCCCTTAATTGCGATTATCAACTTTCATCTTTTTAATCTTATTCTTATTATAATCTTTGGTGACGCGACCACCTGAGCCTTGGGTTTGAATGCCGGTTTGAATTCACATGCTTTTTGACATGACCGTGGATAATGGCATGTTGGACGGGTGGGCAATGATCTGTGAACGCCGGGACCAATGGGTTCACGGGAAGTCCGACCCTTGTGAGTTTGTCTGTAAGGACATGTAACCACAAGGTCCTAATTTGATCTTTGGAGTTTAAAATTTGATTAATTAAATAGCAACGTGGTTTTGGTGGTGATCTTCCGGACCCCAAATCTTTATTTATTGATTCGTTAAATTTTATTTCAGCAATTTTCTTTTTGTTCTTGTTAAATTTTATTTCAGCAATTTTATTTTTGTTCTTACTTTTAACAACTCTCTCAAATCGGGATTTAATTCTTGTACTTGCAATCAGATTTTGATTTCGACTTTTCTTTTCCGTCGTCCCTTGGATCGATACCTATCTATACTAAGTTGACTTGTTGTTCGCAACAAGTTGACAACCAGGTTAGAAGGTTAAACTCTAGGACTTTTCCTAGTGATCGTTGCGTGTACAACGACGTGCATCAATTTGGTACCGTTGCCGGGGATGGCACAATTGTTTTCCAGATCTGGTTTCCTATGTATCTTGTGTATTCCTTGTTCATATTTTCTAACTTTCATAACTTTAGTCTTTTTTTATAATTTCTTTTAGATTTTTGTAATTTTTTTACCTTCCAAACACAATTCCGGAAGTGTATCTCCTCTTTCTGCTGAGTTTCCATTCCATCAGTACTGCTTTCTATTTTTTTTAGTAATTTTAGTTTATTTCATAATTTTTTAGATTTATAATTTTTAGTTCTCTTTGGAATTTTTGACTAACCTCTTATCTCGTAATCTTTCTTCTCTCGTTCATTGATTGACATATCTTTCAGGTATTTTTCTTTTCAAATGGAGTGGGCATCCCAATATCCACATAATGCTATTATTGTGGTCATTGCCACCATGCATCTCTTGCATGTCCAACTTTATCCCATAGCACCCCTCTTTATGAGCCCTTTCATCATGGTGGGTACAATACAAATCCTTATTTTCTGAGAACCATTATGGGGAACCTTGCTATCCATATTCTGAGAGAGGGTATGACCAACAAAACTTTGGGGGAAATGGACCTATTTATGATACCCAGTGTAATCCTCAAGAAGAAGAAAAACTTAGGTCCCTAGAGAAGATGGCAGCAAAACTCCTAACTAGCCAAACCTTGTTGGCCACCTTGTTGAAAGCCCATTCCCAAAACCCAGATGTTCCAAATATGTTCCCCCATGACTCAGTGACACCTTGTAATATTGTATCTTCCCACCATGATGAGAGCAATGGAAATTACAATCCACCATCTTCTATAGATTATTATGAGGAGCAACACCACTACCAACATATTGGGTACCATGACCAAGATCCTTATGGGGGGAATGGTGAGAATTGTAAATTTTTTGAGATGTATGAATCTAATAATGAAAATCAACTAGAAGAGAAACTTAGGACTTTAGAAAAAATGGTAGTAGAAGGACAGAAAAAACTAGAAACTAGCCAAGCCCTTTTAGCTACCTTACTAGAGGCCCAAGCACAAAAATCTATGGAGGACTTAGAGCAACCTAAGATGGTTCTTCCTGAAGATGATGATGATGATCTCATTATGTCATATACATCGAATTCTAAAGAAACAATATATACCATGGGGTCGTATTTTGTGTGTGATGAGGACATTGGTATCCCTATCTTTCCTTTAGAGACTCTATTACTTGAATATGAAATGTCAAAGTAGGAGAGTCATTCTAAAGATCCAACAACTCCTCCCATCCTCAACATAAATATGAATGAAACCATAGACCAATATCCTTCTTTTGAGTCTATTTTGAATAATCAACATCTAATCCCCTTTACGATTCTTCCCAAGCCATCACAGCCAATTTCCATCCCACACATGGCTGATCTAGAAGGGGAGATACCACCGTTGGAAGAAGCCCACTCACCCCCTTCTATTGTTTGTAAGGAAGTCGTCCTCATCCCTCTTGAATCCTTGGAGACACCTTGTACAAAAGATAGAGCCATATGTTATATCAACAATGAAACTTACCAAACCCAATGTTGATGACATTATTTTTGAGGAGAAGCAAAATACTTTTGTAAATAATTTGAAATCTTTTGCATCAACATCAATTCTCTCATATGCAGATCATTATGATGGTGGAAAACTTGAGCCAAATCCTCCACTTGACTTTGTATATCCTGCTCTAGCGACATTACTTGTCGGGTACCCACCAAACTCCCCCAATTCACATCCATCTTCAACACTTCCCTTGCTATCGAAGGAAGATCTATGGATCCTATTGGAGGGAATGTGAGGTGAATGCAAATATGATCACCCCACTGAGCTTCTACATTTACCCTATCATAGGGTACACTATGAAGCTCTTCAGATAAAGGTCCCGGCCTTCATACACATCCCCTTCAGCTAGACATTTTTTGAGCTACCAGGACCTCCTGGTGAACCTAACAATTTTCTTCCCTCCATCTCAGGTTTGGGTTTTGCTCGAGACGAGCAAAAATCTAAGTCTGGGGTGGAGGTGGGTGGTATGTTTCTATTCCACCCCCCTTATCTTTTTTTTCTTGCATTATTTCTACTTTTTTTTATTTTTCATATAGTTGCTTTGTTCATGTCCATTATCTAGTCGGCCATGTTTTTATTTCTTTTGATGCAAAATGGCCTTTATCTAGTCAGCCATTGAGTAGACATATATCATTGTACCCCAAATTAAATTTAGTAAACTTTTAGAAAAGACTATTACAAATTGCCATGTCTGAAACCACCATGTCACCTAGGACCCTTAATAACATCACTCCTCGGAATAGTTGGCAAGTCATAAGGAATCGATCAGAACCAAACATCATTTTCCCTATATTTAAACAATGGATTATCTTGTTATAAAATTTTTATGATGTGATTTATAGGAATACTCTAACTAGAGCAATTACACTCTCTGACAAAAATATATGAATTTTTTTTTAAAAGTTATAAGCACAAGAATATCTCTTCCTTCCCTCTAATTTTCTTATAAAGAAGAGAAGCAAAGAACCACCACCAGACAAAAATCAAGTCCGGGGTGGCATGCTTCCCAAAATGAAAATTCCATACCCCACAAAGGGGCGTACCAACAAAAGATGCCAAAAGTGCACATGAAAAAAATTGTGACCAATGTAGCCACTACTCCATAAATTCATATCCCAAGTCAAATAGAGCAGGGATCAATATATTTTCATCACTTCTTTCTTTGTTTTCACACCCCCAAATTCATCCTATTCTTGTGCAATGACTTTAAAAAAAAAGAGTAATAAAAAAATTGAGAGTGTCAAAGCAAAAGTAAGAGATGCCTATTTTTCTACAAATTCTTATTTTAGAAGCTAGATTTGACAATTGTTTTGATAGGGAATATAGAATTTTATGTTATGTGGTTCTAGGAGATCGGGTCACTTGGCCAAAACTTGGAGGTGAGGATTGTAGTGATGTTATTAAGATGAGGATGACATATTGGGAGTATAAATTGGACTTTATTCGTGATTTTACTTGCTTGAGGACAAGCAAAGATTCAAGTTCGGGGTATTTTGATAAATGTGTTTTCATGACTTTTATTTGCATCTTTTAGATATCTTTTTATGATTGTTTTGTTGTTTATTTTCTTAGTTTTATAATTAATTACATTATATTATATTTTTTCTCTTCAAGAAAAAATTTAATTATATTTTCTTGGATTTTGTAGGAAATGGGATAAATATTCTTGGGGTATAATTGCACAATTTGCAGCAGTCCTGTAATTATTATATATCTTGCACCAAAATTGGCATAACTCTCACATCCTAAGGCGGAATTTAATGTTCAAATATGATTTGGAAAGGGAATTCAAAGGTCTACAGGAAAATCATGTTTTTGGGTGCACTTTAAATTCTCTAGAAAACGGAAATTCGCTCGAAATTTCTGCTGCGAGAATCTGCATTAAAGAAAGACAATCAAGAGTTTGTTGACTAGATCTGAAAATTCAAAATGATGGCTCCCTCTCTTTTTTCCCCCTCTTTTTTTTGGATAGCCTACCCCTCCTTCTCCTATAAAAGGAAGGGCACTTCCTCCTCCCAAGTATCATCTTTTGTATCTCTTTTTGTACTCGAATTATGAGCAAATCATTTATGTTATTGTGTTCTTCAATTCAATAAAGTTCTTTTTACAAGTAAAGTGTTATTTTTATTCTTGCTCTTTACTTCGTGCAATTAGATCTAGTTCTCCACCTCCCCTCTCTTGAGAAATCGAGCAAGGTAGTAAGAGACAGCCATCTTCATTGTCTCTAATCAAGGATCAGCAGTCGCAAGACTCGAAGATGGCTAGATCACTTCCTTCCTCCGTCTCTCCTTGCTCCTTTCCCATGAGTGAGTAGTTCTTTATCCAGGCAAGGGGAATAACCCCTTAGCCATGTGATGACTGGATTGAAGATTTATACGATTTTTTAGATAAATGGATTTTGATTTGGATCTCGATGCTTTTAATGAAGTGATCTCTCGTTTTCATCGCTTGTTAATCTTGGCGGATGCGACCGTAGAACCCAAGATTTAGATCAACCAAATCGATTTCATGAGAATTTGGATGAGACCTCAGAAAAGTCCCCATTAGGATGATTGGACTAGGATCTGTGAATGCCAGGACCAATGGGTTCACAGGGAGTTCATCTTTTGTGAATCATTTACAAATGTTTCACATGCCTTCTTTTATCTTTCTTATCATTTCTTTGATCTCATTTCACATCGACTAGGGTGGTAAAATCCCTTATCTTCAGCATTTCCTTCTTTTGATTCTTAATCTTTAATTTAGTAACTTTATCTTTTTGTTTTAGTTTTAACAATCTCTTAAAATAGATATTACATTCTTGTTCTCGTAATCAGATTTGAAACTGAACCATCTTCATCGTCGTCTCTGTGGATCGACCCTTCTACACTAGCCTTTATCAGAAAGTAGAAAAGGATAAACTCTAGGATAAGTTTTCCTAGTAATTGGTGTGCTAAACGACGTGCATCACTATGCAAACCCCTACCCCACCTATCAGCCATACCCAAGTAGTGATTATGCTTCATATACATATAATCATTACTACCCTACTACCGAGCCTATGTTGTTGCTCCACCTCCACCACCATTTGATGTTGGTAGCTCTGCTCCTGCCTACCTCCCGTTGCCTGCTGGCCCCCTGGCAACCTTTCTTACCAGCCTTGGAGACTCTTCTCATCCCTTCCCACATGCCAACGAGCTTTGTGCTTTTGGTTTGTCTTGGGCTGAGTAGAACGCTCGTTGGCCTGGCTGTGCTTTCAGACCTCCTACTGATGAGGAGATTTTGGACCAGGATAATGATGCTGAGGTTGATGATGATGATGACAGTGATGGAGAGGACACTTCTGACGATGGTGATGGTGATGGTGATGGTGATGGTGATGGTGTTGGATTTGTTGATGAAGTAACTACTGTTGCACCTTCTGACAAAGATGAGGACTATGAGCCCAGAGCCGATGAGGATGTCGTTGATATAGATAGTTTAGATGTTTAACTTGTTTCTTAGTTTTTAGTTTAGCATGTTGATCCTATAAATCTTTCTAGGCTATTTTGTATAAGAAACATCTAGGCATATTTATATGAGTTGTACTATTTTATCTTTGTTTTCATTGCTTCTTGCTTGTAGTTGTTTCCATGAGGACATGCATCTGAGTTGTAATATATGTGATGTGCAGTATTGCTACTTACGTTGATATATCTTATGCGTTGGTGCCATCTTTCTCCATATTTTGATTATGAATGAGATTGTATGTTGCTTTCGTCTCTATTTGCCATATGATATGCCATTTCTTGTATGTATATTTGTTTGATTGTGTTTTGGAGAACACTTGGATATATGCTATTCTACCCCCTACTTTTTGATAATATCAAAAGGGGGAGAGATATTTCAAGGTATTGAAACACAATCATATTGTTATTCATTGTTATACTATTGCTTATTTTCTTATGAGATCCTTTTCTTGTTCATTTACCGTTTTATCATGTGACTTGCAAAGGACCACATAGTGCATATATGCTATGATTTCTATGTGTAAATAAACTAACCATGCATGTTAGAGGAAACATAGATTGAGGGGGAGCAATTCAGATTATTCACATTTTGAATCCCCTTAATTCTCAAGGCAGAGGTATAACCTCTATATCCTTTTCAATATGTTTGACGAATGGTTTGTAATTCTCAAAAAGGGGGAGAATGTTGACCTAGAGGTTATACATTATCCATATTTTGATAATGACTTAACCATTCCATTCATATGTATGTAATATGTGTATTAAAGATTGAATTCAGGTATTAGGTACATCAAAAGGATCCCAAATCAAAAGCCCTAGATTGGCTCAAGTTCAAGTCAAAAGAGCTACAAGTGTGCAATTTTTGAAATCTATGCAAATGACCTTAGAACAATATTGTAATCACTTGTAATGATGAATTGACTTGTAATTTAGTTGAGAAAATTGTTTGGGACATTAAGCACCAAGTTTTGATCAATCGGTCGAGTTGCAAACTCGACCGATCCTCCTAGATCAAGTTTCTGAAGATAGCTTCAGTCGACTTGTGTTTTCACAGAAATCAACCGATCGAGTACCTGACCAAATTGATCTTAATTTGTCGTTCAAGTTTCCCTAGGACAAATTTGACCAATGATTTGAATATCGGCTTTGTCTTTTACTCCATCGGTCGTGTTACCTTCATTGAAACTCAACCTATTACACTATATGGAATGTGTAGAAAAAGTGATTGTGACCGTTGGTGTGTGTTTTGAGTGAAAATAGAGTCGTTTCTTTGAGCAAAAAATGGCTATTTTCATATCTAAGTGTCCCACAACTTAAAGGGGCACCCTCAACTATAAATAAGACCACTTGGAGTTCATTCCAAGGTTTCTCATTCATACCAAGCTTGGTCCTAGCCTATTTGAAAGTGTTCTAACCCTTTAAGCCCCTTTCTCTCTCTAACTTCAAGTCAAATTCATGAGTATGAGTGAGATAGGTTCCTTTGTAAGAGAGATGCTCCATGTATTGATGTAAAGATCTCCTCCATCATCTTCCTACCCTCTTTCCTATCAAAGAAAAGGTTAAAGATCTTCTCCACGTGAAGGAGAAGGAGTTATTATTCTTCAAGGTTAAAGAAGGCAAGGTGTTCTAGATCTCCAAGTGAAGGAGATAGTCAAGGCAAGCGCTCAAGAAAGATAGGTAATCCCTTGAAGGTCAAAGACTTGAAGAAGGAGTAGGTAAGTCCACGTTGATGGTTGAAGACTCCATGTTTCAAGTGGGTAAGCTCCTTCTATAGGTTGAAGATCTTTTCTTAAGGTACTAAGCCCTTGGATGTGTGGTTGTCGTATCTTGTAATCTTATGATGGAATATACGAGTACCATGATTGCAAATCCTAGAAATTAACCACCTCTAGGTAGTGGACTGACATTGCTCCTAGTTAGGACGTGGAACCACTCTAAACCACTTGTCCAAGTGCTTCCTATTCCTTGTCTCTCATCCTTGCCTTCCTTGCTAGCAAAGACTTCAAATTTCTACTTGTTTAAGTTTCTAAAATTAATATAATTTGGTGGTCTAATCTATTTTGTGAGAATTGTGAAGCTCTATTCACCCCCCCCCCCCTATATAGCCCTTGATCCAACAAGTGGTATCAGAGCAGGTCTTCTTCAAGCTACTATAACAAGTAGGAGAAGATGGTAGATTTGTCTCTTGGATCCCTCAACCTAGAGGGGAGCTTCTCCATGAGACATTCGGTCTTCGACGACACCAACTTCCTATATTGGAAGAGAAGAATGCAGTTCTACCCTCAAGATGCAAGCTATGAGATGTGGAAAGTGTTGCACCTCAGGTATGAAGGCCCAAAGGGGGAAATCTCCACTTGGACTAAAGCACAAATGAAGATAGCTCAACTCAATGCAAAGGCAATAAGCATCATCTACAAAACCCTCACTCCATCCGAGTTCAACCGGATATCTTCTTTGGACACACACACATGAAATTTATGAACAAGCTACATGTCACCTATGAAGGTACGAAGCAAGTAAAGGAAGCCAAGATCTACATGCTTGGTGGGATACTTGAGAACATCAAGATGGGTAAGAATGAGAGAGTGGATGATATGTACACTAGGCTCAATGTGATCATCAATGGATTGGCAGCCCTTGGGAGTGTGATGGATAAAGGCACTATCAACTTTAAGATCTTGAGATCTCACCCTTAGAGATGGGAGCCGAAGGGTACATCCATTGAAGAGGTCTACAATCTAAGTGAGTTGTCAACCAAGGAGTTGGTTGGTAACCTTCAAGCCCATGAACCTAGGCTTGATAAGTAAGGAGAAGAAGAGAAAAGAGAAGAGAAGGAGTCCAATAAGATAAAGGACACAACCTTCAAATCCCAAATAGAAGAGATGATGTGGTAGAAACAACTAGCTCTCAAGTCTCCTACCCCTTCCTCAAGTGAAGATGAAGGCCCTAATGAGCATGAAGCAAACTACTTAAAGGGAAAGCACTTCAAGGGGGAAGCCTTCTTCATCAACTCCAAGATGCTATGAGTGTGGTCAAAAGGGCTATTACAAGAGTGACTACCCAATGGGAAAGAAGATCCATCAAAAGAGAAGCCACAAGAAAGACAAGGAGTACAAGAGAGAAGGAAAGTACAAGAGGAAAGAAAATAAGGAAAGAAGATCCAAAGATGCAGCTCATGAAGCATGGGAGGAGTCTTCCTCAAGCTCCTCAAGTTCATAAGATGGAGAATGCCACCTTGCCCTCATGGCCTCTACAAGTGAAGTTGTAGGTGAGGTAACTGAGGTAAGTGAAGTAAGCAATTTCAATTTGCATGACCTATCTATGGAAACTCTCATTGATATGTGAAATGATTGTCGATCGTCCTTTACAAAATGCAAATATAAAAGGAAAAGATTAGGCAAGGTAGTAGATGATATTTATGCTGAAATTAAGATTCTTGATAAAAATAAAAAACTTCTCCTTGATAGCATAGATTCTTTCCAAGGGTAATTTCTTGACCTTGAGCTTCAACATAATGGAGTAGAGGTTTAGAATGGGGTCTATCTTAAGAATATTGCAGATCTTAAGGAAGTCAAACAAAAATGCCAAGATGAGTTAGATGTTTTTAAAACTAAAAATGTAGAACTAACTCTCATTGATGATGCTTGGAGTCAAGAGATTCATTTTTATCAAAAGGAAATTTTGTTGCTTAAATATAAAAATGCCAAGTTACATGCTCAAATTAATGATCTATCTTCTAGATCTATTTTACAAAGTAATAAAGTTGCTAGCATAGATTTAGAACGTGATTCCTTTCATACTAAAGCCCTCTATTTAGAGGACGATCTATTACAGGCTAGAGATGATCTTGCTAGTCTATGTACTATTGTCATAAACCTTAGTGATGATAATGCTAATTTGATATCTTCTTTGCAAAAATTTCTTACGGGAAAGAAATCCCACAATGATGTCCTAGAACACTCTACCAAACAAATTGGTACTAGTGGTTTGGGATATGATGGGACTGCTCCCAAAGGTAAAATGAAGAGCAAGAAGAAGGGTAAGAAGAAGAGTGTGGAACCTCCTATCTTCCATGGAGTATCTTCTGGCTCTAAGAATCATATGGTATGTATTCATTGCAAATGTGATGATTAATAATCTACTAATTGTCCTTACAAGCCCAAGGGGACCAACCCAAAGATGAAATGGGTCCCCAAGCTAACCCCAAATCCCATAGTTTGAGTTGGGTACCAACATACTTCTTTCTTGCCAGTTAAAAAGAGATGGATTGTTGATAGTGGTTGTTCAAAACACAAGACACGTGAAATCAACCACTTCAACAAATTCATGAAGAAGAAAGGAGGATTGGTGACAACAAGAAGGGTAAGGTCATATGTGAGGGTGATGTAGGCAATGAGCTATGCATCAAGAATGTTTTTCTTGTTGATGGCCTACATCACAACTTGATTAGTGTAACCCAATTGTGTGATAATGGATATCTTGTGTTGTTTACATCTTTAGAATGTTTGCTTCTAGACTCCCTCACTTACAATGTCATATATAAGGGAACTAGAAATGGTAATCTTTATGTTATTGTTCTTGATGCTCTTAATCCCATTCTTGATAGATTCTTGGTCATGGATAAAAATAATACTTCTCTTTGGAAACATCGTTTGGGGCATGTGAATATGCATTAAATGAATAGGTCGAGCAAAAAGGATTTGGTTGGAAGACTTCCCAAATTGGATTACGAAAAGGATGAGGAATGCCAACTGTAACATCCCTGACTTGGGTTATGCCATAACCCTAGAAGTTTTACTTAAGCAAGATAATCAAATCCTAAATTTTATTTGGTGAAAAGTAATTAAGGCTCAAGAGGAGCTTATGTTTCAATTTTGGCCCTGTTTGAACAATGTTGAAGCAATGTTTGCTTATTTTGGACTAAAGTGCAAATTACCCAAGTTAAGGGGATAACTTGCAAATGTTACATAAAAATATGTTCATCTGATGTTGATACATCAAAATAATGAATATTATGTAGTTGTAAGGTTTCTACAAGCATGGACACCAAGATAGAGCTTGTTGGACAATGTTGTGCATTAAAACCTAGTTTTGGTGTAAAGTGCAATTTACCCAAAACCTAAGGTTCAATATGCAAATTACCACTTCAATAAGGTCCCTAATGTTTCTTGACATCATTTAGAGCAAATAAAATGAGGAGGGAACCTCATTTGAATTAAGTTGGAGGAGAGAGAATCTTGATATTAAAATAATCAAGATTAATGCCTGATTTAAACCCCAATTCGATTTAGGGAAACAATAAATAAACTAATTCTAGGTCCTTCAACAAAAATTAATTTGGAGGAATTCAGATGCAAGAGTGAACGTCCTTGAGCTTGAAAGGGTCAAAAATATCCTAAGGAGGTGAAATTCCACTCACCTTATTATATGGAAAAGAATTCCCACTCAAAAACATATATTAGTATTATAATGGATTGAGGTGCTTATTTTCTTTTCCCTTAATCCATGGATAATGGAAGGGAGTTCGGTGGCTTTGAGTTTCCTTTACATGAAAGAAAACCAAGGAGGAAGAGGTGGTACTATTTTCGGAATTAATTGAATTTTAATTAAATATTTTCTCTTTCATCAATTTCTTATAAAAGAGCCCTTTTCAACCCATCTAAGGGTCTTTTTTTATTCCTTTTTCTTCCCCTTGTTTGCAAAACCGACCAAGAAGGCTAAGGACAGCAGGGAGCACGTCCCCAACCTGTTTGTAACTCTTTTATCTTCGTTCTTCATGATTTCATGGTGAAAATCATTAAACATTATATGATTTCCTTATTTCTTCACTCCATCTTCAACCCTAGCCGATTCTTTCACTCCAAAAGCTTGAGAAACAACCTTGGGAGGTTTCTAGAGATTCAACCACCATTGGAGCCGTGAAGCTTGGAGCTTGGGATCAGATTTTAAGGAAGGTTTTATAACTCAAACCCTTAATCATTGCTATTCCATCCATTCCAATAATAATCGTTGGTTATTCTTTTCAAATTGATACCCTTTTTGTTCATTGTTGAAATTCCCATGAAAAACGGTTTCTGTTATTATTTTTTCTAAGAAGGACAATTATGACATAATAATATATGTTTATCCCAAGAAATCCCTATCCAAACGGTTTCATTTGATCATCTCAAATGGTTTCCCAAACCGTTTGGGAGCAAACGGTTTCAAATGGTTTAGAAGCAAACAGTTTCACTAAACCGCATGAGACCAAACGGTTTCAAAACCATTTAGTGGAGTTGACCAAGGGTTGACCATTTGAGAATCCTGTTCCTAATTATGTAGGTTGATAACCCACCAAATTTTATGGATTAATTCCCAAGAAATCATGAGTTGAAGGCTAATCAATTGGGAAAACCCTAATTGAAATTAGTGCTGAAATTCCAATGAGTTGATTTGAGATTTTAGGTTGATTAGGCCAAATGGTTTCAAAACCGTTTGAGGATCACCCAAACGGTCTCAAGACCATTTGGGGGTCACCCAAGACCGTTTGGAGGTCTAGGGTTTACTATGGTTAAGTGTTTGAAGATCCAAAGATATGGTATGAACCCTAATCGGCTAAGTGCTGATTTTGCAAGTGATTGAGATGATGTTTTGGGTTGATTGGCCAAAACGGTTTCATAACCATTTGGGGATCACTAAAACGGTCTCAAGACCATTTGGGGGTCACCCAAGACCTTTTGGAGGTCTGGAGTTAAGTATAGTTGACCAATTGAAGGTCCAAAGGTACCAAATCATATTGCAATCAAGTGTTGATTTGTTGATCAACTCAATAGACCAAACCTTGATGGAATATCACTAGAATCCAAGGTTTGGATGAGACAAACGGTCTCAAGACCGTTTGGAGCTCATACAAACGGTCTCAAGACCGTTTGAGGGTCATCCAAGACCGTTTGGAGGTCTAGGGTTAAGCATGATTGAGCAATTGAAGATCTAATGTCACTAGAGTGAAGTACAATTCAATGCTGATTTGGTGATCAATCCAATGATCCAAACTCTAATTGGTTGACTTGGATTTTGATGTTTACATGGGCAAACGGCCTCAAGACCGTTTGGAGGTCACCCAAATGACCTAAAGACCGTTTGGGATCAGGTCATGCTCAATTTGGATGATGGTTCAATGGTTTCAAAGTAACTAATCTCACATTGATTAGTGTTGAAGGATCATCGATTCCAAACCCTAATTCAATTGATTCAAACCCTAAGTGATGATCAATTGAGGGTCAATTGAGGGTCAAATCAGTTTAAGGTTGACCTTTTTAACTCAATTGAAGTATGAGTATAGGTCCAATTGATGATTGGTTCCATGAATTCAATGATTGAAGGAATCAACATTGGAAACCCTAATTCAATTGGATACCTTATGTAATGGAGGTACAATATGATTGAATCTTTGAGAATTAATATGATGAATGTTCTATTGATCCAATGATGATTTGTAATGATAATCAATGAAGGTACAAAGGTTGAAACCCTAATAGTACCTAAGTGATTAGTGCCAATTAAGGGATGAAATCCCTAATTGCTTATAGGATCAATGACTTGGTACACTATGTTAATCATAGTTGTATGTACTTGATTGAAGGGTTGATGTGACCTAATCAAGTTGAAAGGATGAAATAATAGAATTTATACATGAATATGATTCATGTGGTGATATTCTGTAGCAAGACCGTGCAAGGCAGCACGATCGTGCAAGGCAGCACGGCCGTGGTGGCTTCCTCTTGCACGGTCGTTCTTGGTTGCACGGCCATGGTGGCTTCCCTTTGCACGACCATTCTTGGCTGCACGGCCATGGTGCTCTATACTTGACTTGGATTTGATTGCAAGTAAACCTTAACCAATAGTGATGTTATCATTATTGTACATTGTGCTGATATAGAAATAAAGTGCATGTTATCATTTATATTAATCATGCAGGTTTTTATGAAATAGTGAGCATAGCCAGATGCAATATTCATTAAAAGCCAGTACACAAAGGTAGAGTGTAGCTAATATAATCAAGTAATGTGAGAATTTTACAACCATGAAGGGTGAAATGTTTACACCATATGAATGATAATGTTGATACTTTGATAAAAAAAGGGTGTAAGAGATAAGATGATGCTTAGATCATTATGCATTTAACCCAATACATGTATTTAACTTGACTTATATGTATCAACCCTACACACCCTATAATGATGAGGATATGAAACTCTTAGGAATGATGTATGCTACACTACTAATGATATGGATAACATCCTAAGAGGTGAAATATCTAAAGTGATGGATAATGGGTTATCCTATATTTAGCAATGTCTAACCATTGAATAAGTCCACATCATTGAAGATAGTTGGATAAGTCTAATGTGTAACCTATGCACCATATAATGAAAGTGACATGTTAGTGGATAAAGTATTAAGAGGGAAGATACCTTAATACAAGGTTAGTTGATTAACCTAAATAAGATAGAAATGAGAAGAAAGTGATACATCAAGACATGATAGATATCACATTCAGCATTTCAGGGATGAAATACCTTGATGCATCTCAATCCAACGTACTTGGATGAGAAACACATGAAGTGTGTGTGTTGTGTAGTTATTACAATGAAATTGTAATGAGTTGATATACTTTGATGAGTATAAGCTAATATACATTGTGAAAGGGGACGAGCCACCCTAATGGGTATGAGGTAATCATACCATTGTAAGAATGAGAAGTGAACTTGTACCTTGTATTGATGATCATTAATGATATATGATGAGAATAATGATCATAAGAATATATTTATGATATCTTTGGATTCTCCTAGAAGTGTGGAGTAATAAATTAGGGTTGATCTAACTACATGAGCATAAAACACTAATTAATGTAAGCTGGGAAACCCTAACCCTAATTTTGAGTAAAGGGAGTGAAAAGCCCTATTGGGTGATAAACCATAATCCTGATAAAGGAATAGTGGTGTTACTAATGTATCGCATGATGTGGTCAATGACTTGTATGATTTTTATCAAGTCTATTAATCATGTAGACATCATGAGATGACGAGCATACCCAGACCTGAGTTATGACATTCATATAATAAATATGTTGAATGGCTTTGTGTGCCTAATGTTGTTGTTTCTTAGTAAAAGTAACAAAATGTGTATGGGCCTTATGAGTCCCATGAATAAGTTATTGTTGCCTAGTGAAAGGTGATAAAACACTTAATAGGCCTTGTGAGCCATGTGAAATGCTTGTGTAGCAAGTATTATGTATATCTCGGTCTGAGGACCTGGAGATAATAGTTACCTAGCAAATGGTAACAGTGAAAATGATGAATTGAGGGTATGAATACCCAATGTTGACAAGTATGATAATGATGTTGTTGAAAGATGTGAGCTTTCAAAGAAATGAAATGAGGGACTGAGATCCCAATGTCTTATAAAGACTGAGAAGTGATTGATGAAAATCGTACATGTTTCTTTATAGCATTTGTCTGAATAAGTTATGTTTGAGAACTTGACTGATGCTAAAAGAATATGCTAATGTACTTAATTAATCAAGTAAAATCATATCAGGTAGAGCCCTGACCATAGATCCATCATTGTCAGGAAATTGGTGATGGTGAAACGGGTTGCTCTGTGGCAAAACCCGAAGGGCATACTTTTGAGTATGTGGGGGTTATGGGCACGAATATCCTTACGCCCTAATGGAGTAATTGATGTGAGATAAACATTAAATCTCTCAATCCTTCATTATATATTTCGGGAGGGATGTATCACTAATCCCCCGATGATTGGGATGATGCCGTACACATCTCCCAATAATGTTAATACCAGATTGGTGGAGATAAACATGAAATCTCACGATCGCGAAGAGAGTGCAACACGCCACTGTAACTCTAATAGCGAAGTTTCCAGTATACCCTGGAGAGCTATATATATAGAAGAGACACAAGATGTCCTGCAGTTGGTCCTCACCCTGACCGAGGAGGATGAGGTCATAGAAATCCGGCTCTTCTATTGACCTATGTATGGTACTGATTTTGACTTCGCAGTGGTCGGTTGGAGCATGAGTGGTATACCTCATCTCCTCAGGGCATAAGTGTGGTTGTAAAATGTAATCAGCTGTCTAGCATGTTTGCTATAGGATTGAAAATGAAAATTCATTGGATGATGTTATACTTCTTTTATGCAATGTCAGTTGATAAATGTTATTCATATCTCTTTACATTCCTTGCAATTAGATAAATGGATTATGAATCTACTATGAGTAGATACAATATTCTCCTTAGGAAAGGAGATTATCTTTCTCTGTTCATACAATGAATAATGATGCTATTAATATGTAAGAACTCCTGTTCAATTTTAATATAATAATCTGCAATAACAATGTTTTGGTGGAGAGTTATATCTCCCGCTGGGATAATTTTCAATTGTCTCACCCCCGTGGGATCCAACATTTTTAGGTGGACACGGACAAAGAAGCAGAGACTCTTTTGCAGGAAAAGGAAAGCAACAGCTTGGATAGCAGTGAGATCTTAGGTGGAGACCCAGACTATTAAGTCATATAGTTAGAAAGTCCTATGTGTCGTCTCTGTACTCTCAGGTCCTCGGAGTTTATAGTTAGTGTTTTAACAAATCGATTTGAAATTTTGACTTGATGACTTGAAGTCATATGCTATCTATATATTATGTCTTGAGACAACGGATGTTGTAATCTCGAGAAGAGATATTGCAAGACATGTACTTTGAAATAGAATTTAAATGTTATACTTTGGTTCTTGAAGAAAAAGATTTCCTGTGTGTGGATTTCTTGCAAAAAGTTTTAATTTTTAGTGATTTTCAGTAATCCGTTGCTAATAATTCGCTTCTGCATTAGTTAATCTTGTTTTTGCGAGTCGGTCATTACACCAACCTTGTACACAAGGCAAGAAAACCAAGTCCTCCTTCTAATCCAAAGGAGTCCTTAGTACCAAAAGAGCTCTTGAGCTTCTTCATATTGATCTATTTGGACCAATGAGAACGCAAACACTTCGTGGTTCCAAGTATTGTCCTATTATTTTTGATGATTTCTCTCGATATAGTTGGACCTTCTTTCTCATTTCAATAAGTGATACTCTTGATGTTTTCTCAAGCTTTTGCAAACAAGTTGAAAATGAAGCTTCTTGACGGATTGTTTCTATCTACAGTGACCATGCGGGAGAATTTGAAAATGATCTTTTTGAGCATTTTTATGAAAAATCTGGTTACTCGCACAATTTCTCTTCTCGTCGTACGCCTCAACAAAATGGGGTAGTAGAGAGGAAGAACAAGTCACTTCAAGAGATGGCAAGGACAATGGTTATTGAATATGACATTCCTAAGAAGTTTTGGGCCGAAGTTGTTAGCACCGCCTATTTTGTGCATAATCCTATTTTTACATATCCTTCATTGAAGAAAACCCCCTATGAGATATGGCATGGTAGAAAGCCATCCATTGATTTCTTTCATGTTTTCAAATGTCCTTGTTTTGTTTTAAACATGAAGGATTCTCTCGACAAGTTTGATCTGAAATCTTACAAGGCTTTTTTCCTAGGCTATAGCACTACAAGCAGGGAATATAGAGTATTCAATGTTGAATTGTATAAAATTGAAGAATCTATTAATGTGAAGCTTATTGAGACTAACCCTATTGTTGGCAAGCATGTTGTTGATAATGATGTTGTAGATGACTTGATTCCTATCTTAAAATACCTCATCATCGAAAACAAAGGTAAGAAGGTGATATAAGCTGAAAATAAAGAAAAGAAGGATCTCACTCCTCACTTTGCAAAGAATCATCCCAAGGAGCTGATCAATGGCAACCCATTTCAGAGAGTGAAGACACAAGCTGCCTACAACAAAGAACAAGTAGACAACACCATCATCTCACAGTTAGAGCCAACAAACATCAAAGAAGCTCTTGGTGATGATGAGTGGATCCTAGCCATGCAAGAGGAATTGGAGCAATTCGAGAGGAATCATGCGTGGACTCTAGTGCCAAGACCAAGTCATAGAAAAATCATTGACACCAAGTGGGTCTACCGCAATAAGCTAGATGAGCAAGGCAAAGTGGTAAGGAACAAGGCAAGGTTAGTAGCACAAGGTTACAATCAACAAGAAGGTATTGACTTTGATGAAACTTATGCTCCTATTCCTAGATTAGAATCTATTAGAATGCTACTTGCCTTTGCTAGTTACAAAAATTTCTTGTTATAACAAATGGATGTTAAAAGTGCATTTTTGAATGGTACAATCGAGGAGGAAGTATTTGTTGCTCAACCTCCAGGCTTTGAAAATAACAAGTTACCCAATCAAGCTTATTTTTTGCAAAAAACTCTCTATGGACTCAAACAAGAACCTTGAGCTTGATATGAGAAATTAAAGAACTTTTTGTTAGATAATGGATATGTCATGGGAAAAGTTGATTATATCTTATTTCTACACCACATTTTTAGCAATTTTCTTATAATTCAAATTTATGTTGATGATATCTTTTTTGGCAAGACTTATCTTGATCTTTGCAAGGAGTTTAGTTCTCTTATGCAAAGTGAATTTGAGAAGAGCATGATGGGTGAGTTGACTTTCCTCTACTTTCAAATCAAGCAAAAAAAAGAAGGAAACTTCATCAACCAAGGCAAGTACACCAATGAACTACTCAAACACTTTGGGATGGAGACCATGAAGCTGATGGATACACCCATGTCCAATACCACAAAATTTGATAGAGATGAAGAAGGTGAGAAGGTAGATGAGAAAATCTATAGAGGTATGATTGGAAGTTTACTTTATTTAACTACCTCTAGACCTAATATTATGTTTAGTGTTGGTTTGTGTGCTCACTTTCAATCTACTCCTAGGAAATAGCATCTTATTTTTGTTAAGAGAATTTTGAGGTACTTAGCCAAAACTCAAAATTTTAGACTATGGTATCCTAAATCAAGGGATTTTACACTTATTGCATATAGTGACGCAGATTATGCGGGTTGTTTGGTTGATAGAAAGTGCACACGTATCACTTGCTTCCTTCTAGGACCATGCTTGGTGTCTTGGTTTTCCAAGAAATAGAGCACTGTGGCATTATCAACTACCAAGGCATAATACATTGCAGTTGGGAGTTGTTGTGCCCAGGTCCTATGGATGAAGCAAATGCTCCAAGACTTTAACATAAATTTTGATGCTTCTCCCATCTATTGTGATTATACTAGTGCAATCAATCTTTCTTACAATCCTATATTGCATAGTAGAGCTAAACATATAGAGGTTCGCCATCACTTTCTTCATGATCACATTGCCAAGAAGGATATTTATATGACACGTGAACACAAAAAATCAGTTGGCGGACATTTTCACTAAAACTCTAGCTAGAGAGCAATTTAATTTTTATTCGATCTAAATTGCTCATTGTTGCTTTGGATGATATTGATATGTGATATAGCTAGTTGTGTCTATCCTATATGTTTTGCTCATGTTTTACTCACATTGCTTGCCTATATATGCTTAAAAATGTTCTTAATTGTTGACATGCTTAGTTTTACTTTTTTTTGGGGTTTCTCTAATTTCTTGGTTTTATCGCAAAATAGTACCCAATGATGAGTGATATGTTCCTAAGTATGTTCAATGTACATAATAGGCTCGAAAAATGAATTTAATTAGATTGTATATGTCTCGAAATTAAGTTTGATAGTTTTAGGTCAGGTTGACCATCGGTCGAGTTTCCGCCAAGACAAACTCGATTGATCAGTGGCTGAGAGTTGTTCTCTAGAGGACCATTCGATCGAGTTTCCTCGACTGATCCTCGACTGAAGTCACTTTAAGTTAGGATCGGCCGACTATTCTCCCTCTCAACCAGAGAATAGATGACGGATTCCTCTTCTTCTAGCCTTAAGCTCTCACCCCCAACCCTAAACCTCGCTTCCTAGCCCTAGCTTGACCTAGATAGCTCGACCTAGACCTTCCCGGGGGCTTCTTGGTGGTTATTGGTCATTTTTGAGGTTTGTTTTTTCTTGTTTGCTCAGTTTATTTCTCTTTCTCACCTCCATTGCTTCCGAATGGAGAAAACAACCTAGTCTAAGTAATGCACCTTCGTCCTCCTCGTCTAATCACTTGATTCCCTTTGATGATACCTCATTTATCTTCATTCATAAATTACAATGTAGTATGGCCACACGGAGTGACAAATCTTCATTCAAGAAGAAGTCAATATTTTGGGATCTTCCTTATTGGAGTTCTTTGAGAGTCAGACATTGTATCGATGTAATGCATATTGAGAAAAATGTCTGTGATAGCGTCATTGGTACTCTGTTAAATATACCAGGTAAGACTAAAGATGGGATAAAATTCAGACTGGACCTATGTGAAATGGGAATAAGGTCAGAATTAACAGAATTATGTGAAATGGGTAATAAAAGAGCATACTTACCTCCCGCTTGTTACACGTTGTCTAGAAAGGAGAAGAAAGATTTTTGTGAATACTTGGTAAATGTTAAGGTGCCACAAGGTTACTCATCCAACATCTGTAGATAGATATCAATGAAAGATATGAAGTTGATAGGTCATAAATCTCATGACTGTCACACTATAATGCAACAAATATTGCCCGTGGCAATTTGATCTATATTGCCGAAGCATGTAAGGTTTGCAATCACCAGACTTTGTTTCTTTTTCAATAGTCTATGCAACAAAGTTATTGACCCTCATACTCTCGATAATTTGCAAAGAGAAGTGGTTGTTACCCTATGTCAGCTTGAGATGTATTTCCCTCCTTCATTCTTTGATATCATGTTACATCTTGTTGTCCACTTGACTAGGGAAGTGAAAATGTTGGGACCAGTTTTCTTGCATTGGATGTATCCATTAGAACGATACATGAGCGTTTTTAAAGGTGATGTTCAAAATCGTTATCGGCCTGAAGGGAGTATTATTGAAGGTTATGCGGCGAGAGAGGTTATGGATTTTTGCAATGACTTTTTGAGTGGTAATAACACTCCTGTTAATGACAAGAATATTGAGGAGGGCAAAGGAATTTTGGGATCACGGGTGAAAGTAATCAGCCATGAGCAGTTGGAACAAGGTCACTTGTATATTTTACACAACATGGATGAAGTGAGTTTTTATATCGAGGAACATACCAATTTCATCAAGAGACAACATCCTCGAGCAAGTTCAATGTGGCTTGCTAGAGAGCATAACAAGACTTTTACTAAGTGGTTTGAAGATAAAGTCTTACATCAACTATCTCAAACACCAAATGATATTACGGAAACTATCAAATGCCTCGCCTTTAAACCAAAACCAAATGTTATGTCTTATGAAGGGTTTGACATTAGTGGGTTCACATATTACACACAGTGCCAAGATGATAAGAGTGTCGTCCAAAACAGTGGGGTCACACTTCAAGAGTCGACTATGTATTTTGCAAGTGCAAAGGATAAGAGTCCACGTGAAGCTAAAATGTCATATTACAGTGTCATTGAAGACATATGGGAGTTTGACTACATAGATTTCAGAATTCCGCTCTTTAAATGTAATTGGCTTGAAAACACCAAAGGAGTTATAGTGGATGAATTGGGTTTCACTTTAGTGAACTTTGAAAAGATTGGCGAGAAGGGCGAACCATTCATATTGGCATCACAGGCAAAACAAATATTCTATATCGATGATCCTGCAAATGATAAATGGTCGGTTGTTCTACATGGTGAAAGACAGTTCATTGAAGATCCTATAGATGAAGAAGAGTACTATGATAAGTATGATGACTCCAGTCCATTCTCAGTTGGGTTGCCAACTCCAAAAAATATTGAACCTAATGATGACTTATATTTTCCCGGAGATCACATTGAAGGATTGTTAATTGATAAAAGATCACAATTTTAGAGGCATGCATGTTTATATTTTTTTATAGAAGCTAAAATGTTTGCTTTTTTAATATCAATACCATTTTCAGATTTGATCAGTATTTCACTAACTCTACACTAATAATTTTTGTTTGCATTCTCTTTGAAAAATAAATATAGGAAGAAGGAAGCCACACAGCAATGGAACTACTTGGACCCCAAAGACTGGGAGGAGTTTTTTACCCAACGAAAAACTGATGAATTCAAGGTATTAAGTGCCACTCCCAATTTAATTAATATACATTTTTATGTATTCACCTATTCGAAATTAACCTTTATTGTTACTAACCAAATCAATGTGCTAACTAACTAGGATATCAGCGATGCTCGATGAGCAAGCATCCCACACTAAGGTTATATTGATATATAGGCAGCAAGCCATGAAATAGCAAAAGAAGCCACAATGAAGAGAAGAAGGATACAGATACAATACATAAAGTGCAGAATGCAAAAGTGTTTCAGATTCATATAACAACATGGCAGACTAACACATATATAGTGCATAACAACATCAGTTCTGAATTTACATACAACACTAGCTTAGTACATATATAGTGGGACTAAGGTGACGAGTTAACAGGAGGACAAACTGATTTCACCACAAGTTAACATTGAAGAAGGTCTACTAACCTACACTGAGCTAAACAAGTTTATCATTACTAGCCTAAGTCACAAGTACCGTTCGTCGGGACAATGACGGTCGTGGAAGCTTAGTGGCCACCATCTTAGTGGCCACTACACGTTCAACTGGCCAGTGGCCACTAAGATTCCACGACTGTCATTGTCCCGACGAACGGTACTTGTGCCTTAGGGTAGTACTGATAAACTTGTTTAGCTCAATGTAGGTTAGTAGACCTTGTTCAATGTTAACTCGTGGTAAAATATGTTTGTCCTCCTGTTAACTCGTCACCTTAGTCCCACTATATATGTACTAAGCTAGTGTTGTATGTAAATTCGGCGTTGTTGTTGTTATGCACTATATATGTTTTAGTCTATCATGTTGTTATATGAATCTGAAGCACTTGTGCATGCTGCACTTTATGTATTGTATCTGCACGAGCAGAGGAAACAAGGCACGTTCATCCTGTGGGCATCGAAGCATTCTTTGGGCCATCCCAGCGCAAACCCAGACCGGGACTTTTTGTAAATGAATATTTCTGAATGTTTATACATGTCTACATGTTTATACATGTATTTGAATGTTTCTACATATGTGAATTTGAGAATTGAATTGATGTCTGAATGTATCTACTTGTGTGAAAAGTATATTTATTGATTTTGTAGGTTTGTGTCCTGTTTGTAGGTTGATATCAATGGATGTCATAAACCTACAGTTCAGAAAACTGAACTGTAGGTTCTCATCCGGCTGACCAGCCACAGTAGGCCTGCAAACTGATAAGAAAAATAAAAATAAAACATAGGCGTCGATTATTTATAGAACACCTCCATCAAATACTTACAACATCGGTTATTGGATAAAAATTGTCGCCTAATATGACAAACAACAGGAAAGATCGACCATGGCGGGATATGGAGTCGGTTATTAGTTTAAGATCGAAGCCTATAGCACTATAGACGTTGGTTAATTAGTTGCAAACTGACACAGAAAGTGTCCTAGATGGCAGCCTTTTTATGGCGTGAACCCTTTTGGCGTCGGCTTACTAAATATCACTGGCGCCTATAGGTGCCCTGCTGGTGCGTTTTCGATGGCACGAAGCCTTTTGGTGTCAGTTAGAAAACTTATGCCGAAGAGTTCGACCTTTAGCGGTGCCCACATAGGTGTCGCTTGAGAACCGTCACTAAAAGGGGTTAAACAACCGATGCCAAAGACGTGTTCTATAGCAGTGATTGAGGCTATTAATCGGTATAAGGATCTTCTTCCTAAGAGTCCTTTTCCTTTTCGTGCCTTGTTTGATCCAAGTCCTAGGCGTCAAGCGACCATTCACCAGGTTGCTAGGTTTCTAGCCATCCACCATCTTTCTGCTTTGACAGTTGTACATGATTGGTTTAATAATTCCATGTCTAGAACCAAAGCAGTTCACGAGTTCTACGCTAATTTGCATTAGAACTATGACTCCGTCATTACCCCACCGAATACTCAAGTAATCCTCACATCAATGATCGTGGGTAATCATTTCCAAATCTTCGAGGATATATTAAATGTCTTATTTTTTGGAGAGGAGGAAAACAACACCTAGCGTAAATATTATGGTGAGTATTTTGACCTTTTGGACCCGTAAGGTTTCTACAAGCAAAATGAATTGACTCTCCCTGATATTCATCATTACTTGAAGAAACCTGATGTTCCATACAAGAAGAAGAGCAACCCTTCCTTCCCCCATACTTGACCTAAGGAAGTGCATTTTGGCATTAGTGATCAGCTGCGATATTCATCTAAAGAAAAATCAAATGGATATTATAGAGAACATTATTGTCATTATGTATTGTATATTAGAGAGCATCAATGTCAAGTGGGCCAGATACATTCTACACCATATGACCTACTTTGACACTGGTAAGAACACCAAAGGCACCCACCCTCCCTACCTGACTTTGATTTGTGGTTTATTCCAGTTCGCTATTGAGAAATCACTCTTTTCTGACTTTCATTACAAAGTAGCCAGAAAGAGTGTTTGTATCAGTGAGACCACAATTCAAAAGTATGTGCATGTGTTTGCCTCTTCTACCCCTGGTGCTTCTCCCTCTTCCTCATCCTTTGTAGCCCCTACCTCCTATGGCCAAGATCCACCACCTCAGCCTCCTCCTAGACCTTACCGTGCTTTGTTCTGTGTATCTAATGAAACCCTTATGCGCTACATGATGCACCAACAAGCATACAACCAACAAGTTTAGGACCACCTGCATCAGGATTTGTGCTCCATCATGTCTACCATGAACCTATCATGTGCAAACCCATGCCCCACCTACCAACCATACCCAGGTAGTGATTATGCTTCATATGCATATAATCATTACTACCCTGCTCCCGAGCCTTCCACTGCTGCTCCACCTCTACCTCCACCCTTTGCTGCAGGTAGATCATCTCCTGCCTACCTCCCGTTGCATGATGCCCCTTGTCCACCTTGCCTGCTAGCCTTGGAGACTTTGCTCCTTCCTTTCCATAGGCCAATGAGCTTCACGCTCTTGGTATGTCTTGGGCTGAGCAAAATGCTCGTTGGCCTACTCATTCTTTCGGACCTCCTACTGATGAGGAGATGCTAGACCAGGCTGACGATGATGAGTTTGATGATGATGATGACAGTGATGGCGATGACGCTTCTAACGATGGTGATGGTGATGGTGCTGGATCTGGTGATGAAGGCACTACTGCTGCACCTTTTGACGTAGACGAGGACTATGAGCCCGGAGTCGAAGAGGATGTCATTGATATAGATAGTTTATATGTTTAGCTTGTTTCTTAGTTTTTAGTATAGCATGTTGATCGTATACATCTTTCTAGGATATTTCGTATAAGAAACATCTAGGCACATTTATCTGAGTTGTACTATTTTATCTTTGTTTTCATCGCTTCTTGCTTGTAGTTGTTTCCATGAGGACATGCATTTGAGTTGTAATATATGTGATGTGCACTCTTACTACTTACTCTGATGCATCTTATGCATTGGTTCCATCTTTATCCATATTTAGATTATGACTGAGATTGTATGTTGCTTTCATCTCTATTTTCCATATGATATGTGATTTCTTGTATGTATATCTGTCTGATTGTGTTTTGGAGAAGACCTAGATATATGCTCTTCTACCCCCCTTTTTTTGATAATATCAAAAGGGGGAGAGATATTTCAATGGTTTGAAACATAATAATATTGTTATTCGTTGTTATACTATTGCTTATTTGCTTATGAGATCCTTTTCTTGTTCATTTACTGTTTTATCATGTGACTTGCAAAGGACCACATAGTGCATATATGCTATGATTTCTATGTGTAGATAAACTAACCAAGCAAGTTAGATAAAGCATAGATTGAGGGAGAGAAATTCACATTGTTCACATTTTGAATCCCCTTAATTCTCAAGGCAAATGTATAACCTCTATATACTTTTCAATATGTTTGAGGAATGGTTTGTCATTGTTAAAAAGGGGGAGAATGTTGACGTACACTACTACAGAAATGGCTTATAAAGCCACTTTTCAAGGTGTCGGTTGTTTACAAAAACCGACACCTAATATCTACAATGTCGGTTGATAACATAAACCAACATCCAATCTGCTTAGGGAGCCCAGACACGGGTACCACTTTTAATAAGTGTTGGTTAATTAATAAACAACCGACACCTAAACTCAACTGCCAAACCCAAATATCTAGCGAAAAAATTGGCTCCAAAATTTTACATATGGCGTCGGTTCATAACTAAATAACCGACACTATATGTTTAGTTGTCGGTTTTTTTAAATAACCGACACTTAGTATAGGTGTCGGTTCATAACTAAATAACCGACACTATAGGTTTAGTTGTCGGTTTTTTTAAATAACCGACACCTATTGGGAACTTAATAGCTCACCAGCGACCGATTCTTCCCCTTTCCCTGTTTCATTCATTCCCGATCGATTTCCCTAACCTCCTAACCTCCGGCGATTTCTTTCTGCTCCCTACCGCCGCCGCCACCCCTCCCTACTCGTTGCCGCCGCTCCTTCGTCGCCGTCGTCGCCGTCGCTGTGAGAAGTTGTCGCCGCCCGCCCGCCCACCGGCCGCCCTCTCCGCCGTCACAGGTAGCAGCTAGGACTGGTCATTCCTCTCCTCGCCTCGCCGCCCTCATCGCCGCTCCTCTCCTCGCCGCCGGCAGCTGCTACGACCGGCCGCTGCTCCTATTTCCTCAAGGTGCCCGCCCTAGCCTGCCTTCTTCTTCTTCCTCTGCTCCTTTTCTCTCAAGCTGCCTACCCTGTTGTTGGGTGTTTTTCTTTTTTTTTTTAATTTATTTACTTCTCTCAAGGTGCCTGCCTGGTCATACACATATTGATGTACATAGAATAAATGCTAAAAAGGTGTGATTTTAGGGTTTAGGTACTGATTTTGTGCTTCTACTGAGCTGTATCCTCTATTGTCTATACAATATATACATGTTCTATGATAAGCCCTAGTTAATTTAATATGCATACTTTGTATGTAAAACATAGTAATCAGGTACTGCTGTATATCCAAGTAAATTACATGTAACTAATCATGACATAGATTTTAGAATGCATTCTTTGGTTAAATGTACTGCTCTAATTTTTGATCAAGTGATGATGTAAATGTAGCAATAGGTTAGTAAGGTATCAATGATAAGTCTATTGTAATATGATCCAAAATAGTTATTGTATCATGCATATATACTTAATAATTTTTTTGTTTTATAGTTGTATAGGGTGTTTTGTGTGTGGAAAGTCTATTGTTTAATAGTTTAGCTATAATCATTGTTTAATAGTTTAGCTATATTCTTGGTGACAATCCTAATCACCCTTTATTTGCTTAATGATGAACTGTAATGCACACATGTGACATGCTTGGAATGTAATGATGAACTTTTCCCTAAATTGCCAATCATGCTTTTAAAGACATCAATAATCACCCTAACTTGAAGAACTAGGATTTTAGGTATAAGAATGACAACACATTATTTGTTGGCCTAGAAACCTATCCAAGATTTACTCATTAGGAGTAAATCTTGGATAGTCCCCGGTTTGGGACTGTTCTTGAACACCTAATCTCGCTTAGGATGTACGTGTATATAATGTGTGTTGGGTTTTCAAGAAAATTTCCGCAGCATTTCCACGTTTGTTCTCTAAGTACATATGTACTTGGAGAACAGCGGGGAAATGCTGCCGAAATTTTCTTGAAAACCCAATACACATTATACACTTACTAGTGAGATTAGGTATTCAAGAATGGGATAGGTGGTACACATTTATTATATATAAGAATGACATCACATGTATTTGTTAACCCTAGACCCTAATATTGTCCTAATATATACTTGTTTTCTCTTTGATCATAGAATGGATAGATCATGGATGTCCATTCGCAATCACTGCACCCTAGAGTTTATTTCTGGTCTTGACCAGTTTATTAGATTTGTCGAGGAACATAGGAAACAACCTAGAGATAGGTTCTACTGTCCATGTAGGCATTGCGGTAACCACTTGAAAGTCAACACTGGTGACGAAATCAAAACTCATGTCATGTGCAATGGGATTATACAAGGCTATACAGAATGGCACTGGCATGGAGAGATTTCAAACATGAAACCAGTGGATGTCGATAGCAGTGCTTGTGTGGAAGAAGAAATTTCCTACGATGACGTAGATGTGAATGAACCATTTCCAGTAGACATCGTTGATGCGATGCTGGATAGTTGTGGGGTAGAGCACACTGATCCACCTCCCATTTTTAGAAACATTGTGCATGATGTTGAGATGCGGTTATACACAAGTTGTACTAAGTTTACGAAGCTTAGCGTTGTGTTGAGATTGTATAAGTTGAAAGCTAACAATAGATGGAGCGACAAAAGCTTCACGTCATTGTTGTCTTTGTTGAAAGAAATGCTTCCTGAAGGAAACGAGCTTCCAATCTCAACATACCAGGTAAAGAAATTGTTGTTCCCAATGGGAATGGATGCCAAGAAGATACATGCATGCCCGAATGATTGTGTATTATTTCAAAAGGACTATGCAGATTTGAAAGATTGTCCAAAATGTGGTGCGTCACGGTATAAATTGACAACTTCAGGGGAGTCCAAAATTGTTTCTCCTGCCAAGGTGATGTGGTATCTACCTATAATATCACAGTTTCAACGCTTGTTTGCCAATCCGATAGATGCGAAGAATTTGAGGTGGCATGCACATGTTAAGAAAAATAATGATGGGATCCTACGACATGCGTTTGATTCCCCACAGTGGAAGGGGATTGATCTATTGTACCCTGAATTTGGTGAAGAAGTCAGGAATCTAAGACTTGGGCTTTGTACAGACGGGATGAATCCGTACGGGACATTGAGCAGCCAACATAGCACTTGGCCAGTCATGCTTGTTATATACAATCTTCCTCCCTGGCTGTGCATGAAAAATAAGTATGGAATGTTGTCGTTGTTGATATCGGGCCCTAAACAACCTAGATATGACATCAATGTTTATCTTGAACCTCTGATTGATGATTAAAGAAACTCTGGGGTGAAGGTGTGATGACCTATGATGCTTCACGAAGAGAGACATTTCGTTTGCATGCTATGTTGTTTTGCACTATTAATGACTTTCCAGCATATGGGAATTTGTCTGGATATAGTGTCAAAGGAGCTAAAGCGTGTCCTATATGTGAAGAGAACACTGATTCAACAAGACTAAAACATGGCGGTAAGAATGTATATCTCGGTCATCGAAGGTTTCTTCCAAAATTCCATCTGTATCGTAGGAAGTGCAAAGCATTCAATGGATTGAATGAGGAACGGAGTGCACCTAAACCTATACCAGGCGAGGTTGTTTATGAAAGAGTAAAAGACATTGTCAATGAATTTGGTAAGAGATCACAATGTACTACACGGAGTGACAATTCTTCACTCAAGAAGAAGTCAATATTTTGGGATCTTCCTTATTGGAGTTCTTTGACAGTCAGACATTGTATCGATGTAATGCACGTTGAGAAAAATGTCTATGATAGCATCAATCGTACTCTGTTAAATATACCAGGTAAGACTAAAGATGGGATAAAATCCAGACTGGACCTACGTGAAATGGGAATAAGGTCAGAATTAACAGAATTACGTGAAATGGGTAATAAAAGAACATACTTACCTCCCGCTTGTTACACGTTGTCTAGAAAGGAGAAGAAAGCTTTTTGTGAATGCTTGGTAAATGTTAGGGTGCCACATGGTTACTCATCCAACATCCGTAGTTTGGTATCAATGAAAGATTTGAAGTTGATAGGTCTTAAATCTCATGATTGTCACACTCTAATGCAACAAATATTGCCCGTGGCAATTCAATCTATATTGCCGAAGCATGTAAGGTTTGCAATCACCAGGCTTTGTTTCTTTTTCAACAGTCTTTGTAGAAAAGTTATTGAACCTGAGACTCTTGATAATTTACAAAGAGAAGTGGTTGTTACCCTATGTCAGCTTGAGATGTATTTTCCTCCTTCGTTCTTTGATATCATGGTACATCTTGTTGTCCACTTGACTAGGGAAGTGAAAATCTTGGGACCGGTTTTCTTGCATTGAATGTATCCCTTTGAACGATACATGAGCATTTTCAAAGGTGATGTTCGAAACCGCTATCGGCCTGAAGGGAGTATAATTGAAGGTTATGTGGCAAGAGAGGTTATGGATTTCTGCAATGACTTTCTCAGTGGTAATGACACTCCTGATAATGACAAGAACATTGATGAGCTATTTGGCAAAGGAATTTTGGGTTCACGTGTGAAAGTAATCAGCCGTGAGCAGTTGGAACAAGGTCATTTGTATATTTTACACCACATGGATGAAGTGAACGTTTATATCGAGGAACATACCAATTTCATAAAAAGACAATATCCTCAAGAGAATACAATGTGGTTTGCTAGAGAGCATAACAAGACTTTTATTAAGTGGTTTGAAGATAAAGTCTTACATCAACTATCTCAAACACCAGATGATATTACTGAAACTATCAAATGCCTCGCCCTTAAACCAAAGTTGACTGTTATGTCTTATGAAGGGTATGACATTAATGGATTCACATATTACACAAAGTTCCAAGATGATAAGAGTGTCATCCAAAATAGTGGCGTCACCCTTCAAGCATCGACTATGTTTTTTGCAAGTGCAAAGGATAAGAGTCCACGTGAAGCTAAAATGTCATATTACAGTGTCATTGAAGACATATGGGAATTTGACTACATAGATTTCAGAATTCCGCTCTTCAAATGTAATTGGGTTGATAACACCAAAGGAGTTATAGTGGATGAATTGGGTTTTACTTTAGTGAACTTTGAAAAGATTGGCGAGAAGGCTCAACCATTTATATTGGCATCACAGACGAAACAAGTATTTTATATCGATGATCCTGCAAATGATAAATGGTCGGTTGTTCTTCATGGTAAAAGATAGTTCGTTAAAGATCCTATAGATGAAGAACAGTACTATGATAAGTATGATGACTCCAGTCCGTTCTCAGTTGGGTTGCCAACCCCAACAAATATTGAAGCTAATGATGACTTGTATGTGCGCGGAGATCACAATGAAGGATTGTTAATTGATAAAAAATCGCAATATTATAGGTATATATGTTTTGTTTTATACGTTTTTATTTTTTCTGAATATGTGAACTTTACAATGTGAGCTTAATTTATAATGTGAGCTTAATTTTTCTCTTTGATCATAGAATGGATACTTTACAATTTGAATACTTTACAATGTGAATGTGAACTTTACAATGTGAGCTTTAATGTGGATATGTACTCATTAGCCTAGAACCCCGTCCAAGATTTACTCATTAGGAGTAAATCTTGGATAGTCCCCGATTTGGGACTGTTCTTGAACACCTAATCTCACTTAGGATGTAAGTGTATAATGTGTATTGGGTTCAAGAAAATTTCGGTAGCATTTCCTCGTTTGTTCTCTAAGTACATATGTACTTGGAGAACAGCGGGGAAATGCTGCCGAAATTTTCTCGAAAACCCAATACACATTATACACTTACTAGTGAGATTAGGTGTTCAAGAATGGGATAGGTGGTATACATTTATTATATATAAGAATGACATCACATGTATTTGTTGGCCTAATCTTGTCCTAATATATACTTGTTTTTCTCTTTGATCATAGAATGGATACTTTACAATTTGAATTACTTTACAATGTGAATGTGAACTTTACAATGTGAGCTTTAATGTGGATATGTACTCATTAGCCTAGAACCACGTCCAAGATTTACTCATTAGGAGTAAATCTTGGATAGTCCCCGGTTTGGGACTGTTCTTGAACACCTAATCTCACTTAGGATGTAAGTGTATAATGTGTATTGGGTTTTCAAGAAAATTTCGGTAGCATTTCCCCGTTTGTTCTCTAAGTACATATGTACTTGGAGAACAGTGGGGAAATGCTTCTGAAATTTTCTCGAAAACCCAATACACATTATACACTTACTAGTGAGATTAGGTGTTCAAGAATGGGATAGGTGGTACACATTTATTATATATAAGAATGACATCACCTGTATTTGTTGGCCTAATCTTGTCCTAATATATACTTGTTTTTCTCTTTGATCATAGATTGGATACTTTACAATTTGAATTACTTTACAATGTGAATGTGAACTTTACTATGTGAGCTTTAATGTGGATATGTACTCATTAGCCTAGAACCCCGTCCAAGATTTACTCATTAGGAGTAAATCTTGGATAGTCCCCGGTTTGGGACTGTTCTTGAACACCTAATCTCACTTAGGATGTAAGTGTATAATGTGTATTGGGTTTTCAAGAAAATTTCGGTAGCATTTCCCCGTTTGTTCTCTATGTACATATGTACTTGGAGAACAATGGGGAAATGCTGCCGAAATTTTCTTGAAAACCCAATACACATTATACACTTACTAGTGAGATTAGGTGTTCAAGAATGGGATAGGTGGTACACATTTATTATATATAAGAATGACATCACATGTAATTTTTGGCCTAATCTTGTCCTAATATATACTTGTTTTTCTCTTTGATCATAGAATGGATACTTTATAATTTGAATTACTTTACAATGTGAATGTGAGCTTTACAATTTGAATTACTTTACAATGTGAGCTTTACACTTTGAATTACTACTTTACAATGTGAACTTTACAATTTGAATGTGAATTTGCAGATGGCTAACCATTCTCCTGATGACCGTGCTGATGACTACCGTGAGGGTGAGGACATCAATGCGCCGCCTCACAATGTAAGTTTTAAAAATATATCATATATTTATATCTATATGTCCATTTATAGTTATATCTTGTAAATGTGAATTATTTTGTCAAATTTTAGGTTGATGATGCACAGGTACCAGTTGAAGAACTTGAGACACTTGATCAACAACACCAAAAAGTTGACAAGAGAAGGGGCATCACTATGATGAAGAAGTTAATTTCGCAAAAGGGCAATGGACCCAAACTTGTTGTGGATTTCGATAATGCAGGAAATGCATGTGGTGTGAATCGCAATTCATTTATTTCATATCTTGGGTTTGTTACTCGTAGCCATTGCGGTTGTCGCTTAGATTCTTGGCATAAAGTTTCTAAGGAGAAGAAATATTTAATATGGAGGGATTTATGCGTGAGTTATTATTAATTTGCAATTCTATTTTGTAAATTACTAATTTTTTGGATACTAGTTAATAGCAATTCTATTTTGCAGAGTATATTTGAATTGGATGAAAAGTTGCATCGTAAATGTGTGATGCAACGCTGTGGGAGAGTCCTAAGGAACTATAGGACAAATCTCACCAGAGAATACATAAAAGAAGCCGACAAGAGGAAGAAGACAGCCACTGAACAGTGGAACTTCCTGGACAAAGAAGAATGGGACGCGTTTGTCGCTTCAACACAAACTGATGAATTCAAGGTATTAGGCGTCAATCTCATTAATTAATATATGTTGTATTCACTTATTCAAGATTAACATTTAGTGTTACTAACCAAATCATTAATTTGCATACTAACTAGTCCCTCAGTGAGGCACAAAGATCAAGGCGTGCACTGAATGTGCATGACCACACAATGGGTCCAAAGGGGTATGCAGGCGTTCGCCAAAGACTACAGGCTGAGGCTACTGTTGCTCAGTCTACTGCTACTCATGAGTCCTCTATCATAGGTAGCACACCTCTGCCTCGCCATGATGTCTGGATAGCTGGGAGGCAAAATAAGATGGGAGAAATACCTAAGGCCGCAACTGCTGAGGCGGCTACAAAAATGGTAAAATACAACTCTTACAACAATCATTCAAATATTGATTATTTGTGTTGTTTACTTAAGTACAAATTTTTGTTTTGGCGATTAGCAGGAGCTGCATGAGCTGAGGAAATAAGGAAAGTTCATCCCTGAGGGAACAAAGGATGAATTGACAGTTGCTCTGGGTAACCCAGAGCATCCTGGACGTGTTAGGGCTGTAGGCGCCGATGTGGGCATCAAATCTTTTTTTGGGCCATCCCAGCGCAAACATGTCCCAAAAGTGGGACTTTCACAATAAGAGGTAACATATTCTTTCTTTATAATGTTACTGTAAAAGATAATTCAAAAATTAGAATTTGACGTTTCTTTTATCCATGTATAGGTGGATAAGCTATTTGACAGGAAACTCGAAGAAAAACTCGAAGAAGCAATGAAAAAGTGGCAGGCATCTCAGACTGCCACTTACCAGACAATAGCTACTGCAGACTCTATTCCTACTCCTATTGCAGAGGTTGGGAGTAATCCAATAGAACCACCACCTAGAACATCCACTGTAAGTATTTTAATGACATAGTAACTAGTTTTTTAATTCAAGATGATACGTATATATGAAATTGTAGTCGTTTAAGAAAAGGATGATATGTATATAACATTCTTTACACAAAAATTTGTAGGGGTTGAAGCCATGTCATCTAAAAAGTAAAGCATATGTCATGGCAGAGGCGTCGGCTTACCCATCTCTACTAGGGGAAACATGTCACGGGTCTCCAGTACCAGCTGGTTGGATTCGGGTGAGCCTGATACATATATTCCCCCAGTGGATGGATCTTCCACTGCCATATGCCCACCCCGATTGTGAAACGCTTAGTGAGGCAGTAGGCAGAGTGATATTGTGGAAAAAAGTGTATGTCTTCTTTACTGAAAAGGTGCGGTAAATTTACATTACGTTCAATTGTTAGTGTGTATATGCTGGCAGTTGATCTAAAATTTTATATATATATATATATATACAGGTTAAAAAGAAGACACCCACAGCATCTAGGCCTCCACCTCCACCTCCTGCATTACCTAATTGGGTTCCATAGGACCTACCTGTCCTATTAGGTCCTAACTGTAGGGGTATGGTAGTATGGTTAGGGGAACATGATATAAACTCCCCTATAATTGTTTCTTCTGATTAAGATTCTACAGGTCAGTCATACGAAACAAAACTATTTATACAAGATATTTTGGAGTTGTTTCGATATTATTGGCTAAATACATCTGTGATAGAGCTATGGATAAGGTGAGATATTCTTTATACATCCATATACATTGTGTATGATCTGGTGATCTGGTTTCTTATTTATTAATGCATGCGTAATTAATACATATTTTGCAGCTACTTAGACAACATATATGAAGATTTTGGATTCAAACATGTAGGGTTTTTTATTCCATCCTTGATTAGTCTAGTAGCTAAAGACCCTACATCAGTTCAACAATACTGCTGTGAGGCTTTTTCAATTTTTTCTGTAAAAAAGAAGACGGTGATAATGGCTTCATTCAATGTAGAGTAAGTTTACTTTGCTTATTATAATTTGGACTTAAGAAAATTACATTTTATTGTGGATTTTGAGTTATTAATTTTTAACTTTTTTTCCTCTAGGGGTAGGCATTGGGAGTTATTGGTTATTGCCCCCGAGACGTTCACTGTGTATTATCTAGATCCTAAGGGGGGTAAATTGAATACAAGATTTGGACACATAATAAAAATGGCAATATTTCGGTGAGAAATATTTCATTTTTCATATCCATTAACATATGTTATTACATTACTATTTAATTGCAATGTTCTATGTTACATTAACATGTAGGGGTTTTGAGGAGTACAAAAAGGTTGGAGGAAAGGTCCCCACGAAAAAGAACCAGCAAATAATTTGGAAGAACGTGAAAGTAAGTTCCCGACTGCAATATATGTATATATTATTTATGTGAACAATGCTTAATTAGTTGTATTTGTTAATATTTTGTATGTTTGAATTTATAGTGTGCTACACAAGACAACGGATGGGCATGTGGATACTATGTCATGCGATATATGCACATGATTATCAAACATGCCGCACTGGATATCGAATGTATTGCTCAGGTATTATATAGTCTTATTAGATAATATGATCAAAATATATCTCATTAATTATATATATACATCATTCTCTTTACAAGTGTTTAAAGTTGACCCCATTACAGGAAAGGACTTACCAAATGTTAATGCTCCCTATACGATGGGAGAATTAAATGAAGTAATCGAAGAATGGGCAACAACCATACAATTAGTGGGGGCTTTAAAATATAATTGGGATCCTGATAGCAAATAATGACTAAACAATGATACTTTGTAAATGAATTTTTGAATTATAATATATGTGTGAATGTTTCTACATGTCTGGATGTTTCTACATGTGTCTGAGTGCAAATGAATGAAAGTGTTCGTTGGTATATGAATGTTTCTACATGTGTGAATGTAACTGAATGGAACTACAGATTGCTAGCATGTGTGAATGTTTATAAATGTGTAAATGAATGGAACTCTTTTATTGTTAATTTTGCAGGTCTGCGGCCTGTTGTCGGCTGATATCAATGGATGTCATAAAACCTACAGTTCATAAGAACTGAACAGGTTTATCATCCTGCGACCAGCCACAGCAGGTCTGCAGACTGACAGAATAAAAAAACAATAGACGTTGGTTATTTGTAAATAACTGACACATAATGTTATAGTGTCAGTTTCTTATCCAATAACCGACATCTATTTCCTTAACAACACGGCCGTGCTGGACAGCACGGCCGTGGCCAAGATGGCGCGGGTTTGGGCGTCGGTTATTTGTAAAAAACCGACACATAATGTTCTAGTGTCAGGTTTTTACAAATAACTGACGTCTATTCCCTGTGGCGCGAAGATATATGGCGTCGGTTATTTGTAAATAACCGACACTGATAGTGGCCAAGATGGCACCCTTCCTGTGGCACGAAAGTTTTGGGCGTCAGTTTCTTATCTAATAACTGACGCCTATAGTCCCCTGATGGCGCGCTTCCGGTGGCACGCGAAGAGTTTGGGCATCGGTTTCTTATCTAATAACCGACGCCTATAGTCCCCTGATGGGGCGCTTCCGGTGGCGCGCGAAGAGTTTGGGCGTCGGTTTTGGAACCGACGCCTAATGGGTGGACTTTTAGTGTCTCCCACATAGGTGTCACTTAGAAACCGACACTAAAGGCTTTAAATAACTGACACTAAAGGTAGGTTCTGTAGTAGTGGTAGAGGTTATATATTGTCCATATTCTGATAATGACTTAACCATTCCATTTATATGTATCTAATATGTGTATTAAAGACTGAGTTCAGGTATTCAGTACATGAAAATGATCCAAAATCAAAAGCCCTAGATTGGCTCAAGTTCAAGTCAAAAGAGATACAAGTGTGCAATTTTGGAAATCTATGTAAATGACCTTAGAACAATTTTGTAATCAATGGTAATGATGAATTGACTTGTAAGTTAGTTGAGAAAATTGTTTGGGACACAAAACACCAAGTTTTGATCACTTTAGATGCACTTTAGAAAATTGACCACATGTAGTCAATCGGTCGAGTTGCAAACTCAACTAATCCTCCTCGATCAAGTTTCTAAATATAGCGTCGGTCAAGTTGTGTTTTCACAAAACTCGACTGATCCAATATTTGACCAAATCGATCTTCATTGGTTGGTCAAGTTTCCCCAAGACAAACTCGACCGATGATTTGAATATCGTCTTTATCTTTTACTCCATCGGTCGAGTTACCTTTATTGAAACTCGACCGATCGTACTATAAGGAATGTGCAAAAAAAGTGATTGTAACCGTTGGTGTGTGTTTTGAGCAAAAATAGAGTCATTGCTTTGAGCAAAAAATGGCTATTTTCGTATCTAAGTGTCCCACAACTTAAAGGGGCACACTCAACTATAAATAGGACCTCTTAGAGTTCATTCCATGGTTGCTCATTCATATCAAGCTTGGTACTATCCTAGTTGAGAGTGTTCTAACCCATTGAGCCCCTTTATATCTCTGCCTTCAAGTCAAATTTATGAATATGAGTGAGATAGGTTCCTTTGTAAGAGAGGTACTTCATGTATTGATGTAAAGCTCTCCTCCATCGTCTTCCTACCCTCTTTCCTATAAAATATTAGGTTGAAGATCTTCTTCGAGTGAAGGAGAAGGAGTTTCTTCTTCAAGGTTGAAGAAGGCAAGGTGTTCCAGATCTCCAAGATAAGAAAATAGTCAAGGCAAGCTCTCAAGAAACATCTAGTCACCACATACATCCCTTCAAGTTAGCAATAAACCATTGGTTTCTTGGTTTAATTGATCTAATGGTTAGACTTATACTTTAATAGATAGTTTTGAAATATGAACTTGATCCAATGGTTAGGATTTGACACTTTTCCATATAATAGCTTTTAATAACAAACTTGATCAAATGGTTGGGATTGGAAGCTTCAACATCCAATGGTTTGGATTGAAACCTATAGTACTACATGTGATTTCTAATAATCTGAATGTAATCATTTTCCATATGTGATCAATTTAAGGAGCTTGATGGTTGAGATGATGGCTTACTTCAAATTTACAACCAATGATGGTTTTTAACCCCACAACATGTAGTGTCTCTTTATGTTATTAAATAAGGAATTTATAGGGTTAAATGGTGACTCTTTCTAGGTCACAACTTGATGCCTTTATATATGGTTTGTTTAAGGTTTTTATTTATGTAAATAACCAATGATCTTACCTTTTCAACATCCAATGGTTCTGGGTGATGTTTTGGTACGGTGATATGGGTTGAATGAGGTTGGAACTGATGAAGGTTATCCCCTAATAAGGTAATCTTACCTTTGCCCTCATATGAATATAATGAATAATGAACATATTTTGTTGATATATAACCCTAATGGGTTATAGCTTGCTCCACTTAATCCCAATGAACTCAGGTGATAATGATTAACTATGATCAACCTTCCTTAGTGGAATAATAGAACAATGGGGTACTCTCTTATTGTGGTGGAACATTGGTATACTATAATCTAGTGGTAGCATTTTGAGTTATGCATGAATCCATACATGAGAAGGGTATGGAATGTGATGATGATGATGTACCTTATGCATCTAAGATTTTATGGGGATGTTATGTGTTAAGGTTTGTGATTGAATGTTGAAATATAACTTTAATGTAACCTACCTTGCTAAACCTAACCCTAATGCAAGTAGTAAATGGTGATTAATCATATTATCCTTTCTTGAATGATTAATATCATGATAGAATATCCTTCCTAATGATTGATTGAAACTCTGATGTGTTGCTGGTGGTCATCATAGTTTCATGATCTATGTTTTATTATACTAAACTTGTACATTGTCAGTGTGATGATTGCCAATTACATATCTTCCTTATATGTTGATATAATAAAGGAATGCTCTTGATACTAAGATAATCCTACAATGCTAACATGTGAACATATGTTATGTTCTTTAATGCAATATCATGCTAAGTGAGTGTATCACATTAATGGTGATGTATGTCGAGCCTTGCAATACGGCATGGAAAGATAATAATGAACTTGCAAAAAATGATATGATGGTCTTAATGACCTTTGGTCATGGTTGATCCCTAAATGAAGTATAATCCTCTTATGTTGACAAGGGTTGATACCTTGTGATGATGTGATAAGGATTTATATCCTATGATAGTGTGATGAAAAGTGTAGTCTCATGAATGGAAAGTGAAGAGTACCATGTGATGATGAGATGGGGAACAATAAGTTCCATATGTTTATATATTCTAAAATTGTTATATTTTAATGCTTGCTAGATATGAATTAGGGTTTGTATGTCCATTTGTTTGATGCAGCCTTAATTTACCCAATTGGCAATAACTAATCAAGTAAAATTCTAATCATGTAGTTCCTTGTGCCATAGATCCATCTGAGTGCTAGAACTCTCCAGATGGTGAAACGAGTATTCCTAAGGGAACTCAGACCGCATACGATTGAGTATGTGGGATGCTTGTCATCCTAAATCCATGAGTTTACAGAGGATATTTGTGGTCACACCTAGTCCTCAGTTTGAGAATGACTGTGGTCGTGTCTCAGTGATTATATATGTAATGAGATTATGGGACAACTACGATTGTACCTTGGATGATAGGGTATGAATACCCACCTCCATTCACTAGTGTCATGACATGTACCAAGGACGGACTAGGTTGTTAGTAGCTTGAATTTATGTGTCGATGTGGAGGACCCGTTCTGACTGTGGGTGGAGAAGATTTTGGAGTCTAGCTCTACCCTAGATCTTATATGGCACTGATTTGGACTTAGCAGAGGTCAGTTGGATTTTGAGTGGTATCCACAAATTCATCAAGGTTTAAATAAAAGATGTAATACAACCATCTAGCAAATCTATTTAGGGTTATACATAATGCCTCACATTGGATAATAACCCTTGTTTTCTTTTCTTATATAGAGATGATTTAGAGTACAATAATATATGACATATATTCTCATGTTGTAAACATGTTTAGGTTGTCAAGTATACTAATACTGATAGTTAAGATTATGTTGCTAGCTATGTATAATACTGCTATCCATGCCTCTATAATGAAAAATTCTTAAACAACTAATCATCCTTATGTAGATAATTGTGCTTTGAAGTTCGATCTATTTATGATGTAGATATGTTCAGCTGGATAGACATGCTAATGGTGTTAGCTATACGTATGCTGCTAGACATATTCATGATGTTAGAACTATGTAAGCTACTTGATTTCTTAAGTTGTTAGCAAGGCATATGATAATAGTCAAACTAATGATGATGATTGTTCTTTGATGCAATCTTATAAAATCTGAGTTGATATCTGATAGGAGAAATTGATTTATTTGTTACATGTATATCCATTGATAATCACACTAGTTGCTAAGCTTATTTGCTTAATCTTTTTAGCATGCTTGAACTGTTCAATCTTCTGAAATGACTATTAAATACTTCAGATACTCGGTCATTTATTATTTAACCTGATGTGATAAATATCTATTAGAGAGTTATATATTTCTCTGGGACTGGGTCTCACCTCGTGGGTCACCAAATCTTCTTAGGTGATCGACAACAGTGACAACAATACCATGACAACGAGGTGAATTTGAGGTTATAAACCCTAGGTATGGTGGTTTAGTTGTGTAGTGTGTCCTAGAGTCATCCTTGTACTCTCAGGTCTGGGCAGGCAAATTTTGTGTATGGTGTTTGAAATGAATTGGATATTGTTGGCATATTAATTCTTGTTTATGTGGCATAAACAAATAATGTTCTCCTGTGTATGTGTGTTGTGTCTAATTGCATAGAACAAATTGTATCAAATTCATGGAATTAGTAAGAATACAAAAAATATGTTGGAGTTTCATGCAAATGTTTTTGAGCATGTGTTGATGTTACAATCGATTTTAATTTACCATTTTTTTAGGTATAGTTTTCATTAGCAATTGATCATGTTTAGTGTTTTGAATAATCTCTAAAAGTGTAACAGGTTCTCATAGTACAACTACAATGACTCTAACTTGATCATCAATGCTACACCCTGCGTATTTAACAACCCTTAATATCGTAGAAAATTTGGCATAAATTTCAATCAAATGCTATGTGTTCCCCCTGTATATTATACTACCATAGAGACAAAGCTGACAATGTTGTGATAAAATAGAATACAAACCGTAGACACATTCCTACTGCGTTAGCATTTTTGTCGTTAACCACAAACTCATGCCAGTAGATGGCTTATGCTCCTTACGAGAATGGATGGGATGGATTTTTTGGGTTAAACATAGCAAAGATTTTCAATTTGAGACCACCTATACAAGGGGGAGAACATACCTACTCCACCTTCTAACTCACTGATGTAGTCTCTATAGAAAATAGCTTCAAATGAAGCACTCACATCCACCCACTTATAAAGAAGCCCTAAAAAAATAGCATTCCCTCTAAGAAGTTTATGTTCGTCGATCAGCCAGCAGTGCATTCACGTTCTGAGAGAGCAAGTAGCGGTGAGAGAAAAGATATGGGGAAAATGGAAGAAAGTAGATGTAGAAAGGGGGAAACCAATATCAAGGGTTTACGGTCCAGAGAGCAATGAGAGATATCCAAGAATATTGAACTAAAATCACCTAATGGGATTGGTAGGGCAATGGAAACAATGTATGCGTCAGTATCGGGAAGCGGTGAGAGGGCTCTCGTCTATCAGCATAGTGGCGGGATGCAGAAGGGCATTGTGGATATTTAACATGATGTGTTTTGGCTTTTAGTTGGTGGTCGTCCAGTTTTGAGTCCAATAATGACTTTGTATAGAAAGTCTCTTTATTCTATCAGCACACATCCCTAAAGTCAAGGTTCCATCTTTAAGTTTGCATTATGTCTACCCTACATCATGATGTGAGCTTTGTTGTTACTCTCATCATATCATGATGCCAGTTCTATGTCACATATGACGTCTTACTTTTTAATCATGGTTGTTCTTTGGTTCTATTAGTGTTATTAATAGATATGCCTTCCACATCATTATTTTATAGTCCTTGCAACACTCCCCCACACTATTACCGACCATTGTGCAATTTTTTGTCTGGGGCCGGTATCATGAAGTCGAGATTGGATTAGTCAAGAAATTTGAAGTAGCCTCATATGAATTTGTCCTATTTTATTTCACAACTCAATCCATTTTGTAACAACCCCGCCTCCCAATAACCCCCATTTAAGGGAGACCAAGAGGTCGGAGCTGTTATCCCAATTTCCAGATCAAATGTTCAATCAATAATCAATTAATAATTATCAAATTATACTAAACTAAACTGAAAGAATGTAATAAAATAAAACTTTGCATACCTTTTTCAAACTGAGAGTAACTACTTCTATCCATGACGGGAGTCTATTCTAACTAATCCTCCTTTGAACTTTAATCCTCATTTAATTCCACATATGCCACTTTACTGTTTGTTCTTTTCACTTGTTCCTCAAACGTCGACAAACAAAACGTTGGTCAGCATAAAGTTGGTATGTGGGGGAAACAATAATCGTGCCACTATGATAACAACATATTGTAGTCAATTATGATTTAACAAACAACTTTACATTTTTAACATAACTGCTCAATCCATACATACCCAAACCTCTGTGTTGTCCCTGCAGTGGACCTGGATGCTACCTTCCTTATGGTAGATCCCCATTTAACCCATCATGATCCCACCTAATAGGTGAATCAGTTTCTAGGATTGAGTCACATGGAACTACCCATAGGTATCCCACTCCTTAACTCATGGTGTGCTAAAGAGTTGCATGGCCATACACATAGGTAGCCCAATTTCTATCTCATGATAGCCTAGACCTTGCTCTAGGTTACCCTTTTTATCCTTTGCAAAGCCACATAGGAGGACCCAGATCTAAGCCAGTTATATATAGATTTTTATCGTGATAATCATAGTTACTCTATAGTTGCATGAAATAAAAAGCGTTCAACAGTTATTTTCAAGATAGCGATAAAAATGTTTGGGAATCACCGTGAAACTAAATTGATTATTCATAACCGTAACCACATACCGGTCAAGCTGATTTGAGATAGATATATTCCATGAAAGTAAGAAATCCAACCAAGAAAGCACACTTTACAAGATCCTAAAATAATTATACAATTTCCTTTTATTACTCATGTCATCAAGATCTATTAAACCTAGCTCGCTTCCTAGGGTTTCTAGTCCACTTTTAGGGTTTCCATTGCAATTAGCATTTCACTTCATTTTTAAACCCTAATTTTATACAATTACTCACAACCCTATTTATCTCATATATTCTTCATGAAATATATTAACGTTATCTTTTAACAACATATAACCCTAATTTCAGAGAAAGCAAAATTAACCATTAATCAAGTCCATTAAGCCTCTTTTACATTAAAGCTACCATTTTTATCCTTATAATCCATGACAAGATCATTATGCTCATTTATCATCAATTCATAGTTCATTATGGTGTAATTCACTTATGAACTCTATTTGTCATTAATTCTACCTTTATCCATTAGAAAACCCTAATTACTACATTAAGGGTATTTATCCACAATTAGGAACTGTTATACTCGAAATATCTTTGAATTATCATATCTCAACTTTAATCATGAAATTTATCAATTAAATCCATTAAGAGTCTCATTTACTAATATTAGGGTTTCAAGGCCCATTAAAGCATATTTATGCACAGGAATCTCTAAATTAAACCAATTACGTGCAAAGTTCATCCTTTTTGTTCTTAATGTACCTTTTTACAATTAACAAGTTAATATCAACTGTAATCATTCATTAAGCCCTACTAATTACATTAATCATCTCAAAATAGGGTTTCTTAATCATTAAAGCATTAAAGTTGATAATTTTCATTACTTTTAGAATTTCAAATAGAAAAAGGCCTCCATTATATTTTTATTGCATTCCTCGTGTTCTGGTGAGCAAAATTCATATATTATGCATATCCATCTGAGCTACGGTTAATTAGTAATGAATTTTGCAAAATTAATTTACTTTGGGCCAATCAGAAGCTACCATGTCGCCCGTTCCCATGCAATATTGCTTGGCTATTTGGAAACATAATGAATTTCCACTTATACCCATGTGCGGCTCCTCGGTTCTTCTCAACACAGAAGGGCAAAACTGTCCAATACGATCCATCATCTTCAACCTCACGCAAACCCCGCGGTACTACTCTGGTCGTGATTGGCGCAACCCTTCTACCCCTTCTCCGACCACAACGGTCACTAGGGAAGGTCCTCCTCCCTCTATTGTACTCCCACGCACCTGGTGGTGCTCTTCTCTCATAGCCAGGGTGGTTGGCCTACGCTGGCTGGGCCTGCAACCCGCGGTCGGCCTGGAAGCCGCGCTGCAGGTGCTGCGCGATGGTGGCCAGCAGGGAATGGTGGCCAACCACCCTAGAACCTCGAAGTTGCTTCGTGCCTCCATCGAGATCCCTCCATAGCTGCTAGCTGCCAAGATAGCCCTATGCTTTCTTGGTTTGGGTTTCAAATGCAAAGAAGTAAGAAGAAGATGAGGAAGAGAGAGATAGTCATGTGGGATTCCCTCTGGACTTCACCAAGGGTTCTACCCCTTATATAGGGGAGGACATCCATGCCCTAACATTCTTGCCCATGAAGAAAACAAGGCTTCTCCTCATTAGGAAACCTTCTTTCCATAATTGAGAATAAATTATCTCTTTAAATTAATTCCTTGTTTCCTATTGATCCTTGGTCATTAAGGAATTTGACATTCTCTCTTTTTATCTTCCTTGTGCTTGGCTTTAACGCTATTGGCCACAAAAATCTATTTCTTAAAGCAATTAACATCTCTTTTTGATATTATCAAAAAGTCACTAATGATGCATTACATTATCCTCTTATTTTGTTTTATTTCTTATTAAAACATCTTTTTTTTAGGATTTCTCGTATCTTTCTTTTTATTTTCCTCATTGGCATTCCTTTTAATATTAGAAACCTCATGGATTCGAAAATTCACCAAGAAAAACTCATTTATGTCTCTTTCCACTTATTTCCCACATTTTACCATTGTTTTCAATTTCTTTCTCAATAAAGAAATATTTAATTGATCTTTTGTTTTATTATTTCTATCTCTATGCAACTTTGGACTCCTTAGAACCCAAGGAACCCAAGTGGCACGAAATCCACCTTTGGATTAAATTATTTTTCCTTCTCGAGATTTCTACATTTTTCTTTTCTCCATTTCTTATTAATTATGGAGTTTCTTTTGTCCTTTCTTTGTTATTGGGCCCAATAGCCAATAAAGCCCACAAAACAACCAACAAGGCTATTTTAAATGAAACTCATTTATTCAAAACAAATTATATCATTATTTGTGCAAATATCGTTAATATGAGAAATTACATTCTTCGCCAAAAGAACCCAAAAATTGGGGTTGTAGCATTCCTTCCCCTCTTATAGGAATTTTGTCCTCAAAATTCCATCTAGAAAACAATTCAGGATAATACTTTTCCATGTCCATCATTGGCCCCTATGTGGCTTTACCTTATCCATGGCTCTTCAAAAGAACCTTTATCATCACATATTCTTTTATCTGAGATCTTTCACCTTGGCATATATAAACCTCACAGGTGACTCAGGTCATTTCAGCCTCCCTTGGGGCTTTCTAGGTTCATTGCTCAGCACATGCCCTGGGTACCTGACATAGTGCTCTAAATTGGACACTTGGAACTCATCACCCATTACTTTATCCTGAAGGGTAAGGTTAATAATAACCCTCTCCACCAATCCATCTCAAATGGACCCATGTATCGGGGACTCAGCATTTCTTACCTATAGCTTAGAGGGGTCGGATTTTCATGTCACATATACTCCCACAATGAACTGCATGTCAGTCTTCTTTACATCAGCTCACGACTCATGTCGTCTCTAGGCTCCTTTCAGCCATTGCACGATCAAAGCGACTTCATCTACACACACTGTGGCCCTTTTCTGACCATCACGAGGTTCCTTCACCAACATCACTTTAATGAAGTGGTGACCGACACAACCTCCCTTACAGAGCTTCTTTATATCTGATACTGGCTATGGTGGTTAACATCACATCTTTATTGGATAAGAAATGTCTCCATGTATCACCCTGAACAAGAACACATGCTTTTATCAGACCCTCTAGTCTGGATCATACTAACCATTAGTTAGGGGTGATAAACTGTACCAAAATCAAGTTCTTCATCTATCTACCTCCACCTTATGTAAGTGAACCTTTAGGTCATACTCAAGAACTTTTGAAATCGTATTAATGGTGTAGTTGAACCATCTCTCTCATATGTAGTTGAACCGGATCTGTCCCTTGACAGTACTTTTTCTTTCTCATGTCATCTAGGTAAGGATATCTATCCTAACCCATATTTCATCTTGACCTTCCTTGATCTAGGGGAGGCTTACCACATCCATAGTGATGAACTCCCTTTGTATCTCGGGGACTCTTTATCCTTTATATTAATGCACTGGGTTATCGGTGCTCACCCTTCACCTCCTGTCATGCATGGCAACATATCACATGCAACTTCATCTTAGGCATCCAAAGCACTACTATTACTTACTATCTTTGTAGTACCCCGAGGTATGGTGATCTCAAAATCATGATCTCGTGTATGTCATGATTCCTTAGGATCGGGTTTCATTGCCTTCCTTTCCAAATAAGTACATCTAAAGTTCTACCACCATCCTTTCATTGCATCTAGGCCTAGGCTGGCTAACCAAACAACAACTAACTTGTTAAATAGATCTTGTTACATCTAAGTGTTAGACAAACTTATCTCCTTTCCAAACTTAGGGTTAGCCTAACAACCTCTTCTACCCTCTAGACAAACTAGGCAGCTGCATCACAACCACTTCACATCCTTATGTGTAGGGCAATGTTGAAGACTTACACCTCTATGTATTCCACCTATTATCTCATCTCAGTTCTAAGTCTATGTTCATCAAGAAAAATTTGAGCTTATTCTCTTGGTTTTTGAACTCAACCTTGTATGACTCATAGCTCATGATAAAAGCATCCTCATAAGATGACTACCTTATTTCTCTTAGTGTTGGTAAACCATCCATGTATCATTCACCCCATAAGGGTATGTTATCATCGTTGTCCTCACACCTTGTAACAACGTCCCAACTCACATCATCTTTGTCCTTGGTGTATGTCATGCGTACTATCCTCTCTCTCATTCCCATAACAAGAGGAAATAAGCATTTGGCTGCAGTCCAAATACAGAGTTCTTCTTATTCCAAGAGTAGAGATGGTACATCCCACCTTGCCAGTACACCTTTAAATCTAAGTTGAAACGTGCCACATAGGTCTCTACATCAAAATCATTTTGATATCAAAGTTACTTCTCTGGAAAACTGGTCTTGAACCTACTGGGGTTTACACACATCCCTTGGTCATCTCCTCTAGGTCTATAGGGTGCACGCACTTTTGGGGTCATCCATCTTCCCTTATGCATCCAGAGAGTGCCCTACTCATCTGCCCTTTGGGTCCCATGAGTTCACGAAGGTGATCAATATCCTAACCCATGGCCCTCAGACAATGATAGTTGTTACCTCCCGACTCTATGGTCATGTGCAACTAGGGAATTAGGCAACTCCCACTTCCATCGGTCTTATACCTACCTAGCCCTAGGATAGACTTAGGATTCTATTATAGTACATGTCCAACTTCGAACCTTACCCAAGCCTTCATCAGCTCTTTCTGCATTCATGGGCTGACTTTCATCCTTTCACAGGGGTCATGGAGACGTGCTTACCTTAGTTAGGCCCCATACTAGTTACCTCCATGGTAACACATGCACAAGCTCTTAGAGATGGTTATCTATGGGTCTACAGGTTCATTCTCATATTATGTACCTTTCACTTAGCTTCTCAAGATCCTAGGAGACCTCTTTAGGTTTCTTCAAAACCCACAAAACTAGTATACACCCTACAGAAGGGTTCCTCTCCTAGGATGGGAGGAAACTACACCTTGATAACAAAGGTCACAAATGTCATTAGGTCTAGCATGCTTAACCCTAGCAAGCTACTAAGGCACAAGCAGACCACCTACTAACCCCTGTCAGGTCATACTTGTTCTCATCCTCAATCATTAGATCAAGATCATACCTTCCCATGTCATCAACTTAGCTATGAGGGTTTTATCAAACATACTTTAAACTTAAGGGGCCCCCTTTTCCTCTATACATGAAGAGTACCATTCTCGAAACTATAGAAACTCAACTCTCGTCATGAGCATTAGGTACACCACTTCCCCTCTTAGGCCTAGGAACCCTAGGTACACTTTTTGGGTGTCCAACTACATGCTCAACCTCTTAACCATGAACCAAACATGTATAAGGTATGACATGGACTTCCTGTCATCCTTCTACTCGAGCAACACTTCGGAGTGGAGTCCTCCTCAAGGACAACCAAAAAGGTATAAGGACTCACAACCTGGTACTAAACCTCTTCGGGTCTAAAGAACTCTTCTTCCTAGCTCAGAAGGTAAGAACTTATTTGTACATAGGTACTAGTCACCTCATCCTCTTTCTAGGGTTTGGTTCCTCTAACGGAAACCCAGATATCACCAGCCTCCAGGGACCATGCATGAGGTAACTACAACCATCCACTTAGGTCACATCATCCTCTACTCCCCACTGTACCTCATATCTCAGAGTCTGAGCTTCCAACCTTCTTTCTTGGGGTCCTTCTCTCTCTGTCTCTCTAGAGCTAACCCTATAAACAACCTTACTATTAGAGGTCCTCTCTTCATGAAGGATCAAGCTCAAAAGCATACCCCTACATGGGTGAAGCCTATGTTTGCTCAAGAGTATCCATAGATCTTCTTGTTTATCTCATAAGATATCCATCATACTCTCTTGGCCAGGGTTTTAGCCTACTATACTGACGTACTCTAGGTGCACGTTATGCCCTACTGGCATAAGCCCATAGGGTTTCCATAGGTTCTTCAATAACCTCATCATTGAAGGAGTTATCCTTCACTCTAACATGCATGACCCTTCCCAGGGTTGGGTCGCCAACCTCACAAGGCTCATAACATCATGGGCATCTACAAGAATTCCCACACACTTGGTCTATCATGACATCTAACTCATTATGTCATCTCTCTCTAACCACCACTTAGGGTTAGGGTTAGCATCATACTCAAAGGATGTGCTAGGTCTCTACTTTTAATGGAGATCTCTGCCTCCATGACCAACTGTCTCTCTACTCATCCTCCTGACAAGAAGGCCTAGCCTCATGTCTCTCGAGAGGGAAATGACAACTCATGTCATACGACCTAAGCATGTATCTATTCTTTAGTTTATTCTTAATCTATTAAACTTATGTCCATGACATCTTATTTACATGCTTTTCATTAATTTGGTGGAAGATTCCTTAAACCTTATTAACCTTACCCATACCTCAAGTGGGTGAGAAAAAGAGAGAAAATCCTAATTCTTAAGGACCTTAACAACATTTGAGTTGAGAGATGAACAAGATGACAGAGTCCTAAAGGTATCTTATTTTGAGTGAAATCCTGAGACATTGTCCAGGAAGTCACACTAATCCGGGAGTCCTCGTATTCCGACTAGAGGTGTGGAGGAAAATCTTTCCAGCCCCCAGACATGATCCTTTTCTAGAAACCTCTGTCTTTCAAAAATTCCTCTAATAACTCCCTTGGGTTCTACAGAGTTTGTAAAATTTAATAATTATTAAAGATTAGATGAGGAACCTATGCTCTGATACCAAATGTAACGACCCCGCCTCCCAGTAACCCCCATTTAATGGAGACCAAGAGGTCAGAGCCGTTATCCCAATTTCTGGATCAAAGGTTCGACAAATAATCATTTAATAATTATCAAAGTCTACTAAAATAAACTAAAAGATTGTAATAAAATAAAACTTTGCATACCTTTTTCAAATTGAGGGTAACCACTTCTATCCATGAGTGGAGTCTATTCTAACTAATCCTCCTTTGTACTTTAATCCTCATTTAATTCCACATATGCCACTTTACTGTTTGTTCTTTTCACTTGTACCTAAAATGCCGACAAACAAAACGTCAGTCAGCATAAAGTTGGTATATGGGGGAAACAATAATTGTGCCACTATGATAACAACATATTGTAGTCAATTATTATTTAACAAACAACTTTGCATTTTCAACATAACTGCTCAATCCATACATACCCTAACCTCTGCGCTTTCCCTGCAATGGACCTGGATGCTACCTTCCTTATGGTAGATCCCCATTTAACCCCTCATGATCCCACCTAACAGGTGAATCAGTTTCTAGGGTTGAGTCACATGGCACTACCCATAGGTAGCCCACTCCTTAACTCATGGTGTGCGAAAGAGTTGCATGGCACCACACGTAGGTAGCCCAATTTATAACTCATGATAGCCTAGACCTTGCTGTAGGTTACCCTTTTTAACCTTTGCAAAGCCACAAAGGAGGACCCGAATCTAAGCCAGTTATATATACATTTTTATCAAGATGATCATAGTCACTCTATAGTTGCATGAAATAAAAGGCATTCAACAGTTATTTTCAAGCAATTGATAAAAACGTTCGAGAATCACTGTGAAACTAAATAGAATATTCATAAGCGTAACCACATACCTGTCAGGCTGATTTGAGACAGAATATTCCATGCAAGTAAGAAATCGAAGAAAGTAAGCACACATAATAAGATCCTGAAATAATCATACCATTTCCTTTTATTACTCATGTCATCAAGATCTATTAAACCTAGATCTCTTCCTAGAGTTTCTAGTCCACTTTTAGGGTTTCCATTGCAATTACGGTTTCACTTCATTTTTAAACCCTAATTTTATACGGTTACTCACAACCCTATTTATCTCATCTATTCTTCATGAGAGATATTAAGGTTATCTTTTAACAACATATAACCCTAATTTTAGAGAAAGAACAATTAACCATTAATTAATACCATTAAGCCTCTTTTACATTAAACCTACCATTTTTATCCTTTTAAACCAAGACAATATCATTATGCTCATTTATCATCAATTCATAGTTCATTATGGTGTAAATCACTTGTGAACTCTATTTGTCATTAATTCTACCTTTATCCATTAGAAAACCCTAATTACTACATTAAGGTTATTTATCCACAATGAGGAACTTTTATACTCGAAATATCTTAGAATTATCATATCTCAACTTTAATCATGAAATCCATCAATTAAAGCCATTAAGAGTCTCATTTACTAATATTAGGGTTTCAAGGCCCATTAAAGCATGTTTATGCACATGAAACTCTAAATTAAACCAATTACATGCAAAGTTCATCCTTTTTGTTCTTAATGTACCTTTTTACAATTAACAGGTTAATATCAACTTTAATTATTCATTAAACCCAACTAATTACATTAATCTTCACAAAATAGGGTTTCTTAATCATTAAATCATTAAAGTTGATAATTTCCATTAAGTTTAGAATTGCAATTAGAAAAAGGCTTCAACTATAGTTTTATTGCATTCCTCGTGTTCTTCTGAGAAAAATTCATATATTATGCGTATCCATTTGAGCTACAGTTAATTAGCTATGAATTTTGCAAAATTGACTTACTTTGGGCCAATCGGAAGCTGCCACGTCGCCCGTTCCCATGCAATGTTGCTTGGCTATTTGGAAACATAACGAATTTCCACTTATACCCCCGCACAGCTCCTCGGTTCTTCTCAACAAAGAAGGGCAAAACCGTCCAATACGCCCCATTATCTTCAACATCACGCAAGCCCCGCGCTGCTGCTCTGGTCACGATTGGTGTGACCCATCTACCCCTTCCCCGACCCCGACGGTCACTAGGGAAGGTCCTCCTCCCTCCAATGTACTCCCACACACCTGGTGGTGCTCTTCTTTCACAGCAAGGACGGCTGTCCTACACTGGTCAGACCTGCAACCCGCGGTCGGCGCCTGGCAGTCGTGCTACAGCTGCTGCGCGATGGTGGCGGGCAGGGAAAGGTGGCCAATCACCCAAGAACCTCAGAGCTACTTCGTGCCTCCACCGAGATCCCTCCACAACTGCTAGCTGCCAAGATAGCCCTATGCATTCTTAGTTAGGGTTTTTAACACAAAGAAGCAAGAAGAAGATGAGGAAGAGAAAGATAGTCATATGGGATTCCCTCTAGACTTGGCCAAGGGTTCTACCCCTTATGTAGGGGAGGACATCCACGCCCTAACATGCTTTCCCATGAAGAAAACAAGGCTTCTCCTCATTAGGAAACCTTCTTTCCATAATTGAGAATAAATTCTCTCTTTAATATAATTCCTTATTTCCTCTTGATCCTTGGTTATCAAGGAATTCGAAATTCTCTCTTTTTATCTTCCTTGTTCTTGGCTTTAACTCTATTGGCCACGAAAATGTATTTCTTAAAGCAATTAACATCTCTTTTTGATATTATCAAAACGTCACTAATGATGCATTACAGTATCCTCTTATTTTGTTTTATTTCTCATTAAAACATCTTTTTTTTAGGATTTCTCTTTATCTTTCTTTTTATTTTCCTCATTGTCATTCCTTTTAATAATAGAAACCTCATGGATACGAAAATTCACCAAGAAAAACTCATTTATGCCTCTTTCCACTTATTTCCCACATTTTATCATTATTTTCAAATTCTTTCCCAATAAAGAAATATTTAATTGATCTTTTCTTTTCTTATTGCATTCTCCATGCAACTTTGGACTCCTTGGAACCCAAGGAACCCAAGAGGAACGAAATTCACCTTTGGATTAAATTATTTTGCCTTCTTGAGGTTTCTACATTTTTCTTTTCTCCATTTCTTATTAATTATGGAGTTTCTTTTGTCTTTTTTTGGTTATTGGGCCCAATATCCAATAAATCCCACAAAACAACCAACAAGGCTTTTTAAATGAAACTCATTTATTCAAAACAAATTATATCATTATTTGTTCAAATATCTTTAATATGAGAAATTACATTCCTCACCAAAAGAACCCAAAAATTGGGGTTGTAACACATTTGTAGGAACTCATTACATTGAATTGGCCAGGTTTTTAGTGTTTCTCAGTGTTGCACATAAAATAAAACAACATATAAGATAGAATTCAAAATAGAGTGATATTTTGTAATACTATTAAAAGTAGGATTGCATTTGTCTAGTTAGAAGGATTGTGAAATCCGAAACGGAGCAACTAGTTCAATTTTTGTCATACAAAATGGGATCATAATGGGACTGAGTTTCTCAGACCTACCACCTACGAGGTGTAAAAGGATAATGCTTGGTCTTGATTATGTCCTGAACCAAACATGATCTATGTGATCTCAAACAATCTAATATTGATGCGCCATCACAAATATCTAAAAGTGCATTTTTCTACGGTGTATGTTGGTTTTACTATTCATCATGCATAATCATCAAAATAACGAATATGAAATTTTATATGCCTTTTAAATAAATATAACATCAACAATAAAAAAACATGTAGTCCTTACAACAAAATATTCTAGTGTGTGACAATTACGTTCTTCAAAAGACAAACTGGAACCTCTTAGTCATGCCTTAAGTCTATAAAAATAGCTACAAAATATACAAAATGAGACTTGGACTCCGAAGATAGATGCATGTAAATAGCCACAAGAAGATTAAGTTGAAGTGTCATCTCTTGACAAGGTAGTGTTGGAAACTTGCATGCCAAATTCAACCTCATCATCTAAAATAATGCTAAAACTAAATTATAAGAATATAATTTATCACCATTAGATACATATTAAAAATATTTATGACAAATGCTTATACCTCTTCATGGGATTTATTGGATGGTACCGTATATCATGATTGACTAGCATATTGCACCCTTTATGTAGTCATTTAGGTCTTTTGACTGTCGTTTATTTCTCCCCTTTAAGCCATTTTTCTTCTTCCTTTTGTTTTGTAATGATCAGGCAGGTAAATCTTAACTGTACTTGACCCTGTCTTATTTTTGTTGCACTTAGCTCCTCCCAAATGCATACAATCTAGTTCCTTAATAAGTGAGATTACACATTCTGATGAGATTCCATATGTCTCACTATTTAGAAATGATTTCTCTAATTTTTTTGAGAACAATGAAGACATCTCACTTCATTTCAAATGTTACTTGAGGTTTTCTTTTATTTCAAGAGAAATGCCATCCTTATCAAGTGTTGTACCCTACATAACATTTGAGGTCCATCTTTTTATAATTTAGTAGGTTGGAAGCTCCATAACCAACTCAGTTCTTAGTACAGAAAGGTCATGTCAACATGGGATGCCCTCTGATTCAACTACCATACAAGTGAAAGTACTAAAATTCTCAGTTGCCTTGTAATAAACATTATAGGATGTTGTATGTTGACAATTTTGTATAGTCATCGATTTTGCATGGCCATCATTTTGCACTGATTCGGTAATATAAAAAAGTCTCTCCAACATATCATATTGGAATTTATTAAAGTTGAATCTTGTATAAATTGATGTCATTTGAACCTCAACATGTAGTTTTGTTTGCATCTTGGGTTTTGTATATTTTGTGTCATGATCAACTTTTTCTCATTATGTCTTTGGCATTTCATAGAGCTTTCAATGTGGAAAAAGAACGTTTCTAATGAAATTTTATTCCAACAAACCCACTAAAATGAATTCATGCCCTCTCTTCATTGACTACTTTTTGTTCCTGCAAAGTTAAAGCCAAAAAAATAAAGTACTTAACATCATAAAAATTTAACTCATATTAACATTGTAAAAAATATAACACACCTGCAGTAAAGATATGTCTCGAATATATAGGCACTGATTTATGCCTTAGGTTGTATATAGAGTGCAATGACCCATTCTCGTATAAACCATTTTTGTGTATAATATCCTTCCACCTCTTTTCTAATTTGTCTGGACCATTAGAGTTTCTAATGCATATATTACAAGTATCCATATATGAAGACTTTTATGATATAACACCAAACTTTCAGGAACATTACCAAGGATAGCCTAATACAATAGTTATGATGTGCATTCAGAAATGTATTTTGAATGGTTGTTGTCATTACAGGATCTTGATCTATGACAATAACATTTGGTGGCTTTCCAAACATTTCCTATAGAAAAATTTCAAACAACCAAGTGAAAGAGGAAGTCTTCTCATCCTTAAACAACCAATATTATGGTAGCCACTATTTTCTATATCAAGAATAGTCAACGACTTAGATGTTCCAATATTTGCTTTTTGGAAATTATCATGGACACACTTTATTACTAAATTTACCTATATGTGAGATATTATAATTGAAGTTTTCTGAGGATTTGACAAAGTGTGGTTATGATTTTCAACAACTGAATGCACAACCCATTTCTATATATATATATATATATATATATATATATATATATATATATATATATATATTTATATATATATGAGCCCATCTTTATTGACCGCGCGGGTAGCTACCCGCACACCCTTCTGGTCACTTTTTTTTTAAAAAAAATTGCAATTGTAGAGGAGCATTTTATCTAGCTCCCCAAAAAAAATCATCCAAAAATAATATCATTTGCCCCACCAAAATAAAAAAAAACCATCCATATATATATCTGATGTATATTTTGTACTGATTTATTCTTTTAGTCATGTAGTTACTTTCTTACAACGATAGTTATTTTTTTGACAGCAGAGTTACTTTTTTTTTTTTTTGAAAAAGGGTGCCTGTCGCACTTATCTATTGATGTCATTGAAAGAAATTTGTACAATGTCATTATCAAAGTTTTCAGTAAGGCTACGTGAGCCTTCAAGCAGACAGGCATTTGAAGCCAAGGCATGGGCTACCGCGTTACCTTGTCTTCTTACAAAGCATACATTAAAGGAAAGAAAATGTAAAGAGAAGCAGATAATGTTTTGAACGATACGGTCCACGTAACCTCTTCCCCATCCTTCCCTCTTGATTGCATGGATGAGTAAGGCGCTATCCGTTTCAACTATGAGGTCAGTAATACCTCTTTCCAAGGCGAATACCATGCCTGAATATACCGCCATTCCCTCCGCACTAAGCACCGAGAATGTATGGTCTATCCTGCATTGATATGTCCCTTGGATGTTTCCCGTGTTGTCCCTTAGGACAGCGCCAATGCCTCCCGACCCGTCGTTCCTCAAGCTTGCATCTGTATTCAGCTTTGTTAACTGCCAGTTCGGAGGTTTCCAATGGGTTTGAGTGTCCACGTGATTGACATGGTTGTGGGAGGTAGTCGCCGCTGTATATACCTTCGTATCTGCCACCAACGATAGGAATCCAGCTGCCATTGCCGGCATGTAGGGAGGGCGCTGTTCAAATAGGCTTTTATTCCTTGCCGTCCATGCCACCCACATAAGCGTTGCTCCTTCATCAATTCTATCCTGGTTATCTTCCTTTATCAACTCTCGAATGAAGTCCCTTGCGCTGCCGTGCGCTTGAGCCGGCCATGAGAAGTTGCCCGTCGCCCATACTTGCAAGGAATGGCTGCATGTTAGCATAGCATGCGTTGCATCTTCTTGCTGCAAGTTACATCTCGTGCATGTATCATCTTCAATGATGTGCCTTCGATAAAGAGCATGTTGTGTTGGAAGTATATCTTGCATGACCCGCCATATAAAGTGTTTCAGTTTTGGTGGCCAATGTTGCTTCCAAATACGCTTCCAATCTCCCTCCTCAATCTCGCCTGCAATCTCTGCCCCCGTCCTGATAAAGGCATATGCACTTTTCACTGTGTACTCTCCATTGCTTTCCTCGTCCCAACAAAGGACATCGTCCTCGGCCTGTCTCCCAAGGGGAATATTTACTATCATGTTTGTGATATGTGGAGGGAAAACCTCAGAGAGAGCATGAGTATCCCATTGACCTGTGTCCACGCTAATCAAATGTGAGACCGTCCTGTACTCCACCGGGCCTTGTATGAGATAACGTTGTACCGGGCCTCCCAGTTGCGGTATCCACCTGTCTTCATATATGTCTATATTGTGACCTGAGCCAACTCTCCAAAGGAAACCTGGTTTGACAAGTTGGATTGCACCCCAAATGCTCCGCCATGAATAGCTTGGACTTCCTCCTATGCTTGTACGTAAAGGCGTGGATCTTTTGAAGTACTTTTGCCCCAAAATCTGGCTAACCAGAGATGTGCTTGAAGAAGCAATGCGCCATCCTTGTTTAGCCAGCAACGCCTGATTAAAAGCTTTAAGATCTCTGAATCCCATTCCTCCACACTCCTTTGTTCTGCATAGCCTTTCCCATGACATCCAGTGAATTTTTCTTTCCCCGTCCTTCGATCCCCACCAGAATTTTGCAATCATAGAGTGAATCTCATCTAAAATCCCATCTGGAATTTTGAAAATACTCATAAGGTACGTCGGGATCGCCTGGATGATCGATTTGATGAGCACTTCCTTTCCCGGACGAGATAGAAGATTTTCTTTCCATCCTTGCAGCTTTTTCCAGATCCTGTCCTTCACGGCAGCAAACACAACTTTCTTTGACCTTCCTATGACAGTGGGGAGCCCAAGGTATTTCTCATGTTTATCCACCTCCCTTACCCCCAACATATTCTTTATAGACTCCCTTTTCTCTGCATCAACGTTTCTACTAAAGGATACTTCCGTTTTATCATAATTAATCTTCTGCCCGGATGCCCTCTCGTATTGGCTGAAAATTTCAGCTAAAGCGGAGCATTCAACTGAAGTAGCCCTGGTGAAAACGATACTATCATCTGCAAAGAATAAGTGAGATACACGTGGTCCATGTCTACAGGCTTGAATTCCATGTATGCGGCTATCCTGTGTGGCTTTAGAGATAGAAAGAGAGAGAGCTTCAGCGCAAAAAAGAAATAAGTAGGGAGATATAGGGTCACCTTGGCGAAGTCCTCGAGTCGGTCTTGTAGCTCCCCTCCTATTGCCGTTGACGATGAATTTGTGTGAAACACTGGTCATACACTCGGTCACCTTCGATCTCCATTTTACGGGCAGTCCAAGTTTCTCCATAACTGTCTCCATGAACTTCCACTCCACCCTATCATACGCCTTGCTCATATCTAGCTTCAGAGCCATGAGTCCCTTCTTTCCTTGCTTTTTCTTCTTCATGGTATGGAAAATTTCATATGCCACCAGGGCATTGTCAGTAATCATTCTTCCACCCACAAAAGCACTCTGGTTCTCAGATATCATAGTGTTCAGCAGCGGCTTCACTCTATTGGCCATGACTTTAGAAATAATTTTGTATGAGACGTTGCAAAGGCTGATTGGTCTATATTCGGAGATGCGCACTGGTGAAGCATTTTTTGGAATAAGGACAATGTCAGTTTCCTTAATATCCTGGAGACCATGTTTCCCTTCCCACCACCCTCTGATGAAAGCTAGGATACTTCCTTTCACTTTGTTCCAGAATTTTTGATAAAAGATCGCCTTCATACCGTCCGGTCCCGGCGCCTTGTTGGGGTGCATTTGGTTTACTGCTAACCAGATCTCATGTTCCGTGGGCATTTTGTCAAGTGCAGCCAAATCACTTTCCTGAAGCACACCATTCATATCTTTCAGAAATTCCTCAATTCCCACCGGGTGTGAGGTAGTAAATAATGTGTCGAAAAAAGATGAAATCACGCCCTCTATCTCAAGAATATCAGTCTGCCAGCTCCCATCCTCCTTATAGATTCCCTCAATCATGTTTCTGCGCTTCCTCTGTGACGCTTTATGGTGAAAGTATTTAGTGTTTTTGTTCCCATCTCTCATCTCATTTGTTCTTTCTCTGGCGAACCACCAACTTTCTTCTTGTCGCTGCAGTTCTTGAAGAGAATTGGCCAGCTGTGCACACTCCTGAATCATGTCGGAAGATGGTTGCCTATTATGTGCCTTTATGAGATCCTTTTCCGTCCTCTGGATTTTTTTCTTGATGTCCCCAAAATTACTGACCGCCCAACTTCTTAACTTTTCAGCACATTGCTTCGTTTGCAGTAGAAGTCCTTCTCCCTCTTTTTCATCCCACGCTTGCTCCACCACCTTCTTGCAATCGGGGGACGAGAGCCAAAGATTCTCAAACCTGAATATTTTACCTTTCCCATTGCGGTGTTGACTTTTTTCAGCCCATAGAAGAATCTGCCCATGATCAGAATTATGAATCGGAAAGTTTTTAACTATTCTCACCCCATATATGTCACACCAACGTCTATCGGCCAGGTAGCGATCCAGTCTCTCCCAAATTATGTTCTCTGCATGGAGCCCTCGTTTCCACGTGAATTTGCATCCAGTACTTCCTAAATCGACCAGCTGACACGTATCAATAGCATCTCTGAAATTCCTCATCTGCCAATCGCTCCTGGGTTGGCCTCCTTGCTTTTCCTCCTGTGACGTTATTTCATTGAAGTCCCCACCCAATAAGATAGGAAGAGCAGAGTTCCTGCATATGCTCCCCATGAGGGTCCAGGTACGGTGTCTATCAGGTACTGCCGGCCATCCATAAACACCAACGAAACAGAAACTGTCCTCCCGTCTGTCCGCCTCATAGTCCGCGCAGATGTGATGATCCGAGTAAGATCGAATGGTAACTCTATTTCCTCTCCACCAGAGACCCAGCCCGCCTGACCTTCCTCTGTTGTCCACGCCAAAACCACTATCGTATCCACAACATCTTCTAGTTCTTTCCTGTTCTGTGCTGCTGCACATGGTTTCCATGACGAAAACCATGTCGGGCATCTCTCCCCAGCATCTCCTACGAAGAGAATTGACCGTGCCAGGGCTGCCCAACCCCTGGACGTTCCAACATAAGATTTTCATTGTTGTTCACGGGCCTGGACTGTTCCAGTGCCCGCTACTTGCATGCCTTGCTCGGCTGTTAATTCTTCTGAATTCTTCCTTCTTTTCATACTGATGGACGAAACCTCTTCAACCCTATTAGTTTGATAGCCATTATGCTGTCTGCCTCTTTTTTTCCCCACCTGTGTATCTTCACTGATCATATCAGTACTGCCCCCTTGATTTTGTGCTTCAAGTCGACGTGTTTTCCTTCTGAATCTCCCTGGTTTGGAGTGTCCTTGCTGTTTGGTTTCCTGCTCGACTCGTATTGCTGCTGTGTGTTGCTTTGCTGCCTCCACCTTCCCCCTGTTATCGTCTTGGGTCTTCTGGTTCCCTGCCGTCGCAGCTGCCCCGCCGACTGAACTGCCTTGTGCATCTGATCCTTTCCCACCACAGCCCTGATCGGCTGATTTTCCCTCACCTCCTTCTGCATCCTCTTTCCCTCGACCGCCTACCCTTTCGAGGTGCTTGGACACACTTGTCTCCCTATGATCTTTATCTGCTTCTTTCTCTTTGAATATCTCTTGTAGCTCCTGCTCGGACGGGTTGAAGTGGGATGCCACTTCTCCCTCCTCTCCCGCTGCACTTCGGTTCCGTTGCTGCGTTAGCCCTCTTGACTCCCCACGGACAGAGCTCCGATCCCCTGACATTGGTTTGGCTGTGAAGCGTAAGTCCTTCTTCTTGGTATCCCTTCCAAAAAGATCCTCCTTTATTGGCAGAGTTACTTGTGTGGCCAGAAGAGTTTCTTTTTTGGTTGCCGGGTAGACAAATTCCAGGCTACCCACACATGCAATAAAAAAAGGCCTATATATACCCACCCCCTATTTCGGTTCCTTTTTTTAGTTTCTTACTTTTGACATGTGGACGGTTACTTTACCTCACAAACTACTAAGTTTCATGCATAGATAGTTACGTTTGTAACAATAGATTTCAAAACAAGATTACATATATATATATATATATATATATATATATATATATATATATATATATATATATATATATATATATATATATATATATATATATATATATATATATATATATATATATATATATATATATATATATATATTGTATATTCTACTCGATTTTACTCTTTTAGTCATATAGTTACTTTCTTAGAAACATAGTTACTTTTTGATCCTACCAGTTACTTTTTTTCCATATAGTTACATTTGGGACTGATGGGTAGCGAAAAACCAGGAAACCCATGCGAGTATTAAAGAAATGGGCATATATATATATATATATATATATATGTATGTATATATATGTTTATATATATATATATGTATATATATGTATTTATATTTATGTATATATATGTATTTATATGGGATTAAGAGAGAAAGATTTCTCTTCCCCTCTCCCATAACCCGTGGCGGAGGTCGGATGCCCGGGAGGGTGATAAATCAAGAGATGCTTCTCCTTGTGGTTCGAACATGGGTCCCTTCATTGTGGACCAGCGGAATTCGCCAACCGAGCTATTCCCTTGCCGGCAATATATATGTATTTGTATTTATATATAAATACATATATATGTATATATATATATATGTGTGTATATATATGTATATATCTATGTTTGTGTGTATATATATGTATACATATGTATAAATGTATGTATATATATGTATATATGGATATATATATTTATGTATATATGTATGTATACATATGTATATATGTATGTATACATATATAGATATATATATATATAGTGTCAGGCTAGAATACACTCAAGTGTGTTTTCATATCAAGACTATTTTTCGGAAAATGTAAACCATTGATCTTCATTGTCATACTATAACTAGGATACATAGAAATTTTGAACCCATTTGGATGAGTGTAAGTCACACATCCAAGGGCAACAAAATAGACGTGCAAAACTAATTTGAAATGCATAATTTTTGTAGTCTTTATAACATGACCTATAAATGTGCAAATGTGCTCAAATTTTGCATATGAGCTATTCACAAGATGTTTAAGAAGATCAACAGATTAGATTTTTGAAAAAAATATTGCATCATGAAAAACTACTTGAGTGTATTCTAGCCTGACTCTCGCTCTCTCTCTCTCTCTCTCTATATATATATATATATATTTGGTGATGGGGCATGTTGTAATAAATGTCATATTCTTTGAATCGATACGGAACGTAGTAGAAAATGATGATATATAAGTTTTCATTAATTTCATGGTTGATTGGAAGTTATTAAGTGAAGGAACAAAGAATTTTGTATCCCTTATTCCAAGTGAAACTAGCAATGTAGGTTAGGTTGTAAAAAATCTCCTTATGCAATTTTTTAATGAAATATTCACAAATACTATTTTTAATAGTTTGAAGTTGATTCTTCTACTTTTAATCACTAAAAATCATAATGATTTTGTGAAAGGAAGGAGATTTATCTATGCTCATTGTTGAGAAAGTGATTTTCTTAGACACTTCTAAAAAGTGTGAGTGTATACCCAAGTTTTTACTATTGCAAATCCACCCAAGGAATGTGATGGTATCAATTGTGAGATTATTATCTTTCTACCTTCTTTAGAACATATGATATATATAATGTTGAATCCATGAATACATGGATGTGTATTCTCATACCTATTTTTTGGTTTTGGTGAATTCAAATCCTACTCATTTCTTCTTTTCCCATAATAGAATTAATGGTTTAGGGGTAACAATAGTTTGGTATTTATTTCTGATGGGAATGCAATGGCTTCAGTGATTTAAACACCATAGTTCATATGAGAATTTCAGCCTATTCAAGAATCCCATTCATGAGTATTCCATCTAGTTTTAATAGATGGATTTAGGATTCTTAACACATTTATGTGAATTTTTTGGCCTCAAACTGAATCCAAGAAGAAAACAAAATTTTCTTACTATGCTAATTGATAAGAGATTTATGTTATTCAAAAAGTAGTTTATATATCATTTTCATTATCTTGGTTTTAACTTACCCTTTAGGTTGGGTAAATCTATGTGTGCACCTTTACTTACTAAGTCTAAGATGAACCCAAATTCTTATAATTAGATGTTTCTTTCTTGGTCAAAAAAAATTGGTATTTTTAATATATCTTCATAGGCTTTGTTTTGGACTTCCATGGTTGATTTCAAATAGGGATTTTATATAGCGAAGTTATTTGTCAACACCAAGATGGAGGTATTAAAATTAATAAAAATTACTCGAGAATTTATCTTGGGAGGTATAAAAATTTGGAATTTGACAGGAGATAAAAAACCTTGTGCAAGAAATGGTTACATTAGAGATACATCTCTTGTTTTGATTCTTTCCATGTAGTATGTGAACCCACATGATAATCAATCATGATAGTGTGCCAGACGCTAGGACCTAAAAAAATGTTTCCATTGATTTCAAATCACTGTGGGAGATAGTATTTGTTATAACCTTAATTTTTCTTGTATTAATTGAAATGCAAATTTTCAAATAAAAGGGATTGGAATGGAAAATTGTATGACTTGTTTTCAAAGAATGGATTCTTTTGCAAAATTTCCCTTGGATGGAAGATTTTTTGGTTTATACTATCTTCATAATCCAATTATGAATAAAAGGGAAACAGGATAAAATAAAATCCAATAATAAGGAAAAATAAAAAGAAATAGAAGACAATTGTTTGCATATGTGAGAATTGTGTAGAATTCATCTAGAATGTGTCATGAATGACCACTATTGATTAGTTTTCAGTTTCACATGATTTATAATAGGGAAAGAAATCAAAATAAAGAAAATAGAAGAGAAAGAAAGGGAAAAAGATGAATTTTAATGCATAACATATGTCAATAAGTGGATGACATGCTATATAGAAAAATCCCTTTTCTTTTCAAATTTTGGTCTCAATATTTGCAAATGAATTGATTAAGTCATAAAAGGCTTTCTTTTCATATTTTAGATCAATTTAATAAAAGTGGAGGAAGTTATGGATTTATCTAGTATCTCTAAAGTGAAAGCATTAATTGATTATACATATAAATGTCACAATTTAACAGGAAGGCAAAATAAAACTTGGTTGTTTAGATTTCATGCCTAACGTAAACCCTCAGATCACAAATCCAATGAACATGGACTTATCTCCTACCTCCAATCTGATTTGGAAAGTAGGAATAGTAATGGGTAACCTTCTTGCATCTACCACTCTCCCTTTAGGCCATATCCCCACCCGGGGATGGTTCCTTTAGCTTCGGTGTGTGGAAACAAACCTTTAGGACCCTATTTTCCCCTAATTTTTTGTGGGGTACAAACTTTCCCCAATTTGCGTGAAGAAGCAAACTCCAAAGCTTAAGGGTTTTTGATGGTCCGTGCCTATATAAGGTTCCCTAGATGCATGGGGAAATAGTGCGAGGTTCCTCAGATTTAGGGGGATGTTCTCCTACCTTTAGTTTGACCCTTTCTCTACCCTCTTTCCCCTGGTATTTCCTTATATCGATCATGAATCCCATGTTCTCCCTTTCTAATGCTATTTCTTTGGTTGATCAATTGGCTGCCACGAATATGTCCAGGGATGTGCGTAGGAATAACTAGGGTCCTTGCCTTTCTCACAGCAACCTTGGTGTTGAAGGTTATCTACAGAGTTGATCGCATGACTGATGTTGAGTGGGGAGGGGCATGGCTTATGTGGTTGAAGCAACTCTAACCCCAAGTGCAAATATACCCTTCACCTCTGGCATAAGGCAAGAAGAGGGCTTCAACTTCCAGCTCGCAAGGAGTGAGACGCTACATGGTTAAATCCTATTCATTGAGCCCTGATCCATATGGAAAAGAAAATGCAACCAAAATAATGGTGTGGTGCTCTATTATTGGCCAAAGGAACTCTATATTTAAAATTCATAATTAATTTCTAGTAACTCATATCAAGACAACTTATATATGAAAATTGATCTATAGAATTTAAGTAATGAAATAAAAATATTTTCAAGGCCTAAATCTACTTGTAACTCAAAAAGTGTGTAAAGATTCTATCCATGATAGTTTTAATTAATTTATAAATCAATGCTTTGAAGAGTAATGGATATAATGATGTACCCTGACTATTATGAAAAAAGTTTAACCTTTTGACATAAAAAGATGGGTTAGATCTATTTGGATGATATTTGTTCATAATTTGCTTAATTAGGGTTCCATGACTATAAAAGTGCATTAATGGACTTAAAACCCCTAATTTTGATAATTATGAGGTTTAATGGATTTAAGTGTGAAAATTGATCAAGAAGGCATGAAAATGATGTTCTTGCGCTAATTTGTGAACAAAGATCATTAATTTGGATAAATTGAGAAATTAGGATTTTTATAAGTGGAAAAATTCTTTTAGGGTTTGTTGACCTAAAAAGGGTAAATTTGAAAAATGAATGTTTTGAAACCAAAAAATCCTAAGGAAACCCTAATATGTCTTAGAAACCTTAGAATAGAATTCCAAGTCAATAAATGATGTTTGTATGTGATTATAAAAATTAGGTTTTATAAATACTTTTTAGGATCAAGTTGCTTGATTTATTGTTTGCCTTGTTTGATTGGATTTATTGATTGGATTAGCTATCTTGCTTGGTCTTGAGACTGCCAAATTAGGTATGTGTCTACGAATAAGATTATCCATCTTAGTTTCATGGCATTTTTCAAGGTTTCACACGTTTTCTTGGAATAACTACTTGGATGAACTTTAATTCTTGTAACTATAAAGTGACTATGGCTAACACCATATATATGTGCATGACTTGCTTTGATCCTAATACTCCTATGTAGCTCTGTGTATATGTGAGAAATAGATGATATAGGTGTTGGTCTACCTTGGGGAGGGATCAACACATTATGATGAGTCGATGTTTGGCCTACCTTTGGGTAAGACCATACGACTATACAACTCTAGGTATTGGTCTACCATAGGGATAGCAATGAAAGGGGCTATTGAGGATGTACCATATGGGAAAAGTAGTATCCACGTCAATTGTAGGGAAAACATAGAGGCTTAGTTATGTTAGGTTTGAGTAGTTATGCTTAAGATGTGAAGTTTGATAAGTGAATCAATAATTTGTTTGCAATATGTTGTTACAATTAAATGCAAACATTTTGTATCCCCCCTATACTAGTATAACTCATTATACTAACTGACATTTTGTTTGTCGACATTTTAGGGTGATATGCGGTTACGTTGACAAGACTAATGGAAAGTGGATGTTCAATAAAAGTGACATTGAATAAGAAGAAGGCTAAATAATTTTTAGAGAATTATAGCTAGCTGGTCCTTTCCTTGGGTAAAGTTCTAAAATACTATTTTTTAAAGGTATGCAAAATGATAAGAAAATATCCTGTGTTAAGATTAGTTGTGATAAAATTTATTAATTATTCTTGATTATTTGCAAAACCATGTGATCCTATCTGGGATAACGACTCTAGCTTCTTGGCCTTCCTTAATTGGGCGTTGTAGTGGGGTGGGGTCGCTACAGTGTTGGTTTAAAATTTAAATAGTGGTTAAATAGTTGGTCTCCAGATCAATGCAAGTTGCTTGATGTGATCGAAGTGCAAGACACTTTGGAAGTTATGAATTATATTATAACTTTTTTAATTAATCATGGTCAATGGAAGCTCGTTTATATATGAAGTATACTTACTCTGGATGTTTTACTTCAAATTTTACCTCATGTTGATGGTGGTGCAAATGACAGGCTTAAAGACATGAATTTGGAGCAATATTGGCTTCACATTGTATCAAACATGAAGAACATACTTATCAAGGTTGGATTGGCCCGTCCAAGTGACAAAATGTCCCCAACAAATTTCAATTTAGGTATCAAAATGTATTATTAACTTTTTACCTCTGAAGAATTGCATAGTGTATCTATACTACAGTTGCAGGCCTGCCTCTTTTTCAAATGGATAATGATACATTTCAGGATGCCTTGATCATTTCTACAGTGATGGTCTGGCATTTGGATTAAACTAATTTTAGACAGAACCTGAATGTAATGCAATTCTTAATTTTTACTGTTCTCTTCTTGTTCATGATTTATTTCTTTTACTGTGGAAAGAAAGTAGTTATATAGTCTTTTATCACCTTTAACTCTTCTAAAGAAATGTGAAGATTAAAGACTAATTTTTAGATTTTAAGATCTTATATGTCTAGTCTCATATTTTTCTTTGACATATATATGTATTTCATGTAAACAAAATATTTGTTTCTTATAGGCAAAGGGAAAACATATCGCTAGGGACATAATATGGGTATAGGCATTCTTGAGATACTGCTTGCTCTCATTCCCAGCGTCTCTAGGGATGGTGCTGAGAGAAAGACACTTTAAACATTGATCAATTTTGGTATCAAACTATAGATATGACTCAAGATTTACACGGAGGATCATTTGGGGTTTAAAAGACCATTATCTAGAGGGTCTAAGATTTTTGTATTTAACAATGGGCAGGGTACCCAATTTTGGAAGGACTGATGGAATCCAAACACAAGAGGCTATTGCATTCACTTAAGGGGCAAAAATTCTCAAAGTTTTGTGAGAGTGGTGGTTTTCATCAAAGATGGAGAGTTAAACATTGAAAATGAATGTCTAAGGATGATCCTAATGATGTTCGATAATTTTGAAAATGTTCATAGGAACAACTCTAGAGGACAACAAGTATTATTGGTAACCACAATAGATCAATTGAACCTTTCTAGAAGAAAAAGGCAATATGGGGAAACCCAATGACAGATGATTATTCCAAAAACCAAGAACTTCTTTTGGAGATGGTGCTAAGGAAACACAACCACATGGGAGAGTCAAAAGTAGAGACACATCCATGAAGACCCTCAATGTGGTATTTGCAATCAACACAAAGAAGACTGGGAACATGCTCTTCCCTACTTATCCTTGATAACAAAGGTTTGATACAGAAGCATCGCATAAAGTAAGATTGATATGGAACCAAAGAAAGATGATGTTGAATGCCTCACATGGATACTGGATAATCTTCGTAGTGGAGAACTGGAAGAATTTTGCAGCAATACATCACAACATGGAAGGGGAGAAATTTGGTCATTTCAAAGATATGGAGATAAATCCATAAAACTTCTAGGATGGGATGACATTATAGATCCCAAGAGGGGTACAAATGGGTGTATATCTCAAGATGGGTGCAGATGATATGATACACAAATTGGGGAAAATGTGCTTTGGGCATGTTTGTTTCTTTAGAGCTAACTGAATTGTACTAAATTTTTAACTCCAACACCCTTAATTTATGTTTGCATTGGTGGAGCAGTAAAAGGAAACAATCTAGCACTTTATTGTAATACAAAAAAATGCTATTGTAGTAATTTGTTTCAGAATTGTCAGACGATATAATTCTAACTCCTGCATGTGCTGCACCTTCAACTCATCCTTGTTCATTCAACTCTTCTTCCTTTTTTTGTGTTAGTCATGAGTATGAGAGAATCTACTTTGAGCATGTAGAAGGACTCACCACATGGCACCGTGGAAAAAGAGCCAATGTACTATACTCCAAAGAAGGCATCACTGAGAGGGAACCACTTCTCTGTGCCCCCAAAAAAAGCACTCAGAGAAGAGCCACTGCACCCCAACCATCACTATGCCTTAGTGAGGATGCAACAGAGGAGCCACCACATTGTGTCATGTAGAAGGTTCCAAGAGGAGCCACTACATTGTGCTTCAGATAAGAAGTCATCGTGCAACGTCCTAGAAAAATAATTCTCACGTGCTTACTTCCAATTGGTATCCATGAACATCCTCTTCTTGTCACCTTATTTGTTTCTCCTTAATTCCTTTTTATGTGGTTTGTCCTTTCCAAATTTTGAGCAATACCATGTTGTCCTCATTTAATCTAAGTTTACCACTAAAATGAACACCTTGTTGCTTGAATGATCTGAATTTGGCACTCTTGTCTTCCCTTCCCCTCCTTGTTTTAGACTTCAGCTAGTGATGGGAAAAGACCATCAATGGTGGATCTAGATAATGGTATTAGGGTGGGTTTGAGTAAAATTAAAGGGGTTGATTCTTTCTTGGAAAATATATCATAGATTGGATTGAAATTCAGATCACAAGGAACAAACTAAGACACACAAACCACTCAAGATACAAGCTTTATTTTTTCATATTTAGTACTAAAGCATATATATATATATATATATATATATATATATATATATATATATATCATGTATTATATTTTTTAAAGCTTATAATTAGCTTTTTTTATTTTGGAAGGGGAATAGAGCGCTCCCCCTAGATCTGGCCCTGAAGATTTCTATGTCGAGGTGTCTATAAGTTTGACTATATGCATCTGTCAGGTTTCTTGTCATCTCTGTTATGCAGGTGAATTTCATATGTGCTTTTATCATCTGTGATGATTTTTCTGATAAAATTAGAAATCCAACTAATAAAGAAATAATATTCCTTGCTGACAACAATTGCTTTATTTATTTGACACTATCCCCTAATGTTATTGGTACATATTTTAGTTGTTTCATGCTCTTAATCTTTTCAATAGATAGAGCTTGGTTTTATCAATTTTTTTAACTGTTAGAGTAGGACTTGTTTGCTCGTATCTCACTTTTAAACTAGAATATGATTTTTTATTTATTTCATCTTTAATATCATGTGTACCATGCTATAGTGAAATAACTTTTTTTACTATGTTATAACTTAAACAACTGTAAACAATGGTTCTAAGCCTATGGAACCTATGTGTGTGTTCAATTGTCTAATTCTTGATATGAAATGCAAACCAATGGACTTGTTCCTTTGATTTTTGGTTCACACATACACCTCCTGAGATGATGAACCAACAAGGATACACCATTTGGTATGCTTGTGTTTCTATTATATTTTTCTCTCATCAATGTCTTAGCATTATTGCATATAACTATTATAGTTTTCCACTTGTCTAATGTAAATATCTATCAGCACAATTAGATTTATTCTATGAATGTTATCTATAGATGGTTTTCTAATAGTTTTAGGATAATCACACTGAGTACATTTTGAACTCAATGATAAAAGGGTGTTCTCTATTTAGTGTCAATGTATGAGTTACTAATTGGGATTTTTTTCACTATTAAAAAATTTTCTGGTAGTTAGACAAGTAAATGGATCCAATACAGAGAAAATTCTATTATATTCAATATTTGAGTGTAAAGCAAATTGTTTGATCTAATTCTCATTAGATATCTGATGGATATCAAATGAAATCATCCAAATCGGATCATAATGGATACTATCTAACTTTGAATAAACATCCAATATGCAATCTAAAAAGTCAATTTAGATCTTTGATAACCAATTTTTTTTTTGAAAATAGCTCAATATCATTAAAAGTAAGACATACGACATCTACAAGATAGACATCTCTCATCAAGTAAACAAGCAGCAACTCCTTTTGCGGAAAGACATAGCACAAGGCTCAGATTGGGATGCGATAGGTAAGCTTCTGCACCATCCACCTCTTTTCGTGGCTGTCTAAAGCAGCTATCTCGGATGGAATTCGTCAATCTACCAGAACCTATGAGTACATCTTGAAAGGAGTATGCAAAGCCACTGACAGAGATTACCATCATGAAGACAACGAAAGATTACAAGATAAAGAGATTGACCCCAAAGCAATGACTCAAAACTAACAACACAGACACAATGCCCCACCAAACATGATGAGAAACACAAAAACCAGCGACGCACTAAGGTTGCCAATCAGCAGACCCGGGAAGGAGGCCAAACCCCAGCGATGCAGGTACAAAGGAAGGATGGCACATGCGGATAAAAGGGCGGGGAGTAGAGAGTGTCGGGAACTCCACCGCCACTCCCAACCACCACTGCGAACAGGGGGTGGAAGATCCGCATGAAGCCCAAAACCCAACTTCCTCCTCCTCTGCCTAGAGCACCAAGGGGTGCCCGATCCCACCGTCTGCCCAAGAAGGAACCCGAGGAGACGCTAAACAAGAAGTGCTCTAGTCAGACTAGAAGCAAAACGCCACTCAAACACAAGGAAACAACTACCCCGATGAAGAAGAAAGACGACAACCAAGGATGTGAACCAGCGACAACCCAACAAAACGACCTAAACCTAAACAGAAAAAACAAAGAAACAGACAGGGAAGGAAGCACCAAGCCGCTTGATCCGGCAGCAGAGAGAAGCGGTGAGGGCGCCGCTCACAGGGGAACTGAGGTGGGCCTCATAATCCAAACACAACTGGTGGTTCGACACCCCCGCGCCGTCAGCTCCAGCAGAACCGCGCCGCTCAAAGGAGTATGCCGAGCCTCCACCGCCCGCTCCTCGTCGTCGTATCTCGAACGTGCCTGAGTGAGAAAATCCTGGGGGGAGTGGGGAGGCGTGCACTGACCGCCGGAACCCCCTCCCCCAAGGCCGCCGCCGCCCACCGGAAAACCTAGCCAAGGCGCCCAAAATCGCCAGAGCCCAAAACGCTCAACTGATAACCAAATTTTAATATGAGTTCTCTAGTTTCTTTTTTGAATTTCAGACATATGCGGACATCCAAGAATGGATATTTGAAGGATATTTGAATGGGTATTCAAATTTTAATATGAGTTCTCTAGTTTCTTTTTTGAATTTCAGACATATGCGGACTTCCAAGAATGGATATTTGAATGGATATTCTATTTTAACATGCAAACGAGCTTCCATTGACCATGATTAACATGCAAAGAGTTCTTCAGTTTCTTTTTTAAAGGGGTTGGTAAAGGTAGAGTAACAATTGTTTGGTGTTGGGAGGTAAATAGAAAATTCCAAGTTTGTACTATCTTGTTATGTTCATTGCCATTCTTGGATGGGATGTATCAGTAATTTAGCTTTTCAACTTGTTCTTCCTTCCCAAAAGGGGAGTGTTGGATCGCATATGAAAACACAATTAATTATTTCCATCAATACATCAATAATTTGAAATCTATTTATCATTTGACTATAAATCTTTTAAAAAAAATCACAATTAACAAGTATGTATTCGGTACATACAATTAATGTTAATATGCCAGGACCTAAATGTTAGTAGTGCCAATATTCGAATCGACACAAAAGGAAACCTTAATTTAAATGTTAGTTTGCTATTAACTGAATGTTAGTATGTAGTTGTTTAATTTGACTTCAATGTTTGAATGTCAGCTCTGATGGTTGTTACCGTGGCTGCACAAAACAAAAGTAGTAACCTGAATATGCACAGTGGTTTTAGAAAGGGTTCACTTTTAGTATATTTTTTCATCAAATTGATACCTTGTTTAAAAGTGTATGTGAATAAGTACATTGCTTTGTTTGTTAGTCCCATATCACTTGACTCCTAATGGACATGAAAGACAAAGAAGATAGGGTTTTGTTGGACTAAAATAATTATGTGCATATGCATAAACATATTTGGGAAACAAATAAAGGACCAATTCATCAGGACAAATCACATTGTTATGACAAATCATAATATGTTGTTTGGACTAGTATTCTATCTTGGATCGAACACTTGGACATTAAAATTTGGAACCTACAAAATGTGATAAATCACATTTCAAATGTTGGGTTAAAAATACTTATTTTAATCATGGCTACTGATGCGACCTTATTTTATTGCTTCATCTTGTGTATTATTGAATTTCAATCACATATGGATATGTTACATTGCAAGATATATTCCCTAATAAATGATTTTCTATCAAATGCATCTATGGACAATCATTGCATGTTGTTAGGTACTTGCATCATGGCTTAGATGTATGGAAGAGAAGGATGGTGTTCTAGGATTCCTCAACTCATTGGGGGGTCCAATGAAGGCCCTAAAGCTCCTCCAACCTACCTCTAGTTGACTAGGGTCAAACTGAAGTAAGGATGTCCATGTTGATCAAATTTTGAATCTCAAAATGTAGGCAAAGGATGCATCATGACCTCGGTGACACGGAATGACCATGTTGCAAACATTAAAAATCACAAGTTGATCTAAAAAATTGCCAAGCTACAACAACCTCAAAAACACGGTCGTGCTAACCAGAATGATCATGCCAAGAAGATGCCAACATGGATGTGCTAGATAGAACGTCCATGTTGGACAAAGTCATACATTCATGCTCAAGGGAACAACTAAGTCCACAACTCACTCAGCATGGCCGTGCAAACTAGCACGGACGTTTTACCTAACCCCACCACGACCCTGCTACCCAACACGGTTGTGCTACCAACCATCAGTTTCTCATTTCCGCCTCCACCAAAATGATCAATCTATACTACTATGGTTTTTCCACCCTCTACCTAGCATGGTTGGGCTGCCGCCCAAAACCCAAGCTTTTTCTGCTCTATGTTTCGCATTTTCCCCCACTTAACCTAATGCTTCCCTCCCACCTATATATTCCTAGGTGGCTGTTGTGGCATGAGGTTACACTATGTATCACTCATTTCCTCTCACCTAGTGCATTCAAGGAGCTTGTACCTACTCTCACCTACCTCAACCTCATTTCCCTCTTCATCAATCTCAAAATTCTAGTTTCCTAGGATTTTGACTAATTCCACCACTCATTCATTGCCATTTTGTCACCAAAGATGGAGGAATATATGCCTTTGATGCTAGAAGTGAAGGAGAAGGAATCTTGTATGAGATTCATGGCTATGTTATCTTCTTCTACCTCTTCGTTTATTCTTTTTTTCACTATGAGTAGCCAAGCCTCTCTATGTGGGATATTCGGGGGATAAAATGTTACTTGGATATCATGTTGGGGGGAAATAACTTGTAAACTCTATACATTTGTTATATGTTGATTTCCTTCTACTTCTATCTTATTTCCATTATTATTCTTGTGGTTTTTTTTGAAAACATAAATTTATTATTGTTTTATGATTGAAACCACTTACGTCTAGGTGATAGTGGCATATGTGAGGCTATCTTGGGATTTTCTCCTTGTCCCAACTAGTAGATCCCTACCTGGCACCTCATCGTCTCATACAGATATCCCTTCTCTTACTCCTAGGTGTGAGATCTAATTAGCTAGTGTAGGAGTGTTTACTGCAATTGCCTAGGAGTTTCCTAAAACATAGATGGTGAATGATGTGAGGTGAAACAGCCTCACATTCACTTTCCATTCCTAGGCTTTCATATACACTAAGGACGCCCATCCTAGAAACCTAGGCTTGCCCAATTTTATTAGAGTCTCACATAAAATTTGGTTAAATTGAGATTCGTAAGGCTAGATAGGTGTGCAAGGGTGTAGTTGTCCTTCACAATCCCTATAACATCCATGGACAACTAATATCTTAGGGTGATTCCAAAGTATTTGTCTAGTTGTTTGGTTTGTCAATCTAGAACGAATTGATAAGTTTTTCATGCTATACTCACCAAATAGAATCCTAATAACATACCCAAACATCCAACATATTTATAACTTTTTTAGAACTCTAATTTTCTCTTGCTAGTTCTTACTTTCATAGTTACTTTCTTCAATTTCTTATTACCTAATTGCCTTGTTCATGGTAGATTGAATCATGCTAGAGTAGTTAGTGCCACCTTGGATCTTGATTTTCTTACTCTAGTGTTAATTTATATCCTTTCTTATCATAGTTTCCTAATTAATAGTTTAGTTTAGATTCTTTGTTAAATCAACTAATTGTCACTTCTAGGTTGTTAGTTAGCTCTTGCTATGATTCTATAGTATAAATTGCTTTTCTCTTGCTTAGTTTCATTCTTTCTTCTTAGAACTAACTTTTTTAATGTCAACTTAGGTTTTGGTTTTTTGTCTCCCTTTAATTGCTTGCTTGTCCAACTTAGTTTAACAAACAAACCCCCAATCAAACCCTTGAACCCCAAACTCTGATTTTGGAATGTAGGTAATCTAACCAAGCTCAAGAGCCCTTTCTCTCCCTTGGGATTGACCCTATTCTTGTCTCTTGCCTATACTATAACAGGACCCCATGCACTTGTGTGTTAGTATGTTAGTCTAAGTGAGTGTGTTAGTTTAGGACCATTACAAATATTGAAAGGTCTCATGTGTGTTTGAGCCTTGAGGTGAGCATCTAATCAAACTCAATTGGTTAGGTATGTAAACCCCCATGTTTTGAAGGACCCACCAAGATTTTAGAACCTCTTCTGGGGAGAGTCACAGTAGACATAGCTAGTTAGTGTATCTTTGTTTTTCCTACTTCCCTCACCATTTCTATTCTTTATTCTTTTTTTAGTTTTGTAAATGTGTCTTATACCTTACCTCTTTTTTCTTGTTTGTTATTTGTATAAGTGATAGTTGTGCATGCTTGGGAAATACTCAATCTCTACAGACTTGGTTTCATTTGGTCCAAAGATTGGTAGAAGGAGATGTCAACATCGAGACAAACAACATCAAGAAATTAGTATGGACTATCAAGACCATGATGGATAGGGAGCTACATTGGTATGTATTTCTATAGAGCTAATTAGACAATGAGTGTAATGGGAAAATAAGATACATGATTGGATAATGATAAAGGTAATTTTGTCTATTATGTTTGTCTATATCTTGAGATGATAACATACATGTAGTAGATTTCTAAAAAATAATGTTACCTACTAACATATGTCTTTAGGTTGAGCACCTGAAAAATGAGATCAGATCGATTATAAGAGTACATACATTCTTGTTATGTCCCTATTCAGATATTATTGTGGAAGAAATATAGACATCAGTAATACAAAAGACTAGAGTGTGTTTTGACTAATAATAGACTCCCATTAGTCATGATATCAGATATCAACTTAAACACATATGTACATGTTAGAGAATAGTGCATCAGACATACCTACCTTGAAGTGATACATGGAGACCATGGAATGGTAGTCAAATCATCTCTCATAGTATTAATGGTGATTTTAGTTCTTAGACCTGAAGTCACTACACTCATCACATGTCATTCAATGTATTTTGACCTCATCCAACATAACCTTGTATAAGGTTTGTCATAAAGGTGATGCTCGGGTACATTATGACACATGTGGATTGAGTGTGTGAAATGTAGATTGAATTTGTCCCTCCTACATGAGATTGATATCCATGCCACTTGATAAGAGAAACTAAGAAATTTATGGCAATACTCGTGTGATTGAATATGTCATATGTGAGCTCACATGCATCTGACATAGTCTGCTCTAGTTCATGGAACATGGATTGAACGTGGAGAGAATGATGATTCCATTCCTCAGCTTCAATCTGGACATCAGAGACAAAGGGAGTATAGTATACAATCGCTATAACACTGATCACAAATTTTAGGTTGAAGTTGTTCCTCAACTTTCTAATTACTTGGGTACCAATGGTGTGTTTCTAGGTACCCCTTACTGCTTGTGATTTCATAAATTGGTTATGAACATTCAATGCTAACATAACATGGTACCTATAGGATCACACACATAGGATGCACCAGGAAAAGGAGATCACTCATGAATATGTATTTTATTTAAACAACATTGGTTGTATATTGACTAAACTGGATCTGAATTCATTGGGTCAAAAATTGACAACATGTTCTAAAATATGAACTGGCTAATACATTAGGGAACTAACCAATTCAAAATATGAAACGACTATTTTACATTTGAATCATCTCGTTCAATGATCAATATGACTAGATCATGAACTAATACTGGGATCATGTTGTGTTTCAATTGTCACATTCATGCCAATATTTATGTAATTAGGAAACATAGTGATCTGAGCATTTTCCATATGAATAGACTGGCCCATAAGTGAATTGATCGGTTCACGATTTACAATAGCTAGAAATTCATGAAAATCCATCTCTTTGACTGCCTATTGATTTAAGAACCTTGCCCATGACACTCCTATAAATAGAAGGGGTAGTCAAGGCTTTCAGAAGACACAAAAATAAGCTCTGATAATTGTTGTACTCTTGTAGTTATGATAATGTGAGATCTCGAGAATGTATTACCTATAAAAGGGAGAGACAACAAGGGAGATACATTAAGGAATAGAAAATCAATGCTAGAACATTGATGTTCAAAGGGACAACTCCCTCCCGTTGGTTCTAGTAGCACAATGAGGAGTTCCTGGTGGTCTATGTGGACTAAGTAGAGGCTTGTAGGCCGTTGAAACCACACTAGGAGGACAAAAAAACCACCATCATCCATGATTCTACACCAAGAGGAATTTTCCAATTGTCTATGTGCGTCGTGTGAAGAATGTACATCACTTTGCATGATTTCTCACTGGACTTGGTCCCGGACCAGGTATACCTCTTGCTACCTTCTTTCCTAGTATGGTTGTTTACGTGATCTTTCTAACAAGGAATAGGAGCATCTTTTGGTTTCTTCTACCTTATCTGTCGCTCCTATTCTCTAATAGTGGTATTAGAGCCATCAAAATTTACAGTGTATCAAGATCTAAATCAATGTGATCAGATTTATTTTATTGCATTTGATGTAGATATTAAATTGATTAATGTGTATATCCAATTTAATAGCACATACAATCCAAATATATTTGTACTGGTATGATATATATGTAATATATATGTGTTTTCTTAAAAGTGCTTCAATGGTGGTCGTATGTGTAATTATGGAAAAAACCCATGTGGATGTGTGTTCATGGTTGTTTAGTTTTCTTTCCTATTGTTACTCAGGTTGCATACCGAACTTCTCCCCTCCTTTCCAAATGTATATTAATGTTCTTCTTCCTATATTCCCCTCAAATATACTCAAGGTTTTCACTTGTACTATGTAATAAGGAATAGGATAATTTTAGTTGTTGTTTCAACATGAGAAGATGTTCATCATGAGTTAAGTTGATTGACTGAAGGACCAAGGAGGCCAACGTATAGGAGGAGTTTATTGATCTATATAAAGACCAACCAATCAACTGAAGGGTTTAGATGATCTACTGGGCCAACTCAAGATTTCCAATATAGGTTGTTGCATGTGATGTGGACCTTACGTGGTAGCAATTTTTTGTGGCTCAAAAGAACTGCACTAGTATGGCCATAACCATCACTCGTAATTTCTAACTGCATGTTTTTTTTGTTGGTATAACATGTATATGATACACACTATATGTATGTAATGATTGGATATGTATATGTATTTATATAAAATGTGTCAATAAATATTCAGTCTTACATTCTTTCTATAAGTAACACACATGTAAAGCTTGATCGACCAAGTGTGAGAATGTCCTATCATGGTGCTCCATCTATCTCATGAAAGTGTGATCATAGATGTGTGGGTCACCCTAGAAAGGTGCATATTCTATCATGTTGGCTTATGGGTTAGGCTTAACTAGGTGACCATAATAACATTTAGAGCCTAGAATCATATTGATGGATACTAGGAGTTAAGAAAACGATCTATCCATGAATTACATGAGATGCAGTTGGCAAATGTTACCTTCCTTAATAATTGGTTATGAGCGCCAACATTGGCTGGGTATTGACTTAATTGTTTTGGATCTTGGATCACTAGAAGAATATTTGGTGCATTCTTCCAAATTGGTAGTGAGGTTCATCAACTTGAACAAAATATTTGGAGAAATAATTAATTAAAGGACTAATTATTATCATGAATATTATTAAATCAAATCAAAAGTGTTATGAAAAAAATTGCAATGTTTCTTTTATAGAATCTAATGGCACATAAAATTTTTTTTTTTGTTGTTGTCAGTCCTTGAGAAGGAAAAATAGAATGAGAACAACTTTCATGAGTGGTTCCAGACATTGAGAATTGTTCTCACTCAAGAGCACAAGCTCTATATCCTAGAGATACTAGAGCCAGATGAACCTGCTCCCACCGCACCTAAGACTGACAAGAATTCTTACAAGTACCACTCTGAAGATTTCATGGATGTCTAGTGTCTGATGTTGTGATGAATAAACTATGAGTTGTAGAGAAAACATGAGAACATGGATGTTATTGAGATGGTAATGCATCTTATGAACATGTACCAAGACCAGGAAGACAATAGAGATATTATGTCTCAAAGGCATTGTTCAAGTGCAATATGGATAAAGGGGATCTAGTAGGTCCTTATGTACTCAAGTTGATTAGGTATGTGGAGAATGTTTCTTGATTGGGATTTACCTTGGGTCAAGAGTTGGCAACATATGTGATTCTGAAGTCATCGTCAGAGTCATACAACCAATTTGTCATGAACTACAACATGAATGATTTGGACAAGACATTGTCAGAATTACTTGGCATGTCCAATATAGATAAAGCACATATGAAGAAGGAAAACCCCAAATATGTGATTGTAATTAGTAGAGGGAAGTCTAAGGACATAGTAAATCTAAAAAGAGTTCTAAAGCTAGCAAGAAACTAAAGTCTTCTGCATTGAAAGATACTGGAGGAGTGAAAGAGGAAGGAAAATGTCACCACTATCACCATCCTTGAAATTTGAAAATGATTTGTCCTCTTTATCTGGAGGAACTCAGAAAGAAAAAGTGATAGATATCTCTACTACAGAACCTGAGAAGAAGTAATCTAGAACTATTGGAATATGTCATTCATGGGCATGTAATTAAATTAGTATATTGCTATTATGTACCTTCCATTAATGAAAACATCATGTATATTGTATGGACAATAATATTTCAAATGAATTGGTGATTCATTTTAAAAGATAAAATCTTGTATGGTAGTTACCTATATCTCATAAACTATACTTTATGGTTCTAAAGATGAATTTGTATAACACATATATTGAATGACTTGATGACTCAAATAATGTTTATATCATTATCATATAAGACATATAAATGTGAAGTGAAATTCTAGAACCCATAAAGATGGTTTTTTGAACTTTTTTGGTTAATAAAACAATAGAGACATAGAATTCATATTTTTCGAGAAATATGACAAAATCATCTTTCACTAGAAATAGTGGGAGAACGGTTATTCTATTAGACCTCATACATATTGATGCATATAAACCTCTTAGAACAAATTCTAAAAGTAGTTTTCAAGTACCTAATTTATATTTGATTATGATATCAACATATGTGGTAGATTGTATTTAATGAAATACAAGTCTAAATCTCTTGAGGTATTCAAGTAGATCATGAATGAAGTACATAACTAGATTGGTAAATGTATTAAGACTCTTTGATTTGATCAATGCTAAAATATTTTCAACCAAGAGATTGAGGATCTTCTGGTAGACTGATATAGTTTACCACAATAAACTCCACCTTAAACATAATGATATATTAGAAAGAAGGTATCACACCTTGTTAGTCATAGTGTTATTATCAATAAATCAAGCTGATCTTCAAATTTGGCACATGCTTTACATAAAACAATGTACCATCTAAAATGGTTTAAAAGACACCATATGAGATATGGCATGGGAAGTGTCACGATATGTCTTTTATAAAGACAAGTTATGAACACTTATATAAGAAAATAGTTTCTTGAAAAGTTTTGTCCATAAGTGTTATTTTGTTTAAATACTACTTTTATAATCCAATCTTACGACAAAAGTATTTGTTGCCAGGATGGCTGAATTCCAAAAGAGGAATTAAATTCTAAAGGAATCAGTGGGAGAAAAATAGAACTGGAAAAGTTCAAGACCAATAAGAAAGCATTGAACCTAAAGTGGTACAATAGGAACAAGGAGAATCACAAATTATTGTGGAATGTCAAGTTCCTTATGTAACATGAAACTTGTAGATCTAGTAGAACACCCCATGAGCTTCAAATATTACGGTATATTAAGGCTCAAGAAGGTGGTAAGTTAGTTATAAATGATGAACCAACAATCTATATAGAAACTATTGAGACACCAAAATCTAATAAATTCCATGAGGCCATGGGATCAAAGATGAACTCCATGTACACCAACAAGGTATGACCTTAGGGAATCCACTTGAAGGGGTGAAACCCATAGGGTGTAATTTGTCTTTCAAGAAGAATGCTAACATGGATGGTAATGTACAAACCTATTAGGACAAATTGATTGAAAAGGGTTTTAAACAAGTTCAAAGTGTTGAACATGATGAAATCTTTTTACTAGTTGCCATGGTCAAATCCATCATGATCATGCTTAATGTTGTACCTTAGTATGACTATTAGATTTGACAAATGGATGTTAGAGCCACATTTCATAAAGGGAATATTCAATAGGATGTATAATGACATATCTTGAAGGGTTAATACATCAATTAATGCAAATAAAGTGTAAAATCTACAAAGCTCAAGTTCTGGATTGAAGTAAGCATCTCAAAGATGAATCTTTAATTTAACAAGATAGTCAGTGAGTTTGACTATAATTGAAATGAAGATGGAATATGTGATTAAAATAATTTAGTGGGAACATATTTATATTACATATAATGATGCAGAATGATGTCCTTATCCTACAAATATTAAAACATGGCTGGGAAGTAGCATTTGTGTGAAGGATTACAGAAAGCATCCTTTATCTTAGGATTCATGATCTATAGATAAAAATGTGGAAAGCTTTTAGACCTAAGTAAGAGTAAATTGGCAAGATGTTGATGGGTTCTACATAGAGTACTCAATGAGAGAAAATGTATCCATGTTCCTTGGAATTAGTCTCTTAAGATCTTCGTATTGTAGTTCTTGTGACGAATATGAATAAATGAGTAAGATGTCAATAACATTTAAAATATTATGTACTCATACTATTGTCTTGTATGTATAGGACATGATGAGTGGATATCTGTTAAATCCTAGTGAAAGTCACTAGATCACCATAAAGAACATCCTTAAGCACTTAATAAGCACTAGAAAGGTCGGTTCCCTGATTATGGTAATAAGTAAAAGTTGGGTGTAAAGGGTTATAAGATGGAAGCTTCCCAAATTACTTATAAAATTAATGATCACAATCTAAATTGGTGTTTTACCTTCAAACAAGAGCTATAAGTTGGTAAAGTTCCAAGAAAGAAACATTTTTTCTATAATTAAAGTTGATTACCTTGCTATTTTGATCACAATAGGGGATAATTTATGAATCTAGAAATTATATAAATGAAATTTTTGGAGGTTCCAAACCATTGATGAAAAAATAGAGATATTGTGAAAACAATGGAAATAGTAGTTAGGCAAAGGAACTCATATATAATTTTATGACATTTTCATGTCATACGAGAGATACCATAGGGAGGAGATGTGAATACTTGCAAAATACTAACTAGAAGCAAATGTTACTAACATGATACATAAGAAATTGTGTAGTACAAACATGATGGACATGTTAATATCACTTGGATAAGATTTTTGGGTGATTGTCTCTAAGTACAAGTGGGAGTTTGTTTTTATGTATTCCCACAGACAATCATACGATGATTGTAATGGGGCATAAGATACCTAATTTGATAATGATAAATGTAATTTTATTTATTATGTTTGTCTCAATCATGATATGATCACACAAACATAATACATGTATAAAGTATGATGTTACTCATGAACATATGTCTTTGAACTGAGGACCTGAATAGTGAGATCATATGCATGATAAGAGTACATGCATTCTAATTATATCCCTAGTTGTATATTACTATGCAAGAAAGATTGACAACAGTAATAGATGAGACTAGGGTGTGTGTTGACTGATGATAGAGTCTCATTAGTCATTATATGGTATATAAATTCAAACACATAGGTACATAATAAAGAACAATGTATCTGACAAACCCACCTTTAGAGTGATACGTGGAGACCATGGAATGGAAGTCAAAATAAACTCTCGTAGTGATATTGGTGATTGTGGTTCTTAGGCCTGAAGTCACTACACTCATCAAAAGTCATTTGATGTATTTCAACATCATCCTACATGAACTTGAATAAGGGTTTCCATAAAGGTGATGATCGATATATTGTGACATATGGGGATTATGTGTGAGTGATGTAGATGAGATTTGTCCCACCTATCAGAGATTGGATCCAGGCCACATATAAGTAAGACTAAAAAACATATGGCCATACTCGTATGAGTCAATGTGATATGTGAGCTCACATGTATCTCATATAGTTTTCTATACTTCAAGGAACATGAATGGATCATTGAAAGGATATCGATTCCATGCCTCTGGTTCAATCTAGATATTATAGACAAAGGAACTATACAATCACTGTAAGACTGGTCAAAGATTGTAGGTTGAGGATGTTCTCTAACTTTCCAAGTACTTGGGTAACAATAACGTGTTTCTGGATGCCTCTCATTTTGTGTGATGTCATAAATTGCTTATGGATATTCACAACTAATGTAACTTGGGACCTATAGGGTCACACACATAGGATGAACCTAGAGAAGGAGTTTACTCATGAATGTGGCTTAACTTGATTACTAAAATGTTTAGGTATTTAATTTAAAAAAACATTGGTTCTACATTGGCTGAATTGGAATCTAAAAAACCCTATTTTGAAATGAACCGCCTGGTTCATCATATGAACTGAGTGGTTCATTAGTGAACTAACTAGTTCAAAATGTGAAATGACTAGTTAAGATTATGTATTTCCTGGTTCAATGATCAGTAGGATGGGATCAAGGATTGATTATGATGTCATGATGTGCATTAATCATCACATTAAAAACCAATATGTTTGTGAATAGGAAATATACTGAGTTGACTGATTGAAGTGTTGGATTTACCATTTCGCATATGAACCAGTAGATTCATAAGTGAACTGAGTGATTTGTGATTCACAACTACCAAAAATTTGTGAAAATATGTCTCTTCAATTCCTGATTGATGTGAGAACCTGGACCATGACCCTCCTATAAATAGAGGGGTAGTTAAGGCTTTTAGATGGCACAACAATAAACTCTAAAAAATTTTGTCCTCTCATAGTTTTGGTAACATGAGAGTCCATGCATGTCTTACTCATATAAGGGAGAGACATTAAGAGAGAACACAATAATCCTAGCACATTCATGTTTTAAGGGAAACCTCTATAAGGCATGGGTCCACTGCCCAAGGCTCTAGTAGAGTTTTAGGAATGACAATTAATCCCACAGACCACCACTAGCTTTAACTGCGCACTTTTTCCTCACTCACACGCAAGATGGGGTCAACTTACTGACTGGTCACCCATCCTAGTACTACTCCAAACTGAGCACGCTTAACTATGGAGTTCTTTAGAGATGGGTTCCCTAAAAAGGAGGTGCACCTTGGAGATATGGGTAGTCTAATCATTCCTTATAAGATATTTTTATCCAAGGCCTCAAATCTTGGGAGGTTACAATCTCCCTCACTTAGACTCTTAACTTCCTTCTCAAGGCTCAACTATATGGCCTCATAAAATTTCCTCATTTCAATGCAGACCCATAATGGCCCATGGACACCCAGCTCCCGATCACAGACTACCTGCGCAAGGGTGGCTACGTCACAATGGACAACCCTTTCCTACATGCTTGGACCGTACGTCTCAAAACTGGCATGTCACATGTACCATTTGTAAGGCATGAGCCCACTACCCAAGACTCAGTAGAGTTTCAGGAATGACGACTGGCCCCACAAATCACCGCTAGCCTTAACTACGTGCTTTTTCCTCACTCATGCGTAAGTCAGGGTCAACATCCCGACTAGTCACCCATCCTAGTACTACTCCAAGCTGATCACGCTTAACTATGGAGTTCTTTAGAGACAGTTTCCTTGAAAAGGAGGTGCACCATGGTGATATGGGTAGTCTAAACATTCCTTATAAGATCTTTTTATTTGAGGCCTCAAATCCTGGGATGTTACAAACTCATTCGTGTTGGCTCTAGTAGCACAACGAGGAGTTCCCTATAGTCCACATAGACTACGTAGAGGCGTGGAGGTTGTTACCACCAAACTTGGAGGAAAGCAATCACTACTATCCTTAGTGTTGAACTAGGAAGCTTGTGTCAGTTGTATGTTCATCATTCTTATAGTACACATGAGCGTTCAAGAGTTGTGGATAGACTTATTCCAGGACCATGTATATCTGTCAATACCTTATTTCCTAGATACATCTTTGTCGATGAAATATCTCTAGAAAGGAATAGGGACATTGTTTTCCCCTTCCTTATTTGCAGCCTCTATTTCCCAACAATCTAATCCTCCACCACCACCCAAGCCATTCCATTATTATTTAATGCCTAAAACTATGCATATAAATCACTCAGATGTCAAGCTAGTAGTTATCCACTCCTCCTTCTCTCCTGGGGCTCCTTCCTACCTTCTACGTGTTGGAGAATGAGAACCCCTACCATTACATAAATGACTTATTATAGACGTGTTCCATCTTTCTCACCCCAACTACTACTAATCATTCCATTCGGTGGACTTTGTTTCCTTTCTCATTAAAATACAAGGGGAAAGAGTGGTACCTATCCAAGTCAGAGTTGGTGACTGGGGAAGTTTTGAAGAACAACTTATTGAGGAAGTTCTACCCCATAGACAAGATGACCAAGATGAGAAGACACGTCACCTCCTTCATCTAGAGAGAAAATGAGTAGTTCCATGAAATGCTGGAGAAATTCCAAAAGCACCTTAGAGACTCCCCCCATCATGAGGTTCCTAAATGGCATGTGGTTCAATTTTTTTACATTGGCCTCTCTGAGATGGGTCAAACGATTGTTGAATCCTCATGTGGTGGTGTGTTCATGGACAAGACTCTAGAATATTGCTAGCCTCTCTTTGATCACCTAGCAGAGAACTCACATGACCATGCTTCGAGTGTGGATGTTCATTGTGATAGAAACTCAAGGGATATTCCTTTTCAAGCTAAATATGACACACATCTACAAATGATAAAGATACCACAGAACATGATGAATCTCATCAAAAATAAAATGTGATGTTCTTGTAGCCACTCCACCAACTTCACAAAGGGTATATATGAAGAAGTGCAAGCCTTGCAAACTTTTGGAAATAAGAACAATCAAGGTCCCATATCCAACACCTACACTCCAAAATTAAGAAATCACCCAATCTTCTCTTAGAAGCAAGGGAAAGAGGGACAAAGACAACCAATGTGACATCCCCATATTTTCAAAATCTGAATCTATTATGTGACGTCCAAATTGAAACCCTCACCTCAGCAAGAATCCCAACTCAAACTCACACACTAGGCTAAGAAGAAGAAATTCAAAGGAAGTCAGAAGGAAACAACAATAGCACATGCACATGAACAATGATAAAACCATTCAACACATGTTCACCATTCAACATATAATCACAAGATGAATTATTACAACATTTGATATTACATATTGAACGAAAAACTTTTGCATACACATGTACTAGCACTAAAAAACATGATCTTAAGACAACACGTCCACATGCACATCCACTCTCCACACATTAGGCTTCAACCGGTCTATTCCACCGAAAAGAAGTTCAATCAAAAGAGGTTTTTTTAGCATTCAGATAGAATGATACAAAACATCTATCCTCTCACTGAAATCCTCCTAAGCCCATTCCCTAGATTCTATACAAAGGAAAGTCCCCTCATGAGAACTTCATCACACAAGTCCTCTAAAAGTCAAGATCTTTCTTCGTCAAACTCAACTATCATGGTCTTCAAGATCATTTGTCCACAACCTAAACAAAAGATTACATTTGGTACACGTCAGCAAAATATTCAAGAATATTGTACTGAGTATGCCTGCATGTCTTTATATATCTTTCATTACTAAGATTGGAAATAAGATAAAATTAGAACTTGGCAGTAACAAAATAAATATAACAAAAGCATATACTTGAACATGAATGTTTATTAACAAAAGAGAACAAACATTTTAGGCACCCTTTCCATTATATATCCATGCATTGACCACCAATGGTTTTGATGCATTCTCTTAACTCTCAAGGAGATAAAGATTAAGGCCTTTATGATTGACTACCAAAGAGTTAGATCATATGTACAATGTGACCAACTACCAAAGAGTAAAGTCACTTCCAAGCACTTTACTACCAAAGAGTTTAGAATGGAACAAATGTATTATGTTTGATGTGTTCATAGCCATAAGTATGGAAAATAAAGCAAAATATCATACAAGAACAATCATTTCATTCAATATCATATGGAAAGTATGTACTCCACATATAATGTAACCATACTAAATTGTGGACAAAGTAAGAGGTAGGGGCGTACCTTGAAACAAGATAATTTAATCATCACATATTCCTTATGTCACTATATCCTCTTGGTCAAACCCTAACAAAGACAAGACCATGTAATAATAAGATTCTCATCGTATTAACCCTAGTTATGATTCATTAGGGTTTCACTTAATCTTATGACATTCCCATCATTACTTGTCTTTTCATCTTGTTATCTGGGACTAATGTTACTGATGTCGTATTCCATATTATTGCTTCATTAATTGATAATCATGTTTTCCATCATTAGGTGAACATATTAACATTATGTCACATTCATTAGTGAAATTAGGTTTACATCTTATGTATTAAGAGTCATCTTCATATAACTTTATGTTACATTCATTTGTCAAGTTATGGTTACATATTATGTATTAAGTGTCATCTTTATATTACATAATTATGTTGATCATCATGATCTCAAAATTAAATCTGGGGTTCCATATATTGATATGATCTTATACTGAATATTCCATCATTTATTGATCATAAATATATTTTATACATTTTATTTAGAGATATTATTCCGAGATAGCTACATTATGCAAATTACATGATTTCATGTTACAACATCATCATATCTCACATCAAATTGATTATACATAATATTTTAGAGTTAGTTATGCATTCTCATAATTTTAGGTCTTCATTTGATATTTGTTATCCATTAAACAAGTATATAGCATCTTACATGATATTATCGACATTTAAGCTTCAAAACACTGATATCATGGTGCCATGTGGTTCTACTTATTTTTTTGAGTATTTCAATACCTTATTAGTATTTTTTCTAGTAATCTTACTAATTAATGTGAATTATACAAGATATGGGCATTTTTAAGATAATTAACTTTTTCGTCTAATGGGAGTCCTCCACAAGGAGACTCACTTGCTCATCTGGGCAGTAACGCACTTGAGCTTGAGCCATTTGGGACCACGATTAAACTCGGAGATCTAATTTGGGATTGATAAGTTCACGGCTGCTTGACCCAGTCAATCCCTTCTTCCTTTCTCAGACTTCTCGTGTGCATAACATGGACTCCCGGTCTCCTACATCCTTTATTCTGCAGACATTGCCACAAGGAAAGGCCTCCAATGATCCATCTACGGTGCGAAGGTGCACAATCTTAATCCATCAGGTCATTGATAGATCCAGTCACGTCGACCACACCTCCATGGCTTCACAACTCCTTAGCTCCGCCTTTGGAGGCCTGCTTCCACAAGCTCACCATCTTTGGTGTTGCTGCGGCAAAGTAGAAGAGGCGTCGGGCCTCTTCTCACTCTCACATCAATCTAAAGATTTTGAAAGCTTCACAAGCCTTCAACAAACACATCTAAGACCTTTGATATCGAAGAGTATCTCTTTCAACATGCATCTGAGATCCACCTTGTCATCCAACAAACTGGATGTCATTGTCCATGGGGACATTCACAACAACCACCAAAAATGCCAACATCCTTATCATTTGGCCTCACCCTTTCTTTTCTTCTCCTCATATTCTTATGGTCTCTCTCCTACCTTTACTTCCGTCTTCATACCCAAGCTTTTGGTCATAATGGAGAAGCAAAGTAGAAGAAGTGGTCATTCTCTCCCGTCTGCTCTTACAATAGGATATGTGAGGGGTTGGGATGTAGGGGTGGTCAAGGCAAAGAGAAATTCCCATTCTTTGTCTTTTACGAGCCAGGGCCACGATGTGGGGGTGAAGGGGAGGTTGTGGCACCTATTTGTCCACTATCTTACTCTAACCACAAGGTAGGAGACAATACAAGAACCCTCAATATTACATCCTAGGGTCTTAAATCACTTGCCACTCAATGCAATTTGTGGTTCCTCTTGGGATAGCCTGCAACCACTAGATCAGGCATCAATGGTGAACAAGAAGCCACACATCCCACCACTTAAAGGGGTGCATGACACATGCAGCAAAATAGAACCTTAGTCTAAATAATCAAAACTATGGTAAACCCATACACCATTATTCACATTATTTCATGGTATTTAAACCTCAATAACTCCCTCATGGATAAACCAATTTCCACCAATTTTTAACCATAGCGTTACAACCTCTTACATTATACTAACATTTAGTGAAAAAATGTAGATATTTGATCATCCAATTTAATATTCCAAAAAGGGATGAACTTAGGGATCTTAATCATGATATCAACCTCAATCAACCATCAAACTTTACCAAATTGTAATGTAGTGAAATTTTTATGTTTTTATTTACTCAATTTAATATTTGAATCATGGAAAGGAGATTGGAATAATGAAATTGAGTCCATGTGTATAGGCGGTGATATTGATATCTTACTTGGGTTTACATGTTATAATGGCATAACAATAAACTTTGAAGTAAGTCTTTATCAAATGAAGGTACAAAAGTTAGTTTGAGAAGAGTTGAGAGTTGTTGATGTTAATATTATGATTAATGACCCTAAATATGTGACATTTTGGATTAAGAGGTTAATTGGTAAAATAGCAGTAACTTGGCACCAAAATTTTATGTAATGAAGACACAAAGAGGTTGAAGGTAAGGTTCCAATTTCTTAAAATTTGAAGGTTCCTAGATTAAGTTGTTCATGATTGAAAATAATGAAATCATGTGCATTTTATATATGATAGATCAAGGATATAAATTTTTCTAGCCTAAGTTTGATTGGCAGCTGGTGTCATGCATCAGGAGTCAAGAAATGTCTTGGATGGGTGACTTTGAGAGAGTATGCCCATGGATGTGGTTTAATCAGATGCCTGACACCTCATCCTCCATGCCCTATCAAGCCATAGGTCATGGGGTAATTGAGTCATGCTCCCCCGCCCCTCCATGATAGCAATCGTTAGTCGAGAGTAGTTTCACATTGAGCGGTCAGCTGGGCGTCGATGATAGCCACTACCAGACCCTTACATAAGGGGTTTTAAACTTAGAAATAATAGATAACTAGTGATCATTACCCATGCCCTTTCCATTTCCCATGAAGATATCAAGTGGACTAACAATCTAGAACAATGATGGTGTTTAGAGGAGAATGAGGTGGAGGCCAGTCGCTCGCTGATGTTCAGGCCATGGTGAGTGGAGATAGGTCTCCAAGAGGAACGTTGGGTAGAGTAGATTGTCCATGACTCTAGTTGTAGTTGGGGATAGTGAACCCAACTGGAGAAGGAGATGGGAGTTTGAAGTCTATTCGAAATGGGTTACCACCACATAAAGAGACTGTGAGTGAGTACTAGAGCGTTCAAGGTTGCATTGCTGGTCTTGTATTTTGAGATAGTTGTTACAACCCACATCGAGGTTAGTCAGTAAGTACCTCGATTAGCATGAATAACCTTGATTAGTGCTAAGTACCTTGTTAAACATCATGGTTAATCAAGATAAGCTAAGATGTGAATCATGATTGATTTATCTGATGTAATTAATATTAACTATAGTGTTAATCGTTAAGTTAATCACCTAAGATGATTAACTTAGCTAAGATGGTTTAGTTGTTGTGTATTTATACCTTGAGAAGGTAGAGAATCTCATGCTTAAAATAATGAAAGAAAAATCATGTAATTTAGACTTACGGAGAGAAAGTTATGAAAGTTTGAAATTTTTGGGTTTAAACCGCAATTTACCCAAAATATCCCCTTCCCCTTCCCCTTCCCCACGCATACTCGATGTGTAACACTTCATGTGCTGCAGCACCGGCTGCTGTGCTAATAGGAGCGATGGGCGAGGGTTTTAAGGCCCGCTTGAGTCGATTGAAATAGGATTCAGCTTCGGACCGCCTTTCCCCCTTCTTTCCTCTCTCTCGCTCGCCCTAATCGCAACCTGTGACCAACCCCCCCCCCCCCCTGCGCCGGCCAGCAACATAGAAGTGGTGACTTGGAAGCTCCTGGGTGCATAGAAGCGACCCAACCGCCTCGCCAACTCTAGCCATGGAACCATATCACAGATCCATCGCCTTACTGTCCGCGAATAGCGATCACCCGAGTTCCCTTCTCCCCCTTTCCTTCTTTCTCCTCCAGAATGTTGGGCTGGGACCGACTAAAGGAGGAAGACGACCCAGCAGTGCCTGGAAGCATATTTTTTGGTGGAATCTATTAGATTTTGGCCACCACATTTCTCTGTGAGTAGAAACTCACCCCTATCGCTGATTCAACTCCAACAAAAAAATGGAATTTCGATTGCATCTGTTGTTTTCTTATAAGGCAGTTGCTTGCCACTAGCTCACGTTTTGGTTTTCCTTGATTATGATTTGGAAGAAGTCATATATACATTTTATCTTAATTTATATGATCGATCTCAAGGTGTAAAGGGAAACACACGGTTTCACTGTTCGACTTGCACAATTCGAACTTATAATCCAAGCTGCAGTCCCAGCTGTAGTGTACTGCTGCATCCAGTACAATTAGATTAATTCCAGGGCTAATGTTGTTGGCTCAAATTCAAAGAACAAGCTCTGAAGTTTCATCACAGCAAGTGCTGATGATAATCCAGCTATGCATTTAGTCTATAATCAAGTAATAAGGGACACGACCAAGGGTTAAGGTTGATTTGCACATTTTTTGAGAAAATACAAGTAATTTCACAGTTGTTAATAATGATTGTTCTTATGCCTAGTAAATACTCCTTATCAATAAAATCAGTAGTTTTATTGCATGATTCGAGTAAATATCAGTGCTAGTTGACATGTACTCTGTATGTTTAAGTATTTTAGTCTGCATTCCTGCATAACTAGTTGAATTTACAGTATATTACAGTGTTGTTAAATATTCTGCTCTGCCAAGTTAAGTACAAAAGTGCATTCCATATTTATAAGATTCATATGAATAGACTCGGGCAGAGTCAAGAATAAGTAAGAGAGAGATACAATATAGTAAGAGCTTTCTAAGAATAATAAAATAATAGACATAGGTTCCCTGAACACCATAGATTCCCTACGGATGTCTGCACTGTAGGGAGGAAATGATCCACCCTAGAAGTGACTAGTATACGGGGATCGGAATGCACCCACAAAGCATGCGGGTAGACGAAGCCCTTGAAGAAGTCTCCTAAGAGAAGATAGGTTACCCAACATGAACCGGAGATCCCGGTGGTAACCTAGAGGTACCCACATAGCGTACCAAGATGGGCCCCACAGAGCGCTTCAAACCCTCTGTCTGTGTACTCAGCCTAGAAGGAGAGGTCCAGTTAAAGGCCAACTATTTATCCATCTTAGTAGGACCTCACGGTTCGGGTCAAGCAGACCCAGATTCAGTTCTATGCTTAGCTTCCCGAGTTTTAAGCTAAGTCTTGTACGGTGAGATTGTTGTTCGCTACGAGTCTTCATATGTAGAGTACGCTACATATGATCACGACATAAGTTAAAAGAAGATAGCATAAGCCTAAAGAAGATATCATAGCTAAAAGAAGATAACATAAGTTAAAATATGATTCGTATTAGTTTACAGAGATCCTTATAAGCAAACAAAGTTAAGTTCAGAAAGAAGTTTCAAGTATAAGTTTTACAGCAGTTGTTCTTTAAATGTAATATTGGCACTCCTGATATTTAATTATATTGTTGTGGAACTGCTAAGTATAGTATTTCCTATATTTAATTCCTATTTAATAAATATAAATGAGTTATATGAGATGGTTGGGTGAAATTCTATTCACTGAGCCAGTAGCTCACCAACCTATTGAAAATGTTTTTCAGGTCAGCGTCAATATGAGGAGACTGAAGGATCGTATCACCCAGGCTCTTAGAAGGTAGTTTATAGTTAGAATAGAGGTATCTTAGTCATTTCCCCGCGGTCCTTGGGGCAAGTTGTGTGTTAGAAAGAGAGTGAATGTAATGTAATATGTAGTTCAGTTTCAAGTTAACTATTGTACTTTATATTCTGCATGCAAGTTGTAATATGTTGTTTAAACTCTGAGGTATCTTTCAAGATTAAGAAATATTATGTTTTCTTCCACAAGATTAAGTAAGATTTCAATATTGTCCAAGTTATAGGATTCTTCTTCGAGTTAATTCTAAGTGATTAAGAAAAGAAATGAAAAGATGAAAAAAAGTTCAGAGTGGTTTTCCTAACCCTCGCGGTCTGGTTTATGAGGTCATTAGAGATGACTAAGGGATAGGGTCGTGACAACTTGGTATCAGATCATCGGTTGAGTACGTAGTTACTCTAAGTCAAGATCAGGGGATAATAAGAGACCAACAGAATTAGGACTTAGGTGTTTTTCCTTCCAACTACAGTTTTCTAACATGAAATATTTTGTTATACTATTACAGATGGCAGGAAGAGGACATGGTCATGAGGACCAAGCCAAGACTCCTTTGGACCTGATCCTCCAGTGACGGGTCTAGGTGGTAGTGAAGAGGTGGATGAGGTAGTGAGGATTTACATGATGTTTTTTGAGACTACAGAAAAATACAAGATGGATAGGAGAGCTTCCACATCGAGCAGTAAGGATCTAATGAGATCCTCTGAGTTAAATAAGAATCTTGGAGGTTTTGAGTTTGATGGAACTACAGACCCCACAGTGGCAGACGAATGGCTGAGGCAGATTGAGAAAGTGTTCTGTCTGATGGAACTACCTGAAGAAAGACAGATCAATCATGTTGTGTACCTGCTGAAACATTATGTTGAGCTCTGGTGGAGAGGAGTTGAGGATAAAAGGAGGAATATGGTAGTAACTTGGAGGGATTTCATCGAGGAATTCTATCTTAAGTACTACCCACTTACTTTTCAGAGTGAAAAGATAAGACAACTGGAGAACATCAGACAAGGGAATCTCTCAGTGGGAGAGTATGAGGCACATTTCACCAGGTTGGTGAATTTTTTTCCTGATCTTGTCCCAGAAGACGTAGAGAAGTGAAGAAGATTCCAGGTTGGTTTGAGGCCTGAGATAAGACACAACATATCTACAATCAAATGAAGAGACAGAGAAAACTTCAGAGAGTTTCTTGAGGCAGCAAGATGGATAGAGGAATATGTGAATGCTAATAAGAATCATGAGAGAAGAAAAAGGTCAGGAGATTTCAGAAGAGAACAGGCTAGCAGTGGATACTGAGGAGGTGGTGGTGGTTTCTTTTCGAAGCTTGGACGTGGTTTTGGCTGTTTCAATAAACAAGGATCAGAGGATGTGATATCTTCTTAGAGTAGAGGAGGATCCAGTCCAGGTTGGTGGAATAATGCACCACCAGGGAGGTCTTTTGGATCATCGACTTCAGTGACAGGTCCATCGAGGCTAGAGACACGAGCATGTGATATCTATGGAAGACCACACTTAGGACAGTGCTGGGGAATAGAGTTTCAAGGATGCCATCAGTGCAGACAGATGGGACATTTCAAGAGGAATTACCCCAGTTACAGCAATCAGCATCACATTGTTCCCAATCACAGTACCAGAATGTTCCGAGACCAGCTCCAGCTGAAGGAGCAAGTTTTTCAGTAGCCTCAGGTTCCCGAGGAGGAGGAGAACCTAGTGGAAGGGAAGGACAAAGAGGACATCGTGGGAGAGGAAGAGCTTTTCGGAAAATTCTTCTCTCTGACACAACAAGAAGGTATTGTTTCTTCCCTAGTAGTTACAGGGGAAATGCTTCTCTTTAATAGCATTTCAGTTTCAGTTTTGATAGATCCAGGTACTACTCACTCATTCATATAGAGTTCTATAGCTTGTGAGCTTAACCTGTTAACACAAGAGTTACCATTTGAGTTGTTACTGAGGGTTCCGTTAGGTGAACAGACAATTTTTATAGAATTATGTCCAGGATGTTTGTTGACCATTGGAGGTTGCACCATCACGGTAAATCTTATACCCCTAGATGTTAACTCTTTTCAAGTTATCTTGGGTATGTATTGCCTTGAGACGTGTCGATTTTAGCTCGACTATTGGAAGAAGGAGGTTGTCTTCCAATAGGGTGGATTTTCTTGTGTCTTTTTTGGAGATAGGAAAGTCTTACCTACATGTCTCGTATCATCTATAGTAGCTGATAAGATGTTGCAGAAAGGTTGTGAGGCATTCTTGGCACATGTGGTAGATAATAGAGCAGAGAAGAGCACATTTACCCTTTATGATATGCTAATAGTTTGTGACTTTCCCGATGTCTTCCCAGATGAATTGCTCAGTCTACCTCCAGAGAGAGATGGACTTTGAGATCCAGGTGTTTCCAGGTAGTCACCCTATAGCACTTCCAGCCTATAGAATGGCACCTATAGAGTTGAAGAAACTAAATATACAATTACAAGAGCTGTTGGATAAAGGTTTTATTCAACCTAGTACGTCACCATGGGGAGCTCCAGTCTTGTTTGTAAAGAAGAAGGATGGTACTATGCAGCTCTGCATAGAATATAGGAAGTTGAATAAGATTACCATTAAGAACAAGTATTCGTTGCCATGGATAGATGATCTATTTGATTAGTTGTGTGGAACAAAGATCTTTTCTAAGATAGACCTAAAATCTAGATATCATCAATTGAGGATAAAGGCTTCAAATATTCCTAAATTGGCTTTCAGGACAAGATACAAGCATTATGAGTTTGTAGTCATGTCGATTGGACTGACTAATGCCCCAACAACATTCATGGATATGATGAACATGATCTTTAAGTTGTTCTTGGATCAGTTTATAGTGGTTTTTATAGATGATATTCTAATCTATTCTAGAGATAAGAGCAGCATGAGCAACATCTGAGGATAGTGTTTTAGTTTTTGAGACCATCAGTTATATGCTATGTTCAATAAGTGTGAGTTCTGGTTGGCTGAGGTGTCATTTCTTAGACATGTCATCTCAGGAGACAGAGTAAGTGTTGACCCTAAGAAAGATAAGTCTACTCTACAGTGGGAGCATCCTAAGACTCCTACTGAGATAAGAAGCTTCTTAGGATTGGCATGTTACTATAGGAGGCTCATCCCAAACTTCATTATTGTAGCATCACCTATGACACGCTTAACAAGAAAAGATGCACCGTTTGTCTAGTCAGACGACTGTGAGAAGAGTTTTAAGATCTTGAAGAAGATGTTGACTACAACACCAGTGTTGACACTGCCAGAGGTAGATAAGGACTACCATTGTTTTGTGATGCTTCTAGAAGAGGCTTAGGTTGTGTGCTGATGCAAGACGGTAAAGTGGTGGCTTATGCATCTAGACAACTTAAGAAGAATGAGGAGAATTACCCGACCCATGATTTAGAGTTAGCTTCAGTAGTTCATGCTGTTAAGAGATGGAGTCACTATCTTTATGGTGAGGCATGACATGTGTTTACAGACCATAAGATCTTGAAGTATATCTTCACTCAAATTGATTTGAATCTGAGACAACAGAGATGGTTGGAGTTGATCAAGGATTATGATGTGACTATAGGTTATCATCTTAGAAAAGCAAATATGGTGGCATATACCCTGAGCAGGAAGTCAAGTTTAACACCTGATGTATTCTCCATGGCATGTTTCAGGAGAGACTTGCTAGTAGAGATGTGAAAGTTGAACTTAGACTTAGGGGTGACAGAACGGAGTGGTTTGATTGCACAAATGCAAGTCAAGCCTACCTTTTATAATCAGATCAAAGAACTACAAAATAGTGACAGTGAGTTACAACAGATCATGCAGGACATGACAGAGGGAAAAATACTAGAGTTTAGATTTTCAGATGATGGTTTGTTGTATTAGCAAGACATGTTGTGTGTACTTGGAGATGGTGATTTGAAATAATAGATTCTTGAGGAAGTGCATGCATTGATGTACGCCATGCTTCCAGGCAACACTAAGATGTACAAGAATCTTAAGGAGTTTTACTGCTGGTCAGACATGAAGAAGGATGTAGCTAAGTATGTGGCTAGATGTAGTGTGTGCCAGCAGGTTAAGGCTGAGCATCAGAAACCTGTAGGTACCTTGCAATCTCTTCCTATACCAGAGTGGAAGTGGGAACATATCATAATGGATTTTTTGGTAGGGTTGCCCAGGAATCTAGAGGTTGTGACTCGATATGGGTGATTGTCGATAAACTGACTAAGTTTGCTCACTTTCTTCCTGTTAAGTCAACTTTTGATGTCTCAAAATTGTCTAAGATATATGTGGATGAGATATCCAGGTTGCATGTTATCCCAATTTCAATAATATCAGAGAGATCCTAAGTTCACATCCAAGTTTTGGAATCAATTACATCATGCTTTAGGCAAAAAGTTGAGATTCAGTACAACTTTTCACCCACAGATAGATGGTTTGTCAGAGAGGACCATTCAGACTCTTAAAGACATGCTGAGAGTATGTGTCCTACATTTTAGAGGAAGTTGGGAAGAACACTTGAGCTTGCATACAACAATAGTCACCATTCCAGTCTTGGTATGGCCCGGTATGAATCTCTGTATAGCAGAAAGTGTATATCACTCGTATGTTGGTATGAGGTGGGTGAAAAATAGATTCTTGGACCAAATATAGTGGATTTGACTACATAAAATGTTACAGTAATAAAAAAATAGCTGAAAGCTGCATAGGACAGGATGAAGAGTTACACTGAGAAGAGGCATAGACCTCTTGAGTTTGAGGTTTTTCATGAAGTGTTTTTGAAAGCTTCACCTTGGAAAGGAGTGTTGAGATTTGGTAGGAGAGGCAAACTAATTCCTAGGTATATGGGCCCATATCCTGTTATTGAGAGGATTGGACATGTAGCCTATAGGTTACACTTTCCATCTGAGTTTACTAATCTACATGACGTGTTTCATGTATCGATGATGAAGAAGTGCCATCCCAGTACAGAGAAGATAGTAGATCCAGAACTTTCACAAATTAGAGAAGATGTATCCTAGGTGGAAGGACCAGTATAGATAGTTGATCAGAGGATCAAGAAACTCAAGAACTGAGAGATTTTGTTAGTATAAGTCTTGTGGAGGAACCACAATTATGTGGGAGCTTGAGTCAGAGATGCGTAACAAGTTTCCTTTTCTCTTTTAGGAATTTTGGGAAGAAATTCTTTTAAGGGAGGGAGATTGTTACAACCCACATTGAGGTTAGTCACTAAGTACCTTGATTAGTGTGAAGTACCTTGATTAGTTTGAAGTACCTTGATTAGTGCTAAGTACCTTGTTAAACATCATGGTGGATCAAGATAAGCTAAGATGTGAATCATTAGTTGATATTGATTCATCTAATGTAATTAATCTTAACTGCATTGTTAATCATTAAGTTAATTACCTAATATGATTAACCTAGCTAAGATGGTTTATTTTTTGTCCTTGAGAAGGTATAGAATCTCGTTCTTAAAAGAATGAAAGAAAAATCGTGTAATTCGGACTTACAGAGAGAAAGTTATGAAAGTTTGATGTTTTTGGGTTTAAACTGTAATTTACCCAAAATAACCCCTTCCCCTTTCCCACGCACGCTCGACGCACAACACTATTTATACTGCAGCTCTGGTTACTGCACCAATAGGAGTGATGGGTTAGGGTTTTTAGGCCTGCTTGAGTCGATTGAGATAGGATTCAGCTTCAGACCACCTTTCCCCTTCTTTCCTCTCTCTCGCTCGACCCAATCGCAACCTGTGACCAACCCCCCTATGCCGGCTAGCAGCACAACGGTGGTAACCTAGAAGCTCCTAGGCGCATAGAAGCCGCCCAACTGGCCTCGCCAACTCCGTCCGTGGAGCCAGATCGTCGATCCACCACCTTACAGTCCGCAAACAGTGATCAGCCGAGTTCCCTTCGCCCCCTTTCCTTCTTTCTCCTCCACTGTGATGGGTTGCGACCGACTAAAGGAGGAAGACGACCCAACGGAGCCTGGAAGTAGATTTTTGGGTAGAATCTTGTAGATTTTGGCCACCACATTTCTCTGTGAGTAGAAACTCCCCCCTGTCGCTAATTCAACTCCAACAAGAAAATGGAATTTTGATTGCATTTGTTGTTTTCTTGTAAGGAAGTTGCTTGCCAGTAGCTCACATTTTGGTTTTACTTGCGTAAGATTTGTAAGAAGTCACTTGTACATTTTATCTTAATTCATATGCACAATCTCAAGGGATAAAGGGAAATGCATAGTTTCACTATTAGACTTGCACGATTCGAACATATAATCCCAACTGCAGTCCCAGTTGCAGTGCACGGTTGCAAGGTTGACACCAACCTGCATTTTTCTAATACAATTAGATTAATTCCAGTTCTAATGATGTAGGCTCGAATTCTAAGAACAAGTACTGAAGTTTCATCACAACGAGTGATGATGATAATCCAGCTATGTATTTAGTCTAAAATCAAGTAATCAATCACACGACCAAGGGTTAAGGTCGATTTGCACATTTTCGGAGAAAATACGAGTAATTTCACAATTGTTAATAATGATTGTTCTTATGCGAAGTAAATAGTCTTGATTAGTATAATTAGTAGTTTTATTGCATGACTCAATTAAATATCAGTGCCAGTTGACATGTACTATGTATGTTTAAGTATTTCAGTCTGCCTGCCTGCATAACTAGTTGAATTTTTAGTATATTACTATGTTGTTAAATATAGTGCTCTGCCAAGTTAGGTAAGAAAGTACATGCCATATTAATAAGCTTTATATGAATAGACTCAATACCATAGAGATACCAGAGTCAAGAATAAGTAAGTGAGAGATACAATATAGTAAGAGCTTTCTAAGAATAATAAAATAATAGACATAGGTTCCCTGAACATCGTAGATTCCCTACGGAGGTCTGCACTATAGAGAGGAAATGATTCACCCTGGAAGCGATCAGTATATGGGGATCAGAACGCCCCCACAGATCATCTGAGAAAATGAAGCCCTTGAGGAAATCTCCTAAGAGAAGATAGGTTACCCAACATGAACTAGAGATCTCGGTGGTAACCCAGAGGTACCCACAAAGCGTACCAAGATGAGGCCCACATAGCGTCTCAGACCCTCCGCATGTGTACTCATCCTAGAAGGAGAGGTCCAGTTAAAGGCCAGATGTTTAGCCACCTTAGTCAAACGTGATGGTTCTAGTCAAGTAGACCCAATTTCAGTTCAAGTCTTAGCTTCCCAGGTTTTTAGCTAAGTCTTGTACGTGAGATCGTAGTTTGCTACGAGTCATGATATGTAGAGTACACTGCATATGATCAGGGCATAAGCTAAAAGAAGATAGCATAAGCTATAAGAAGATACCATAAGCTAAAAGAAGATAACATAAGTTAAAAGATGATTAGTACCAATTTACATAGATCCTTATAAGGAAACAAAGTTAAGTTCAGAAAGAAGTTTCAAGTATAAGTTTTACAGCAATTGTTCTTTAAATGTAATTTTGGCATTCTTTTTATTTAATTGTATTGTTCTAGAACTGCTCAATATAGTATTTCCTATATTTCATTCCTATGTAATAAATATATATGAGTTATCTATGATGGTTGGGTGAAATTCTATTCACTGAGTTGGTAGCTCACCAACCTACTGAAAATGTTTTTTAGGTTAGCCTCAACATGAGGAGGCTGAAGGATCGTATCACCCAGGCTCTTAGAAGGTAGTTTATAGTTAGAATAGAGGTCCCTTAGTCCTTTCCCATTGGTCCTTGGGGTAAGTTGTATGTTAGAAAGAGAGTGAATGTAATGTAATATGTAGTTCATTTTCAAGTTAATTGTTGTACTTTATATTCCTCTTGCAAGATGTAATATGTTGTTTAAACTTTGAGATATCTTTCAAGATTAAAAAATAGTAAGTTTTCATCCGCAAGTTTAAGTAAGATTTCAGTATTGTCCAAGTTATAAGATTCTTCTTTAAGTTAATTCTAAGTGATTGAGAAAAGAAATGAAAAGAAAAAAAAAGTTCAGAGTGGTTTTCCTAACCCTCGCGGTCCGGTTTACGAGGTCATTAGAGATGACTCGGGGATCGGGTTGCGACAAGAGCCTTTCAGGGTGCCTACCCACATTTCCACCTTCCAAAGCAGCAACCAACAGTGAGCTCCAGATCTGCTGTGGAGGTAAGGAGCAATGTCTGAGGCAGTCCACGAGATTGTTGTGGTGTCTCTGAATAGAAGAAGGAGAAGTGGTTTTATCAAGGGCTAGTGAAGGGTTGTGTCTTGCGGGAGCATGCTAGTGACATCCATTTCCAGAGTGCTCATGGATATGAAGACTTGGAGGAACTGAGGATGACTTTGAAAGTTGATTGCGGCAGCAAGACTACACCAGAACTTGTGGAAACAACAATGTCAAAGATGGAGGATCGTTCAGTAGCCTTATTGCTCACTGTAGTTCTAGATCAAGGTGGCATCTTTCACGGTACAACCGAGAGCCACACCATGTGATTCATGCTGAGAATGAGAGGAGAATGGAGTGGACTGGGTCCATATCTATGAACTGTCAGCTCAATGTGCATACAGGAGCTAGGAGGAGCCCAAACTGGACACGTGGCGAACGGTGGCTGGTGGAAAAGGTAAAATTCTCAAAAAGATACATATATTAGATAATTGATAGTAAATCGATCCAATATCAGAAAAATATGAACAAAGTACCGAAATTCTCAGAAAATTATGTAGAACAATATAAAAACACAATATATGTACTTTGATTCTTAAATAATGCAAATGTTAACTGAGATGTTTAGTGCTTAGACTAATAAATGTGAAGCAATGTCCTAAAATTACCAAAACATGTCATTAAATCTAAATCATGTTTATAATCCATATATGGTCAGTGGTTATGATGTTGATGTGTGAAATCATTTAATTTGCTTTATATGGATAATTAGGGCTAATAACCCTAATTAATTTGTAATTATTACAAATACACTCTAGAAATCCTGGAAATTATAGAGTGAGATCATATCAGTAATTGGAAGATAATATTTAATTCCGAGATCATGATGACGCACAAAACACATGTTTTATGATTATTGTTCTTAAAATGATGAGGAACCCTAACATTGATTAATAAATGTAACCTAGGGTTAATTTGTAGACATAATCATATGCAACTAAATAATAAGATTATGTATCTTAATCTAGAATGTAAGACTAGTAACCTAATAACAAGAAGAGTAAGACAAGTAATGATGCACATATCTGAATGAGTAACATAACCCTAAAAAGAATCAACTAGGTTTAAGATGATGAGAACCTAATGATGATAAGTGATATTGTCTTAATCATGATTGAAAAGCATATAGATGACTCAGGAATATGTGATGGTTAGGTTTGTATTTCTTGAAGGTACACCATACCTCTTACTTTGATTATTATACTAAATGCTTATATTATACATGCAGATAAATACTTGGCATATGGTATTGAATGAAATGATTTTTCTTGTATGATATCTTGCATGATTTTCTGTACTTATATGGTAATGAACACATGAAACATAAGAAATCTGATCCATTATATGATAGCACTAAATCTCTTTCGTAGAATAGTGCATTGATGAAAGTGCTACATCTCTTTGGCAGAATAGTACATGTGATCACTAAATCTCTTTGGCAGAATAGTGCATTTAAAAGAGTACTAAATCTCTTTGGTAGAATAGTACATGTGAGCTTTAAATCTCTTTGGTATAATAGTGCATGTTGTTGATCATCTTTACATATAATGGAAAATGAGCTTAAAATATGTGTTATCTTTTGTTAATGAACATCTTTGTGCAAGTATATGTTTTTTCTTATATATCTTTATAACTGCCAAGTATTAGCTTTATATTATTGCCAAGCTTAGTTTTGAGAGTCATATAAAAAGACTCATAGGCGTACTCAGTATAGTATTCTTGAATAGTGTGCTAACATGTACCACATGTAATCTTTTGTTTAGGTTGTGGACATATGCTTTTAAAGAATCAAGATAGTTGACAGTTGTGTGGCGAGTTGATGTACAGGTGGACATGTTGAGTTAAGATCCTATTGTTTAGTAGTAGTACATGTATATCTAAAAGTTACTATTCAATGTGTAATATAAAATGTTGTAACAATTCAATTTAAGATTACATGTTGAATGGTGAACATGTGTTGTATGGCTTTATTATTGTTCATGTGCACGTGCTACTATTGTTTTCTTCTGACTTCCTTTGATTTTCTTTGTCTTAGCCTAGTGTGTGGTGTTTGAATAGGGATTCCCGCTTAGGTGAGGGTTTCAATTTGGACATCACACGTTAATTTAAGTTTTAGAAAATTCAGGGATGTCACAGGTGGTATCAGAGCATGAACAATAGTAAAGTCTGGCATTTCCTCATTATGCAACTCAAACTAAAGAAAATCATGAACATTAAAATTCTTTAGGGTTAGAATAGTTGCCTTTTAGAGACTAGATCTGACCTAGCCTCTAGTTTAGCACCTAGATGTATGAGAACTAGGTTTAGACTAGTGCTTGTTGTATAGCAAGTCCTAAGATGTCGTCCTTTCCTTATAATGTGATGGTATGGGATGTTGCATTATTGGGAAATGAAGTGCATCAAGGGAAGATAAATATTTGACATTTGATGCATCTATGTTTTGGGTAGCTACACCAGTCTACTCCTTATTCTCACCCTTTTCACTAGTTTTCATGGCACCATACTCTCTACTATGTGTGGGACACTCATTTTTGAATTTGGTTTTTTATTCCAATCAGATCGAGACTCAACAGTTTTCTCTAACATTTGTTTTATTAGAGAAAAAGTGTATGATATTTTATTATATATGTAAGTATTACAAAAAAATTTCCCCACACATGTACGAGTAGGAGGTGGTCATGCAACCTAGGTGAAAGTGAATGACATCAGTCTAGAAGATAGGGTAGTTCTAGATCAGATTTCTGGAGCGTTGTTAGAATATATGATAGATGAAATAAGTTTTGATGATATGATGTAGGCCTTATATAGATAATATAAGATGGTTTATGATGATTAGTGTTTTCTTTAAGGATTATGGTTCAGTTTTGAGGATTTGAGATAGGCTTTGATGATGTATGTATGTCTTTGTAAGATAAAATAAGCTAAGTTAAGACAAAGTTGTGAGTCAGCAAGATCCTCAATTTCTTTTATGAAGGAGGACCTCTATTGTTGGGACCAGTTTTAGGGTTAACTCCAGAGAGAGTGAGACCCATAGGGAGAAGGTCAGAGAACCTAAACTCCAACATATGAGAATTTTGAGAAATATGAGATATGTGTGACATGATATGTCCTAAACTAAAATACTTCTGAGTGATTGAGTTGGGTTGTGTTATGCATGATTTCTATAGATTTGTTGAACCGTATATGTCCTTGGAAGGACCAAACTCTAGAGATTGAAATAGGTTGTCTATATATGAACATGTAAACATGAATAAAAGAACCTACCATTTGGGTGAGGGCGAGAGATAGTCAAAAGACCGTGGAGGAGGTGACTATGTTTTAATTTCTGTGATGCCTCATACTCAGGATGGTGGTTCCTTGTAGGACTCCAGTGGTGTATATGAGATAGAGGGTTGGGAAATAGTGTTTAATGGATACAAAACCTATGATGAGTATGTCATATCATGTTTGGGTTTGTGCTTATGTGGATAGAGTTTGTGAAGATGATCACTTGTGGCAATGAGGTACACCCGGGAACCCTAGACTAATGAGTGAAGAAAAAGTTTTTCTTTTATATGTAATACTCATAGATTTGAGTTATCTTAGTGAGACTGATCATGACACCACCCTCATGATATGGGTCAGGAGTACCTCAATTGGACTAGATAAAGTTTTGATATATGTTTAACATGCCACTTGTATAAGTTTGTTTAGAACAACCATGGTATAATATAAGTATGAATGTGATCCTATCTTGATATGTGACATAAGTATATAGGTATGTTGGAACAACGAGTATAGTTTGATAGACCTCTTTGTATAAATGGTTAACCATACACATGAATAATGATGATAATGTGACATTGTTGGTTAATATTGTGATCAAATCACTTGTAAATGTTGCAATAGATTATGTACAATGAAAGAAGATCAGATGAATTAAACACGTTACATGAAGTGTTAATCTTTGTGCTTAATAAAGATGAAAAAATTATTTGGCAGTTAGCACAATATAACTATTACGACACGTTTATATGATCTATATGCATAAAGTGGGTTAATTGTAGTTAATTTCCTCCTAAAAGGCATATGTTAATGTTGAACATGTTCTAACAATTTTCTCAATAAACTGTTGATGACACCTTGATATAATGGGCTAACTTAGTGAAATCCTTTAGAACATGGTAATATGATGTGGGAACCATAATGCATGGGCAAAGATAAGGATTCAACCCTAACATATGTGATATTGCATGACATAACTAGAATTTCTTAGTTGTTGTTTCAATCTTTTATGAAGGGGTGATTCACCTTAGATGTTTTAAAACCTCGTAATAGTGGTTTGGATATGATTATGGGTCTCTGTTTGGGATATGTTGCACATAGAGTGGTGCCCTGGAAATGGATGAAGTTTCTTGAAGTAAGATGATGGCTTAATTTTGAGGAAACAATTTTCTTTGAGATGTATATGATGTGATAGATTGGATTTTTGGTATAATTTTGAGGATGAAATTTCTTTTAAGGTGTGTAGGATGTGAAAGAGTACTTTTTTTAAACATTTAATCTACAATAACATATTAGAACTCATATGTTGAGTTATCTTAAGAGTTCTAAGTGTTTTGGTAAAATTTGAGTGTTGATTTATGTGGATATCGTGATTAAGATCCTTAAGTTCATGCCTTTTTGGAGTATTTAATTGGATGATCAAACAACATAATTTTGACCCCCAATTTGTGTATATGTAGCTTGAGAGGTGGTAATAAATGGTTAAGATTTGGAGGTAATTGGATCATCCTAGAAGGAGTTACTAAGGTTTGAAATTTGGGAAATAATGTTCTTTATTGATGATATATAGACCAAAGTTATGACTTTATTTAGTGTTGGACGCCCTTTGGTTTTGGGTTGGATCAACATGGCCAACTTATGGCCCTAGATATTTGATCCAATGACACTACAAAAAATATATATATTAACTACAATTGTTCTGCTTACATATAGTACATATGTAGTTAATTATACCTTTCTTTACATATTATAATTATGTAGTTACATAACTGTAGTCAAATTTATATTGCGCGGTCAATTATAAGTTGTCTATATAAACTGATCTTTCCAAAAAAATTCCCGCTTGCAAAGGAAAACCAAATCATCTTTCCCACTAGACGCGGGATGCCAAAAATTGAAAACAGTTTGATACCCATCTCATGCCCTCCTTCCGACTTCACACTCCTCTTTCCATTTTTCCCTGTCCTCCATTACCATTCCAAAAGTTCCCAAGAACTTCAGTTTATCCTGTGTCTCGATTGGCCATCTGTATACCTTGCTCAATCCCCAAATAGGAAGATAGAGATACATATAATACCACAAGAGGAGGAGGGTGGGCTTGCTGCCATCGATTGCCACCATTCGTCACTGCTTGCTTCTTCCGCATGAGGCCCTGCCATGGCTGGTGCAGGCATGTCGTGGCAAAAAAGAGGACCGGGATTGATGGGGATGCGAGGAGGAGGAGAGGGATCATGATCAGGGAGCAGTAGATCAGGAGGACAAGGAGGAGCATATGTTGACACCAGTCGCCTCTTCTACCACCGCAGCTAAAAACATCGTTGGCATTCTTCCAGCCAGTGTAGCCGTCATTAATCTATTTGATATGGCGTATAGGACCAATTGACCTTGCACCTTCCCTGCCCTGGATTGACCCGACCTGGAGGGTGGATGAGCGGTGGTTATTCGTCACGTCCCTGGTCATCAGCTCCCTTAAGCCTTGACCCCAGTCTTTTCTTTACTCCTTTTCGCCTCCAGCAGGCAACATCATCTTTAACCAGTCACACTAAGCAGATTATATGGGTATACAACCTTCCAATTTGACTTGAGATAATTTATTATTGCAGGTTGTGGAGGTTGTGGGAAGGAAAAGAAAACCAAAGGGATGGGAGGAAGGAACAATCAATCTGCTACGTAGCCCCTTAACATTTTGTGGGTGAAATCCCATTTTGGATCAGAGGTCAAAGTCCACAGATACCTTGGGGCTTTTCTCATCTACTCAAATCATGATTTACCTAAATTTCTGGTTTGCTTTTGATGCCAATATTCCCTTAATCATCTTATATGCTTCCCATCAGTTATTCCTCTTATGGCCGTCCCATACCACCAAATTATGTTGTTCCCTCTTATTAAGTTGTAACTGTAGCAGGGCAATGAAGTCTGGTAATGAATAAATTCGTCTCAATTGCTTCCACTTCCGTTTGTGGGGTACTCGATGATCGAGCTAGCTGTAAGCTATTTCAAATGGTACTCTTTCCTCTCACATTTTCAAGATCTCAATGTACCATATTTCTTTTCATTTTTTATTATAATGAAATGCTAATCCAATTCCTATAAAGGACGAGTACAAGATTGATCTATGTAGGAGTTGTAATGAAGACCTTACTACTGACATTTCAATTAAACAATGATTACAAATTTACTCATTTTACAGAAATATGTACTCATAAATTTAGCGCGACTCTGAGCTTGCTTGATATGGTTGATGTGCAAATGATTTTCTGGTATATTGGATGACCTTGGTGCGCATATATACATTTTGATATTTGAGAAAAATATGAATGTGAAATATCATTCAATCTGCAAAGCAACGGCATAAAAGTGACGTCCATCATCATTCATCTTCTTTTTTATATCATGTGCTTCCACAGAAATCATTGGTAATCTGTTTCAAGGCTCTATCAATAAGCTTGAATTGTATAGCCTCAAATGCAGAAAGGAAACGATCTCTTCAGTATACTTCTAAACGTTTTCCATGAGATGACCGGTAAACGCATCATACATTCTATGAATGTTATGACGAGATTGAACAACTTCATTTACTTGACGTCTGAGATCTTCAACGTGCCCCCACATCCACTTTGAGGGTGATGGATCATAATGCAAGCATTGGGCATAGCCACATCCCCTTTTCCCCTTACACAAGACGAAGTGCTCCTTGGCTCAGCTACTACAAAACGTATTGTTTGAACCTTTGGCTTGGTCCAAGGCATGCAGTCATATATAGTTAGGACAGGGTATGTGCTCTCACCAGGACAGTTCAGATATATCAAAATATCAGCATTTCATCAATAGTTTCCAGAGTTACAAAAATGGTGCAGTTACGAAATAACAATGAAGAAAGTCCAAAGTCCCCCCCGGTTGTCATTACATAAGGCATCATAGAAGGCTTTCCCTTGATAGGCCCTACCATATTTGTGTATCTCCGTTCATTATGCATTTGAAGTTGATGACTGGATTTCCAAGAAGCGCCAGATGTTTTGTAGTAGACACCTCTGTGCAGCAATGACTCCTTATCACAACATAAGCTACTACTATAGAGTGCACAACCAGGACACCCCAAGAACGAGAATATTTTTTAAAAGATGAATTATCCATTCAGAAGTCTACTAAGGAGGATGAAATGAAACAAATAGTAATAATTCATTCAAGTTATTTGATTCTGACATCTCAAAGTGCTGAAGGTATGCCTATGTTCAATATTTTAATTATAGAGAAGGGGACCATTTTGATAAGTGTTTGTGCTTCTATTTGCTTAGTTTCATCAACATGCCATCACATGTTAGAAGGAGGATTCTAAACTTCAAATAAACACGTCAATGTAAATCCTTTTGTGATAGTTATGATTATAACAAATTATGAGCAAAGTATTCTCTAGATTAATCAATTGCTCAGCTATTACTATAAGACGTGCATGTGGAAAAATAAGCACAAGACAACTAATACAATTATCTTATATGCAAAAGACACTATACCCACCCTCTATTTTTGTTGGTAATTTTCTTATAGTCCTTGCCCTTTTTTATGATCTTTATCTATTTTGTCTGTTTGCACAATTAACAAGCATGTTGAATCAGTTTGAAAATGTTGAGATATGTGTATAAATATGTTAACGAAATGCTTCTTCCTTCTTTTGTCAATGATTTCGTATTCCTATGGATTCATCTATCTGATATGATTTCCAACCTCTGAAATTGCATATGCACTTCACCAATTGTGAGTTTTATATCAAGTAAAACTTCTATTGATGCTATTTACATAACGTATGAGGTGCTCAACCACTTTTCATTGTTGGTGTTCACGATCTTTCTTTATATGTTCAGTTTCCTTCTCACATTTTTTTTCCAAAATTGCATCCTTCTTGTTTAATTATCCCTTCTTTCCTTTTTTAACATCATGTTAACTTAGATTTCCTATGTTTGAGCTCTATTTTTAATCTTACAGTTGCATTTTCCTATTTTGAATTCACTTATAAAAATCACTTGACTAGATTTAAATATGATAATGACCATATGTACCATGTCATGGATAAAGAGGAAGATAAGTGGCAATGTGAAGGTGTATAACAATGTAGATCTCCAAATTTCAACGTTGGATTCATATTGTTTTTTGCCTAGACTTACAACTTAAGGTGTAAACCACATTTAATTGCAGGTTATTGTTAAAGTTATCTGGTCTTCACTATAGTTTGGAGTGTCCTTTTTAGGGTGATGAGTTCATAGAGTTTGGATCTAACTGTTACTATATGCTATGTTATCATGTTGATCTGAAAGTAAAATCTGACGTATCTTCATAACTAATGTTGATCTTAGCAATCTCATCTTGATTTATGGCTTGCAATGATAATGAGTTCAGTTTCTTGACTTTTGATGGACTATGTATTTGTTGAAGTCAACCTTTTGTCATTTTTATGTAGGGCATAACTGAAGGGCCATTCTTGGGTGTAGATATCATGGCGTGGTTTGAGCATCGTTTTGTTGGGATGGATTTGCCTGTACTCCTTGTTGATGAAACTGGAGGTAGCATGTTTATCATATGAACCATGGCATGCATGGATTTGTTCTGATAGAAAACATAAGTGGTTGATACTTCCTTATGTTAATAACCACTTTCTCTTTTGCAGAGGTACTTTATGAAGGGACTCTATTGAGAAGCTGCAACAACAACAACAAAAATAAATTTGTGACCATCAAATGCAGTTGCAACAACAACATCAACAATAATAGTAGTCAGAAGCACATACATTTGTTATCGTGCAATTGCTGTAACAACAAGACCATGAACCTGGTTTCTGGGCATCAAGGTTTGATCCTCTCCATTGGATCAATATGCATGACCAATCCTTAATAAGCCAACATATCCTCCATGACATCCAACGCAGTCAACATGCAGACGACGTCACGATGCTTCTTCATTGGATCACCTACGAGCAAGTGTTGGCCAAAGTAATATTTAAGAGTGTACTCACAACCTTTTGGAGTTCCTACTGTGCAAACACATTTTTCAAATGTAGATGATGATAGGCTAGTAGGAGCTTGGCCTGTAAATGAATCTAGTCAATTTTCAAGGGAGCACTCAAAACTATTGGACTCACATCCTATAGGAACTAGTCAATTAGATGTTTTGAAAAGGCTGCAAAAACATGCATATGTTGAAGTTGATCCTACGGGTGTTGATCCAAGTACAACTGCATGATGGTTTTGATTTCAAGCTTCTACAAAAAGTTTTGAGATCTGGAGTACAATGTGGGGTGAAACTTTGAGAGTGATGTAAACTTGTATTCTCATGGGGGTCATTGTATACTTATATCGTTTTCTATGTTGCAAAATTGGGCTAAGGTTTATGTCCTCCCCATGTGTACTCACTGTTTCAATATAAATAAAAGCATGATTATTGATATCACAACCTCAACTTGGACTAAATCAACAATGAATTTTTCTTATTTCTAAGAAATAGTTATGTATTGACAAGTTAATGACTAGTTGCATAATCCAACTACATATACATGGATGTGTAGTACATGATGTCTCTAACTACACACAAAATATAGTTACAAAATGTAGTAAGTGCCAATTTTGGCTACACATGAACTTCATATACAATTGTAACGAATGACATTTCCCCCTACATATCATAGCTACATATATAATTGTAGTCATCTATCTAGCTACAACTGCAACTACATTTTTATGTGTAAGGATAATTTTTAACTACAAGTAAGGTTACATAAGAATTTGTAGCTAGATGCATATCTAACTACAATTTGGAAAAAATGTAGAAAAAACAATTAGCTACATGGGTATTAGCTTCATATTTTAAATGTAAAGAAAAATGTAGCTAAAGCTTTTAGCTACAAAATTTAGGGTTCTAGCTACAAACTTTTTTTGTAGTTAAAGACCATTTTTTTGGTAGTGTGATTATGACTTCTAAGAAGGACGAGCCACAAATTCACTCAAGTACATGATCCATCTTAGTCGTATACGCTTAACCAATGGTCAGGATGCTGTCTTCTACTGTGCAGTTACGTATTGACGGTGAGCAACAACCGTGCGCGTTGATGTTCTCATTGATCATGGGTGGAGGCACGATTTTGTGCGGCTCACTCTGTGTTCCGGTTAGCACCTGCTTTTCGTGGTTTTTGGATGCATGTTGAGGGACAACTACTTTGTCCTTTCCTCAACTTCTCGATTGCAGCCAACATGTTTCATGAGGAAGAAGGATGCAGAGAAAGAGGGGACCTTGAGCATATTTGGGTAGGAGAAAAAGAAGTTGAGGATCAAAGGACTTGATTCCGCATCCTTACGGGTTCTTCCAAAGTTGGTACCTTGGCTGACGAACTAAGTTTTGTGGAAGATGCTCCTAGAGGTAGCTCGAGTAGAAGGAAATGATATTAGAGAAAATCAAGAAGGAGAACAAGTTATGGGAGATCTTGAGGAGCTTTTGGAAGGTTCAGACCCCTTCAAATAGGAGTAGAGGAAAGTTTCCTCGTTGCTCTTCCATAGTGGAGCCTGGTGGTGGCGCCCTATGGAAAATGAGCTCCAGCGAATGCCGAGGCTCTTTGAGGAGCTGAGATGATGTCGGTAGGTTCCTAGAACCCTTTGGTGTTGGTTTTAGTTCGCAAAGAGGTCCTAGAGATAGTTTATCGCTAGCCAGATTCCAGCCACCGCGGAGGTGACTCTATTCCAAGTTCAAGCGGATGGATCATGTGGGACACGAGGAAAATGGAGAAGTGAACGGTCCCACTCCCAGAGCAGATAGGTTCCAGCTAAGCCAAACCAAAGAACTGCTAGTGAACCAGACTGAACAACTCACAGTTGAACCAAGTGGGTCCATGTTAGAAGATGCACCCATCCGTGTGTCACGTGGTGCACCGCAATTGGCTAAAAGGTAAGAAAATCCCAAAATTACCTAGATCTTCAATATTTGTAGAAGATAGCCCGCTTATTAGAAAAATATAAATAATATATTGAAATGTTCATAAAAATGAGTAGAATGACATAGAACCATGATATTTGGATGTTGATGCACTAATCTCAGTGATATCATGTAACTGGTGAAATGCTTATTTAGTGGATAATAAATATCTAACGATTACCTAAAATTATGAGAATGCATTAGAAACTACTAAATATGACATATAACCCATATAATATCATATATGATGTTGTTTGAACATAAATTCATGTAATTTTCTCTATGTAGATAATTAGGGCAATAACCCTAAGATAAATGCAATAAGTACATACATGCTCAATTAATGATGAAATTCACACAACACCCTCATATCATTAACTGGAAGATATTATGTAGATATGAGATCAATTTTATACACAAAATCCATGTCACGTGATGATGACCCTTAATACATGTTTTGTAACCTTTTTTTAATAATGCATATAAACTATGGTTAATATGTGCACAAAGAGGATATGGAAGCTAATGTTCAGTTGATGAACCATGATCTGTAACATAATTGGAAAATAAGATAAAAGAGATAACAAAATGAATAAGCAAACCCTAAAATGGACATAACTACGATTAAGATGATGGGAATCTAATACATGACATATATGATCTTATCTTAATCAGGGGCTGAAAAAGATATAGATGACTCAGGAATATATGATGACTAGTTTATCTCTTCATCAAGGTACACCATTACCTCTTACATGGATTATTATATAGTATGCTTGCTTTATATGTGTAGTAAACAATTGGCATATGATGTGGATGAAATGATTGATCTTGTATGATATCTTGCTTGATTTTTCATACTTATGGCAAAGAACACATGAAACATAATATATTTGTTTCATTATATGATAGCACTAAATCTCTTTGGTAGAATAGTGCATTTATGAAAGTACTAAATCTCTTTGGTAGAATAGTACATGTGAGCACTAAATATCTTTGGCATAATAGTGAATTTATGAAAGCACTAAATATCTTTGGTAGAATAGTACATGTGAGCACTAAATCTCTTTTGTAGAATACTGCATGTGGTTGATCAACTTTACATATAATGGAAATTCATGATAAAACATGTGTTCACTTTTGTTAATAAACATCTTTGTGCAAGTATATGCTTTTTCTTATATTTATTTATAACTACCAAGTATTAGTTTTACCTTATTTCCAAGATTAGTAATGAGAGGTATATAAAAGACATGTATGCATACTTAGTACAATATTTTTGAATATTTTGTTGACGTGTACCATGTGTAATCTTTTGTTTAGGTGATGTGGCATGTGCTTTTGAAGAACCAAGATAGTTGAGAGTAGTGTGGTGAACTGATGTATAGGTCGACCTGTTTTCTTATGATCCTATTGTTTAGTGGTAGTACATGTACATATAAGAGTTTGATGTTCAATATGTAATATGAAATGCTGTAACAATTCAATATGTAATTATATGTTGAATGGTGAACATGTGTTGTATGGTTTTATGATTGTTCATGTGCATGTTCTACTATTGTTTCCTTTTGACTTCCTCTGGTTTTCTTCTTCTTAGCCTAGTGTGTGGTGTTTAAAATGAAATTCTCGATGAGGTGAGGTTTCAATTTGGATGCCACACATTTGTTTAAGTTTTAGAAAATATGGGGACGTCACAGTCATTATCTCCCATCTGCTCTTACAACAGGGTATGAGAGAGGTCAGGATGTAGGGTTGGTCAAGGTGAAGAGAAATGCCCACTTCCTATCCTTCACGGATCCATCACCACAATGTGGGGGTGATGGGAAGGTTGTGGCACCTATCTGTCCATTACCTTGCTCTAACCACAAGGTAGGAGATAACACATTCACCCTCAATCTAACATCCTAGGGTCTTAAATCACCTACCACTCAAAGAAATCTGTGGCTCCTCTGGGATTGCCTGCAACCACCAAACCAGACATCCATGGTGCACAAGAAGCCACACATCTCACCACTTAAATGGGGTGCATGACACGTCTAGCAAAATAGAACCTTAGGCTAAATAATCAAAACGTTGGTAAACCCATACACCAATATTCACATTATTTCATGGTATTCAAACCTAAATAACTCCCTCTAGGATACTCCAATTGCCACCAAATTTTAACCATAGCTTTACTATCTCTTAAGTACATTCTACTCGAATTTGGTGACAAAACTTAGCTATTTCATCATCCAATTTAATACTCCAAAAAGGCATGAACTTAAGGATCTTAGATATGTTATCAACCTCAATCAACCATCAAACTTTACCAAAACACTTAGAACTCTCAAATAACTCGACATATGAATTCAAATATGTCATTAATAATTCAAAATTTTCCAAAAGTCCACTCCATCACATTATACACACCATAAAAGATATTTCGTCCTCGAAATTAAACTAGAATTACAGTCCATCACATCATATACATCTTAAAAGAAATGTTGTCCTCAAAATTAATTCATCCTCTTACTTCAAGGAAAAACCAAAAGGTCTTTATCCATATGTGGACACAAATCTATGTGCAACATATTATAAAAAATCCCCATAATCATATTACCATGCTCTAAAGGAGTTAAATAAATTTAACCCATTTTATTCATGTACATCATATGAAAGTTTCACAATCTTTATGCCGTGCTAACTGTCACACTATATTTTTCATATTTATTAAGAACTAAGATTAACACCTCATGTAATACTTTTCATTTAAATGATCTTATTTCATTCCTCATAATAAATTGCAACATTTACTAGTGATTTCATCACAAGATTAACAAAAAATATAACATTATCATCAATATTCATTTATATGGTTAATCATTTATACATATAAATCTATCAAACTATACTTATTGTTCCATCGTGCCATATCTAATTATATCACATTTTAATAAAATATTGCATTCTTACTTATATTATACTGTGGTTGTTGTAAATAAACTTATACAAGTGGTTCATCAACCATATATCTCAAAACTTTATCTGGTCCAATTGAGGTTCTGATGACCCATATCATGAGGGTAGTGCCATTGTCAGTCTCTCTGAGCTAAGTCAATCCCATGAGTATCTCAAATGAAAATAATTTATCTTTCCTCTCTTAGTCTTGGGTTCTCAGATTACCTCATTGGCACTAGTAATCCATTACACAATCTCTAGACACATAAGATCAAATTAAAACATGATATGGCATATTTTCCATAGGTTCTATACCCATGAATCATGCTTACCCAAAAATCTCTTGTATATGCAACCACTAGATTCCTACAAGGAACCACCAACCTAAGTATGGGGCTTCATAGAAACTAAAACACTTACATCCTTCAAGATCTTGGGACTCTTTCTCCCTCTTCTAGATGATAGGTACTCATATTCTTATTCATATGCACATATATAACCACACTCTCTCTGTCTCTAAGGTTTATTCCTCCCAAGGACATCTAGGGTTCAACAAGACTATAAGAATTATGCATAAAGAGACTCAACTCATTCACTCAGGAGTATTCTAGTTGAGGACATATCATATCACATATTTCTCATAATTCTTTTATCTTGGATTTTAGGTTCTCTGACCTTCTCCCTATGGGTCTCACTCTCTTTGGGGTTAACCCTATAATGAGTCTTAACTCTAGAGGTCATCCTTTGTAAAAGAGCTTGAGGCTCAAGCCAACTCAAAACCTAGCCTTAGCTTATCCCATCTCAGAAAAGTCTACATACTTTCATCATTCAAACTTGTCTCGAATGCTCATGACTAAAATTAGGTTCTCGAAGACAAACATATATCATCATAAAATATCTGATATCATCTATATAAAACTTACATCACAACATCAAAACTTATTTCATCTATTCCATATATCACATATTCCAACAAGGCTCTAGAAATCTGATCTAGAACTAGCCTCTCTTCTAGACTGATGGCATTCTCTTTCACTTAGGTTACATGACCGCATCCTACTCATACATGACTGGGACACATTTTTGTAATACTTACATTTATAATAAAGTATTATAAAAATTTCTCTGAAAAAACATGCGTCAGAGAAAACTATCAAGGTTCGATCCGATTGGAATCAAAATCAAATCCTAAAAATGAGTGTCCCACACATAGTATAGAGTACAATGTCATGGAAACTAATGAAAAGGGTGAGAACATGGTGTAGACTAGTGTATCTACTCTAGACAATGACAGCCATATGTCTAGGGTTTCTCTTCCCTCGATGTACGCCATTTCCAAATAATGCAACTTCCCATACCCCTGCACTATAGGAAAAGAATGACACCTAAGGGTCTGCTATACAACAAGCACCAGTCTAGACCTAGTTCTCATACATCTAGGTGCTAACCTAGAGGCTAGGTCAGATCTAGTTTCTAAAAGATAACTAATATAACACTAATAAATGTTCAAGTTCAAGGTTTTCTTTAGTTTTAGTTGCATAATGAGAAAATGACAGGTGTTGCTATTGTTCTTGCAATGATACCACCTGTGACGTACCCAAATTTTCTAATCTTAATCTATTGTGTGACATCAAAATAGAAACCCTCACCACAGTGAGAATCCCAATTCAAACTCACACACTGGGCTAAGAAGAAGAATGTTATAGGAAGTCAGAAGGAAACATAGTAGCTCATGCACATGAACAATAATCAAACCATACAACACATGTTCACCATTAAAAATTAATTATAAAATGAATTATTACTGCATTTGATATTACATATTGAAAATTGATTTCTTACATACACATGTACTACCACTAAACAACATAATCTTAAGACAACAAGTCCACATGTACATTAGCTCGCCACACAACTCTCAACTATCCTGGTGTTTAAGATCATACGTCCATAACCTAAACAAAAGATTACATGTGGTACACATCATCACAATATCCAAGAATCACTACAACAAAAATATCCATTAGTGGCCTTTTAGAAATGCCACAATAAAAAACGGCCTTTTAGAAATGCCACAAAAAAAAACGCCCCTAAACATGTTTAGTGGCATTTGTTGACACTTAAAAAAAAGCCTCTAGTACCAATTCCACTAGAAAGATAGTGGTGTAATGTAAGGACCCTGACCCATGTTTTGGGATAACCCTATTTGTTTTGCTTAAGTAAGGTTCTTAGAACCTTAATATAATGCTTCAAGAAGTTTTGATATCATGTGACAAGCTTATGTTTCTAGTTTGGTCCTGTTTGGATGTTGTTTGAGCAATGTTTGCTGGATTTCGACCAAAGTGCAATTTACCCAAGGTAAGGGGTTATATTGCAATATGTCACATGTATATCATGCCGTTAGTTCTCTAGCATCATTGTAAAGAAAATTATGTTGTGGGGCACCTTGTGGAGGGCCTATGTTCCAAGTTTGAGCTTGGTTGGATGATGCTTGTGCTTTATGTGCCAGTTTTGTTGTAAATTACAAATTACCCAAATTAAAGGGTCGATATGCAATTTATCAGCTCTAGAGTCTCCTCACTTCTGTTTGGAATCATCTAGGATGTGTATGGAGGTTGGGGCACCTTGTTTGGATGATAGTAGAGGAGTGACATCTCTATAAGGTCTTTATACCATATATGTTATATGTGTTATCTTGTCCTTTAGTGTATCAGGTAGGGCTTGGAGTGTGTGTCGCCCGAGAAGGTGTATCATCCATGAAGGGTTCCTATATGCATGATACACATCCTAAAGTGTATCACTAGGCCGTGCATGTAGAGTTTGGATGGCAACAATTGGCGTTAAGAGCATGATCAAGTGGTATCTAAGTTTATGTGGTTATGACACCTTTCCTTTTCTACCTCTCTCTTCCTTGGTGTATATAACCCCTATCCTCTATACCCATATGATCCTTTTCATCCACCTATTTACCCTTCCTATATGGGACGAGCTTGGGAGCTTTGGGAGCTAAGGAAATCCCCCCTGGAGCTTGGGAGGATGAGCTCCTTACACATGAAGACTTCTTGTTTAAGATCTGACCTTGGTGAGTCATGCTTCTTTACTAGCTTTTCCTTGTGCTTTCTTCTTCACCTCCTTATTCCCCTCTCGGACATGGATGGAACCTTGATGAGAGTAGGCAAGGCCGTAGTTATCTACCTCTTTTCTTCTTCTTAAGCAAAGAATAACCATGATATCTTCTTCTTCTTCCTCTTTTGTTTCTTGAGGTGATTATGCTGGTGTCGAGGGCAAGTTTGGATCTTGGGATGGATGATGTTCATGGATAGGAATGTGGGTTTTCTACTTGGATCAAGAAGCTTTATCTCTTTCATGAAGATCCTCTTAAGGTGAGTTACATAACTCTTAACCATCTCTATTATGTTCACTCTCCTTATGTCCATACATTGATTCTTGTCTTTAAATCGATACCCTTCTCTATGATAGTTATGTATGTGAAACTTGAGACCTGTTCTAATGGAATGGTCACAATTTATTACTCTCTTTGTCTTGTTTTCCTGATGCAAGTTGGTGAAGGGTGTCTTGAGGTTGAAGATGACCCACCCTATATGGAATTACCCGATATAGGGATTTACACGATACTATGCTTTGACTGATATAGTACCTTACCCGATAGGTTATACTTTGGTTGATGGATTATGAGCAATACCCATCTCTCACTTTGTTGTTGAGAGGTGTTCTTAGGATCCCTTGATCCAATATGTATGGTAGGGAGTCCTTAAGCAATACCCTTCTCTCATTTTGTTGTTGAGAGGTGAACATATGCTCTATATGGTTGGGTGATATGTTAGTTTGGCCGATAGAAGTGTTGACCTTACTGATGAGATGATCTACCCTAGTTGCATGATTTTCTCTTGGGGTTGAACCCTTGGTTATTACCTTGGGCGGTATGATAGTTGGCTGATATGGTTGCCCTAACCTTAGCTTGGGCGATATGGTTGCCTTGGTCGATGAGGTTGCTCTAACCCTAGTTTCTCGATATGTTGTCTTGGGCAATAGGATGTTTTGGCCTTTATGGTAACCCTAACCCTAGTTGGCTGATAGGGGTATTGTTGTTGTGATGATCTCTAGGGCATCATGGTGTGTTTCCCAAGATAGTGTTCCATGGATGACAAAGATGTGAGGTTGGGCGTTATGGATAGTCCCTTGATATGTTGCCCGCTATCATCAACCCTATTCTAATATAAGTATGTATGTATAAAATGGCTTGGCGACACTAAGGTTAAGTGCTTGGCCGATACCCTATATGGGGATATGATACCTCGGCTGATATGTCTTTGCCCGATACATGTCTTCTCTTGGTTGGTTACCCGACATGAGTGTATGTTACACTTAATAGCTTGGATAGTTCTAGAGTTGAAAGATTGGCCGCTACATGTTCTGAGCCTGGGCGGTATATGGTCTTGGACGATATAAGTTGAGGGTTTGGATGATATGGTGTCATGAGTGATAGAAGGACTTGTGAGGCTTAGGTGAACCAAGTATGACAGAGGTTGTTACACCTATATCTTGTTGATAGAGGTGAACATAGATGGGGTAAGAAGGAAGTAAATCCTAGTAGAGACGACCTAGAGAGCACCTTGGTGGTTTTGGTGTTATGAGATCCTTGGCCGACACAGTTGTGAGGTTTCCTAACCCAAGAGGTAGTGAAATGAGTTGGTTGAACATAGAATCCGACATGTTTAGATCCATGATTTGTTTGATATCTTAGAATGTGGTCTCTTGACAGTGATGGCCTAAGGTATGTCAGGGCGATATGTCCCTTGGTCGATAGGGAGCCCTAACCCTAGATGGGTGATATACTGGTGCCTTGAACGATATGTAATCTCTTGAGCGATATGTGATGTCCAAGGTGTTGGTTGATGACCAACAAGTATGGTGACTTGTATGATAGGGAAACCCTAACCTTAGATGTCCGACATGGTAGTTTGGCCGACAGGGATGTGCCTTGGGTGATAAAGACATGGCAGTTGGGTGACATGGAAACCCTAACTCTAGCTAGGGCGACATGGGGTCTTGTTTGATAGGGTTTGCTCCTCGATACCATCTTATATAGAGTAGCCCAATGTGGTGGATGCCCGACATGGGGCTTGGCGCCCTAGGGTATGCTTGATGGCTGAAAGAGTTTGGGTTGTGACTGATACCCTTGGGTGATGGATAGGACCCTGCCTGATATCCCTTTTGGTGAGGGATGTGCCCCACTTGATATGCCTTTTGGTGAGGGTAGGAGACACCTCTAGTGAGGGTTGTGCCTAACTCGATAACCCTAAGTATGTTATCATGAACTCACACCTTTGACTATGATGAGTTATGACAAGATAGGTTGTGAACCTTAGTATAGTGGTTACCTATGGATGATAATAGGTGAACCTTTGATAATGCTTGATGGTAGATCATGGTTATATGATCCTTAAGATGAACCCTTAGGGATGGTGTGCATGATGACATGAGATGTAGGGTATGGTGGGATACCCATGGTATGGAAACAATAATGCATATTGTTTAATGCACCATCTAAGACATTATGCTTCATAAGTTCATAATAAAGGATGTTGTTCCAATTCTATAAACTTTAATCTTAATGACGTAATAATCATGATATGTGATTTAAAGATTTGTATTTGGTGATCATGTTATCTCTTTTGCTATACATCCTAACCATGTAGGTAATATCAGTTGAATTCATAGCCAGGTAAGAACTATGATGGTGATATGAATATGTGCTTTGTGTGGCACTTGGTATATGTGAAATATCTGAGTAATGATAATGTCCCTTGTTGATGAGATAACAAGTATCACCATGTGATGAGAAAGGTCTGGTGACCTGATAAAGGTTGAGTGCCTGATTGAGGTGTTATCCTCTAAATGTAATATGAGGGATTGCTATCCCATGATGATGTATGATGATGAATCCTTGAGAGGCAGGGGTATTATGATATGAGGGATTGATATCCCATGATGATGAAGCCTTGAGAGACTGTAGCATTATGTGATGAACTGAGAGATTGATATCCCATGGCAATATGATGATTGTTGAGGGAATTAAGAATAACAGTAGCATTGTGACACAAGATAATGTAATTTAATGTTGTTTATGTTTTATATATGGTTGTTTAATACAACTTGGTTTCCCCAACAATCCACTTAAAATGCATTAACTAAATATAGATGAACTTTCATGTAGTTTTCCCTGGCCATAGATCCATTGTAAGGACCCTGACCCCCATTTAGGGCTTACCCTATTTGCTTTGCCTAACCTTGTGCTTAGTTGCTTGCTAATCACCTTTAGTGGTGATATGGGTTTGCTGGTGCTTTGTTGAGAGTTGGAGGTGCAACTTGCAAATAACCCAAGTCTAGGGTTTTGTGGGAAAGTTTGCCACCTTGTGAGGTGTTCCTCTCTCTCTTTGCTTCCTCTTGTGTAGAGAGGAAGGCTTGGGCTCATTGCTTGAGTTCTTTTGGGCCTAGTTGAGCTTGTTTGGGCCTTGAGGTGTCTTGCTTTGCTTTGGTTGAGCCTTGTATCAGCCAAGTAGTGAGTGTATCGGCCTAGGAGTGTTCTGTCGGCCAACATGGATGTGTGTCACCCAAGGAGAAAGTTGTTGTGTCGCCCATGCTCTTTGGTCTAGCCTTGACCTTGTTTAGTGGACACTTGGAGCATATCTTGGACATGTGCATGAAGCTTGCTAGAGTGGTGGCTTGTGCTCTAGGACAAGTGTCCCTAGGAAAGTGACACCTTGCTTGGACCAACCTTGTTTTCTCCTCCCTTTCCTTCTATATAGGCGTGGCCTTCCCTTAGCTAGGAGTTCCTTTGGTCCTTTGGTCCCTCTCCACCTTGAGTGCACGACACTCCCTCCTTCCTTGCTTGTGTTGGCCGATACACCCCCCTTGAAGGAGCAAGTTTGATGGCCGACACACCTTGGAGAAGCTAATTTTGGTCGACATCCCTTGGAGCTTGGAGCTTAAGGCGGGTTGCATAACTTATAACCCTAACTACATTATCTCTTGCTATGATCTTGTTTACATGTCAGTAGCTTAGTTTCTTGCTCAACTTTCTTGTGTTGGCCGATAGGCTTGTGTTGACCGATAGGCTTGTGTTGGCCGATAGGCTTGTGTTGGCCGATAGGCTTGTGTTGACCAATAGGCTTGTGTTGGCCGATAGGCTTGTGTTGGCCGATAGGCTTGTGTTGGGCGATAGGTTAAGTTTGGGTGAGGGCAGGTGGTCGTTACATCCCCCTTTCAGTGAGGGTTGTGGTGTGCTATAGTGAGGGTTTTGTTATTCTTGTTGACGGTTCCTCGTATCATGAAATAATCTAGTAGTTGATATCCTTGCTTTAAAATGTGGTAATTCCTTATATAGAAAATGATGCTCGTTATCATAAGATGGTTCATTTATCTTAGCCTGGCTATACATATGGGAGTGATTATCTATTAATGCTAAGAGTGATAGTGGTAATGGTAATGATAATGTTTGTCCTTTTATATCTAAACATGACCATATGCATGGAGTGATTCCCTTGAATATCTGTGAAATGTCGAGGCAAGGATAAGTACATAAATAGTTGCTTTATGATGTGCTTTATACACTTGATCACCAGATAATGCAAGATTGATAAGTATAGCATTTTGAATGTCATCTCATAGTCCTTATGTTGAAACTATGATTATTGTATACCCTAACCATGCATGTGATGACTAGCCATGAAAAGGCTATGAGAAATATGTGATGAGTTACATCACTTTGATAATTACTCTTGTTGGAGAGTTTGCATGTATGATGTGTCTGTCCCAGGATGATGATGTAAGCATTGAGAGGCAATGGCAATACATGATGAGGGATTGAGATCCCATGGTATGTGATGATCCTCGAGATGGATCTGGGAGATTGGAAAGAGGCCAAGTAATAACATGTGATGTGGGATCCTCGTGATGGATCAATATAATGTGAATTGTAGTAAAGACATAATGTTGAGTTTATGTTGTTTATTTCTTACATAGTTTGCATGTTATACAACTTGGTAGAATCTTGAAATCCATCTAAAAGATACTAATTAATCATAGTGAAATCTATCATGTAGTTTCCCTGGCCATAGATCCATCATCGACATGATTTGGTGATGGTGAAATGGGTTCTCCCGTGGGATTAACCCGGAGCGCATATTTTTGAATATGCGAGGTTTCTCCTAGCCTCAAATAGAGAGGGAAATGAGTGCAGCTGCGGTTGCAGACTCGGATATGTGATGAGCATGGTGAACAGGCCCATGGCTCCGAATATGTGATATGATCAGCATGAATGCGTTCATGGCTCAGAGCACGGTGATCAGACCCGTGGCTCAGTTTTACTAGCGCCGTGACCTGTACCATGGCGGGCTAGAGGAAGGGTAGCCTGAGGAGCTGACCCTGTGGCTTAAGACCACTTAAGCATGAGACTGCGGTCCTGCTTTGTTTCTCGTGTACTGACCACGAGGGGTGAGGTTGTGGATTTCGGCTCTTCCATTGACCTTGTATGGCACCAGTTATGGGCTTCACAACCGAAGGTTGGATTTGAACGGTACGGTTCACTTCCTCAGGGCATAATAAAACGTAATCCAGCCGTTTAGTCTTTGTTGCTTAAGACAAACACGAAACATTGGTTGAGGTCTTGTTTGCGTAGATACTCTCTTTATATCTTACAGTTACTTATATGTTTTCCATATGTAGTAGAACTTAGATATCTTGTCTTATTAATCATGTTTCACATGTAATACTTGGGTACATCTGGTAAGTTTAGACAACTTTATTTCATAAGACTGCTCTTGTTATACCTCTTATCAGTTAACTGCTTTATGTATATGTTCATCTGAGGTTTCGTGGTTTTGGGCGGGGAGTTATGTTTCCCGATGGGACAATGTTCAATTGTCTCACCCCACTAGTTTACACCCTTTTTAGGTGGTCGAGCTAGACGTGGTGGTGGTCACGGAGTTGCGGTCGAGCAGCAAGAAGAACCGTAGAAGGCAAGCGATGGTTATGCTGCTGTTTTGATGTTTTAGAGTCAAGAGTCATCCCTGTACTCTCAGGTCCTTGGCGGTGTTTTGACGTTGTTTCACGATGTACAACTGTAGATGTTTTTGTATATCCTGTTGTTAGCTGGATGTGGGCCTTTATGTATGTATGAAAAGGTGATGAACTCATGTGACGACAAGACAGTTGTTGCTCTAAGCTGTGGACATGTAACAGGCTTGTATATATATATTTATGTGTGTAACCTGTTTTCTTGCAAGATGTGGACTGGAATGTAATAGTTTCTCAGTTTATCAGTTTTCCGCAATCGGTTTTAATTAACCAGTGTTTTTGATAATTTGTGGTTGTGGTGATTTCCACATGTTTTCGTGTAACACCTCACTGTCTGTGTGATAGTGGGTTGTTTTGCCACATATTGGCGATGTGTAACACCTCACTGTCTGTTTTCGTGTAACACCTCACCGCTTAGTAGTTGGTGATGGTGAAATGGGTTCTCCTGTGGGTTAACCCGGAGCGCATATTGTTGAATATGTGGGGTTTCTCCTAGCTGAAAATAGGAGGATTAGAGTGCAACTTCGATTGTAGATTCAAGATGTGTATAAGAGCATGGTGAACAGGCCCATGGCTCATTCTGATACAGTATGAATGCGTTCATGGCTCATGGAGCATGGTGAACTGGCCCGTGGCTCAAATATACTAGCGTCGAGACCTGTACCAAGGTGGGCTAGAGAAAAGGGTAGCCTGCAGAGCTGACTGGCTGAGGCCATTTAAGCAAGAGACTATGGTCCTACTTTGGATATTGTACACTGACCATGAGGAGGTAAGGCCATGGAGTCTGACTCTTCCATTGAACTTGTATGACAGCAGTTTTGGGCTTCGCAGCCGAAGGTTGGATTTGAGTGGTACGGCTCACTTCCTCAGGGCATAATAATTCGTAATCAATCCATATAATATCTTTGTTGAAGGCAAATATGAAACATTGGTTGAGGCCTTGGATGATGTAATCTTTCTCATATGTTCTCTATATACATGTTCTTCATATTCCTTCTTGCATAACCGAATAGTTAATACCTATTGTTTAAATTGATCTATTTGCTCAGTTATCTGTGATAATAATAAAGTTGGTAGAGGATTATGTTTCTCACTGGGACTGTGTGTCTCACCCCATTGGTTAACAACCATTTTTGTGGACGTGCTTGGTGAGATAAAGATCATATGGCTGAGATGATATGCAAGGTATTGTACCTAGTGGAATAGATAGTGTCTAGTAGTAGAGTCCTATGTGTTGTCCCTGTACACGTAGGTCTTCAGGAGAGTTTTTGATGTTTTTCATATGATGAACGATGTATGGTTTTCGGCTTATGTACCTTGATGTAATAAATCATCTTGTGGAATAGTTATTTCATGTAACAAGATGATGCAAAATTATGTTGTAGCACCTTTAAAATATGTTATGAAAAGAAAGTGTTGGCTCATATGTAATATGTCTCATCTTATGGAGCTGGTTGAAAATCGGTTTCAATATCCCGTGGTTTTTGGTAATATGATGTTTAAGACGGTTCCGCACGTTTTTGTGTGGTGTTTCACTATATCTATTATGGGGGGATGTCACATGTAAGTTGTAAATGCCACTAAATGTTTGTCTTTACTGGCTTCCAATAAAGGCCAAATAAAGGCCACTAAAACATCATTTGGCATTTATAAAAAACCACTATCCATCAATTGGTTTTTATGTAAATGCAACTATTTTGTATAATGTTGTTGTACGAAACAACTCTTATTGAGTGTAATGGCGTATAAAAAAAGCTACTATTGACATACTAGTTTTGTACTACTATATTTTCATGGTTTTTAGTCATTAAATTTATAGTTTATTATCAAGTTTTCTAATTGAATGCCAATTGCAACCGAACTCAGTTTTCCAAAAGTATGAATATTTTTAATTTATAATCAAATGACAATTACATGTGGATGATATTTTACCTTGCCCCTTAGATTGAATACAACACCAATGATATACTTTCATATAATATTTTTCTATTCAATACAATAACTTCTACATCATTGGATCTATCTCTTCCCAAATATGACTATCTACTTTTCAACATCCTGACTTCAGAGCTCCTTCAAGAAATAGTTGTATGTTCTGGTAGAATTCCTGAAACACCTCCCAGAACCACTAGGTAATAGGTGATGCATTGTTATAGCCAGAGTATTTTGTATCCTGAAGTAATAAATAACTATGATAGAATTGGAACTGAAGTTTCTGGAAGATCATGTGTTGTTTCAGCTGTTAAAAACCTGCATCACGTGAAAATGATTCAAATTCATGTTAGGTTCACCTGAATTTTAGCATGTATGCAATAAAATGAGTAATAGGGAAAGTTGGTGTTTATTGTTTGGATTTAGAATGTATGCAATAAAATGAGTAATCTTAATAAATAGTTGTACCTGAAGACTAGCATGAACAACAGATTCAAGATCATTGTGGAAACAATATAGATAGCAGCTTGCATGGGTTCTGATTGAAGGAACTTGTCTTCAACCATACTTGCGGCCGGTGCAATTTCGATGACTTGTAATTGGATGAACTGAAAAAGATTAGTCCTGGAGATAAAACAGTAAAAAAAAGACACTTTTGCAATTTTTTGTAGTCACAATTGGCTATCATATTAGATGGAAGATATATCCATTATCATCCTACAAATATATCACTTGTAACTTAATGCTTGGATAAGCATACGCCCAAACGAACCCCATTTCAAAAATAAAAACATGTATGAACAATACCACTATCAAAGAGAGTAGTTGTTCTAGACCTGGGAAACCATTATATTATACCAGGATTTGAAAGAAACCACTAAGACCATAGTAGAATCCAAACATCATCTTGAATTAAAGGATGCAACATCCAAAAACAATATTTGTCATCAGTGAGTGCAATCAAGATGGTAACTTTGTTTATACAGCTAATTCACATAATTAATAGACATATGATAACAAACAAGGGAGCAGGAATGCAATTACATAGTCTAGAGTAGTAAAATAAGAAAAAACAAAATGTGTGATACTAGTAGGCTTTATTTAGGATAGTAGAATATCTTTATTATTGTGAGAGTGGACGAGAAAATTGAGACGACCATCTAGTTACTAGTTTTCTTATGTAAGACAAAGACCCTCAACCAGAAGTTTCATATTAAGAAATTAATTACATCATAGGCTATTAATGAAAAAGAAAAAACCTACCTCAAAACAAGGTTTGAAAACTCATGACCCAAGGTATAACAACCCATTTCATAAGAACAATCACAGACTTAAGACGGCCAATTAGATCTTGCTTAGTAGGTACAAGAACCTGCACACATAGAAAAAGAAAATGATGCTCATAAGTAACTAGAAAGTTTCTCATTATATGTTCACAACAACCAACATATATCACCTTCTTTGCTTCGCCCAGTGATGCAAATTATATTGCTGAGTTGTAATCTTGTCTTCTAGTATTTAGCTCCCTTGGTTGGTTAATATTTGAGATATAATACAATGTTGTACATAGTAAGCTCAATAAAGTAATCTACTTACTACATGAACTTTTGGTTAGGGATTTCAAACTGATAACAAAACCAAGATACAGAATGAACCAGAATAAAAGCATACTAAAACTCACATCATGGATTTCTTTGCCTATATTGAACAATATAATGGCCTTCATTAGGCTTCATAGATACATGATCCTCTTCCTAGGACACAATCATGGATGCAAACATCAGAAGATAGGGATAGAGTTGAATAAAAGGATGATAGTTTCAATTCATGAGGACAATCTCAAGGTTAACAATAGGCAATATATGTATCACTATTATGAATTCCCACTAACTATAAAGATCAATGTGTTTTTCAGTCATGATGGATTGAACTGGAAGCCCAACATCTCTGGAAAATTTACAGTCAAGTTAGCATATCAGTGCCCACTGGAGAGAAGAGATGTCACTAAATATGGAAATAGGGAAAGAATTTGGTAGCTTACCTTGCCACAAAAGATTAAGATGCTTCCCAGGTATTTGCAACCTAAGAGTTTAATGAATGAACAAGCTACACATTATTAGATAGATGATGAAAGATGGAAGGTGTCTGAGATGCAATGGCCACAAGGAATCAAGTCACTACACCATGCAAGATTGTCATTCGAGCTAAGAATTAAGGTGGGATCTATAGACACCGGTGAGGTACATTGGTTCAGTGAGAATGATACAAAAAGATGGATTGCAAACAACCTGAACACTACACAAGGAAATGAGAAATGTGCATCGTATATGCAACAACATGCTGAATTTTATGGAAGGCAAGGAACATTCAGATCCTGAAAAACAAGACTACCAAGACACTAGACTTTTAAATAAAAATATAGAGCACAGACTGAATCATCAAGTGATCATTCAAAAATCATTTGCGACACAGCTGACGAAGAAAAGATATACAACAAGATGGAAACTACCAATTCTAGGCTAGTTTGTTATCAGTGATGACACTACAATTAAAATGAACCAAGAAATGCAAAACACTACTTATGCTACTAGAGATTGTAGAAGTAGGTGGATATAAGGAGTTGTCAAGCATCTTGGTAAAAAATCGTTGGAGAGGGAAATCCTTGCAGTACTACGGGGGATCCAAAAAGGCCAAATGAAGACATAAAAAGATCATGGACCTTGCTAATTCATGTAGAAAGAAATAAAATGTGGTTGATATGTTCTATGAAAAGCCAATATGGAGATATTACACACTCTATATGTTTATTGAGTGTCTAAACTCTTAAGCGATGCTTTATTCAATGCTCTGGACTTCTAATTTGAGCCTCACCATATGTAGGTAGCACATGGTATATTGGGTTCTGATTTTGATACTCTTCTAGAGGATGTGCTAGAAAATTCAAGTTAGATGTTCTCATTTTGAAAGTAGTTCTTACAAGGATCAGGAACCAATGAAAAGGTTTACATATACTATAAGTAACTACCATTAAAAGTTTTCTGGCTCATAGTCATGTGGTACGGAATTTTATAGGGCTCCTTTCTCATCATTAGATGTTATTCACGTTATAAACTACCAGTTGATCTTTTATCCTTGTTGCCCATTAGTTGTGGTTCACTTAAATTTCTTGAATGAAGAACTCTTATAAATTTGACATGACACTCCATTTTTCTTGCTAATATTATAAGTTACAGTAGAATTAATAAAATCAAAGATTGTAAACCAAAGGGACCAAAAATTTCCAAATTTATATGAGCGCCCAACCTTGTCAGCTTTGTAGGAACTACAGGTATGTTGACATCCTATTTGGAAGATGTTCTGGTAGTTTGAGAACCTATATTGGCATTAAAATGTTTGGACAAGAAGCTAGGAGAAGATGACACCTTTTTAGGGCCCTTTTCAGTTTCTAGTGTGACCAATTTGTCTGATAGTTGCTCATTTTGAGCTTTTCAACAGAAACAAACTTCACTAGTGGATGAAGCAAGAGCTTGAGGAGAGAGCATTTTGCCTTCATAAGAAATAGAAGAGAGATTTTTTCCTTCATCGGAAACATACTTCAGCAATGGACTATGTTGTCTTCAGATCTTCCTCTTAGTTGGATACGACAGAAACAAACCCATGCTAGCTTCGGTTGATTGTGTTTGAATTGCTTCATGGTAGAATATATACATTCATTTCAGACTCTACTTGTTAAAATGAAATCTAAGCTAGAAGAGTTCATACTAAAATAGAAACTAAACTCTAAAAAAAAGGACGGTGATGCACAAATCTTAACTCTCAGCATAGCATTAGAAACTAAACAAAAGAAAAATAATTTTCAACCCCCAAAAAATGGAACCAGTAGCTTCTGAAGAGATGACCAGAAGAAATTTTCAACAAGATTAGGGAGGAAAAGAAAAGAGAATACCAAATAGGGACCAATTCACACTTATTAACTTTGAAACCATGTTACTGCTTATACTATGTATCACAAAGACAAATTATTGATTTAATAGTAAAGAGATCAAAAAGAACATATCCCAGCATTGGGAACTAAACAATCAATAAGAAGACTATAGATTCTTAGTCAGCTTCCTTCCATCATTATTAACAATCCAATGGTTTAGAGAACCAATGGGATCCTGAAACCTACAAATAATAGGTTCAATGGAGGAAAAATAGTAATAAGTTCAGTAAACAAATTGATATAATGGGTATTCACATCATCAAAGTTGGGTAGGACAGAGAGTGGGCCATCTATCTTGGATGCTTGTAATATGTATAAAAAGAGGGGACTAGTCACCCACATGGAAGTCCCAAATCCTGCCAATCTAGAGAAATTTTCAAGTACAATATATTTATGGTTGAAATGTGCCAGATTATCAGTGATCATTGATTTCTAGGTTATATTACATATAAAATACTGTAATTTTGAACCCTTGAATCCAAACAAGATCTAAATTTACTAGGAGCAGTCTTCTTAGCACATGGAAACATATTAAGAAAGCTCACCAACAAGTAAAATAGATTTTGTGGATGCCTACATATGCATACTATTGCCCCTCTAAGTTGAGCGAGAAATGGGAATTGGGTTGCACATATCCTAGCGACTGTCAGACCCATAGACAAATCTTTTACCTAGGCATAAAGAATAATTCATATTGATGCTTCAATATCACCTACTCATTCAGTTATGGTGCATGTAAGCCTTCCTGCACTTGGTGAGGTGAAGTGGGTCTTATGTAGCCATTGTTTCTAGTGGCATTAAAGAAGTACTCTCTGTTAAGGAGATGAGATGTTGAAGATAGAAGCCGAAGAGTACGCATGCTAGGCATTAGGAGCTTAGAAGTGCAACTACACCAAATACAATGTTGTAAATATGTGACATTCTAATTTTATTGAATCCAATATATACAAGTTATCTAGGGAGCTCCACCAAACCATCTACAAGAGGTTAATAGTGTATGATCAAAGGAAAAAAATTCAAATCATGTATCATAGCCTTTTAGACATTTTCTTTTGACACTTGTATTTTTTTTCGAGATAAATCAAATATACAAAATGCAAAGGGATGATTTATCTTTTGACAATGAGCAATTACAAGAAATTGAACCTCAAAATTGACTAAATCCCAATGACCGAGACAAGCACACTACCAATTCTTCAAATTCCTAACCTAATGCCCCAATGAATATCCTAACATATGGAATATTTATCAAGTAGTTTCTTATTGCATCTAGCAATCTCTGTAATGTATGAGGTTTTCCTTTGTTCTCTAATCTTATTCCTATGCAATTTTTTCTGAGTTCCAGGCTTTATGTCATTTTCTTCTTATACTTCTTACATCATTTTCCATAGGAGTCATCTTGAAACATGAAACAAATAACTAAACATTACATCAAATCATCAACGTGGTTGTGTTTGAAGTAAACAAATTTATGTGTCTATAAATGCATTTTAAAATAATAACACATTACTTGAGTCATCCTCCTTCCATCTGACATAACAAATTTATTGGGCTTGTCTAATTTTGCAGGTCGACAAGTATACCCAAGATGTGGTGTATTGAGAGTGAAGCTATTGGGAATAAGGTCCTTCTTGTTTCTTATCTCACCAAGCCCAAACTAAACTGGAAAAATGCAACCACGTTGGACCAATCCAGAACCCATGAATTGATGACCCTGCACTTGCAACAGTTAGCAATCTTCTGGTTGTAAGGTGTCCCTGGAAGTATATCAGCAATATTAGTACCTCTCTTGGAGAAATGTAGGATGTTTCCTTCAAACTTGAAGAAGATATGTTAATTTTGTAATACAGAACCAAGTGAACAGATCAGTGCATAGATGGATAAAACTACATCTCACATAAAAAGTTCTGGAAGAAAGACTAAGTGTGGCATTTTTTATGGAAAAATGGAATGAATTATTGTAATGGACCAAAAATAAAGAAACAATTGCAACGAAAAAAACAAATGTAGATGCTTCCAATTTCAAAGTGCTATAAAACCGAATCCATTTCTTGTTAAGAATTTATGGATAGACTATGCAGTGATACCATTGGTTCTAGTCAAGTGAAATAAGACGAATGACATTCTTATTTCAACACTTCACTATCAATACCTTGCAATCACTCTGAGTTCGAATTCTAACCAATGTTCCTAGATAAATTCCTTATGCTCACCAAAGCATAAATACTAATAATAGTAATTAACTTCATTTTAGCTGCACCACCAAGTGGTCATCGCATAGATGGTGCTCCAACCAATGGAAAGCCACATCTAGGTTGACCACTGATCATAGGATTTTGATCACTATAACTTGCAAGTTAAGCTTATGTCCATATATCCAGGAAGCTATTTTGAACATAAAATGAAATCTGAAAAAATATTGTTTGAAGGAATTCACCTTGACTATACACATAGTGGTACTTACGGTGAAGCTAATATGCAAGCCTATTTCCAGACCATAACATCGTCTTCAAATAATAGCTTCACTCTACAACGGAAAGACAAATATGGCTTTAAGAAACATTCATTGCAAGCAAATTACAGGAGACATTGATAAAATAGAAACTAAAATAGATTCTAAAGAAAATATATCTGAGAAATAATTGAACTTATATATCAACGAAGAAACATATGCATAAAAAGATAAATCATGATGAAACCTTCCATACATAAACTAGCATAACATGGGTGTTGGGTAAGTAAGTCAGTCTGATTAAAAAGAATGCTTAGGCATGAATTATGACTACAAACTTCAAATATAGATCATAGTTATCTAATTACTAATCCTTAATTAATAAATCTACATTGGATACGATTAAATGAACAAACAACATTCTTGCAATTGTTTTCCATAACTAGTATCCACGTAGGGGACGTTTGTTTCTCAGGATGTGGTCGTATTGTATTGCATTTCATGCTCCAGTAACACAAATAATATGTTTGGTTTAAAGGAGTGGGAAAATAAAAAGAATCCTACTTTTTCTGGCAAGTAATAAATGTTGGACGGGCTTCTCTTCTCAAATCGATTGGGCGCCGATATCCAGCTCACGCCTCACATTGTGGCACTATTGTGTAGTACATAAAAGAGAACCAACTACTAGCATACCTTACAGTTGTATAGATATACCAAACACAAAGTTTTGTATTATAGGGACTCCTTAAATCAGAAATTCCAACTACTTGGATAATCTAAATACTACATTTCCGTAAATCCATCTGAATCCAGCAAAGCAAACATGCCCGTAGTGTAACAATAACGTGTTTTTGAGAAACAAATCAACTCATGAAAGTAATTTCTTTAGGACCAACAACCATATCATCAAAACAATTGCAAGTGGTTAGTTAGACCAATTCCCATGTGTGTATACAAATTTGTGAGAGAGGTGAGTACAAATAGGATGGTGTTTGTTAAGGAATGGGCTCTCATACAATAACAATAGAAATTGATGACTTTTAGGATGAAAATAGAGGTATAATGCACATATGCAAAAGGGAAACTGGATTTCATGTTGTAAAAGTAAAACAAGTTGACTGTTGCTTATGAAAATCTTTAGTAGAACGAGTTACCATTCAAAATATCAGTAAATTAAATCCACACAAGTGATTTGATCTTCAGGACTTGAATATGCTAGCAATAAGGAACTATAAGTTTGATAGACTACCTGGTAATTTGGACTATTGCAAGCATAAGCATCAACCCATAATTGAATCTATGGCAGTCTGATTTATAGTAGAAAAAAATTGATTCCTAATAACAAATAATATGCTTTATCTAGAAAACATTTGATGCATTTTCTATTTCCTGGTGGGGATTTGTCTTTCCAAAACCACCACTCTAATAGTTTGCATTTATAGTGCTAATAGGGGGTGAGATTAGGGGAGCGAGGAAGGAATATAGGATAAAAAGAAATCAGATCAGTTTTTCTACGTGTGGGCCTCGCCCTGTGGGTAGTGATTAGAAGGGAGTGATACAACAAGGTGAGTGTGTGTGTTGAGGGGAAGGGACACCATGATGGCAAAAGGGAAAGGATGGAGGCACCATCGAGGCATAAGGGATCAACAGAGATAGGGGGCACTTTCACGGTGGAAGGGAGCAACAAACACAAGTGTCGATGGAGACTGACAGAAGGGGTCTGTGGGCGCGACCAATTGGGAGGGATTGGGGCATGAATATTGGGCGAAAAGAAAGTGAACCATCAGGGAAGCATGGCATACACAAAATTTGGGAGGATGGTTTTTCTGGCATACACAAAATTCTGGAGAAATAACTAAGTTGACATGTTCCATCTCTAGCGTCGCTATCCTGCTATGAAGAGCCGCCACCACTGTTAGGTTGGTGGAGAACTCGACCTTGCTGCTTCCACGCCGATAGCAGCAGTTGGCACCCACGACAGCAGTTGGCGCCTAGAGAGGAGGAGATGGAAATGAAGGTTGCCCACCACACCTAGAGCGGCGTCAGGGAAGAGAGTCACTGAAGGAGAAGGAAATTGCCGTCGGAGATGGAAGCACTTGCCGAAGAACTGAGGGGGAGGGTATCACACCCTAGCACTTCTAATGGCGCTCCTCTCCGAACTGCACACCTTCCTTTACTCAATCGTCGGTCTGCATAGTCACCAACACCAGAACATTTAGGGTCGATTGTCCCAGGCGCACCCAGAATCAGGGTCTCCTCTGGTTGTCCGTGAGTGGAATATGGGACTAAGATCATGGGGGGTGGGGGTGGATGGGAGGTAATACCAAATTAGATTAGCGTGAAGCCAATCGCAGCGCAAGCAGACTGCCCGCTACCAATAGGATTTTTTAATTGCCAAAATTCATATATATAAATGCCTGTAAAAATAAATGTTTTTGAGAAACTAAATAATAGGGGGATAAGAGGAATTTTATATAAAAATGTCTGTAAATTAAATAAATAGTGGCCTTTTTTTATAAAAGCCACTATAATAAATGCCACTAATGGTCATTTTTGTTGTAGTGAATATTGTACTGAGTACACCTACATGTCTTTTATATACCTCTCATTACTAAGCTTGGCAATAAGATAAAACTAGAACTTGACAGTAACAAAAGAAATATAACAAAGGAATATACTTAAACAAGAATGTTTATTAACAAAAGAGAACACATATTTATGGCACCTTTTTTTAGTATATATTCATGCATTGATCGCCGAAGGTTTTGATGCATTCTCTTGACTCTTAAGGATCTCTCGCTTAAGGCCTTTATGATTGATTACCAAAGGGTTAGATCATATGTACAATGTGACTGACTATCAAAGAGTTAAGTCACTTCCAAGCATTGTACTACCAAAGAGTTTAGTTTTTTTGTATAATGGAACAAATATATTATGTGTGATGTGATCATAGCCACAAGTATGGAAAATCAAGCAAAATATCATACAAGAACAATCATTTCATCCAATATTATATGCCAAGTCATTTACTAAACATATAATACAACCATACTAAATAGTAGACCAAGTAAGAGGTAATGGCATACCTTGAACTAAGATAATCTAATTATCACATATTCCTTAAGTCACTATATCCTCTTAATCAAACCCTGATAAAGAAAATACCAAGTACTATCATCAGATTCTCATCATCTTAACCCTATTTATGATTCATTAAGGTATCACTTAGTCTTATGATATTCCCAACATTACTTGTCTAGCCATCTTGTTATATGGGATTGATGTTACTAATGTCGTATTCCATATTATTGCCTCATTAGTTGATAAACATGTTTTCCATCATTTATTGAACATATTAACATTATGTCACATTCATTAGTCAAATTAGGGTTACATATTATGTATTAGGATTCATCTTCTTATAAAAAGAATTCTATGAATCATTTTGATCTCATAATTCAATCTGAGGTTCCATATATTGATATGATCTTATACTGAATATTCCATCATTGATTGATCTTAAATGTATTTTCAACATTTTATTTAGAGTTATTAGCCCTAGATAGCTGCATTAAGCTAATTATATGATTTTATGTTCAAACATCATCATATTTGATATCAAATGGATTATAAATTATATTTTATAGTTAGTGATCCATTATCCTAAATTTAGGTCTTCATTTGATATTTATTATCCATTAAACATGTATATATTATCTTACATGCTATTACTAGCATTTAAGCTTCAAAAGACTGATATCATGGTCCCATTTTGTTCTACTTGTTTTTCTAAACATTCTACTGTCTTATTTGTATTTTTTTTATAATTATACTAATTACTATGAATTATACAAGATCTGGACATTTTAAGATAATTACCTTTTTTGGCCAATGGGAGTCCGCAACGTGGCGACTCACTAGCTTAGCTGGGTAGAAAGCCACCCGAGCTTGAGACGGATGGGACCATGATTAAATCGGTAGGTCTAATTTGGGAATGATCAGTTCCCGATTGTTGGACTCGGTCCATCCTTTCTTCCTTTCTCAAGCTTCTCGCATGCGTAATGCGAGTGGCCAATCTCCAGTGTCCTCTTTTCAGCAGGATGTTGTCGCAAGGAAAGGCCTCCAATAATCAATTGGTGACATGATGGTTCACAATGTTAATCCATCAGGCCATCAATATATCTGGGCATGTCAACCACACCTCCACAAATTTACAATTCATTAGCTCTGCCTTTGGAGGTCTGCTTCCACTAGCTCACCGTCGTCGACATTGTTGTGCTGGAGTATTAGAGGAATCCTACTTTGCTCACTAACACATCAATATAAAGGTTTTGAAAGCTTCGTAAGAACTCCACAAACACCTCTAATCCATCCGGTATCGACGAGCATCTCTCTCGACTTCCCTCTGAGATCCAACTCTTCCTCCAGCTAAATGGATGTCATCACCCATGGGGACCTTCATGGCAGCCACCATAAATGCCAACATCCTTCTCCTTTGGCCTAACCCTTTCTTTTCTACTCCTCATATTATTTTGGTATCTATTCTACCTTTACTTCCTTCTTTGTACCCAAGCTTCTGGCCGTAATAGAGAAGTAAAGAAGAGGGAGTGGTCATTCTCTCCCATCTTCTCTTGCAACAGGGTATGAGAGGATTCAGGATGTAGGGTTGGTCAAGGCAAAGAGAAATGCCCACTTCCTATACTTCATCGAGCCATGACTACAATATGGGGGGGATGGGGAGGTTGTTACACCTATCTGTCTACTACCTTACTCTAACCGCAAGGTAGGAGACGACACAAGCACCCTCAATCTAACATCCTAGGGTCTTAAATAACTTGCCACTCAATGCAATTTGTGGCTCTTCTTGGGACCGTCTACAACCAGTAGATCAGGCATTCATGGTGCACAAGATCCCACACAACCCACCACTTAAAAAGGGTTGTGACACATCCATCAAAAAAAACCTTAGGCTAAATAATCAAAACTTTGGTAAACCCATAAACCAATATTCACATTATTTCATGGTATTCAAACCTAAATAACTCCCTCTAGTATACTCCAATTTCCACCATGTTTGAACCATACTTTAATACCTCTCAAGTTACATTCTACAAAACTTTCATGACAAAACATAGCTATTTGATCATCCAATTGAATACTCCAAAATGTCATGAACTTAGGGATCTTAACCATGATATCAACCTGAATGAACCATCTAACTTTACCAAAACACTTGAAACTCTAAAATAACTCAACATATGAATTCCAATATGTCATTAAGCATTCAAATAGTTCCAGAAGTCCACTCCATCACATCCTACACACCTTAAAAGATATTTCGTCCTCAAAATTAAGCTAGAAATCCAGTCCATCACAACCATGGTAACATCAAGGGAGCAAGTACAACTTTTAATTTTAAGAAAAAGTTATTTGGAGGCTAAGGAGACCTGATGATGTAAAAAAGGATGTGTCCACTCAAGGGAAAAATATTCATCATCTAGAGAAAAGTATTGATCAAATTTAACTATCTCTTAATAAACATGAAGTTGGGAGGCTTCCCTATCAAACCTTGGTGAACCCCAATAGTGTTGGTGGAACCATATGTTCTCCTCCCGGTACAATGGCCTTAAATAACAGAAAGTCCCACATTATAGTAGTACCAAGGGCCTCAAAATATATATGCTCCCCCACCCCCTCAACATAACTACAACTTCCAATACCCTCCACTTACACTACATTCATACCAACAACCCCCTCCTCAATGCAACCCCATCCACAACTGCCACAACAACATCCATCCCAACCATAATTTATTGTTCAAAACCAAACCCCCACCACCTCAAGGATCACATGTGAAATCTTTGATTGTGTTAATATGTGGAAAGAATTTGGAGTAGCCAAAGAGCAAAGCAATTGATGGGTTGGTCAATGAATATAGAGAGATGATATTGTGATTCAAGGAAGTTATATTGTGATTCAAGTTGACATTACTATGATAGGAAGCTGATGTGATACTATGACACATGATGATGATATTGTGATTCCCGTGATATGCCTTGATGATTCTATTGATATGAGCCAGTCAGGTGCACAACTCCCCCCTTTTCTTGATGCACTTAAAGAACAATCAGCCACCAAATGATAGAACAAATAGGTAGAAGGTATCATGGAGACATTCAAGCACGTGAGGATCAACATTTCATTGTTGGATGCCAACAAGAAACATCCCTCATATGTAAAGTTCTTGAAAAATATGTGCACCTTCAACATGAAAACCAATGGTAGAATGCCAAAGCAAGTTGAGATCATTGAACAAGTGATCTCCACTTTGCAACTCTCCACTTCAAAGAAAAGGAAAAGCCTCAGTTATCCCATCATTTCTTGCTTCTTGGGAACACATGGCATAGGCCAAGCTATTCTTGACTTGGGTTCAAGTGTGAATCTCATGCCTTATTTTGTATATGCTAAAATGAAATTGGGACAATTAGAGTCGGCTAACTATACCTTACAATTAAATGAACATTTTATTAAAATGCCTTAAGGGCAAATTAATGATGTGTTGGTGAGACTTGATGATGAAACCACCACATTGTTTCCTTTTGATTTCATTGTGCTTGACATGGATAAGGACATAAGGTATAAACATATTATCTTGGGGAGACCCTTCTTAGCTATAGTTGTTGTAGTGATACATGAGAGAACTGGCACCATGTATGGAACATTCATGCACAAGAAGATCTGGTTGAACATCTTCACATCTTCTACTAAATTTGAGGTGATATGTGTAATAGAAGAAGATTATTATCTTGATGATTGCTTTCAGGAGAATGTCAAGGAATGCCTACCTACATGGATTGAGACTTCTACCAAGGGTATAGGTCTAGATCCTATTAATGAGCTCCCCGATGTTGATACCATTTAGGAAAATGAGCTTGAATTATTTGTTATAAGTGAAGATCTTCCTTCTATTTATGACAAACCTTTGAAGGATTCCATATAAGAACCTCCCTTCCTTGACCTTAAAACCCTTCCTTAAAGTTTGAAGTATGCATTTTTGGGTTCAAATGACACCTTCACAGTGATCATTTCTTCTATTCTATCTTATGACCAAGAAGATGCTCTCATTTATGTGTTGAAGAGGAACATTTAGGCTATAGGTGGTATATTGCTTATTGTAGGGGTGTTGACTGCTCCATTTGTGTCCATAGGATGTATCTTGAGGATGATATAAGGACAACTCACTAAATGTAAAGGAGGTTGATTCCAAAGATGAAAGAAGTTGTAGCTCAAGAGGTTGTGAAGTTTCTTAATTTTGGGATCATCTACTCCATTTTTTATATTCCTTGGGTGAGTCCCGTCTAAGTCCCTTAAAGGGTGGGATCATCGTGGCTTAGAATGAAGATGGAGAACTGATTTCAGTGAGAGAGCAATCTTAGTGGATGATGTTTGTGGACTATATGAAGTTGAAAGAGAAGACAAAGAAAGACCATTTCCCTCTCCCATTCATTGATCAAGTCTTGAAGAGGCTTGTAGGACTGTTTTTATTGCTTCCTTGATGGCTACTCAAGATATTTCCAAGTGGTAGTGCATCCTACGAATTAAGAGAAAATCATGTTCACATTTCCATGTGGCACCATTAGAAATAGGAGAATGCCTTTTGGGATTTGTAATGACCCTTCCATGTTAAAAAGAATGTCAAATGCATTTTTGCTGACGTGATTGATTCTTCTCTTGAAGTCCTTATGGATGACATTTTAGTATTTGGAAAGACTTTTGATGAATGTTTGTCTCATCTCACAAATTTTCTTGAAAGATGTGTTATGGTCCAATTGGCTCTATCTTGGTAGAAAAGGAATTTCATGGTTCCTAAGGGTATTGTTCAGGGTCATAGAGTATCTAAAGTCAGAAATGAAGTTGACAGGGCCATAGTGGGCCTCATTTCTACTCTACCATTCCTTCCATCGTAAGACATGTTCATTCTTTCTTGGGGAATGGGGGTTTCTATCATCATTTCATCAAATAGTTTACCAATATTTAACCATTATGCCACTTACTTTTGAATGATGTTGAATTTAGTTTTGATGAAAAATGCATTGAAACCTTCAACCACATTATGCACAAATTGATTTTTGCTCCTATTATGCTACCTCTGGATTTCACTTTTCCATTTGAGATCATGACTGATGCGTGCATGGCATTGGGGGTTGTGATTGGACAAAGGATTCATCGAATACTGCTTGCCATCTATTATACAAGTAATACACTTGAAGAAGATCAAAGGAACTACACTACCATAGAGAGAGAATTGCTTGACCTGATCTTTTCTATTTATGAATTCCTCTCTTCTTTTCAAAAAAACAAGGTATTTCATATACCAACCATGCAACAATTAAATATCTCATGTTGAAGAAAAACTCAAAGTCTAGGTTGATCTGTTGGATTCTATTCTTTCAAGAATTTGATTTGGAGATTGTTGATAAGAAATGATTTTAAAATTCTACAAACAATCACCTATCTCATATTGAAGAACCCTATGTTTCTAATGACTGACAAATAAATCATTACCGATTAAGCGGAATTAAACATAAGCAGTGGATTAATAAAAATCACTAAAAATTTAAACCTTTTACAAAGAGATCCATACTCAGGAAAACTCTTTTATCAAGAACCAATGTATTTCATTTACCGCTTGGTTCATAAGTACATATCTTATACCATTTCTTCTTGAGGATTACAATCATCAACTGCTCTGTTAAAACTATACACAGGCAGCATAAGAACCTCGAGGCATCAAGCCAAAATCTCAGATCGATTTATTAAAAGCACTAACTAATAACTCTGAGGACCTGAGAGTACAGAGACAACAGATATGACTCATATCTACAAGATTTGACAAACAATATCTCCACCTGAAATCTCACTGTTGTCCTTGTTGTTTGTTGTTCTTCCCCTATTGTACGGATCTATCCCCTCGTCCGCGTCCACCTAAAAAATGTTGGATCCCACGGGGGTGAGACAATTGTAATTGCCCCAGCGAGAGATATAACTCTCCACCAAAACATCATTATCACAGTTAAATAATATTAAACTGATCAAAGGATAAACAATTTAGATCATTCTTATCTTTTAAAAGATATATGACGAACATGTATATCATTTACACATTGTACTATATCAACTATTCAAGTATAATTTATGATACTCATTATCATGATATAACATCCATGTAGAATTTCCATTTCTATCTGTTAGCCTAAGCCAATCTTCTAACCGAATCTGGAATTATTTCTATCATGAACTCATACATCATCAATATAGGCATTGGGTTATTACCAATCATGTGTCATCATTACAGGCATTGGGTTATTAAAAACACTATCATTTCTTACAAGAAACTCTTATAATCATCTTGGTACCTCTCAGTATGCCACAATTATTCTCATGTCTCATTAGTCCCATAAAACATCTAGTCACCTCTCACTAGGCAACATCTAACCATATGGCTCTCAAGGCCATTAAAAGTGTCAATGTAACAGTTAACATAACACACTTCATGTGTTGCTTACCCAGTATATTGGAAGCATGAAAGTGTATCAACTTTAAAATGTTGGATGTGATATTTAAGATATCTTGATGTATCACTTTTAACTTACTTGAGTTTATCAACTTATATTGTATTAAAGTATTTCCCATCTTAATACTTTCATCCACTAACCTATCACCTTTACCATGAAGTGCATAGGTCACACATAAGAATTGTTCAACTATCTTCAATGATATGGACTCATCTCATGTTAACGCATAGCTTGCTATAAGGTTGCCTATAATCAATCACTTGAGATATTTCACCTTTATAAGGTATTACCCACTATTTTATTATTAGGGTTTTATCATACCATTACCTAGAAATTAGGGTTATGGTTTATCATCATATTGCCCAGGATTAGAGCTTCATGTATTATAAGTCAAAATTAGAGTTTCACATACCTTCACACTATTAGGGTTTCTCATCACACCATTGCATTAGGGTTTCACATGGCATCACCCTTGATAAGGGTTTCACATGCCATCACCCTAGATTAGGGTACACACATCATTACCTTGAATTAACGTTCGCTATAACTTTTCCCAAATTAGGGTTTCATACAACTTTACCTGAAATTAGAGTTTCATGAAGCATCCTCTTAAATTAGGGTTTTTCATTATACCCTAAATTGGGACTTCTCACATCATCACCCTAGATTAGGGTTACACCATTACCCTATATTAGGGTTAGGATGTACTATTCACTATCAATTTAGGGTTTCCTTCTTAATAGGAATTTCCCTTCCAAATTAGGGTTTCAAAGATTCAACCCTAATTCATGTGTTACATCTTTTATTATCATAGTGCACTTATTTGTATTCATAAGCACCGAAGGTTGAGTACTCTAATTACATTAATCACTTAAGTACCCTAGAGGTACTTCCATTGTGATCAATATTAGTATACTCTTCAACCACTAATGGAGTTATTGGTCTTTTCAAAATTTGAACTAATTGAACCTTTAAATAGTCTTGATCAAATAGACCTCAATTAGTTTTGATCAAACAATCCTTCAATCAGTTTTAGACCATCTAATTCTTCATTCGGTTTTAGACCAATTGGACCTCGATTCGCTTTTGATCATGACCTTCAAACAGTCTTGAGGTAACACCCTCAAATGGTCTTGGGGTCAGACCTTCAAACGGTATTGACCCTTGGCCCCTTAAATGGTTTTAAAACTATTTCCTTTCAAACGGTCTTGAAGACCGTTTCCTTCTCTAACGGTTTGAAACCGTTTCATCTCAAACGGTCAACCATCACCAAATGGTCAACACTCTCAAACGGTTTGAAACTATTTCCTTAAACGGTCAACCATCACCAAATGGTCAACTCGTCCATTTGGTTTTCAACCCTTGGTCTTCAAATAGTTTGAAATCGTTTGAGCACCAAACAGTTTGATGTAACCATTTGCTCAATTTTAGTTGAAATCGAATGACCAAAATACATGAAACTATTTGAACATTTCTATTTTGGGAAATGTGTTCCAAGATGATGTCATCATCATCAACCTCCATTTCTATGGTTCACATTACTACTGATTTTATAGAATCATCAATTACAACAAGTAAATAATCAAGAAGAAGAAAGAATCAACATAATTTGCAAAATTGAAATTGAATAATGATATTATTGGGTTCCATTTATATAACCCACCTTCAAAGTTGAATACAAGCTTCAAGAATCACGTCTCTAATGGTGAATGAATCTTTCTCGACTTCCCAAGGGCCATCCTCAAGTCTTTGACTGAAAAGAATGGCTAGGGTTTAAGATTGAATGAAGAAAAGAAGAAATCAAGAATTGAATTTTGATTTCCACAATGAAATCAAGGTTGAAGATGATTAAGGAGCTCACATACAGGTTGGGGTTCGTCCTACTATTTCTTATAAGATCCCTTGAGTTTGGCCAAATCAAGGAAAGAAAGATGAGTCGAAAAAGCCTTTGATTTGGGTGAAAGAATGAAGTGTATATAAGGAAAATCAATGAGAGAGAAAGTGTTATAATATCTTTCAATTCCCTAAATTGGTGCCACGTAACCCCCTCACTCCCTTGCATACGAAGCCGTCATCCTCTCCTTTAATTTCCTCTTCTTTATCCTTGAATTAAAGGAAAACAAATTAAGCACCTTAATCCCTATACTATTAATATCCAAAATTAGTGGATATTACTTTTTCTTTTATTAATGTGAGTGGGCTCTCCACTCACTTTAGATATTTCAGTGCCATTTCAAGGCAAAAGGAAGTACATCCTTATATAAATTCAACCATATCATTTTTGGTTGAAGGGCACTTCCATTAATATATTTATTTTTGCATTAAATTGAATTAGGGTTTCAATTATGCTTACATCTTAATTATTTTAATATCAAGATTATATCTCCTTCAAAAAGATTCAAATGAGATGCCCCTATGATTTTCTTGTCTCTAATTGATACCAAGAAACATTAGGGAATCTCTAGAAGTAGTATTTTGCATATTGAACCCTAGGTTTTGGGTAAATTGCACATTACACCAAAACTAGGTTTTTAATGCACAAACATTGATTAATAAGCTCTTTCTTGGTGCTCAGACTTGTGGAAGCCTTACCCCTGCATCATTTTCATTCTTATGATGGTTCAACACTTCAAGAACATTTTTTCATGTACCATTTGCAAGTTAACCCCTCAACTTGGGTAATTTGCACTTTAGTCCAAAACATGCAAAATATTACTTTCAACATTATATAAAAGGACTAAAATTGAAACATAAGTTCCTCTTGAGCCTTAATTACTTTTCTCAAAATAAAATCAAGGATCTAATTAACTTGCTCAAGCAAAACTACTAGGGTTAAGGCCTAACCCAGGTAGGTGATATTACAATTATAAACCCCTAACAAGGATTTCGTCCCCGAAATCCCAGATAAAAGAAGATAGATAATATTCATTCATCATATCATAAAGTCTCTACATGACATCTCAATGGCATGGAGACACCATAAAACTTTGATCAACACAGGTTTGTCATAAAAGACATGACACATATTCTACTGTCTTTTTTCATTATTGACTATAGAATTACTTTGTGTCAAGTAACACTTTTTTTTTATTCAGAGAAACATCATAATTGTATTGTGCCATCTAACCTGCGGACACAACACTAGGCTTTCTTACTACTTGTACTGTCTAACTTATTAGTTTTTCATTCTCTTGTCATAAGGAAAGGTTATTTATCAATTTAAGATCTCATCTTAAAGGTGTCTTTAGATGTTATGTATAAGTTGCTTTTATAGATCTAGGTATGTTAAGAAATTATTTTTCATTTGATAAACTTTTCTAACAATATTTTTACAATTATTCCTTCAACTAGTTCATCCTCATCAATGTTATGTTTATGCAAGGCATAAACCCCTAACATATGATGTTCATACTATTTCAGGTAACTGAACTGATTTCACAGTAAACCACTCCCGGTAGCCAACATAAAATGATCTAATATTTCTCAGATACCAGAATTTCTTACCTTGGTATCTATAACATATGTTGAAAACACATCACATCCTTCTCTTCCGTTCGTCATGAGACATTACTTGTTACACATATCTTTACCTTGGAACCAAAGTCCAAGATAAACTGATACTTTTCTAAGTATCCATCCAATGAACACTTTTAACTTATGCACATCAAGTGTCCTAAGCCCCACTTGATTGCCATGTCCCTGAAAGGAAATAAAACAAAAAATCATATTCTTCTTATCACCCACTATTATCCAGGGTTGTTTATCAATGAGAAGAGATTATCATCTCCTCTAATTATTGCATGAACTCTCTATGTTCATGAGTTATTTACCTTTATTTTATCCTTGGTTCCTTGCCATTAGCATAGGAATTATAAGGATGATTACACCTCATCATTCCTTTATCTCATTATCATCATGATCACTAGATATGGGTATTCAAACCCTCAGTTCATCATTATTATTGTTACCTCTTATCAGGTACTTGTTACCTCTTGGTCTTTAGACCATGGTATACATTATACTAAACATCTTCTTTTGTTTATAAGTTGATTTATAATTAAATCAAATTCCTTCGTATATCAATTAAATGTGGTAGAAATATCCACGCCACATCTCCTACTTCTTTAAACTCTTTAGATTGTTTCAGAATGACTACTTGATAAGAGTAATCAGAAAGATAACAATCTAGGTATGTCATACTTACCTTGTCTTCAATAAAAGAATACTTGGCCAGGGTATTCAAGAACTGAAATTAGGTAGTATGCATTTATTTTATTTTATGTTTTTATTTCTTTATATTTGATATACTTAATATCTCATATTTTCTCAGAGTCCCTTTTACATCTCTTCCCTTCCTTAATGAAGAGAGAGAAATTATAAAACTTTTAAGAGATTATTGGACTCAATATAAGTTCCCATCCTTTTTATCTCTTCTTCATGTCCTCATGGGGCTATTTGAAGAAAACTTATCAATAACTACCTTACTCATAATCAGTAGGTGGAGAGAAGAAAAAGGAATGATAATTCAGAATGAAAAGTTTTATCTGACATGTCACCTTTATAGGTTGTTTATTGTCTTGTCTATTGGGTCACCTCATCACTTTCTACTTGGACATTGCAACCTCAGATGTCCTCTTTGTCCACAATTATAGCAATCTCAGAGCCTTTTTGGTGACCATTGCATTGGTGTACTACATTGTGGTTGAGCCGGTACTACTAGAAACTTTGATTGTTTAGTACCATCAATCCATTGTTTCGGTGACTGCGTAGACTTCCTTTTAAGGTCTGTCTCATGTTTGTTTTCCATAGACCTTTCTATCCTTCGAATTGATTCCACAAATGTAGCAAATCTCTCTCTACTTTCTAATGCAGATGTCGGGATAGACATCTCAACATTCAATCCCTTTTCAAATCATCAAATCTTCTCCTCCACAGCAGCAGCCATTTGAGGTTAAAATTGCAAAAGTTCCATAAACTTAACCTCATATTCATTTATTGACATGGTTCCCTGTCGAACCTTCTCAAACTATGAGATATTTTCATCTAAGTATGTCCTTGTAAAATACTTATTAATGAATTCTGAATGAAATTCCTCCCAATCAACCTCTTCATCGTTCCTTTTTATTTCTTCTATAGCCCACCAATGTCCAGCACTACCCTTCAAAAGGTACACATCATGTTTGACCTTGTCAACATCTAGAATACTTAGGATTTTAAAAGCCTTTTCTAACTCAGTGAGCCTGAGATCAACATCTACTGGGTCAGATGTCCCAACATATTCTATGGCTCCTACATGACGTAGTCGTTCAAAAGTTTTTCCAGACCCATGTCCCTCACTGGGAATTGGTGCCCTAGGTGGTGGTGGTGGCATCCGGTCTGCCACATTCCTCACTGTGGCCATGATTTGCCCAAAAAGAGTATGAAAATTTGGGTTTCCTATAATGAATTCATTAACATGGGGATTCTCAGGCTCTGATTCCACCCTTTCTTGATCCCTTGCACCTCCTACTGGTGCAACAACATTGCTTTCAGCAACGTGCCCCTCATGTTCTCCAGACATTTTTGAGTTATAAACCTTCTTCTGCATAAGCAGAAGGCACTATAAGATATATTGGGGTACACTTTAGAACAGACTCGACACCTTAGTCCTATGTATCTGTAGACTTATCAAACCTAGAGCTCTGATATGAAACTTGTAACGACTGACAAACAAATCATTATTAATTAAGAGGAATTAAACATAAGCAACGGATTAATAAAAATCACTAAAAATTTAAACCTTTTACAAAGAGATCCATACATAGGAAAACTTTTTTATCAAGAACCAATGTATTTCATTTACCTCATGGTTCATAAGTACATATCTTGTACCATTCCTTCTTGAGTATTACAAGCATCAAATGCTTTGTTAAAACTATACATAGGCAGCATAAGAACCTCAAGGCATCAAGACAAAATTTCAGATCGATTTATTAAAAACACTAACTAATAACTCTGAGGACCTGAGACTATAGAGACGACACATAGGACTCGTATCTACATGACTTGACAAATAGTATCTCCACCTGAGATCTCACTATTGTCCTTGTTGTTTGTTGTTCTTCCCTTGCTATCGGGATTTATCCCCTCGTCCACGTCCACCTAAAAAACTGTTGGATCCCATGGGGGTTAGACAATTGTAATTTCCCCAACGAGAGATATAACTCTCTGCCAAAACATCATTATCACGGTTAAATAATATTAAACTGAGCAGAGGATAAATAGTTTAGATCATTCTTATTTTTGAAAAGATATATGAAGAACATGTATATCATTTACCCATTGTACTATATCAAATCTTCAAGTATATCTTATGATACTCATTATCATGATATAACATCCATGTTGAATTTCCATTTCTATCAGTTGGCCTTAGCCAATCTACTAACTGAATATGGAATTATATCTATCATGTACTCATACATCATCAATACAGGCATTGGGTTATTACCAATCCCGTGTCATCATTACAGGCATTGTGCCTCTTCCAGGTATTGGACTCTACCAATCCTGATTACACCGCCAGGTATTGGACACTACCAATCCTAATTTTCAAAGCTAGACATTGGACTCTAACCAATCCTGATTACACAGTCAGGCATTGGACTTTTACCAATCCTGATTACACAACCATGCATTGGACTTTAACCAATCTTGATTACACAACCAGGAAATGGACTTTAACCAATCCTGATTACATAGCAAGGCATTGGACTTTAACCAATGCTGATTACACAGCCAGGCATTGAACTTTAACCAATCATGATTACACAGCCAGGCATTGGACTTTAACCAATCCTGATTACATAGTCAGGCGTTGGACTTTAACCAATCCTGATTACACAGCTAGGCAGTGGACTTTAACCAATCCTGATTACATAGATCATGGGATATCAATCCCTTAAACTCATCATTGATCATCACATCCTTTTCTAGGCATTGAACCCTACGTTAAGCCTTCATATCTCTTCACATTCTTTATTTAATACAATTGTTCCTCTTATCTCCTTCAAACATATTGAAAACATGTATGATCAAGTCTTCATTATTATTATTGTGTTCTTTTGTTATTATTTTTATGTTACTAAGTTCCCATTACTTGGTTTATTAAAAACATTATAATTTCTTACAAGAAACTCTTATAATCATCTTGGTACCTCTCACTATGCCAGCATTATTCTCATGGCTCATAAGGTGCATAAAACACCTTGTCACCTCTCACTAGGCAACATATAACCATATGGATCACAAGGCCATTAAACATCTCAATGTAACAGTTAACATAACACACTTCATGTGTTGCTTACCCAGTATATTGGAAGCATGAAGGTGTATCGACTTTAAAATGCTTAGTGTGATATTTAAGATGTCTTGATGTATCACTTCCCTTATCACTTTTAACTTACATGAGTTTATCAACTTATATTGTATTAAGGTATTTCCCATCTTAATACTTCCATCCACTAACCTATCACCTTTACCATGAAGTGCATAGGTTACACATAAGAATTGTTCATCTATCTTCAATGATATGGACTCAACTCAGGTTAAGGCATTGCTTGCTATAAGGTTGCCTATAATCAATCACTTGAGATATTTCACATTTATAAGGTATTACCCACTATTTTATCATTATGGTTTTCTCATACGATTACCCAGAAATTAGGGTTATGGTTTATCATCATATTGCCCAGGATTAGGGCTTCATGTATTATAACTCAGAATTAGAATTTCACAAACCTTCACCCTATTAGAGTTTCTCACCACACCATTACATTAGGGTTTCACATGGCATCACCCTCGATTAGGGTTTCACATGGAATCACCCTAGATTAGGGTTTCACATGGCATCACCCTAGATTAGGGTACACACATCAGTACCTTGAATTGAGGTTCTCTATAACTTTTCCCAAATTAGGGTTTCATACAACTTTACTCAAAATTAGGGTTTCATGAAGCATCCTCTTTAATTAGGGGTTTGCACTATATTACCCTAAATTGAGACTTCTCACATCATCACCCTAGATTAGGGTTACACCATTACCCTATATTAGGGTTAGGATGTACTATTCACTATCAATTTAGGGTTTCCTTCTTAACTGGAATTTCCCTTCCAAATTAGGATTTCAAAGATTCAACCCTAATTCATGTGTTACTTCTTTTATTATCATATTGCACTTATTTGTATTCATAAGCACCAAAGGATGAGTACTCTAATTATATTAATCACTTAAGTACCCTAGAGGTACTTCCATTGTGATCAATATTAGTATACTTTTCAACCACTCATGGGGTTATTGGTCTTTTCATAATTTGAACTAATTGAACCTTTAAATGGTCTTGATCAAATAGACCTCAATTGGTTTTGATAAATCAATCCTTCAATCAGTTTTAGACCATCTAATTCTTCATTCAGTTTTAGACAAGTTGGACCTCCATTCAGTTTTGATCATGACCTTAAAGTGGTCTTTTGGTCACACACACATACGGTATTGGGGTATGAACTTCACACAATCTTGACCCTTGGCCTCATAAATGGTTTTAAAACCGTTTCCTTTCAAATGGTCTTGAATACCGTTTCCATCTCAAATGGTTTGAAACTGTTTCATCTCAAACGGTCAACCATCACCAAACAGTCAACACTCTCAAATGGTTTGAAACCATTTCTGTAAATAGTCAACCATCACCAAATGGTCAAATACTCCATTTGGTTTTGAACCCTTGGTCCTCAAATGGTTTGAAACCGTTTGAGCACCAAACGGTTTGATGAAACAATTTGCTTAATTTTTGTTGAAACGGAATGACCAAAATACATGAAATTGTTTGAACATTTCTATTTTGGGAAATGTGTACCAAGATGATGTCATCATCATCAACCTCCATTTCTATGTTTCAAATTACTACTGATTTTATAGAATCATAAATTACAACAAGTAAATAATCAAGAAGAACAAAGAATCAACATAATTTGCAAGATTGAAATTGAATAATGATATTATTGGGTTCAAGTTATATAACTTGACTTCAAAGTTGAATCCAAGCTTCAAGATTCACGTCTCTAATTGTGAATGAAGCTTTCTCAACTTCCCTATGTTTGTCCTCAAGTATTTTAGTGAAAAGAATGGATATGGTTGAAGATTGAATGGAGAAAAGAAGAAATCAAGTATTGAATTTCGATTTCCACCATGAAATCAAGATTTAAGATCATTAAGGAGCTCACCTATAGGTTGGGGTTCATCCTTCGGTTGCTCCTAAGCTCCCTTGAGTTTGGACAAATCAAGGAAAGAAAGAAGAATCGAAAAAGCCTTTGATTTGGGTGAAAGAATGAAGTGTATATAAGGAAAATCAATGAGAGAGAAAGTGTTATAATATCTTTCAATTCCCTAAATTGGTGCCACTTAACCCCCTCGCTCCCTTTCATACAAAGACATCATCCTCTCCTTCAATTTCCTCTTTTTTATCCATGAATTAAATGAAAACAAATTAAGCACCTTAATCCATATAATATTAATATCCAAAATTAGTGGATATTACTTTTTCTTTTATTAATGTGAGTGGGCTCTCCACTCACTTTAGATATTTCGGTGCCATTGCAAGGCACAAGTACGTCCATCCTTATATAAATTCAACAATCTCATTTTTGGTTGAAGGTCACTTCCATTAATATATTTATCTTTGCAATTAGGGTTTCAATTATGCTTAAATCTTGATTATTTTAATATCAAGATTCGCTCTCCTCCAAAGAGATTCAAATGAGATGCCCCTCTAATTTTATTGTCTCTAATTGATACCAAGAAACATTAGGGACTCTCTAGAAGTGGTATTTTGCATATTGAACCCTAGGTTTTGGGTAAATTGCACATTACACCAAAAATAGGTTTTTAATGCACAAACATTGCTTAATAAGTTCTTTCTTGGTGCTCAGGCTTGTGGAAGCCATAACCCTGCATCATTTTCATTCTTATGATGCTTCAATACTTGAAGAAAATTTTATCATGTAACATTTTCAAGTTATCCCCTCAACTTGGGTAATTTTACTTTAGTCCAAAACAGGAAAAACATTGCTTTCAACATTATTTTAAAGGACTAAAATTGAAACATAAGTTCCTCTTGAGCCTTAATTACTTTTCTCAAAATAAAATTAAGGATCTAATTAACTTGCTTAAGAAAAACTCCCAGGGTTAAGGCATAACCCAGGTCTGGTATATAACAATGTTGATGTGAACAAAATCAAGGAGACAATGCCCCATGAGTAGCTCCTCTTGCATGAATCTATTCAAAGGCCATCGTACAAGCACATAAACAACTTATTGTTTTGTCAAAGATCACCAAGAAAATGGACTATGGAGGAAAGTCAAAGGCTATTTGATATGGTGAAGAACTATGTGTGGGATGACCCACATCTCTTTAAGTATTGATCCAATCAATAAGGAGGTGCATTTTGGAAAGTGATCAGCAAGAAATTCTCTCCATGTACCTTTCTGACATATGTGGAGGTCACTTTGGTGGAAAAAGGATAGATGAAAAAGTTATCGAATGTGGTTTCTATTGCTTAACGTTGTTCAAGGATTCTCATGAATAATGCTAAACTTTCATGAAGTGCCCAGAATTGGGCACTATCTCAAAGAGGAATATGGTGCCTTATCTCCTATTCTAGTAGTAAAGGAGTTTGACTTTTAAGGAATTGATTTTAGGGGTATGTTTCCCTCCTCTTTTGGGTATATGTACATCTTGGTGGCTGTATATTACATGTCCAAGTGGGTTGAAGAAATTTCTATAAGAACAAATGACGACAAGGTGGTGTGCGAGTTTGTCAAGTCTAATATCCTTATCTAGTTTGGTGTACCATGAACTATGATTAGTAATGGTAGAAGTCATTTCATACATAAAGTCTTTGAAAGATTGTTGAAAACTTATGGAATAAATCATCATGTGGCTACTCCTTACCACCCCCAACTAGTGTTCAAGTTGAGTTAGAAAATCAGGAGATAAATCTCATTCTTGAGAAGACCGTGAGACCAGACAATAAGGATTTGTATCTATGATTCAATGGAGACTTTTATGCATATAGGAAAACATTCAAAACCTATATTAGCACCACACTATTAAATCTTGTGTATGGAAAAAGATGTCAGTTGAGTTGCAACACAAGGCATTGTGGGCCATGAAGTATATGGATACGGACACAGACACAACCAGAGTTAGGAAAAGTTGCAACTCCATGAATTGGACAAAATAAGACTTGAGGCTTACAAATTGTCAAAGAGTTACAAGGAAAAAATCAAGTTTTTGCATGATAGATTGATCAAGAAGAAATGATTTGAGCCTAAATAATGGATGTGGTTGTACAACTCAAGGATAAATTTCTTCCCATAGAACCTAAGATCTAGGTGGGAAGGGCCATCCAAGTGAAACATGTGTACCCATATGATGCTTTTCTGATATGTGAGAAAGAAGATGCAAAAGAATTCATAGTGAAAGGTTAAACATGGAAATCCATAGTAGAAGTTAGCCCAATAGAGCCAATCAATGTTTTCATATTGTCATACTAGTTGAGGAACTCCCAATTGATGAAGAGATGTGCTTAAATGCACATGAGAAAGAAATCTATTATGGTGATGTAACAAGATAGAGGATGAATGATGCTAGAAATATGACTTACTAAAGGTATAAAACTTAACAATGGTGGGAGGAAACCCACCTAGGTTTGTGAACTTTTGCACACAGCCTACAATTTTTGATACTTTACATTTTCTTTACACATTCCAAGAAAAAACAACACACTTGTGTTTAATAGTTTTTAATGTGATAGGTGAAACATGTTTGAGTTTGAAAGAGAGGATAAATTATAGATAAAATATAAAATGGATCGACATGTTTGTTTGGAACATGATTGATTGAGAGAGATGATAAATTTTCAATGTTTTTGAACTTAGATGAGTCAGCACAACCGTACTAGTGCAGAACGGCTGAGCTGGGAATGATCACTTTTGATAAGGAAAATCAAAATTTTGGGCCCGGTCAACACGACCATTCTAACCCACACGGCCGTTATGGCATTACGCCAGCATGACCATGATGGATAGAATGGTCATGCTAACTCGGGCCCACAACTTAACTATCCCAACATTTCTCTCCATAACATGACCCACCCCGCATTCTACTCACACATAATAGTTGTTTCATGAGAACGATGATCTAGGTTGTCTCCAAACACCCTGAAATAGCCATCTCTTCATCCCAAACATCATATTCAACATTCCCCTAAGCCCTCAAGGACCTTCCTATACCACCAACACCTCTTACCGCACTTAACCCACTTCTATTTCTCCACGTCATATAGGATTCTGCCTCAACTCTTTAGAAGTGTGAAAATCCTTGCTCTTCCTCTAATTTCCACCCCATCCATTGCAAAGATAAAGAAAGCATGCAAGACACCCTAGATAGGGGTAGAGAGCAGCATGAAGATCGTCACAAAAGGCAAAATCTACAAAAAACATGCATCCATGGACATCCCTTTCCCTCACACAACCCTAAGTCCCTCACCATCAAATTCAAAATCCATCTCCTTGCGATGTTTGGCATCTGCTAGAAGTTCCCATCTCCGGTCCTCCTCTAATTACAACATGGATTCAAACAACATCATTTATGTAGAAGAGGAGGAAGATGAAATAATTGAAGATCACATTTATTCCTTAGAAGTGGAGGCTCTGACCCACAAATGATGGGCCAAGAAGGCCGATGTCGCTTCCTCTCTACTACTTCCTCAATAGCCTACTCTAGAGAGGCACTCTCTCAATTTCAAGCATAGCATGTAGCCATCCAATCTCTCTCACTCATAACAAGATGAAATAAGTATTTGGTTGTAGCTTAAAAACAAAGTTTGTCCCATTCCATGAGTAGATATGGTGTACACATAGTTTAGGTTGAATGACTTTAAAAATAACATACTTTGTAATTCCACATCATTCTTATATTTAATGAAGTCAAATTCCTTTCTCAGTCTTGAGTCTGTAGACAACTCCTTCCATTACTACATATCTTCTTGTATCTTTTACATTTACTCAACACGTCTTATGAGCCTCAACCACTTCCTTAAGGTTTCTAGGGGATAGGTAATTTTGAGTGATCTCAACCTTATGAATATAGGGAGTTCCACTCACATTTATCCATTAGGCCACATGATCATCATGAAGGTAGATACTCTCCTAAGACATGGACCTTAGGCAAATATAGTTGTTACCTTCCAACCACATGGTCTTCTGCCATTAGGGAATAATCAAATCCAACCACATGGTCTTCTACAATTAGGGAACAATCAAATCCCAATCCCATAGTTCCTATGTACCTTTACTACACCCTACTTGGAATTAGGATTGAAGTAGGGCTCTACCCATCCAAAGGGTTTCTTGGGAGAATGTTATTTTCATATGTAATCATTTAACTCGTATTTCCAACATTTCTTAGGGTACACATCATTTTCTTTATGTCCTTCCATTGGGCTCATAGTGACCTTCCCTCCTAGGCTTGGTCTTCATGGCAGCCTTCCCTCCTAGGATTGACCTCTTATGACCTTCCCTCCTAGACTTGGTTCTCATGGCAGCCTTCCCTCCTGGGCTTGGCTTCTTAATCACCATCCCTCTTGGGCTCGCTCTCCATGAAAAGCTTCCCTTCTTGGGATTTTCTTCCCAATGACCTTCCCTCATGGGCTTAGTCTCCATGGAATCTTTCTCTTCCTAGGATTTGCTTCTTAATGACCTTCCCTCCTAGGCTTGGTCTCCATGTCAATCTTCCCTTCTTGGGCTTGGATTTTTAATGACCTTCCCTCGTGAGCTTGGCCATAGTGTCCCTCAGTGATGGCATACTTGGTTTCAAAGAATCATACTCAATATTATGTTGTCATATTTTGTATCCTTAATTATTTACACTTTAGGTTGCATTCATGGTTACCTCAATTCTTTATTGATTTATCATCTCACCCTTCTAGGTAAGGACCTAACCAACTATGCTTTCTTGTCTCACAGGACAAAGTCAGGCTCTTGTTAGGGATTTACTATATGACCTAAAACACAAGTGCATGCTATCAGAGTAATATAGGCCAATGAGCCCTAAATATCAAACATGGGGAAACGTAAATCTAGATACTATTACTAACTACAATGTGATCAGCTAGACTAATGAAAACAAAACTTTGTTTAATGGTTTAATTACCTAAAGAAGAAAATAAATATAAATTATGGTTGTTGATCACCACAATCGGCATTGCAATTAACAATCATAGCATTAATAATTATCACTCCTAACCCTGGACTAAATGCTAGTAGCAAGAATTACCTACTCTCATAGTGTAATTCACTACCTAATCTAATACCATTAACACTCTCATATCAATTGTGTTATTAGTTAGGTGCTTTATCAAAAAATATGGGTAATCATTTCACATTTGAAAGCCACCTTCCTCAAAGGGTGATATAAAACATGTATTTCTATGAATTTTCTAACCATTAATTTCTTTTTCCAAAGAAATTGAAGGTCTAATTAACAGCCTATGGTGATCAAACATGGATAGTTCATGACAATATCATAGAAATAACTCCATAAATTAAGAGAAATTGAAATATTAATGCATAAAAGTCAATTACAATGCATAATTGGGCTACTCCTAGGTCCTAAGGAATAAGGTGTTTAGCTACATGGTTTTGATTGTCAAGTACATGGGAGAGAAGAAGAAAAATGTTGGAAACATTAATAAAATGAAATAACACCCTGAAGAAGACGGTCCAAATGATCCCTTCTCGCGCTAGTGCCGATTTGATATCTTCCGACTACAAATATATTTGCAAGAAGTGCTTGGATCACCTAGAACGTGACCTTATGATCTGCTTTCTCCTCTCCTTGCTCTTGGCTTCTACCCAATGGAATAGAATGAGACTTATATGGTTTGTCGAAATATATCTAAGTCATATAAGTGACTTAGGGTGTAATTGATTGCCAACCGTTGGATTAAACTTAATCTTGTGATCTACTTGATACCTCCATGTTGGTACTACCGACTGGGTGTTAGTGCTACTGATGTCTATAATAGTTGTGGTCTCCTAGGAAGATGTTGATACTACCAAGACGGAAGTCGATAGTATCGCGTTTCCTCAATAAATTCTGGGTCCATCCCTGTGATGTTGTTGGTAGTATCGACTTCTGGGTCGGTACTATGAAGTCTTCTCAAATTTTCTCTATTCCAAACTAAGCAAGTGTCAGTACCACCGACTCCAAAGTCAGTAGTAGAAAGTTGTGTAGATTCTTTTAAGGTTCCTAAGATACACAAAAGTTGCACATAATCTCAAAAAATTTATTAAATCATTTGGAAACATTAAAATTATATTTATTTGATGCAATTAAGTATCACAGGATAATGATAATACATCATGCACAGATTAATATGAAAATGAACAATGAGTGCACAAAAATTGGCAAAAAAAATAGCATGTGAAAATGACAATTATCCAGTGCATCAAAATCCTCTAACCTGAAATGTTTCTCACTCATGAGAAACACACCCTTCGCTTGAGATAAATTGACAACAAGATATAAAGTATAAATCTCATTTCCCACCCATCCCAACCTGGTGGTCCCAAATCTACCTTTACTAGGCATTGAATAATCAAATGCACTCTAGCAACCACAAAAATCCATAAGTCCACCCTTAGATCCATGAACACTGTCAAGAGAGCAGTTTACATCATAGTCAACTAGTCATTTTCTTGGTGCATCATGGGACTCCCTATTCTACATTGGTATTTCTGAACTACCAACTACTTGGAAGTAGTTCTCTTGAAAAGAATGAATGAGGAGAATAATCATTTAAGTGGCCTATTGATAATAGCAATGAATGGTACAAAATGGGTGGCTAATGAAGAATCAAAAGTATCATCCAAATTATTTATGAAAAAATAAAACATGATGAACCTATATGGTGAAGATAATGAAAAATCCATGAATCATAATGCCTAATAGTATTGCGTGGAATGATGAATGTATCAAAGATATCATCAAAATGGTGAGAATGAAGTAAAGAAAAGAATGAATCATGTGAATGTTTCCATCTTTTTGTAAAAAGTCTAGGGCATCCTTTCTCCCTTTTCATTTCAAAACATCAATAAAAGAAAGTCTCTTTCCTTGGCCCACTATTTTAGCATGATGAACAATTATGCTCAGGCTTCATTAACACACATCAATTTTTCATCCCTTCATTTTTTTGAGGGTGTGGATGTATATCCCTGCACTCTTATTTTAGAGAAAATAATGTAAACACTTGATATAAAAAATGAATGATGAAAGGATGCATGCAATCTACATGTAATTGTTATGCCACTAGATGATATGCACATGAATGTTTATGCATAATAATTTTTTTCTCATTTTGTAACTAATGCAAATAAAAGGGAAACTAACTATCATGTAACGTATCATGCCATGCAATGCAAACAAGAGAAAATAATTTAGTTATATGATCATCTTATTGTGGTGAGTCTAAATGAACGGAAAAATTCATCAAATCACATAATTAAGAGACAATGCCATTCGTCAACTATGATATGTCCCTCTCTAATGACCTTTGAATAGAGTAAACTTAGGATTTCTTTCTTAAACTTCAATTTAAGATCTTGTTAATTTTTTGATAAATTTAGTCTCAAACCCCATCATTATCTATATTACATGAATAATTAAGATGTCCATTCATATCAAATCTCCTTAAGCTGACTAGCCCATTAATTCCTTTAGGTGATGCAACTAAGCCTAATTAAAAATGGTAAATTTCCATTGCAAGAGCATGAAAACACATGAAAATGATAGAAATCATGCATCAAGCTCCACTATTACACAAGATAGATGTCGATCCCTAAAAAAATTGGAAACAAACTAAGGAACAAAATATAGATAAATTTGTTCCAACACCCCCTAAGATTGAAGCTAACAATGTCCTCATAGTAAAAATCCAAACCTAGAGTTGTAACAGGGGTACCAGTTGCTATGTAGGATGGATGTGGTGGATCATTGGTGGCTCTTTGGATCAAGTTATGCAAGCATATGTCCCTCTTGTTGGTGCCCTTAATTTGTGTCTTTTTTTACACCAAAATATAAAATTATTTATTCTTCTTTGAGATTTATGAGTTGGTGCCACGGACATATGTGTTGATGGTATCTACAACCATTTTTCTAAAGCTCTATCAATTTTTGCTTAGAAAAGTAGGTAGTACCAACTATGGAATCAAAGTTCTGACTATGTTCCACGAGTCATACACTTTTTTAGAGAAAATTTGGTAGTACCGACTTTTGTGTCAGTAGTATCAACTTCCTGCTAACGTTTACCTGATAAGGAATCGATAGTACTGACTTGGGTGTTGGTAGTACCGACTTTTGTGTCAGTAGTATCAACTTCCTGCTAACGTTTACCTGATAAGGAATCGATAGTACTGACTTGGGTGTTGGTAGTACCGACTTTGACACTGCCTCACACCAAACAAGAGCATCAAGTTACTTGTTTACATCAACTAAAATCTAACATGTATAATATGAAATGTAACTAATGAAAAGACCTAAAAAAATAGTAAATAACAAAAATAAAATTGGGTTGCCTCCCATAAGTGCCCTTGTTTGATGTGCCAGACTTGACAAGATGAGTTTTCTTCAGCCTGGGTTGTCACGGGATGGATGTAAGATTTGTATGGAAGTTTGAACTCTGTTCTGTCATCATCTATCCTATTTTTCAAGTAGCCTCTACCAATGGCAGTGATCAAATCGGCCATAGCTTGGAAAGGCCTTCCTAACAACATCTCAGATCCTTAAATCTCAGGCATATCCATGACTACAAAATCAACAGGAAAGATAAATTTGTTGACTTTGACTAGAATATCTTTGCACATCCCATACAGACTAACAACCAATCCATCTTGCAATTTTATTGTCATACATGTCTTCAATTCCTTAAAACCCAACATTAGAAAGGTAGCAAGAGGCATGAGATTGATGCTACCCTAGAGTCACATTGTGCTTGTTCGAAATGTTGATTACCTATAGAACAAGTGATTTTGAAACATCCTGGATTTTTCTTTCCCTTGGCTTCCTTCCTTATATTATTGAACTCACCACATCATCAACATATAACACATTAATGTCTTTGATCTGTCTTTTTTTGTTGATGATATCCTTCAAGAATCTTCCATATGCAGAAATTTACTCTATTGCCTCCACGAGTGGGATGTTGATGTGGAGTTTTCAAAAGATGTCTTGGAAATTCTTACAATGCCTTTCTTCTATTCTCAGTTTTAGACTGACCGAGAATGGAACATGTGGCTTGTCTGTGCACTTATGGGGTGGAATATATATCATAATAGGGATCTCCTCCCCTAAGCATTATTCAACACAACCTTCTAGGATAAGATTTGGCACATTTCATATGGGGCACTATCATGTGGCTTCTCCATATAAATTGTGGGTGCCTCCATATTAACTGTTATTGTTCCTCTGCATAGTGGAACTTTCACTTGTTCTTGTTGTGGTGGCACTATTTTTGGAATTGGAGATGTGGACACATCAATGGTGGAAATTTGAAGTACATTGTCTAGTGTTCTGCATCCTCATGGTAATCTACATAGACTATGGGGAAACGAAAACTTAGGAACATACACCCAATCTAGATCTGTCGTGTGTTGCTTGGGTGACTCCTCCACATCATGTTCTAGATCCTAAACAATAAAGATAAATTTCACTTGGTGATGCTGGTGAGTTGTGTCTGCATTCTCATGAAATTTTTGCTAAATGACTTCTTTAAGGAAATCACCTCTACTTCTAACTAAGAAAATTTACTTTGGATGCCCTGGATCAGTACCTCATGATTTATTACACCCATTTTTTATGGTCGAGTAAGGTCTCATTCTAACTCTCTAGCTTTCCTAGAATGTCTTCAATTCCATCTATCTTATTGGGGCCCCTGTCTCGATGATATTGTTCTCCCAGGTACCCAAAATCCTCCTCCTCACATCCATATGAGGTGCCAAATTTTTTCTCAAGCTTCCTTGCGGGGTAGTCCAACTTCTCATTTACTACCATGATGATTTTAGACTCGCTAATATTTTAAACTAAGGTTGGGCCTTCGATTTCATCTCCCCATGACTCATTCTTAGCCATGTTTTCCGAACCCAATGACACCTGAATGGCTTGTTGTTTACGAAGAAACCTTCTCTTGCACTATCCAAACTAGTCCTATCCCCTTTATGTAAGCCATAGTAGAATATCCTTACTAGCCCATATGAATCAATCCTGTGATGAGCATGCCTGAAATCGCTCCCATGCTTCAAAATATGACTCCTCTACATTCTAATTGAAGTTTTTGATCTTTCTCACCAATTTTTTGGTCTTATGGGGTGGAAAGTAGTGTTGAAAGAAGGCATGTATCACTTGGTCCCATGTTTCCATTGAGTCTGGTTTGAGTTTTTGGATCCATGCATTTGCATTATCCTCCAGTGGGGATGGGAATAATTTTAGATATATGGCGATCATTGGCACTCTATCAATCTTGACCATGTTGCACCTCTCAACAAAGTTGACTATATGAGTCATTGGATCATCAATGATGTGGCCATGGAATGCTTGTGATTTAACCATTGCCACCAAACTAGGATCTATCTTGTAGTTCCCCACATTGATAGCCAACATTTTTATTGGGTCCAACTAAGATATTGTAGATGAAACCTCGATCTTTCCACAAATCATCTTCTATTTAGCTTTTGTGTCACCCATCTCTACTTGTTGTAGTTGTTCTGTTAGAGGTGGTGGAGTTGGGATGATCTTCTCAACTGAAACTGCAAACATTCACACCCTTCAAAAAGTGTCCTCATGATTTGCAATGGACTGAGTAGAGTCTTCATAATTAGTGGTTCGAGTGTGAACCATGCACTAGTACCTAAACTTAAAATTAATGTGAGAACATAGAAAGTAGTTAATTATCAACTGAAAAAATTTCAATTATGCTCTTGAATGAAGAAAAGATGAAAAATAAAAAAATGTCCTAGAGTGGAGCACTCATAGGGATAGATTTTCCATTTCTCTAGAAACGGCTCTAAAAAGATGATAGGGATTTACTATATGCCCTAAAATGCAAGTGCACACTATCAGAGTTATAGGCTAATGCGGCATGGATATCGAACATGGGGAAACATAAATCCAGAGACTATTACTAACTACAATGTGATCAACTAGACCGATGAAAACTTAGTTGAGTGGTTTAATTACCTAAAGTAGAAAATACATATAAATTATGGTTGGTGATCATGATTAGAGTGAATTCCTTAGGATTATGGTTTCACCATATTTAACATTGTAATTAATAATTATAGCATTAATAAATATCTCTCCTAACCCTGGACTAAGAGCATGTAGCAAGAATTACCCACTCTCATTGTGTAATTCACTAACTTATCCAATACCAATCCCACTCTGATATCGATTGTGTAAGCCACCTTTCTCAAAAGGAGATATAAAACATGTATTTCTATGAATTTCCAACAATTAATTTCCTTTTTCAAAGCAATTCAATGTCTAATTAATTACCTATGGTGATCAAGCATGTATAGTTTATGAAAATCTCATAAAAATAACTTTAGAAATTAAGAGAAATTGATATATTAATGCATAAAAGTTAATTACTCTGCATAACTGGGCTACTCCCCGGTCCTAAGGAACAAGGGGTTTGGCCCAACATGGTTTCCATTGTCAAGTTCATGGGTGAGAAGAATAAAACATGGGAAACATTAGTAAAAATAAAGAACCCCCTAAAGAACACAATGCAAATGATCTCTTCTCGTGCACGTACCAATTTGCTACCTTTTGGCTATAAATATTCTCACAGAAATTGCCTAAATCATCTGGAATGTGACCTTCTTCTCTGCTTTCTCCTCTCCTTTCTATCAGTTTCCGCCCAAAAGAATATAATGAGATTGATAGGGTTGGACTAAATCCCTCTAAGTCATATAAATGACTTAGGGCATTATTGATTTTCAATCATTGGAGTAAACTTAGGATTTCTTTCTTGAACATCGATTTAAGGTCATGTTAATTATTTGATAAATTTAGGCTCAAATCCCATCTTTATCTACATTACATGAATAATTAAGATGTCCATTCATATCAAATGTCCTTAAGATAACAATCCCATTACTTCCTATAGGTGATGCAACTCAGCCCAATTAAAAATGTTAAATTTCCATTGCAAGAGCATGAAAACACATTAAAATGATAGAAATCATGCATCAATATCCACTATTACACTAGATAGACATTGATCCCTAAAAAAACTTGAAAACAAACTAAGGAATAAAATAAAGATAAATTTGTTCCAACACCCCCCTAAGCTTGAAGTTGACTATGTCCTCATAGTCAAAATCCAAACCTATAGATGTAAGGGGGGTACCCGTTGCTATGTAGGATGGCAGTGGTAGATGATTGGTAGCTGTAACGCCCGGGAACATTGCCCTAGGCTCTAGTGGAGTTTCAGGAATGACGACTAGCCCCACAAACCACCACTAGCCTTAACTGCGCACTTTGTCCACATTGACGCGCAAGCCAGGATTAACTTCCCGACTGGTCACCCATCCTAGTACTACTCCAAGCTGAGCACATTTAACTATGGAGTTCTTTAGAGATGGGCTCCTTGAAAAGGAGGTGCACCTTGGTGATATGGGTAGTCCAATCATTCCTTTTAAGATCAACTTATCCAAGGCCTCAAATCCTGGGATGTTACAATCTCCCCCACTTAGACTTTTGACGTCCTCGTCAAGGCTCAACTATATGGCCTCATAATCTGACCCCATTTTAGTGTAGACCCACAATGGCCCATAGACACCCAGCTCCCGTCCACGACTACCAGCGCAAGGGTGGATCCATCTCGTCTCTACGGATAGCCCTTTCCAACTTGCATGGACCGCACGGCTCAAGACTGGCATGCCACATGCCCATGTGGGCCCCACCTACTGGAGGGGTTATGGCTCTGATACCATTTGTAACGCTCGGGCACACTGCCCTAGGCTCTAGTGCAGTTTCAAGAATGACGACTAGCCCCACAAACCACCACTAGCCTTAACTGCGCACTTTGTCCACATTGACGCGCAAGCCAGGATTAACTTCCCGACTGGTCACCCATCCTAGTACTACTCCAAGCTGAGCACGCTTAACTATGGAGTTCTTTAGAGATGGGCTCCCTAAAAAGGAGGTGCACCTTGGTGATATGGGTAGTCCAATCATTCCTTTTAAGATCAACTTATCCAAGGCCTCAAATCCTGGGATGTTACAGTAGCTCTTTGGATCAAGTTATACAATCATATATCCCTCTTGTTGGTGCCCTTAATTTGTGTCTTTTTTACACCAAAATATGAAATTATCAATCCTTCTTTGAGATTTATGAGTTGGTGTCACTGACATATGTGTCGTGGTATCTACAACCTTTTTTCTGAAGCTATATCAATTTTTACTTTAAAAAGTAGGTAGTAACAACTTTGGACTCTGTACTATCGACTTTGTTCCAGGAGTAATACACGTTTTCAGAGAAAATTTGGTAGCAACGACTTTGGCGTCAGTAGTACCAACTTTTGGCAAAAGTTTCCTGATAACGAGTCGATAGTACCGACTTGGGTGTCAGTAGTACCGACTTTGACTCTGCCTACACACCAAGCAAGAGCATCAAGGTACTTGTTTACATCAACTAAAATCTAACATGTATAATATGAAATGTAACTAACAAAAATACATAAACAAATAGTAAATAACAAAAATAAAATGGGGTTGCCTCCCATAAATGACCTTGTTTGATGTCCCAGACTTGACCTGATGAGTTTTCTTCAGCCTGGGTTGTCACAGGAAGGTTGTGAAGATTTGTATGAAAATTTGTAATTTATTTGTCAATTAGCCTCTACCAATGGTAGTGATCACTTCAGTCATATCTTGTAAAGGCCTTCCAAACAACATCTCAGATCCTTAAATCTTGGGCATATCCATGACTAAAAAACCAACAGGACAATTGAATTTTTCGACTTTGACTAGAATATTATTGCACATCCCTTACGGCCTAACAACCAATCCATCTTCCAATTTTATTGTCATATATGTCTTCTTAGGTTTGTTAAAACCCAATTTCAAAAAGGCAGAAAGAGGCATGAGATTGATGCTTGCCCAGAGTCACATTGTGCTTGTTGGAAATGTTGATTACCTAAAGAACAAGGGATTTAGAAACATCCTAGATATTTTATTTCCCTTAGCTTCCTTCCTTATATTTTGTAACTTACCACTTAATCAACACATAACACATTAATGACTTGATCTGTCTTTTGTTGTTGATGATATCCTTCGAGAATCTTCCATATGCAAAAATTCACTCTATTGCCTCCACGAGAGGGATGTTGATGTGGAGCTTTTAAAAGATGTCTTGGAACTTCTTAAAATGACTTTCTTCTCTTCTTAATTTCAGATTGTCTGAGAATGGAACATGTGGCTTCTTTGTGCATTTATGGGGTGGAATATATAACATTCTAGGTATATGCTCCCCTAAGAATTATTCAACACCACCTTCTGGGACAAGATCTGGCACATTTCATATGGGGGACTATCATGTGGCTTCTCCATCTAAATTGTGGGTGCCTCCATATTAACTGTCATTATTCCACTATAGAGTAGAACTTTCAATTGTTCTTATTGTGGTGGCGCTATTTCTAGAATTGGAGATGTGGACACGTCAATGGTGGAAATTTGAAGTACATTGTCTGGTGTTGTGCATTCTCCTGGTAATCTAAATAGACTGCTGGGAAACGGAACCTTAGGAACATACATCCAGTCGGTCTATCGTGTGTTTCTTGGGTGACTCCTCAACATCATGTTCTAGCTTCTTAACAATAGAGATAAATTTCACTTGGTGATTCTAGTGAGTTGTCTCTACATTCCCATGAATTTTTTTCTAAACGTCTTAATTAAGGAGATCACCTCAGCTTCTAGCTGAGAAAATTGACTTTGGGTGATTTGGATTTATGCCTCATGATTTTTTTGCACCCATTTTGTATGGTCCAATAAGGTCTCATTCTGACTCACTAGCTTACCTAGTATGTCTTCAATTCCATCTATCTTATTGGGGCCCCTGTCCACTAATATTATTGTCCCAAGTACACAAAATCCTCCTCCTCCCCTCCAGATGAGGTGCCAAATTTTTTGTTAAGCTTCCTTGTGAGGTATTCCAGCTTCTCATTTAGTGCCATGATGATTTTAGACTCCCTAATATTTTTGAATGAGGTTCGGACTTCTATTTCATCTCCCCATGACTCATTCTTAGCCATGTTTTCAGAATTTCATGACAACTAAATGGCTTGTTGTTTAAGAAGAAAACTGCTCTTGCACTATCCAGACTAGTCATATCTCCTTTATGTAAGCCATAGTAGAATATTTTCACCACCCCATATAAATCAATCCCATCATGAGGGGCTTTCTTGAGCATGTATGAAATCGCTCCCAGGTTTCAAAATATGACTCCTCAACATGCTACTTGAAGTTGTGGATCTTTCTCACCAATTTTTTGTTCTGATGGGGTGGAAAGTAGTGTTCAAAGAAGGCCTCTATCATTTGGTCCCATGTTTTAAGTTTTTAGATCCATGAATTTGCATTATCCTACAGTGGGGATGGGAATAAGTTCTGATATATGGTGAGCATTGGCACTCTATCAATCTTGACCATGTTGCATCTCTCAACAAAGTTGATTATATGAGTCATTGGATCCTCAATGATGTGGCCATGGAATGCTTGTGATTTAAACAATGCCACAAAACCATGATCTATCTTGTAGTTTACCACATTGATACCCAACATTTTTATTAGGCCCCACTAAGATGTTGTAGATGAAGCCTTGATCTTTCCACAGATCATCTGCTCTTCAGCTTCTGTCTCACCCATATCTACTTGTTCTAGTTGTTTTGTTAGAGGTGGTGGAATTGGGATGAGCTTCTCAGCTGAAACTCCAAACATTCACACCATTCGAAAAGTGTCCTCATGATCTACAATGGATGGAGTAGAGTCTCTATAATCAGTGGTTCAAGTGTGAACAATGCACTACTACCTAAAACTTAAAAATAATGTGAGAAGATAGAAAACTAGTTAATTGTTAACAGAAAAACTTTCAATTCTACACTTGAATGAAGAAAAGATGGAAAATAAAAAATGGCCTAGAGTGGAGCACTCGTAGTGCTAGATATTCCATTTCTCCAGAAATGGCACCAAAAAGTTGATAGGGATTTACTATATGCCCTAAAATGCAAATGCACACTATTAGAGTAATATATGCCAATGAGGTGTGGATATCGAGCACGGGGAAATATAAATCTAGAGACTATTACTAACTGCAATGCAATCAACTAGACTGATGAAAACTTGGTTGACTGGTTTAATTACCTAAAGTAGAAAATAAATCTAAATTATGGTTTTTGATCATGATTGGAGTGAATTCATTAGGATTATGGTTTCACCATACTAAACATTGCAATTAATAATTATCACATTAATAATTATCTCTCCTAACCCTAGACTTAGAGTCTGCAGCAAGAATTACCCGCTCTCATTGCGTAATTCTCTACCTAATACAATACCAATCCCACTCTCATATCAATTGTGTTATTAGTTAGGTGTTTTTGTTGGGTAATGTCTTCACGTTTGTAAGCAACCTTTCACAAAGGGCAATTTAAAACATTTATTTCTGTGAATTTCCCACCATTAATTTCCTTTTTCAAAGAAATTAAATGTCTAATTAATTACCTATGGTGATCAAGCATGGATAATTCATGACAAACTCATTGAAAGAATTTATAAATTAAGAGAAATTGGTTTATTAATTCATAAGAGTCAATTAAACTGCATAACTATGCTACTCCTGGGTTCTATGGAACAAGAGGTTTGGTCCAGCGTGGTTTTCATTATCAAGTACATGGGAGAGAAGAAAAAACTATGGGAAACATTAGTAAAAACAAAGAACCCCACAAAAGAAGACAGTCCAAATGATCCCTTCTCATACACATGCCAATTTGCTACCTTTCGGCTATAAATCTATCCACAGAAATTGCCTGAATCATCCAAAAATGAGACCTTCCTCTCCGCTTTCTCCTCTCGTTGCTATCGGTTGCCGCCAAAAAGAATAGAATGAGTTTTATAGGTTTGGTCAAAATCCCTCTAAGTCATATAAAAGACTTAGGGCGTTATTGATTGTCAATCCTCGGATTAAAATTAATCTTCAGATTTTGCCTGATCCCTCCATTTCAGTACTACCGACTGGGTGTCAATAATACTAATTCCTTTGATAGTTTTGGTAGTCTGGGCAAACTGTCTGTACTACCGAGCTGAAAGTCAACAGTATCGAGTTTACTAGATAAAGTTTGGCTCCATCCCTGTGATGTTGTTAGTAGTATCAACTTCTAGGTTGGTACTATTGAGTCTTCTTGATTTTCTCTATTCCAAACTAAGAAAGTGTCAGTACCATCGACTCCAAAGTTGGTATTAGCGAGCCCTGTAAATTCTTGTCAGGTTCTTGAAATACACAAAAACCAAACATAAACTCACAAATTTATTAAAACATTTGTAAACACTAAAATTACATTTATTTGATGCAATTATCTATCACATGCTAATGATAGTAAATTATGCACAAATTAATATGAAAATGAACAATAAGTGCACAAAAATAAATAATAAATCATTTGTGAAAATGACAATTATCCAGTGCATTAGTTCTCTTGCCACAACTTGAACCCAATGTTTGAAGTTTTGGCTCCACCATATTCCTATTCCGACACTTGGGTGAACCTCCCCAGGTCGAACACCAATCCTCAAAGTTTAATTTTTCATTTTTTATGTAACTGTAATTTGTTGAACATACATTTTATATTATAACTTTTCAACCTCTACTTGCTCAATCTCTAAGGTATTCCCTCTTACTGGGAGGTGTTCATAATCACTCATTGGGATCATTTCAATGATCTACCCACTCTTTGGGGGTGATCTCTATCCATACCCACTCACTGGGGGTTTTCACAACATGATACTCACTCACTAATAGTATTTCAAAGGCCTACCCACTCAATAGGGGTAGCATACCCATTCTCTAAAGGTAATATCAATAACATGCACACTTGCTAGGGCTATGTTAAATTGCATATGCACTCGTTGATCATATTCTTTATTTCTCCATTCCCATAGATAGCATTAGCATAATGACTAAGTTATATTATATTTTTTTTCATGTATAACCATTGGTTACTTATGTCTCTCATTTATGTTCAAAACCTTTCACATGCATCATTCATGATTTTCTCCACATTATTGCATTCAATAAAGGATTACATATCTTATTTACATTTTTCTTAATTCTCATTACTCTTACCCTTAAAGTCTCATATTATCATCTTTCATACAACCTAAATAAGCATTTCTTATTTTAACCTCTCCACCCTTATCCTATTTTCTCTATGGTGTGCCCTCTCTTTATGGGAGCCTCTTTATGGGAACCCTATCTAAGAGTTCGGTCCTTATAGTGACATTTCATACATAGTCTTTCCTCTCTTGCCCTAAGGTCATTTCATAACCATACATAGGCTTCCCTTTATAACCCCTAATAACCAATCATCTCCATGATGATATTATTCACCTCATGCCTTTAACTTACCAAAGATAGATATAGGGTTAGAGCGGTTTACGTCCATAAATGCATTATTCATAAGTTGCTTATGTTTCTTAAAGTAATACCCTATTCTGCATGCACATAGGCATGAGAGACTTGATCACCTAAGCATTTATGTCTTTGTTATTTCCTTTCACCATAATTTGGTTCATATTATTGGGGTTACTCTGTCACCCACACTACTCCCATTTCCTAGGGTTAAAGTTTTAGGATGGGGTTAGAGACTACACCCGACCTCTTAGGGTTTCTATGTCCCTTAACCCACTAGGGTTTTTCCCAATCAAAATCTAGTTCCATCTAGGGTTACCGTCATAAAGAAAACCCATAAGAAATTTTTCTTTACTTTTTCATTGTTTCCACATTACATGTGCATCATTATTTCCATATTACATTTACATTGTTATTTCCACATTACATGTACTTTATTATTTCAACATTACATGTACATTATAGGTAATGGAGGATGCCGTAATTCTTCTCTTTTCAAAAACCCTAACTTTATATGAGGAGGGAAGTTCCTTTTAGGTTATATTAAGTAAGACAAAGAGAAGCGGATGAACCAAGATGAGAAGCAAACCTAAATGTATTTTACTTTGAGAAAAATCATCCAACTTTCGCTAGGAAGGATGCATGGGACTAGGAGTCCTCGTAAGATGACTAGCACTGCAGAGGAAAATTTTTTCAGCCCTTGATTTGTGGTCCCTTCAAGACATTGTCATTATCCTAATAATTCAGTCATACTTCTACTTATAACTTAACATTATAAAATATGAATATTTTTTGAAAATTTTAGGGCTCTGATACCAAATCAAACGACCTCACTTCTCAGAAAATCCCAATTAAGTAAGGCCAAAAAGATGATAACCATTACCTAAATTTTTCCCAAGGATCGATATTATATATAAATATTAATCAATAGTAAAAGTTTTCCATTATTTTAAATATAATGTTTACAATATTTTCCTATAGAATTTACATAACTTTCAATCATCAAAAATCTACATATGAGATATATGTGAGAAGATGTATCTATCTAATCCTCCTAACAAGTTAACTTTAATCTCTTAAAGTACATTCATTTTGTCCATCACATCTTGATATAACCTTATCTAGCATGTAATTAAAATGTTGTGAAACAAAAGCATGTTTCAGTAAAACAAGTTATACTGTGTCCATAGGGTGCATGCAAAAGTTTGCAAGTAATCCAACAACATATATAACCAATTACTTAAAAATAAGAACTAGAATTTTCACATAATCTTTCTTTATGTGATACTCATAGTATCATTATAGTTCGACAAAAATAAATTAGCATCCAATGGTTTACTTGTTCAATTCTCAAGAAACACTTGACAAACATAGTCAAACTAATGTGGGTAACCACATATCTTGATGGTGAGCCATCTAGATTATGTAATCATACTTATAGCATATTATCCAATCAATAAATTAAAACAAGCAACCAAGTTTAATTTTCATATACATAAATTCTACAGTTTCATCATCACATTAATCACATTAAATAGATTAAACTTTACTCCGGTCCTAATATAGGCTTTAAGGTCATGTTTGAGGTAGATTAGGATTAAGCATACTGTCACAGAATCGTTTGTTACCCAAATCCTAACTCCAATTCAATACAAAGTCAATGGCGATAGGACCTAGGCATTCATCCCTAGCATGGTATTAACAAAGTGTGAATGTGGAGGCGTAAAGCTTAGTATATATGAACACATAATAAGATAAAAGCACCAATCATAGTCTCAACATTCAACAAGATATATTAAACAACATTATTTTATTACAAGATTCATATACAAATTTAGAAGTACATTTTCCAAGTCTACTCATGTATACTAGGGATCTTACGACAAGGACACCTGACATAGCTCACCAAGCCCATCAACTTCTAGCCATCTCTGAACCTATAAAATACATGAAACAAGGTGGGTAAAGCACATGAGGTGCTGAGTACAAGGCTAAAAGATACATATACATAAGCTTTCAATAATTTGAAAAGATTTGCAGAAGTAAACAAGTTAAGTATTTAGCAAAATGAGAGTCTGCGTTTTATTTCATTTCACTCCAATTATACCATCATTTGTGTATTCAACAATATAAGGTATTTTTAAGACCTTTTATGGACAACTTCTCACTAGAAGTGTAATGACCCCGCCTCCCGGTAACCCCCACTAAAGGGAGACCGAGAGGTCAGAGCCGTTATCCCAATACACCAGATTAATGGTTCGACAAATAATCAATAATAATTATCAAGATCTAACAAACTCAACTGAAAGCTGGTATAAAATAAAACTTTGCATACCTTTTAAAAACTTTGTAAATATACTTTTATCCACAACTTGAATCTATTCTATCTAATCCTCCTTGCACTTTATTTCTTATTTCCATAACTTGTCACTTTACTGTTTGTGCTTTTCACCTAAAACACCGACAAATAAAACATCGATCAGCATATCGAAATATGCGGGTATGTGGGGACAACCAAAATTTCACACATATGGCTAACAATCTAAATATCACAATCAAGTTAATTAACAAGACAATTTACGCTTTCAATGTCACATTCTCCACCACTTTTGCCCTAACCCTGGCATACCCCCTTTCGGGTTTCTCATTTTCCATTGACTTAAGGCCACCTTATCAATCCTGAGCTTGGTCCATGGGGTCACCCTTCATGGTTCCCTTTAGTCATGCAATATCATAAGCCACCTTCTCCAGACTGACATTGGTGCCTGGGGTCACCACTCATGGTGCCCATGGGTCTTCCCTCCTGGGATTGACCTTTTTGCATCATCCATCAGGGTGGCATGTAGGTGCGAGAATACACACTTATACTATAATTGTGATAATCATAGTGACTTTATGATTTGAAAGTATGAACATCCAAACTGATAAGTTGCATTCAATGTGATGAACCATTCGGAAAAACTTCTGAAAACTAATGTGATTAACCATAATTAACCACATACATTTTAGGCTGACTTGAGTGCAGCAATAATCAAACTAAGAAAGAAATCCAATAAACAAGAAAGCACACAAGATGATCCTGAAATATGCATCCAATTTTCCTATCATTGCTCAGGTCGTCAAGGTCTATTAAACCTAGCTCGCTTCCTAGGATTTCTAGTCCACTTTTAGGGTTTCCATTGCAATTAGGGTTTCACTTCATTTATACTATTTTAAACCCTAATTTTATACAATTACTCACAAACCCTAATTATCTCATCTACTTCTGAAAAATATTTAGGTTAGATTTTAACAACATATAACCCTAATTTTGGATTACATGCACAATTAAATGTCAGTTAAGTTTATTATGCCTCTTTTTCATTAAAATACCAATGTTATCCTTTTAAGTCATGCCAAGATCATTAGGCCTAATTATCATCTTTGGTTCCTTTCAAATTAACAACTTATCTTTCATGAACTCTATTTATCATTAATTCCACCTTTATCCATTACAAAACCCCAATTACTATATTGAGGGTATTTATCCACAATTAAGAACTTTTATACTCAAAATAGGCTAGAACCATCATATATCATCTTTATATATGAATTTAAACAATTAAAGACATCCTTGAAAGAGTAATTAGCTTCTAACACTATTTTTATTTGATTCCTTGCATTTTTCTGAGCAAGATTCATATTTTATACACATCCATCCCAACTACCAATAAAAAGATATGATTTTTGCAATATTTACTTACTTGGGCCAATCATCGAGCGACATGTGTCCCTTTCCTTGCAATGTAACCCGCTCAACTTGGAAACATAACTGAATGATAGTTCTGCCCTCGCGTATGTGATCATCAATGTACAACACGGAGGGGCAAAAACATCAAAAACCTCCTGGCTCATCTTCTTCCTCGTTAAATTCTACTTATCTGTCGACTAGGTCCAATCGTGGGGGTTTGTCATCCCCTCCTAGGGTCCGACGACTGCCACCCTCCATTGTTCTAGCTCCGTCACATCTCGCTGCACCTAGGGCACCACCCAGCTTCAGACGAGGTGGCCAGAGTTGGGCTAGCAGCGGCGTCCAAAGCGACAGACCCAGTAGGTCTGCTAGGTGCCCTTAAGCTGGTGTCGCACAAGTGCTAGAAAATGGGGATGATGGCCGCATCTCTCTCTGGGGATGTGGGGCATCCAATATCCAAAAATCTCATCTAATGGTTCCTCATTTGCTCCAGGGTGTCTCTACCCTTTCACGGCTAGGGTTTATAGAGAAAGAACAAGAAGAAGGGATAGGTTGTGTGGGATCTCTCTTGAACTCGAACCAAAGATTCTACCCCTTATATAGGGGAGGGTATCCACGCCCTAAGAGGACCACCCATGATTTAACAAGTCCTTTTTCCCGATAGGAACCTAAGTTTCTTCATTAGGAAGAAAACTTCTCTCTCTTAATTATTTCCTTTTTTATTCATATTCTATGGTTATTAGTAAATCTGAGAATTGTCTCTTTTATCATATTTGTGTTTGGCTTTTAATCCATTGGCCACGAAATTTTATTTTCTTAAAGCAAATAATATCTCTTTTTGATATTATCAAAAAGTCATTAATGATGTATCACATTATCCTCTTATTTTGTATTATTTGCCTTTTCTCTTTCTTTTTCTTCATTGGGACTCCTTGAATCCCATGAAACTCCAATATTTCAAAATCCTTTTTAGTGGATACTTATTATCCTTCTAGATGTATCTATATCCATTATTTCTCATTATCTCATTTATTTCTTTATTAAAATATCTCTTTTCGAGGATTTCTCTTTATCTCTCTTTTTATTTTCCTTGTTGTTATTCCTTCTAATATTAGAAACCTAATGGATGCGAAAATCCACCAAAGATGACTCAATTATACCTCTTTCCACTTATTTTCCACATTTTATCATTGCCTCCAATTTCTTTCTTAATAAAGAAATATTTAATTGATCTTTTCTTTTCTTGTTGCATTATGTTTGCAAATTTGGACTTCTTGGAACCCAAGAGGCACGAAATCCACCTTTAGATAATATTCCTTTTCCTTCTAGAGGTTTCTACATCTTTCTTTTCTTCATTTCTTATTTACTCATTGAATAATGGAGTTTCCTTTGTCTTTTCCTTGTTATTGGGCCCAATAACCAATAAAGCCCACAAAACAACCAACAAGTCTATTGTAAACGAAATTCATTTATCATTATTTGTTCAAATATCTTTAATAGGAGAAATTACATTTCTCACCGAAAGAACCCAAAAATTGTGTTTATAACAGGAAGAGTCTATGAGGGTGCTTAAGATTAGCTAACCCTTTTATCAGTGATCTTCCCTATCATGATAAAATAATTAGGGTGCCCATTCTCATGTCCTTACCCCAAAACATCAGGCAGGTACATGAGATTTGCATAACGGAGTTTCTATAATATGTTTGCAAGTTATAAAATGTGGCACAAGATAGGCATCGAGTAAAATAGTAGAGTAATACATGACAATATTTGAGCAAGTAAACAAGCATACATATGTATCACATTTCAAGCAAGAAAGCCATATTCATCTAATTATTAAACCCCATACCCAATTTTGAGATTCATTACTTAAATTATCCTTGATCATCTAGCCACAAGCAACACCTGATTAACAACAACATTACATATATGTATTAGATTCTCATCATTAACCCTAACTAGTTTCATTTTAGGGTTTTGGACAAGTTAGATTCCATGGTTTCTTATTAGTACATTAGATAGTCTTCTACTGATGTAGGGTCCTTCATGGAGGTGGGGTTCAGTTTCAAGTCATCCATTGGTTCCATTCATGTTCCATGATTATTACAAGGCTTTTAGTCACATGCTTGCATTTAAGGGAAAAAAAAACTCATAATGTTGCAAACTTGGTCAAGATTCGTAAAGATGGGAGGACCAATCACAAAAAATGGTTTAGATCAGATAGATAGGGCATAAAATCAAATTCTAATATGGTTGTATGTAGTAAAGACCACTTTTACTTGGACCTATGGAACATATGCTTATAGGAAGAAGCCCTTTGGGCTTTGTAATGCTCCCGCCCCCTTCCAAGGTGTATGATGGCTATTTTCTATGATTACATTGAAAAAATTATGGAAATATTCATGGATGACTTTAGTGTTTATGGAATTTCCTTTGATGATTGTTTGTTGAATCTAACAAAAGTTTTGCAGAGATGCCAGAAAGTCAACCTCATTCTTAATTGGGAGAAGTGCCATTTTACGGTGTAGGCAAGGGTTGTTCTAGGCCATGTCATTTCAAGCAAAGGAATTGAAGTAGATACAGCCAAAGTGGAGGCCATTGAAAAGATGTCAACTTCAACCAATGTGAATGAAATATGAATCTTCTTGGGACGTGTGGATTTCTATAGAAGATTCATAAAAGACTTTTCAAAGATTGAAAAGCCTTTAAGATCCTTTCTAGAAAAAGGTGTTAACTTCATGCTTGATAATGATCACCAAAATACTTTTTGAAGATTGAAATATGCTTTAGTTCCATCTCCCATTATCTAGCCACTAGATTGGAGTGGTGCTTTTGAAACAATGTGTGATGCAAGAGACTACGCTATAGAAATAATTTTGGGACAAAGAAAAGACAACAAACTCCATGTCATACACTAAACAAGTAAGATCCTAGATTATGCACAATTCAACTATGCTACTATTGAGAAGGAGATGCTTGTCAAAGTCTATGCCTTTGACAAATTCAGACAATACCTACTGCGTTCTAAGGACATTTTATGTACATATCATGTTGTGATAAGGTACATTATGAGCAAGAAAGACACCAAACCTCACCTCATCCACTAGATATTTCTATTATAGGAGTTTGACTTGGAAATCAAAGATAAGAAAGGGACCGAGAACAATGTAACAGACCATCTCTCACGCGTATCTACTAGTGCTGAAAACAAGGTTCCAATTATCGACAAATTGACTATTAAGAAGCTTTATGTTGTAGACTCTCTTTCTATGCCATGGTTTAGTGATTTGATGAATTATCTTGCCAATGGACGCCTTCCACATGATTGCACATAAAAAATAGAAAGTTCCTTCATGATTTGAAATTATATTATTGGGATGATCCCCTATCGTTTAAGAAATGCACATATGGGCTTATCAGAAGATGTATTCCCAATGAAGATATTTCTAGTGTGATTTCATATTGTGATTCCTATCTCTACGATGGATACTTTGGATTGGAAAAGACTACAACCAAGATTCTTCAAGAAGGTTTCTATTGGCCAAGTTTATTTTGTGATGCACACGGGTTTGTCAAGGCTTCTAACAAATGTCAAAGAGCTGGAGGGATTTAAAAGAAGGACAAAATGCCATTAAATTCAATCATAGATATAGAAGTCTTCTATGTGTGGGGCATATATTATATGGGCCCTTTTCCATCCTCATGTAGAAACAAGTTCATCCTAGTAGCTTGTGATTATGTATCCAAATGGGTGGATGTAATCACCACTCAAGAACCAGATACAAAGTCTGTGATACAATTGTTCCATAAGATTATTTTTCCCAAGTTTGGAGTCCCAATAGCAATAATATCTGATGGTGGTAGCCACTTCAATGAAAGGAACTTTAAGAACCTACTTACCAAGTATGGAGTGAAGCATAAAGTGTCCACACCCTATCATCCTCAAACATCAAGTTAGGCTAAGATCTCCAATAGGCAACTAAAAGCTATTCTGGATGAGTTCATCTTCAGCTCATTGATTGGGCAGTGAAGCTAGAAAATGCACTATGGGCATACAAGACAACTCCTAAAACTTCAATAGTGACAACTCCATTCAAGCAAGTCTATGACAATCATGACACTTACCCGTAGAATTGGATCAGAAGGCACTGTGGGAAATCAAAATCCTTAACTATGACCTATAGAAAGGAGAGAAAATATTCTTGCAACTCCAAGAGCTTGAAGAACTCAAAATGTACACATATGCAAATGTGAAGATTTATAAAGAAAAGGCAAAGAGATGGCATGGCAAAAGAATCTAGATTAAAGAATTCAAGGAAGGTCAAATCCTATTGTTCAATTCCAAACTCAAGTTCTTCCCATGGACACTGAGATCTAAGTGGTTTGGACCATTCTTAATTTTGAAAGTCTATCCGTACAACATAGTGGAGTTGTAAGGAAAGCAATCAACATTCAAGGGTAATGGACAAAGATGCAATTTGTATACCACGTGAGAGGAGATTGGCAAGGGAGCCTCTTCCTCCCTCCGAGATTAATGATTGACCAGTTTAAGAGTCTTATTCTAGACATTAAATGGAGGAACTTGTGGGAGTTCACCCCACATTAGGATGGATTTCATAAATTAGTTTCAGTGAAGAACATATTTCAATTCCCAAAATAAACTTGTCATGGATGAATGTAATGATACATATCATCATCTCTGCTAGTCTTGATTCAAGAAGATAATTTCTACAGAAATTTAGAAAGGCACGATGTGTCTTTATTTGTACATGTCGTATCACTACTCATGGAAGGGACAACTATATAGATTCTCAATCATACATGAAGTATACTAGTAAGAAAACAACATGTATGATAACATACTACACTTGCTAGAATCGAACACAACAATCGAACATACTGTGTTTTTAATCCAGCACGGCGTGTCCACTAGGCCATTCAAATGACATCAATTTTTCTAGGACAACAGACAACATGTCTTTATTTGCATCGATCATAATTACTAGGTTGAGAGAATCATGTGTATATCTAGAAACTCACACGTCATGGTTTAAATCGAGCATGGAGTGTGTTTTTGTTCATTCAAAGGAAGTTATCTTCCTACATAATCACATGTCATGTCTTTATTTGCACACAGAGTGTCATTATCAGTGGGGAGACTTCAAATTAGACTTCTGGAATCTCACACATCATGTTTTAAATCATACACGATGTGTCCTATACAGTCAAAAAATGTTTGTGAAGGAGTAGGAGTCCTTTGTAAAAGAACATGTTGTGTCTTAAAAAAAGACACGCTTTGTTCTTGGATTGACAAGCCTTAAACGTGGGTCCAAAAATAGAAACATGTATAGGTCATCAGACTTTAGAAAATTTATAATACCCGAATGTTTAAGATTCTTATAACTCGCACAAGGTCAAAGTAGTTCGGGGTCGAACACAGGGATTGGAAGAATAGCGCTTCGAAACTCAAGTTTTACTTGTCTAAGCACGTCAAAGAGTCAGAGGATAAGGTTTGATGTAATGAGAAAGAATTATAAAGAATCAAACTAAAAGCCTATCTCCAAGGGGAGTTACCAAAAGGATTAAGATTTGGGGTTTAGCAGTTTTTATGGAAGTTTTTAAATAAAGGAAAATGAGGAGATTAGACTCTTTTTGGAGTATAGCAAGAAGGAAAAAAACTTAATAGTAACAAGTAGCGGTGGCCGACATCTTGCACCTTCTTCTATAAAAAAAGTTGCCAACTAGCCATGCACTAAGTTCCCTTTCTCAACAGTATTAGGCATAGACTGGAGCGGAAAGATAGGCTAGGGCAACCCTGATTCTCGGTACTCTCGTACATCCAAATCAGACAAAGCTCTAGAGTTTGCGACATCCCTCTCTCAAAGGAGTAAAAATGAGAAACACAATTCGATAGCTAGTCAACAGCATCATCCAGAAAGAAGAGACTAGAACTCAGATGCTATAAAGAAATCATTCAACAAAAAGGAGACATACACAGAACAAAATGAAACAAACTCCACAGATTCCAATAATTATAAAGAGATAAAAATGTTCAGTTACAATGCAGTAGTAAAATGAAGGTAAAGTGTTGTAAAGGGAAGATAGGTATCAGTCTCCTTGATTTAGAAGATCAAATTACAAAGAAGTAGACACTTAAGATAATGCTGCCCGGTACCGGGTAAGGGCCCCATCAGGATACGACCATGTTGGGTTCTTGACCGTGTCGGGTCATGAACCGTGATGGGTAAGGGGCATATTGAGGTAGGACCTCTACCTGATATGGTCGCATCTGGTTGCTGGTCGTGTCAGGCTGCAGCCATGACTAGTATAGACCATATCGGGTTGGGTATCATGTCGGGTTAGGATACATATCGAGTAAGAATTATCTTAAGTCTCTCGGGTCCCTCGCGTCAGGTATAGGTGGGTGATCTGTCTCATGTTGAAGCCCAGATAGGAACCCGACATGTTGAAGTAGCCTTGAGGGTCATGTCACGCTGCTTGATGCTACTGAAATGGTTCCTAAGTGAACTCCTCCCATCCCTCTCGGGTCGGGGGAGTGCTCACCTAGTATCGCCTGGAAGACTTTGGAACTCGTCACACTAGCTCCTTTTCTCTAAGAGTTAGTTAGCATAGGGTCTGACCGGTCCCATCGTAGGCTTGTAGCTACTATTTATAGACAGTGGGCTGGTGGGAATTGCGGCTCTTATTGGGCTATTTGTACTACGTCTGGCACCATTCTCGTGGCTTCAGAGGGGCCGATATGTCTATCGCCTGGCACACATGTCAGGGCCTCAGTCGAGCTAGGCAGGGATCTTGGCAGGTTGCTGCTTTGAGAGGTAGCCATATCATCTAATCGACGTCGTCGACTGGGCGAACCGTGACCAGCAAGGCACCCTGTCAGGCAAAGAGTTGTAGCGTCCAAGGCTCCCACACGACACACCCGCGCCAGGTTGCATTCCTATCGGGCAGCAACTGAGACGAGTCAAGGGGTGTGTTACGTCACATGTTATTGGGTCGGTATGGGTATTTCATTACTGGTGGGCCTGAATGGCCCATTAATGCTCTTTTTGTGGAAAAATAAGAGAAAATCTACAAAAGATGGGAAATATTATCAAGGGCATTGCGGGCATTATTTTTGTACTACAAAATAAGATAAAACAAAGAGGATGTAAGGTTTGGAGGCTATTTTGATAGTAAAATATAAGCTCTAGCATCCATCAAATGGGTGTTATCAAGGATGAGAAAGTGGGTTTTCAACCCTTATCCCAAGTTTCTCCCTCACTTTCACTCTGAACCAGTATTGTTGTATAAATTGTGTGTGAATCCTCAACTATGTGTGCTGTTGCCGCTCCTGAATCAAGCTTCAAGCTCCACCGTTGCTTCACAATCAAGTTCTGAGTACACCTCCACCCACCACTACCTCAGATCGAGCTCTGATTGTGCCACTGTCATTGTTGCTCTGTAAGGAAGCTTTCACCATCATGATTCCACTCTGCAACAAGCACATCCTCGATCCTAGAAAGAAAATCCACATGAGGCGTTCCTTTGTCATTATCTTCTTCATCATCTACTCTAAAAATCACACTGTGAGCAACTGAGCTGAAGTTGTCTGAAAGTGCTATCATCCCCAACCTCCAGCCATTGAAATGCTTGAGGTACACATCATGTTTCCTGAAACACACGACATGTACTTGCCCTAGATCGCTAGCCCCCTATCTACATACATGTCGTGTCTCTCTTCATACAAGCCATGTTCAAGACCCTTTCATCAACATCTCAATCAACAATTGAACCCATGAATAAAACATCAAACTACAAGTGTGAAGAGAGCTCAACATCTATGCACATCTACATCTTCGTGGTCCATTTTAGGGTTACAATAGAAGAAGACAAAACATATCAATTCCTCATCTCTTGTAGGGTCCTCCCTATCCTTTTCACCTGCAAAGAAACTGTTAAAGCTCGAGGGTTCCATAATGAGGTCAAGAAGAACCTCAAAGACATTAGCCTCGAGTACATCTATTTCACGGTAAAAAAGACTTACCATCACCATGTCTATGAAATTTCTTACTACTCCTAAGATTGAGGAGGACCCAAAGTACAGGCTCAAACGCTATGTCTTCATTAGCTTCCATCTTCGGGTCCAAAGCTACAAATTCACCTTCCATGGTTATTGTGAGCTTTTAGAATGGAACTATGAGGGTTCTCTAGCCCACCATCCACTTTTGAAAGTGATGTTTTCTAGAATGAGATCACAGATAAAGTGAGAGATGACACTGCAAAGGCCAGGGATTTTTCTATCCATAGCCCCATCTTCCAATATATCCATCACCTCCTCATCACATGTGTCTTCACCAAGAATGATACACAAGGTGTGTGTGATAAATAAGATTTATTGTTTATGTGGGGTATGGTTTATGATTTCAATGTCAATGTAGGTTATTTCATCCTCACCCAGTTCTTCAACATCAAGAGGAACAAGAAAAGTGAATCTAGGGACATCATGTGTGGGGAGTAATTACCATCTTGGCCATTAATCTTGAAGTGGACCTAACTAGTCTAGAGGTTTCACAAGGTAGGAACCTAGTGGACATCCAATATATGATATATGTCAGGCTGATTAGTAGGGTCCCCAACAATGATGCCAAGTTCAAACAATACTTTGATAATGATCAGTACATTGACCTGCCTGACTAGGAGCATCACTTTTACAAATAAGGACAATTATAAGATTGACCTTATTGGACAAGACGATGGTGATGCACCTGAGATCATGCTACTCCAACTTCTTAGCCACAAATAGCACCCCTTCCCTCCACCAACACTCAGATAGAGTATACTCGGGCAGTGCCTGATGTTAGGCATCTTTTCGGCTATGATCAACAACAGTTTGACCATCTGGATAGCCTTCTTGACATGATGGATCAATAAAATGCTATGATGTAGGACATGATCCAGTGCATGGATATGTGGCATATCTCTCAAACCCACTATCCAATGCCTTAGTCGCACCACCCTACACCTTCGCCGCCACAGCCTAAACCGAATACATAGCCTGTGTCGATCAACTTTCCTAATGATGATGATGTTTTTAACTAGTTTTTCCCTACTGTTCACGGGGGAACTGGTCCTTCCTACTGATACCATTCATGACAGGTACCTAGTTGCTTCTTCCTTAGGTTTGATTAATGCAGTGAAGACACTGCAAATTTCAAGCTTAGGGGTGTGCAACCGAATGGTAATGTAGTTTTTTAGTTTCTTTTTGTTGTTTTTCATTTTCCAGTTCTCCAGTTCTGGTCTTTAGTTTATATTTTTAGTTTGTGCTCTTCTCTTGGCAAGTTTAGTATGATGTGAGGTTGATTTTATGTAATGAATTGTCTTTTTTCACAAGTTTGACCTATCTTGTCCTCCCTCATCTGAATTATCATTTGAAGAAATTGTAAAAGAGCATGCATGTATCAAATGAAACTTTACGGTCACCAACAAGTGTTTAATGTCAGATTTATGTTTGTATCGTAAAATTTCATCTTTTTCATCTTAAATTTTCTAATACATGTAATTGGTAAAACAATATGTGAACATTTCAACTTTTTGACACTCTTTATAATATGAGATGATTTTGCCAAACAATTAGTGATTTTACAATCCCCTTTTAGTGATTTTTTTTCAAAACAAATGAATGGAATCCAGGTGATGTTATAATTTGGTTAACTCTCTCCTGTTATGGGAAAAATAAGTGAAGCCCTTGACCAATTTAATTTACATTCTGGTTCACTTCACCTTAATTACCCCATAAAAGATGGTTGAAACTGCCCAAATGTCATACTAACCTAGTGTAAGTTCAATCTGGCCAGGATGGTTAGGTGATATGTCCTAAAAAGAGGGTAAAATGGCCCCAACCGACACTCTTTGTGTGCAAAAGCCTAGATTAGCATCCCAGTTTGAGAATCACCAATCCTATATCATATCTTTTTGGAAAACAAGAAGAGACAGCTAAAGTTTGCTAACATTAACTAAGATTTCATCATTTGCATTAGTAATAGTTGAATGTTTTGTAGCTTATTTACTGATTGTTTGACTGTAACATCCCTGACTTGGGTTATGGCATAACCCTATTAGTTTTGCTTAATCAATTTATTTACAAACTTGTTCTAATCTTTTGAAAAGTAATTAAGACTTTTAAAGAAGTTTATTTGTGATTGTGTGCTTTATTGCAAACTATTTGTGCATTATATGATAGTCTGAGTGTAAAGTGCAATTTACACAAGATAGGGGCTACATTGCAATATATCACATGTTGAATGGGCCATAAATGTTTTAGTATTATAAGAGTGAGAATGATACTAAGTGGTGACTTTTGGAAAGCCTAAATTCCAAGTTTGAACATGTTTGAATAATGCTAGTGCCTTGTTACCAATTTTGGTAAAAATTGTAATTTACTCAAAATGTAGGGTTGACATGAAAATTACCACCTTTAGAGTGTCCCTACTCCATCTATGTATCATTTAAAGGAGATAGAAAGAAGGAGACACCATGTTTGAATCATCTATGAATGATGGTACTCTTGGTAATGAAAAGACCAAGAGATGATGTATAGTTGAAACCCTTACTTGAGTTGTATCGAGTTGTAGACTTGAAATGGGAATGCCTATCAGCCAAGGACCCATAAAGGGGATCCCATATCGGTTTGTGAACTCTTGAAAAATACCATGATGGGAAAAACACCTCAAGGAGGTGATCGATTGTAACGACCCCGCCTCCCGATAACCCCCAATTAAGGGAGACAAAGAGGTGAAAGTCGGTATCCCAATTTCCGGATCAAAGGTTTGACAAATAATCAATAATAATTATCAAATTCTACCAGACTATACTAAAAAGTTATACTAAAAAAACTTTGCATACCTTTTTTCAAAAACTTAGATATCTTACTTCTATCCACAACTGGACTCTATTCTAACTAATCCTCCTTGCACTTTATCTCTTAATTTCACAATATGCCACTTTACTATTTCACCTTTTCAATTTGAACATAAAATGCCGACAAAAAAAATGTCGGTCAGCATAAATGAATATGATGGTATGTGGGGACAACTAAAATTTTGCAAATATGGCTAACAATCTAAATATCACAATCAAGTTAATTAACAAGCCATTTTTTCAATGTGACATTCTCCACCGCTTTTGCCCTAACCCTGGCATACCGATCATAGGGTTTATCTTTTACCAATGACTTAAGGCCACCTTCTCAATTCCGAGTATGGTTCCTGGGGTCACCTCTCATGGTGCCCATTAGTCATGCAACAAAGACCACCTTCTCATTCCTGAGCTTGGTGTATGGGGTCACCACTCATGGTGCCCATGGGTCTTCCCTCCTGGGCTTGACCTTTTGGCATCATCCATCACGGTTGAATGTAGGTGTGAGAATACACACTTCTATTATAATTGTGATAATCATAGTGACTTCATAATTTTCAAGTATCAGCATCCAAACTGATAGGTTGCATTCAATGCTATTAACCATCCAGAAAATCTTTGGGAAACTAATGCGATTAACCATAATTAACCACATATCTATCAGGCTGACTTGAGTGCAGAAATAATCCAACTAAGAAAGAAATTCAGTAAACAATCAAGCACACAAGATGATCTTGAAAAATGCATCCAATTTTTCCTATCATTAGTCATGCCATCAAAGTCTATTAAGCCTAGCTCGCTTCCTAGGGATTTTAGTCCACTTTTAGGGTTTCCATTACAATTAGGGTTTCTTTTCATTTTTACTATTTTAAACCCTAATTTTATATAATTACTCACAAACCATAATTATGTCATCTACTCCTCATGAAAGATATTAAGGTTACTTTTTAACAACATATAACCTCAATTTTGGATTAAAGGCACAATTAAAAGTCCATTAAGTCTATTATGCCTCTTTTACATTAAAACTACCATTTTAATCCACTAGAAAACCCTAATTGCCATATTAAGGGTATTTATCCACAATTACGAACTTTTATACTCAAAATAGCTTAGAAACATCATATCTCATCTTCATTCATGAATTCGAACAATTAAAGCCATTAAGAGTCATAATTACTAACATTAGGGTTTCAAGGCCCATTAAAGCTCATTTATGCAAATGGAACCCCAAATTAATCCAATTACGTGTAAGGTTCATCATTTTAGATCTTAATGTGTCTTTTTATAATCAACACGTTAGCATCAACTTTAATCATCCATATAACCCTTCTCAATACATTAATCATCTCAAATTAGGGTTTCTGAATCTTTATTGCATTAAAGTTGATAACTTCCACTAGTTTTCTAATTGCAGCAGGAATTAGATACTAATTCTATTTTTAATAGATTCCTCACATTTTTCTAAGCAAAATTCATATTTTATACGCATGCATCTGAGCTACCAATAAAAAGATAAGAATTTCACAAGATTTACTTACTTAAGCTAATGGAAGGCTACCACGTCGTCTGTTTCCCCATGCAACGCAGCCGCATAAAAACATAATGCAATTACATTTATACCTCCATGTAAGTTGTTGTTTCTTCACAGCCTGGAAGGGTAAAAATGTCCAACGCCACCCGAGCTTCTTCCTCCTCATGCAACCCTAGTGTTGCCTACTGCAGCGGCTCGGGGGAGAGTTTCCTCCCTTCATCCTTGGATCTTCGGCACCCGCGAAGGCCCCATTGCCTCCGCCACACCTACGGAGGCCCCCAGCTACGGATGGGGTGGCTGGAGTCGAGCTCTCCAGCCTGCTCAAGTGGCCGACCCTTGTATTCGTGTTGTGGATGTTGCGCAAGGACGAGAGGTGAGGGGATGATATTCGTTCATCCCCAGGTCATAGAGGGAACATCAAACCTCCATCAAGATGACTACGCAGCTCCCCATTGTTCTAGGGATAACTCTACTTCCCTTGGCTAGGGTTTGCATGCAAAGAGGAAGGAGGAGAGAGAGATGCGTGGAACTCTCCTTGGGCCTGGCCATGGGCTCTACCCTTATATAGGGGATGGTAGCCAAGCCCCAACATGCTTGCCCATGTAGAAACAAAGCCCTTTCCCAATAGGAATCATATTCCTTCATTGAGAAGCAATCTTCTCTCTCCTTTTTATCTCCTTGATGAACTATATTCTTTGGATATTTAGGAATTCGAAAATTCTCTCTCTTATTCTCTTTATCCTTGACTTTTAATCCATTAGCGCGAATTTACAATTTCTTTTAGTAGAAAATACCTCTTTTTAACAATACCACAAAATTCGTTAATTATGTATCGAATTATCCTCTTATTTTGTATCATTTGTATTTTCTCTTTCTTTCTCTTCATTGTGGCTCCTTGGACCCCAAGAAACTCTAATATTTCAAAATCCCTTTTAGTGGATATTTATTATCCTTCTAGATGCATCTATATCCATTATTTCTCATTATCTTATTTATTTATTTAATAAAGTATCACTTTTCAAGGATTTATCTTTATCTCCCTTTTTACTTTCCCTTATCGGAATTGTGAAAATCCACCAAGGATGACTCAATCATACCTCTTTCCACTTATTTCCCATATTTTATCATTATCACCAATTTCTTTCTTAATAAAGGAATATTTAATTGATCTTTTCTATCTTGTTGAATTATCTTTGCAACTTTGGACTCCTTGGGACCCAAGGAACTAAGAGGCACGAAATCCACCTTTGGATAATATTTCTTTTCCTTCTAGAGGTTTCTACATCTTTCTTTTCTCCATTTCTTATTTACTCATTTAATAATGGAGTTTCTTTTGTCTTTTCCTTGTTATTGGGCCCAATAGCCAATAAAGCCCACAAAACAACCAACAAGGCTATTGTAAACAAAATCCTTTGATTCAAAAAAATTATATAATTATTTGTTCAAATATATTTGATAGGAGAAATTACATTTCTCACCAAAAGAACCTAAAAATTGGGGTTGTAACATCCTTCCCCTCTTATAGGAATTTTGCCCCCAAAATTCCACCAGGCACACAAACAATTAGGATAAGCCTTTCTTATGTCCATCATGGCTCCCATGTGGCCTCACCCTTTCCATGGTACTTCCCAAGAACCTTCATCATCTCATATTATTCCATCTGTGTTCTCTCTCACCTCCGTATATCGTACCCTCATAGGTGACTCAGGACATTTAAATCTCACATAAAGCTGAATAGGTTCATGGCTCAACACATGGCTTGGGAACCTCACATATGGCTGTAGATCGGACTCATGGAACACATTATACATCATGTTATCTTGAGGGGTCAGGATAAACATAACCATCTCCACTAATCCATCTCAAATGGACCCATATATCGAGGACTCAACTTTCTCAGTTGTAGCTTAGAGGGGTCGGATTTTCACATCACATACTCTCCCACAGTGAACTGCATGTCTGTATGCTTTGCATCAGCTCACGACTCATGTCACCCCTGGGCTCTCTTTCAGGCATTGCACGATCAAAGCAACTTCATATGCACACACTGTGGTCCTTTTCTGACCTTCGTGAGGTCCCTTCACCAACATCATCTTAATGAAGTGGCGAACGACACAACCTCCCTTACAGAGCTTCTTTACATCTTGATACTGGCTATGGTGGTGATCATCACATTTTACAGTGGATAAGAACTGTCTCCATGTATCACCCTGAGCAAGAACACATGCTCTCATCAGACCCTCCAGTCGGGATTATACTAAATATTAGTTAGGGGCGATAAACTATACTAATATCTAGTTCTTCATGTACCTACTTCCACCGCATGGAAGTGAATCTTTATGTTATACTCAATAACTTTTGAACTCACATCATGGTGTAGCTGAACCATCTCTCTCTCATATGTAGTTCAATTGGATCCGTCCCTTGATAGTATTCTTTCTTTCTCATGTCATCTAGGTTAGGCGATCTACCATAACCCATATTGCATCCTGACCTTCCTTGGTCAACAACATCCACAGTGATGAACTCCCATTCCCTATTTGGGACTCTTTATCCTCTATATCAACTCACTGGGTTACTGGTGTTCGTCCTTCACCACCTGGCATGAATGACGACTAGCCACATGAAACTTCATCTTAAGCATCCAATGTACTGGTGTCACTTACTATCTTTGTAGTACCACGGGGTATGGTGATCTTAAAATCACGATCTCCTGTATGTCATGATTCCTCAAAAACCCTAAACCACTCTAGTCAGGGTTTCATCACCTTCTTTTCTAGAGAAGTGCATCTGAGGTTCTACAATCATCCTTTTATTACATCAAGGCCTAGGCTGGCTAACCACACAACCACTAACTTGATCAAAAAATATCATTACATCTGAGTGTTAGCCAAACTTATCTCTTTTTCAAACTTCAGGCTAACCTAACAACCTCTTCTAGCCTCTAGCTAAACTAGGCAGCTGCATCTCAAACAGAAAATCCATTATCACCTCACATCCTTATGTGTAAGGAAATGTTGAAGACATACACCTCCATATATTCCACTTATCATCTCATCTCGGTATTTAGGTCTATCTTGAACAAGAAAACTTAGAGCTCATCTTCTTGGTTATTGAACTCAACCTTGTTTATCACATAGCTCATTATAAAAACATCCTCACAAGATGACTACCTTAGTTCCCTTGATGTTTGTAAACCATCCCTACATCGTTCACTCCATAAGGGTATGCTATCATCTCTGTCCTCATACCTCATAGCAACGTTCCAACTCACATCATCTTCATCCTTAGTGTATGGTATGTGTATTGTCTTATCTCTCACTCCCATAACAAGTGGAAATAAGCATTTGGTTGCCGTCCAAACACAAAGTTCTTCCTGTTCGAAGAGTAGAGATGGTACATTCCACATTGCCAGTACACCTTCAAATCTAAGTTGAAACATGCAACATATGTCTCTACATCACGATCATCTCGATATCAAAGTTACTTTCATGGAGAACTGGTCTCGAACTTACTTGGGTCACCCATAATCCTTGGTTGTCTCCTCTAGGTCTGTAGGGTGTTGGCACTTTTGGGGTCATCCCTCTTCCCTTATGCATGCAGAGAGTGCCCTCCTCAGCTGCCCTTTAGGTCCCATGAGTTCATGAAGGTGATCAATCTCCTAACCCATGGCCCTCAGACAATGATAGATGTTATCTCCCGACCCTATGGTCATGTGCAACTAGGTAATTAGGCAACTCCTACTTCCATCGGGATTATCCCTACTTGATCCTAAGATAGACTTAGGATTCTAATATACTACATGTCCAACGCAGAACCTTACCCAAGTCTCCATCATCTCTCTCATCGTTCATGGGCTTACTTTCATCCTTTCATAGGGGTCATGGTGACCAGCCTACCTAGGTCAGGCCCCATACCAGTTACCTCCATGGTAACACATCCACATGCACTTAGAGATGGTTATCTATGGGTGTACAGGTTCATTCCCATACTATGTACTTTTCACTTAGCTTCTCAAGATCCTATGAGACCTCTTTAGGTTACTTCAAAACCAACAAAAAATGGTATACACCCTACAAAATGGTCCCTCCCACAGGATGGGAGAAAACTTCATCTTGATAACAAAGGTCACAAACGTCCCTACGTTTAGGGTTACATGAGCATGCTTATCCCTTGCAAGCCACTACGACACAAGTAGACCACCTACTAAACCATGCTAGGTCATACTTGTTCTCATTCCTGGTCATACCAGCCCATGTCACCAACTTAGCTGTGAGGGGTTCACCTACCTTAGACTTAAGGGGTTTCCCTTTCCTCTAAACATGAGGAGTTTCATGCTCTAATCTCAAATCTCATCATGAGCATCGGGTACACCACTTCCCCTCTCAGGCCTAGGAACCCTAGCTTCACTTTTTAGACGTCCAACTACATTCTCAACTTTTTAACCATGAACCAAGCATGTACAAGGCATGACATGCCCTTCCTGTCATCCTTCTACTCTAGTAACACCTCAAAGTTGAGTCCTCCTCAAGGACAACCAACTAGATGTAAGGCTTCACAACTTGTTACTAAACCTCATCATGTCTAAGGAACTCTTCTTCCCATCCTAGAAGGTAAATACCTATGCCATAGGCACATATGTACTAGTAGTCTCATCCTCCCCCTAGGGTTTGGTTCCTCTAAAGCCAACCAAGATATCATCGGCCTCCAGGGATCATGCATGAGACAACCTCCACCATCCACTTGGGTCACATCATCCTCAACTCCCCATTGTTCCTCATATCTTGGAGTCTAAGCTTCCAACCTTCTTGCTTGGGTCCTGCTCTCTTTCTCTAGAGCTTAAACCTACAACAACCTTACTACTATAGGTCTTTCCCCCTTGAAGGTGGATCAAGATCACAAGCACACCCCTATGCTCAACTTATGTTCGCTCAAGATTATCCATATCTCTTCTCTCTTATCTCATACGCTATGCCACATACTCTCCTGGCCAAGGTATTAGCCTACTGCCAGCACTACTGACGTACTCTGGGTGCATACTATCCCATGCCCATATAAGCCTATCGGGTTTCTATAGGTTCTTCACTAACCTCATCAATGAAGGAGCTATCCTTCACTCTACATGCACGACCCTTCCTAGGGTTGGGTTGCCAAAGGCACTATGTCATCCAACCTCACATGGCACATATCATCATGGGAAACCAAAAGCATGTACACCCACACACCTGGTCTATCATGACATCTAACTCATCGTGTCATCTCTTTCTATAACCACCACTTAGGGTTAGGGTTAGAATCATCATCAGAGGATGTGCCATGTGTCTACTTATATTGGAGGTCTCTACCTCCAAGACTAACTATCTCTACTCATCCTCCTATCAAGAAGGTCTAGCGTTACGTCTCTCCTGAGGGCATGAAAACTCATGTCATACGACCTAAGCATGCAGCTATTATTTAGTTCATGCTTAAACTATTAATCTTATGTCCATGACATCTTATTTACATGCTTTTCATGAATTTGGTGGAGGATTCCTTAAACCTGATCAAATTTACCCATACCTCATGAGGGTGAGGAAAAGAGAGCAAACCCTAATCCTTACAATCCTTAATAGCATTTGAGTTGAGAAGGGATGAACAAGATGAGAGAGTCCTAAAGGTATCTTATTTCGAGTCAAATCCTGAGACATTGGCCAGGTAGTCACACAAATTTGGGAGTCCACATATTCCGACTAGCGGTGCGAAGGAAAATCTTGCCATCCCCTGGACATGATCCTTTTCTAGACACCTCTGTCTTTCAGAAAATCCTCTAATAAGTCCCTCAGGTTCTAAAGAGTTTGTAAAATTTAATAATTATTAAAGATTAAATGAGGAACCAGTGATCTAATACCAAATGTAACGACCCCGCCTCCTGGTAACCCACAATTAAGGGAGACCAAGAGGTCAGAGCCATTATCCTGATTTCCGGATCAAAGGTTCGACAAATAATCAATAAAAATTATCAAATTCTACCAGACTATACTGAAACTTTGTACTCAAATAAAACTTTGCAAACATTTTTCAAAAACTTAGATCCATTAAATACAAGCCTATTTTGAAGAATCTCGCCATAAAGTATAGAATGAGAAGATGTGGTATCCAGATCAGCAGCACATGTTGTCTCTACAATAGAGAAGATGAGGAATGTGATAATCATTTTGGGAGTTTTAGCAACTCCTCATATGCGTGGGCGATCATGTTCCTGAAGAATGGATGGAGTAACAACACACCTATGAACCTTAAAGAGGTTATTACCCAGATAAGTACTTCCAACAAATCCAAACACGTAAGAGGCTTTGAAGGGCTTTGCATTATGCTATTTTTCTATTCCATTTGGGAGGAAAGGAATAGAAGGATGCACAGTGAGAAGGTAGCCACTAAAAGTGACCTGATACAAAACCTTTGTAAAGGTATTAGAAATGTTGTAAGAACTACGAATGGCCTTGTAAAAGGAAGATCTGTTTTAGCAAAGAATTATTGGGACATTTTATAGAGTTACGCCCTAGTAATTTATTGTGCTAACTACACTTTTTGATGTAATAGTTGGGATAGCTTGCTATACCTTTTTTGGCAATACTATTTACCTATTTCCAGAAAAATAGAAAGCCTATATGTCGGGATACATCACAATAAATGAGTTTACTCAAAACATAAAACACAATCAATCACTAATTAATCACATACCCAAAAATATGGGTAAATTAAAACCAATTTCAACGTCAACACTCACTCAAAAATATTTGCATGAGAGACCAACATCTCTTAGATCCACACCATATATACACAGGAGAACAATATTCATATATGCCACACAAACCAACATTAATATGATAACAAAAGTCTGATTCGTTTGAAACACCATGTAAAAACTTTATCTCGCCCAGACCTGAGAGTAAAGGGACGACTCTAGGACACAGTAGACATCTAATCAACTTTATCAAATATTCATTACTATAGCTCCTCTTTGCTGCCACATGTTTGTTTTCATCACTTCTGATTACCTAAAAAAATATGGTGAACCACAAGGGTGAGACCCAGTCCCAGCAAGAGATATAACCATCAACAATGTTTATTGATTACAACATTTTTATGTATTTAGACAGTTAAGAAGTTTAATCAGATATAACAAATAAGCTCAATAGTACTGATGATTAACAAAATACATAAAGGAGTAGATAATAACTATCATTATTAACCAGACTATCATCCTTTATCTTGTTGACAATATAAGCAGTTCAGTAGCATATCTCATTCAAGCATCATGAGCATGTCTAGTAACATAGCATAGCTAACAACAGGAGCATGTCTAACAGTTTGAACATATCAATATCATAAGTAGAGTTGTCAACATAAGAACAAGTATTTGCATAATTAGTAGTATATGCATCTCTAGTTATAAAGGCATGACTATTGTATGTACACATTCACAATCTTATGATCTACAACATAAGAATAAATATTATCTCTTAATTTCACTAAGAATCATCTTTATGTAAAGAGAACAAAAAAGGGTTATCATCTAATGTGAAGCGTCATGTATAACCCTAAAGAAATATGTTACACGGCTGTATTACATCTTTTATTACGCCCAAAGGAAATTGAGGATACCACTCAAAATCCAACTGACCACTGCTAAGTTGAAATCAGTGCCATACAAGATCTAGGAAGAGTCGGACTCCTAAGATCTTCTCCGCCCTCATTCAGTACGGGTCCGACACAGTGACACAAAAGGTCAAGCTGCTAACACCCTAATCCATCCTTGGTATAGGTCACAGAATTAGTGAAATAGGTGGGTACACATACCCTACCATCTGAGGTACAACCGCAGTTGTCCTCTAATATCATCACATATATAATCACCGAGACACGACCGCAGCCATTCTGAAACTAAGGGCTATGTATGCCCGCAGTCATCCTCCCTAAATAATTGAATTTAGGATGATAAGCACCCCGCATATGCATCAGTATGCGCTCCGAGTTTTCCTTAGGAATACTCGTTTCAGCATCTGGCAAGTTCTGACACTCAGATGGATCTATGGCACAGGGCACTACATGATTAGAGTTTCACTTGATTAGTTATGCCAATTGCGTGAATTAAGGCTGCATCAAATAAGTGGACATACAAACCCTAATTCACTTCTAGAAATCACATAAATATCAAAACTTGAAAAGATATAAAATGTATGAAACATAATTTCTCATCTCATCATCACACGGTACTATTCACTTTCCATTCATGAGACAACACTAGCCATCATACTATCACAAGATAAGAATCTTTTTCACAATATCACAGGGTATCAACCCTTATCAACATAAGAGGATTACACCTCATTCAGGGCTCAACCATACCCAAAGGTCATTAAGACCATCATACTATTCCCTAAAATATCATCCTTATCTTTGCATGCCTTATAACAAGGCTCAACAACATCACTTACATACAATACACCAGATCAGCACAATATTGCATTTATGAGTTGGGAGATATTCATAAACAATCATAGCAGGGTTAAATTAACATTAAGAACATTCCTTTATTTTATCAACATGCAAGGAATCTAGATATGATTAACTCCCATCATATTCATTATGTACATGTTTAGTAAAGGAAAGTATCAACCATGTGGCTATATGTTACAACCCCAATTTTTGGGTTCATTCGCCGATAAATGTAATTTCTCATATTAAGGATATTTGAACAAGTAATGATATAATTTGGTTCGAATAAATGGATTTTGTTACAATAGCCTTGATGTTTGTGTTGTGGGCTTTATGGGCTATTGGGCCCAAATAACAACGAAATTCAAATAGTAAATGAATAATTAAATATTTGAGAAAAGAAAAATGTGGAAACCTCTAGAAGGAAAATCCAAATAGGATTATGTGCCTCTTGGATTCCTTGGGTTCCAAGGAGTCCAAAGTTGCATAAAAAGTGTAATAAGAAAATAAAAGATCAATTAAATATTTCTTTATTAAGGAAGAAATTGAAAATAATAATAAAATGTGGAAAATAAGTGAAAAGAGGCATAATGGAGTTATCCTTTGTGGAATTTGTATCCCAAGGATTCCTAATGATAAAAGGAATAAAAATGACGTAAATAAAAGATAAATAAAGGGGAATCCTAAAAAAGGAAATATTTTAATAAGAAATAACCATGATAATGAGAAATAATGCATTTAGATGCATCTAGGATAATGAATATCCAATAAAAAGGATTTCAAAATAATAAAGTTTCTTGGAGTCCCAATAAAGAGGAAAGAAAGAGAAATACCAAATTTGCAAAATAAAAGGATAATGTGATACATTATTAATGAATTAGGAGGTATTGTTAAAAAGGAAAGTAATTTCTATTAAAGGAAATAGAATTTTGTGCCTATGGGATAGAAGGCAAGTATAAAAGAGATTAAGTAAGAGGATTTTCGAACCCCTAATTATCCAAGAGTTTTGGTTCATTAAAAGGATGTTGAAGAGAGAGAATTTTACTTCTTATTTAAAGGAAATTCCTTCCTATTGGGAAAGGGTCTTGTTTTCCCTTGTATGAACGTCTTGGGGGCGTGGATACCTCCGCTATATAAGGGGTAGAGTTCTGGGTCATGTTGGAAGGAAGTTCCATGCAGCCATCCCTCTCTTCTTCTTCTTCCTCTTCATTTTCTTCGTCAAAACCCTAACTGGGAGAAGATAGAAAGATCCGGGAGCAAACCAGGGAATATGGAGCAGTCTTGGTGGAAGCACGATACTCCCACACTGCCGGAGTAATGCTCGGCGCTCATCCCTTTGCCTTCACCCCGCCACAACGGAAGCAAGGCGGCTGCAAGCAGGCCGCAAAGTAGAAGTCTAGCCCACATGGGTCCGCCATCATGGGCATGAGATGAGGAGCGATCTGAGCATGGGAAAGGGTGTCACAGGTGTGGGCATCATCCTGGATGCTTGCCGGTCCCCGGAGGAGAGGGGGCACGTTCATGTGTGCTACAGATCGGCAGTAGGTGCAGCAGCGACCAAGGGATGATCCTGTTGGTAAACGGCCGTATTGGCCACGACCTAGGGGCACCATGTGTGCGCCCAGGGTGCAGCAAGGAAGGGCGGCCGTCTTCGGCCACCCACAGACCTGGAGTAGAGGGGATAACCCCCCCCCTGCAGACCAACCAGGGCAGCGGGCAGCGCAGGGTCGCGCAAGGAAGGAGACGACCTGGTCATTGGACCGTCTTGCCCCTCCGCGGGATGAAGGCATTGTCACTTAACCAAGTGCAAAATGGACTTTGCGTTATGTTTTCAACAAAGCTGAGCAACGTTGCATGGAGGAATCTACGTGGCGGCTTCAGATTGGACAAGTAAGTGAATCCTTGCAAATTTCGTAACTAATTCTAGGGAACTCGGATTAAAATAATTCATATATGAAAATTTATCCTCGGAACAAGAGGAACACAAAGAAATTATGTTTAAATCCTACTTTTGTATGTTTTTCAAAAATTAGTGTAAGTTATCAACTTTAACAAATTAAAGATTATGAAACTCTCCGTTGAGATGATTGATGTAAGTAGTAGAGTTTAATGAGTGATTAAAGTTGATATCAACTTGTTAATTGTAAAAATGTACATTAAGATCGAAAAGGATGAACTTTGCACGTAACTAGTCTAAATTAGGGTTTATGTGCATAAATATGCTTGGAATTGAAAAGTACATAAAGTTATCATCTTTAATCATTTAATTAATGAAAAACCCTTAGATTTGATGATAAATGGATTTAATGATGTTCATTGGATAATTCAAGCCAATATTGACCTGTTGTTAATAAAACTGAAAATAAGAACTAAAAAGATGATCTTTTTATATATTTGGCTTAATTTAGGGTTTCTTGCATGAATATGCATTAATGAGCTTGAAAACCCTAATTTAGATTAATATGTGTTTTAATTGTTTTAATGGTTCAAATCCATGAATAAATAAAAATACGATGATCCTAAGTCAATTTGGATATAAAAGATTATTAAAATGGATAATTGAGCAATTAGGGTTTATATAAGTAGAAAAGAGTATTTTAGGGTTTGTTGACCTAAATGAGATAAAGTTTGAGAAATTTATCTAAGAAACCCTAATGAATATTAATGAAACCTTAATTCAGATTAGAAACCCCATAAAGTGAATCCAATTCAATAAAGTAGATTCTTCATAAAGTATGTAATAAATAGAGTACATATTCTATTTAGGAATTATGTGATTGTTGAATTGCTTGATTGGATTGCTTTCTTGGTTGGATTTACTTAATGCTTGTGAAATCATCAAATCAGGTACGTGGTTACGCTTATGATTATCCCGACTAGTTTTTTGAGGATTTTATTGACGTTTCCCTCATGGCTTGAAATAACTGTTGGATGCTTTTATTTCTTGCAATTATAGAGTGACTATGACTATCACTATGAATATACATGTATAACTGGCTAGATCCGGGTTCACCTCTGTGACTTGTAAAGGCTAAAAGGGGTAACCTAGAGTAAGGTCTAGGTTATCGTGGGTTAGAAATTGGGCTACCAAGTGTAGTTCCATATGACCCATTAGCCAGCCATGAGTTAAGGAGTGGGCTACTTATGAGTAGTGCCATGTGACTCAATCCTAGAAACCGGTTCACCTATAGGTGGGACCATGAGGGGTTTAATGGGGATCTACCATAAGGAAGGTAGTATCCAGGTCCACTAGAGGGATAGCACAGAGGATAGGGTACTCATGGATCGCGGAGTTATATTTAAAATGTAATCTTGGTTGTTAAATGATTAATTGAATGATTATGTTGTTATCATAGTTGCATGTTTATTGTTTCCCCCACATACCATCTTCGGCTGACCGACGTTTTATTTGTCGGTGTTTTAGGTACAAGCCAAAAGGACAAATAGTAAATCATCATATTGTGAAATACATGAAGTAAAATACAAGGAGGATTGGTTAGAATAGAATCCATAAGTGGATAGAAGTTTAGAGATCCAAGTTTTCAAAAAGGTATGCAAAGGTTTATTTTCTTACTGCTTTTCAGATTAGTATGTTAAAATTTAATAATTGTTCTTGGTTAATTGCCGATCCTTTGATCTAGAGATTATGGGTGCGGCTTCGACCTCTCAGTCTCCTTTATTTAGGGGTTATCGGGAGGTGGGGTCGTAACATTTGGTATCAGAGCGTAGGTTCCCAACTTAACCATTAATAATTATTAAATTTTACAAACTCCATAGAACCCAAGGGAGTTATTAGAGGATTATCCGAAAGACGGAGGTGTCTAGAAAAGGATCACGACCGGGGGCTAGCAATATTTTCCTCCGCACCGCTAGTCGGAATTCGATGACTCCCGTATCCATGTGACCGCCTGGCCAAAGTCTTAGGGTATGAATCGAAATAAGATACCTTTAGGACTTTCTCATCTTATTCATCCCTTCTCATCACAAATTCTGTTAAGGACCTTAAGGATTAGGGTTTTCTCACTTCTCCTCACCCTCTTGAGGTATGGGTAAGGTTAATAAGGTCTAAGGAATCCTCCATCAAATTAATGAAAAGCATGTAAATAAGATGTCATGGACATAAGCTTAATAGATTAAGCGCAAACTAAAGAATAGATACATGCTTAGGTTGTATGACATAAGTTGTCATTTCCCTCAGGAGAGACCTGAGGCTAGACCTTCTTATAAGGAGGATAAGTAGAGAGAGTTAGTCTTGGAGGAAGAGGCCTCCATTAAAAGTAGAGACCTAGACCATCCTTTGAGGATGATGTTAACCCTAATCCTAGATGAAGATTAGAGAGAGAGATGACATGATGAGTAGATGTCATAGTTGACTGGGTGTTTGGATGAACATGCCTTGGGATGCCATATGAGCCAGGAGAGGTTAGGTGACCTAATACCTCTGGCGACCCAACCCTGGGAAGGGTCGTGCATGTTTGAGCAAAGGATAGCTCCTTAATTGATGAAGTTAAAGAAGAACCTATGGAAATCCCATGAGCTTATATGGGCATAATAGGCACCCAGCATGTATCAATAGTGAGCAATAGGTTGAAACCCTGGTCGGGAGAGTTTGATGGATAGCTTATGAGATCTATGGATAACCTTGAGTGAACATAAGTTGAACATATGATTCATCTAGGTAGGGGCATACTTTTGAGGTTGACCCTTCACGAAGAGAGGACCTCTAATGGTGAGGTTGGTTGTAGGGTTAGCTCTAGAAAGAGAAAGAAGGACCCCAGTACGAAGGTTGGAAGCCTAAAACCGTGAGATATGAAAATCAGTGGGGAGTCGAGGATGATGCGACCTAAGTGGACGATAGTGGTTGCCTTATGGAGGCTAATGATATCTTGGTTGCCTTTAGAAGAATTAAACCCTAGAGAGAGGATGAGGCTTCTGGCACCTATGTGCCTATGGTATAAGTGTTTACCTTCTGAGAAAGGAAGAAGAAGTTTTTTATACCCTAGAAAGGTTTAGTAACAGGTTATGAGGCCTTGTACCTTGTTGTCCTTAAGGAGGACTCGACTCGAAAGTGTTTCTCGAGTAGGAGGATGACAGGAAGTGTGTGTCATACCTTATACATGCCTGATTCGTGGTAAAGAATTTGAGCATGCAGTTGGTCATCAAAAAGTGAACCTAGGGTTCCTAGGCCTAAGAGGGGAAGTGGTATGCCTAATGCTCATGACGAGAATTAAGTTTCTATAGTTTCGAGTATGGTACTCCTCATGTATAAAGGAAAAGGGAAACCCTTAAGTTTAAAGGTATGATTGATGAACCACTCACAGCTGAGTTGATGACATGGGAAGGCATGATCGTGATCCAGTGTCAAGGAAAGAGGACAATTATGACCTAGCATGGTTTAGTGGTCTACTTATGCCTTAATAGCTTACTAGGGTTAAGCATATGGATGTAAACCCTAGACCTAAGGATGTTTGTGACCTTGTGGTCAAAAGTTGTAGTTTCCTCCCATCCTAGGAGAGGGACCCCTTTTGAAGGGCGGACACTGGTTTTTGTGAAAACATAAAGAGGTCTCATAGTATCTTGAGAAGCTAAGTGAAAAGTACATGGTATGAGAATGAGCCTGTAGACCCATCGATAACCATCTCTATGTGCATGTGGATGTGTTACCATGGAGCTAATCGGTATGGGGCTTGACCAAGGTACGCAGGTTGCCATGACCCCTATGAAAGGATGAAAGTCAGCCCTTGAATGCAGAAAGAGAGATGATGAAGGCTCGGGTAAGGTTTTAAGATGAACATGTACTATAATGGAATCCTCAGTCTATCCTAGGGTCAGTTAGGGATAAGACCGATGGAAGTAGGAGTTTCCTAATTCTCTGGTTGCACATGACCATAGGGTCGGGAGGTAACAACTATCATTGTCTGAGGGCCATGGGTTAGGAGATTGATCACCTTCATGAACTCATGGGACCTAAAGGGCGAATGAGTAGGGCACTCTCTAGATGCATAAGGGAAGAGGGATGACCCCAAAAGTGCTGGAACCCTATAGACCTAGAGGAAATGACCAAGGATTGTGTGGTGACCCAAGTAGGTTCAAAACTAGTTTTCCATGGAGGTAACTTTGATATCATGATGTTGTGAGGAAGAGACATATGTGGCACGTTTCAACTTAGATTCAAAAGGTGTACTGGCAAGGTGGGATGTACCATCTCTACTCTTGGAATAGGAAGAACTCTGTATTTGGACTGCAGCCAAATGCTTATTTCCTCTTGTTATGGGAGTGAGAGATAGGACAGTACGCATGCCATACACCAAGGATAAAAGATGATGTGAGTTGGAACGTTTCTACAAGGTATGAGGTTAGAGATGATAACATACCCTGGTAAAGTGGATGATACATGGATGGTTTGCAAACGCTAAAGAGAAATAAGGTAGTCATCTTATAAGGATGTTTTTATCATGAGATATGAGTCATACAAGATTAAGTTTAATCACCAAGAAAATGAGCTCAAAGTGTTCTCAATGAAGATAGATTTAGAGAAGAGATGAGATAATAAGTAGAATACATTGAAGGTATGTCTTCAATGTTACATAATACTTAAGGATGTGATGTGGTAATGGATGCTCTGGTTGAGATATATCTGACTAGTATGGCTAGAAGTTAGAAGTGGTTGTTAGACTAACCCTAAGTTTGGAAAAAGAAAAAGAAAAAAGATATGTCTGGCTAACACTCTGATGTAATGAGATCAGTTAATGGTTGTTTGGTTAGCCCGTATAGTCCTTGATGCAAAGAAAGGAAGGTAAAAAAACCCCGATTAGAATGGTTTAGGGTTTTTGAGGTATTGATCTTGAGGAATAATGATAGACAGGAGATCATGATTTTAAGGTCACCATACACTGTACTACAAAGATAATAAGTGATAGTGGTACTTTAGTTATCCAAAATAACGTTGCATGTGGTATATGTCCATGCAAGCCGAGGGTGAAGGACGAACACCGGTAACCCAGTGCAATGATATAAAGGATAAAGAGTCCCCGAAAGATAAAGGGAGTTCATCACTATGGATGTTGTAAGTCTCCCCTGGACCAAGGAAGGTCGAGATGCAATATGGGTTATGATAGATCTCCTTACCTAAATGACACGAGAAAGAAAGAGTTCTGTCAAGGGACCGATCTGGTTGAACTACCCATGAGAGAGATGGTTCAACTACACCAAGATGCAAGTTCAAAGGTTCTTGAGTTTGACCTAAAGGTTCACTTCCATAAAGTGGAAGTAGGTACACGAAAAACTTGATGTTAGTACAGTTTGTCACCCCTGACTAATGGTTAGTATGATCCAGACTAAAGGGTCTTATGAAAGCATATGTGCTCATTCAGGATGGTAGCTAGAGATAGTTCTTGTCATATAAAAGATGTGATGATGACCACCGTAGCCAGTATTGGGGTTTAAAGAAGCTCGGTAAGGGAGGTTGTGTCGCTCACCACTTCAGTAAGGTGATGTTGGTGAAAGGACCACGTGATGGTTAGAAAAGGACCATAGTGCGTGTAGATGAAGTCTCTTTGATCGTGTAAAGGCTGAAAGGATCCTAGAGATGACAGGAGTTGTGGGCAGATGCAAAGTAGACTAACATGCAGTTCACTATGGGAGAATATGTTACATGAAAATCCGACCCCTTTGAGCTATAACTAAGCAAGCTAAGTCCTCGATACATGGGTTCTTTTGACATGGTTTGGTGGAGAAGGTTAAGTTTGATCTTACCCCTTAGGATAAAGTAATGTGTGATGAGTTCCATGTGTCCAATTTAGAGCACTATGTGAGGTACCCCAACCAGGTGCTGAGCAATGAACCTAGTGAGCCCCAAGGGAGGCTGAAATGGCCTGAGTCGACCTGTGTAGTTTACAGACGTCAGGATGAAAGAACTCAGAGAAACAAATATATGATGATAAAGGTTCTTTGGAAGTTCTATGAGTACGGTAAAGCCACATAGGGGCCAATGATGGACATGGAAAAGTCTTATCATGAATTTTTTGTTTTCTTGATAGAATTTGAGGACAAAATTCCTATAAGAGGGGAAGGATGTTACAACCCCAATTTTTTGGTTCATTCGCCGAGAAATGTAATTTCTCATATTAAGGATATTTGAACAAATAATGATATAATTTGGTTCGAATAAATGGATTTTGTTACAATAGCCATGATGTTTGTGTTGTGGGCTTTATTGGCTATTGAGCCCAAATAACAAGGAAATTCAATTAGTAAATGAATAATTGAATATTTGAGAAAAGAAAAATGTAGAAACCTCTATAAGGCAAATCCAAAGAGGATTTCGTGCCTCTTGGATTCCTTGGGTTCCAAGGAGTCCAAAGTTGCATAAAGAATGCAATAAGAAAAGAAAAGATCAATTAAATATTTCTTTATTAAGGAAGAAATTGAAAATAATAATAAAATGTGGAAAACAAGTGAAAAGAGGCATAATGGAGTTATCCTTTGTGGAATTTCATATCCCAAGGATTCCTAATGATAAAAGGAATACCAATGAGGAAAATAAAAGAGAAATAAAGGGGAATCCTCAAAAAGGAAATATTTTAATTAGAAATAACCATGATAACGAGAAATAATGCATTTAGATGCATCTAGAAGGATAATGAATATCCAATAAAAAGGGTTTCGAAATAATAAAGTTTCTTGGAGTCCCAATAAAGAGGAAAGAAAGAGAAAATACCAAATTTGCAAAATAAAAGGATAATGTGATACATTATTAATGAATTAGGAGGTATTGCTCAAAAGGAAAGTAATTTCTAGTAAAGGAAATAGAATTTCGTGCCTATGGGATAGAAGGAAAGTATAAAAGAGATTAAGTAAGAGGATTTTTGAATCCCTAATTATCCAAGAGTTTTGGTTTATTAAAAGGATGTTGAAGAGAGAGAAGTTTACTTCTTATTTAAAGGAAATTTCTTCCTATTAGGAAAGGGGCTTGTTTTCCCTTGTATTTACGTCTTGGGGGCGTGGATACCTCCCCTATATAAGGGGTAGAGTTATGGGTCGTGTTGGAAGGAAGTTCCACGCAGCCATCCCTCTCTTCTTCTTCTTCCTCTTCATCTTCTTCGTCAAAACCCCAACTGGGAGAATATAGAAAGATCCTGGGGCAAACCAGGGGACATGGAGCAGATTTGGTGGAAGCACGATACACCCACACCATCAGAGTAATGCTCGGAGCTCATCCCTTTGCCTTCACCCCGACACAACGGCAGAAAGGCGGTTGCAAGCAGGCCGCAAAGTAGAGGTCTGGCCCACATGGGTCCGCCATCATGGGCATGAGACGAGGAGTGATCTGAGTGCTGGAAGGGGTTTTGCAGGTGTGGGCATCATCTTGGATGGTTGTCGGTCCCTGGAGGAGAGGGGGCACAATCATGTGTGTTGCAGATCAACAACAGGTGCAACAGGGACCAAGGGATGATCATGTTGGTAAACGGCTGTATTGGCCGCGACCTAGGGGTGCCGTGCGTGCGCCCAGAGTGCAGCAAGGAAGGGCGGCCATCTCCGGCAACCCACAGACCTAGAGTAGAGGGGATAATTCCCCCCTTCCGCAGACCAACCTGGGCGGCGGGCAGCGCAGGGTCGCAGAAGGAAGGAGACGACCTGGTCATTGGACCGTCTTTCCCCTCTGTGGGATGAAGGCGCGGCCACTTAACTAGGGGAAAAACAGACTTTATGTTATGTTTTCAACAAAGCTGAGTAATGTTGCATGGAGGAAGCTACGTGGCGCCTTCTGATTGGTCAAGTAAGTAAATCCTTGCGAATTTCATAACTAATTCTAGGGAACTCAGATTAAAATAAGTCATATATGAAAATTTATCCTCAGAACTAGAGGAACACAAAGAAATTATGTTTGAAGCCTAATTTTGTATGTTCTTCAAAAATCAGTGTAAGTTATCAACTTTAACAAATTAAAGATTATAAAACTCTACTTTGACATGATTGATGTAATTAATAGAGTTGAATGAGTGATTAAAGTTGATATCAACCTGTTAATTGTAAAAATGTACATTAAGAGTGAAAAGGATGAACTTTGCACCTAACTAGTCTAAATTAGAGTTTATGTGCATAAATATGCTTGGAATTGAAAAGTACATAAAGTTATCATCTTTAATCATTTAATTAATGAAAAACCCATAGATTTGATGATAAATGGATTTAATGATGTTCATTAGATAATTCAAGCCAATATTGACCTGTTGTTAATAAAAGTGAAAATAGGATCTAAAAAGATGATCTTTTTATATATTTGGCTTAATTTAGGGTTTCGTGCATGAATATGCATTACTGGGCTTAAAAACCCTAATTTAGATTAATATGTCTTTTTATTGTTTTAATGGTTCAAATACATGAATAAATAGAAATATGATGATCCTAAGTCAATTTGGATATAAAAGATTATTAAATAAATAAATGAGCAATTAGGGTTTATATAAGCAAAAAAGAGTATTTTAAGGTTTGTTGACCTAAATGAGATAAAGTTTGAGAAATTGATCTAAGAAACCCTAATGAATATTAATGAAACATTAATTCGGATTAGAAACCCCATAAAGTGAATCCAATTCAATAAAGTAGATTCTTGATAAAGTATGTAATAAATAGAGTATATATTCTTTTCAGGAATTATGTGACTGTTGAATTGCTTGCTTGGATTGCTTTCTTGGTTGGATTTGCTTAATGCTTGTGAAATCATCAAATCAAGTTCGTGGTTATTCTTATTATTATCCCGACTAGTTTTTCGAGGATTTTATCGACGTTTCCCTCATGGCTTGAAATAACTGTTGGATGCTTTTATTTCATGCAACTATAGAGTGACTATGACTATCACTATGAATATACATGTATAACTGGCTAGATCTGGGTCCACCTCTCTGACTTGTAAAGGCTAAAAGGGGTAACCTAGAGTAAGGTCTAGGTTATAGTGGTTTGAAATTGGGCTACCAAGTGTAGTTCCATGAGACCCATTAGCCTGCCATGAGTTAAGGAGTGGGCTACTTATGAGTAGTGCCAAGTGACTCAACCCTAGAAATTGGTTCACCTATAGGTGGGACCATGAGGGGTTTAATGGGGATCTACCATAAGGAAGTTAGTATCCAGGTCCACTGCAGGGATAGAATAGAGGATAGGGTACTCATGGATCGTGAATTTATATTTAAAATTTAATCTTGGTTGTTAAATGATTAATTGAATGATTACGTTGTTATCATAGTTTCACGTTTATTGTTTCCCCCACATACCAGCTTCGGCTGACCGACGTTTTGTTTGTCGGCGTTTTAGGTACAAGCCAAAAGGACAAACAGTAAATCATCATATTGTGAAATACATGAAGTAAAATACAAGGAGGGTTGGTTAGAATAGAATCCATAAGTGGATAGAAGTTTAGAGATCCAAGTTTTCAAAAAGGTATGCAAAAGTTTATTTTCTTACAGCTTTTTAGTTTAGTATGTTAAAATTTAATAATTATTCTTAGTTAATTTCCGAACCTTTGATCCGGAGATTATGGGTGCAGCTTCGACCTCTCAGTCTCCTTTAATTTGGGGTTATCGGGAAGTGGGGTCGTAACACTATAATAACCACCAATTAACATATCAAGGTTATGATCATAGTAAGGATGTTATTTTACCATCATTCCATCATATAAGAATGATAAACATGAATGCTCATCTTTATCTGATTGCATTAGATTTAGGTTTAGCATGATAAATTATATCAATGCTACTAATCATCACTTATACCCAAACCCTAACTCACAGCATCCCCATTGGATCATGGATGCATAAGGTGAAACATCACCATTACATTCCATACTATTCTCAAGTATGAACCCACACCTAAATCAAGGTGTAACCATTAGGTTATAGCATACTAGGGTTTCAACAATAATAGAGTACTCCATGGTTGTATTAATCATTCAAGGACTATTCATACTCAATTACCATCATTTAGTTATATTAAAGCTAGGTATAACAAGCTATACCTAATTAGGGTTACATATCAACACAATATGGTATCATCCCTTCTATTCATCTGAATGAATAGGTAAGACTAACTTATTAAGGGTAACCCTTCATTTGTTCCATCATCATTCAACCAATATCACCATACCCCAATGTCACCCAGAACCATTGGATGTTTAAAAGGTAAGACTATTGGTTGTTTACATAAGTAAACAGCTTGGATAAACCACCTATGAAATCCTTGATTTGTTCTCTAAAAAGATTCACCATATAAAACTAGACATTCCTTGATTAACAACATAAAAAGTTCCATTGAGAGTAGGGTAAAACCCACAATCGACTGTTTATTTAAAACAAACCATCCATTGTCAACAAGTAAGCTCCTTAAGTTCATCATATAAAAGAAACCATACAAATTACATTATTAGTACCAACATATTACATTATCAATCATTCCAATATATTGGAGGAATAAACATTATATCTTGACCATTGGGTCAAGTTCATATATTAGAACCATGAATTACAGTATATGTCCGACCATTGCATCAAGTTACCCTAGAAACCATTGGTGTAAGGCTTAGTTGATGCTACAACTACAATTCTTAACTCACCATATGTTGTAGAGACCTAATAAACCATCATTAGTGACCATTAAGTCACCATAGGTTGTTATATCAACACTAATTCATTAATCAACATCAAATATTAAGCTAATGTCAACATTGATTGATAGCATCAGTAGGGTACTTAAGGGTTAATCATTAAACTTCTAATTGATCCCAAACCTGACCTAAGGGGGTGAACATAGGTTATCACCATCATTTGACACCATTAATCACGAACATCAATTGTTATGAAGGCAACACCATAGGGTTATTGCAATGGTACCATAATCGGGTCATGATTTATAGAAGAAATCAACTTTAAACCCTAAAATTGACCATAGTTTGTTATGTGCTTAGCACCATAGCATATAAAAACAACCTGATCCAAGTAATTTCATGCCTTAGAAATAACATACAAATGATCACAGGTTCATATATAACTGAAGTCAGAATAGGGAACATTACAAAAATCGAAATCCAAGTCAAGCATAGCTTTTTAGTGCATGGATCATCATTTTCAAGCACGAACATGATCTAGAATGCTTATGGTAAGCAATAAACGTGGAGCAAGTTATAAAACATTCCTCTATAGAGAAGGTCAGATCCCAAACAGGAAGAATCTCCAGCAAATAGGGCAAGGAAACCTTGGATTCAGATCTGAACTTGGCCAACTATGCAATTCTCTCCACAAAAAAGCAAAACCCTAGAAAAGAAATAAGAAGGAAGGATTTTTTAGTTCTAGGGATACTTTCACCATGGAAAACCATGGTTCCAACCTGGATAGATGTAGTAGGAAGAGTATCAAAGAATTGAACGGAGGAAATAAGGAAAAACATACACTTTTAGGTTAGTATCACTAGGGGGAAGCATTATAGACGCAAAAATTGAGTCAATTGCAACCCTAGAATTTTTTCCAAGTAGATCCCCACCTTCTTCTTCCTTGGGCAGAAAAATTCGCAGAAGAACAGAGGGAGGACGAGTCTGGGAGAAGGAGAGAGATAATGCTAAGGAAATGGCTCGTTTGGGGGCTTTTGGATAAGGATATGACACTTTAATATTAAGAAAAAGAAAAAGTTGAAATTATAGTATATATCCAAGTGTCCATGGCTTTTAATTATAAAGAATATACAAGCACACACACAAGAAGCTCTCCCACTATCTGTAGACACCTGCTTAGCTTGCCTTTGACGAGATTCTAAGCCAATCACATAATTCCTTAGTTGATAGCTACTAAAGGTAGCTCAGCCACGAAGGGGAAAACCCTAAAATACCCTTGATCAAAACACCTTCAAACCATGGCTCAAATAGGAGCCCCATGGTTCAAAAATCTAAAGAATTATAATATAACATCTTAAGAACATAAATTTTGTGAAAAATTGCAAAGAAAACCCCTCAATTGGGTAAATTGCAGAAAAATCCAAAATGTATACAAAAAATTGCATAACTTGCTCAAACAGTGTCCAAATTGGACCAAATTTGAAACTTAAGCTTGTCTTATGATTTTAAAACATATCAAAAGGTTAGATTAGGGTTCTAAGCATTAAATTATGGTAATTAAGTTCATTAAACTTATTAAGAAAATTCAGGGGCCTTACTACTATAAACCCCTAACAGGGATTTTTCCCCTGAAATCCATGGTAAACAAAGATGGGTACTTCCTTTGCACCTCATCCTATTACCTTCACATGGTTACTTACATATCATGGTGATGTCACATCAATCATACATATCTCATATTAGGTCAGCACAAAACCCCCACCTAAGAAAACATTTGCAAATATGGTACATAAAACCCTATTGTGTCATCTGTACTACTCTAGTAGTAATGTTCAACATTAAATTATAGCAATCATACAAAAATTATATTTATTGTATCAACACATTACTCAAAAGTCATACTTGCTAGATTTTTACCAATCATGACATGTGTCCCACACCATTCTTTAAAGCATAAAAAAGGCAATGTATCCATCCTCTTATATATATATATATATATATATATATACATTGACACTAGAACTCTTGTCAGTTCTTTTTCAACATCAAAAGAAATGTTGACGCTGGAAGCTGTCATTCCATACAAGGAAACATCATTCCTATTCAACCTTGTTAGGGGTGAAACAACAACACCATCTTAGCCTTACTAGGATTTATACAACCTACTTCGAAGACATATCATGATCCCATAAAGAAATTTAATAAACCCCATCTCACTCTTGATTGACTTGCCTTACAACTATTGCTGCTTCGTCAACCCTAAGGTTTTTGAAGCAATATTGATCATATTTATGACCATATTTGAAATACTTTGACATGTCATCATTTAAAGCTTGATATAACTTGTATGACATGATTGGAACACTCTATTCCTCCTATTCATAAATTCTATTTGTACATTGGTTAGTCTAAAGGACATAACTCTAAACTCATCATGGTCATGTGGATTATGTCATCCAATCTAACTCTTATGCATTGATATTTGATCATAGGTTTATCTTAAAGGAACACGGTATCACATATCTATTGACCCACAAACCATCTATCCTTGATAGTGGTCTTGACCAACTATCACTGAACCATACACAACATTATAGAATCACTTTTTTTTTAAATGTTTAGAGGGTCATCATAAACTTTCTCTCTAAGGGAGAGGAATACTTGGAAAGCTCATTTAATAATCATCTCCAACCTTCACATATTCTCATACTATTGATACATCTTGGATACTAGGATTCATTGCCTTGGTATCCACCTCATGCGCTATAAGGAAATCACATCCTTATCTACTTTTACCAACATAACAAATATCCAAACATATATGAGGAGTCTTCTTAATTATTGGAAGGCTCAAAAGCAAGCTCATCACAAATTTTATGATCTTGGAACCATAGTCCAAGCAACCTTATGCTATAATAAGCTATCCACCCTCATGTTTAGAATGAATCCACACATACCAAGTGGCAATGATCCACTTGAAAGTTGTGCCCTGGAAAGAAAAGACACAAAGGGAAACACACTCCCCACATCATAGCAACATTGTTCAGGGTCACTAAAAAAAAGATAACCAATTCTATTTTCATTATGCAGGTTACAACTTCTTATGTATCATTTTACCTTTTTCATTTCAGGTTCCTTACCATTAGCATAGGAATTATCACGATTAACATATCTCATTACTCCTTCCTTGATGACTATTTATCCCACTTGGGTATGTTTTCTTATTTTATTATGTTTTTCAACCACTTATCAACAGGTAAATCATCATATTCCACATTTTCTTCATTAAACAAGGATCTTCTCGTAATTTCTTTTACATGTCATGCAGATTTTGTTGGGTTTTACGGGAGGTAGAGAAGAAGCGGAAACAAAAATGTTCTCCCCAAAACCCATAACAAGAAGGAATCGCGTCAACAATATATAATAGGAAGGAAAGTTTGTGGATGCATACCTTGTCTCGAGGCTCGCTCGGAGATAGTACCTCGCACCTTGCACGGTCTTCACCTCCGGTCTTGGACAGTGTCTGTGTAGCTCCTGGTCACATCAGAACTGAAGACTCCTGATCTCACCGGGACTGTCAGGATTGACAGTTGTCCTCTGAGAGACAGAGGTCTCCCGCCTCTATAGTCATCCACACAGACTGCCTGGAACTCCGATCTCCTTGTCCCACAAGGAATCGAAAGGAATCGCACCCTCTTGTCGGCGTACTAGTCACCGACACACTCTCCTGCCACCAGTCATTTTCTGTAGTTGTCTTTCCCTTACTGTGCCTCCTTTATCGGGTAGCACTTGCTCGGGCTCTCTCGATTACCAAAACCAGAGAGAACGACAACTTTACAGAGCAACTGGTTGCACTGAGTTGTTTTTTGAGAAGCCCCCAATACCCATATATATAGGAGAGTCATGGAACAGGGTTCTCTATCCCAGGCAATGCGGGATTAAAGCAGGAGTAGAAGGGTTCAAGATTTTCCACAAAAAACAACCAACTGCGTAACTTGAACTGATCGTTTCACAACTGAAAGGGTCAGTTGGGGATCTGAGCCGATCGTTTGACACCTCAACTGATCGGTTGGGACCCATGAAACGATCAGTTCACTTCTGAACCGATCGATTCGCGGTCCTGGTCAGTTCTCGATTGACTTTTCTGATTTTGTTTCCATTTGATATCAAATACCAATCCTTGTTCCAATCGAATTGGACAAGTGAAACGAAATGAAAATTAATTTCTCACCAATCTCAGTTTCCCAACTTGCTCGGTTGGACCAGTTGAGCCGATCGGTTCAACAATTGAACCAGTCATTTCACCCTATCTACGAGTCGATCGACTCACCAGTTTAACAGATCGGTTCACCAAGCTTAGCTGATCAATTCATCACATGAGTCGATCGGTTGGGAGTGCAGACTGTGCAAAATCAGTCAATTGCAGTTCCAATCAATCTGATATCAATCGGTCCAACACCATAAACACTATGATACTGAGCTATCAATTGATTAAGTGTTTAATTGAACTACTAAACTCTTTTAGCAATTAATCTAAACATTATTTGTGGAAAAACTCCTATTCCAGGTTAAATCCTATGTGTGTGTCCCTATAGGTCCATTTCACGATGGCAGTGAAAGTCCATAATGTTGGGGAGGCAGAGAAGGCAGCGAAAATAAAAACTTTCTCCTCCCCAAACCCAGAACAAGGAAACGTGTCAATGTCTATACAATAAGAAAGGAAGGTTTGTGGAATCATACCTTGTCACGAGGCTTGCTCGGCGAAAATACCTCGCACCTTGCACGATCTTCACCTCTGGTCTTGGACGGTGTCTGTGCAGCTCCTGGTCGCACTGGGACTGACGAATCCTAGTCTTAGCGGGACTGTCAGGATTGACAGTTGTTCTCTGAGTAGTAGAAATCTCCCACCTCTGAAGTAGACCACACAGACCATCTGGAACTCCAATCTCCTTGTCCTACAAGGAATTGGAAGGATTCGCACCCTCCTGTCAGTGTACTAGTCGCCGACACACTCTCCTTCTGCTAGTCTCTTTCTGCAGTTGCCTTTCCCTTGATGTGCCTCCCTTATCAAGTATCACTTGCTCGGGCTCTCTCGGTTACCAAAAGTAGAGAGAACGACAACTTTATAGAGTAACTAGTTGCACTAAGTTGTTCTTTGAGAAGCCCCAATACGCCTATATATACGAGGGTCATGGGACAGGGTTGTCTATCCCGGGCAATGCATGATTAAACCCAGGAGTAGAAGGGTTCAAGATTTTCCACAAAAACAACCAACTGCATGACCAAAATCGATCGTTTCATTTCTGAAACAGTCGGTTGGGGACCTGAGTCGGTCGGTTGACACATCAACCGATCGGTTGGGACCCATGAAACGATCGGTTCACTTCTGAGCCGATCGGTTCGTGGTCCTGATCAGTTCCCGATGGACTTTCATTTTTTGTTTCGAATCGGTATCAAATACTAATCCTTGTTCCAATCAAATTGGGTAAGTGAAACGAAAAAGAAATTTCTCACCAATACTACTTTTCCAACTTGCTCGGTTGCACCAGTTGAGTTGATTGTTTCAACACTTGAACTGGTTGTTTCACCCTATCCATGAGCCGATTGACTCACCACCTGAGCCTATCAATTCACCAAGCTCAGCCGATCGGTTCATCACATGAGCGATCGGTTAGGAGTGCAGATTGTGGAGAAACAGTCAATTGCAGTTTCAATCAATCTGATACTCTAATCAATCTATCCAACACCTTGAACACTATGATTTTGAGCAATCAATTAATTGAGTGTTTAATTGAACTACTGAACTCCTTTAGTAATCAATCTAAAGATAATTTGTGGACAAAACTTCTTTTCCAGGTTAAATCCTATGTGTGTGACCCTGCAGGTCCTTTTCACATTGGCAGTGAAAGTCCATAACACTTATGACTAAACCAGCAATGAGCGGTGCCTAGTCACACATCAGTGCTACCCAAGTGAAATAGAAAGTTAGAGAACAACTTTCAATCCTAAAATCCATGTATGGTGTTACAACGAATGTATATTTCCTTTGTCATTGATATCCCAAATGAACTCGAGGCATGGAACAGTCATCCTGTCAACATTCATTCACTTTCTTGATCTCAGAGTAGATTGGAAGAGATATGTTATGACATCAGTATCACATACTGATTCACACATGCGTGCACACCTTTCTCAATCCTACTCATCAAGTGGCCATGGATATCAAACTCCCTCAGGAGGGACAAATCACATATCTATCACTCACCCCTCAAAAGCCCCATGTGTCAAAGCCACCCAATCATCACCTTTATAACAACCCATGCTTCAGGACTGTGTTTGATGATGTCAAAGTGTACCCAACGACATGTGTTGAATGTAGTGATTTCAGGTCAAAGAATCACATTCACCACCATCACTGTGAGTACTGACTGTGACTACCATGTCAAGGTTCCATGTGTCAAACTCACGGTGGGTCTGTCTGGTACACTTGTTATCTAACAAGTACCTATGTGTTTGGTTTGATATCTCTATATCATGACTAATGAGATTCTGTCATCAACCAACACCACAATCTAGTCTTGTGTGTCATTGTTGTCTATTTACCTTCCACAATGACATCTGACTTGCGACATAACAAGAATGTACAAACTCTTAGCATCCGTCTGATCTCATCGTTCATGTCCTGAACCTGAAGGCATACGTCATTGAGTACTATCATTCTTTAAGACATTCAATATGTTCTATCACTATCTCATATGTCTGAACCAGAAAGAATTTGAAGCTTGCCTTTGATGTTTATCAAATCAATCTTAATGTATCCACCAATCATCCCATGATTGTCTCTCAGGGCATACATACCAACAGACTCCCACTTGCACTGTGAGCCAATCACCCTTGAATCATATTCATAGTGATCTTCAAACATGTCCCACATGTTACTGTGCTCTTGTGCCAACATAGTGAATAATGGCAACACCTTGACAAAGTCAGTATCAATTGCATGTCTCACATCTCTTTGTTGTACGTCACACATATGAGATGGAGTTGATGTAATATGTGATCAATTATTCCTTTGCTAACCTTTAGCCACATTGCATGATCAAGGATTCCATACTTGTCATCAATGATCGGAATATCTATGAGTTCATCTCATGAACTTCTAGATCTATATAGTATCCAATGTTGTTTTCTAACACACGGATACTCGGCATTTCCTTTTAAACGGTTTTATTGGAACATTTCCAATTATCAACAAACTCTCACTTTTATATATCCTATATATATTTTGCGATTAATTTTCGGTCCTTTTCTGAAAGTTCGCATCAATGTAACTCTTTACATCGAACTCTTCCTTATCTCCATAGAACTAGTACTTCTCAAGCACTTATCAAGTTCTCATGGTTTCCAGTAACCCTTATTGGAAGTAGACAGACATGCACTCGTCATGTCTCACATATGAGTTATCAGGATGAGCACATCATATTGTCATGTCCTACATATAAGATGATGAATGTATTTTATTCTTGCCATGTCCATACATGCAAGATGATGGGATGATTACATACATGATAGATCCATATCTATTCTTAGTGTTCACATTCTTCATAAGAATTGGACACTTGGCCTTGGGATACTAACTCCATGAAGCATGGACAAGTTTTCTCCCACTGAATCTGTGCATACTGAACCCCTCAGTATAGATTGCCAATGTATGCTCTCTCCTTTCCAGGTCAAGAGGTTTTTCGAGAACTATCTCTATAGATATATATTCCTATCACATAGGAAACATCTCTATCTTCCTTAAAGATAATTTCCACTTTGGATTTCCATTATAGAACATTTCCATTTCACATTAACATGTGGATTGTGAATACTCTCCCACTAAATCAAAAATCCCATCTTTACCTTTGACATATCAGTCAAACCCTTTGACTATATCATCAAAGTAAAGATCCAATTATGAGTTGCTTGTACTCAATCAATCATATTGATTAGTTCATTGTAACTTATAGACTTCATTTGCATTAGAGGATTCATAAACCTTATAGGTTGTGTCACGTACACATCCTTGTTTTATTCCTAATAGGAATGTGGTTTTAGCATTCATATGCCAAATGTCTTTAGTCATTAAGTTTCAATCAACATGCATCATCCTTCTCTAAATGTCATCCATGTGTCTTAATGGTTAAGACTTATTTTCACTTATGGATTTCCATCCAATAGGTGCTACCATCAAGGTCATACCTTATGGTTCACATGGAAGTCATTTAGGATGTAATGGTCATAAACCATAACTCAAAATTTGGTTCCTCATATTTATCTAGATAGTTGACTCATCACATGACCAAGTTATCACATAGATAATTGAGGTGTATCTGTCAAGGATATAAGAACTCACAATTCCTTGTGATTCTTAATTTCCTTTATTAGTGTGGGGTATTCTTTTATTAAGAAGAATTTAGTTATTTGATAATCATTCTCTAACTCCTAAGAGTATGATTCCTTCTTGATTTAGACATCACTATGCCTTAATCATGAGCTCACTATGATACACTATCATAATCACTCATAAGGATCTCAAACATTTGGTCTAAGTATTTTATTCATTGATCTCATTAAGAATTAACACTTTACCAAATTCATACTTCATCTATGATATTCTTGAACACTTCTAGATATTCATATTGGTATTTCTCTAAACACCATTTGAAGCATTAGCATTCACTCCAATAGGTATGTAAATACATCACATGTATTATACCTAATAGGATAATCATTCTCCCACTACCACTAGTGAAGATTGATTAATCATGTTCAAGATATTCATGTCTCTTACTGGTTCTCTAACCAAAAGAGTCTAGATCTATCCATCATATGGAAACTAGAAATGAATTTCTCATGATTGATGCTAATTAGATTGTTTGAGTTATCAATAACTTTTAGGTTTATTTTATCTTATACGTATCAAATACCACAAGATAAATAAGGCATTGCCAAAAAGATCATATCTTTTAAAGAATGAAACATCAACTTTATTGATTGCCATCATTGTCATACAATATGCAAAAATAAAGTGTTTCTATCTATTGGCAAATATGAAACAACAGTTCATAACTGTATTACATGCCTTTAAGGCTGAAAAATAAACTAAAGTACTCCTATCTATGGCAGCAACACTTGCCCCATTTATTGAGTGCTTTACACTTTACATCTTGGTATCATATACCTCAAAAAGTGTCACAAGTTTATTTCCATGACACCTTTATGCGGAGACGACAGTTGCCTCCTTCTTCTTTTGTTCTTCCAGACAGAGAGGACAATTCCTTTTCCAATGTCCTAGCTTTTGACAATGGTGGCAATTGCCTTTTGTGGTCACGCCTCCCTTGGCCTTGAGAGCTGAAGACGACATGGGCTCCTGGCTAGCATCTGAACCTTTCTTAGCTTTGCCCTTGCCCTTGCGCTTGGACTTGCCTTTCTTGCCCGTGATCACAATCACAGACTTAGGCTTGTCCTTCTTCATCTGTGTCTCGGCTGTCCTCAACATGCCCAACAACTCTGACAGTGGCCTATCAAAGTTGTTCATGTTGTAGTTCATCACAAACTGACTGTAGGATTCTGGCAACGATTGCAGTATCACGTCAGTAGACAACTCTTGACTCAGTGGAAATCCCAGTCTTGTTAGGTTCTCCACATACCCAATCATCTTGAGTGTGTGAGGACCAACTAAATCTCCTTCTGTCATGACGCACTTGAACAATGCCCTTGAGACATCATATCTCTCTTTCCGTGCTTGATCTTCATACATGTTCCTGAGATGGTGAACAATCTCAATCACACCCATGTTCTCATGTTGTCTCTGCAACTCATGGTTCATAGAGCACAACATCAACCACTTTGCATCAAGGGCATCATCAAAATGCTTCTTGTAAGTATCCCGTTCTGCCTTTAGTGCATTAGGAGAAGGTTCCTCTGGAATTGGAGTATCCAGGACATAGAGCTTTCGCTCTTGAGTGAGAACAATTTTCAATGTCCTATACCAGTCATGGAAGTTTGTCCCATTTAGCTTGTCCTTTTCAAGGACCGATCCCAAAGAAAAGTGATTGTTGTATGTTGCCATTTGTACTACAAAAAGGAAAATATGCAATTTTAGTCCAAAACTCATTTTTGACTTATTTGATTGATTTTAAAAGTTGACGATATAATTAAGCCTTTAATTAATTATCGCTCCTGCAATTTTACTTCAAATTGATATCCCTCACCATCAATTCAAAAGATTGCAGCGTACAACCTTCTAGTGGGTAAGATCCTAAAATCCTCTAAGTCATGGACCAGCTAGGGCTGTCACCCACAACTTAGATCTCTCAGGTAGGCAACGCTTGCCAATTGCATCATATGAAACTCTTGATAAGATGTCATATGCAACTCCTTGCCATGAACATCTCCATGCCTCAAGGTGCTAGATCCTATCTAGGTCGCCTTGTTAAGTCCGACCCAAAGCCAACACGATGAATATGCACCCTTCCAGGGTAGACCCACACATTCATCCTTCACGCTTCCACGAGATAGACGGTGCACCACGCTAGGGCGTGACCACACTTGGTCGATCCAGCTTTTCACGTGTGTCACATTTGGAAGGCATCTAAAACTTAATATTTAATGAGGGATTTGGTTTTATATACATATATATATCCAATCACCACAATATATAGTACGTATCATATACATGCTATATCCCACAGAAAACATGAGAAATGATAAAAGCGATGATTATGGCCATCCTAATGTGATTCCTCGAGCCAAGAGGAATCACGGTCATCTAGGTCTACATCACATGCAACCTGTACAAGATGAACTTTGTGATATAGCCATCCGAGTTGATCAACTCATCACATGAGTGACCTGCTCACTCTGGCCGGTCGTCTGGGTGCCACCAGGAGATCAGTTGGCTCCTCTAACTGATCGGTTTGCCTGGTCGTCGTGCATCTCCTTCTGGCTGCCACCCACTCATCTCGCTCCTCGAATCGGGCATCAGCCGATCGGTTCACTCCTTGAACCGATCGTCTGGAACATCAACCGATCAGTTCACTGCTTGAACCGATCGACTCACCTATCATCTGGATGTCCGCCGTTCTTTGACATAATAAGAAATAAAAATCTATCATAATTTACATTGTAAAAAGAGAAACCTTGAGTTACATTCGAGGGGAGCATAGGTAGGAAAGAAATCTCAAATTATTTCGAGTTACATCAAGAATAAGAGAAGGAAGATCGGTGCGCAGACCGAGATGCAAGCAACCACATACAACCATACACAGATAGGGTTTATTGGCCATAACCACGCTATACATCCACCACAAAACTCGTTTAAGGGCGACGCGTATCGAGTGCATTAATATTACATATCATATATGTTGTTAGGGATTTGTGGATTTAAGATTGGACATGCATAAAGCCAATTTTTTTCGCATCGTATGCAATAAATAAAGGTGACAAACCAAAATCGATCATATTGATAATCCTAAAGTATAGAGCAGTTGATGTGGCTCTGATACCACTATTGGGTTTTAGGGGAGGCAGAGAAAGTAGTGGAAACGAAAAATTTCTCCTCCCCAAAGCCAGAACAAGGAAGCGCGTCAACGTCTATACAATAAGAAAGGAAGGTTTGTGGAATCATACCTTGTCCCGAGGCTTGCTCGACAATAATACCTTGCGCCTTGCACGGTGTTCACCTTCGGTCTTGGACGGTGTATGTGCAGCTCCTGGTCGCACTGGGACTGACAACTCCTAGTCTCACCGGGACTGTCGAGATTGACAGTTGTCCTCCGAGCGGAAGAAATCTCCCGCCTCTGAAGTAGTCCACACGGACCACCTGGAACTCCAATCTCCTTGTCCCACAAGGAGTTGGAAGGAGTCGCACTCTCCTATCAGCGTACTAGTCGCCGATGCACTCTCTTGCCACCAGTCGCTTTCTGCAGTTGTCTTTCCCTTGTTGTGCCTCCCTTATCGGGTAGCACTTGCTCGGGCTCTCTCAGTTACCAAAACCAGAGAGAATGACAACTTTACTGAGCAACTAGTTGCATTGAGTTGTTCTTTGAGAAGCCCCCAATACCCTTATATATAGGAGGGTCATGGGACAGGGTTCTCTATCCCGGGCAATGCGGGATTAAAGCAGGAGTAGAAGGGTCTGAGATTTTCCACAAAAACAACCAACTGCGTGACCTGAACCAATCGTTTCATTTCTGAAACGGTCGGTTGGGGACCTGAGTCGGTCAGTTGACACCTCAACCGATCAGTTGGGACCCATGAAATGATCGGTTCACTTCTGAGCTGTTCGGTTCGCGGTCCTGATCAGTTCCAGATTGACTTTCCTTCTTTTGTTTCGAATCGGTATCAAATACTAATCCTTGTTCCAATCAAATTGGGCAAGTGAAATGAAAAACAAATGTCTCACCAATCTTACTTTCCCAACTTGCTTGGTTGCACCAGTTGAGCCGATCGTTTCAACACTTGAACCAGTCGTTTCACCCTATCTATGAGCCGATCAACTCACCACCTGAGCCAATCGGTTCTCCAAGCTCATCTGATCGGTTCATCACATGAGCCGATTGGTTGGGAGTGCAGATTATGCAGAAACAATCAATTGCAGTTTCAATAAATTCGATACTCTAATCAATTTGTCCAACACCATGAACACTATGATTTTGAGCTATCAATTAATTGAGTGTTTAATTGAACTACTAAACTCCTTTAGTAATCAATCTAAACATAGTTTGTGGACAAAACTCCTTTTCCAGGTTAAATCCTATGTGTGTGACCCTGCAGGTCCTTTTCACGTTGGTAGTGAAAGTCCATAACACTTATGACTTCACAAGCAATGAGCAGTGCCTAGTCACACATCAGTGCTACCCAAGTGAAATAGAAAGTTGGAGAACAACTTTCAATCCTACAATCCGTGTATGGTGTTGCAGCGAATGTACAATTCCTTTGTGACTGATATCCCGAATGAACTCAAGGCATGGAACAGTCATCCTGTCAACATTCATTCACTTTCTTGATCTCAGAGTAGATTGGAACAAATATGTTATGAAATCAGTATCACATACTGATTCACACATGCGTGCACGCCTTTCTCAATCCTACTCATCAAGTGGCCATGGATATCAAACTCCCTCAGGAGGGAAAAATCCCATATCTATCACTCACCCCTCAAAAGCTCCATGTGTCAAAGCCACCCAATCATCACGTTTATAACAACCCATATTTCAGGACTGTGTTTGATGATGTCAAAGTGTACCCAACGACATGTGTTGAGTGTAGTGATTTCAGGTCAAAGTATCACATTCACCACCATCACTGTGAGTACTGACTGTGACTACCATGTCAATGTTCCATGTATCAAACTCACAGTGGGTATGTCTGGTACACTTGTTCTCTAACAAGTACCTATGTGTTTGGTTTGATATCTCTATATCATGACTAATGAGATTCTGTCATCAACCAACACCACAATCTAGTCTTGTGTGTCATTGTTGTCTATTTACCATCCACAATGACATCCGACTAGGGACATATCAAGAATGTACAAACTCTTAGCATACATATGATCTCATCATACAGGTCATGAACCTGAAGGCATACATCATTGAGTACTATCATTCTTTAAGACAGTCAATCTGTTCTATCACTATCTCATATGACTGAACCAGAAAGAATTGGAAGCTTGCCTTTGATGTTTATCAAATCAATCTTAATGTATCCACCAATCATCTCATGATTGGCTCTCAGGGCATACATACCAACACATAACACTTATGAATTTACAAGCAAAGAGCGATGCCTAGTCACACATCAGTGCTACCCAAGTGAAATAGAAAGTTGGAGAACAACTTTCAATCCTACAATCTGTGAATGGTGTTACAGTGAATGTATAATTACTTTGTCATTGATATTCTGAATGAACGCGAGGCATGGAGCAGTCATCCTGTCAACATTCATTCATTTCCTTAATCTTAGAGCAGACGGGGTGAGATGTATGTGACATAAATATCACATATTGATTCACACGTGCATGTGCATGCCTTTCTCAATCCTACTCATCATGTGGCCAAGGACATCAAACTCCCTCAGGAGGGACAAATCCCATATCTATCACTCACCCCTCAAAAGCCCCATGTGTCAAAGCCACCCAATCATCACCTTTATAACAACCCATGTTTCAGGACTGTGTTTGATGATGTCAAAGTGTACCCAATGACATGTGTTGAGTGTAGTGATTTTAGGTCTCAGAATCACACTCACCACCATCATTGTGAGAGCTAACTGTGACTATCAAGTCATGGTTCCATGTGTCACTCTCACGGTGGGTCTGTCCGGTACCTTGTTCTCTAACAAGTACCTATGTGCTTGGTTTGATATCACTATATCATGACTAATGAGATTCTATCATCAACCAACACACAATCTAGTCTTTATTGTTATTGATGTCTATGGTTATTTCCACAATAACAACCGACTAGGGACTAAACAAGAATGTATACTCTTAACATCCGTATGATCTCATCGTTTAGGTCCTGAACCTAAAAGATTGAGTAAAACCATTCTTTAGACATCTATCATGTTACACCATCATCTCAAAAACAGTTTAAACATATAGATCAGAAATTACCTTTATTATTATTCAAATCATTTACATAGTATCCCATTACAATCATCATATGACTTGCTCTATGGGCATGCATACCAACAACTCCCACATGCACTTAGAGCCAGTCACCTAGAAACCTCAGTCCTTGTGACCTAGCATGACCATCATGCTTCTACTGAGAAAGGGCCTTAGTCAGTGGATCAGTTATGTTGTCTTCAGTTGGTACTTTGCAAATCTTCACATCTCCTCAATGTACGATCTCTCTTATGAGATGGAAGCACCGCAGTATGTGCTTGGACCACTGATGTGATATGGGTTCCTTAGCTTGTGCAATAGCTCCATTATTGTCACCATAAAGCACAATTGCATTGCAGCTACTGGGAACTACTCCAAGTTCAGAGATGAACTTCCTGATCCACACAGCCTCCTTTGTTGCATGTGAAGCAGCAATATACTCGGCCTCTATAGTAGAATCGGCAACTGTTTCTTGCTTGGAACTCTTCCAGCTCACAGCTCCATTGTTTAGGAAAAATACAAATCCTGACTGTGATATGTAATCATCTTTATCGATTTGGAAGCTTGCATCAGTGTAACCCTTTACAACCAGCTCTTCCTCATCGCCGTAAACAAGAAACTGATCCTTAGTCCTTCGTAAGCACTTGAGGATGTTCTTTACGGTTGTCCAGTGAGCATCCCCAGGATCTGACTGGTACCTTCTCGTCATGCTGAGAGCATACAGGACATATGGGCATGTGCACAACATAGTGTACATGATGGATCCGATGGCTGATGCATATGGGATCCCTTTCATACGCTCCCTCTCTTCACAAGATTGGGGACATTGAGCTCTAGAGACGGTGACTCCATGTAGCATGGGGATGTTGCCTCTCTTTGAGTTCTCCATGCTGAACCACTTCAACACTTTGTCAATGTACATGCTCTGACTTAGTCTGAGAAGCCTTCTAGATCTCTCTATTGATCTTAATTCCTACAATGTAGGATGCTTCTCCTAAGTCCTTCATTGAGAAAGTATTCCCATGCCAAGTCTTTACCTTCTCTAAGGCTAAGACATCATTCCCCATCAATAGTATGTCATCCACATAGAATATGAGGAATGTAGTCGATCTCCCACTAACCTTCTTGTACACACAAGGTTCATCTTCATTTTGAATAAAGCCAACCACTTTGACTTCCTCATCAAATCAAAGATTCCAACTTTGAGATGCTTTCTTCAATCCATAGATTGACCTTTGTAGCTTACAGACTTTATTGGCATTCTTTGGTTCTACAAAACCTTCAGGCTATGTCATGTACACATACTCATTTATATTCCCTTTAAGGAATGCGGTTTTAACATCCATCTGCCAAATATCATAGTCAGAATAAGCTGCAATAGCAAGCATGATCCTGATGGACTTAATCATGGCAACTGGTGAAAAGATTTCGTCATAGTCAACACCTTGTATTTGTCAAAATCCCTAAGCAACCAATCTGCCTTTATAAGTTTGCACATTGCCATCCATGTCGGTCTTCTTCTTAAAGACCCACTTGCACCCTATGGGTTTTACCCCTTCGGGTGGTTCCACCAAAGCCCATACTTTGTTGGAGTACATGGATTCCATCTCGGATTCATGGCTTCAAACCATTTCTTAGAATCTAGTCCCTCCATAGCCTCTACGTAGATAGTTGGATCATCATCTATGATCCACTCACCACCTTCCTGAGTTACAAGGTATCCAAACCTCTCAGGTTCAAGGCGGGTCCTACTAGATCTACGAGGTCCTTGTGTTACCTGAGGAGACTCAAATTCCACAACACCTTGTGAATCTCCTTGTTCCTCTCGTACATCTATCAATTCATTATTTTCTTGTTGGGCTTGAACCTCTTCAAGCTCTGTTTTCCTCCCATTGCTTCCTTTGGAAATAAATTCCTTCTCTAGGAACACAGCTGTCCTGGCAACAAACACTTTGTTGTCTCTAGGGTGGTATAGATAATATCCCCTCGTTTCCTTGGGGTATCCAATAAAATAACATTTATCAGATTTGGGTCCAAGCTTATCAGGAAACATTTTCCTAATGTAAGACTCACAACCCCAAATCTTCAGAAAAGTCAAATCAGGACGTTTCCCGGTCCATATCTCATATGGTTTCTTTTAAACCGATTTAGATGGTACTCGGTTAAGTGTAAATGCGGTGGTTTCAAGAGCATGACCCCAGAAGGAAATCAGAAGATCAACAGAACTCATCATTGATCACACCATATCCAACAATGTGTGATTCCTTCTTTCAGACACACCATTATGATGTGGTGTTCCAGGCAGAGTCCATTGTGATACAATACCACGGGCTCGCAGAAGGTCCTCAAACTCTTGGCTTAAGTATTCTCCACCTCGATTAGATTGAAGTACCTTAATACTTTACCAAGTTGGTTCTGTACTTCATTCATGAAATCCTGGAACCTTTCAAGGGTTTCTGACTTATGTTTCATCAGGTACACATAGCCATACCTACTGAAATCATCAGTGAAGTTAATGAAGTACTGATACCCATTTCTGGCATTAGTTCTAAAAGGCCCACATACATCAGTATGTATGAGTCCTAATAGATCACTAGCTCTCTCACCTTTACCTGAAAAGGGAGTCTTGGTCATCTTTCCCAATAAACAAGATTCACATGTCTCTATTGATTCATAATCAAAAGAGTCTAGATAACCATCTTTATGGAGTCTAGAAATGCACTTCTCATTTATGTGACCTAGACGACAATGCAAAAGGTATGTTTCGTTTGAGTTGTTGAGTTTTTGCCTTTTGGTGTTTACGTTGTATACACTTGTCTCTAGATCTATCAAGTATATACCATAAGACATTGGGGCACTGCCATAAAAGATCCCATCTTTAGAAATGGAACACTTTCCTTTCTTAATAAGAAACTCAAATCCATCATTGTCCAAACAAGAGAGGGAAATGATATTCCTATTTATGGCAGGTACATAATAGCAGTTCTTTAACTCTATTATTATCCCACTTGGTAGAGTTAACGCATAGGTTCCTACGGCACTGGCGGCAACCCTTGCCCCATTGGCAACACGTAGTTCAACCTCGCCTTTCCCCAAAGGCCTACTTCTCTTAAGATCCTTCACATTTGAACAAATGTGAGATCCGCATCCGGTATCAAGTACCCATGATAAAGAAGTAGTAAAGTTAATCTCTATCACGTATACACCAGAAGTGGAGATCTCTATCTCTGACTTCTTCTTCCATCGTTCCTTCCATCCTCACCTTTCGTTCCATTGATCTCTATCAATGAACTTTCTTTCTTCTTCACCAACGCATTAAGCGTACATAGAGTGGATTCAAAGGCTCCCGGTATATCTGGATTGTGCAGAACTCTTCTCACAGTCCTCAACCAGTTATGGAATTTATTCTCATTTAATTTTCCCATTTTAAATGATGATTCCTTTGCCATTCTACAAGAGAAAATTGCATTTGTCAAAACTCCTTTTGATTTGATTTGAATAAAATTTGACGATAGTCAATTAGGCCTTTAATTAATTACCGCTCCCACTATTTTGACTCAAATTGACAACCCACACCATCAATTCGGAAGATTGCAACACACAATCTTCTAGTGGGTCAAGATCCTAAAATCCTATGAGCCATGGACCAGCTTGGGCTGTCATCCACAACTCAGATCTTCCAGGTAGGCAACTCTTGCCAATTGCATCACATGAAACTCTTGAAAGATGTCATATGCAACTCCTTGCCATGATCATCTCCATGCCTTAAGGTGCTAGATCCTATATAGGTCACCTTGTTAAGTTTGACCCAAAGCCAACACGATGAATATGCACCCTGCTTGGGCAGACCCACACATTCATCCTTCACACTTCCACGAGATAGACGGTGCACCACGCTTGGGCGAGCCCACACTTGGTCGATCAAGCTTTTCATGTGTGTCGCATTTGGAAGGCATCTAAAACTTACTATTTAATGACGGATTTGGTTTAAATATATATATACATATCCAATCATCACAATATATAGTATGTATCATATACATGCTATATCCCACAGAAAACATGCAAAACGATAAAAAGCAGTGATTATGGCCATCCTATTGGGATTCCTCGAGCCAAGAGGAATCGCGGTCACCTAGGTCTACACCACATGCAACCTGTACAAAATGAAATCTATGCCTGCCTTTTTGGGTTTGATCAGCTCATCTGCATGACTGATCGGCTCGCCAGCAAGTTGGTCGTTCAAGTGCCACCAGTCGATCAACTGGCGCCTCCAGCCGATCGGTTCACCGGTCGTCATGCATCTCCTCAGATCTCCACCGCTCGTCTTGCTCCTCGAACCAGTCATCTCAGGTCGTCCGCCGTTCTTTGATATAACAAGAAATAAAATCTATCCTATTTACAATTGAATTGTGAAACCCCAAGCTAAATTTCGGGGGAGCAAAGGTAGGAAAAGAAATCTCAAATTATATCGAGTTACATCAGGAATATAAGAGGGAAATCGGTGCGAAGACCGAGATGCAAGAAACCACATACAACTACACACATTTATAGGGTTTATAGGCCATAATCATGCTACACATCCACCACAAAACTCGTTTAAGGGCGATGTGTATCGAGTGCATTAATATTACATATCATATATGTATATTTGGGATTTATGGATTGGACATGCATAAAGCCAATTTTATTCGCATCGTATGCAATAAATAAAGGTGACAAACCAAAATCGATCACATCAATAATCTTAAAATATAGAATAGTTGATGTGGCTCTGATACCACTGTTGGGTTTTACGGGAGGCAGAGAAGTGGCGGAAACAAAAATTTTCTCCCCAAAACCCAAAACAAGAAGGAATCGCGCCAACGTCTATATAATAGGAAAGAAGGTTTGTTGATGCATACCGTGTCCTGAGGCTCACTCGGCGACAATACCTCGCGCCTTGTGCGGTCTTCACCTCCAGTCTTGGACGGTGTCTGTGAAGCTCCTGGTCACACTGGGACTGTCGGCATTCACAGTTGTCCTCCGAGGGATAGAGGTATCCCGCCTCTGCAATCGTCCACACGAACTGCCTAGAACTCCGATCTCCTTATCCCATAAGGAATCGGAAGGAGTCGCACCCTCATGTCAGCGTACTAGTCACCACTGACACACTCTCCTGCCACCAATCACTTTTTGCAGTTGTCTTTCCCTTGTTGTGCCTCCCTTATCGGGTAGCACTTGCTCAGGCTCTCTTGGTTACCAAAACCAGATAGAACGACAACTTTACAGAGTAACTGGTTGCACTGAGTTGTTCTTTGAGAAGCCCCCAATACCCCTATATATATAGGAGAGTCATGTGACAGGGTTCTCTATCCCAGGAAATGCGGGACTAAAGCAGGAGTAGAAGGGTTCGAGATGTTCCACAAAAAACAACCAACTGCGTAACTTGAACTAATCATTTCACAACTGAAATGGTCGGTTGGGGATATGAGTTGATCGTTTGACACCTCAACCGATCGGTTGGGACCCATGAAACGATCGGTTCACTTCTCAACCGATCGGTTCGCGGTCCTGGTCAGTTCCCGATTGACTTTTCCTATTTTGTTTCCAATTGATATCAAATACCAATCCTTGTTCCAATTGAATTGGACAAGTGAAACAAAAATTAATTTTCTCACTAATCTCACTTTTCCAACTTGCTCGGTTGGACCAGTTGAGCCGGTCGGTTCAACAATTACACTGGTCATTTCACCCTATCCATGAGCCGATCGACTCACCAGTTGAGCTGATCGGTTCACCAATCGGTTCATCACATGAGCCGATCGGTTGGGAGTGCAGACTTTGCAGAATCAGTTAATTGTAGGTCCAATCAATCTGATATTCTAATCAATTGGTCCAACACCTTGAATACTATGATACTGAGCTATCAATTGATTTAGTATTTAATTGAACTACTAAACTCTTTTAGCAATCAATCTAAACATTGTTTGTGGACAAACTCCTATTCCAGGTTAAATCCTATGTGTGTGACCCTGTAGGTCCATTTCACGTTGGCAGTGAAAGTCCATAACACTTATCACTTCACAAGCAAAGAGTGGTTCCTAGTCACACATCAGTGCTACCCAAGTGAAATAGAAAGTTGGAGAACAACTTTCAATCCTATAATCTGTGAATGGTGTTACAGTGAATGTATAATTCCTTTGTCACTGATATCCTGAATGAACTCGAGGCATGGAGCAGTCATCCTGTCAACGTTCATTCATTTCCTTGATCTCAGAGCAGACTGGGTGAGATGTGTGTGACATCAATATCACATATTGATTCACACGTGCATGCACATGCCTTTCTCAATCCTACTCATCAAGTGACCAAGGAAATCAAACTCCCTCAGGAGGGACAAATCCCATATCTATCACTCACCCCTGAAAAGCCCCATGTGTCAAAGCCACCCAATCATCACCTTTATAACAACCCATGTTTCAGGACTGCGTTTGATGATGTCAAAATGTACCCAACGATAAGTGTTGAGTGTAGTGATTTTAGGTCTAAGGATTACACTCACCACCATCACTGTGATAGCTGACTGTGACTACCAAGTCATGGTTCCATGTGTCACTCTCACGGTGGTTCTGTCTGGTACCTTGTTCTCTAACAAGTACCTATGTGCTTGGTTTGATATCACTATATCATGACTTATGAGATTCTGTCATCAACCAACACACAATCTAGTCTTTAGTGTTATTGATGTCTATGGTTATTTCCACAATAACAACTGACTAGGGACTAAACAAGAATGTATACTCTTAACATCCGTATGATCTCATCGTTTAGGTCCTGAACCTAAAAGCATATGTTATTGAGTAAAACCATTCTTTAGACATCTATCATGTTACACCATCCTCTCAGAAACAGTTTAAACATATAGATCAGAAATTGCCTTTATTATTATTCAAATCATTTACATAGTATCCCATTACAATCATCATATGACTTGCTCTATGGGCATACATGCCAACATATTTTTCATTAACACTTTCTTACACACATAGGTTGATCTGAGATTAACTAAGGTTCCACCTTATTTCTCTGTCATTGTTCCCATTCATCTTCTCATTTTGTACTTGTTATAGGAATGCTCTCTATCTTATGTGGATTTCATACCTTGATTCATTTTATAAGAATAGACTTATCTGTCTTTTACTTTATTATCTTCTTGAATCACATCTTCAAGAACTCCTCTTTTTCTAATTTGTATTCAGATTAGATTTCATTGTGTTGTATCTTTCTCCTATCGTTACCAAACATTTAGGTTTTGATAGATAATAATGCAATTTTCATCTTCTTTAAGGTAGGATTAAGATATTCACACCATGATTTCTTATTCATTATGCTCTTTAGATTGTCTCAAAATGACTACTTGATCAGAGTAATCAGAAAGATAACAATCTAAGAGTTCCATACTTACCTTTTCTTCAATAATTGAATACCTGGCCAGGGCACCCAAATACTGTGATTAGGCAGTATGCACCATATTTTTATGTCATATTCTTAACTTAGACATCATCCTAGTCTTAAGTCCTAGTGTCCCTGTAGACTCAATGAACCTAAAGCTCTGATACCAACCTGTCGGGACCCGTCATGATAAACGAGATTACTCACAACATTAAACACAATCAATCACTAATTAATCACATACCCAACAATATGGGTAAATTAAAACTGATTTCAACGTCAACACTCACTCAAAAATATTTGCATGAGAGACCAACATCTATTAGATCCATACTATGCTAAGGATTTGATATAAATTGTTCTATTGCCTTAGCCACAAAATATCTACACAAGAGAACAATATTCCTATATGCCACACAAACCAGCATTAATATGATAACAAACTTCTGATTCGTTTGAAACATCATATACACACTTTATCTTGCCCGGACCTGAGAGTACAGGGACGACTCTGGGACACACTAGACATATAATCAACTTTATCAAATATTCATTACTATAGCTCCTCTTTGCTGCCACATGTTTGTTTTCATAACTTCCGATTACCTAAAAAAATGTGGCGAACCACAAGGGTGAGACCCAGTCCCAACAAGAGATATAACTATCAACAACGTTTATTGATTACAACATTTTTATGTAATTAGATAGTTAAGAAGTTTAATCTGATATAACAAATAAGCTCAATAGTATTGATGATTAACAAAATACATAAAGGAGTAGATAATAACTATCATTATTAACCAGACTATCATCCTTTATCTTGTTGACAATATAAGTAATTCAGTAGCATATGTCGTTCTAGCATCATGAGAATGTCTACTAACATAGCATAGCTAACAACATGAGCATGTCTAACAATTTGAACATATCAATATCATAAGCAGAGCTATCAACATAACCACGAGTATTTGCATAATTAGCAGTATATGCATCTCTAGTTATAAAGGCATGACTATTGTATGTACACATTTACAATCTTATGATCCACAACATAAGAATAATTATTATCTCTTAATTTCACTAAGCATCATATTTATGTAAAGTGAACAAACAAGGGTTATCATCCAATGTGAAGCGTCGTGTATAACCCTAAAGAAATATGTTACACGGCCGTATTACAACTATTATTACGTCGTGAGGAAATTGAGGATACCACTCAAAATCCAAATGACCACTGCTAAGTCGAAATCAATGCCATACAAGATCTAGGAAGAGTCAGACTCCTAAGATCTTCTCCGCCCCCGGTAAGTACAGGTCCGCCACAACGACACAAAAGGTCAAGCTGCTAACAGCATAGTCTGTCCTTGGTACAGGTCACAGCACTAGTGAAAGAGGTGGGTACGCATACCCTACCATCTGAGGTACAACCGCAGTTGTCCTCCAATATCATCACATATATAATCACCGAGACATGACCGCAACCGTTCTCAAACTAAGGGCTAGGTATGACCGCAGTCATCCTCCCTAAACACTTTAATTCAGGATGACAAGCACCCCGCATACACATCAATATGCACTCCGAGTTTCCCTTAGGAATACTCGTTTCACCATCTGGCAAGTTCTGACACTCATATGGATCTATGGCACAGGGAACTACATGATTAGAGTTTCACTTGATTATTTATGCCAATTGGGTGAATTAAGGATGCATCAAACAAGTGGACATACAAACCCTAATTCACTTCTAGAAAGCATATAAATATCAAAACTTGAAAAGATATAAAACATACAAAACATAATTTCTCATCTCATCATCACACGATACTATTCACTTTCCATTCATGATACCTCACTAGCCATCATATTATCACAAGATAATAATCTTTTTCACAATATCACAGGGTATCAACCCTTATCAACATAAGAGGATTACACCTCATTAAGAGCTCAACCATACCCAAAGGTCATTAAGACCATCATACTATTCCCTGTAATATCATCCTTATCTTTGCATGCCTTATAACAAGGCTCAACAACATCACTTAAATATAATACACCGGATCAGCACAATATTGCATTTATTAGTTAGGATATATTCATAAACAATCATAGCAGGGTTATATTAACATTAAGAACATTCCTTTATTTTATCAACATGCAAAGAATCTAGATATGATTAACTCTCATCATATTCATTATGCACATGTTTAGCATAGGAAAGTATCAACCATGTGGCTATAATAACCACCAATTAACATATCAAGGTTATGATCATAGTAAGGAGGTTATTCTACCATCATTCCATCATATAAGAATGTTAAACATGCATTCTCATCTTTATCTGATTGCATTAGATTTAGGTTCAGCATGATAAAATATATCAATGTTACCAATCATCACTTATACCCAAACCCTAACTCACATCATCCCCATTGGATCATGGATGCATAAGGTGAAACATCACCATTACATTCCATAATATTGTCAAGTATGAACCAACACTTAAATCAAGGTGTAACCATCAGGTTATAGCATAGTAGGGTTTAAACAATAATAGAGTAATCCATGGTTGTATTAATCATTCAAGGACTATTAATACCCAATTACCATCATTTAGTTATATTAAAGCTAGGTATAACAAGTTATACCTAATTAGGGTTACATATCAACACACTATGGTTATCATCCCTTCTATTCATCTGAGTGAATAGGTAAGACTAACTTATTAAGGGTAACCCTCCATTTGTTCCATCATCATTCAACCCATATCACCATACCCCAATGTCACCCAAAACCACTGGATGTTTAAAAGGTAAGACTATTGGTTGTTTACATAAGTAAACACATTTAATAAACCACCTATGAAGTCCTTGATTTGTGTTCTAAAAAGAGTCTCCATCTAACCCTAGACATTCCTTTATTAGCAACATAAAAATTTCCATTGAGAGTAGGGTAAAACCCACAATCGACTGTTCATTTAAAATAAGCCATCCATTGTCAACAAGTAAGCTCCTCAAGTTGATCATATAAAGGAAACCATATAAATTAAATTATTAGGACCAACATATTACATTAGCCATCATTCCAGTTTATTGGAGGAATAAACATTATATCTTGACCATTAGGTCAAGTTCATATATTAAAACCATGAATTATAGTATATGTCTGACCATTGCATCAAGTTACCCAAGAAACCATTGGTCTAAGTCTTAATTGATGCTACAACTACAATGCTTAACTCACCATAGGTTGTAGAGACCTAATACACCATCATTAGTGACCATTAAGTCACCATAGGTTGTTATATCAACACTAATTCATTAATCAATATCAAATATTAAGCTAATGTCAACATTGATTGATAGCATCAGTAGGGTACTTAAGGGTTGATCATTAAACTTCTAATTGATCCCAAACCTGACCTAAGGGGGTGACCATAGGTTGTCACCATCATTTGACACCATTGACCACGAACATAAGTTTTTATGAAGGCAACACCATAGGGTTATTACAATGGTACCATAATCGGGTCATGATTTATAGAAGAAATCAGCTTTAAACCCTAAAATTGACCATAGTTTGATAGGTGCTTAGCACCATAGGTTATCAAAACAACCTGATCCAAGTCATGTCATACCTTATGAAACATACACATGATCACAGCTTCATATATAACTCAAATAAGAATAGGGAACATTATAAAAATCGAAATCCAAGTCAAGCATTGCTTTTTAGTGCATGGATCATCATTTTCAAGCAAGAACATGATCTAGAATGCTTATGGTAAGAAATAAACGTGGAGAATGTTATAAAACTTTCCTCTATAGAGTAGGTCAGATCCCAAACAGGAATAATATTCAGAAAATAGGGCAAGGAAACCTTGGATTCAGATCTGAACTTGGCCAACTATGCAATTCTCTCCACAAACAAGCAAAACCCTAGGAAAGAAATAAGAAGGAAGGATTTTTGAGTTCTAGGGCCACTTTCACCATGGAAAACCATGGTTCAGACCTGGATAGATGTAGGAGGAAGAGGATCAAATAATTAAACGAATGAAATAAGGAAAAACATACACTTTTAGGTTAGTATCACTAGGGGGAAGCTTTCTAGACCCAAAAAGGGAATCAATTGCAACCCTAGACTTTTTTCCAAGAAGATCCCCACCTTCTTCTTCCTTGGGCAGAATAATTCGCAGCTGAATAGAGGGAGGACGAGGCTGGGAGAATGAGAGAGATAATGGTGAGTAATTGGCTCGTTTGGGGGCTTTTGTATAAGGATATGACACTTTAGTATTAAGAAAAAGAAAAAGTTAAAATTGTAGTATATATCCAAGTGTCCATGGCTTTTAATTATAAAGAATATACAAGAACACACACAAGAAGCTCTCCCACTATCTGTAGAGACCTTCTTAGCTTGCCTTTGACGAGATTCTAAGCCAATCACTTAATTCCTTAGTTGATAGCTACTAAAGGTAGCTCATCCACGAAGGGGAAAACCCTAAAATATGCTTGATCAAAACACCTTCAAACCATGGCTCAACTAGGAGCCCCATGGTTCAAAAATCTCAAGAATGATAATATAACATCTTAAGAACATAAATTATGTGACAAATTTCAAAGAAAACCCCTCCATTGGGTAAATTGCAGAAAAGTCCAAAATGTACAGAAAATTGCATAACTTGCTCAAACAGTGTCCAAATTGGACCAAAATTTAAAACTTAAGCTTGTCTTATGATTTCAAAACATATCAAAAGGTTATATTAGTCTTATAAGAATTAAATTATACTATTTAAGCTCATTAAACTCATTAAGAAAGTTTAGGGACCTTACACTATATATACGTAATATATATCTTTTTGTCTTGTAAAAAACACCATGTGTGTTGACCCACTTGTTTCATGTATGTTTTTGGTTCAGAGATGTATTGGTATTTGATGATTGGTAATAAAGTAATAAAGTGTAGTTGTTGTAGGACCCTATCTAGTATACATGAGCAAAGTTGATTAATTGCACTATTCAATATATAATTCGAAGCATGTAAAAAACAATGTTGCTTAATAGTATTCGTTGAATATTGAGATTATGTTGGTGCATTTATCTTCATAGTTTTGCATGTATGTTAAGATTTTATACATTCTTGTACAATCTTTTATATTACCCTACTAAGAATGAACGATCGGTTCCTTCAGTCAATGACCTTATAGTCATTTGGAGCTTGGATTTGAGTAATAAATGGGTCATGACGGACAATACTAGAGCATGAATAAGAATTAAACTAGAATTTACTCGCATGATTAAAAATGAACTCAGTCTTTCTACTCAATTGATAAACTTAATAACATGTCTTTAGTCGACTAAGTTGACTTAGTGACCGGCCTAAATCGCATGTCCAAAAGGAATGGAGTCAGAGAAGTCAAACTTTTAAAGAGATAACCCGACTCTCAACCCCCCGCAATGATAAACGGGGTCCAATATAGTGATTGGGGTCACACACAGGGACAAGGTTAGCAGTGTTAAGCTCACAAATCTAACACTCTTATACTGTGGAAGCTTGGGTAATTAAAAAGGTGTTCTCTAAGGAACAGGCAGTGCACAGACCAAGGTAGAACAAGGAAAACAAGAATAAGAAGAACGAATTAAAAATAAAAGAAACAAGACCAAACAAATATATGGGAGAAAACTCAGGTTAAGGATCACCGACTAAGAATTCTCACCAACATGCAACATCATATCTTTCTTTCGCATACTCTTATCAAGACTATAAGCAACCATCAAAAGCATCATTTCCACTCTCTCTCAAGATGAGGAAAGATCTAAGTCTAAGGTTGGTCTCTCTCTCGAGATGACCTCACATAAACTTCGCAATATAACATGTAGTTTAAAGCTTTAGCATTCCAACATTCTCTTGCATTCTTACTACTCCATAACACATGATAAAAGTGACATTTCTCTCACGAGATCTTGACTATCAAACAACACTAGATGTAGCTAAGAATACAAGTGAAGCATTAAAACTGGTGCATGGAGATAATCTTGATAACAATAAGTATATATATTCAATAGAAAGAGACAATATACATGTTGGGAGAGCCTTAGTGGATATTCCCAACTGAAGTTAAGATGTTTAGCCGCTCATGTTTGTAGACAACATAACGACGTTACAGAAAGACGGATACATGCAATCCCATGAAGAGAGGGGGAAGTATAGTGAAATGGAATGATAGATGTAGAGAGAGAAGAGACATGATATGACACGATACTTATTCAGATCTAGATCTAATCACATTGACGGTGTGGATGGTCTTCTTCTCTCGAAGGAGTGTTCATCCTCCTCTCTCCTCAGCTTCTGCCTTTGGAGATCCAAGACTATCTATGGAATGGTCAGGGATGAATCTGGGATGCAGCAGTACTTCATGGTCCTTGGGATCCGATCGATGATCTGATGAATTGACAAGAGAGGTGGGTGTGCTATTCATAGGCCCATTCCATCTACTCAAGCCTACACCACTGTCACAATCTTGTTGGGGTGAGGGGTGAGACGGTGGTCACGACCTTCTCTTTATTCCTCCTATCACCATGGTTGATCTTATTCATGGTCTGGTGATGATCGCGATTGAGGTTGGCTCGTGCATTGTGCTTGGAGAGCTCGAGGTTGAAGTCTTCTTGTTTGGTCACGGTTAGCAAAGATTCAGTAGTGACCGCAGTCTCCAAGCTGGTCGTGGTCTTGTGTGGATTGCGGTCTTCGAATACACTAGACCCCTGGTATGATTTAGGACCCATGCTCTGATCATGACCAGTTTTGTGGTCACGGTTAAGCAGTGATCGCGGATTTGTTATGGCCACAGTCCATCTTTAAGGCCTAATGACCTTGATCTCAAAGGAGCTCCGAAATTACAATCACAGTTGAGGGATAACTAGGTTGTGGTTGAGGTAAAGACCATGACCTGGGTTGTGAATGTACATGAAACCATATAAGTGAGGTTTTAGTAAAAAGGTGGTGAAATTATGGGAAAAGCTAACAAAAGATATATGAGGTATAAAATATATACAAAAAGTATGTACAATAAAGTGTTATCAAATCCCCCAAACTTAGAATCAAGTATGTCCTTAGTCTAAGTCTAGGTTCGCAAACACAGAGAGAGAAAGAACAAACTTACGTGACAAAATTACAGAGTATAGCACGACTAAAATATGTCATTCTTGCATCAAGACTGTTATAGTATGTTTTCTAACCTTTAGGTCTCATTCTCCCCCTCAACTAGAGTTGCATAACTTCTCTTTACTGCCATTCCCTTCAATTGAAAAGGTTCATCCTTTTCAACTTATCACCCTTCCCCTTAGTTAATAACCATACTAATGCATGATCTTTTTTTTTAGGGTTAGCTTTCACACCTTTTCTTTATTTTTTAGCTAGCCCTATGCTAAAGTGTTCGGGTAGGCTTAAGGCTTCAAGTGACTTCCTCTTCCCCCTGAACTCCTAAACCACTACTGTCGTAAGAACAACATTTCCCTTTTTGGACTTATGACTTTAGGTTACGTGATTTTTTTAGTTTTCATTCAGTATTGAAGGTGTGTAAGCTTGGCTTACAGATTCCAATTACGAGCGTGGCATATCTGCATTCATGAGTGCAGTGATATACCGGCCATGTGGAAACTTTTGGCATATTTTTTGCCACAACTCTCATTATTTTTTCTTTCTTTTTGGCTATTTACATCTCCTTTCAGGATTGGGTGTGAGGGATTTTTTACAAGGTCTTCTGGGCGGCTAAGCCTCTTTTTTAGATATGCCGTAAAAAGGGCAGTTGTTTCCTCTCTAAGGAATAAGGATTGGTCAAAAGTGTCAGGTGGGGTGGTTGGTCAGGAGTATGGCTAGGTGAAGCTCTCTAGTCTCTGAGAGTATAATGAGTTAAGGTTGTAACATGTACAACGTCTTATTGCAAGAATGAGGTAGAGAAGGATTGCTATTTTGCTTATTTTACTCATATATACATATATGTTTCTCATTAATTCTCTCTAGGAGGGCGAAGGCACTACAAGTTTTGAGAAAAATACCAAGTGAGAAGGCTAGATTATAAATTTAAAAGGTAGCTGCTACAAAAAATTTGAAAATTTTTGAAAATTTTTTAAGAGGAAAGAGGATGGTAAATGTACCTCTATAGCCCGTTTATGACTCCTCCCCAAAACTCATCCTACACCACGTCTCAGGGTGTCAAAATTTGAGTTAGATTTCCTAGAATGATTAAGATCTATGATTTAAGTAAAATATCATAATATAAGTTTGAATATCTTAATACATGTTTAAGATTCCTAGACCTGAGATTCTATTGATATCAGAATGTATGGTAAATTGAGTTCATAATGCTATTATAAAATTATGCCGCAATTATGTGTAATTATGTTGTAAAAATAGGATTTATAAGATTCCTATCCCTATATTTTAGGATTATGATTTAATCTCATATGAATACATTAAGATTCATGGTAAGATCAAATTTAATGAGATTTCATAGAGATTAAGTCAACTTGTCAGCAATCATATAGATTTTTGATGCTTAAGTCACTTTCATGTACCTTACTTAAGTTTCATGTGATATACCTTACTTAAATTTGAGTATCCCTAAATTTATTTTAGATCTTTTTTCGTAATCATTTTGACAAGGTTGTCATATTCCATGAATCAAGATTTAATGAAGGCATTTTAATGAATTAGAGTTTCTAGATAATGTTTATCTTGATAACCAGAATATTAGATTTAGATCCAGACTTAGGTTATCAAATGTGTGAGTAGTCATGAAATGAGTAAAGATACATGATCAGGATTTTATACCTAACCTCAGTTATGTAGTAATTGAGATTTATATTCACATTTAAATGTAGATTTAGCTTAGAACTTAAGAATAAGATATTCAGATTTAGAATTCAATACATGTCCAATTTTTAGTAATCAGTTTTCAGATAAGCTTGGTCATCATTATTCAGTTTTAGTATAAGATAAGTTTAGATTCAATATTTAATAATTTCAGACTTAAGATAATTATTTTATAACCTTCAGATAGTACATTATGTGATAAGTCCTCATTCAATAGTCTCAGAACAATTGAGAGGCATCAGTTGCCATTTTAGAGGAGTGCTTACTCCAATTCAGAGGTACTTCAGTACCAATTTAGGGCGCCACACCAATTCAGACACCTCAACGTCATTTAGAGGCATGCAATGTCAATTCATAGGTACTGTAGTACCAATTCAAGGCGTAGATATGCCAATTCAGGTGGACTTATTGTACAATGGTGTCCACAATCATATAAAAATCATAACTAAAAGATACCTTAGCTTAGAGCATGCCCAAAATCTCATCCATGAGAATGATGAGAGGGTATTAGATAAGGTAAGTATGACCCATGCACTTTGGTGTAGGTCATGAGACCCATGTACAGGGTACTTGTCTCTAGAAAACAGGTTAAGGTAGAAAGGTACAAATTCAAACTAAGAAATAAGAGATAATACACTTCAGGTTTTACCTAAAGATTGAAGTTGATTTCATGTTTATAATTCTAATCTCAGTTCACTAGTAATGCATATTTTAGAATACTCATTCCACTTACTATAGTGGCTATTTTTCCAACGCATGGATAGGGACACAATGTCTGTAGGATCTGGAGCAATTGAAGAACAGGAAAACAAGTAAAGGATTAGAATATTTTTGAGTTTAGCCTAGTCAAGTGCCATTTACCAAGACATTATTAAGTTCAAACATCTTTTTATTATGCTTAATTCGATCATATGGATGATCATGATGTGGTTCTCTATTGACAAGAAACTATGTATGAATTAGTTTTAAGCTAAGTAAATTGTTTTATTTACTTTAATTGCAATCATAATCATGTTTGTGACACTCCCAGTAAAAAATCCACTCATGTGATTTGAAAATTGGGGTGTTACACACACCTACTAATGAAGCTTGCCTAAGTGAAGACATGGCTGTGAGAATGAGAAAGTAGGTCAAGGAAGGGATTTTGGTCTAGAATTGGGGACATCATGAAGATACTCAAGTCCATAGGATCATCTGGCTCCTTGTCTACTATAAGGAGAGTGCTTTGGCTGTGAATGTATAGCACCCATTGCCTCCCCTTTTATAGCTAACGAGTTACCCGATAGCGACATGCTAGTGTTATTGACTGTTATGTCAGTGGTACCAGCTTCTATACCTATCATTTGACATTGGTTCCATCCCTTGATACTTACATCCCTGAGATCTTGATGTACCAAGACACAGATCCTTTCATGTTAATAGTACTAACAAAAGATAGTGGTACTGACTTCTATAATGTCTCCCTAGATCATTTCCACCTAGCATTGGATGCCAAAGATCTCAATTGGTGATGGTGGTACCATAAATTCCACTCTTCTAAGTCGGTGCCACCAAGGTGGTGTCATTGGTACTGAGCTGTAATTTTAGGCGCCTTTGAAGTCCCATTTTTTATGCCACCAACTTTTTGTGTTAGTGGTACCGAGCTATGTCGATTCTCATAGTGGAGATGAGTCAATCAGTACCATCTAGTAGTCTCTCAGTAATATTGACTATATTTTTCTAGGCTCTTGTCATTTTTCTGCCAAATATCGATTTTACAAACCACCATGTTGGTAGTACCAACTTCATGCAAAAATTAACTTGACAAAGATTTGGTACCACCAAACCCTCCTACCTGTGGCATCAAAATTTCCAAAATCCTCATCATGAATTTAATTGTGATTTGGTGCCACTGACCCTACTGTCAATGCCACTGACCTTGCTGTCGGTGCCACTAAGATTTTCTCTTCCTGCACACTATAACAAATGCATCAACGCTCCTTTTTCACAGTTATGAAAATTCTAGAAAAGCAACAATAAAAAATCTACTGGAAGATAATAACTATAATATAAATAAAAAACATAAAAATGAATGGGTTGTCTCCCATAAATACTCTTATTTAATATCTTAGCATCAATAGTCTTTTTACTCAAAAGATCAATGAAGATCAAAGATCTTCCTCCTCACCATCATGGACCACCTCTACTCTATAATTGTACCTCAGGCATTGTTCATTAGTCAATAATTTATTAGCGCCACTAGTGTCAATGTCTCCATGAGGGACTGACTTGATCACCACATAGGGTTCACTCCACTGGGACCTCTAGACAACCTCTTATTAGGGTTATACATAGAATCAGCCTCAAGAAGGGTTTACATCATATACTGGATCCATGCATTTGCTATGCATTGTTGATTAGTACCATTAAGAGTATCTCTCACCTAATTACATTAGGTTTCCATAAGGGTTTGATCAAATGGACCTTCAATAACATGAGGTATCCAAATAGATTGATCAATGGAACCTTCAATTGCACTGGGTATCCATTTGGATTAGTCAATTGAGTCTTTAATATCATTGGGTACTCATTTGAATCAACCCATTGTTCCTTAAAATACATTAGGTACTCAATTGGATTAACTAATTGATCCTTCAATTGTATTAGGCATCCAATTGAATTAACTAAATTGAACCACAAACGGTTTGAAACCGTTTAAGCAAAAAGCTTTGAAACCACATGAACTTGAAACCGCATGGGTCTCAAACAGTTTGAAACTGTTTTGTCTCAAACGATCTTGAGACCGTTTGGACTCAAACGGTCTTGAGACCGTTTGGTCCAAACCTCTCAAAACCGCATGAACCAAATGGTCAATCAAGACTTCAACAACACTCAATTCCAATCATTGGTACTTCAACCAATTGGATCATCAATTAATCATCAATTGAATCATGAACTCACCCCTCAATTAGAACTTCAATTAGGGTCTGATCTCAATGGGATTATGGTTTATAATCATCAATTCGAGCTTTGAAGTTGATCACCAGTCAAGCTACTAATTGAGTTTCAATTGATTGCACTGGATCTTCAACCATTGAGTTCATGGAACCAATCATCAATTGGACCTATGCTCATACTTCAATTGAGTTTAATAGGTCAACCTTCAACTCATTTGACCTTCAATTGACCCTCAATTGGCCATCCATTAGGGTTTGACTCAATTGATTTAGGGTTTGGAATCGATGATCCAACAATACTTATCAATGCAAGATTGATTACTTTGAAATTATTGAACCATCATCCAAATTGGGCATGACCTGACCCCAAACGGTCTTGAGGTCGTTTGGATGACCTCCAAACGGTCTTGAGACCATTTTCCCATGTCCACATCATAATCCAAGTCAATCAATCAAAGTTTGAATCATTGGATTGACCACCAGATCAGCATTGCAGTGTATATCAGCTTGATACCTTTAGACCTTCAAACACCTAACCATACTCAACCCTAGACCTACAAACGGTCTTGGGTGACCACAAAACGGTCTTGAGACCGTTTGGATGAGCTCCAAACGGTCTTGAGACCGTTTGGCTCATCCAACCTTTGGATTCTAGTGAAAATTCATCAAGGTTTGATCTATTGAGTTGATAATCAATTCAGCATTTAATCACCAAGTGATTTGGTACCTTTGGACCTTCAATTGGTCAACTATACTTGACCCCAGAACTCCAAACGGTCTTGGGGTAATCCCCAAACGGTCTTGAAACCGTTTGGGTAATCCCCAAATGGTTTTGAAACCGTTTGGGTCATACAACCCAAAACAATCAACTCAATCAATTGCAAAATCAGCACTTAGTCGATTAGGGTTCATGCCCCATCTTTGGATCTTCAAATACTTAATAATATCCAACCCTAGACCTCCAAACGGTCTTGGGTGACCCCCAAACGGTTTTGATACCGTTTGGGTGATCCCCAAACGGTTTTGAAACCGTTCGGGCTAATCAACCCAAAATATCCAATTAACTCATTGGAATTTCAGCACTGTTTTCAATTAGGGTTTGCCCAATTGAATAGCCTTTAACTCACGATTCCTTGGGAGTTAACCCCTAAAATTTGGTGAGTCATTATAACACATCATTAGGAACAGTAATCCCAAACGGTAAACTCTTGGTCAACTCACTCAAACGGTTTTTGAAACCGTTTGGCCAAAAAGGTCAAGATACTCAGGTTGAAAATCAGCACTTAATCCAATTACGTTTACCTAATTGATTAGTCTTCAACTCACGATTCCTTTGGCGTTAATCCCTCAATTTGTAGGGTTATCAACCAACAAAATTATGAACAAGAATCCCAAATAGTCAACGCTTGGTCAATGATATCAAATGGTTTTAAAACCGTTTTCGCAAACAGGTCAATTTGATCAGATTGAAAATCAGCACTTAATTCAATTCGATTTGACTAATGGATTAGCCTTCAACCTATTATTCCTTTGGATTTAACCCCTCAAATTTGATGGGTTATCCGCCTACATAATTAGGAAAAAAATTCCCAAACGGTCAACGCTTGGTAAACCATCTCAAACGGTTTTGAAACTGTTTTCTCCCAAACGGTTTCAAACCATTTTCCCTTAACCGGTTTGCTGAAACCGCATAACCAATCAAATTAAAACGATTTGGAGTAGCTATCAAAACCTTTTGGCTTTACAATTTTCTTTGGATAAGCATCTAGGATGATTTCATCATCCCCTTCCTTCGGAAAACCAAGAACAACAACCGTTCTTGATGGAAATTGCAGCAAAGAAACAAGAGTGTATCAAATTGAAGAAATCAATCAACAAAGCATAGAGAATTGATGCAATAGCAATGTTTAAGGGTTTAAGTTATAAAAACCGCCTCCAATTGAGCTCCAAAGCTCCAATCTCACGCCATTAATTGTGGATGAAGCTCTTGCAACTACCCCTAGGCTCGTTCTCAAGCTTTTGGATGAAAAAGTTGGCTAGGGTTGAAGAGGAGATCGAAATCAGAAGGAATCCATAATTTATTTTCGATTTCGACCATGGAATCAAGGAGAACGAAGGTCAAGAGCTTAACAACAGCTAGGGAGTCGTCCTCCTTCTCCTCTCTATCTCCTTGGTTGGTTTTGCAAGCAAGGGGAAGAAAGAAATCCGAAAAAGCCTTTGCTTAGGCTTAGAAAAGGCACTTTTATAAGGAAATTGATGAGAGAGAATATACATTGTAAAAATGCAATTAATCCCAAAAATGTGGCCACCTCTTCCCCCTCATTTTCCTTGGGTACGAATCATCCTCCTTTGCTTTTAATTCTCCTTCATTATCCTCAATTTAAAGAAAAGCAAATTAAGCACCTTAATGCTTATTATATTAATATCTCATATGTGAGGGGAAATTACTTTCCTTTATAATAAGGTGAGTGGAATTTCACCTCCTTTATATATTTTCGTCCCTTATCTTGGAAAAAGAACGTCCATCCTTATTCAAAATCAACAATTAACATTTTGGATGAAGGCCCTTTAATTAATACATTCATTTTTGCCCTAAATTGAATTAGGGTTTCACTTATGATTACATCTTGATTATTTTAATATCAAGATTCTCTCTCCTCCAACTTAATTCAAATGAGGCACCCCTCTCATTTTCTTTTCTCAACATGATGTCAAGAAACATTATGCATCTTATTGAAGTGGTAATTTGCATATTGAACCCTAGGTTTTGGGTAAATTGCACTTTACACCAAAACTGGGTTTTAATGCACAACATTGTCCAACAAGCTCTATCTTGGTGTCCAGACTTGTCAAAACCTTACCACTACATCATATTCATTCTTATGGTTTCTCAACATCAGAGGAACATCTTATCATGCAACATTTGCAAGTTGACCCCTCAACTTGGGTAATTTGCACTTTAGTCCAAAATAAGCAAACATTACTTCAACATTGTTCAAACATGACCAAAATTGAAACATAAGTTTCTCATGAGCCCTAATTACTTTTCCCAAGTTAAGATTAAGAATCTACTCAAACTTATTAGGCAAAACATCTAGGGTTAATTTATAACCCAGGTCAGGGATGTTACAAATTATAAACCCCTAACAAGGATTTCGTCCCTGAAATCCCAGACAAAAGGAGGAACATATTATCCATTAATCATGCCCTCAAGTCTCCACATATCATTTTAATATCATGGAGATATCATGAACTCTGTGATTCCACACAAAGCTCCTTTCATTAGTTCAACCTCATCAATGTTTATGCTGAGCATAAACCCCTAACATATGATGTTCATATTATTGAAAGGAAGAAACATAAAAGAACATACTTCTATCATTACCCAAGAATATTATCAAAGGGGTAAAACACATATGTCTAACAAAGATAATTTACTCAGTAATCCTTTAACAAACTCTATGTAGTTGGGAATGTTCTCATAGTTCTTCCAATTAGTTGGGGATGACACATAGCTTTCCCTCTTTTGGTTTAGGGTTGGAATTGCACCAAGCATCTTCCTATTATTGGAATTGCACAAAGCATCTTCCTTTGTTGGAATTGCACAAAGCATCTTCCTTTGTTGGAATTGCACAAAAAATCTTCCTTTATTGGAATTGCACAAAGCATCTTCCTTTATTGGAATTGCACAAAGCATCTTCCTTTGTTGGAATTGCACAAGGCATCTTCCTTTATTGGAATTGCACAAAGCATCTTCCTTTATTGGAATTGCACAAAGCATCTTCCTTTATTGGAATTGCACAAAGCATCTTCCTTTATTGGAATTGCACAAAGCATCTTCCTATATTGGAATTGCACAAAGCATCTTCCTTTATTGGAATTGCACAAAGCATCTTCCTTTGTTGGAATTGCACAAAGCATCTTCCTTTATTGGAATTGCACAAAGCATCTTCCTTTATTGGAATTGCACAAAGCATCTTCCTTTATTGGAATTGCACAATGCATCTTCCTTTATTGGAATTGCACACATCATCTTCCTTTATTGGAATTGCATAAAGCATCTTCCTTTATTGGAATTGCGCAAAGCATCTTCCTATATTGGAATTGCCCAAAGCATCTTCCATTATTGGAATTGCACAAAGCATCTTCCTATATTGGAATTGCACAAAGCATCTTCCTTTATTGGAATTGCACAAATCATCTTCCTTGATTGGAATTGCACAAAGCATCTTCCTTCATTGGAATTGCACAAAGCATCTTCCTTCATTGGAATTGCATAAAGCATCTTCCTTTATTGGAATTGCACAAAGCATCTTCCTTTATTGGAATTGCACAAAGCATCTTCCTTTATTGGAATTGCACAAAACATCTTCCTTTATTGGAATTGCACAAAGCATCTTCCTTTATTGGAATCGCACAAAGCATCTTCCTTTATTGATTCCATATTTCTTATTTCATGATACTCATTAGATTGTATCAGAATGACTGCTTGATCAGGGCAATCAAAAAGATATCAATCTAAGAGTTTCCATACTTACTTTATCATCAATAGTTGTATACCTGGCCAAGGTTTACAAGTACTGAGATCAAGTAGTATGCACTCATATGCTATCATATTCATTGCTTTTATCATAAGCATAAAATTTAACATCCCTGGATTTTATCTAGGCATCTCTTCTATACCTCTTCCTCTTTCATAGAGGTAAGAACAATATAGAGCATTTAAAAGAATACTGAATAGAATTCAAATTCTAGTTCTCATCATTTCTTCCCTATATAGCAACCAATAGGGAAAACAAAATCAACAATCCTCCTTTTTATAACAAAAAGGGTTTAGAGTACTCAACATGTACACATTTATAACATACCTTGTCCTCATATCATGGTCTTATTAGTCTTATTACTGATGTAAAAACTAAGCCATGGGATTTTACCGGTGAAAGGTTAAGACCTTTGCACTTACTCAATGGCTACTGCCCTAGTACACTAGGCATTTATTGCACTATTAGTACCAAAAACTTTGGCTTCTTAGAACCATTAGGCAAATGTCTCTAGAATTATAGAGATCATTCCCTACTTCTCAGCTTATTTCCCCTCCTTGGGCACTGCATCACAGATTTATTATCTGTCTAAACTCATGGCAGAGTCTACTTTCTTGCCATAAGTTAATCTTTTCCACATTTTCCCTTGTTCCAACATGACTAAGTCATTCAAGAACTCTTTTAAAGCTCAATCTTTCTATATTAAGGATTGATAACCTAGGTTGTAAGTCTAGTATCCAGCCCACTATATGCAATACTGTTGCCCTAATCTGCCCAACAAGAGCATGATCATAGGATTTTCTATCTTGATCAGGTCTTAATGGGAATTCTCAGGCACTCATTCCATTCTTGCATGATACCTTGCACCTCTTCTTGGTGCAACAACATTGCCATTAGCAATGTGTTCCTTGTGCTCTCCAGTCATTTTAAAACTTTACCCTTTCTCTGCACAAGCAAAAATCATTATAGGGTATATTGGAGGACACTAATACAGACTCAACAACTTAGTCCTATGTCTCTGTAGACTCAGCGAACCTAGAGCTCTGATACCACTACATTGTGGCATACAACTCATAAAAACATAATTAACTAATGTGGAAGCGTTCATCAAACAGCGGATTAGTGAAAATCACTAAAAATTAAAACTTTTTGCATAGAGATCAATTCACAGGAAAAGTCTTTCATTCAGAACCAAAGTAAAACTTTACATCCTGGTTCATATATATACATCTCATGTACTTTTCCTTCTCGAGGAATACCACATTAACTACTCTGTCTTAACTGTACACAGGTAGTATAAAACCCTCGAGGCACTAAGCCAAAATCTTGAAATCACTAACTACTACTCCGATGACCTGAGAGTAAAGAGACGACACATAGGACTCTATATATACCTGAACATGACATGACAGTTAATGTCTCCACCTGAGACTTCACTGTTGTCCCTGTTGTTGCTGTTGTCCTTCACCTCCTAAAGGATTCCTATCTCCTCGTCCGCGTCCACCTAAAAATGTGGTTCCCATGGGGGTGAGACAATTATAAGAATTGCCCCAGCGAAAGATATAACTCTCCGTCAGTAACATTATTATTTCAACTTAAGAAGATAAATATGAACAGAGGAATCATATTTATTTGACAATAGATATTTTAATGTCTAACATATTAGAACATTATTTTATATCAGAAGCATTGCAACTGTAACTTGATAGAATCAACATATCACTTATCCTTTAATGAATATGAAGAACATGTATAACATCTATTCAAACTATAGAATCATTACCACTGTATTAACTCTCTTCAGGCTTAGATCATATATCTAAAGCCTGGCATTATCATTGTGGAGTCATGGCCCGTAGCCACACTCTCTTCACAAGGTGTTGGGATCTTAATCCCTCAATTCACTAATGGGAATTTCTCATCTTTTCACAATTTCAATACCATAATCATGTGATCCTGGGTATTCAAACCCTTAGCTCATCATCTGAACATTGTTACCACATTCTCGGGTAACTAATATCTTTAGTTCATCTGACCAAGATAAGTATGATACTTGCTACACAAGAATCCATCATGGCACTTGAGGCCCATTAACTCTCTTGCTACCTCTTACCAGACAACAAGGTATATTATGGCGCACAAGGCCCAATAAACAAATTCAAATTAATAACATATCATAGCTCATACCTGGCTATGCCCATCATCTCATGATACATGCATGGTTAGCATATGTGATAGAAGCACATCAATTATCTATCAACACCATGCACAAATAATGTATTAATAATTCAAGGGTATTACCCTTAATCCTTTACCAGGATTAGGATTTCCATCACACATCTCATGTATCATTCATCCAATTATATTGGATTTATAACACAACAAGGTATAACAGTATTTGGGGTGTTGGATATGATATCTATCATATCCTGATGTATCACTTCCCTCAACACCATTAACTTTCTTGAGTCCATATACTTAGCTAGTATTAGGGTATTACCCATCCTAATACTTTATGCACCAGTTCATCGCATTCATCATGTAAAGTAGTGATCATTAGTCACTCACTTAGAATATACAACTATTGCCAATACTATGGATTCATCCATAAGTCAGTAATTAACAAAAAGACCATGCTAGGTCCTTTTCAAAACAACTCTAAGTCAAGCATAGAGTACCATGGCCATGCAACCAAAAATGGTCGTGCTAAGGGAAGACACCATGGCCGTGCTACCTTGCACGGTCGTGCAAAGTGAATCCACCACGGCCGTGCTACCTTGCACGTACGTGCAAAGGAAAGATACCACGACCGTGCTGCCTAACACGGTCGTGCTACAATAGTTCACCTCTTGAATCATATTCAAGTATGAATCCTATTCTTTCATTAGGGATTAGGGTTTCACATACCATTTCCCTTCTTTAGAATAGGGATTGCATATAGCATCACCCTTCATTAGGGTTTCATATCACATTGCCCATAATTAGGGTTTACTAATCATTCCCAATTAGGGTTTCTCATGAAATCGCCTCAATTAGGGTTTCACATGGATACACCCTCATACCCTCAACTAGGGTTTCACTTGGATACACCCTCAACTAGGGTTTACTATTCATTCCCAATTAGTGATTTCACATGTAGACAACCTCTTATTAGGGTTATACATGGAATCAGCGTCAACTAGGGTTTACATCATATAGTGGATCCATGCATTTTCTATGCATTGTTGATTAGTACCATTAAGATTATCTCTCACCTAATTACCTTAGGTTTCCATAAGGGTTTGATCAAATGGACTTTCAATAACATGAGGTATCCAAATAGATTGATCAATGGAACCTTCAATTGCACTGGGTATCCATTTGGAGTAGTCAATTGAGTCTTTAATATCATTGGGTACTCAATTGAATCAACCCATTGTTCCTTCAAATACATTAGATACTCAATTGGATTAACCAATTTATCCTTCAATTGTATTAGGCATCCAATTGAATTAACCAAATTGAACCACAAACGGTTTGAAACCGTTTAAGCAAAAAGCTTTGAAACCGCATGAACTTGAAACCGCATGGATCTCAAACGGTTTGAGACCGTTTGGTCTCAAACGGTATTGAGACCGTTTGGTCCCAAATGGTCTTGAGACCGTTTGGAACGAAACAGTCTTGAGACCGTTTGGTCCAAACCTCTCAAAACCGCATGAACCAAATGGTCAATCAAGACTTCAACAACACTGAATTCCTATCAATGGAACTTCAACCAATTGGATCATCAATTAATCATCAATTGAATCATGAACTCACCCCTCTATTAGAACTTCAATTTGGATCTGATTTCAATGGGATTAGGGTTTATAATCATCAATTAGAGCTTTGAAGTTGATCACCAGTCAAGCTACTAATTGAGTTTCAATTGATTACATTGGATCTTCAACCATTGAGTTCATGGAACGAATCATCAATTGGACCTATGCTCATACTTCAATTGAGTTTAATAGGTCAACCTTCAACTGATTTGACCTTCAATTGACCCTCAATTTGTCATCAATTAGGGTTTGACTCAATTAATTTAGGGTTTGGAATCGATGATCCAACAATACTTATCAATGCAAGATTGATTACTTTGAAATTATTGAACCATCATCCAAATTGGGCATGACCTGACCCCAAACGGTCTTGAGGTCTTTTGTATGACCTCAAAACGGTCTTGAGACCATTTTCCCATGTCCACATCATAATCCAAGTCAATCAATCAAAGTTTGAATCATTGGATTGACCACCAGATCAGCATTGCATTGTATATCAGCTTGATACCTTTAGACCTTCAAACACCTAACCATACTCAACCCTAGACCTCCAAACGGTCTTGGGTGACCACCAAACGGTCTTGAGACCATTTGGATGAGCTCCAAACGGTCTTGAGACCGTTTGGCTCATCCAACCTTTGGATTCTAGTGAAAATTCATTAAGATTTGATCTATTGAGTTGATCATCAATTCAGCATTTAATCACCAAGTGATTTGGTACCTATGGACCTTTAATTGGTCAACTATACTTGACCCCAGACCTCCAAACGGTCTTGGGGTGATCCCCAAACGGTCTTGAAACTGTTTGGGTAATCCCCAAACGGTTTTGAAACCGTTTGGGTCATACAACTTAAAATAATCAACTCGATCAATTGCAAAATCAGCACTTAGCCGATTAGGGTTCATGCCCCATCTTTGGATCTTCAAATACTTAATAATATCCAAACCTAGACCTCCAAACGGTCTTGGGTGACCCCCAAATGGTTTTGAGACCGTTTTGGTAATCCCCAAACGGTTTTGAAACCGTTTGGGCTAATCAACCCAAAATATCCAATTAACTCATTGGAATTTCAGCACTGTTTTCAATTAAGGTTTTCCCAATTGAATAGCCTTCAACTCACAATTACTTGGGAGTAAACCCCTAAACTTTGGTAAGTCATCATCCCACATCATTAGTAACAGTAATCCCAATCGTTCAATGCCTGGTCAACTCACTCAAACGGTTTTGAAACCGTTTGGCCAAAACGGTCAAGTTAATCAGGTTGAAAATCAGCACTTAATCCAATTAGGTTTACCTAATTGATTAGTCTTCAACACACGATTCCGTTGGAGCTAATCCCTCATATTTGGAGGGTTATCAACCAACATAATTATGAACAAGAATCCCAAACGGTCAATGCTTGGTCAACCATCTCAAACGGTTTTGAAACCGTTTTCCCAAATAGGTCAATTTGATCAGATTGAAAATCAGCACTTAATTCAATTCGATTTGCCTAATTGATTAGCCTTCGACCTATGATTCCTTTGGAGTTAACCCATCACATTTGGTGGGTTATCAGACAAAATAATGAGAAACAAAATTCCCAAACGTTCAATGCTTGGTCAACCATATCAAACGGTTTTGAAACCGTTTGCTTCCAAACGGTTTCAACGGTTTCAAACCGTTTGCCCTTAAACGGTTTGCTGAAACCGCATAACCAATCAAATTAAAACGATTTGGAGTAGCTATAAAAACCGTTGGGCTTGGTAATTTTCTTTAGATAAGCATCTATGATGATTTCAGCATCCCCTTCCTTCGAACAACCAAGAACAGCAACCGTTCATGATGGAAATTGCAGCAAAGAAACAAGAGTGTATCAAATTGAAGAAATCAATCAACAAAGCATAGAGAATTGATGCAATAGCAATGCTTAAGGGTTTAAGTTATAAAACCCGCCTCCAATTGAGCTCCAAAGCTCCAATATCATCCCATTAATGGTGAATGAAGCTCTTGCAACTCCCCCTAGGCTCGTCCTCAAACTTTTGGATGAAAAAGTTGGGTAGGGTTGAAGAGTAGTTCGAAATAAGAAGGAATCCATAATTTATTTTTGATTTCCACCATGGAATAAAGAAGAACGAAGGTAAAGAGCTTACCAACAGGTAGGGAGTCGTCCTCCTGCTACTCTCTAGCTCCTTGGTCGGTTTTGCAAGCAAGGGGAAGAAAGAAATCAGAAAAAGCCTTTGCTTTGGCTTAGAAAAGGCACTTTTATAAGGAAATTGATGAGAGAGAATATACTTTGTAACAATCCAATTAATCCAAAAAATGTGGCCACCTCTTCCCCCTCATATTCCTTGGGTACGAGGCATCCTCCTTTGACTTTATTTCTCCTTCATTATCCTCAATTTAAAGAAAAACAAATTAAGCACCTTAATGCTTATTATATTAATATCTCATATGTGAGTGGAAATTACTTTCCTTTATAATAAGGTGAGTGGAATTTCACCTCCTTTAGATATTTTCGTCCCTTATCTTGGAAAAAGAACGTCCATCCTTATTCAAAATCAACCAATAACATTTTGGTTTAAGTACCTTTAATTAATATATTCATTTTTTCCCTAAATTGAATTAGGGTTTCACTTACGATTAAATCTTGATTATTTTAATATTAAGATTCTCTCTCCTCCAACTTAATTCAAATGAGGCACCCCTCTCATTTTCTTTTCTCTACATGATGTCAAGAAACAGTAGGGACCTTATGGAAGTGGTAATTTGCATAATGAACCATAGGATTTGGGTAAATTGCACTTTACACCAAAAATGGGTTTTAATGTACAACATTGTCCAACAAGCTCTATCTTGGTGTCCAGACTTGTAGAAACCTTACCACTACATCATATTCATTCTTATGGTTTCTCAACATCAGAGGAACATCTTATCGTGCAACATTTGCAAGTTGACCGCTCAACTTGGGTAATTTGCACTTTAGTCCAAAATAAACAAACATTGCTTCAACATTGTTCAAACAGGACCAAAATTGAAACATAAGTTTCTCATGAGCCCTAATTACTTTTCCCAAGTTAATATTAAGAATCTACTCAACCTTATTAGGCAAAACATCTAGGGTTAATTTATTACCCATGTTAGGGATGATACACTTATAGTAGCAAAAATTCATCTAATCAACCTAGATTTATAATCATTTTTTTGCAAAATATATTTTATAGTCGCATGGTTGGTCCACACTATCCCCGTTTCCCCTATTAAATATTGTTGAAATTTGTCAAAGGAAAAAACAATGGCTAAAAGCTCTTTTGTTGTGGTGTAATTAAGTTGGGCATCATTCAGTGTTCTAGATACATTATTTAGTGTTCCCATGACCTTAGGAAAAACATATGTAGGACTAACCTACTTAGAAATAGAGATATCATAAATTATACTTGCCGATAGAAGATTTACTACCTCTTTCTTCACTACCTCTGTCATGATGGGATTTAGACACCACAGAGGTAGTCCTACAAGTTTGCTCCTGTTGGTATGTATGCCCTGAGAGCCAATCGTGTGATGATTGATGGGATACATTAAGATTGATTTGATAAACATCAAAGGCAAGCTTCCAATTCTTTCTGGTTCAGTCATATGAGATAGTGATAGAACAGATTGAATGTCTAGAGAATGATAGTACTCAATGACGTATGCTTTCAGGTTGAGGACCTGAACGATGAGATCATACGGATGCTAAGAGTTTGTACATTCTTGTTATGTCCCTAGTAGGATGTCATTGTGGAAGGTAGATAGACAACAATGACACACAATACTAGATTGTGGTGTTGGTAGATGACATAATCTCATTAGTCATGATATAGAGATATCAAACCAAACACATAGGTACTTGTTAGACAACAAGTGTACCGGACAGACCCACCGTGAGTTTGACACATGGAACCGTGACATGGTAGTCACAGTCAGTACTCACAGTGATGGTGGTGAATGTGAATCTCTGACCTGAAATCACTACACTCAACACATGTCGTTAGGTACACTTTGACATCATCAAACGTAGTCCTGAAACATGGGTTGTTATAAAGGTGATGATTGGGTGGCTTTGACACATGGGGCTTTTGAGGGGTGAGTGATAGATATGGGATTTGTCCCTCCTGAGGGAGCTTGATATCCATGGCCACTTGATGAGTAGGATTGAGAAAGGTGTGCACGCATGTGTGAATCTGTATGTGATACAGATGTCATAACATATCTCTTCCAATCTATTCTGAGATCAAGAAAGTGAATGAACGTTGATAGGATGACTGTTCCATGCCTCGAGTTCATTCGAGATATCAGTAACAAAGGAATTATCCATTCACTGTAACAACATTCACGTATTGTAGGATTGAAAGTTGTTCTCCAACTTTCTATCTCACTTGGGTAGCACTGATGTGTGACTAGGTACCGCTCATTTCTAGTGAAGTCATAAGTGTTATGGACTTTCACTGCCAACGTAAAAAGGACCTACAGGGTCACACACATAGGATTTAACCTGGAAGAGGAGTTTTGACCACAAACTATGTTTAGATTGATTACTAAAGGAGATTAGTAGTTCAATTAAACACTCAATTGATTGATAGCTCAAAATCATAGTATTCAAGGTGTTGGATCGATTGATTAGAGTATCGGATTGATTGAAACTACAATTGACTATTTTTGCACAATCGGTACTCCCAACCAATCGGCTCATGAGATAAATCGTTCGGCTGAGCTAGGTGAACCGATCAGCTCTGGTTGTGAGTCGATCGGCTCAAGCACAGGGTGAGATGATCGGTTCAAGTGTTGAAACGATCGGTTCAACTGGTGCAACCGAGCAAGTTGGGAAAGTAGGATTCGTGAGAAATTTATTTTCGTTTCACTTGCCCAATTTGATTGGGATAAGGATTGTGAATAGGTACCGATTGGAAACAAAAGAAAGAAAGTCAATTTGAGTCAGATCAGGACCGTGAACTGATCAGTTTAGGATACCAACCGATCGGTTGGGGACCCCAGACGATCGGCTCAGGTCCAGTCGATCGGCTCAGGTGCACCAACCGACCGTTTCAGTTGTGAAACGATCGATTCAAGTCATGCAGTTGGTTGTTTTTGTGGAAAATTCTCGAACCCTTCTACTCCTGCTTTAGTCCTGCATTGCCCGGGATAGAGACCCTGTCCCATGACCCTCCTATATATAGGGGTATTGGGGGCTTCTCTGTACACAAATCAGTGCAACCAGCTGCTCTGTAAAGTTCACGTTCTCTCTGGTTTTGGTAAGCGAGAGAGCCCGAGCAAGTGCTACCCGAAAAGGGAGGCACAACAAGGGAAAGACAACTGCAGAAAGCGACTGGTAGCAGGAGAGTGTGTTGGTGACTAGTATGCTGATAGGAGGGTTTGAATCCTTCAAATTCCTTGTGGGACAATGAGATTGGAGTTCCAGGTGGTTCGTGTGGACTACTTCAGAGGCGGGAGGTTTCTGCCGCTCAGGAGGACAACTGTCAATCCCAACAGTCCCGGTGAGACTAGAAGTCTTCAGTCCCGATGCGACCAGGAGATGCACAGACACCGTCCAAGACCGGAGGTGAAGACCGCACAAGGTGCGATGTATTGTCTCGGAGCAAGCCTCAGGACAAGGTATGATTCCTCAAACCATCCCTTCCTATTGTATAGACATTGACGCATTTCCTTGTTTTGGGTTTGGGGAGGAGAAAATTTTTGTTTCCGCTGCCTTCTCTGCCTCCCCTAAAACCCAACAGTGGTATCAGAGCCACATCAACTGCTCTATACTTTAGGATTATCGATATGATCGATTTTGGTTTTTCTCCTTTATTTATTGCATACGATGCAAATAATATTGGTTTTATGCATGTTCAATCCTAAATCCACAAATCCCAATATAACATATATAATATGTAATATTAATGCACTCGATATGCGTCGCCCTTAAACATGTTTTGTGGTGGATGTAGCGTGGTTATGGCCAATAAACCCTATCTGTGTATGGCTGTGTGTGGTTCCTTGCATCTCGGTCTGTGCACCGATCCCTTCTCCTATTCCTGATGTAACTCAAAATAATTCGAGATTTCTTTCTTACCTTTGCTCCCCTAGAATGTAACTCGAGGTTTCTCTTTTAAAATGTAAAATATGATAGAATTTTATTTCATGTTATGTCAAAGAACGGCGGACCTCCAGACGACAGCTGAGACGATCGGTTCAAGGAGTGAACCGATCGGTTGACGTTCCATATGATCGATTCAAGGAGTGAATCGATCGGTTGATGCCCAGTTTGAGGAGCGAGACAAGCGGGTGGTGGCCAGGAGGAGATGCACGACGACTAGGCGAACCGATCAGTTGGAGGAGCCAACCGATCGGCTGGTGGCACCTAGACGACCGGCCAGAGAGTGCAGATCTTTCATGTGATGAATTGATAAAACCCAAAAGGCAAAGCACAAAGTTCATCTTGTACAGGTTGCATGTGATGTAGACCTAGATGACCGTGATTCCTCTTGGCTCGAGGAATCACATTAGTATGGCCATAATCATTACTTTTATCGTTTTGCATGTTTTCTATGGGATATAGCATGTATATGATACGTACTATATATTGTGGTGATTGGATATGTATATGTATATAAACCAAATCCCTCATTAAATATTAAGTTTTAGATGCCTTCCAAATGCGAAACATGTGAAAAGCTTGATCGACCAAGTGTGGGAATGCCCTAGCGTGGTGCACCATCTATCTCGTGGAAGCGTGAAGGATGAATGTGTGGTTCTGCCCTAGCAGGGGGAATATTCATCGTGTTGGATTTGGGTCGGACTTAACAAGGTTATCTAGATTAGATCTAGTACCTTGAGGCATGGAGATGCTCATGGCAAGGAGTTGCATATGACATCTTATCAAGAGTTGCATATGATGCAATTGGAAAGTGTTGCCTACCTGAGAGATCTCAGTTGTGGGTGACAGCCCTAGCTGGTCCATGACTTAGAGGATTTCAAGATCTTGCCCACTATAACGTTGTACGCTGCAATCTTCTGAATTGATGGTGAGGGCTATCAATTTGAACTAAAATAGTGGGAGCAATAATTAATTAAAGGCCTAATTATATCGTCAACTTTTCAAATCAATCAAATAAGTCAAAAATGAGTTTTGAACAAAAATTGCATATTTTCCTTTTGTAGTACAAATGGCAACAAACAACAACTTTTCATTGAGAATTGTTCTCACTCAAGAGCGAAAGCTCTATGTCCTGGATACTCCAGTTCCAGAGGAACCTGCTCCTAATGCACCAAAGGTAGAAAGGGATGCTTACAAGAAGCATTCTGATGATGCCATTGATGCAAAGTGCTTGATGTTGTGCTCTATGAACCACGAGTTGCAGAGACAACATGAGAACATGGGTGTTATTGAGATGGTTCAACATCTCAGGAACATGTATGAAGATCAAGCACGACAAGAGAGATATGATGTCTCAAGGGAATTGTTCAAGTGTGTCATGACAGAAGGAGATCCAGTTGGTCCTCACACACTCAAGATGATTGGGTATGTGGAGAACTTGCAAAGAATGGGATTTCCACTGAGCCAAGAGTTGGCTACTGACGTGATACTGCAATCGTTGCCAGAATCCTACAGTCAGTTTGTGATGAACTACAACATGAACAACTTTGATAGGCCACGGTCAGAGTTGTTGGGCATGTTGAGGACAGCCGAGACACAGATGAAGAAGGACAAGCCTAATTCTATGATCGTAATCACAGATAAGAAAGGCAAGTCCAAGCCCAAGGGAAAGGGCAAAGCTAAGAAAGGTTCTGATGCTAGCCAGGAGCCCAAGTCGTCTTCAGCTCTCAAGGCCAAGGGAGGTGTGACCAAGAAAGGAAATTGCCACCATTGTCAAAAGACAAGACATTGGAAAACGAATTGTCCTCTCTATCTGGAAGAACAAAAGAAGGAGGCAAATGTCGTCTCTACATAAAGGTGTAATGGAAATAAACTTGTAACACTTTTGAGGTATATGATACCAAGATGTAAAGTGTGAAGCACTCAATAAATGGGGTAAGTATTGTCGCCATAGATAGGAGTACTTTAATTTATTTTTCATCCTTAAAGGCATGTAATACAGTTATGAACTGCTATATCATATTTGCCAATAGATAGAAACACTTTATTTTTTGCATATTGTATGCCAATGATGGCAATCAATAAAGAGATGTTTCAATCTCAAAGATATGATCTTTATGGTAGTGCCTTGTTTATCTTGTGGTACTTGATATGCATAAGATAAAATGATACCTAAAAGTTATTGATAACTCAAACAATCAAATTAGCATCAATCATGAGAGATTCATTTCTAGTTTCCATATGATGGATAAATCTTGACTCTTTTGGTTAGAGAACCAGTAAGATACATGAATATCTTGTACATGATTAATCAATCTTCACTAGTGGTAGTGGGAGAATGATTATCCTATTAGGTATAATACATGTGATGTATTTACATACCTATTGGAACGAATGCTAATACTTCAAATGGTGTTTAGAGAAATACCAATATGAATATCTTGAAGTGTTCAAGATTATCATAGATGAAGTATGAATTTGGTAAATAGTTAATTCTTGATGAGATCAATGAATAAAATACTTAGACCAAAAGTTTGAAAACCTTATGAGTGATTATGATAGTGTATCATAGTGAACTCGTGATTAAGGCATGGTGATGTCTAAATAAAGAAGGAGTCATACTCTAAGGGGTTAGAGAATGATTATCAAATAATTGAATTCTTCTTAAATAAAAGAATACCCCACACTAATAAAGGACATTAAAGATCACAAGGAGTTGTGAGTTCCTATATCCTTGACAGATACACCTCAATTATCTATGTGATAAGTTGGTCATGTGATGAGTCAACTATCTAGATGAATATGAGGAACTGAATTTTGAGTTATGGTATATAACCATTACATCCTAAATGACTTCCATGTGAACCATAAGGTAAGACCTTGATGGTAGCACCCATTGGATGGAAATCCATAAGTGCAAATGAGTCTTAAGCGTTAAGACACATGGATGACATTTTGAGAAGGATGATGCTTGTTAATTGAAACTGAATGACTAAGACATTTGACAAATGGATACTAAAACCGCTTTCCTATGAGGAATACGACAAGGATGTGTACGTGATACAACCTATAAGGTTTATGAATCCACTAATGCAAATGAAGTCTATAAGTTACAATGGACTAATCAATATGATTGATTGAGTACAAGCAACTCAAAATTGGATCTTTACTTTGATGATATAGTCAAAGGGTTTGACTAATATGTCAAAGATAAAGAAGGGATCTGTGATTTAGTGGGAGCGTATTCACATTCCACATGTTGATGTGAAATGGAAATGTTCTTGAATGGAAATCCAAAGTGGAAATTATCTTTAGGGAAGATAGAGATGTTTCCTATGTGATAGGAATAGAGATCTATAGAGATAGTTCTTGAAAAACCTCTTGACCTGGAAAAGAGACAGCATACATTGGCAATATGTACTGAAGGGTTCAGTATGCACAGATTCAGTGGGAGAAAACCTGTCCATGTTACATGGAGTTAGTATCCTAAGGCCAAGTGTCCAATTATTATGAAGAATGTGAACACTAAGAATAGATATGGATCTATCATCTATGTGATCATTCCATTACCTTGCATGTATGAACATGGCAAAAATAAAATGCATTTATCATCTTGTATGTAGGACATGACAAAATGATATGCTCATCCTGATAACTCGTATGTGGGACATGACGAGAGGATGTCTGTCTACTTCCAGTAAGGGTTACTGGAAACCATGAGAACTTGATAAATACTTGGGAAGCACTAGTTCTATGGAGATAAGGAAGAGTTCGATGTAAAGATTTACATTGATGCAAACTTCCGAAAAGGGCAGAAAATTAATCGCAATATATATATATATGGGATATATAAAAGTGAAAGTTTGTTGATAATTGGAAATGTTCCAATAAAACCATTTAAAAGGAAATACCGAGTATTTGTGTGTTAAAGAATAGCAGTGGATACTGTATGGATCTGGAAGTTCATAAGATGACCTTATAGATATTCCAGTCATTGATGACAAGTATGGAATCCTTGATCATGCAATGTGGCTAAATGTTAGAAAAGGAATATTGGATCGCATATAACGACAACTCCATCTCATACATATGACGTACAGTGAAGAGATGTGATACATGCAATTTATACTGACTTTGGCAAGGTGTTGCCATTACTCACTATGTTCGCACTAGAGCACATTAAAATGTGGGACATGTTTTAAGATCACTATGAATATGATTCAAAGGTGATTGGCTCGCAGTGGAAGTGGGAGTTTGTTGGTATGTATGCCCTGAGAGCCAATCATGTGATGATTGAAGGGATACATTAAGATTGATTTGATAAACAACAAATGCAAGCTTCCAATTCTTTCTGGTTCAGTCATATGAGATAGTGATAGAACAGATCAAATGTCTAGAGAATGACATTACTCAATGACGTATGCTTTCAGGTTGAGGACCTGAACGAGGAGATCATACGGATGCTAAGAGTTTGTACATTCTTGTTATGTCCCTAGTCGGATGTCATTGTGGAAGGTAGATAGACAACAATGACACACAAGACTAGATTGTGGTGTTGGTTGATGACAGAATCGCATTAGTCATGATATAGAGATATCAAACCAAACACATAGGTACTTGTTAGAGAACAAGTGTACCGGACAGACCCACCGTGAGTTTGACACATGGAACCATGACATGGTAGTCACAGTCAGTACTCACAGTGATGGCGGTGAATGTGATTCTTTGACCTGAAATCACTACACTCAACACATGTCGTTGGGTACACTTTGACATCATCAAACGCATTCCTGAAACATGGGTTGTTATAAAGGTGATGATTGGGTGGCTTTGACACATGGGGCTTTTGAGGGGTGAGTGATAGAAATGGGATTTGTCCCTCCTAAGGGAGCTTGATATCCATGGCAACTTGATGAGTAGGATTGAGAAAGGCGTGCACACATGTGTGAATCAGTATGTTATACTGATGTCATAACATATCTCTTCCAATCTACTCTGAGATCAAGAAAGTGAATGAACATTGACAGGATGACTGTTCCATGCCTCAAGTTCATTCGGGATATCAGTGACAAAGGAATTATACATTCACTGTAACACCATTCACAGATTGTAGGATTGGAAGTTGTTCTCCAATTTTCTATTTCACTTGGGTAGCACTGATGTGTGACTGGCACCGCTCATTGTTAGTGAAGTCATAAGTGTTATGGACTATCACTGCCAATGTGAAAAGGACCTGCAGAGTCACACATATAGGATTTAACCTGGAAGAGGAGTTTTGTCCACAAACTATGTTTAGATTGATTACTAAAGGAGTTTAGTAGTTCAATTAAACACTCAATTGATTGATAGATCAAAATCATAGTATTCAAGGTGTTGGATCGATTGATTAGAGTATCGAACTGATTGAAACTGCAATTGACTATTTCTGTACAATCTGTACTCCCAACCGATCGGGTCATGAGATAAACCGATCGGCTGAGCTAGGTGAACCGATCGACTCAGTTTGTGAGTCGATCGGCTCAAGCACAGAGTGAGACGATCGATTCAAGTGTTGAAAAGATCGGTTCAACTGGTGCAACCGAGCGAGTTGGGAAAGTAGGATTGGTGAGAAATTTCTTTTCGTTTCACTTACCCAATTTGATTGGGATAAAGATTGGGAATAGGTACCGATTGGAAACAAAAGAAAGAAAGTCAATTTGAGTCGGATCAGGACTGTGAATCGATCGGTTCAGGGTGCCACCTGATCGGTTGGGGACCCCTGACAATCGGCTCAGGTCCAGCCGATCAGCTCAGGTGCACCAATTGACCATTTCAGTTGTGAAACGATCAGTTCAGGTCACGCAGTTGGTTGTTTTTGTGGAAAATTCTCGAACCCTTCAACTCCTACTTTAGTCCTGCATTTCCCGAGATAGAGAACCCTGTCCCATGACCCTCCTATATATAGGGGTATTGGGGGATTCTCTATATACAACTCAGTGCAACCAGTTGCTCTGTAAAATTGTCGTTCTCTCTAGTTTTGGTAACCGAGAGAGCATGAGCAAGTGCTACCCGAAAAGGGAGGCACAACAAGGGAAAGACAACTGCAGAAAGAGACTGGTAGCAGGAGAGTGTGTTGGCGACTAGTACGCTGACAGGAGGGTTTGACTCCTTCCAATTCCTTGTGGGACAAGGATATTGGAGTTCCAGGTGGTCCGTGTGGACTACTTTAGAGGTGGGAGGTTTCTGCCGCTCAGGAGGACAACTGTGAATCCCGAAAGTCCCGGTGAGACCAGAAGTCTTCAGTCCCGGTGCGACCAGGAGCTGCACAGACACCGTCCAAGACTAGAGGTGAAGACCACGCAAGGCGCGAGGTATTGTCGCCGAGCAAGCCTCGGGACAAGGTATGATTCCTCAAACCATCCTTTCCTATTGTATAGATGTTGACGCATTTCCTCGGTTTGGGTTCGGGGAGGAGAAATTTTTTTGTTTCCACTGCCTTCTCTGCCTCCACTAAAACCCAACAACTCCTTCGTCAATCTAGATCTTGTGTTGACATAGATTGGGTGAGATCTCCTTTATGTCAGCATTGGACCACCCAAATGTACCCCAATGAGTCTCCATAATTATGAACAGAATCCCGTCCTCCTTAACACTTATTGATGCATAACTTAACAGTGGAAGTTTTTTGTCCACCTCCATTGATGTTTACTTTAGATGTGGTGGTAGTGGGTCCAATTCCAGCTCAGGAGGACATTGTAGGGATGATACTAATGGTGGTGACGGTGCTACCATATATTCATGAAGTATTGTATAGAAGCATGCCAGTGTCTTTAGAAAAAGAGACACTCCTCCATTAAATGATAGTGAGTGCAGACATCCACCAGATTCCTAAGACTTGCTTCTAACAGTAACTATGGATATGCCTATGTTATTGTCCAACATACTACATCTAGAAATGTCACTGGGTATTCCTCCTCCTTTGAATCATCATGATACTTCATTTCTTTTATCAAAGATATCTTATTTGTATGCTTCATTATATCAGTAGCCAGAGTGCCCTTGTCTTCCTTTGTCATGACATGGGATATATCCACAAATCATTGTCCCAAGAATAGGGACACCTTATTTCCCAAATGTTGCATCATGTGACACTTTTCCCTCTCCTTGTTAAGTGATTAATATTCTGGTAGTTGTATCTTAAACTGATCATCCTAGATACCTAGTGTCAATCTCCCTTACCCTATCTCTAAGATGATGTTCGTTGTGGCTTGGAAATGTTTTCCTAATAGTAGTTCATTGACATAATCATCATACATTTCCATGACAACATATGTTGTTGGAAATATGAATTTATCAGCCTTCATAAGAACATCTTCACATATTCCAATCGACCTCAATATTAGTCTAATGGATTGTCATGTTTCTCTTTCTAGATTCTTTAAATGCCAGTTTCTTGAGTGTTGTTAGTGACATGAGATTGATACTTACCCCTGAATCACACAGTCGTGTCTCCAAACTTTACCCTTCCAATGTAGCACAGCATGTTTAAACACCCTATATCTTATCTTCTATATGGCTATTTCCTTTGTATCAAAGCACTAAATTCTTCCTTTAGGTGAACTACATCAAAATCAGCTATCCTCCTCTCTTTTTTGATAATATCCTTCAAGAAATTGCCATAGGGAGGAATTTTCTGAAGAGCATCAACTAATGGTAGGTTAAATGGAGTTTCCTAAATGTATCTAGAAATTTTTGGAATTGTTAATAAACATTCTTGGTTGTTAGGATATGGTATTGAAGTCACGATCTTTCACTGATGGATGGAATGTAAGAATCCTTCTTGGCTACTATTTGCTCAATTGATTCCTCTTCTAGGCTCTCCACATGTGGTGTGGTATCCTATGGTTGTTCTAGGGAGATAGAATATATCACTACCCTAGTTTTATATGTAGTCTCCATTAAAACCTTTTTCCCAAGTTTCCCTTTCATTTTTGTCCTTTATGTCGTTCATGTTTAATTAGTGGAATTTACACTGCTTGTGAACATTTATTCACTATTTGTACCAATAAAAGGCTTTATGCACAAATACCTTAGTTAAAATCTATTTAAGACCTTAGTTAGGTGTTCTAAACCACAATTTAACTTTTTTATGTGTTTTGAAATCATAAAATGAGCCAAATTTTCAAATTTGGTTTAGTTTGAATGTTGTTTGTGCAAGCTATGCAATTTTAAGAACATTCTGGACTTTTATGCAATTTACCCAATTGGGAGGTTTTCATTGGTAATTATCACATGCATTATAATACTTAGATATTCCCTTAGGGTTTCTAAAGCTCCTTCTTGTTGATTCCGACCAAAAATAGTAAGTTTCCCCCTTTCCTTCCTTGTTCTCATGTTGTTAGTCTTCCTCCCACATTCTTACAGGTTGAAACCATGGCCTTCCATGGAGAAACCTCACCTAGAGCCTTAAACACCTCATCTCCATTTTCTTTTTCTAGTGTTTTTCACCTTAAAGTGGAGAAGGTACTTATTTCCTGAGGTAGGAGCTTTGTTGGAGAAACTAGCATATCTAGCTTGGGAACCTTGCTTCTTGAACCTATCCACCTTCCTAGAAGGTGAGTTTTATAACCCCCTTCTCATATATTTCTAACCACATGCATAAAACTCAACCTTCTATGTTTAAAATCGATGATCTCCATCTCTATTTACCATGTTCTTCTTGGGTTTTGGTTTCATGCTATTTTACCTTCTCTAGAGAATCTAGTTTGATTACCTATGCATCTCCAACCCTCATCTTGGGTCAAATGGTGTTTTCTCCTTCTTTCTCTCTCTCTCTCTTCAATTATCTCAATTTATTTGATGGTGTGGCGATTTCCTATTGGTCAATTTAGAGAAACTCGTATCTTTTATTTTGCTTATTTAAATTTGACTAATAAATATGTTTTGGAATCAGAAAATTAATCTCTATCTAATATAAATGTTTTCAAGGAGTGTGATTGTTTGAAAATGAGTTTAATAAAATCCATAAAAACTACATCATAATCATCATAACTCCAAAATTAGTATACAAATATATTTTCTTAATCAGGAGAACCTAATAAGTTCAGTGGTGATATTTTCATAATCTAAATCTGAGTTTTTCTAAAAAGTTCTAAAATTAGGGTTTCTATACAATAATGTGCATTATGTACTATAATACATGTTAATACATTCAAAATAGGCAAAGTGGAACTTGGACCTAATTAAAGTGGTGAAAGTAAGTAATTGATATCAGTAAGAAAGATACGTGCAATCCCTATTTATGTATTTCCATTCATACACCCTAAGTTGGGATATTTGCAAACCAAACTCTATATTCCCTAATGAGGCACTATATGAACCCTATTTCATCAATTCATAACTCTTTTGCTAACTTGCCTCAAAATCACTAGCTATATTCTTTTTCTTAGGCCTTGTACCCCACTGCCATGTTATAATTGATATGATTCTTTTATTTTTCGTGATTTCTTTTCTATCATGTTGATTGTATGGACTATTTAGCTATAGTAGTGGTACTTATGTACAACCACCAATCGAAAGGGCATGTTTTAATTCGCCCAGGGGAATGTCTTATTCTCCCCCATAAAAATATGTCCAGGTGACTATGAATGTATTAATTCTCCCCTCACCTTTAGGTTGAGGTCTGATAGGTGCCTCAAACCTAATAGTTAATGTAGTCAATATTAATCATGTATACAATTCATTTTCTATTTTCTTGTCATGGAAAGCATCTATTTTTATTATGCCTCATACTCTTGAGTCTTCATCTTATGATGAAAACTAGCCTTTATTTACATGTTTTCTTTACCTTGATATCCTATTCATATTTTTTGACACATGCTTTCTTTTTCTTTCCTTTTTTTGGGTGTTTTTCCAACCTCCCAGGTTTAGATTGAGGTGTTGAACATGATCAAGGAGAACATAGCTTCCAACATGGACCTAGATCTTAGAGATGTAGCTTGGAGACATATTTGAAGTAGTTTAGACTTTCCTCTACTTAGATCCTTATTTTGTATCATACTTGTAAACCCTTATGGGATATTATGATGTACTTTTTGTAATATTTTGTGAAAATTGAATATAGTCATTTGTTTAATTATGTTGCTACACTTTGGTTGTTTTGAATACCATTTATTCAAATTTGAAAATTTTCACCTATTCCAGCATACCTTTGAGTTTGTTTGGAATGGATGTTTTATTCTTTAATTTTTTTTTAGTAGGGAGTGGATCCCCTCTCATGTCCCACTCCTTGCAACATGGTATCAGAGTCCATGGTAGTCAAAATATGACTATTTCAACTTTGTCTCCCTAATTAGATCCCTCGCCTCATATAGTTCTTCTTTAAGTGACATGTTTGTCATATAATTGATCGATTCTACACTTTAGATGATGAAAGATTGATTTATGATCATAAGAGTTTCGCATTAAAAACATCTTTAGTTGACCATAATGTGATGTGCGTGTTAGGTTGCTATTAGGGTGTAAGTTGAAAGAAAAGGTGACTTGAAAGGATCAAAATTCGGGGGCTGGAAACATTTTCCTCGCACCACTAGCTTGGTTTACATGGACTCCCAGATCCATATGATACCTATTTGGCTTGAGATGATATTGATTGTCTGAAACAACATACTTTTAGGCAATAGTAGCCTTCTTAGACACCTATGTTGTATACTCTTTAGGAACTTAATATGTTGACCTTGTCTTTCAGGTGCAATGACTTGTTTGAGGATGGATACCCAATATAGTTCCCTTATGTCCCATAGAACCACATGCTTGGAGAGTATATATATCCCTAGAACCTAGACTTTGATGTTTCGTGTTTAGTAAGAAATTAGAGTGCACAGTATAAGCATGATGGATCATATACATTGTTTAGTTAGACTCACCCTTTTACCTCCATATTAGTTTGACTTGGTAGGTCAAACATTTTTAAGGAGTGGAGAGTAGTTAGTTTAATGATGTTTGGGTATTTAGATTTCAAGGACAAAATCCTTTCTAATGGGATGGAGTGTTGTAACATACGGAAATCTAGCTACACTAACTCTAGAAATCTAACTCCATGATTAGGAGGATAGTTTGCTTAGATCCTTAGTTTTAACCAAACATGCTATAGTTATAACCTCACATGCTTGTTGTTATCCAAAAGAACTTATAATGGTAATCTAATGAATATTTCACATGTTTGAACCCTAATCAAATATCTAATGTACATAATATGGGTAACTCACATATTAATACTAATAGTGGGTATACATGATGCTAAACATATCTTGGACCAATAGACCCTGATGATATGATAAGTAGGATATTTGTAACCAATCTTGCACTTAATGCATATTATGAATGTATAGGTGGTGAATAATGATCTATTGACCTAAACCCTAAGTTGTAATCATCTAACCTTAACCTATACATCCTTAATGACATTATGGATACATTAGTGGCATTAAGTGAGACAACATATTTTAATATAAATTAATGACATATAATTACCTAATCATAGATTGATCAAGTGATCAATATGAAATACATATCAACTTGCTCTCTAATACACACCTAATTAATCACCTAATCATTACTTGGTATGTGAAGTACATCATTAAAATGTAATATCTCCCACATTGATCACTAAAATACATATAATGACTTCAATATAGATAAGAAGTAACCAGATACACTTAAATGCGCATAATCAATAATAAAAAGTTAATAAAGATGAAAAAATGATTAATGATGACATTAATGTAAAAAAATTATAGGTAATTTATGTGAAATTATTTGGATTAATTGCAAAAAAAAATTGGATAAAATGCCCTATTTCTTAAAACAATATGTTATAATTCAATATGTTGATAGTAGAGACCATATTAAGGTTAACAATCAAGTATATTGAGATAATTAAGTAAACGCTAATCGTTCTTTAACTCTTAATGAGATAAATAAGATATATATAGGACTTTTGTATAATTATAAAATGTAACTCTTTTGGTAAAAAAGTAAATATAACATGACACAATTAAAAGAATAATAAGGATGATATATTATCATAATGAATATAATTTTAATAGGACTAAAATGTTAATTGTGTTATATTTTATAAAAAGAAATCTTAATCGTAGAACCCTTAGTGATACATGAGAATCTGACCTATGAAGATCCTTGACTCCCGAGTAAAGCAGCTAAAGAACAAAGATATTGAACTGGTAAAAGTGTTTTGGAAATATCATGGTCTGGAAGAAACCACTTGGGAGTTGAGAGATGAAATGTTACGTACTCACCCTTCTCTTTTTGCTTGAGATTTCGAGGACAAAATCCTTTTAAAAGGTGGAGTGTTGTAACATACTAAATTTTAGATGTAATCTCCAAGTATCCCTTTTTCTCAATTTTCCCTTTCATTTTTGTCCTTTATGTCGTTCATGTTTAATTCGTGGAATTTATAGTGGTTTGGTGAACATTTATTCACTATTTGTACCAATAAAAGGTTTTATGCACAAAGGACATTAGTTAGGTGTTCTAGACCTTAATCTAACTTTTTTATTTGTTTTGAAATCATAAAATGAGCCAAAGTTTCAAATTTGGTTCAATTTGAATGTTGTTTGTGCAAGTTATGCAATTTTAGGAACATTCTAGACTTTTATGCAATTTACCCAATTGGGAGTTTTCTTTGCAAATTATCACATGCATTATAATCTTTAGATATTACCTTACAATTAATGATATTTTGAACCATGGGGCACCTATTTGAACCTTTCTTTTAAGGTGTTTCTCTCTAAGGGTATTTTAGGAATTACCCTCTTTATAAATGAGCTTATCTTTAAAAGCTATCAACCGATGGGGTTATTTCTTTGATTGGAGGATGGTGGGGATGTCCTAGAAGTCTCCAAGGGATTTTAGGACTGACATTTGATAGATAAGAAGTCTCTATGAGTTGTGCTCTTGCATGTTCATGAAGCCCTAGGCTAAGGACACATGGAAAGTCCCATAGACACCTCATGCTTAACCCCTTTCTTTATAAAGCCATGTCTACCCCTTCCCACCACCCAATTTGAAAACTACTACTCTCCTTCTCTTTCCAGATTATATCACCGTTCCTAATTTGTTTCTCCATGAAGGTGTTGTCCCAAGGTAAAAGAGAGTGCTTACCCTAGTGAAGAAGGCTCCTAGGGTACCAAATGTATTCTATATAGGGTTTCTAAAGATCCTTCTTGATGATTTCGACCAAAAATAGTAACTTTCGTCCTTTCCTTCCATGTTCTCATGTTGTTAGTCTTCCTCTCACCTATTTACATGTCAGAACCATGGCCTTCCATGGCAAAACCCCACCTAAAGTGTAACGACCCCGCCTTCCGGTAAGCCCCAATTAAGGGAGACCGAGAGGTCGGTGCCGTTATCCAATTTTTCGGATCAAGGTTTGGCAATTAATTGATAACAATTATGAAATTCTACTAGATTATACTGAAAATCTATAATAATTTTTTTTTTCATTACCTTTGAAAAAATTTGGATTTCTAAACTTCTATCTGTAATTGGGACTAATATAACTAATCCTCCTCAAACTTTAATTCATGTGTTTCACAATGTGACGATTTATTGTTTGTCCTTTTGACTTGTACCTAAAACGCCGACAAACAAAGCGTCGGTCAGCCGAAACTGGTATGTCGGGGAAACAATAATCATGCAATTATCCATAACAATATATTGCAGTCAATTATCATTTAACAAACAATTTTACAGTTTAAATATAACTACGCGATCCATGCGTACCCTATCCCCTGCGCTGTCCCTACAGAGGACCTGGATACTACCTTCCTTATGGTAGATCCCCATTATACCCCTCATGATCCCACCTAACAAGTGAATCAGTTTCTAGGGCTGAGTCACATGGCACTACCTGTAGGTAGCCCACTCCTTAACTCATGGCATGCTAAGAGTCTCATGGCACTACACATGTGTAGCCCAGTTTCTAACTCATGATAACCTAGACCTTGCTCTAGGTTACTCTTTTTAGCCTTTGCATAGCCATAGGGGTGGACCCGAATCTAATCCAGTTACATATGTATTTTCATAGTGATAGTCATAGTCACTCTATAATTTGCATGAAATAAAAGCATCCAACAGTTATTTCAAGCCATGAGGGAAACTTTGATAAAATCCTCAGAAAACTAGTCAGGATAATCATAAGCGTAACCACATACCTGTATTTGCAAATTTGGATACAAAATCAACATTGTAGGGAAATCCAATCAATCAAGACAATATGTATAGAAATCCTGAAATAAAAGTACAAGTTTTATTTTATTAATATTTGTCCAATTTCAACTTATTCCTTAGGGTTTCTATTCCAATTTTAGGGTTTCCATGGAAATTAGGGTTTTGCCTCCATTCTTTGTTATTAAGAACCCTAATTAATCAAATCTACTAAAAACCTTTAAATCTTCTTATTTTAGTACTCCTACCAGTATTAGGATCATTATTTAGTATTTCACTTTCTTAATCCGAAAAATCATGGTTTTCCTTTTCTCTTACCCTAAATTAGCGTTTCCATATACATTACCTTTCATTTATGGACATAAACCCTAAAATAACCATCTTTATAATCAAAACGGATGAAAACTCCATATTATTAATTAACAGGTTCCTAATCCTCAACTTAACCTATTATGTTACAAAGAATCATCCTTTATATGCAATTATGGTTTCTAATTACTTTTCAATACATTTTTCTATCAAATTAAAGTAATTTTGCAAAATGAGGTAGAACAAGATCCTCAAAGTATCATGTTCCTTGTATTTTTCTATACAACTTTCATGTATAATGTTCCTTCATTGGATATTCCTAGCGCTCTCTATTAATTTTGCAAGGAAAAGCAATTATCTGGATTATTTGATTAGAGATGGGATTTACCGAATTTTCTAGATCGTTGGATCAATGCGCCACTAGACCACCTCAGGATCTGATGCTCCACGTCAATTTCTTCCACTAACTCTATTTCACGCATGCCCCCAAGGCCCAGTCCGTTCGATGTCGCTGAGTCCACGATGGACTCTTGATCAACGCCCCGCGTTAACTCGCTCCACTCAACGAGTTATATCAACGCGGCTCTCCTGAGGTCGTTCGATCTCGTGTCGGCCCACCGTGCTCCATGATCCAATGGCTCCTTCTCGTCTTCCTCCTCTTCCTTCTAATTAGAACTCGTGGTGGTGTCGCGGCGGTCCTTCGCCGGAGCAAGGACAATTGAGAGAGGGAGAGGGCTCTGAGGCTCGGGAAGTAGCCGTTTGGGACCGCGAAGTCATGAGGGAGTGGGTGAGGGTCTATTTATAGGATGTGGAGGGTCCTCTTTAGGGTTTCTGATCCTACCGCCAATCCTATCTTCAGCCCAATTGGGCGTTTTGTGAAGACACGATGAAAGGTCATCAATATATTGTCGAGAAGTTTCATCTCATTCTCCCGAATCCATTGAGGCACTTTCCAAGCGTGCACATGCGCCGCTGTGATCGGAAACACGAGGGGAAAATCCCCTGTAACTTTTCCACTATCCGCATCCCATTGGGATTGTGACGATGAGCAGTGCCCACTGGATTAAGATCCAACGACCCACATCTGTTGCTCTCAAACAAAATGAAAAGGATTTCCCAATTTTCGAATTAATTTCCAAAGTAGAGGATAACTTGAAAAGTTGATAACTCCCAATTGTTAACTCTTTTTTTATTCAAATTCTGAGGAAATCTCGTTCATACTTTTATCTCTCATCATGCAAAAATTGAAGTCATTATCTAAATAAAACGATCCCTTTTCTTCAGTTTCAAGTTATCACTTATTTATTCTTATTTTCCACATATTTCCTATTCCTTTATGCCATTATATAATTATCATGAGTTCCTTGAACCCCAAGGAACCTTTTTATTATGAAATTCATTTTTGGGAAAATATCCCTTAGCATTTTAATCACCTTCTATTAATTTTCTTATATATTCCCTTATCCAATTGAATTCTTTTTTCATTTCTTTTTCTTTTTCTTTTTATTGGGCTTAATGGCTAATAAGTCCCATCAAGAAAGCATACCAGGCTATCATGCACGAAATTCATTCAAATCAACTCAGCAATTGAATCATTGATTTCATTTATACTTTTAAAAGAGATTTACACATCTCATTACATGCTTTAGAAAATGGGGTTATAACATCCCCCCCTCCTTATAGGAATTTTTCCCTCAAAATTCATCAATCAAACAAACAAATTAGGATATGCCTTTTCCATGTCTGTCTTTAGCTCACATGTGGCCTCATCCTCTCGATGGTGCTTCCAAAGATCCTTTACCATCTCTATATTCTTATTTCTGAGTTCTTTTACCTTGGTATCTAGAATCCGCAAAGGAAACTCAGGATAAGTTAGCTTTCGTTGAAGCACAATAGGTTCAATGCTCAGCACATGGCTCGGATCTTGCACGTATCGCTTCAGATTGGACACGTGAAACACATCATGCATCATACTATATTGAGGGGGTAATGCCAAATGATATGTGGTTTCACCAATTTGCTCTAACACTTCAAACGGACCCACGTATTGGGGACTCAACTTTCCTTTGTTCTTATCTATAGCTCGGAGCGGTCGGATTTTCAGAAAAACATGTTCTCCCACAGTGAAATGCACATCAGTCTGCTTCACATCAGCATATGACTTCTGTCGGTCCTGTGCCCTCTTTAGCCTTTGCTTGATCAAAGTGACTTTATTAGCATACACTTGGAGTTCATCTAACCTCAATAAGGTCCTCTCACCAACATCATCCCAATGAAGTGGTGACAAAAATGGTGTCCCATAAAGAGCTTCATATGGAGGCATCCCGATACTGGCTTGGTAACTGTTGTTGTAAGCAAACTCAGCTAAAGGTAGGTATTGCTCCCATGATCCACCCCAATCGAGAACACAAGCTCTAAGCAGATCTTCAAAGGTATGGATTGTCCTTTCTGACTGACCATCTGTCTGAGGGTGATAAGCAGTACTAAATTTTAACCTTGTACCAAGTTCTTCTTGAACCTGCTTCCACAGCATAGAAGTAAACTTTGGGTCTCTATAGGAAATGACGGACCCGGGTACGCCATTTAAACGTACTATCTCTCTGATATACAACTCAGCAAAATCTAACACCTTGGCAGTGGTCTTTAGGGAAAGGAAGTGTGCTAACTTAGTAAGGCGATCTGCCACAACCCATATCGCATCATGACCTCTCTTGGTCCGGGGTAGACCCACCACAAAATCCATGGTGATCTGCTCCCATTTCCACTCTAGAATCTCTATAGACTGTAAAAGTCTGTCGGGTCGTTGGTGTTCAGCCTTCACCATTTGGCACGTAAGATAGCTGGCCACATATGGCACAATATATCTCTTCATTCTTGGCCACCAGAAAAACATCTGCATGTCCTTAAACATCTTAGTAGTCCCCGGGTGCACCGTATATTTAGAACCATGGGCCTCTTGTAGGATACATTCCTTCAACGGTGAATCTTCAGGAACCCATATGTGATTCTCAAATTGGATCCCTCCAACTATTCCCAAAGAAAGATGGGTCTGAGGCTTCTTCATCAAGCCTTTCATCTTGTCAAGTCCTCCACTAACCAACTATGTTGCGACAATCTCACTCAACAATTCAGACTGTATCTGGATGTTGGCCAATCGAACTCGATCATCTAACGGTTGGGGGGACCATTCTACCATCTCTTCTAAATTCTTCCACTGATAGGATAGAACAACTGCACACCTAAGCTGTTTCTAAATTAAAGCATCAGCTATGACATTTTCCTTTTATGGATGATAGGCGATGGTGAAGATGTAATCCTTCATATACCCCATCCATCGTCATTGTCTGTAGGTTCAAGTCTTTCTGTGTCAGGAGGTATTTTAGGCTCTTATGGTCGGTGACGATCTCAAAAGTAGCACCATATATGTAATGCCGCCAAATATTCAATGCATGAATCATAGAAGCCAGCTCTAATCATGCGTCGGGTAATTCACCTTGTTAGGCTTGAGTTGTCGGGAGGCATACACAACCACATGCCGATTCTGTTCCAACACACAGCCAAGTCCCATCTTTGATGCATCAGTGAAAATCATGAAACCCTCATACCCTGATGGTAGAGTCAAAATTGGTGCAGTGGTCAGCTTCTCCATCAACTCCAGGAAATGAGCCTCACAAACATCGGACCACTCAAATTTCACATCTTTCCGAGTCAACATGGTCAAAGGCAAGGCGGTCTTTGAGAAATCCGTGATGAAACACCGATAGTATCCTGCTAACCCCAAGAAGTTTCGAATCTCAGAGGGGTTCTTCAGCGATGGCCAGTCTCGAACTACCGACACTTTAGCCAGATCTACTGTGATCGTTCCTCCTGAGATGATGTCTCCAAGGAACATGACTCGGTCTATCCAAAACTCACATTTAGAGAATTTCCCATAGAACTTCTGCTTTCTCAAGATATCAAGGACTTAGGTGGTCTCAGTGTTGATCTAAGTCATCCGAACAGACTAGTATGTCATCTATGAATACTATGACAAATGATTCAAGGAAGGGTTGAAACACACCATTCATAAGGTTCATGAACACACTGGGTGCATTGGACAACCCAAAAGTCATAACCACAAACTCATAGTGGCCATACTGGGTTCTAAAAGCAGTTTTCAGGATATCCTCACTCTTAACTCTCAACTAGTGGTAACTCGATCTCAAGTCGATCTTGGAAAAGACTAGAGATGACTTCAACTGGTCAAACAAGTCATCTATCTGAGGTAAACAGTATTTGTTCTTAATGGTAGCCTGGTTGATCATTCTGTAGTCTATGCACATACAGAGTGAACCATCCTTTTTCTGGACAAAAAGAACGGGTTCTCCCCATGGTGATGTGCTAGGGCGGATAAAACCCTTATCCAGAAATTCCTACAATTGTTTCTACAACTCGAGCAACTCAGCCGGGGTCATTCTATAAGGTTCTTGGGAAATAGGGTTTGTCCCAAGAGCTAACTCTATCGAAAAGTCTACCTCTCTCTCGGGAGAAATCTCAGGTAGATCATTTGGGAAAACATCACCATAGCTCCAGACTACCTCTATCTCCTCTAAGGGTTGCACCTTGGGTTATGGCTCGGTGACTATTGCTAGGAAAGCTTGACACCCTTTAATCATCATCTGCTCTACCTTCAAGGATGACACATACAGGCTGGTGGTGGCATCCTTCCTACCCCTAATGACAAAAGGTGGGTGACCTGGTTTCTTAATGATCACTTTCTTCTCCCTACAGTCAATATTGGCCCTGTAAGTATATAGCCAATCCATTCCAATGATCACATCAAAATCATTCATGTCAAGAAGGATAAATTTTGTAGGAAACTCATGATCTCAATATTTCACAGGTGTCACCAGAGTTTTCAAAAGGGAAGTAAAGATCCGACCACTCGGGGTTGCAACATCTAAGTCATACCCTAAATCCTTCATATCCAAACAAAGCATAGTTGCAAGATTTCTCGAAATGAATGTATTAGTAGATCCAGAGTCAAACAAAGCTTTTACATTATGTCCCATGACTTCAAGCATGCCTACATTGTTTTTCATCATGCATTAGACCATTACATGCTTAACTTAAAACATGAAAGAAAACTCTAAGGGTTATTACCCCTGATAAACCGATTAGCATTAACTTGAGCTTCCTCACTATCAATGGCAAACACTCGATCTTGTCTTGTCTCTCCAGTAGGTAAGGGTGTAGCTATGGGTAGTGCTTCCACATGTGGAGCTGCTACTGGTGGATCTACCACTTGCCCTGGTCCTTTGGGATCTGGCATAGGACAAACATATTGTAGATGTCCTTCTTGGTGGCACTGAAAACATGTCTTCTTCTTGTAGCAGCACTCACTGGCATGCCCCTATCTGTAGGTGCAGTAAGGAGGTCGGTTGTTCTCTTGACGGGGTTTTCCTTTTCCTCCATGTCTTCCCTTAGCTTGATGACGTCCTTGATTCTTCTTTTGGTTGTTCTTCTGGTCGTGGGTTCCTTCAGTGAAACCCAAATACCCCTCGGGTGGAAATTGGGCAGGCATCACAGTCCTCTCCATGTCTAGTGCGCTGTTGTATGCTTCAGCGAAGGTTTTGGGTTTACTTTCCATCACATAGGGCTTGATGGCAGGGTAAAGACGCTCTATGAAGTGATCCACCCTTCATTCCTCATCCATTTTGTACCCAAAACGCTACAGGATCCAGAACATGCGCCCAAAGTCCGCCACAGAAGAGTTCCATTGGGTCATGTTGGTGAACTCCCTTTCCTTTTCCTTCTTAGCTGAGACAGGGATGAATCTGGCAGTGAAGATCGTCTTGAAGTCCACCAATGCCATGGGTTCCTCTGTCAAATCTCGGCATGTGATGTGGGTCTCCCACCATATCTTGGTTGCTCCTTCCAGGAGGTGAGCAGCAAAGAGGACCGTCTTGCTTGGTTGTACCTCAAGCATGCATAATCCATTCTTGACTGCAAGCAGCCAAACATCTGCCTTGTCGACTACCTCGGTCTTGTCTTCCCCCTAGAACTTCTCAACGTTCAGCTTGATGAAGTCCAGGATGGTGGCTCCCAGTCTAGGATGAACCGGAAGCGGCTCACCATTCTCAGCTCTGGCTAGGTCTTGGAGGCCAAGGCACTAATGGCCTCTGTCTGCTTCTTCTGCTGCTCCATCCACAAAGCATCAGGGGTGTGGATCATCATGGTCGGTTCTGGACCTCCAGCTTGGTCCTCCTCCATCTGGGCTACCTCCTTGTACACATGTTGCTCCTCATACCCTTGGTTCTCTTCTTATTCCAGGTTGCTGAAAGGTATCGGGTCAAGGTTAGGGACCTCCTAAGTGGTTTCTTCGGGTCTCTTCCTCTTCCTAGAGGATTCACCATCCTGGTTCCTTCTCCTCTTTTCTGAAGACCCCTTCCCCTTGCGGGGAGGCCAAACATTCCTAGTTGGGTTCCCAATGCCCTCAGGGATAGAAACTATCTTTGTACGAGCCATGTACATAAGCATAACAAACAGACGTTTAGTTTATCAATAAACTAATTATACTTATGTCGATGATGTCTCATTGCGTATCTTTTATTAATTTGATGGAGGATTCCTTAATCCTTAACTTACTTGCACATACCACATGAGGGTGAGGAAGAGAGAGAAAAACCCTAACTCTTAAAATCCTTAATAGAATATGAGATGAGAAGGAATGAATAAGATGAGAGAGTCCTAAAGGTATCTTATTTCGATTCAGATCCTAGGACATCGTCGAGGCAGTCACACAATCTGGGAGTCCTCGTATTCCAACTAGCGGTGTGGAGGAAAAATTTTCCAGCCCCCGGAAGTGATCCTTTTCTAGACACCTCAGTCTTTCGGATAATCCTCTAATAACTCCCTTGGGTTCTACAGAGTTTGCAAATTTTAATAATTATTAACAATTAATTGAGGAACCTTGGCTCTGATACCAAATATAACGACCCCGCCTTCTGGTAACCCCCAATTAAGGGAGACCGAGATGTCGGTGCTATTATCCAATTTTCCGAATCAAGGTTCGGCAATTAATTGATAACAATTATTAAATTATACCAGAATATACTGAAAAGTTGTATGAAATAAATTTTTGCATACCTTTAAAAAAAATTGGATTTCTAAACTTCATCTGTAACTGGGACTAATATAACTAATCCTCCTGGAACTTTAATTCATGTGTTTCACAATGTGACGATTTACTGTTTGTCCTTTTGTCTTGTACCTAATACGCGGACAAACAAAATGTCGGTCAGCTGAAGCTGGTATGTTGGGGAACACTAATCATGCAATTATGCATAACAATATGTTGCAGTCAATTATCATTTAACAAACAATTTTACAGTTTAAATATAACTGCGCGATCCATGCGTACCCTATCCCCTGCGATGTCCCTGTAGTGGACCTGGATACTACCATCCTTATGGTAGATCCCCATTATACCCCTCATGTTCCCACCTAACAGGTGAATCAGTTTCTAGTGCTAAGTCACATGGCACTACCCATAGGTATCCCACTCCTTAACTCATGGCATGCTAAGAGTCTCATGGCACTACACATGTGTAGCCCAGTTTCTAACTCATGACAACCTAGACCTTGCTCTGGGTTACCCTTTTTAGCCTTTGCATAGCCATAGGGGTGGACCCAGATCTAAGCCTGTTACATATGTATTTTCATATTGATAGTCATAGTCACTCTATAATTTGCATGAAATAAAAGCATCCAACAGTTATTTCAAGCCATGAAGGAAACGTCGATAAAATCCTTGGAAAACTAGTCAGGATAATCATAAGCGTAACCACATACCTGCATTTGCAGATTTGGATACAAAATCAACAATGTACAAAAATCCAATCAATCAAGACAGTATGAATAGAAATCTTGAAATACAAGTACAAGTTTCCTTTTATTAATATGTGTCCAATTTCAACATATTCCTTAGGGTTTCTATTCCAATTTTAGGGTTTCCTTGGAAATTAGGGTTTTGTCTCCATTCTTAGTTATTAAGAACCCTAATTCATCAAATCTACTAAAAACCTTTAAATCTTCTTATTTTAGTACTACCAACAGTATTAGGATCATTCTTTAGTATTTTACTTTTTTAATCTGAAAAATCATGGTTTTCCTTTTCTTTTACCCTAAATTAGGGTTTCCATATACATTACCTTTCATTTATGGACATAAACCCTAAATTAATCATCTTTGTATTCAAAATGGATGAAAACTCCATATTGTTAATTAAAAGTTTAATAATCCTTAGTTTAACCTATTAAGTTATAAAGAATCATCCTTTATATGCAATTAGGGTTTCTAATTACTTTTCAATACAATTTTCTATCAAATTAAAGTAATTTTGCCAAATGAGGTAGAACTAGATCCTCAAAGTATTTTTATCATGTTACTTTCATGTATAATGTTCCTTCATTGGATATTCCTAGCATTCTCTATTAATTTTGCAAGGAAAAGAAATTATCTGGATTATTTGATTAGAGAGGGGATTTACTGAATTTTCTAGATCGTCAGATCGATGCGCCGCTAGACCACCTCAGGATCTAACGCTCTACATTAGTTGCTTCCACTAACTCTGTTGTGTGCATGCCCCCAAGGCCCAGTCCGTTGGATGTCGCTGAGTCCACGATGGACTCCTGATCAACACCCCGCGTTAACTCGCTCAACTCAGCGAGTTATCTCAGCGCGGCTCTCCTGAGGTCGTTTGACCTTGTGCCGGCCCACTGTGCTCCACGATCTGATGGCTCCTTCTCATCTTCCTCCTCTTCCTTCTAATTAGAACTCACGATGGCACCGCGGCGGTCCTTCACCAGAGAAAGGACAATCGAGAGAGGGAGAGGGCTCTAAGGCTCGGGAAGTAGCCATTTGGGATCACGAAGTTGTGAGTGAACGGGTGAGGGTCTATTTATAGGATGTGGAGGGTCCTCTTTAGGGTTTCTGATCCCGCCGACAATCCAATCTTTTGTCCAATTCGGCGTTTTGCGAAGGCACGATGAAAGGTCATCAATATATGGTCGAGAAGCTTGGTCTCATTCTCCCGAATCCATTGAGGCACTTTCCAAGCGTGCACATGCGCCGCTGTGATCGGAAACACGAGGGGAAAATCCCCTATAACTTGCCCACAGTCAGCATCCCACTGGGATTGTGACGATGAGCGGTGCCCACTAGATTAAGATCCAACGTCCCACATCCGTTGCTCTCAAACAAAATGAAAAGGATTTCCCAATTTTCGAATTAATTTCCAAAGTAGAGGATAACTTGAAAAATTGATAACTCACAATTGTTAACTCTTTTTTTATTCAAATTTTGAGGAAATATCTTTCATAATGTTATCTCTCATCATGCAAAAATTGAAGTCATTATCTAAATAAAACGAGCCCTTTTCTTTAGTTTCAAGTTATCACTTATTTATTCTTATTTTCCACATATTTCCTATTCCTTTTGCCATTATATAATTATCTTGAGTTCCTTGAACCCCAAGGAACCTTTTTATTACAAAATTCATTTTTGGGAAATATCCCTTAGCCTTTTAATCACCCTTTATTCATTTTCTTATATATTCCCTTATCCAATTGAATTCCTTTTTCATTTCTTTTTCTTTTTCTTTTAATTGGGCTTAATGGCCAATAAGGCCCATCAAGAAAGCATACTAGGCTATCATGTAGTAAATTCATTCAAATCAATTCATCAAATCAATCATTGATTTCATTTATACTTTTAAAAGAGATTTACACATCTCATTACATGCTTTAGAAAATGGGGTTATAACATAAAGCCTTAAACACCTCATCTACATGTTCTTTTGCTAGGGTTTTTCACCTCTAAAATGGAGAAGGTACTTCTTGCTTGAGATAGGAGCTTTGTTAGAGAAACCAGCTCTCTAACTCGGGAACCTTGCTGCTTGAACCTTTCCACCTTCCTAGAAGGTGAGGTTTATAACCCCCTTCTCATATATTTCATACTACATGCTTAAAACTCATGCTTCTATATTTAAAATCGATGATCTCCATCTCCATTTACCATGTTCTATTAGGGTTTTGGTTTCTTGTTGCTTTACCTTCTCTAGAGGATTTAGTTTGGTTACCAATATATCTCCAACCCTGATCTTGGGTCAAATGATATTTTCTCCCTCCCTCTCTTTCTCTCTCCCTCCCTCCCTCCCTCCCTCCCTCCCTCTCTCTGTCTTCATTTATCTCGATCAATTTGATGATGTGGCAATTTCCTATTGGTCAATTTTGAGAAATTCATATCTTTTATTCTGCTTATCCAAATTTGAAAAATAAATATATTTTAGAATCAAAAAATTAATCTCTATCTAATAAAAATGTTTTCAAGGTTTGATTTCGAGTTTTGACAAAGGGTGATTTTTGGAAATTGAATTTAATCCATAAAATCCATAAAAATTACATCTTAAACATCATAACTCCAAAATTAACATTAAAAATGTTTTCTTGATCATGAGAACCTAATAAGTTCATTGGTTATATTTTTTCAAAATCTATATCTGAGTTTTGCTAAAAAATTCTAAAATTAGGGTTTCTATATATTAATGTGTATTATGTACTCTAATACATGTTAATACATTGAAAATAGGCAAAGTGGAACTTAGACTCAATTAAAGTGGTGAAAGTTAGTAATTGATATCAGTTAGAGAGGTATGTGCAATCCCTATTTATGTATGTGCATTCTTACACGCTTAGTTGGAATATTTGTAAACCAAACCCTATATTCTCTAATGAGGCACTATATGAAACATATTTCCTCTATTCATGATTCTTTTATTAAATTGCCTCAAAATTAGTAATGATATTCTTTTTCTTGGGAATTTTACCCCACTACCATGTTTTAATTGATATGATGATTTTACATTCCATGATTTCTTTTCTAGCATGTTGATTTTATGGACTATTTAGCTATAGTAGTTGTACTTATGTATAACAATCCATTAATAGGGCATGTATTAATTCACTCTGGGGAATGTCTTATTCTTCCCCATAAAATATGTCTAGGTGATTGGGAATGTATTAATTCTCCCCTCACCTATAGGTTGAGGTCCAGTAGGTGCCTGAACCCTACTTAGTTAATGTAGTAAATATTAATCATGCATGTAATTCCTTTACTATTTTCTTTTTTAGGCAAGCATCTATTTTTATTTTGCCTCATACTCTTAAGATCTTCATCTTTTGATGAAAACTAGCCTTTATTTACATGTTTTCTTTACCTTGATATCATATTCATATTTGTTGACACAAACTTGGTTTTCCTTTACCTTTTGTTGGGTATTTTCCAAACCACCTAGGTTTAGATTGAGGTGTTGAACATGATCAAGGAGAACATAGCTTCAAACATGGACCTAGCTCTTAAGGATGTTGCTTGGAGACTAATTTGAAGTAGTTTAGACTTCCCTCTACTTAGATCATTATGTCGTATCATACTTGTAAACCCTTAAGGGATATCATGATGTACTTTTGTAATCTTTTGTAAAAATTGAATATAGTCATTTGTTTAATTTTGCTGCTACACTTTGGTTGTTCTGAATACCATTTATTCAAATTTGAAAATTTTCACCTATTCCAGCATACCTTTGAGTGTGTTTGGAATGGATGTTTTATTCTTCAATTTTTTTTAATAGGGAGTGGATCCCCTCTCGAGTCTCACTCCTTGCAACATGGTATCAGAGCCCATGGTAGTCAGACCTAGCTCTTGAGGATGTTGCTTGGAGATAGATTTGAAGTAGTTTAGACTTCCCTCTACTCAAATCTTTATGTTGTATCATACTTGTAAATCCTTATGGGATATTATGATGTACTTTTGTAATCTTTTGTGAAAATTGAATATGATCATTTATTTAATTTTTCTGCTACACTTTGGTTGTTTTGAAAACCATTTATTGAAATTTGTAAATTTTACAACTATTCTAGCATACCTTTGAGTGTGTTTGGAATGGATGTTTTATTCTTTAAATTTTTTATTATTAGGGAGTGGATCCCCTCTCGGGTCCCACTCCTTACAAAAATAGTGTGGTATGCTTCTCTAGAGTCTCTTTCTGCTCTTTTGTAAACACTTTTCCACTATGGAGAAGCACTACTTTCACCGATTGATTACCATATGGTGTATTCACGTTCCATAGAAATCCTTGCTGATTGGGCTTATTAAGAGATGCCACTTCCATTGTGAGATGAGAAATCTATTTTTCTATGCTACATATATGTGCCCCTTAATTTTACTGCTTCCTTTTAGTCTGGTCCAAATGTGCCTCGGTTGGATTCACCTACCTGCTCAACATGTCTTTTATTTATTCTATGATATTGGGGACTTGTCCTGCCGATACTACTATGACATGTCACCCTCATACTATTAAGGTTTTTATGTGTGTGAAAGGTGTTATTAATAATTGTTAGGGTCTTTCCATGAGAAGTTGGGATCCTTCCTCCATGCATAATAATTTCTACCCCAGATATTCTACTTCTGCATATACATACAATCTTCCTCTTAACCTTCAAATGAGTGTCATATTTTTAATCAAATATCCTTGTGAGGTTGTCCATCTTTTCCTTTAAGTTTGTCATCTCCCTTGATCCCCAAACACTTTTAACAATTGTTTGTGAGTCATGCTCTTCTCCCAAAGATGTATTCTTAGCCATGTTCTTTAATACCTTGTGACATCTAGTGGATTTATTGTTTAGAATGAAACATACTCATACAATTTTGTTTATCCCATAATAAAATGTCTTTTCTAGGACATAAAAATCAATCCCATGATATGTGACCTTTTTGAGCATATTCTAAAATCTATCCCTAGATTATGAATAGGATTCCTTAGCATTTTGTTTGAAACAATCGATTCACCAAGTCTTACGTCTTCTTTGGTGAAATGTACCTCTCAAAGAATGCATTTGTCATCTCATCGCATGTCTCCATGGATTCTGAAGGAAGACTGAGAAACCATGCTTTTGCCTTGTCTGAAAATGAGTAGGAGAGTAGCTTTAAGTAGATCATTATAGTTGGGACCCTATAAATCTTCAACATATAATATCTATCCACAAAGATGTCGATGGGAGCCATCAGGTCCTCCATATTGTGGCCATAGAATGATTGGGATTTAATCAGTGCCACCAGTCTGGAATCTATTTTGTAACTGACCATGTTGACTTCCTATTGTTTGATTGGCCTAAGATGTATTGTGGCTAAGGATGTCTTTATTTTTTCCCATACAATCTACTCATCAGGCTCTTCCTCAAAATGGTCATCATCATTATGTGAAAAAGATTCTATGTTTTCTTACTTTGTGTGTGGTGGTGGAATTTGGATGAGATTCTCATCAGAATCTCCAAACTGTCTTACTTTATGAAAGATCTTCTCCAATCCTACAACTGATGGAGTAGATTCTCCATAACTTGTGGTTCTAGTATGAACCATGCACTAGTACCTAAAATTGATATGAAAGTGTGAGATAATGAATACTAGTAAATTGTTGCTAGAAAAAGATTTCAATTATGCACAACATTGAAGATAAGTGTTGGAGTTGACGTTTCCCAGACAACATCGCTAAAAACTTGACATGCCTAAAGTATGCATGAAGAACGTAAATACGCATCATGTAGTATAGGCCAATGAGGCCCTAATGTCAAACTCAGGGAAAATATTCTTCAAAGACTACTAACAACAACAGAATTAGCTAGACCTAATGAAAAAGTGATTGGTTGTTTGTTTATAATTGAAGACAAGAATTGAAATCTAAATTAAGCGGAAGTTGATCAAGAATTGGTGATTATTTAGGATTACAGTTTCACCACGACATGCATTGCATTTAACTATATTTCATTAATAATCATTTAATGTTAATCCAGGACTAAGGACCTATAGCAATTGTTATCCACTCCTACTGTGTAATATACTGCCTACACTAAAAACAAACTCCACCTTTGTAGTGCTTTTAAAATATATAGGTGCATTAATGATATTTCTAGGTTATTCCCTTCATAGTTGTAGGCCCACTCCCAAATCAAAATATTGGTTGTGTAAATATATGACTTTTCCAACCCTTAATCCCGCTCCTGAAGTAATTAATGATCTAAAATAATGGTTGTCATGATTAGACACAAACAGTTCATCCAGTAATCATAGATTTATATCTAGAATTAAAGAACATATACATATATATTTATATATCACCCTTAGGGTGAGAAAGTTATGTACATGGAATATTGTATAACTTTATAAATGGTTATTGTTTTAGCTTCTTAATCATTCATGGATCGTATGTTTGTATCATTGAGTGGGCCTACTATCGGGTTCTACACTTTACAACATTAGGATAATCACTCCTAGAAAAATAGAATAGTGTGGTCTTTATTGAATTATACGCACACCCTTGTCAGTTTATCCTCGTAATGTTAGATAGGGGGTGATAGAGATTGTTCCCCTGTGTACACCCTATCCCATCCATTGTCAACTAATAGTACTATAGAGTATTTCATCATCATCTCACTTTGTTGTTTGGTTTATATTGAAAATTTTGAACCTAACTAAGTTGATAATCACATTTACCCCCAAACATCTGACTTCCATAATTAATTACTTGAAACCTTGATTACTCATTCCTATGCTAGTGTTGACTTAATTAACTTCTTTTTTTAGTGAGTCAATTTCTTTGTTCATGTTTATTAACCCTTGTTAGAGTAATTTATTCTTGTCCTAATTTACTTGTGGTAGATTTTGTTAGTCAAATGCTATTCTAGTCCTTTAATTTCTTTTGTAGTGTACTTTCTAGTTTATCAGAACCGGTTGCTCTCTCTTGCCTTGTTTATTTAGTTGTTCTCTTATTTACTAAGTAGTACTATTTTTGTTAACATAGCCTTTTATTACTAGTCTTTACTTGCTTTCTTAGTGTAGCTCTCTTAGCTAGTTAGTTGTGTTTAATTGTGTAGGGTTGATTTATGTTTGATTCATTCTCATATCAACTATTTGTTGACCTTTGTGTAATTCAAACTCGAAGTCAAATCATAAAACCCTACACTCTGCATTCAGAACTTGGTAAGACAGACCTAGGCCTAGTGCCCCTATCTCTTCTTGTGCATCGACCCCAACTTACCACATTTCGTACACTACGTCCCGAGCTTCTTGAGAATCTATTATTAAGGGTGTTTTTTAATCAAGTAACTATACATCTTTGTTAGCCCAATGTGTTGTCCCCTTTGTGGGAGGCGCATAAGTGGGAACAGTAATAACCCTATTTGTAGCAGTGTTGATTGAAATGTCCAAAAATAGTGTCAAAAAATGTGGGTTTGTGGTGGTGGGATCCTAAAAATTTTAAAAATGTGTGTTTTGTTAGAAAATGAATGTCAATACTAGTTTGCACATTAGGACAATCAAGAAAAATAAAAAATATAGATAAAACTTGTAATTTTGTTAACATATGAAGGTCAATACTAGTTCTTGAATCATTGAAGCCATGAATAATGATGAATACAGATAATTTTTAACAGAAGACTAGTGAATGTGTGTTCTTTGTACATCACTCTTGTCTACAAGAATTGGGTAAATTACGTAAAGAAATATAAAAATCGGCAATGGTGATTAGGAAATAAAATATCTTACACATGCCAACAAATTGATAAAAGAAAAAAATGAATTATCCTAACAACTGGGTAGTTAATATTTGGTTTCTAACCAACACGCCTTATATTTAATGAGTGCCATTTGATTGATCATGTCTTTTTTATCATGTGATTTTATCACCCTTACTTCTTGCTACAATCCATTAAATGAAACTTGATCTATTAATGTTGACAATCAATAGAGAAACAATCAAATGTCTTCCTAAAATTTTTGGGAGAGAATATATCATTTTGTTACAGTTCAATAATCACATATTCAAATCTTTCTCCATCTTCATGTTGTCATATATGAGTTTAATTAACACTTAGGAAAACCTCCAAGGGACAACAAATATATGGATAAAGATAGACATAACCCAATTTGATTATAATAATAGATAGGATTTCCAAATAATTTTCCATGTAGCTAAAGATTAATATAAAAGCATACATAATTTTTCATTTTTAAAGTTGGATAAACTATCCTCACATTAACTAAAAAGAAAAGAAATAATCACAGTAGGGGAGTAGAATCCAAAAGAGGACTCTCATTTCTTTATTGTATGAAAATCTTGCGTAGTAGTACTATCTTGAACTAATACTAAGTGTACAGAGAGAAGAATCCATATAGTAATTTCTTGCCTTTCACGAATGTGTGATAGATGATGAATTACATTGAATCTCTTATTATAAATCATTTGATAATATGATAGTTAAAAAGCTTGCTTGTTTTAAGTTAATTAACATACAGATGTATTCATATTAATTCCCAGCTATGTCATCAATTATTAATCTCAATTTGAGTAATATGAATCTCAATTTCCGCCATCCACCATGTTTTCTCCTCCCAAGGAAGGATCTTATCATTGAGATCTATCATAATCGTAATGTAAGAAAAGAGGATAAAAGTATTGTTTTGTTGTATTAAGTTCCACGGAACTTTTTATTTTCAAATGGTGTATATGTTTAATGAACAAAATGAAGGGATGATTATTTGTTAGTGTAGCATAATAACTTTCATTTTTACTTGTAATTGTTTCATTGAAGGCATCATGCAATTATATAAACTTTTCCACCATAGAACATTGACACTACTATGTCTCTTTGCATGTTAGATACCTAATTTTATCAACTCAAGAATCTTATTATTCACACATAATTGTATGCATGACATAAACATAAAAGATAATAGAATATTTTTTTGAGAAATAAATTATCATTAGATATCTCTTACAACCAATATGCAATATCATGAATTCCACAATCACCAATACCCATAAATAAGTTTGAAAGAACCTTGTTATGATATCGTGCATTCCTTAATTCCATAATCAAAATGATACTCATTTTATCATCAATCAAGTAACATTAATAGATTAAAGGGTCATGACTTTTCCTAGATTTTGCACAAAAAACATATCCTCGTCCATAGACATTATCATGAGAATATCATTGCGCAAAAAAAGGGGAAAAGTATCCATATTGTTAAGCTAAAAAGAACTTTATTAAATTCACATGTTAAGAACAACCTAGATAGCAAAATTCCAGATGACAAACACTGGACATAAATTATTATGAACCATGCTAATATTTAGAAGCATGAATGACAAATAATATAGAATTGAGACTATAGTGTGAACCAAGATGGTGAACTCTATAGAAAAATATGAACCATGATGTACACGGTTATTAAATCAAATCATAAAAGTTCAACACTTTTACTTCTTTAGGAACCTTGTATAGTTTTATTTTGCACAGGAGGGGTGGTTGAAGAAAGCCTTGCCAAGCCTATATCAAAATTGGCTCAACTTATTATTTATATAAAATGTAGGACCCTTATTAAAAAATAATGCAATCGACTGAAAATGAGCCTAGATCACCAATGGTTTTGAATATCATTGCAAAGTTTATTCACAAATATAAGAAATTGTGTTTATCATTTGTTTCTAGACAACTCTTTCTATGAATTTTCTCTACCTCACACTTTGTAGTTCCAAAAGAGAGACACATGATGAATCTTATTTTGCTAATAAGGACTTCATAGGGGTTTTCTCATTTCAATGACATAAGTAGAATAATTTCAAGAAGCAATAGACATCTTGTAGTTGAAGTTGATTTCAAAATCATTAAACATCAATCCATAACTTTGTAATCTAAAGAAAAATTGATACATTGTAAAACAATAAGAGTGCACTACTACATAACCGATCTTTAGTGGTGGTTATTTAAGCACATTAGCAAGGCCATAGGCATTGGTTATTAGAATGCAAACTGACGCCAGAAACCTTCACGCCATAGAAAGGGCACCATCTAAGACCAGTGGCGGAACTAGGAAATTACAGTAAGGGGGGCTGAAATTATGTGTGTCCATTTTAGCACATGGGGGGTGGCTGATTAAAAAAATTTCCGGAATGGATCCCGCGTCACTTAGCAGGGGAGAGCAGCTATCTACCACTCTAGCTACCTTCTTTTCTTATAATCCTATACGCATAAATTCTATTTAGCTATATAGTGAGTTATATTTCATTATTAAAGACAGCTGCTACTACTAATTTATTGGGGGGAGGGGGGGCTAAAGCCCCGGCAGCCTCCCCCTAGCTAGACCCCTGTCTAGGACACCATCAACGTCGGTTTATTACTGGGAACTGATGCCATATCACCTGCTGCCACACCATCAATGTCAGTTTATTAGTGAGAACTGACGCCATATCACATGCTGCCACAGCCATGCTGGCCACCACGGCCTTGGCGTCCGCCCTCATTTGGCATCGGTTTTATCTATTATCCGACGTTGTAAGTATTTTTCGTTGGTTTTTACCAATAACCGACGCCTATTTGTTTTTTTTTACCATATCAGTCTGCAGACCTGCTGTGGCTGGTCGCAGGATGTAGAAATCTGTAGTTCAGTTATGAACTGTAGGTTTACGACATCCATTGATATCAGCCAAAAAAAGGTCACAAACCTATAAAATTAACAACATTCATTTTCACACATTTAGGAACCTATAGTTCCATTCAATTTTCACACATGTAGAAACATTCATGTAGCAGTCTGTAGTTCCATTCATGTTCACATTCACACATGCAGAAACATTCATGTAGCAACCATTAGTTCCATTTGTTTTTACATTCACACATGTATAAACATTCAGACACATGTAGAAACATTCAGACATGTAGAAATTCACACATATGACAATTCAAAAAAATTCATTTACAAAATATCATTCTTTAGTCATTATTTTCTATCAACATCCCAATTATATTTTAAAACCCCCACTACTTATATGGCTTTTTCCCATTTTTCTCTTACATCATTTAATTCTTCCGTTGTATAGGAATCATGTACATCTGATAAGGCCTTACCTGTAGTGGGGTCAGTTTTAAACACCTGCAAAGAGAATGATGTATTAATTAATAATATATAAATAAGATTGATATATTTCATATTATCTAATGAGAGTATATATAATACCGTAGGTATGGTATTGATGTCCACTGCGGCATATTGGATAATCATGTGCATAAATCGCATCACATAGTATGCACATGCCTAGTCATTGTCTTGTGTAGCACACTATAAATTGAAACATACAAAATATTAAAAAACACAACTAAGCACAGTTCACATAAATAATATATACATTGGAGTGGGGAACTTACTTCCACATTCTTCCAAATTATCGACCGGTTCTTTTTCTTGGAGACCATTCCTCCAGCCGTTTTGAACTCATCTAAACCCCTACATGTTAATGTAACACAGTAAATTGCATAATTAAATAGTAATGTAAGAACATATGTTAACGGATATAAAAATGAAATATTTCTCACCGGAATAATGTCATTTTCATTTTGTATCCATATTTTGGATTCAATTTAGTCCCCTTAGGATCTAGATAATAGACAATGAACATCTCAAGGATAATAACTAGTAACTCCCAATGTATACCCCTACAGGTAAAAAAGTTAAAAATTAATAACTCAAAATCCACAATAAAAATGTAATTTTATGAAGTCCAAATTATAAGCAAAGTAAACTTACTCCACATTGAATGGAGCTATTATCACCTTCTTCTTATTTTGACCAAAATTTGCAAAAGCATCACAACAGTATTGTTGAACTGACGAAGGGTCTTTAACTACTAGACTAATCAAAGATGGAATCAAAAATCCTACATGTTCAATGAAAAATCTGTACATATCGTGTCTAAGTAGATGCAAAACATGTATTATGTATGCATTAATATATAGGAAACCAGATCATCAGATCCTACACAAGGTATATGAATGTATAAATAAGATCTCACCTTATCCATAGCTCTATCACAGATGTATTTTGCCAATCGTAGTGAAACAACTCCACAATATCTTGTATAAATAGTTTGTTTTCGTATGATTGACCTGCAACATCCGCATCTATAGAAATAGTTATAGGGTAATGTATATCATGTTCGCCTAACCATACTGCCATACCCCTACAATTAGGACCTAACGGGGCAGGTAGGTCCTGTGGAACCCAACTTGGTAATGTAGGAGGTGTAGGTGGAGGCCTAGATGCTCTAGGTGTCTTCTTTTTAACATGTATATATGATTTCCAATCAATTGACCTCATATATACACACTAACAATCTAACGTAATGTAAATTTACCATACAATTTCAGTATAGACGACATCCGCCTTGGACCACAATATCACTCCACCTTATGCCTCACCAAGTGTTTCACAGTCTGGGTGGGCATATGGTAGTGGAATATCCATCCAATTGGGGAATATACGTAGCGGGCTCACACAAACCCAACAATCAGGTAATGGAGACCCATGAAACATTCCCTGGAAGGGATGGGTAAGCCGACGCCTCTGCAACGACATTTTCTTTACTTTTTAGATGGAATGGCTTCAACCCCTACAAATTTACGTAAATAATGTTATATACATATATACGTATCATCTTGAAAACATATCATCTTGAAAAGACTAGCTACTATGTCATAAAAATACTTACAGCGGATGTGCTAGGTGGTGTGTCTATAGGATTACTCCCAACCTCTGCAGTAGGAGTAGAGAGGGACGCCATAGGTACTGTCTGAGTGGCTGTTAGAGATGTCTGCCACTTTCTCATTGCTTCATGGAGTATCTTATCAATTGCTTCCTTGATTTTCTTATCAGCTACTTCATCGACTCTCCTATCAACTATCTTATCTACCTATACATGGATAAAAGAAACGTTAGCTACTGATTATTGAATTTCCTTTTACAGTAACATTCTAAAAAAAGAATAGGCTACCTCTTCTTGTGAAATTCCCACTTTTGGGACATGTTTGCGCTGGGATGGCCCAATCAAAAAGCTTTGATTCCCACATCATCTCCTGCACCCCTAACATGTCCAGGATGCTCTGGGTTACCTAGAGCAACTGTCAATTCAACCCTTGTGCCCTCAGGGATGAACTTGCCTTGTTTCCTCAGCTCGTGCATCTCCTACTAATCGCCATCAACAGGAATTGGTAAGTAAGTAAACACCACAAATAATCAATATTCGAACAATTGCTCTAAGAGTTGTATTTTACCATTTTTGCAACCGCCTCAGCAGTTGCAGGCTTATTTATTTCTCCCTTCTTGTTTTGCCTCCCAGCTATCTAGACATCATGGCGAGGCAGAGGTGTGGTACCTATAGTAGAGGACTCCTGAGTAGTAGCAGACTGAGCAGTAGACTCAGCCTGTAGTCTTTTCCAAACACCTGCATAGCCCTTTGGAACCATTGTGTGGTCATGCACATTCAGTGCACGCCTTGCTCTTTGTGCCTCACTGAGGGCCTAGTTAGTATGCACATTAATTTGGTTAGTAACACTAAATGTTAATATTGAATAGGTGAATACAACGTATATTAATTAAATTGGGAGTGACACCTGATACCTTGAATTCATCAGTTTTTCTTGAAGCAACAAACGTGTCCCATTCTTCTGTGTCCAGGAAGTTCCATTGTTCAGTGGCTTTCTTCTTCCTCTTGTCACCTTCTGTTATGTATTCTCAGGTGAGATTTGTCATATAGTTCCTTAGGACCCTCCCACAGTGTTGCATCATGCATTTACGATGCAACTTTTCATCCAATGCAAATATACTCTGCAAAATAGAATTGCTATTAACTAGTATCCAAAAAATTAGTAATCTACAAAATAAAATTGCAAATAATAATAACTCACACATAAATCCTTCCATATTAAGTCTTTCTTTCCCTTAGGAACGTTATGCCAAGAATCTATCTTACAACCACAATGGCTATGAGTAACATACCCAAAATATGAAACAAATGAATTGCAATTCACTCCAATTGCATTTCCTACATTATCAAAATCCACAACCAATTTGGGTCCATTGACCCTTAGCGCTATTAACTTCTTCATCATAGTGATGCCCCTTCTCTTGTCAAATTTTTTGTTATGACCCATAACTAAGTTAACTAATAAGTACCTCGATTAGCGTGAAACACTTTGATTAGTGCTAAGTATCTTGTTAAACATCATGGTTAATTAAGATAAGGTAATATGTGAATCAATAGTTGAGATTGAATCATCTGAGGTAATTAATGATGATTGCAGTGGTAATCATTAAGTTAAACAAGTGTCTATGAAGCGATTACTATTTTGATTAGTTGAAACACACTAATTAGGATGATTTCTTGCACTGAGGGTGTAGAGGATCTCACACTTGAAATTTTTCAAGATGAATCACCTCAATCAGACAATCGAGGTGAGAGATATGGAATTTTTAAGACCTAGGGACCTAAGTTGCAAATTTTCCAAAACTTTGATTTATAATCGTTTTTCTTTTTCTTTCTTCCTTATCCCATTCTCTTCTTCCCAAAGGAACAGGACCGCAAGAGCGGTGCCCAAGCAGGTCGATCGACCTACAGTAGAAGAAATGGTCGAGGGCTATTCTAGGGCTGCCTAGCCCTGATTCCACAGTCTCGTCCTCCTCTCCTTCTTCTTCCCCTCTTCCTCTTCCTTTTCTTCACCTTTCCTATACCCTAGGGTGGTGCCCTGACCTACAGGTTATAGCAGCAGGCCGCCTGACCAGCAGAGCAACGGTCGTTTAGGGCTTGAGAGGGCCGACTTGCCAGGCGCCCTGCTTCCCATCTACTTCCTCCACCACTCCACTCGCCCAGCTGCGCCCTGACCAAATAGGGCAGAGCCCCTATATCTGCGGATGGTAGCAGCAACTACAGTAGTGCGGTCCAGTCAGGAGCCCGGTGGGGTGTGAAGAATAGCACCAGATCACTAGCATCGAGCTCATCCAAGAGCCCAGAGCAGAAATCCACAACTATTAGCCACGTTTTAGCCCCTAGCAGAGTTTGATTCCAACCTATACGTGCGAGGTTAAACTGCTGCTTGTATCATGTTTGAAATTCGGGCTATTCAGAGGTTGAAGACAACCCCTGGATGCCTGTATGGATCTGGGTGATTCGAACCATGGTGAGTAGAATCTCACTCCCTATCACACTATTTAACTCGATAAAACGGGTGATTTTAGTTCGATCTGATTTAATGCAGTATTCAGTGTATGCCCGACACCGTTAAATTTCCAAATCACGCGTTTTAACTAAAATTTCCAAATCACGCGTTTTAACTATTAATAATTGTACATCGTTAATTAGAAATTGTTGTGTGATTTAGAGTAGTAAAACCACACGATCAATCGAAACCAAATTTACTAGATTAAATGGTGAAATAGTAGCGCACGACCAAAAACTGGATAGTTTAGTCATAAACTCAGGCTGTATGATTTTTAATAAATTAATTGACCACAATTCCAAAGAAATGACGACGATGTGAAAAATATCAAAGAAACCCTAGATGCACGCTCTAGGTCATATTTAATACAAATGATTTAATATTTTATCAAATTGACACGCATCTCAAGGAAAATATTGAAATTCCCAATTATTTATAAATAATTCGTTCCATGATAATAATTTCACTCTTATTTGAGTTAAGAGGTGCTCAACTCGAGAAATCATTTGAAATGTCAATTAATTAATTGTGTTATGATGAGTAATTATAAACTTAAACAAGTTATGTGATGCATAACCCAAGATTAGGGTTATTGCCCACGTTTTTATATTAAATCTTGCCACGACAAGTAATTTAACCTTTAATTGAATTATGTGATGGAAAATTTAGATTTGGGGTTGATGTGCATGATTTTCGAGGAATTTGGATATTTACAAGTGTTGTTGACGATTTCATTCATATTGAGTAAATAACTTTTAATAGTGTGTTACTGTAACATCCCTAACCTGGGTTATAACCTAACCCTGGAAGTTTTGCCTAAATATGTAATTATATACTTGTGAATACTCCCTGGCATGTAATTAAGTTCCTCAGGAACATATATTTTCAATTTTTGCTCCTTTTTAAACAAAGTTGTAGCATTATGTTGTATGCAGAGACCTATGTGCAAATTACCCAGTTAAAGGGTTTAACTTGCAATTTTCACAGGTTGAGATGCTCTTTTGATAATGAAACATCATATGAGTGAATATGATGAGGTATGATGGATTTTCCAAGCTTAGGCATCAAGATGCAGCTTGTGGAATGATCCTTGTGCTTAAAAACCCTAATTTGGAGTAAAGTGTAGTTTACCCAAATTGAAGGGTGCAACTTGTAACTTTCACCTTCTAGAACATCTTTTATAACTCTTGTCTTCATTTAGAGTATAAATGATAAAAGGGACACATCAATGAATAATCAGATAAAAAAATGATCTTTGTGGTAAAAATCACCTAATATGGGTATGAAGATCTTTCACGTATGTACCCTAGTTGAAAGTTGGCTTTCTTTACCCTTAGATCTTGAGATTTCATGAGCTTTGCTTAAGTTTAGATGGTTTGGACGTGCCCTTGAGCAAGGAGGGACTTAGATGAAAATTCCATGCTTTAGAGGTCCTTATGGTGTAAAATGGCCTAAAGTATATAAGCCTTTTCCCTTGCAACAAGTGAACGGATCTTTCATTTCCTTCACTTCTTCTCTTCTTTCTCAAACCGACCAATGCTAAGCTCTGGAGTAGAGAAGGACGACCAAGGGTTCTAGGTATGTTTGGATCATCCCTTTTGCTTGAATTCATGGAGGAAACATGTTTTCAAGGTTGAATTCATGGCTAGCTCACCTAGTTCTATCCTTCTAGCCGTTCCTTTCCAACTTTTCCTTGGAGAATCCACCTTGGCCGACCTGTGGAGCTCAAAGACGCCATTAAAGCTTGGAGCTTGAAAGCTTGGAGCTCAAAGAACAAGCTTTAGGTGGGTTTTATAACTCTAAACCTATGCTTTGTTATATACATCTTTTCTATGCTTTTCGTTGCTAGTTCTTCTTTTTCCCTATCTTCCCTTGCTTCCTTGCAAGCAAATTCGTGAGGAACTATTGCTGTTCTTGAGATAGAAGATGAGGGCGTTATTTCCTATGCTTATCTACAGTTTTCCACTTTTCCATATGACCTCAACCAATTGCCCATACGGTTTACAAACCGTTTGGTGGGCAAACGGTTTCAAGGTCGTATGAAGGCATACGGTCTCAAGACCGTATGGTCGCGTTGACCAAGCATGGACCGTATGAGAATCCTGTTCATAATTATTTAGGTTAATCACCCAAAAAATTTGAGAGGTTAACTCCAAAGGAATCGTGAGATATAGGCAAATCAATTAGCAAATTCAATTGAATTTAGTTCTGATTTTCAATCTGCTTAATTTGCCCTTTTTGGGCAAACGGTCTCAAGACCGTATAAGATGGTTGACCAAGCGTTGACCGTATGAGATTACTGTTCATAATGATGTTAATTAATGACTCATCAAATTTGATGGATTAATTCCAAACTATCCCAAGACCGTTCGGGCCAAGTTTGAGTCCAATTGGAGGTCCATACGATCTTGAGTTTTTAGGTCCATACGATCTCAAGATCGAATGAGACCATACGATCTCAAGACCGTATGAGTCCATACGACCTCAAGATCGTATGAGACCATAAGACCTCAAGATCGTATGAGTCCATACGACCTCAAGATCGTATGAGGCTATACGACCTCAAGACCGTATGAAACCATACGACCTTAAGATCGTATGAGTCCATACGACCTCAAGATCGTATGAGGCTATACAACCTCAAGATCGTATGAGACTATACAAACTCAAGACCGTATGATTCCATTCGACCTCAAGATCGAATGAGACCATACATATTTAAGGATCGTATGAAGGTTGAAGATGTGAAACCTATTGAAGACTTTTGAGGATAAGTTTGCCTAATGCCTTGAAGGCTTAGATGGTTTGATGATTGTTCAACCTAAACCCTAATGGTATCTTAGGACATTAAGGGACTAAGTGATTAATGAATTGACCCATGATGGTGATCATGAGGTAAATTACCAAAATACCCTTGAGGGGTTTAATTGAGTAAAACCTTGTTCTAATCAAACCCTAATCACATGATAGTGATGTTTTGACTTATGCTAGTCTATAAGGACTTAACCCAACCTGATCTAGAGTGGTGTTATCACCATCTACTAGGATGAGGATAGAGAAAATATCATAGGAAAGAGAAAGTATCATTTTATGGTGAAAAGTCAAGTATAGTACCTTCAATACACATGAATGTGCATGATTAGGATATGATCCACCTATGTGAGATCATGGAAACCCTAATTATGATAAATGATGAATCTTAAACTAATCTGAGAGCATTAATGATGATGTTCCTCATACATGATGATGTTATGAGTTCAATTCACCATAATGTGAATACTAAACTCTAATTTAAGGGTGATGACATGTAATGTGAATAGTAAACCCTAATTCAAGGGTGATGACATGTAATATGGGTAGTAAATCCTAATTGATGAGAATCAGAGAACTTAGCTCTTATGATAAGAGTGGAAAGTATAATTCTTGTTTTGAATTACCTTTATCAGTTGAATTAACCATGCAGGTTCTGATATGAAGGTGATCATATCCAGGTATGGATGATGATACTATATTCATTAAAAGCATGTTGTTAGCTTTATGAATAGTGAAATATCTTGATGCCTTGTCAGTGGCATCCTATGTTTTAATGGGTTGTGAGAGCCATGAATACCATCAAGGTCATGCTTTAGAGATGACTTATGATGAGTATAATGAGAAATGGTGATTGATGTGAGTTAGGTTTGTTACATTTAGTATTCTACTTTCATAGCTGCTATGCTACTGTTATTGTTTGAAGAACAATGTATGATGTTAAAAGAATACTGAATGTACCTAACTAATCAAGTGTAATGTAGAAGCCCTGATCATAGATCCATCATTGTCAGAGATCAAATGATGGTGAAACAGGTTTTCCTAAGGGAACTCCTGGAGCACATACTGTTGAGTATGTGGGGTATATGGATGTGTAGAACCTTACATCCTAGTGTAGGTGTTTGATGTAGATGTGTAATCCGTCAATCCTTCACTACAAACTCATATCGCATCAGTAGAAGGTAAACATGAAACCTCCTGATGGTGAAGAAAGTACAAATACCATATCAGTGGAAGGTAAACACGAAATCTCTTGATGACGAAGAGAGTACAGAACGCCACTGTAACTCTAAAATAGCGAAGGACCAGATTACCCTGGTGAGCTATAATAGTAGAGACACGAGATGTCCTACAAGTGATCCTCTTACTGACTAAGGAAGGTGAAGGTCATGAGAATCCGGCTCTTTCAATGACCTAGTATGATACCGAGGCACTTAGCAGTGATTGGTTGGAGTATGAGTGGTAAACCTCATCTCCACAGGGTATAAAAATAATGTTTGAAAAACATACTCTACAGCGTAGTATACCTGTTAGAGATAACTATGAGTTAGTTGATTGATGTTACACTATATAGTGCATATGTTCTTCATGTTTCATAAATGTTGAACTCTTGTTTACAACTGCAACTGCTATTGAATACTTTGAAAGCTTTTACTACTTAAATTATTCTTTGATGTTATAATAAAGCTTCTGGCGGAGAGTTATAACTCTTGTTGGGACAATTATGTAAAATTGTCTCACCCCGTAGACTTCAACTTTTTAGGTGGTCGTCGAAGACGGAGGAACCGGTCTACAGGTGACCAATCCCAGCAGCAACAACACCAGGAGCAGCAATAAATCTCAGGTGGAGATTCAGCCTGCTATGTGGTGTAGTTAGAGTCTGTCCTATGTGTCCTCTGTACTCTCAGGTCTTGGAGTCTTTTGGTTATGAGTTCTTGAGATTTTGTATCATGATGTGTATAATTACTCAAGAAGTAATTTGTCAGAGATGTATACAGTTTAAATCCTTTTTCTATGGAAAAGGTTTGTGGTTTCAAGCTCTTATCTCAAAAAGTTTTAATTTCCCGTGATTTTGTCTTCCGTTGTTAATCGATTGCTTCCGCTTAAGTTTAAAATGTGTTTATATCATGGTTTGGAGATCGGAGCCCACAGTTACGGTGTTCAATTGTATGATATCATTGTAAATATGCCAAGTGACATGAATATTATTATTTAAGAATTTCAGTCTGCCTGCATGCATATTGATATTGATTTCTTAGTAAATTACAAGTGGGCATGTAATTAGATTAATGAAGAACTTGAAATCTGCCTGCATGCTTATTATATTGAATCTATTGGTATTTGCAATACCTGAGTATACAGCTTGTCAAGTTTGGAATGATATTCATGTTATGTTATAAGATTTGATTAAATTGATAAGATATCATAGATATACCAAAGTCAAGTATAAATGAGAAAGAGATACCATGGAAATACTAGATTCGAGTATAACTAAGATAATGGTACAACATAGTTTGAGATGTCTAGAAAATAATAAATATTAGATTAAGGGCCCTGACACCGTAGAACCCCTTTGAGAGGTATGTGCCTTAGGGGTGAAATGACCTACCCTGGAGGTGCGTCCAGTAAGGTCGGAGACTCATGTCCAACACTAACCGGATGTCTCGGTGGCAAGAGGGTACAGTTTACAGTGTCCAACACTAACCAGACGTCTTGGTGGCACTGGGGTATAGAAAAGTGTGTCCAACACTAACCAGACATCCTGGTAGCACAGCTTGATTCTCCGCCTGTGTACTCATCTTAGAGGAGGATTCCAATTTACGGCACCATAAGGATGCCGAGGCCAGAGAGCCTGAGTTCCTGCAGCAGACCAGGACAACAGTCAGACTTAGCTATCCTGGGGTGTCGGTTAAGTCTTTTACGGTGGGATCGTAGTTCGCTACGAGTCTTCATATGTAGAGTACATTTCATATGATCAGGGCATAAGATAACATATGTTCATATAGGTTCACAGAGTTTCCGATAAGTTAAAGAGTTAGGAAAGATTTGAGTTGAGATTTGTATCAGTTGTTCTTTAAATAGAATGTTGATATTCCCTATTATTTAATTGTATCAATAGATTTGCAGTAATTGTTACTTGATGAAATGTTGCTATTTCATGTTATTTAAGTTAAATTGTTTAGATTTTCTCAGTATGGTATTTCTTATATTTATTCCAATTAATAAACATAAATGAGTTATCTGCGATGGTTGGGTGAAATTCTACTCACTGAGACAGTAGCTCACCAACCTACTAAAACATTTTTTAGGTCAATGTCAGCACAAGAAGGATGAAGAATTGTATCACCCGAGTACATAGAAGGTATTTAGTAGTTAGTTAGAGGTCTCTTAGTCCTTTCCCCTCGGTCCTTGGGACATGGTGTGGTAGAGAGAGAGAATGTAAAGTAGTCTGTAATTTGGTTGTTGTAATTTGCATTATGCAAATAATATGTAATAAGTTGATTAAACTCAGAGATATCTTTCAAGATTTAGAAACAGTAAGTTTGCTTCCGCAGTTATTAAGATTTCAGTTTATTCCAAATTATAAGATTTTTCCTTTAAATTGAATTTAAGTGATCAAGAAAAGAAAAAGTTAAGAGTGGTTTTCCAAGTGTGACTCTCCGGTCTTCGGGGTCATTAGAGATGGCTCAGGGGTCGGGGCGTCACAACAGCTTTGGTATCAGAGCATAGGTTGAGTACATAGTTACTCTAAGTCAAGGTCAGGGGATGACAAGAGACTAATAGGATTAGGACTTAGGTGTCTTCCTTCTAACTGCAATTTTATAACATGAAGTGTTCTGTTATACTATTGCAGATGGCAGGAAGAGGATGTGGTCACGAGAACCAAGTAGAGAGCTTAGGATGAGACGTCTGGGACTATTAGGATCGAAAGATAGAGTTATAAGTGAGGTACATAGAAAGTGATGTGTCTTTAGCTCTGGGAGGTTTGAGTATTTAGATACCCTGGCTAGGTATCTGAGTACTTAGATTGACCAGTATTAAGCTGCTCTTTCTATTCTTCCCTGAATGCCCTGGCCAGGTATGTAGAGGAAGGATGGGCTAGAGAGAAACCCTAGAAATCTTAGGGTTAAGAAATCGAAAATTTATGTAGGAGTAAGAGATTAAACATAGGATGTTATACAACTCTTGCTTTACATTGTTTATTTGATTAGAGATCACTAGAAATGCTCTTATATGTATGAATTTAGATTTTTAGTTTGTTGAATAAATATGATTCTTTTATGTTGTTGTGTTTCATGAAGTGATTCATTTATTGTTTATATTCTTTGTATTAAGTAGATCAGAAGTTACGTTTAAATGAGTTTGCCCTAAGTGGATATTCTTTTCACATGTTTGAGATTAATAGGAGTTGGTTAATCCTGAGTAGCTGACCGGCCTAAATTGCGCGTCCTAAAATTGGAGGCGGATTTGAGGTAGTCGAGCTTTTACATTTATAAACCCGAATCCTTCTAGGCCCCCACAACTTTGTTTAAGGGGTCGAAGTAGATATACGGGGTCGAACACAGGGACAAGGGGGGTAGTGTTGAGAACCCAGAATTGACACACTACACTCTGGAAGGTATAAAGAGATGATAAATTCCCCAGAAGGGAAGCATAAAGATGTCACAAACAAAACAAGAAAACTATCTCCAAGTGGAGTTACTAGAAAGATTTAAGGCTTTAGGCATTTAGCAGTTTTTAGGGGTTTTCATGCAACAGAAACAGAAAGATAACACTAGAGCTAGAGCAAGGTACGAAGGATAATACTACTGCTAAACAAGCGGCACCGGTAACATCCTGTACCCCTCCTCTTAGAGCGGGTACCTCTAACCAAGCCTCGACACCCCTCTCGAGGTTGTTGGGCTCAAAGTTAGAGTTGAATGTTACTGAAACAACTCCGTTCCAGGCACTCTCGTACTCCAGAATCAGACCAAACACTAGAGCCACAACACAACTCTCGAAGTTGTTGCGATGGGAAAACACGATTCGGTAGCTAAGCGAAACGTGATCCAAAACATGCAAGCTAGAGTTCGGATATCAAACATAGCATTCATCCAACATATTGCACCAAGCATAGAGCAGCAAGTAATAAAACATTTCTATTTCTATAAGCATTAAAGGTCTTAATTACAATGCATAAGTAAAGAATTAAATAACAGAATTAAAGATATTTGTCGCCTTCTTGATGTAGAAGGACGACAGGCTACAGTAACCATCCTGCCCGATATCGGACAGGGGCCTAGCCCGATACATCCGTGTCAGGCGGCACACTCTCTCAAGCGGTACACCGCGACGGGAGACTGCATCGCTCAAGGACCTGGCCGATACGTTCAAGTCGGGCGGCACACCCTCTCGGGTGGCACACATGACAGGCGGAGCGTATCAGGTTCGATATCGTGTCGGGCTTGGAGCTGTGTGTCCTACTGCCGGGCACTCGTGTCGCGTATATACATCGGCCGATATCGGCTCCCAGTGTTGCCAGATGCAGTCCTAGGTGAACCAGACCCCTCCCTCTCGGGATGAGGAAGAGCTCACCTAGTGTCACCCGGTACGAACACTGGAGCACGATACGCCTACTCTCACTGCCTCCTCCGAAGATCACTCGACTCCCCGAAACCTGAAGTTACCAAGCTTGTCCGAACTGTCTAAGTTGTCTTTTCGGCTCCCTGTAGCTGCTATTTATAGGCAGCTGGTCGGGAGAAGATATGGTGCTCGAAGCGCCACGTGTCCTCCTTTCCACCGTTCAGTTGGCAGTCGGCTGACGTGGGTATCGCCCGGTATCGCTCGGCACAAGGAGGTTGGCTGTCGGGCATCGTGGCGAGAGGCACCTGCCGGTGGGTGGCCGATATCGCACGACACATGGAGTAGTTGCGGCGCGCTTGGCTACCTGTCGGGTAAAGAGGTGTGTCGTCCATCGGTACCCTCTCGCGCGGCATCCTTGCGTTGCGCGTCGTCGTATCGCGCAACCCTGTCGGTCAGCGTGTGTATCGGGCGTCAGGGGGCCGGGACAGTCTTGGACTTAATTGCGGGCCGGAACGGCCTTATTGGTGCTAAATGGGCCAAAATAGGAGGAAACTCTGCAAAAGATGGAAATATTGGACTGAGAGCATTGCTTGGCCAATTATTGCGAAAATGCATATAAAAGTGAGGAAAACAACAGAAAAGGGCAGTTTTGATAACAGAATAACGGCCAAAAACATCACAAAAATTGGTGTTGTCAGTAGCTCTTAGCTTCAGGACTACAGGTTCGGTCCGGTCTGGCTGGCAGGATGCGTTACATGGATCTAATGACTCCTATTAAAAATATAATAAAAGTAGACTCTAGATAATTTAGACCAGCATCATAGTTAGAATGTATATACACTAAGATGTTGAAATATAAGGGAAAGGTTAGAACAGCTAAGAATCAGTTGGAACTGATATCAGAGGCCCAACGTTGAAGCCTCATATGAGAAATCCTTAATTGGAAATAAGGGAACATGATACAAGGTTCAGATTAAATTTAATGATTTGTATTATATGAATTCTAAATATGAGAATATGGAAAACAAATGAGAAAAGTATGTAAGGGCTAAGATAGTAAGAATCAACCATGGAATGGATCATGTAATAGAGTAAAATAATTTTATGTACTTCAAAGCAAAGGGAAAATAGAAGAAAAGAGTTAAGTATACAATAAGTACATAAAGAATTAGATGAATATGTAAATCATAAGACCAGGACAAGAAACTTAGTTGAATCAAGATAAATGTTAGAAATGATGACCTCGATTAACGAATGAGGATTTCATGACATAATTGAGAATATGGAATGTATATTTTTATTATAAAGTTTAATACATTCATATATACTACCATTGGGATTCTAAGTCTCTATAGACTAAAAAATTAGTTCCTAAAATAAAGAACAAACGAGTAATTTGGAAAATGAATCATATATGGTGCATAAATTCCTTTGTAGAGGCATCTATGAATATCATAATGACACACAATATGATGATGAAACCCTATCAAGGTAAATTGAGAATGTAATTTATTTGAATGTTCAAGTAAGAGAAAGTAAATTCCAATGATAAGATAAGGAAGACTTTAGTAAAAATTATGAGATCTAAAGTTTGATTTTCAAACTAAGGAAGCAAAGTCACATCACAATAATGTTATGTTATTCATAACGACCAAATCCTAGAAATTTTAGAGTTGTAGTAGTTTAAGGGATATCACTAGTGATTTGACCTTGAGTACTAGCATCTCTATAAAATAAGATCATGAGATTTGTTCTATGAAAAGTAAACTGACACTGATAGTGATCCAGGGTTTAAATGTAGCCAATCTGAAAGGAAGATAAACAATATGAAAATGACTCGGAGAAAAGAGTAAGATATAAACTTGAAATGTTACAAGAAGTAAGTAGCATAGAATGAGGAGTATTATCTGACACATGATTTGGAGTTAGATGTTGTAGTTCATGCTCTTAAGACATGGCGTCACCATCTTTATGATGTGACGATAGATTATCATCCTGGTAAGGTGAATGTGGTAGCAGATGCTTTGAGCATAAATTCAAGTTCAACAATGATGCATTCTCTATGGCATGTTTCAAGAGAAAGACATGCTAGTAGAAATGTGAAAGTTGAACTTAGACTTAGGGGTGACAGAACATAGTGGTTTGATTACACAGATGCAAGTCAAGCCTACTTTTAATGATTAGATCAAGGAACTTCAGCAGAATGATAATGAGTTACAGCAGATCATGCATGATATGACAAAGGGAAAGAGACCAGTGTTTAGGTTTTCAAATGATGGTGTGTTGTATCAGCATGACATGTTATGTGTACCTAGAGACAGTGATTTGAAAAAATAGATTCTTGAGGAAGCGCATGCATCAATGTATGACATGCATCCAGGTAACACTAAGATGTACAAGAATCTTAAGGAGTTGTATTGGTGGTCAGGTATGAAAAAGGATGTAGTTGAGTATGTGACTTGGTGCAGTGTGTGTCAGTAGGTTAAAGTTGAGCATCAGAAACCTACAGGTACCTTGCAATCTCTTCCTATACCAGATGGAAATGGGAACGTATCACAATGGATTTTGTGGTAGTGTTACCAAGGACACCTAGAGGTGTGATATGGTGATTCTGGATAGACTAACTAAGTATGCTCATTTTCTTCATATTAAGTCTACCTTTGATGTCCCAAAGTTGGCTAAGTTATACGTGGACAAAATAGTCAGATTGCATGGTATTCCAGTTTCAATTATATCTGATAGAGATCCTAAGTTCACATTCAGGTTTTGGAAGCAGTTGCATCGTGCTTTGAGCACAAAGTTAAGATTTAGTACGACTTTTCACCCGTAGATGGATGGTCAGTTAGAAAGGAACATTCAGACTCTTCAGAGAGCACGTGTCATGCATTTCAGTGGAAGTTGGGAAGAACACTTGAGCCTTATAGAGTTTGCATATAACAACAATCACCATTCCAGTCTTGGTATGGACTCGTATGAAGCTCTGTATGGTAAAAAGTGTAGATCACCCATATACTGGAATGGGGTTGGTGATGATGTGTATCTAGAAATTTCACCATGGAAAGGAGTGTTGAGGTTTGGTAAGAGAGGTAAACTGACTCCTAGGTTTATGGGCCCATATCCTATTATTGAGAGGATTGGACATGTAGCCTATAGGTTGGAATTGCCATCTGAATTGGCTAATTTACATGATGTATTTCATGTATGAATGCTGAAGAAATATTACCATGGTATAGAGAAGATAATAGACCCAGAACTTGTACAGCTCAGATCAGATGTGTCCTATGTTGAAGGACCAGTAAGATAATTGATCGTAGGATCAAGAAGCTCAAGAATCGCGAGATACCATTAGTGAAAGTTTTGTGGAAGAATCATAACCTAGAGGAAGCTAAGTGGGAGCTTGAATCTGAGATGCGTAACAAATTTCTTTTTCTCTTTTAGAAATTTCGGGACGAAATTCTTATAAGCGAGGGAGATTGTTATGACCCATAACTAAGTTAACTAATAAGTACCTCGATTAGCATAAAGCACTTTGATTATTGCTAAGTATCTTGTTAAACATCATGGTTAATTAAGATAAGCTAATATGTGAATCAATAGTTGAGATTGAATCATCTGAGGTAATTAATGATGATTGTAGTGTTAATCATTAAGTTAAACAAGTGTCTATGAAGCGATTAGTATTTTTATTAGTTGAAACACACTAATTAGGATGAGTTCTTGCATTGAGAGTGTAGAGGATCTCACACTTGAAATTTTGCAACAGGAATCACCTCAATCGGACAATCGAGGTGACAGATATGACATTTTCAAGATCTAGGGACCTAAGTTGCAAATTTTCCAAAACTTTGATTTATAATTGTTTTTCTTTTTCTTTCTTCATTATCCCATTCTCTTCTTCCCGATGGAACAGGACCACAAGAGCGGCGCCCAAGCAGGTCGATCGACCTGCAATACAAGCAATGGTCGAGGGCTATTCTAGGGCTCCCTAGCCCCGATTTCGCAGTCCCGTCCTCGTCTCCTTCTTCTTCCCCTCTTCATATTCCTTTTCTTCACCTTGCCTATGCCCTAGGGAGGTGCCCCGATCTATAGGTTATAGCAGTAGGTTGCCCGACCAGCAGCGGAGCGGAGGCCGTTTAGGGCTTGAGAGGGCCGACTTGGAAGGCGCCCTGCTTCCCATCTACTTCCTCCACCGCTCCACTCCCCCAGCTACGCCCTGACCAAATAGGGTGGCGCCCCTATAGCTGCGGGTGGCAGCAGCAGCTGCAGTAGTGCGGTCAAGTCAGGAGCCCTTTGGGGCATGAAGAACAACACCAGATCACTACCATCGAGCTCATACAAGAGCCCAGAGCATAAATCCACAACTATTAGCCACGTTTTAGCCCCTAGCCGAGTTTGATTCCAACCTATACATGCGAGGTAAAACTATTACTTGTAGCAGGTTTGAAATCTGGGCTATTCGGAGGTTGAAGACACCCCCTTGGACGCATTTCTAGACGAATTTGGGTGATTCGAACCATGGTGAATAGAATCTCACTCCCTATCGCATGATTTAACTTGATAAAACGGGTGATTTTAGTTCGATCCGGTTTGACGCAATTTTCAGCGTATACCCGGGTGTCGGGCAGCGCCGGCACCGTTAAATTTCCAAATCACACGTTTTAATTATTAACTTCTGTACATCGTTAGTTAGCAATTGTTGTGTGTGATTTAGAGTAGTAAAACCACACAATCAATCGAAACCAAACTTACTAGATTAAATGGTGAAATAGTAGCGCACGACCAAAAACTAGATAGTTTAGGCATAAACTCAGGCTGTATGATTTTTAATAAATTAATTGAGCACGATTTCAAAGAAATGACGACGATGTGAAAAATATCAAAGAAACCCTATATGCACGCTCTAGGTCATATTTAATGTGAATGATTTAATATTTTATCAAATTGACACGCTTCTCAAGTATTATATTGAAATTCCCAATTATTTATAAATAATTCGTTCCATGAAAATAATTTAACTCTTATTTGAGTTAAGAGGTGCTCAACTCAAGAAATCATTTGAAATGTCAATTAATATTAATAATCTGTGTTATGATGAGTAATTATAAACTTAAACAAGTTACGTGATGCATAACCCAAGATTAGGGTTATTGCCCACATTTTTATATTAAATCTTTCCACGACAAGTAATTTAACCCTTAATTGAATTATGTGATGGACAATTTAAATTTGGGGTTGATGTGCAAGATTTTTGAGGAATTTAGATATTTACATGTGTTGTTGACGATTTCATTCATATTGAGTAAATAACTTTTGATAGTGTGTTACGGTGTTCAATTGTATGATTTCAGCATAAATATGCCAAGTGACATGAATATTATTATTTAAGAATTTCAGTCTGCCTGCATCCATATTGATATTGATTTCTCAGTAAATTACAAGTGGGCATGTAATTAGATTAATGAAGAACTTGAAATCTTCCTGCATGCTTATTATGTTGAATCTATTGGTATATGCAATACGTGAGTATACAGCTTGTCAAGTTTGGAATGATAGTCATGCTATGTTATAAGATTCGATTAAATTGATAAGATATCATAGAGATACCAAAGTCAAGTATAAATGAGAAAGAGATACAATGGAAATACTAGAGTCGAGTATAAGTAAGATAAAGGTACAACACAGTTTGAGTTGTCTAGAAAATAATAAAATATTATATAAAGGGCCCTGACACTGTAGAACCCCTTTGAGAGGTCTGTGCCTTAGGGGTGAAATGACCTACCCTGGCAGTGCATCCAATAAGGTCGGAGACTCGTGTCCAACACTAACCGGACGTCTAAGTGGCACGAGGGTACATTTTATAGTGTCCAACACTACCAGACGTCCTGATGGCACTGGGGTATAGAAAAGCATGTCCAACACTAACCAGACGTCATAGTGGCACGACTTGACTCTCCGCCTATGTACTCAGCTTAGAGGAGGAGTCTAGTTTATGACACCATAAGGATGTCGAGGCCAGAGAGCCTGAGTTCCTACAGCAGACCAGGACAGTAGTCAGACTTAGCTATCCCGGGGTGTCGGCTAAGTCTTGTACAGTGGGATCGTAGTTCGCTACGAGTCTTCATATGTAGAGTACACTGCATATGATCAGTGCATAAGATAAAATATGTTCATATAGGTTCACAGAGTTTCTGCTAAGTTAAAGAGTTAGGAAAGATTTGAGTTCAGATTTGTATCAGTTGTTCTTTAAATAGAACGTTGATATTCCCTGTTATTTAATTGTATCAATAGCTTTGCAGTAATTGTTACTTGATGAAATATTGCTATTTCCTGTTATTTAAGTTAAATTGTTTAGATTTGCTCAGTATTATATTTCTTGTATTTATTCCAATTAATAAACATAAATGAGTTATCTGCGATGGTTGGGTGAAATTCTACTCACTGAGACAGTAGCTCACCAACCTACTAAAACATTTTGTAGGTCAATGTCAGCACAAGAAGGATGAAGAATTATATCACCCGAGTACATAGAAGATAGTTAGTAGTTAGTTAGAGGTCTCTTAGTCCTTTCCCCTTGGTCCTTGGGACATGGTGTGGTAGAGAGAGAGAGAATGTAAAGTAATTTGTAATTTGGTTTTCAATTTACTGTTGTAATTTACATTCTGCAAATAATATGTAATAAGTTGATTAAACTCTGAGATATCTTTCAAGATTTAGAAACAATAAGTTTGGTTCTGTGGTTATTAAGGTTTCAGTTTATTCCAAATTATAAGATTTTTCCTTTAAATTGAATTTAAGTGATCAAGAAAAGAAAAAGTTAAGAGTGGTTTTTCGAGTGTGACAACCCCGGTCTTCAGGGTCATTAGAGATGGCGCGGGGGTTGGGGCGTCACATTTTTGGTACTTCTCATCAAGTTCCTCAAGTGCTTCAGAGGGTACATGTGCATCATCAACCTAAAATTTGACAAAATAAACACACTTACCAGATATAACTATAAATGGACATATAGATAGAAATATATGATATATTTTTAAAACTTACATTGTGAGGCAGTGCATTGACATCCTCACCCTCATGGTAATCATTAGCATGTTCCATCAGGAGAATGCTAAGCCATCTGAAAGTTCACATTCACATTATAAATTTCACATTGTAAAGTAATTGACATTGTAAAGTTCACATTCACATTGTAAAGTAATTCACATTGTAAAGTTCACATTGTAAAGTAATTCACATTGTAAAGTTCACATTCAAATTGTAAAGTAATTCACATTTTAAAGTTCACATTCAGAAAAATAAAACATATAAAAAAATATAAACATGCCTCTAATATTGCAATTTTTATCAATTAACAATCCTTCATTGTGATCTCCTCGCACATACAAGTCATCATTAGCTTCAATATTTGGTGGTGTTGTCAACCCAATTGAGAATGGACTGGAGTCAATATACTTATCATAGTACTCTTCTTCATCTATAGGATCTTCAATGAACTATCTTTTACCATGATGAACAACTGACCATTTATCACTTGCAGGATCATCGATATAAAATACTTATTTCTCATGTGATGCCAATATGAATGGTTCACCCTTCTCGCCAATCTTTTCAAAGTTCACTAAAGTGAAACCCGATTCATCCACTATAACTCATTTGGTGTTATCAACCCAATTACATTTGAAGAAAGGAATTCTAAAATCTATGTAGTCAAACTCCCATATGTCTTCAATGACACCGTAATATGACATTTTAGCTTCATGTGGACTCTTATCCTTCGCAATTACAAAAAACATAGTCGACGCTTGAAGGGTGACCCCACTGTTTTGTACGACACTCTTATCATCTTGGCGCTTTGTGTAATATGTGAATCCATTAATGTCATACCCTTCATAAGACTTAACATTCAATTTTGGTTTAAAGGCGAGGCATTTGATAGTTTCAGTAATATCATCTGGTGTTTGAGATAGTTGATGTAAGACTTTATCTTCAAACCACTTAATAAATGTCTTGTTATGCTCTCTAGCAAGCCACATTGAATTGGCTCGAGGATATTGTCTGATGATGAAATTGGTATGTTCCTCGATATAAACACTCACTTCATCCATGTTGTGTAAAATACACAAGTGACCTTCTTCCAACTGCTCATGGCTGATTACTTTCACCCGTGATCCCAAAAATTCATTTGCCAAATTGCTCCTCAATACTCTTGTCATTACTAGGAGTGTCATTATCACTGATAAAGTCGTTGCACAAATCCATAACCTCTCTCGCCACATAACCCTCAATAATACTCCCTTTCGACCGATAATGGATTCGAACATCACTTTTAAAAATGCCCATGTATCGTTCAAAGGGATACATCCAATGCAAGAAAATTGGTCCCAACATTTTCACTTCCCTAGTCAAGTGGACAACAAGATGTACCATGATATCAAAGAACGAAGGAGGGAAATACATCTCAAGATGACATAGGGTAACAACCACTTCTCTTTGCAAATTATCAAGAGTATCAGGGTCAATAACTTTGCTGCACAGACTGTTGAAAAAGAAACAAAGTCTGGTGATTGCAAACCTTACATGCTTCGGCAATATAGATTGAATTGCCACAGGCAATATTTGTAGCATTAAAGTGTGACAATCATGAGATATAAGACCTATCAACATCAGATCGTTCATTGATACCAATCTACGGATGTTGGATGAGTAACCATGTGGTACCTTAACATTTACCAAGCATTCACAAAAAGCTTTCTTCTCCTTTCTAGCCAACGTGTAACAAGCAGGAGGTAAGTATGTTCTCTGATTTCCCATTTCACATAATTCTATTAATTCTGACCTTATTCCCATTTCACGTAGGTCCAGTCTGGATTTTATCCCATCTTTAGTCTCACGTGGTATATTCAATAAAGTATCAATGACACTATCACAGACATTTTTCTCAACGTTCATGACATCGATACAATGCTTGACTGTCAAAGAACTCCAATAAGGAAGATCCCAAAATATTGACTTCTTCTTGAATAAATATTTGTCACTCTGTTTGGCCATAGTACACTGTGATATCTTACCAAATTCATTGACAAAGTCTTTTACTCTTTCATAAACAACCTCCCATGGTATAGGTTTAGGTGCACTCCGTTCCTCATTCCATCCATTGAATGTTTTGCGCTTCCTACGATACAGATGAAATTTTGTAAGAAACCTTCGATGACCAAGATATACAGTCTTACCGCCATGTTTTAGTCTTATTGAATCAGTGTTCTCTTCACATATAGAACACGCTTTAGCTCCTTTGACACTATATCCAGACAAATTCACATATGTTGGAAAGTCATTAATAGTACAAAACAACATAGTGTGCAAACAAAATGTCTCTCTTCGTGAAGCATCATAGGTCATCACACCTTCACCCCTGAGTTTGTTTAACTCGTCAATCAGAGGTTCAAGATAAATATCGATATCATTTCCAGGTTGTTTAGGGCCCGATATCGACAACGACAACATAACATACTTATTTTTCATACACAGCCAAGGAGGAAGATTGTATATAACAAGCATGACTGGCCAAGTGCTATGTTGGCTGCTCAATGTCCCGTACAGATTCATCTCATCTGTACAAAGCCCAAGTTTTAGATTCCTAACTTCTTCACCAAATTTAGGGTACAATAGATCAATCTTCTTCCACTGTGGGGAATCAGATGCATGCCATAGGATCCCGTCATTATTTTTCTTAACATATGCATGCCACCTCAAATTCTTCGCATCTATCGGATTGGAAAACAAGCGTTGAAACTGTGATATTATTGGTAGATACCACATCACCTTGGCAGGAGAACCAGTTTTGAACTCTCCTGAAGTCGTCAATTTATACCGTGACGCACCACATTTTGGACAATATTTCAAATCCACATAGTCCTTTTGAAATAATACACAATCATTTGGGCATGCATGTATCTTCTTAGCCTCCATTCCCATTGGGCACAACAATTTCTTTACCTGGTATGTTCAGGTTTGGCAGCTCGTTTCCTTCAGAAGGCATTTCTTTCAACAAAGAAAACAATGACGTGAAGCTTTTGTCGCTCCATCTATTGTTAGCTTTCTGCTTATACAATCTCAACACAGCGCTAAGCTTCGTAAACTTAGTACAACCTGTGTATAATGGTATCTCAGCATCATGCACAATGTTTCTAAACATGAGAGGTGGATCAGTGTTCTCTATCCCCACAACTATCCATCATCGCATCAATGATGTCTACTGGAACTGGTTCGTTCACATCTACGTCATCGGAGGCAATTGCTTCTTCCACACAAGCACTGTTATCAATATTCACTAGTTTCAGGTTTGAAATCTCTCCATGCCAGTGCCATTTTGTATAGCCTTGTACAATCCCATTGCACATGACATGACTTTTGATTTCGTCACCAGTGCTGACTTTCAAGTTGTTACCGCAATGCCTACATGGATAGTAGAACCTATCTCCAGGTTGTTTCCTATGTTCCCCAACAAATCTAATAAACTGATCAAGACCAGATATAAACTCTTGGGTGTAGCGATTGCGAATGGGCATCCATGATCTATCCATTCTATGACCAAAGAGAAAACAAGTATATATTAGGACATGATTAGGGTCTAGGGTTAACAAATACATGTGTTGTCATTCTTATATATAATAAATGTGTACCACCTATCCCATTCTTGAACACCTAATCTCACTAGTAAGTGTATAATGTGTATTGGGTTTTCAAGAAAATTTCGGCAACATTTCCCCGTTGTTCTTCAAGTACATATGTACTTAGAGAACAAATGGGAAAATGCTGCCGAAATTTTCTTGAAAACCCAATACACATTATACACTTACATCCTAAGTGATATCAGGTGTTCAAGAACAGTCCCAAACTGGGAACTATCCAAGATTTACTCCTAATGAGTAAATCTTGGATGGGTTTCTAGGCCAACAAATGCATGTGCTGTCATTCTTATATATAATAAATCTGTACCACCTATCCCATTCTTGAACACCTCATCTCACTAGTAAGTGTATAATGTGTATTGGGTTTTCAATAAAATTTCGGCAGTATTTCCCCATTGTTCTCCAAGTACATATGTACTTAGAGAACAAACGGAGAAATGCTGCTGAAATTTTCTTGAAAACCCAATACACATTATACACTTACATCCTAAGTGAGATCAGGTGTTCAAGAACAGTCCCAAACCGGGGACTATCCAAGATTTACTCTAAATGAGTAAATCTTGGACGGGTTTCTAGGCTAACAAATACATGTGTTGTCATTCTTATACCTACAATCCTAGTTTCATCATTCATATCCTAAGTTTACATCATTTAATCATGCTTGTCAATAAATATCCTAAGTTTACATCATCAAGATAATCATTACACACAAATTTAGGTATCTTATTGAGTAATATAGCATAAAATCATCAAGATAATCATTACACATATAATTGAGCAATATAGCACAAAATCAGCCACCACGGCCGTGCTATGCAACACGACCGTGCTACCAACACGGCTGTGTTGCCCAGCACGACCGTGCCAACCTACGATTTCACAACAAGATGTACCATGGTGGAGAAGTGGAGGAAGAAGGGTACCAGGAGCAGCGAGTGGGAGAGAGGGTGGCGGCAGTGAGCAGGTGGGTGGCCAGAGCAGCAAGTAAGAGAGAGGGCAACGGCGGTGAGTGGGCGACCAGGAGCAGAGAGCTAGCAGCAGCCGGTGGCGGCGAGGAGAGAATCGAAATAGCTACCGGCGACGGCGGCGGCGAGGAGAGGAGATGAGCAGCGAGCCGCGGCGACACCGAAAGGCGGGGAGCAGAGAAGCAATGAGCGGCGACGAGCAAGAAATCATCGGACCTAACTTCAATCAGGAATGAAACAGAGAAAGGGGAAGAGTCGCTCGTGCGGGTGCTGTTAAGTTAAACATAAGTGTCGGTTCATTAAACAACCGACACCTATTCTCATTGATAATCGTCAGTTATTAAAATAAAAACCGACGTCTATCGACATATTGTGACAAAAAAATGTTCTCGAATTCTGACCATCGTTGTTGGATTCCATATAAAACCAACGCCATAGGAGTGTAAAAAAATTTACACGGACAGCGCGAGAAAATACATCGGCGTCGGTTATTGGAATACAACGGACGATAAAAATATCCAGTGCAAAAAAGCTTTAGTCGTCGGTTATTTAATTAATAACGACGTCGTATGTTAAATTTTGGAGGTAATTTTTTTCGTTGGAAAAATTGAATTTGGCGGGTATTTTTAAGCGTCGGTTTTTTTAATTAGGAGCCGACGCTAAATAGAATGTGATACATGTATCTGGCCACTCCTAACCGATCTATGTCGGTTTGCGTTTTAAACCGACACTGTAGGTTTTAGGCGTCGGTTCTTTGTTAACAACCGACGTCTGTAAAATGACTTTATAAGCCATTTCTGTAGTAGTGGTGAGACTCTGATCACCACTTGTATTTTTTTTAGCTATATGATAGTTTAAAAAGAGCATGAAAAATATTTCCTATAATATTATTACTTAAAGAATAAATAAAATTTTCATTTAGTGCATTATTTAAGAAACTTTTACAAATATGCCTTAGCAGAAGAGCGGACAAAAAAAAGAAATACTGGAAGTCAGAAATAATAAATTCTTTGCATTTATTGTGTTGGCCAAAAATTTATGAATGTGAAAATGACTTTGTGCGCAACAATAAATAGATGGAAAGTGTATATCATACAAGGTTAGTTCCAATAGCAAGCATTAAGCATGAGACACGCATGGAATATTTATATTTATATTTTTTTTTTTGCAATTTGAAAAGTTGAAAGAGGTAGTAAAAGAATCCTTGGATTTCTATGTTGATACAAATAAGTATATATTATACAAAACATTTAAATTGGTCACTCATTCAACATGGAGTCATACGCAAATGTCAAAAAGATAAATGGGTAATGGTCAAAATCATCAGGCGTAGTATTGACTACATTGGCAAAAATATTATTATATCAAGAGCATATAATGTTTTTTACCATCAAGCAAAAAACTGAACGACAATATTCATTCAAACTTATGTGTAAAATAACGGTCCCCTATACGAAGATATAAAACGTGATAAAAACGTAATTATAGAACTTGTTCATGTCAAATACATAATAACTTGGAAATTAATGAACAAGCAGCAACAACATTCTATTTGTCTTACTACATAATCTAAAGGACGGAAACCAGACATTGCGTTTATAATACGAACACAATAACATTTCCGTTAAGATTGTGTACGGAAACCCACGTGATAGAGATCAGTCCAGTTTAACTTTTCTGCTGATCCTCGTTTTCTGTTTGTAGGTCTTCTCTTGTTTGCCTTTCCCCCAGAGAACTAGAAACAGGCCGACGACGAATGCGGAACCTTCGACGGTCCCGGCGTAGAGTTTCTCGTCCAGGACGGCCCTTCTGAAAACGGCGACGATGATGAGTGAAAGGGGGCTGAACATGGACACGCACAGAGCTCCCCTGGCCTCGACGGAGGACAATTCCGCGAGTGCGAATCCAGAACCGAAGACGCCCTGAAAGGAAACGGCAGAATTCAGAGAGAGAAGAAAACACGTGTGTTAGCAATATAAGAGATATTGAATCAAATGATAACAGAAATGACCCCGCCCGGTTTATTGAAAGCCCACTAGCCACCGTGATAATAATCAGTATATGACCAGAGACATAAAAAAAATCGGGTATTGATCCGCGATTCAGTTAAACACCCAAAACCTGGGAACAAGTTGATGGTACTGATCCGCGGTGCGAGTCATACGATCGAGCGACTGACTGTAAAAAGTAGAAAAAGTTAAACGGATGAACTGACCGAGTATATGGTAGCGAAAAGCCGCATGTCCCATCCGAGCGACCAGGTGGCCGCCTTCCTCTCCGCGACGGCGGCCGTGATCAGGCACTGGAGCCCTGCCATGAACGACATGATGGTGGTGGTTGAGTAAGGAGAGGCGAACGAGTTCTTGCTCATACGGGACTGCAGGATACAAAGCGACAGAGAATTAATGTTTAGCCGTTGATGATCAAGAAAGAAATCGCATATAGTACTGATATATATATATATATATATATATATATATATATATATATATATATATATATATATATACTGAATTGATGATTTTGTATACTCCACCTGTATCACAAACGAAGCCGCCTGCGCGACGCAGCTGCCGATGATTAACGCGCCGCCGATGACCATGTTGATCTGTCTGATCCCTTCGCAGAAAGTAATTAGCAGCGATCCTCCAATGCACAATACCGTACCAACGATCTTAGCCTGTGACGCCATCGTACGAACGCTGATTCTCTCCATCCTGAAACGAAATTCATTTTTATTTTGTAAGAATCGGGCGCCCCAAAAGGACAACAGATCATGAATTAGCATAAGAAGCTCGATCCAAAGTGTATAAAAAAGTAAAAGAATGCACGCGAGGATGTGGAAATCTGGAAAGGTGGTTTAATCACTATTCATCTGGGTTCATGCGCGGATCTAAGCATCGGCGCTACAGCAGTACTAAGATTCCATCAATGGATGTACCGCTGGCGAAGCACCGCCACAAGTGATAAGTCGGCGTGTTACTTACTGGTACTGGGGGCTTTGATGGAAAAGTGAAGGTTGTTTTGTTCTGTTGTGTATTACGGGGGATCAAGAAGTGGCATCGTAAAGCAGTTCCATAGGAGGCATACCTGAAACAGGCTGCCATGACAAACGTGATCGCCGGCAGGGTATTGCTTAGAGCACAGGCCACGGTTGCGTTGGTGAGCTTGAGTCCCAGAAAGTAGAGGATCTGGTTCAGGGTGGCGCTGCATGTCGATCGTGGAGGAAAGGGGCATGCAAAAGAAGGTGAATATGGATGAGAACAAGGAAGATTAGTAAGGAAATACTGAGTGAAGAAGAGATTCAGGAGAGGGGATGACGTAGGGTTTACTCACCCGAACAGAGAGCAGAGAAAGATCTGTCCCATGATCGGCAAATTGATCGATCTCCAAGTCGATCTGAAACACCAAAAATGGAAACAAACATACAGAACGTAAGACACTGTTCTAAGATTCAGTGAGAGAGGAACGACAAGATGGTTTTTGTCAGTGATCATATGTCGAGCTCCACGTATACAAGTACAATACCTCTCTGCGAAGTAGGCGACGGGGGCAAGGACGGCCGCGGCAAAGAACTGCCGGTACGCGACCATAACGAGCGGGCTCATCCCAGCGTCCATGGCCAACTTGGAGAAGAGATTCAGGCCAGCGAACGCCACCTGAGCAGCAACCATGAGGACACTCGGCATGAAGCTTTCGGCGAGGCTTTCTATCGATCGACGTGGGGTGATTGTTGCAGCGCTAGGCGGGCCTTCCCGTCCTCCTGCTCTGGTTGCGCCCTGATCGTACTTGATGGAAGAGACTCTTGACTGAACTCCGGCCATAGAATAGCAGTCGGGCAGGGTGTGGGAAGAGATTGTTGGTAGGGGAAGGGATTGGGACTGAGGCAAGGAGAAAGGCGTCGCTTGGAAGCTAGAAGAAGGGATTGGGACTGAGGCAAGGGGAAGGGCGCCGCTTGGAAGGCAGGAGAAGGGTGAACAGTGGAACTCCGAAGATAGGAGAAGGGTGAAGGCTAGCTGGATCTCCGCCGCGCGCCTCTAGAGTCTAACTAATACCGCGTTCCTCTGTAGTTCGCAAGTCTCCGTCTCCCCCTATTATATACAACCCCGTTAGTTGTCGCAAGGGGCTGGACGGGTGTTCAATTGAGGAACCCTAAACACGTCGTTGCAAGCTTGAGTTGCTGGGTATCTGTAGCTGAGTGGAGCAGTGACTCACATCCTATAAAACGCCCGACAACTCTTTGTCTTGTGCGCGTCAAACTAGATTGGATGACACCCCTGAAATGGAACAGCGTCAATTTGCAGACTTACTTATATCTTTTCATCATAATAATTAGTCGTAGTCATAAGTAGAATCGAAAGTTCCATACAATATAAAAGCAGGTTCACAAAGGTTGAGGCATCAAACAGCTATCATATTTACAAATAAACATTTGTAATTTAAAACATAACAGTTAATCGGCCGGCCAAAACTGCTCACAGTGAATTGACGAGGTGGAGGGGAGGCGGTAATAGATCCACAGTCGGTTGGTGAATTTGGATTCATTCCACTATTAATGCGATTCGATGATGAAGGAAGGTCACCCCAAAGTGTACTGTAGTGCTGGTGGGTGCTCGACACTCTATAATTGGCGTCCACCACACCACACCACACCCCGGGGTGGCCTTAACTGATTTTGGGTCAAATTAATATTTACACGACACTGTATCAATTAATGGTGGCACCTGAAATGAAACCAAAAATCTGGAATAACCATGACCTTTACGACCTTAACCAGTAGGGCCTTTATCGTATCTCTTCAGCTTCTTGCTTTGTGATCTGGCAAAGCATTTAACAACGGTAACAGGAAGTGGACGACTACACAAGCTTAACAGAAATAACTCAATCCTGCTCGACCATGCCAAATTTAGGCAGTAGGTAGTCTTTCCGGCTTGGCTAATCTAATCAGCACGCATCACTGGTTCTGGTTTTCTGTGTTCATTCATGAATTCAGAGAATTGGTGGTGTCTTTCCAATCACAGCAAAATCCTACAAGGAAGAATAAATCCAAAAACACAAATATGCATTGCATTTTTCACAAACTATTAGTTATTTATATGTGTATAACATGAATATCCTTGTAAATGCTTACATCATATTTATGATTTTGTAGGGGGAGCTACAAATAAAAAATAAGGGGATATTCTAAGTATATCTGATTATGAGGTAAGACATGAGATAAAAAGTTGCCTACTACTTAGGATGAGAATGGAGATCTAATAGGACTACATCAGAATGACCTGTCTTCTTTTTTAAAAATTATTGCTAGAAATTTTGATCTTGCACCATTAAACTACCTTGATTGGTGACAAGTACATGTAGAAAATAAAACCGCTATATGGAATTATGCGGAAGTAATTCTAGTCTTTGAGATACAATATAATGCTGTGATTTTTTTTACTCTTTTGATTCCTTTCTTACAGTCAAGTTTGTTATCGATATAAAGAGGAAGAATTCAATTTTCCGAAAAGTGAGGGATTGTTGGAGAAACTTCAAAGCAGATATAAAAAAACCACTATATGCGGCACAAAGAAAAATCTGACCGACTTAATGATTGCCCCTCCCGTGTTGATCCTGATCAATGGATTTTTTTGTGTATTTTTTAAATTCTGACGATGGAAAGGTAAAATAATTTCTTCTTTAACTTTGTAGAATTCAATAGTGTATATTGTATATAATTATATTTTAATTCATTGTATGTAGTTAAGGAGTGCTAAAACCGTTATGAGCAAAATGTTTGTAATGACAAGACATACATCAGGATCAATGATGTATGCTTGTGTGAAGGCTAATGTGAGTTATCTTCTGGTTGAAATGTGCATTACACTTTCATATTACTAGCTCATGTATGGTGAAACTATTAAAAATAGTTACAAGAAAAGAAAAATAGTGGCAATATTAGCATATTAGACTTGTTTAAGGCCACCCATTTGAAGAAAGATGATGTGGATGTAAAATCTATAGAATTGATTGTAAGTAATCAATAAACAAATTTATTTTTCATTGCATAAAAATATTCTCATCAATATTGTAATGTAGAACAAGTTGAATGTGGCACTTGCAAGTAATGATGAAAATCTCAACGAATCCAAGACATTTGATAATATTTTGGGCCCAAAGAAGATTCCTGTGAAATATGTGATACATGTGTCTCTAAATTCTTATGTGGAGGGATTTGATAGTAAAATCAAAGACATAGAAATTATTGTTGATGCTGAAACCCAGATATACGAGGCTCAACAAATGGAGTTGTTAGAAATGAAAAAAATGAAAATCTTGAAGTTGTGATGCTGAGAAATTCTAACCTGAGTGCTCGTTTGAGCCCAACGAGGTAAATCTTCAAATTATTATATTGTGATATATTCAAAAAATTGATTTTCTTATACTAACCAATTTTTTTTGTAGAATATGACAAGGATCACCAATGAAAGACTACCCATACCAAATCAATCGAGTAGTGGAACACCCATTACCAAAGGACAAGTTATTATATCTGAAACATTTATTGATTAATTTCTCAAACCTGATTTCAGGTATAAATAATATTTGACACATTCTTTATAAATTTTAAGGTCGTTTCCTTGTTAAGTTTTGACAATGGAAAATCAATTGTAGCACTAGGACACGTTACTTCTGCAAGTCCAACTTATGTCATAGGAGGAGCACTATTGGGTTCCTCATTTGCTGTCGTGTCCATTACTGTACCAATCCAACCTCAAGAGTAGTTGATTAGGCCTTTTGGTCAACACCAAGTCATTGAGGATGTAATTGGGATAGTGATAGCTTGGCCAAAGAAATTACTCATTGTCAGGTAAAATTTTATAAATTAATCTCAATACTAGAAGTGTACTTCTTAACTTTTTCTTGATCATTGTAGGTGAACCATTCAGTGACGTGGAAACCAAGAGTAGCACTCATTTGATCAATATGGAGATTCACATATCATATGAATTTATATGATTTAGTAAAAATAGAAGTCAGTCATTCTTCATTATATTTAGTTGGTTTTAAATAAATGTTGATGTCACACATATTGTAGTACCATTTATTATTACATTGTCTTGGTGGTAAGTTATGGACCTTTGAATCTTATTTTATTGTGTTATTCTCATTATGTTTGTAAGTGTTGTTGGAACTGTGTTTGATCTCTATGTTACTATGAGCTAGGAACATGTGGTTTAGCAGGAAATTGAAATGGAGTGACTTGGTTTCAGTTCTACTTTCACAGTGTGACTTGGTTATCTTGGGTGTATTTACTGGTAGTAGCTATATTGAGGCTATTCTTGGGATAACTTATTTTACCAGGGACATTCTTTAGAATCTGAGGCTATTATTGGGATACTCCTTTTTTTCGTGTGTGTTTGAGTCACATTAGATATTTCCTTTATTTCTGAGTTGTTACATCCTCAAAACATAGCTGAATTGAATCTAGGTAATTATAAATGTATACAAAATACATTTAATGTATAAGAATTACATTCATTGTCATTCTCCAAGTGCTATGAAATATAAGACGATGAATGACATACTATAACTCTATCAAAACTACTAATGCAATGTATCGTGTTTAGATTATTCAGATCCACATTGCATGTCAGGCGTGACACCTGCAGATCCATTTGGTGATCCTTGCAGGTTGAATGAGAGTAAATGTGAATAACATATTATTATATGTATGCATTTGATTGTTAAACCATGTTAGATTTCCCTTATTGGTTTTCAATTCATTTTTACTAATCATTTTGAATTTGGCAGATTTCAAAGGAAACAATATTTTTGAGATTAGAGATAATAAACCTATAACAACTCTTCCTCTAGTCTTCTAGTTATCTCTCTTTGAGTCCATGTTATAAAAGCATGGTATTTTGGTTCTTGTTGTTTTGGTATGATTTTTGAAACCAATGAAGAATTAAGCTCTATTTTTTCAACTTCTCAATTTTTCTACAATAATATATAGTGTAACTAGTAACCACTTTGACAACTCTCTTATACTTAGCTATAAGGTTTTGTTCTACATATGTTTATCATCTATGATCATTAAACATCTTCACTGACATAAGGACTTGATTTCTAAGCTGATGCCAAGTTCTCTACAACTATTTTAAATCTTGATCCAAAGGAATGGCTAGTTCTTTGCCTTGGTTTGTTTAATTTTGAATTTTTTTCATAAAAGTTTTACGCAATCTAGTATTGTTCCAATTAGAGGATCATGTGTGGCCCTCTTAGGCTCTGTATGAACATCTTTTTTTTTATGTTCCTAATTTTTGTGTTCATTATAAGATTCTGTTAGGTAGATGATTTGAACTGGTAATGTATTAATGCTCAAAGGGTATTGCTTTTTATAAAATTATTGGGGATGTGCATTGAAGAAGTAACCCCTCTAAAAGGTCCATTCCCACTTATGCTGGAAGGATTTATCTCCTACACTTGTATAGTATTATCCTACTTTGTAGCTCTGGAGGTGGCATGCTTTAGAATTATCATAGGGCTGACTAGAACAACAAATATCATGTCAATGAATTTTCAATAGGCTATTAATTAAGTTGATTGACAGAACATCACAGAGAATCAACCAAGTGCAACAAACCTGAATTATTTACATACTCAGGGAGATGGATACATTTATAAAATAAATAAGTATAATTTAGTTGTTTATAAATTTATCATACATTATAATCTCAGCTACTAAAGGAAATACAGATATAAATAAACAGTCGAGTTCATTTTCATAGTGCATTGTCAGTGTATACTCAAAACTAAGTCTTTTTATCTTCAAGTCAATAGATCTGAATAGCTACACAAACTGATACATCGTATTAAACTAATATATAAGGAATGAGGTACATATTGAAAGAACTCAATCATCCTATTATCAGCAAGATAGTTAATTGTTTTGACCAGCAAAATTAGCCTTGGGGCAGTCTCGATTCTCAACCATTCCTGAATGATACCAAGTTGATGTAACTCCAATCTTGACGAGTTCCATATCTAATTTGGAGGAATATGTACTTCTATAGCCTTTCTAGCTCTAAACATTTGTATACTAATCATCAATTAATAAGGTGATCTTAACAATCATTCTTCTTATTCCATGTAACTGGATTCTAATGTAGGACAAAATGCCCATCTCATTTGCCTCTTCATCTCTACAAAAAACTAATGTGACAACATCTGTAAGTGAAGACAATGAGGCTTTGGTACCACTTTCAATAATGCTACAACAATCTCTCAACCTATCAATGAGGCCTGGATGACCTTCTCACAAAATTTACTATCATTCTTCAAATATGCCATCACAAGAAAATCTCAGACAGGAAATGTAAATGATTCATTTGCTTGCAATAGTATAAAACAAGTAGTCAAAAACTAATCAAAGGTTAGAAGATCAATTACTTCCATCTCCTGCTACAAAGGAACAACATTGGCATCTTCATAAGGAGAGGCACTTGATTTTTCTAATGACAACTTGAGAGCTTTAGCAGGTTAGGCATTCTTTGATTAAAAAAGTTGTGGTCATCCAAATGATCAAATATATTTCTTGGAGACTTGAATTGGATATTCACTACAGTGTAGTTTCATTCAGTCTTAAATTTGGTTGACTTCATCATAATTTGGTTTTATTATGGATAACCTCTCAAACCCTTCTGCTATGCTCGTTTGAGGCTAGATGGTTTGTTATGATCTGTTTATCTGATCATATTTTTGTTATGATCTATTTGAGGCAAGTTAATCTGACGTGTTCTATTTTTACATTAATGGTTTTTTCTTGTTAAAGTTGTTTTGTAAGTCTTATCATCATATAGAAATTGATAAGGATCTAGATAGCTTTTCAAAATTCTAGTTCCTAATAAGGGAGTGATTTTCTTATATGAATTTTGTTTAGCTAGAGTTTTGGTATAAATAGAGTTCTATCTTTTTATTTTGTGGAGGTTTTTTGGCTTCTGTCTACATTTTGTTTCCCACGGCCTTCTTGCCACCTTGTAAAGTTGATTATTTGAACTAAATTTGAAGGTTCTTCTTACTAGTCTTCCATCTAATATAAAATTCTGAAACTTGCTTGATGTAAGTAGGCTCGTTGTGTCAAATTGGTCTGACTACAATTGATGAGACAAACGGTGGACAAAATACTAATTTTTCTGCTCTTGTTTTCATCTTCTAACCAACCATTTGTTTGTTTCAATTTGGCCAAGGACTATGTGAACATATGCTTAAAGTTAGTTGACTAATGTTAATACATTTTTTATGTTGATATGACCTGTTATGGATAAGGCATTTCAGCAAATGCCTCGTAACTTGTAAGAACAAGCTTCCCTCTTACCGTTCTTGCAGTTATGTTTATATCACAAGAATCATATCACAGCTGGCAAGGAGTACTAACTAGGGAAACCTACCTCTTATCTGCAAATGTCTTCAAAATGTTTTTTCATCCACTAGTACATAACCGACCTTTAGTGTCGGTTATTTAAGGCCTTTAGTGTCGGTTTCTAAGTGACACCTATGTGGGCGACGCTAAAAGCCCATCTATTACGTGTCGGTTCGAAAACCGATACCAAAACCCTTCGCGCGCCACCTAAAACGCGCCAGCAGGGGACTATAGGCATCGGTTATTAGGTAAGAAACCGACGCCATATCACTCCCAGCACGGCCGTGGTGTCTGATCCGCTATCACGGTCGTGCTGGCCAGCAGGGCCGTGGTATTCAGGTAATAGGCGTCGGTTATTAGGTAAGAAACCGACGCCATATACCTTCGCGCCACAGAAAGAGTGCCATCTTGGGCACTATCAGCGTCGGTTAGTAGATAATAAACCGACGCCATATCACTCCCAGCACGGTCGTGGTGTCTGGTCTGCTGCCACGGTCGTGGTGTTCAGGAAATAGACGTCAGTTACGAGTAGAAACTGACACTTTAACTATGTGACGTCGGTTTTATACAAATAACCGACGCCTATTTTTTGTTTTTTTTCAGTCAGTCTGCAAACCTACTGTATGGCTGGTCACAGGATGAGAAACCTGCAGTTCAATTATGAACTGTAGGTTTTACGACATCCATTGATATCAGCTAACAATAGGCCACAAACCTACAAAATTAACAACAAAAATAGTCACAAATTTAGCAATGCAACCTGCAGTTCCATTTGATTTTCACACATTTAGAAACATTCATGTAGCTAGCAATCTGTAGTTCCATTCATTTAACATTCACATATGTAGAAACATTCATATAGCAACCAACAATTTCATTCATTTTCACTCAGACACACGTAGAAACATCCAGACATGTAGAAACATTAACACATATATTATAATTCAGAAATTCATTTACAAAATATCATTCTTTAGTCATTATTCTCTATCAACATCCCAATTACATTTTAAAACCCCCACTACTTGTATGGCTGTTGCCCATTCTTCTCTTACTTTATTTAATTCTCCCATCGTATAGGGAGCATGTACATCTGGTAAGGCTGTTCCTGTAGTGTGGTCAGTTTTAAACATATGTAAAGAGAATGATGTATATATATAATTAATGAGCTATAAATAAGATTGATATATTTCATATTATCTAATGAGACTATATAATACCTCAGCAATACAATCGATGTCCAGTGCGGCATATTTGATAATCATGTGCATAAATCGTATCACATAATATGCACATGCCCATCTGTTGTCTTGTGTAGCACACTATAAATTCAAACATACAAAATAGTAAAAAATACAACTAATTAAGCACGGTTCACATAAATAATATATACATATATTGCAGTCGGGAACTTACGTTCACCTTATTCCAAATTATTGGTTGGCTCTTTTTTGTGGTGACCTTTCCTCCAGCCTTTTTGAACTCATCAAAACCCCTACATGTTAATGTAACACAACACATTTCCAAATTAAATAGTAATGTAATAACATATGTTAACGGATATGAAAATGAAATATTTCTCACCAGAATAATGCCATTTTCATTATGTGTCCATATTTTGAATTCAATTTACTCCCCTTAGGATCTAGATAATACACTGTGAACGTCTTGGGGACAATAACCAATAACTCCCAATGCATACCACTAGAGGTAAAAAAGTTAAAAATTAATAACTCAAAATCCACAGTAAAAATGTAATTTTCTTAAGTCCAAATTATAATAAGCAAAGTAAACTTACTCTACATTGAATGGAGCCATTATCATCGTCTTCTTATTTTGAGCAAAATTTGTAAAAGCCTCACAGCAATATTGTTGAACTGACGTAGGGTCTTTAGTTACTAGACTAATCAAATATGGAATAAAAAATCCTACATGTTCGAATGCCAAATCTGCACATATCTTGTCTAAGTAGCTGCAAAATATGTATTAATTATGCATGCATTAATAAATAAGAAACCAGATCACCAGATCCTACACAAGGTATATGGATGTATAAAGAAGATCTCACCTTATCCACAGCTCTATCACAGATGTATTTAGCCAATCATATCGAAACAACTCCAAAATATCTTGTATAAATAGTTTGCTTTCGTATGATTGACCTGCATCATTTGAATCTATAGAAACAGTTATAGGGCAATTTATATCATGTTCGCCTAACCATATTGCCATACCCCTACATTTAGGACCTAACGGGACAGGTAGGTCCTGTGGAACCCAAGTGGGTAATGTAGGAGGTGGAGGTGGAGGCCTAGATGTTGTGGGTGTCTTCTTTTTAACATATCTATATATATATATATATATATATGTATATTTATATATATATATATGTATATATATGTATATATATATATATATATATATATATATATATATATATATATATATATATATTTCAGATCAACTGACATCATATACACACACTAACAATTTAACGTAATGTACATTTACCATACAGTTTCAGTAAAGAGGACATCCGCTTTTAGCCACAATATCACTCCGCCTTCTGCCTCACCAAGCGTTTCACAATCTAGGTGGGCATATGGCAATGGAAGATCCATCCACTGGGAGAATATACGTACCGGGCTCACACAAATCCAACCAGCTGGTAATGGAGACCCGTGAAATATTTCCCCTGGTAGGGATGGGTAAGCTGACGCCTCTGCAATGACATATTCTTTACTTTTTAGACGGCATGGCTTCAACCCCTACAAATATTTGTGTAAAGAATGTTATATACATATATACATATCATCTTTTTTTGAAACGACTAGAATTTCATATATACATATCATCTTGAATTAAAAAACTAGTTACTATGTCATAAAAATACTTACAGCAGATGTGCTAGGTGGTGGGTCTACAGGATTACTCCCAACCTCTGTCGTAGGAGTAGAGCCTGCAGTAGGAGACACCAGAGGTACTGTCTGGTAAGTGGCAGTCTGAGATGCCTGCCACTTTTTCATTGCTTCTTCGAGTTTCCTGTCAAATAGCTTATCTACCTATACATGGATAAAAGAAACGTCAAATTATAATTATTGAATTCTCTTTTACAGTAACATTATAAAGAAAGAATATGTTACCTCTTCTTGTGAAAGTCCCTCTTTTGGGACATGTTTGCGCAGGGATGGCACAAGAAAAGTTTTGATGCCCACACCAGCGCCTGCAGCCCTAACACGTCCAAGATGCTCTCAGTTACCCAAAGCAACTGTCAATTCATCCCTTGTGCCCTCAGGGGTGAACTTGACTTGTTTCATCAACTCGTGTAACTCCCGCTAATTGCCAAAACAAAAATTTGTAATTAAGTAAACACCACAAATAATCAATATTCGAACGATTGTTGTAAGAGTTGTATTTTACCATTTTTGCAGCCGCCTGAGCAGTTGCGGGCTTCGTTATTTCTCCCTTCTTATTTTGCCTCCCATCTATCCAGACATCATGGTGAGGCAGAGGTGTGTTACCAATAGTAGAGGACTCCTGAGTAGCAATAGACTGAGTAGCAGCCTTAGACTGTAGTCTTTGGCGAATGACTGCATACCCCTTTGGACCCATTGTGTGGTCATGCACATTCAGTGCACGCCTTGATTTTTGTGCCTCACTGAGGGCCTAGTTAGTATGCACATAAATGATTTGGTTAGTAACACTAAATGTTAATATTGAATAAGTGAATACAACATATATTAATGAGATTGGGACTGACGCCTAATACCTTGAATTCATCAGTTTGTCTTGAAGCAACAAACACGTCCCATTCTTCTTTGTCCAGGAAGTTCCACTGTTCTGTGGTTGTCTTCTTCCTCTTGTCACCTTGTTTTATGTATTCTCGAGTGAGATTTGTCCTATAGTTCCTTAGGACTCTCCCACAGCGTTGCATCACACATTTATGATACATCTTTTCATCCAATTCAAATATACTCTACAAAATAGAATTGCAATTAACTAGTATCCAAAAAATTAGTAATCTACAAAATAGAATTGCAAATTAATAATAACTCACACATAAATCCTTCCATAATATGTCTTTCTTCTCCTTAGGAACTTTATGCCAAGAATCTATCTTACAACCGCAATGTCTACGAGTAACATATCCAAGATATGAAACAAACGAATTGCGATTCACACCAGATGCATTTCCTGCATTATCAAAATCCACAACAAGTTTGGGTCCATTGCCCTTTTGTGCTATTAACTTCTTCATCATAGTGATGCCCCTTCTCTTGTCAACTTTTTGGTGCTGCTGATCAAGTGCCTCAAGTGCTTCAGATGGTACATGTGCATCATCAACCTAAAATTTGACAAAATAAACACATTTACAAGATATAACTATAAATGGACATATAGATAAAAATATATGATATATTTTTAAAACTTACATTGTGAGGCGGCGCATTGATGTCCTCACCCTCACGATAATCATCAGCACGGTCATCAGGAGAATGCTCAGCCATCTGAAAATCACATTCACATTGTAAAGTTCACATTATAAAGTAATTCACATTGTAAAATTCACATTGTAAAGTTCACATATTCAGAAAAATAAAACATATAAAAAAATATAAAAATGCCTCTAATATTGCGATTTTTATCAATTAACAATCCTTCATTATTCTCTCTAGCAAGCCACATTGTATTGGCTCGAGGATATTGTCTCTTGATGAAATTGGTATGTTCCTCAATATAAACGTTCACTTCGTCCATGTTGTGTAAAATATACAAGTGACCTTGTTCCAACTGCTCACGGCTGATTACTTTCACACGTGATCCCAAAATTCCTTTGTCAAATTGCTCATCAATATTCTTGTCATTATCAGGAGTCTCATTACCACTGAGAAAGTGTGGCATCCAACTTATAAAATACAAGATTAACTAAGCGGAAGCGAATCATTTGCAACGGATTACTGAAAATCACTGAAAATTAAAACTTTTTGCAAAGAGATCCACACATATGAAATCTTTTTCTTCAAGAACCAAAGTATAACATTTACATTCTATTTTCAAAGTACATGTCTTGTACTATCTCTTCTCGAGATTACTACATCAGCTGTCTCAAGATATAATATAACTCCGAGACATTAAGTCAAAATCTCAGATCGATTCGTTAAAATACTAACTATAAACTTTGAGGACCTGAGAGTACAAAGACGACACATAGGACTTTCTAACTATACAACCCTTGGCAGTCAGTGCCTCCACCTGAGTTATCATTGTTGTCCCTGCTGTTTCTTTCCTTTTTCTTGCAAAAGAATCTCTGCTTCTTTGTTCACGTCTACCTAAAAATGTTGGATCCCACAGGGGTGAGACAATTGTAAATTGTCCCAGCGGGAGATATAACTCTCCGCCAAAATATTGTTGTTGCAGATTATCATATTAAAATTGAATAGGAGTTCTTACATATTAACAAAAACATTATTCATTGTATGAACAGAGAAAGATAATCTCCTTTCCTTGAAGGAGAACATTGTATCTACTCATGGTAGATTCATAATCCATTTATCTAATTGGAAGGAATGTAAAGAGATATGAATAACATTTATCAACTAACATTGCATAACAGAAGCATAACATCAGCCAATGAATTTCCGTATTCAATCCTATAGAAAACAAGCTAAACTGCTGATTACATTTTACAATCACACTTATGCCCTGAGGAGATGAGATATACCACTCATGCTCCAACCGGCCACTACGAAGTCGAAATCGGTACCATACAAGGTCAAAGGTAGAGCCGGCTACCAAGACCTCCCATATCTCGGTCAACGCAAGATTACATGCAGGCCATCTTATGTCTCTGCTATATATAGCTTTCCAGGGTATATTGGCAACTTCGCTATTAGAGTTACAGTGGCGTGCTGCACTCTCTTCAGGGTTATGGCCTGTAGCTAATACCTGGTATTTTATTTTGGAGTCATGGCCCGTAGCCATACTCTTATTGGAGTATGGTCCGGAACCAATCCCGTACAAGTAATGAAGGATTGAGAGGTTTATTATTTACCTTTCTCCAATTCCCTCATTCGGACGTAAGGATATTTTCGCCCATTTACCCCCACATACTCAAAAGTATGCCCTCTGGGTTTGCCGCGGAGCACCCATTTCACCATCACCAGTTTGTTGACAATGATAGATCTATGGTCAGGGCTCTACATGATATGATTTCACTTGATTAATTAAGTACATTAGCATATTCTTTTAGCCTCAATCAAGTTCTCAAACATATTTTATTCATATAAATGCTATAAAGGAACATGTACTATTTTCATCAATCACTTCCCAGTCTTTATAAGACATTGGGATCTCAGACCCTCTTTTCATTTCTTTGAAGGCTCACATCTTTCAACAACATCATTATCATACTTGTCAACTTTGGGTATTAATACCCTCAATTCATCATTGTTATTGTTACCATTTGTTAGGTAACTATTATCTCCAGATCCTTAGACCGGGGTATGCATGATACTTGTTACACAAGCATCTCACATGGCTCTCAAAGCCTATTAAATGTTTTGTCACCTTCCATTAGGCAACAACAACTTATTCATGGGACTCATAAGGTCCATATACCTTTTGTTACTTTTGCTAAGCAACAACAACATTAGGCACATAAAGCCATTCAACATATTTATTATATGAATGTCATAGCTCAATTCTGGCTATGTTCATCACTTCATGATGTCTACATGATCAATAGACATGATATCAGTCATGTAAATCATTTATCACATTGTATGAAACAATAATAACAACAACATCCTTTATCAAGATTAGGGTTATCTATCAAAAAGGACCTTTCATTCCCTTTACCCAGATTTAGGGTTAGGGTTTCCTATTATGTTTTAATTAGGGTTTCATGCTCACATTATTAGCTCAGCCCTAATGTATTGCTCCACACCTCTAGGAGCATACAAAGATATCATAAGTATACGCTTATGATCATTATTCTCATCATGTATCATTAATGATCATCAATTCAAAGTATGAGTTCATTTCTCATCCTTGTCATGGTATGATTACATCATACTCAATGATTAGGCTTACCCTATTCTCAAGGTATATTAGTCACATTTATCAAAGTACCTTGAGTCCATTACATTTTTATTGTGACAATTGCATAACACACACTTCATGTGTTTCTTACCTAAAGGTATTGGATTAGAGGTTCATCAAGGTATGCCTACCCTAAAATGCTGAATGTGATATCTATCATGTCTTGATGTATCACTTTATGTATTTCAACCCATAGGATGTTATTCTCTCCATTATATAATATTGCATACATCACTCATAAGAATTTCTTGTCCTCATCTTTGTAAGATGTAAAAGGGTTGTTACTCATGTATAGAGATGGATATATATATAAGGATCTAGGCATCATATTGTCTTATGGACCCTTACTCATTCGAATAACCACATTACCAATCATATGGTTCATCAACCTTACCTTGTATTAGGGTATGTCTCATCCTAATACTATACACACTAGCTCATCACCATATCGGGCTATCATGTTATCTAGGGTTGTGTATCGAGCAATCTTGTCGTGAAACCCTATCGTGCAACCCTATCATTCAACCCTATCATGCAACCCTGTCATTCATTCATGTTGTGCAATAACACTTGTTACCTTTCACTTATATCGAGTTACCCAATTTAGGGTTCTATGTCAACTTATAAGTATTCATTCAACCTTGTATTGTATATGGAGTCTATACTTGACTCCCTATCATGCAAGTGGTGTTTACTACACCCTCATATCGTTCAATAAGGTTTACAAACCTATTCATATCGTTTAGTGAAGTAGGTGCATCATCATATTGGGTTAGGGGTGCTTGCTTATGTGCTTGCACCCAATATCACTTTTATAAGGTGATACCATCATATTCAAGCTCTAGACCTTAGTTCTAACTATTATAGTTCATGGCAATAGGTCTAAGAAACTACTAGAACTCTTAACTTCATCAAATATTTCAGGAAATTTTGGAATTAAAGGTACTTCACTAATTATAGCAATTTAGATGAAAAATAACAACATGTTTGAGTTCAAGTTATATAACCCGCGTTAAGAACCAATTCAAAGCTCCATGGTCCTAAGGTTAAAAAATGACTTTATCAAGGGTCCATGGCTCGTTCACAACTCCTTCATATACAAGGAATCACCATGGATAAGAAATTGGTGAAGAAGAAAAGAAAGGTAGATCATAACCCTAATTCCATGCTTCAATTCAAGCTTGAAGGCAACTATATCTTACCTTAGGGTTAAGTTTTGAGTTACTTAGCTCCTTGGACGACAACCTACCAATCTTGGGCGATATGGACTTCCTCTTGGCTGACACAAATTTGCTTGTGGCCGATACCCCCTCACTTATGGCGAGAATCACTTCAATTGGCCGATATCAACTTGCTATGGGCAATATCAACATGGTATGGCCGATACCTAAGGTCTATGGACGACACCCTTGTGCTCTTGCACAATATGCCTCCCCTCTTTCACGATATGACACTCACTTAGACGATATGGTACTCACTTGGAGTCAAAATACTTCACTCTATGGCCGATATCACCCTATATGGCCGATATCACCTACTTGGGCGATATTGTCTTGCCATGGGCAATATCCCAAGGCACATGCACGATACCATAGTCTCCCTTCACGATATGGGATCTCCATGCACAATAACTTAGGGTAGAAGGGTGGTAAGGGTCGCAAAATTGCACCAAGGGGTGAAACTAAGGGTATATATACTTGTTGATCATGAAGAAAGGTAAAAATGAGGTGTCAACATTTTGAGCTAGTAGGTGCCACGTGTAATGCATGGGTGACACATGTCCATGCATGAATCAACATTTATCTTTCTTGCAAAACAGTTGAGGATCATCTAGAGATGCAAATTTGTCCATTACTTACCCATTTGGATAAGATGTATCAATTAAATCATCCTTTTAGGTCAAGCTGATACACTTTTTCTAAGGAAACTTGTTGGCCGTCATACCTCACCTCCTTTAGGTGCTTTGCATGATATGGACTTTTCCAGGGGTTCACAAAATGATATGGGACACCTCCTTGGGCTCCGTCGTCGATAGGCACTCATATATAAGCTTTTCAACTTGATACAACTCAAGTTAAGCCTTCAAATTCAACCCTTTTTCTTGGTCATTACTTCACCAAGATTTCTATCATTCATAATGGAATCAAACATGATGGTCTCATTCATTATCTCTCCTATTAATGATACATAGAGGAAGTAGGATGTCACACCCCGATCTCACACTAACCACTAATCACGAGATTAGGGCGCGACGGAGGGATTATCACATAAACAAATCGCTGAAAACTTTTTCTTTTTAAAACCTCATAATGATATCCGGATTATTGTTGTAAACTAAAACACAATAAACTATTGCGGAAGCATTTCAATTAACCTGGCTAGAGAACATAAACAAAGTTTACAACATGTAACATTGTTTAACAGAAAGTAAACATAACAGTTAATTTACATCTTTTCCACATTCGCCATACATACTCTCTCTCACCCACACCATGTCCCAAGGATCGAGGGGAAAGGACTAAGAGACCTCTAACTAAACTAACCACATATACCTTTTTCTGTCAAAAACTAGGATGGAAAGATCCTTCAGATTCTTGATGCTGTTGTTGACCTAAAAATGTTTGAGTAGAGGTATGAGCCTACTCGCTCAGTGAATAGCATTTCATTTAACTATCACTAAACAACTCGTCAAGTTTATTAAATTGAAATAAAGCATAAGAACAGTTCTATACTGAGCAATTCTAATGGCATAATAATTCTATCAGGAAATATTCATATTTCTATATAACAACAGATATCACATAACTGTAAGCATGAAATATCAGGAACTACATATCTTAAATAGTTAGGCAATTATTAACAACTAACACAGAAGATTCTAAACTACTAACATATTAAATTTACTGTGATCCTGTACGATTACATTTTAGTTATGCCCCAAACATATGCAACGCACTCTGCATATGAAGATCTGTAGCGAACTACGATCCCACCGTACAAGACTTAGTGACACACCCGGGAAATGCTAAGTCTGACTTCTCGTCCTGGTCTGCACAGGACTCTCAGGCTCACAAGGCCTCACTGCATTAACTCTGAGTGCTCTGGACTCCTCCCGCAACCTGTAGTGCACAGTCGGAGGGTCTCTAATTCTCCGATGCCTGGGCGTATCCCCAGGGCTGACTGGGACATTCTCTCGGATCTCCGATGCCTGGGCGTATCCCCAAGGCTGACCGGGATCCTACCTCTCAGACTTCGTGTCACCGAGACATTCGGTATTTGTTGGAAACGAGTCTCCGATGCCTGGGCGTATCCCCAGGGCTGACCGTTTTACCCCAAAGGTACATACCGCGCAATGGGGTTCTACGGTGTTGGGGCACCTAAGTCTATTATAACACAATTATATCTTTCATTACTTTAGAAGATACATATGGGTTAACACACTTGTTTATGAACTGTACTAATTTCAACCGCTACTCTATATATACAGGAGTATTCATAGAGCAAGTCAATTATCTGTATTGTTCAAACATACTAAGCAGCAACATTTCAGTTAATTAAATCTATTTCAACAATTGCATTAAGCACTTTTGGTTTCCGTTGAACCAAATAAAATCATTGAACTGTTCTACACTGATCAGAAGCTGTTCTAGATCATGTATAATCATATCGAAGCAATTTATAAAATAAAATTCATGATTCGTCAAATACTAATAAAACGCATGATACCCACTGATATCAGTGTAAAAATGCACAGTTTACCGAAAAATTCCAACGAAGGAGTTAAATAATGAAAACTAAATGAACTCCTACTCACAGCGGTTTGGGACTGTCCGGGTTTGTCCAAAATTGCGTCTAGTGCCTGATTCCGGGCAGATTTCTATTGTCTTCTTCCTTTGGTATTTCGATTTCACGGTACTGTTGCTAGCAGCTTCACGCATAGTTGACGGAGAGGTCCAAATAACAGGATTTATTTTGCATCTTTTCAAGCATGAGGCCCTCTACAAACCCAAGGCATGAAATCAAGCTAATTATACTATTTTACTGGTTCAAAATTCCAATTGCATCCAATTATTACTTTACTCAAATTAATCATCTTAATTATGCACCAATTGATCTTATGTGCTTGATTCAACTAAATCAAGTTAATGATTCACTAACCACATCATAAGCACATATGTTAACTCAGATAACTTTAATTAGGCTCAACTTATAAAGCTTACCAATAAACTTTAGAACGGGTCATAACAATCTCCCTCCCTTATAAGAATTTTGTCCCAAAATTCCTAAAAGAGAAAAGGAAACTTGCTACGCATCTCAGATTCAAGCTCCCACGTAGCTTCCTCTAGGTTGTGATTCCTCCATAGAACTTTCACCAATGGTATCTCACGGTTCTTAATCTTCTTGATTCGGTGATCAACTATCTGCATTGGTCCTTCCACGTAGGACACGTCTGTCTTAAGCTGCGCCGGTACCGGATCTAAAATCTTTTCTGTACTGGGATGACACTTCTTCAGCATAGACACATGAAACACATCATGAAGATTTGCCAACGCAGACGGCAAATCCAACATGTAGGCTACAGGTCCAATCCTCTCAACAATAGGATATGGGCCCATATACCTAGGGGTCAACTTACCTCTCTTTCTAAACCATAGCACTCCCTTCCACGGTGAAACTTTCAGATAAACCTTGTCACCAACCTCAAACTCAAGAGGTCGACATCGTCTCTCTGCATAACTTTTCTGCCTGTCCTGAGCAGCTTTCAACTGCTCCCTGATCACAGATATCTTCTCTATAGTCATATCGACTATCTCAGGTCCAAGAATTTCTTTCTCACCAACCTCATACCAACAAACTGGTGATCTACACTTCCTGCCATATAGAGCTTCATATGGGGCCATTCCAAGACTAGAATGGTAGCTGTTGTTATATGCAAACTCCATTAGGCTTAAGTGTTCTTCCCAGTTACCTATGAACTGCAGAACGCATGCTCTCAGCATGTCTTCAAGAGTCTGAATGGTCCTCTCAGATTGACCATCTGTCTGTGGGTGAAACGTTGTACTAAACCTCAGCTTTGTGCCCAACGCACGATGTAACTGATTCCAGAATCTGGATGTAAACTTAGGATCTCTGTCAGAAATAATGGAAACTGGAATCCCATGTAATCTGATTACCTCATCCACATAAATCTTGGCCAGCTTTGGAACATCAAAGGTTGACTTAACAGGAAGAAAGTGAGCAGACTTAGTTAGTCTATCCACAATCACCCATATTGAGTCTGAACCTCTAGGCGTTCTGGGTAACCCTACCACAAAATTCATCGTGATGTGTTCCCATTTCCATTTAGGTATAGGAAGCGACTGCAAGGTACCAGTAGGTTTCTGATGCTCAGCTTTAACCTACTGACACACTCCACATCTAGTCACGTACTTAGCCACATCTCTCTTCATACTAGACCACCAGTACAGCTCTTTGAGATTCCTGTACATTTTCATGTTACCTGGATGCATAACATACATAGAAGCATGCACTTCTTCAAGAATTTGCTCTTTCAGCTCACTGTTCCCAGGTACACACAACCTGTCTTGAAGATACAACACACCATCATCAGAAAATCTGAATTCTGACCTTTTACCTTCCAACATATCCTGCATAATCTGCCTCAACTCATTATCACTCTGTTGCAATTCCTTAATCTGATCATAGAAAGTAGGTTTGACCTGTATTTGAGCAATCAACCCACTCTATCCAGTCACATCCAAGTCTAAGTTCAACTTTTGCATATCTACAAGCAAGTCTCTTTTGAAACATGCCATAGAAAATGCATCTGCTGTAGAACTTGACTTTCTTCTCAAGGCATCTGCCACAACATTCGCTTTACCAGGATGGTAATCGATTGTCACATCATAGTCTTTGATCAGCTCAAGCCATCTGCATTGTCTCAAATTCAAATCCTTCTGAGTGAAGATATACTTCAGGCTCTTATGGTCCGTGAACACCTGACATGTCTCACCATATAGGTAGTGACGCCATGTCTTAAGAGCATGAACTATAGCAGCCAACTCCAGATCATGAGTAGGATAGTTCTCTTCGTTCTTCTTAAGCTGTCTAGATGTGTAAGCCACAACTTTGCCTTCATGCATCAGCAAACAGCCCAAACCTCTCCTGGAAGCGTCGCAGAACACTGTATAACCTTTATCTGCCTCTGGCAAAACCAACACTGGCGCTGTGGTCAACTTTCTCTTCAAGATCTGAAAACTTTTCTCATAGTTATCAGATCAAACTAACGGTGCATTCTTCCTCGTCAAGCGTGTCAAGGGTGATGCTAGTACACTGAAGTTCTGTATAAACCTTCTGTAATAGCCTGCTAAACCCAAGAAACTTCTAATCTCAGTAGGAGTCTTAGGTTGTTCCCACTGAAGCACAGAATCAACTTTCTTAGGGTCAACGCTAACTCCATCTCTCGAGATAACATGTCCAAGAAATGCTACCTCGGCCAACCAGAACTCACACTTGCTAAACTTAGCATACAGCTGATGTTGCTTCAACAACTGCAACACTACTCTCAGGTGTTATTCATGCTGTACATCATCTCTGGAGTAGATCAATATATCATCTATAAAGACTACAATAAACTGATCTAGGAACTGTTTGAAAATCCGATTCATCATATCCATAAAGGCTGCTGGGGCATTGGTCAGCCCAAACGACATGACCAAAAACTCATAATGCCCATACCTGGTTCTAAAAGTTGTCTTGGGAATATCAGAAGCCTTTATTCTGAGCTGATGATATCCAGATCTCAAATCTATCTTAGAGAAGATCGTCGCTCCACGCAACTGATCAAACAGATCGTCTATTCTTGGCAATGGATACTTGTTCTTAATAGTGATCTTGTTCAATTGCCTGTAATCTATACAGAGACGCATGGTACCATCCTTTTTCTTAACAAACAGGACTGGAGCACCCCACGGTGAAGAACTGGGTCTAATGAAACCCTTATCCAGCAACTCCTGCAGCTGCACCTTGAGTTCCTTCAACTCTGTAGGTGCCATTCTATAGGCTGGCAGTGCTACTGGATGACTACCTGGATATACCTGAATCTCAAAATAAATATCTTTGATAGGAGGTAAGCCTGGTAACTCTTCTGGAAAAACATCAGAAAACTCACGAACCACAAGCACATCATAAACACTGGCGGTGCTCTTCTCTGCTCTGGTGTCAACCACATGAGCAAGGAACGCTTCACATCCTTTCTGTAGCATCTTATCAGCTACTGCAGCTGATACAATGCACGTAGGCAGAACTTTCCTGTCTCCAGTAAAGACATAAGAAAATTCACCTTGTTGAAAGGTAGCTTCCTTCTTCCAACAATCGAGTTGCACTCGATATGTCTCAAGACAATCCATACCCAAGATGACTTGAAAAATATTTACATCCAGGGGTATGAGATTAGCAACAAAGGTGTAACCTCCAAAAGATAACAAACATCCGGGACAGAACTCAGATAAAACTGTTGGTCCACCTAGTGGAACCCTCAACACTAACTCATCTACCAACTCTCGAGTTAACAGATTAAGTTCACTGACTAAAGAGCGTTGTATAAAAGAATGAGTAGCACCTGGATCTATCAAGACTGTAACTGGTATACTATTAAATAAGAACATTGTTCTAGTAACAACTTGTGAAGAAATTATACCTTCTTGTGGTGTAAGAGAGAAGAATCGCGCTGAAGCTCTACCACCACCACGACGTCCTCGCTGACCACCTCTGCCACTGGGCATTCCACCACCTCTAGAACCGGAAGCCACAGAAGAACTCAGTCCTTCAACTGGAGGTTGTCTCTGAACATCATAAAACTGAGACTGAGAAGCTTGTGATGCTGCTGGTTGAAGCTGAGGGCAATTCCTTCTTATATGTCCTATCTGCCCACACTGGTAACATTCTATAGGGTCTGAACCCCAACATTGCCAAGAGTGTAATCTTCCGCAAGCATTACATACTCGCATCTTCTGTCTCAGTGGACCAGTCACAGAAGTAGATGATCCAGATGGTTGCCCATTAGATGCACGGCTCCATCTGCCTGGGCTATGTCTCCCTCTGCTCCTAGAAGAAGAAACGTCCTCGGATCTCTATTTACTGAAGCAGCTAAAGCCACGCCCAAGCTTGGAAAAGAAACCTCTACCTCCACCTCTGTAACCGCTGTTAGATTGTTCCCTGACAAACTCCCCAAATCTCTTCTTAGACTCGGGTACCTTATCAGCATTCACAGATTCCTCAACCTGTCTAGAAGCCTCAACAAACTCACCAAAGTTCTCTCTGTTCCTCCTACTAGTAGCAGAAACAGTATGCCGAATTTTTGGCCTCAGCCCTTCTTGAAACCTCCTGCATCTCTCTATATTATTAGGTACAAGATGAGGACAAAAATTCGCCAACCTGGTGAAAAGCGTTTCATATTCTGTAACTACATGCTTCCTTGCTTAATGTTCTGTAACTGCCTGGTTTTCTCATTAATGAAAGTAGGTGGATAAAATTTAAGATGAAACTCTTTAGAGAAATCCTGCCAAGAAAGCTATGTACCTCTCTTCTTATCCTCCACACCGTGCCACCACAACTCTGCATCGCCTGTCAGAAGATAAATTGCATGATTAATCTTCTTCTCTTCTGGAAGCTCCATCAGGCGAAAGACCTTCTCTATCTGTCTCAACCACTCATCAGCCTCGGCGGGATCTGTAGTGCCTGAAAACTACTAGAGGGGGGGGGGTGAATACAGTTTTATAGATAATTTAACAATTATTGAACTCAAACAACCACAATGAAAATATTGGACAAGGAGACACAAGGTTTAGAGTGGTTCCAACTATAGCAAATACTATAGCCGTCAATCCACTACCCGGTTGCTTACCCAACCGGGATTTGAAAAGAAATTTATTTTATTACCTCTTCAAGGAATTTACATAAAATACAATCTCTTTTCCTAAACCCTTCAAGCAGCCTTCACCTAGAAGTAATCGCCAACCTTGAAGCAGCCTTCCCTTGAAGTAGATGCACCAACTCCCGTTGCACCAGCCTTCTGAAGTAGCTTCCTCTTGCGATATCCTTCTTGAAGTAGCTTGAAGTCCTCTTCTCCACCTGAGAAGTCAATCCTCTCCAATCCGCAGCCTCCAACCCTAGGAGTAGCAAGGAGAGTACAAAAGATAAACAGGAACAAGAAAGAAAAAGGAAATTACAACTTATCCTTTAAGTCCAAGGCTTGATTTGCCTAGATCAAGCGTATAGATCTCCTAGCCAAGTGTGTGAACTTGTGATTGCTGTGGATAGGAGAATCTAGCCTATAGGACACGGAATTGAGCTAAGGAGAAAGTATGCCACTGATCACAGTGCTCAAATTGCTTGCAACAGATTGCTCAAGTATGCTCAAGTGTATTCTCAAGTGTAACAAGTGAATTCTAGTGTCCTATGGCTTGTCCTATTTATAGGAATGGCCTAAATATGCTTAAGGACGTTCTAGACAACTTCTAGGGGTTTCTAAGTGCTTAACTAGCCGTTAGGTACAAAGTTGTTGCTTTAACAACGGCTAATTAATTTATTCTGCAGTTGCTGTCAGAGACCATCTCGGTCGACAAATGGTCGACCGAGACACCTACTCAGTCGAACTTTTGTCGACCGACAGGCTCTCTGGAACAAGTGATTTGCAACGTCTTTCTTCAACTGCCAACTAACTTATCTGTTGTGTCTAATGGCTACTTTGGATCTTTCTCGGTCGAGAAGATTGTCGACCGAGTGTGTCTCGGTCGAGGAGTTTGTCGACCGAGAAGGGTCCTGTTTCAAGATTTCAATTTAGGCACAATTTATATGTGTGAGTGTGCATAGGTGATCCTAATTAAATGGGATGACATGTCTAACTATGGTGTTTGGCTAGGGAAAATCTAACACTTGATTTACATGCAATTCTAAGTACTTGTACATTATATATTTGTACAAGTTTTACAACATTGATTACATTGCATGAAAATATAACTAAGTAAGCTCTTGGATTTTCCCTTGCTACTTTGTCATCCTGCACACTCAAGTAGCTCGTTAGATTAATAAGAATGAAATGTTTGTCATCATCGAAACAAAGGGATTTATCATAATATCCAATTTATCCAACAATCTCCCCCTTTTTGAAGATGACAAACATTTCCTAAATATGAAATAAGGAAATATAAAGCATGTGAGTTTCATACCTGAAAATTACCTTTTATAGCCATTTATGTTTTGCAAGTGAGTGCTGGCCAAGATGTTATGAAACTCATTTATATTTTTGATTTTTATATTCTTTCTCCCCCTTTGTCATTTCAAAAAGATATCCAAGTTGAATATTTTATTTTTCTTCTCCCCCTTAATTTTATATTATGCTCCCCCTTAAATAGATATCCTATTAGAAACATGGATTTTTGTCTAATGTATCCACAATTTGTTTCTCAATCATTTGCAAAGGATGTGAAGCCTTGAAATGATAAGAGATTCCCTTAAGCTTATGATGAATGTATATTTATTTCTCATTTATCAAAGGATGTTAAACCCTAAATTAAATGAGAATCCTCTAATCTTAGAGTACATAAAAATGTCTCCATCCAAAAGAAAGGGATGTTAAGCCTTGTTTTGGGTAGAGAGTTCCTTCAAGTACAAGATCCCATTTTCAATAAATTCAAAAATTTCTTTATAATCAATGAAAATTTCCAGCTACACATGGTGGTTACAATGTTTTTGTAAGCTTCTTCAATCAAACAGTCAAAGTTGTTTTTATGATCTCCCCCTTAGATATCCCAAATAAAGACTTAAATGCTTTGCAATATGTTTGAAGAGAGTCCATATGCATAAAAGAATACTCTGATTCACAAATGATGTTTAACATGCATCCTTGGTTTAAAATTATTTGATGAGCAATTATTTGCAGCAGAATTATTTCAGACTTGACAACAGAGACCTGCTCGGTCGACGATTTCTCGACCGACAGTGTTCTCGGTCGAATAGTGACTCGACCGAGAATGTTTCTGGAGAACTGTTTGTCATAGATCATTATCAATTTAGCCATAAGGTTTTATTTATTTCTCCCTCTATTTTTGTAGAGCTCACATATATAGATTAATATTGTGTTTGTTATTGACAGTATTGGGACAAGTTGTGATCATAAATTAATTTCTTTTAACCATAAAAGGATATCCAAAATAGTTATTATGTCAAACTTATTTTAGGTCGAATTTGACTACGACCATAGCACCCCTTAGTCAAGTTTTATTTTGACCAAGAGGCAAATTTTGCAGATTTTTCAGATTGAATATATTGAGTATAATATCTGCATAAAATTTAAATATCAAGTTGAAGCATACTACTTTGGAGGCACAATTATTTCAAAGATACTGATTTAGAGATTTTGTTGCAAGCAATAACATATAACTAATAAATTATTTTTCTTGCTTATATATTTTCATGGATCCATGCATGCAATTTTCTAGGCGTACCCAATGATGAAAGCATGGTATAACAACATACAATGATAATTCCATTTTATAATTAGTATATGAATAGACCAGAAAATACTTTTACGAAAAAAATCATATGAAAATAGGAATTTTCTTTTCATTTAGACTTTAAATCATCTAGGGAACAAACTAATATTAATTTCATTTACATTTGTAATTATGTAGAGTTGAGATAGACATAGAAATATACAACTAATGTCTTTGGTCATATCTCAACTTGATTTTGTTCATTTAGTTTGGAGGTTTTGGAACCCAAACTAACTCTACATCTTTTCTCTTATAAGGACATGAAAATGAATAGTGACCAAGGCGCAAACAGTAATGACAACATATTGAGTCAACTTCATATCTTTTTCTATGGTTGTGTCCTATGTTGTCATTGGATGAGGATGTCCTTTTAGGTACATATATAGATTGGGTTTGTGACTTTCTCTGACTAGGTTGTTGATGAGATTTTCCTTTAGGCTTGTAACCTAGTCCCCTTCTCCCAATTTGTTGATAGGGATTATCTAGAATTTGATCAAGAATACCATGGTTATTCAAACTACGAACTTGTTGTTGTAGCTTGGCAATCTCATCCATTCTTTTCTTAATGTCTATTTTTGCTTGGTCTAGATTGGATGACAATAAATTTCTTTCTTTAACAATAGTGTCATAATCTATATGGGTGCACAGTAATGGTTGTTTTTGAAGATCGTTTACTTGAGTCTGTAAGTTTGAATTTTCAACAGAAAGGAGCTTGCAATCGGCTTCCATAGATTTTAACTTAAGATCAGAAAATTTATTTCCCTCTTTGAGATCCTCATTTTCAGATGCAAGAGCAAGAAGTTTAACATTTAGATCATCATTTTCCTTATTTGATTTCTTTAATTTCTTTTTGCATTCAACATATTTATTATGTGTTTCTTCAATAATAGCAACTAGTTCTTCTTTAGATAAATCAAAAAGACTTACCTCTTCTTCTTCTTCTTCACTAGTTGTAGCAATAAGGCATTCTTTGTGCTTATCCTCTTCCTTTGATCTCCATGGGCATCCGGTTGTTTTGTGGCTTGTTCCTAAACACCAATTGCAGCATGTAGTGGTTTTGTCCAAGCACTTTTCACCATTCCCCTCCATTCTTCAAGACCTGGTTAGGGTTCCTTGAAGCCTGCTCTGATACCAATTGAAAACTACTAGAGGGGGGGTGAATAGAGTTTTATAGATAATTTAACAATTATTGAACTCAAACAACCACAATGAAAATATTGGACAAGGAGACACAAGGTTTAGAGTGGTTCCAACTATAGCAAATACTATAGCCGTCAATCCACTACCCGGTTGCTTACCCAACCGGGATTTGAAAAGAAATTTATTTTATTACCTCTTCAAGGAATTTACATAAAATACAATCTCTTTTCCTAAACCCTTCAAGCAGCCTTCACCTAGAAGTAATCGCCAACCTTGAAGCAGCCTTCCCTTGAAGTAGATGCACCAACTCCCATTGCACCAGCCTTTTGAAGTAGCTTCCTCTTGCGATATCCTTCTTGAAGTAGCTTGAAGTCCCCTTCTCCACCTGAGAAGTCAATCCTCTCCAATCCGCAGCCTCCAACCCTAGGAGTAGCAAGGAGAGTACAAAAGATAAACAGGAACAAGAAAGAAAAAGGAAATTACAACTTATCCTTTAAGTCCAAGGCTTGATTTGCCTAGATCAAGCGTATAGATCTCCTAGCCAAGTGTGTGAACTTGTGATTGCTGTGGATAGGAGAATCTAGCCTATAGGACACGGAATTGAGCTAAGGAGAAAGTATGCCACTGATCACAGTGCTCAAATTGCTTGCAACAGATTGCTCAAGTATGCTCAAGTGTATTCTCAAGTGTAACAAGTGAATTCTAGTGTCCTATGGCTTGTACTATTTATAGGAATGGCCTAAGTATGCTTAAGGACGTTCTAGACAACTTCTAGGGGTTTCTAAGTGCTTAACTAGCCGTTAGGTACAAAGTTGTTGCTTTAACAACGGCTAATTAATTTATTCTGCAGTTGCTGTCAGAGACCATCTCGGTCGACAAATGGTCGACCGAGACACCTACTCGGTCGAACTTTTGTCGACCGACAGGCTCTCTGGAACAAGTGATTTGCAACGTCTTTCTTCAACTGCCAGCTAACTTATCTGTTGTGTCTAACGGCTACTTTGGATCTTTCTCGGTCGAGAAGATTGTCGACCGAGTGTGTCTCGGTCGATGAGTTTGTCGACCGAGAAGGGTCCTGTTTCAAGATTTCAATTTAGGCACAATTTATATGTGTGAGTGTGCATAGGTGATCCTAATTAAATGGGATGACATGTCTAACTATGGTGTTTGGCTAGGGAAAATCTAACGCTTGATTTACATGCAATTCTAAGTACTTGTACATTATATATTTGTACAAGTTTTACAACATTGATTACATTGCATGAAAATATAACTAAGTAAGCTCTTGGATTTTCCCTTGCTACTTTGTCATCCTGCACACTCAAGTAGCTCGTTAGATTAATAAGAATGAAATGTTTGTCATCATCGAAACAAAGGGATTTATCATAATATCCAATTTATCCAACAATCTCCCCCTTTTTGAAGATGACAAACATTTCCTAAATATGAAATAAGGAAATATAAAGCATGTGAGTTTCATACCTGAAAATTACCTTTTATAGCCATTTATGTTTTGCAAGTGAGTGCTGGCCAAGATGTTATGAAACTCATTTATATTTTTGATTTTTATATTCTTTCTCCCCCTTTGTCATTTCAAAAAGATATCCAAGTTGAATATTTTATTTTTCTTCTCCCCCTTAATTTTATATTATGCTCCCCCTTAAATAGATATCCTATTAGAAACATGGATTTTTGTCTAATGTATCCACAATTTGTTTCTCAATCATTTGCAAAGGATGTTAAGCCTTGAAATGATAAGAGATTCCCTTAAGCTTATGATGAATGTATATTTATTTCTCATTTATCAAAGGATGTTAAACCCTAAATTAAATGAGAATCCTCTAATCTTAGAGTACATAAAAATGTCTCCATCCAAAAGCAAGGGATGTTAAGCCTTGTTTTGGGTAGAGAGTTCCTTCAAGTACAAGATACCATTTTCAATAAATTCAAAAATTTCTTTATAATCAATGAAAATTTCCAGCTACACATGGTGGTTACAATGTTTTTGTAAGCTTCTTCAATCAAACAGTCAAAGTTGTTTTTATGATCTCCCCCTTAGATATCCCAAATAAAGACTTAAATGCTTTGCAATATGTTTGAAGAGAGTCCATATGCATAAAAGAATACTCTGATTCACAAATGATGTTTAACATGCATCCTTGGTTTAAAATTATTTGATGAGCAATTATTTGCAGCAGAATTATTTCAGACTTGACAACAGAGACCTGCTCGGTCGACGATTTCTCGACCGACAGTGTTCTCGGTCGAATAGTGACTCGACCGAGAATGTTTCTGGAGAACTGTTTGTCATAGATCATTATCAATTTAGCCATAAGGTTTTATTTATTTCTCCCTCTATTTTTGTAGAGCTCACATATATAGATTAATATTGTGTTTGTTATTGACAGTATTGGGACAAGTTGTGATCATAAATTAATTTCTTTTAACCATAAAAGGATATCCAAAATAGTTATTATGTCAAACTTATTTTAGGTCGAATTTGACTACGACCATAGCACCCCTTAGTCAAGTTTTATTTTAACCAAGAGGCAAATTTTGCAGATTTTTCAGATTGAATATATTGAGTATAATATCTGCATAAAATTTAAATATCAAGTTGAAGCATACTACTTTGGAGGCACAATTATTTCAAAGATACTGAGTTAGAGAATTTGTTGCAAGCAATAACATATAACTAATAAATTATTTTTCTTGCTTATATATTTTCATGGATCCATGCATGCAATTTTCTAGGCGTACCCAATGATGAAAGCATGGTATAACAGCATACAATGATAATTCCATTTTATAATTAGTATATGAATAGACCAAAAAATACTTTTACGAAAAAAATCATATGAAAATAGGAATTTTCTTTTCATTTAGACTTTAAATCATCTAGGGAACAAACTAATATTAATTTCATTTACATTTGTAATTATGTAGAGTTGAGATAGACATAGAAATATACAACTAATGTCTTTGGTCATATCTCAACTTGATTTTGTTCATTTAGTTTGGAGGTTTTGGAACCCAAACTAACTCTACATCTTTTCTCTTATAAGGACATGAAAATGAATAGTGACCAAGGCGCAAACAGTAATGACAACATATTGAGTCAACTTCATATCTTTTTCTATGGTTGTGTCCTATGTTGTCATTGGATGAGGATGTCCTTTTAGGTACATATATAGATTGGGTTTGTGACTTTCTCTGACTAGGTTGTTGATGAGATTTTCCTTTAGGCTTGTAACCTAGTCCCCTTCTCCCAATTTGTTGATAGGGATTATCTAGAATTTGATCAAGAATACCATGGTTATTCAAACTACGAACTTGTTGTTGTAGCTTGGCAATCTCATCCATTCTTTTCTTAATGTCTATTTTTGCTTGGTCTAGATTGGATGACAATAAATTTCTTTCTTTAACAATAGTGTCATAATCTATATGGGTGCACAGTAATGGTTGTTTTTGAAGATCATTTACTTGAGTCTGTAAGTTTGAATTTTCAACAAAAAGGAGCTTGCAATCGGCTTCCATAGATTTTAACTTAAGATCAGAAAATTTATTTCCCTCTTTGAGATCCTCATTTTCAGATGCAAGAGCAAGAAGTTTAACATTTAGATCATCATTTTCCTTATTTGATTTCTATAATTTCTTTTTGCATTCAACATATTTATTATGTGTTTCTTCAATAATAGCAACTAGTTCTTCTTTAGATAAATCAAAAAGACTTACCTCTTCTTCTTCTTCTTCACTAGTTGTAGCAATAAGGCATTCTTTGTGCTTATCCTCTTCCTTTGATCTCCATGGGCATCCGGTTGTTTTGTGGCTTGTTCCTAAACACCAATTGCAGCATGTAGTGGTTTTGTCCAAGCACTTTTCACCATTTCCCTCCATTCTTCAAGACCTGGTTAGGGTTCCTTGAAGCCTGCTCTGATACCAATTGAAAACTACTAGAGGGGGGGGTGAATAGAGTTTTATAGATAATTTAACAATTATTGAACTCAAAAAACCACAATGAAAATATTGGACAAGGAGACACAAGGTTTAGAGTGGTTCCTACTATAGCAAATACTATAGCCGTCAATCCACTACCCGGTTGCTTACCCAACCGGGATTTGAAAAGAAATTTATTTTATTACCTCTTCAAGGAATTTACATAAAATACAATCTCTTTTCCTAAACCCTTCAAGCAGCCTTCACCTAGAAGTAATCGCCAACCTTGAAGCAGCCTTCCCTTGAAGTAGATGCACCAACTCCCATTGCACCAGCCTTTTGAAGTAGCTTCCTCTTGCGATATCCTTCTTGAAGTAGCTTGAAGTCCCCTTCTCCACCTGAGAAGTCAATCCTCTCCAATCCGCAGCCTCCAACCCTAGGAGTAGCAAGGAGAGTACAAAAGATAAATAGGAACAAGAAAGAAAAAGGAAATTACAACTTATCCTTTAAGTCCAAGGCTTGATTTGCCTAGATCAAGCGTATAGATCTCCTAGCCAAGTGTGTGAACTTGTGATTGTTGTGGATAGGAGAATCTAGCCTATAGGACACGGAATTGAGCTAAGGAGAAAGTATGCCACTGATCACAGTGCTCAAATTGCTTGCAACAGATTGCTCAAGTATGCTCAAGTGTATTCTCAAGTGTAACAAGTGAATTCTAGTGTCCTATGGCTTGTCCTATTTATAGGAATGGCCTAAGTATGCTTAAGGACGTTCTAGACAACTTCTAGGGGTTTCTAAGTGCTTAACTAGCCATTAGGTACAAAGTTGTTGCTTTAACAACGGCTAATTAATTTATTCTGCAGTTGCTGTCAGAGACCATCTCGGTCGACAAATGGTCGACCGAGACACCTACTCGGTCGAACTTTTGTCGACCGACAGGCTCTCTGGAACAAGTGATTTGCAACGTCTTTCTTCAACTGCCAACTAACTTATCTGTTGTGTCTAACGGCTACTTTTGATCTTTCTCGGTCGAGAAGATTGTCGACCGAGTGTGTCTCGGTCGAGGAGTTTGTCGACCGAGAAGGGCCCTGTTTCAAGATTTCAATTTAGGCACAATTTATATGTGTGAGTGTGCATAGGTGATCCTAATTAAATGGGATGACATGTCTAACTATGGTGTTTGGCTAGGGAAAATCTAACGCTTGATTTACATGCAATTCTAAGTACTTGTACATTATATATTTGTACAAGTTTTACAACATTGATTACATGGCATGAAAATATAACTAAGTAAGCTCTTGGATTTTCCCTTGCTACTTTGTCATCCTGCACACTCAAGTAGCTCGTTAGATTAATAAGAATGAAATGTTTGTCATCATCGAAACAAAGGGATTTATCATAATATCCAATTTATCCAACAGTGCCACTAAACTCTGTGCCACCAAGCTTCTTCACAAGCTCATAAGATCGCATCAGATCCTTACTGCTGGTAGAAGTAGAAGCTCGTCTATCAGCCTTGTACCTCTCTCTGGTCTCCAGAAACATCCTGTACATACGGGATGCTTCATCCACATGGTCACCACCACCTGGACCCAAGTACAGTGGATCAGGGCCAACATGGCTCTCAGCCTGATCATCACGATCAAAGCCTCTTTCCGCCATCTGCAATGATATAACAGAATATTTCCTGTTAGAAAACTACAGATAGAAGAAAGACTCCTAAACCTTAATCCTATTGGTCTCTTATCGTCCCCTGACCTGGACTCTGAGTAACGATGTACTCAACCTAAGCTCTGATACCAAGATGTCACACCCCGATCTCACACTAACCACTAATCACGAGATTAGGGTGTGACGGAGGGATTATCACATAAACAAATCGCTGAAAACTTTTTCTTTTTATACCTCATAATGATATCCGGATTATTGTTGTAAACTAAAACACAATAAACTATTGTGGAAGCATTTCAATTATCCTGGCTAGAGAACATAAACAAAGTTTACAACATGTAACATTGTTTAACAGAAAGTAAACATAACAGTTAATTTACATCTTTTACACATTCGCCATACATACTCTCTTTCACCCACACCATGTCCCAAGGATCGAGGGGAAAGGACTAAGAGACCTCTAACTAAACTAACTACATATACCTTCTTCTGTCAAAAACTAGGATGGAAAGATCCTTCAGATTCTTGATGCTGTTGTTGACCTAAAAATGTTTGAGTAGAGGTATGAGCCTACTCGCTCAGTGAATAGAATTTCATTTAACTATCACTAAACAACTCGTCAAGTTTATTAAATTGAAATAAAGCATAAGAACAGTTCTATACTGAGAAGTTCTAATGGCATAATAATTCTATCAGGAAATATTCATATTTCTATATAACAGCAGATATCACATAACTGTAAGCATGAAATATCAGGAACTACATATCTTAAATAGTTAGGCAATTATTAACAACTAACACAGAAGATTCTAAACTACTAACATATTAAATTTACTGTGATCCTGTACGATTACATTTTAGTTATGCCCCAAACATATGCAGCGCACTCTGCATATGAAGATCTGTAGCGAACTACGATCCCACCGTGCAAGACTTAGCGACACACTCGGGAAATGCTAAGTCCGACTTCTCGTCCTGGTCTGCACATGACTCTCAGGCTCACAAGGCCTCACTGCACTAACTCTGAGTGCTCTGGACTCCTCCCGCAACCTGTAGTGCATAGTCGGAGGGTCTGTAAGTCTCTGATGCCTGGGCGTATCCCCAGGGCTGACCGGGACATTCTCTCGGATCTCCGATGCCTGGGCGTATCCCCAGGGCTGACCAGGATCCTACCTCTCAGACTTCGTGTCACCGAGACATTCGATATTTGTTGGACACGAGTCTCCGATGCCTGGGCGTATCCCCAGGGCTGACCGTTTTACCCCAAAGGTACAGACCGCGCAATGGGGTTCTACGGTGTTGGGGCACCTAAGTCTATTATAACACAATTATATCTTTCATTACTTTAGAACATACATCTGGATTAACACACTTGTTTATGAACTGTACTAATTTCAACCGCTACTCTATATATACAGGAGTATTCATATAGCAAGTCAATTATCTGTATTGTTCAAACATACTAAGCAGCAACATTTCAGTTAATTAAATCTATTTCAACAATTGCATTAAGCACTTTTGGTTTCCGTTGAACCAAATAAAATCATTGAACTGTTCTACACTGATCAGAAGCTGTTCTAGATCATGTATAATCATATCGAAGCAATTTATAAAATAAAATTCATGATTCGTCAAATACTAATAAAATGCCTGATACCCACTGATATCAGTGCAAAAAAGCACAGTTTACCGAAAAATTCCAACGAAGGAGTTAAATAATGATAACTAAATGAACTCCTACTCATAGCGGTTTGGGACTGTCCGGGTTCGTCCGGAATTGCGTCTAGGGCCTGATTCCGGGTGGATTTCTATTGTCTTCTTCCTTTGGTATTTCGATTTCACGGTACTGTTGCTAGCAGCTTCACGCACAGTTGACGGAGAGGTCCAAATAATAGTATTTATTTTGCATCTTTTCAAGCATGAGGCCCTCTACAAACCCAAGGCATGAAATCAAGCTAATTATACTGTTTTACTGGTTCAAAATTCCAATTGCATCCAATTATTACTTTACTCAAATTAATCATCTTAATTATGCACCAATTGATCTTATGTGCTTGATTCAACTAAATCAAGTTAATGATTCACTAACCACATCATAAGCACATATGTTAACTCAGATAACTTTAATTAGGCTCAACTTATAAAGCTTACCAATAAACTTTAGAACGGGTCATAACAATCTCCCTCCCTTATAAGAATTTCTTCCCGAAATTCCTAAAAGAGAAAAGGAAACTTGCTACGCATCTCAGATTCAAGTTCCCACGTAGCTTCCTCTAGGCTGTGATTCCTCCATAGAACTTTCACCAACGATATCTCACGGTTCTTAATCTTCTTGATTCGGTGATCAACTATCTGCACTGGTCCTTCCACGTAGGACACGTCTGTCTTAAGTTGCGCCGGTACCGGATCTAAAATCTTTTCTGTACCGGGATGACACTTCTTCAGCATAGACACATGAAACACATCATGAAGATTTGCCAACTCAGACGGCAAATCCAACCTGTAGGCTACAGGTCCAATCCTCTCAACAATAGGATATGGGACCATATACCTAGGGGTCAACTTACCTCTCTTTCTAAACCTTAGCACTCCCTTCCACGGTGAAACTTTCAGATAAACCTTGTCACCAACCTCAAACTCAAGAGGTCGACGTCGTCTCTCTGCATAACTTTTCTGCCTGTCCTGAGCAGCTTTCAACTGCTCCCTGATCACAGATATCTTCTCTGTAGTCATATCGACTATCTCAGGTCCAAGAATTTCTTTCTCACCAACCTCATACCAACAAACTGGTGATCTACACTTCCTGCCATATAGAGCTTCATATGGGGCCATTCCAAGACTAGAATGGTAGCTGTAGTTATATGCAAACTCCATCAGGCTTAAGTGTTCTTCCCAGTTACCTCTGAACTGCAGAACGCATGCTCTCAGCATGTCTTCAAGAGTCTGAATGGTCCTCTCAGATTGACCATCTGTCTGCGGGTGAAACGCTGTACTAAACCTCAACTTTGTGCCCAACGCACGATGTAACTGATTCCAGAATCTGGATGTAAACTTAGGATCTCTGTCAGAAATAATGGAAACTGGAATCCCATGTAATCTGATTACCTCATCCACATAAATCTTGGCCAGCTTTCGAACATCAAAGGTTGACTTAACAGGAAGAAAGTGAGCAGTCTTAGTTAGTCTATCCACAATCACCCATATTGAGTCCGAACCTCTAGGCGTTCTGGGTAACCCTACCACAAAATCCATCGTGATGTGTTCCCATTTCCATTCAGGTATAGGAAGCGACTGCAAGGTACCAGCAGGTTTCTGATGCTCAGCTTTAACCTGCTGACACACTCCACATCTAGTCACATACTCACCCACATCTCTCTTCATACTAGACCGCCAGTACAGCTCTTTGAGATTCCTGTACATTTTCGTGTTACCTGGATGCATAGCATACATAGAAGCATGCGCTTCTTCAAGAATTTGCTCTTTCAGCTCACTGTTCCCAGGTACACACAACCTGTCTTGAAGATACAACACACCATCGTCAGAAAATCTGAATTATGACCTTTTACCTTCCAACATATCCTGCATAATCTGCCTCAACTCATTATCACTCTGTTGCAATTCCTTAATCTGATCATAGAAAGTAGGTTTGACCTGCATTTGAGCAATCAACCCACTCTGTCCAGTCACATCCAAGTCTAAGTTCAACTTTCGCATATCTACAAGCAAGTCTCTTTTGAAACATGCCATAGAAAATGCATCTGCTGTTGAACTTGACTTTCTTCTCAAGGCATCTGCCACAACATTCTCTTTACCAGGATGGTAATCGATTGTCACATCATAGTCTTTGATCAGCTCAAGCCATATCGATTGTCACATCATAGTCTTTGATCAGCTCAAGCCATCTACATTGTCTCAAATTCAAATCCTTCTGAGTGAAGATATACTTCAGGATCTTATGGTCCGTGAACACCTGACATGTCTCACCATACAGGTAGTTACGCCATGTCTTAAGAGCATGAACTATAGCACCCAACTCCAGATCATGAGTAGGATAGTGCTCTTCGTTCTTCTTAAGCTGTCTAGATGCGTAAGCCACAACTTTGCCTTCATGCATCAGCACACAACCCAAACCTCTCCTGGAAGCGTCGCAGAACACTGTATAACCTTTATCTGCCTCTGGCAAAACCAACACTCGCGCTGTGGTCAACTTTCTCATCAAGATCTGAAAACTTTTCTCACAGTTATCAGACCAAACAAACAGTGCATTCTTCCTCATCAAGCGTGTCAAGGGTGATGCTAGTACACTGAAGTTCTGTATAAACCTTATGTAATAGCCTGCTAAACCCAAGAAACTTCTAATCTCAGTAGGAGTCTTAGGTTGTTCCCACTGAAGCACAAAATCAACTTTCTTAGGGTCAACGCTAACTCCATCTCTCGAGATAACATGTACAAGAAATGCTACCTCGGCCAACCAGAACTCGCATTTGCTAAACTTAGCATACAGCTGATGTTGCTTCAACAACTGCAACACTACTCTCAGGTGTTGTTCATGCTGTACATCATCTCTGGAGTAGATCAGTATATCATCTATAAAGACTACAATAAACTGATCTAGGAACAATTTGAAAATCCGATTCATCATATCCATAAAGGCTGTTGGGGCATTGGTCATCCCAACCGACATGACCAAAAACTCATAATGCCCATACCTGGTTCTAAAAGCTGTCTTGGGAATATCAGAAGCCTTTATTCTGAGCTGATGATATCCAGATCTCAAATCTATCTTAGAGAAGATCGTCGCTCCACGCAACTGATCAAACAGATCGTCTATTCTCGGCAATGGATACTTGTTCTTAATAGTGATCTTGTTCAATTGCATGTAATCTATACAAAGACGCATGGTACCATCCTTTTTCTTAACAAACAGGACTGGAGCACCCCACGGTGAAGAACTGGGTCTAATGAAACCCTTATCCAGCAACTCCTGCAGCTGCACCTTGAGTTCCTTCAACTCTGCAGGTGCCATTCTATAGGCTGGCAGTGCTACTAGATGACTACCTGGATATACCTGAATCTCAAAATCAATGTCTCTGATAGGAGGTAAGCCTGGTAACTCTTCTGGAAAAACATCAGAAAACTCACGAACCACAGGCACATCATAAACACTGGCGGTGCTCTTCTCTGCTCTGGTGTCAACCACATGAGCAAGGAACGCTTCACATCCTTTCTGTAGCATCTTATCAGCTACTACAGCTGATACAATGCACGTAGGCAGAACTTTCTTGTCTCCAGTAAAGACATAAGAAAATTCACCTTGTTGAAAGGTAGCTTCCTTCTTCCAACAATCGAGTTGCACTCGATATGTCTCAAGACAATCCATACCCAAGATGACTTGAAAAGTATTTACATCCAGGGGTATGAGATTAGCAGCAAAGGTGTAACCTCCAAAAGATAACAAACATCCAGAACAGAACTCAGATAAAACTGTTGGTCCACCTAGTGGAACCCTCAACACTAACTCATCTACCAACTCTCGAGTTAACAGATTAAGTTCACTGACTAAAGAGCGTTGTATAAAAGAATGAGTAGCACCTGGATCTATCAAGACTGTAACTGGTATACTATTAAATAAGAACATTGTTCCAGTAACAACTTGTGAAGAAATTATACCTTCTTGTGGTGTAAGAGAGAAGAATCGCGTTGAAGCTCTACCACCACCACGACGTCCTCGCTGACCACCTCTGCCACTGGGCATTCCACCACCTCTAGAATCGGAAGCCACAGAAGAACTCAGTCCTTCAACTGGAGGTTGTCTCTGAACATCATAAAACTGAGACTTAGAAGCTTGTGATGCTGCTGGTTGAAGCTGAGGGCAATTCCTTCTTATATGTCCTATCTGCCCACACTGGTAACATTCTATAGGGTCTGAACCCCAACATTGCCCAGAGTGTAATCTTCCGCAAGCATTACATACTCGCATCTCCTGTCTCAGTGGACCAGTCACAGAAGTAGATGATCCAGATGGTTGCCCACTAGATGCACGGCTCCATCTGCCTGGGCTATGTCTCCCTCTGCTCCTAGAAGAAGAAACGTCCTCGGATCTCTGTTTACTGAAGCAGCTAAAGCCACGCCCAAGCTTGGAAAAGAAACCTCTACCTCCACCTCTGTAACCGCTGTTAGATTGTTCCCTGACAAACTCCCCAGATCTCTTCTTAGACTCGGGTACCTTATCAGCATTCACAGATTCCTCAACCTGTCTAGCAGCCTCAACAAACTCACCAAAGTTCTCTCTGTTCCTCCTACTAGTAGCAGAAACAGTATGCCGAATTTCTAGCCTCAGCCCTTCTTGAAACCTCCTGCATCTCTCTATATTATTAGGTACAAGATGAGGACAAAAATTCGCCAACCTGGTGAAAAGTGCTTCATATTCTGTAACTGACATGCTTCCTTGCTTAATGTTATGTAACTGCCTGGTTTTCTCATTAATGAAAGTAGGTGGATAAAATTTAAGATGAAACTCTTCAGAGAAATCCTGCCAACAAAGCTCTGTACCTCTCTTCTTATCCTCCACACCGTGCCACCACAACTCTGCATCGCCTGTCAGAAGATAAACTGCATGATTAATCTTCTTCTCTTCTGGAAGCTCCATCAGGCGAAAGACCTTCTCTATCTGTCTCAACCACTCATCAGCCTCGGCGGGATCTGTAGTGCCACTAAACTCTGTGCCACCAAGCTTCTTCACAAGCTCATAAGATCGCATCAGATCCTTACTGTTGGTAGAAGTAGAAGCTCGTCTATCAGCCTTGTACCTCTCTCTGGTCTCCAGAAACATCCTGTACATACGGGATGCTTCATACACATGGTCACCACCACCTGGACCCAAGTACAGTGGATCAGGGCCAACATGGCTCTCGGCCTGATCATCACGATCAAAGCCTCTTTCCGCCATCTGCAATGATATAATAGAATATTTCATGTTAGAAAACAACAGATAGAAGAAAGACTCATAAACCTTAATCCTATTGGTCTCTTATCGTCCATTGACCTGGACTCTGAGTAACTATGTACTCAACCTAAGCTCTGATACCAAGATGTCACACCCCGATCTCACACTAACCACTAATCACGAGATTAGGGCGCGGCGGAGGGATTATCACATAAACAAATCACTGAAAACTTTTTCTTTTTAAAACCTCGTAATGATATCCGGATTATTGTTGTAAACTAAAACACAATAAACTATTGTGGAAGCATTTCAATTATCCTGGCTAGAGAACATAAACAAAGTTTACAACATGTAACATTGTTTAACAGAAAGTAAACATAACAGTTAATTTACATCTTTTACACATTCGCCATACATACTCTCTCTCACCCACACCATGTCCCAAGGATCGAGGGGAAAGGACTAAGAGACCTCTAACTAAACTAACTACATATACCTTCTTCTGTCAAAAACTAGGATGGAAAGATCCTTCAGATTCTTGATGTTGTTGTTGACCTGAAAATGTTTGAGTAGAGGTATGAGCCTACTCGCTCAGTGAATAGCATTTCATTTAACTATCACTAAACAACTCATCAAGTTTATTAAATTGAAATAAAGCATAAGAACAGTTCTATACTGAGCAATTCTAATGGCATAATAATTCTATCAGGCAATATTCATATTTCTATATAACAACAGATATCACATAACTGTAAGCATGAAATATCAGGAACTACATATCTTAAATAGTTAGGCAATTATTAACAACTAACACAGAAGATTCTAAACTACTAACATATTAAATTTACTGTGATCCTATACGATTACATTTTAGTTATGCCCCAAACATATGCAGCGCACTCTGCATATGAAGATCTGTAGCGAACTACGATCCCACCGTACAAGACTTAGCGACACACCCGGGAAATGCTAAGTCTGACTTCTCGTCCTGGTCTGCACAGGACTCTCAGGCTCACAAGGCCTCACTGCACTAACTCTGAGTGCTCTGGACTCCTCCCGCAACCTGTAGTGCACAGTCGGAGGGTCTCTAAGTCTCCGATGCCTGGGCGTATCCCCAGGGCTGACCGGGACATTCTCTCGGATCTCCGATGCCTGGGCGTATCCCCAGGGCTGACCGGGATCCTACCTCTCAGACTTCGTGTCACCGAGACATTCGGTATTTGTTGGACACGAGTCTCCGATGCCTGGGCGTATCCCCAGGGCTGACCGTTTTACCCCAAAGGTACAGACCGCGCAATGGGGTTCTACGGTGTTGGGGCACCTAAGTCTATTATAACACACTTATATCTTTCATTACTTTAGAACATACATCTGGATTAACACACTTGTTTATGAACTATACTAATTTCAACCGCTACTCTATATATACAGGAGTATTCATAGAGCAAGTCAATTATTTGTATTGTTCAAACATACTAAGCAACAACATTTCAGTTAATTAAATCTATTTCAGCAATTGCATTAAGCACTTTTGGTTTCCGTTGAACCAAATAAAATCATTGAACTGTTCTACACTGATCAGAAGCTGTTCTAGATCATGTATAATCATATCGAAGCAATTTATAAAATAAAATTCATGATTCGTCAAATACTAATAAAACGCCTGATACCCACTGATATCAGTGCAAAAATGCACAGTTTACCGAAAAATTCCAACGAAGGAGTTAAATAATGATAACTAAATGAACTCCTACTCACAGCGGTTTGGGACTGTCCGGGTTCGTCCGGAATTGCGTCTAGGGCCTGATTCCGGGCGGATTTCTATTGTCTTCTTCGTTTGGTATTTCGATTTCACGGTACTGTTGCTAGCAGCTTCACGCACAGTTGACGGAGAGGTCCAAATAACAGGATTTATTTTGCATCTTTTCAAGCATGAGGCCCTCTACAAACCCAAGGCATGAAATCACGCTAATTATACTGTTTTACTGTTTCAAAATTCCAATTGCATCCAATTATTACTTTACTCAAATTAATCATCTTAATTATGCACCAATTGATCTTATGTGCTTGATTCAACTAAATCAAGTTAATGATTCACTAACCACATCATAAGCACATATGTTAACTCAGATAACTTTAATTAGGCTCAACTTATAAAGCTTACCAATAAACTTTAGAACGGGTCATAATATAGGAACACTCTAGAGGTGATAATTTGCATATGGGACCTTAGGTTTTGGGTAAATTGCAATTTACACCAATTCTAGGTTTTAATGCACAACATTGTCAAACAAGCTCTATCTTGGTGTCCAGGCTTGCAGAAACCTTACCACTACAACATATTCATTCTTATGATGTCTCAACATCAGAGGAACATATTATCATGCAACTTTTGCAATTTAACCCCTCCACTTGGGTAATTTGCACTTTAGTCCAAAATAAGCAAACATTGCTTCGACATTGTCCAAACATGACCAAAATTGAAACATAAGTTTCTCATGAGCCCTAATTAATTTTCACAAGATAAGATTAATCATATAATCATCTATCTAAATCAAAACACCTAGGGTTAAAGCATAACCCAGGTCAAGGTGTTATAGAAAGTCATTGCAAAAATCCATAACCTCTCTCGCCACATAACCCTCAATAATACTCCCTTCAGGCTGATAACAGTTTCGAACATCACTTTTAAAAATGCTCATGTATCATTCAAAGGGATACATCCAATGCAAGAGAACTGGTCCCAACATTTTCACTTCCATAGTCAAGTGGACAACAAGATGTACCATGATATCAAAGAACCACGTAAGAAAATACATCTCGAGCTGACATAGAGTAACAACCACTTCTCTTTGCAATTTATCGAGAGTATCAAGGTCAATAACTTTGCTGCACAAACTATTAAAAAAGAAACAAAGTCTGGTGATTCCAAACCTTACATGCTTCAGTAGTATAGATCTAATTGCCACAGGCAATATTTGTTGCATTAGAGTGTGACAATCATGAGATTTAAGACCTATCAACTTCAGATCTTTCATTGATACCAATCTACGGATGTTGGATGAGTAACCTTGAGGCACCTTAACATTTACCAAACATTCACAAAAAGCTTTCTTCTCCTTTCTAGACAATGTGTAACAAGCGGGAGGTAAGTATTGTTGGATAAATTGGATATTATGATAAACCCATTGTTTCGATGATGACAAACATTTCATTCTTATTAATCTAACGAGCTACTTGAGTGTGCAGGACTAAGATGGATGGCAAAGCAACAAGGGAAAATCCAAGAGCTTACTTAGTTATATTTTCATGCAATGTAATCAATGTTGTAAAACTTTTACAAATATATAATGTACAAGTACTTAGAATTGCATGTAAATCAAGCGTTAGATTTTCCCTAGTCAAACACCATAGTTAGACATGTCATCCCATTTAATTAGGATCACCTTTGCACACTCACACATATAATCAATGCTTAAATTGAAACCTTGAAACAGGATCATTCTCGGTCGACAAACTCCTCGACCGAGACGCTCTCGGTCGACAATCTTCTCGACCGAGAAAGATCCAAAGTAGCCATTAGACACAACAAACAAGTTAGTTGGTAGTTGAAGAAAGACGTTGCAAATCACTTGTTCCAGAGAGCCTGTCGGTCGACAAAAGTTCGACCGAGTAGGTGTCTCGGTCGACCATTTGTCGACCGAGATGGTCTCTGACAGCAACTGCAGAATAAAGTAATTAGCCGTTGTTAAAACAACAACTTTGTACCTAACGTCTAGTTAAGCACTTAGAAACCCCTAGAAGTTGTCTAGAACGTCCTTAAGCATACTTAGGCCATTCCTATAAATAGGACAAGCCATAGGACACTAGAATTCACTTGTTACATTTGAGAATACACTTGAGCATACTTGAGCAATCTATTGCAAGCAATTTGAGCACTGTGATCATTTGTCTACATTCTTCTTAGCTCAATCTCGTGTCCTATAGGCTAGATTCTCCTACCCACAGCAATCACAAGTTCACATACTTGGCTAGGATATCTTACGCTTGATCTAGGCATATCAAGCCTCAGGCTTAAAGGATAAGTTGTAATTTCCTTTTTCTTTCTTGTTCCTTTTTATCTTTTGTACTCTCCTTGCTACTCCTAGGGTTGGAGGTTGCGGATTGGAGAGAGTTGACTTCTCAGGTGGAGAAGGGGACTTCAAGCTACTTCAAGAAGGCTATCGCAAGGGAAGCTACTTCAGAAGGCTGGTGCAACGGGAGTTGGTGCATCTACTTCAAGGGAAGGCTGCTTCAAGGTTGGCGATTACTTCTAGGTGAAGGCTGCTTGAAGGGTTTAGGAAAAGAGATTGTATTTTATGTAAATTCCTTGAAGAGGTAATAAAATAAATTTCTTTTCAAATCCCGGTTGGGTAAGCAACCGGGTAGTGGATTGACGGCTATAGTATTTGCTATAGTTGGAACCACTCTAAACCTTGTGTCTCCTTGTCTAATATTTTCATTGTGGTTGTTTGAGTTCAATAATTGTTAAATTATCTATAAAACTCTATTCACCCCCCCTCTAGTAGTTTTCAATTGGTATCAGAGCAGGCTTCAAGGAACCCTAACCAGGTCTTGAAGAATGGAGGGAAATGGTGAAAAGTGCTTAGACAAAACCACTACATGCTGCAATTGGTGTTTGGGAACAAGCCACAAAACAACCGGATGCCCATGGACATCAAAGGAAGAGGATAAGCACAAAGAATGCCTTATTGCTACAACTAGTGAAGAAGAAGAAGAAGAAGAGGTAAGTCTTTTTGATTTATCTAAAGAAGAACTAGTTGCTATTATTGAAGAAACACATAATAAATATGTTGAGTGCAAAAAGAAATTAAGGAAATCAAATAAGGAAAATGATGATCTAAATGTTAAACTTCTTGCTCTTGCATCTGAAAATGAGAATCTTAAAGAGGGAAATAAATTTTCTGATCTTAAGTTAAAATCTATGGAAGCCGATTGCAAGCTCCTTTCTGTTGAAAATTCAAACTTACAGACTCAAGTAAACGATCTTCAGAAACAACCATTATTGTGCACCCATATAGATTATGACACTATTGTTAAAGAAAGAAATTTATTGTCATCAAATCTAGACCAAGCAAAAATAGACATTAAGAAAAGAATGGATGAGATTGCCAAGCTACAACAACAAGTTCGTAGTTTGAATAACCATGGCATTCTTGATCAAATTCTAGATAATCCCTATCAACAAATTGGGAGAAGGGGACTAGGTTACAAGCCTAAAGGAAAATCTCATCAACAACCTAGTCAGAGAAAGTCACAAACCCAATCTATATATGTACCTAAAAGGACATCCTCACCCAATGACAACATAGGACACAACCATAGAAAAAGATATAAAGTTGACTCAATATGTTGTCATTACTGTTTGCGCCTTGGTCACTATTCATTTTCATGTCCTTATAAGAGAAAAGATGTAGAGTTAGTTTGGATTCCAAAACCTCCAAACTAAATGAACAAAATCAAGTTGAGATATGACCAAAGACATTAGTTGCATATTTCTATGTCCATCTCAACTCTACATAATTACAAATGTAAATGAAATTAATATTAGTTTGTTCCCTAGATGATTTAAAGTCTAAGACAAATGAAAAGAAAATTCCTATTTTCATATGATTTTTTCGTAAAAGTACTTTCTGGTCTATACATATACTAATGGAATTATCATTGTATGCTTTCTACCATGCTTTCATCATTGGGTGCGCATAGAAAATTGTTTGCAAGCCAGCAAAATAACTTATTAGTTATATGTTATTGCTTGAAACAAAATCTCTAACTCGGTATCTTTGAAATAATTAATTGTGTCTCAAATTAAGTAGTATGCTTCAACTTGATATTTAAATTTTATGCAGATATTAGACTCAATATATTCAATCTGAAAAATCTGCAAAATTTGCCTCTTGGTCAAAATAAAACTTGACTAAGGGGCGCTATGGTCGTAGTCAAGGGCGACCTAAAATAAGCTTTGACAAAAATTGCTTATTTTGGAAATTCTCTCCTAATATAAATTTTTCTTGACAATTAAATCATTTGTTATCATTTAAGCCTTAAATTATCCCATGATGACCACTCCACTAGCCTTAGTGATATAAAAAGAGTCATATTTCAAACCAATACCACTTGTCATGAAGATAGGGGAACCTATTATGCAATAAACCTGAAACCTACATGTAGGATAGTAAACCTCATTGTTTCCACAAACATACATCCTAGAGCCAATAAATCTGAGGTCCCTATTTTCCGCATGTGTCTAATTTATGCTATCATAAAAGAAATTCCTATAAACTTCATTCGCATAATACTTAAAAACATGCTTGAGTTTTCTGGCAATCCACCGTATGCCGATTTTGTATGCCAGATCACTCAACATTGTCTTAAGTTACAAATTGAAGATATGGGGTATACATGGGAGCGTAGACCACCAAAGATAAGTAAGAATACCGTAGAGAAGATGGGGATTGACTTTGGTCATAAAAGGGCAAGAGTAGAAGGAGAATCATCACATCAAGATATACCACCACCCCCTCCTCCTACTAATCTTTCTGTTGATCCCATTCAAAATACTCTCACTTATCTTGTCGGCTCCCAATATCATCTTAGTAACCAACTAAACTATACCCACCATGCCATGACATACTTAAATCAAAGAATGCAAAATCTTTCTCCGAGCCAAACCGATGAATATCCGCATTCCTTAAATCCTGGCATGCTCAACCCATTTAACCCTTCATACAACTACTATCAAACTCCACCTCCACCATCAATGGATCTTGCACATACTCAATTTTCCTCCATGCAATTGCAAGATATAGCTGCTCACTTCCGATTTGACCAAGTTCCCACATTTCTGGAAGCATATGCATTAACTACGACAGGTGCTTTGGATTGGCAAACTCTGGTCAAATATTATGGAGCAGAGCCATTCCTTGGGAAAGATCCGGACATCGATGTAATTCTTAAATCTTTCCAGTGAAGTGTTGAAGTTGTACTAGTTGTAATGACAATGATTGTAATAAATTGGTCATTTCTATATGATTGTAATATTTTCCATGCTAATTGAATGAAGTTTTCCATCTTTTCTTGATTCAAATGGTTATTTTTTTAAGCATATGAGACATTTTCAACAATATGGATTATAAGTTCGTTATTGTAGAGCATAACAAATAAGGGGAGTAATAATTAAAATAGGCAACTATTAAAATTGTGGCTAAATTGACAAATGACAAAACAGTTCTCCAGAAACATCCTCGGTCGAGCAACTAGTTGACCGAGAACACTGTCGGTCGAGCAATTATCGACCGACCGGATTTCTGTTTTCCAGACTGACATAAATTGCATACATCTTTGTTAAATCATGGAGATCATCTACAACATTTTATATATTTGCTTAGTACTCAAACTTTCATTTGAGATATCTATCTAAGGGGGAGCAAAGCATAAGACTAAGGGGGAGATCTTAAAAACAACTTTGACCATTTGATTGAAGAAGCTTACAAAAACATTGTAACCACCATGTGTAGCTGGACATTTTCCTTGATTATAAAGCAATTTATGAATTTATTCAAAATAGTATCTTGTACTTGAAGGAACTCTCTACCCAAAACAGGGCTTAACATCCCTTGCATTTGTATGGAGACATTTTTATGTACTCTAAGCTTAGAGGATTCTCATTTAATTTAGGGCTTAACATCCTTTGATAAATGAGAAATCAATATATATTCATCATACGCTTAAGGGAATCTCATATCATTTCAAGGCTTAACATCCTTTGCAAATGATTGAGAAACAAATTGTGGATAAATTAGACAAAAATCCATGTTTCTAATAGGATATCTATTTACGGGGGAGCATAATATTAAGGGGGAGAAGAAAAATAAAATATTCAACTTGGATATCTTTTTGAAATGACAAAGGGGGAGAAAGAATATAAAAATCAAAAATATAAATGAGTTTTCATCACATCTTGGCCAGCACTCACTTGCAAAACATAAATGGCTACAAAAGGTAATTTTCAGGTATGAAACTCACATGAGTTATATTTCCTTATTTCATATTTAGGAAATGCTTGTCATCTTCAAAAAGGGGGAGATTGTTGGATAAATTGGATATTATGATAAACCCTTTGTTTCGATGATGACAAACATTTCATTCTTATTAATCTAACGAGCTACATGAGTGTGCAGGACTAAGATGGATGGCAAAGCAACAAGGGAAAATCCAAGAGCTTACTTAGTTATATTTTCATGCAATGTAATCAATGTTGTAAAACTTGTACAAATATATAATGTACAAGTACTTAGAATTGCATGTAAATCAAGCGTTAGATTTTCCCTAGTCAAACACCATAGTTAGACATGTCATCCCATTTAATTAGGATCACCTTTGCACACTCACACATATAATTAATGCTTAAAATTGAAACCTTGAAACAGGATCATTCTCGGTCGACAAACTCCTCGACCGAGACACTCTCAGTCGACAATCTTATCGACCGAGAAAGATCCAAAGTAGCCGTTAGACACAACAAACAAGTTAGTTGGTAGTTGAAGAAATACGTTGCAAATCACTTGTTCCAGAGAGCCTGTCGGTCGACAAAAGTTCGACCGAGTAGGTGTCTTGGTCGACCATTTGTCGACCGAGATGGTCTCTGACAGCAACTGCAGAATAAAGTAATTAGCCGTTGTTAAAACAACAACTTTGTACCTAACGGCTAGTTAAGCACTTAGAAACCCCTAGAAGTTGTCTAGAATGTCCTTAAGCATACTTAGGCCATTACTATAAATAGGACAAGCCATAGGACACTAGAATTCACTTGTTACATTTGAGAATACACTTGAGCATACTTGAGCAATCTATTGCAAGCAATTTGAGCACTGTGATCATTTGTCTACATTCTTCTTAGCTCAATCTCGTGTCCTATAGGCTAGATTCTCCTACCCACAGCAATCACAAGTTCACATACTTGGCTAGGAGATCTTACGCTTGATCTAGGCATATCAAGCCTCGGGCTTAAAGGATAAGTTGTAATTTCCTTTTTCTTTCTTGTTCCTTTTTATCTTTTGTACTCTCCTTGCTACTCCTAGGGTTGGAGGCTGCGGATTGGAGAGAGTTGACTTCTCAGGTGGAGAAGGGGACTTCAAGCTACTTCAAGAAGGCTATCGCAAGGGAAGCTACTTCAGAAGGCTGGTGCAACGGGAGTTGGTGCATCTACTTCAAGGGAAGGCTGCTTCAAGGTTGGCGATTACTTCTAGGTGAAGGCTGCTTGAAGGGTTTAGGAAAAGAGATTGTATTTTATGTAAATTCCTTGAAGAGGTAATAAAATAAATTTCTTTTCAAATCCCGGTTGGGTAAGCAACCGGGTAGTGGATTGACGGCTATAGTATTTGCTATAGTTGGAACCACTCTAAACCTTGTGTCTCCTTGTCTAATATTTTCATTGTGGTTGTTTGAGTTCAATAATTGTTAAATTATCTATAAAACTCTATTCACCCCCCCCTCTAGTAGTTTTCAAGTATGAACTCCGATTTCCCATTTCACAAAATTCTGCTAATTCTGACCTTATTCCCATTTCACGTAGGTCCAGTCTGGATTTTATCCCATCTTTAGTCTTACCTGGTATATTCAACAAAGTACTAATGACACTATCACATACATTTTTCTCAACGTGCATGACATCGACACAATGCCTGACTGTGAAAGAACTCCAATAAGGAAGATCCCAAAATATTGACTTCTTCTTGAATAAAGATTTGTCACTCCGTGTGGCCATAGTACATTGTGATATCTTACCAAATTCATTGACAAAGTCTTTTACTCTTTCATAAACAACCTCCCCTGGTATAGGTTTAGGTGCACTCCGTTCCTCATTCAATCCATTGAATGCTTTGCGCTTCCTACAATACGGATGAAATTTTGTAAGAAACCTTCAATGACCGAGATATACAATCTTACCGCCATGTTTTAGTCTTGTTGAATCAGTGTTCTCTTCACATATAGGACACACTTTAGCTCCTTTGACACTATATCCAGACAAATTCCCATATGCTGGAAAGTCATTAATAGTGCAAAACAACATAGCATGCAAATGAAATGTCTCTCTTCGTGAAGCATCATAGGTCATCACAACTTCACCCCAGAGTTTCTTTAAGTCATCAATCAGAGGTTCAAGATAAACATCGATGTCATTTCCAGGTTGTTTAGGGCCCGATATCAACAACGACAACATTACATACTTATTTTTCATACACAGCCAGGGAGGAAGATTGTATATAACAAGCATGACTGGCCAAGTGCTATGTTGGCTGCTCAATGTCCCGTACGGATTCATCCCATCTGTACAAAGCCCAAGTCTTAGATTCCTGACTTCTTCACCAAATTCAGGGTATAATAGATCAATCTTCTTCCACTGTGGGGAATCAGACGCATGTCGTAGGATCCCATCATTATTTTTCTTAACATCTGCATGCCACCTCAAATTCTTCGCATCTATCGGATTGGCAAACAAGCGTTGAAACCGTGATATTATAGGTAGATACCACATCACCTTGGCAGGAGAACCAGTTTTGGACTCCCCCGAAGTCGTCAATTTATACCGTGACGCAACAATCTTTCAAATCCACACAGTCCTTTTGAAATAATACACAATCATTCGGGCATGCGTGTATCTTCTTGGCATCCATTCCCATTGGGCACAACAATTTCTTTACCTGGTATGTTGAGATTGGCAGCTCGTTTCCTTCAGGAAGCATTTCTTTCAACAAAGACAACAATGACGTGAAGCTTTTGTCGCTCCATCTATTGTTAGCTTTCAGCTTATACAATCTCAACACAGCGCTAAGCTTCATAAACTTAGTACAACCTGTGTATAACGATATCTCAGCATCATGCACAATGTTTCTAAAAATGGGAGGTGGATCGGTGTGCTCTACCCCATAACTATCCAGCATCACATCAACGTTGTCTACTGGAACTGGTTCATTTACATCTACATCATCGTAGGCAATTTCTTCTTCCACACAAGCACTGCTATCGACATCCACTGGTTTCGGGTTTGAAATCTCTCCATGCCAGTGCCATTCTGTATATCCTTGTATAATCTTGTTGCACATGACATGACTTTTGATTTCGTCACCAATGCTAACTTTCAAGTTGTTACCGCAATGCCTACATGGAAAGTAGAACCTATCTCCAGGTTGTTTCATATGTTCCTCGGCAAATCTAATAAACTGGTCAAGACCAGAAATAAACTCTGGGGTGCAACGATTGCGAATGGACATCCATGATCTATCCATTCTATGATCAAAGAGAAAACCAGTATATATTATAACAAGATTAGGGTCTAGGGTTAACAAATTAGAGTTTTTGCATGGTTAAAACTTTAGGCCAACAAATACATGTGTTGTCATTCTTATATATAATAAATGTGTACCGCCTATCCTATTCTTGAACAGCGAATCTCACTACTAAGTGTATAATGTGTATTGGGTTTTCAAGAAAATTTCGGCAGCATTTCCCTGTTGTTCTCTAAGTACATATGTACTTAGAGAACAAACGGGGAAATGCTACCAAAATTTTCTCAAAAACCCAATACACATTATACACTTACATCCTAAGTGAGATTAGGTGTTCAAGAACAGTCCCAAACTGGGGACTATCCAAGATTTACTCCTAATGAGTAAATCTTGGACGGGTTTCTAGGCCAACAAATACATGTGTTGTCATTCTTATATACAATAAATGTGTACCACCTATCCCATTCTTGAACACGTAATCTCACTAGTAAGTGTATAATGTGTATTGGGTTTTCAAGAAAATTTCGGCAGCATTTCCCCACTGTTCTCCAAGTACATATGTACTTAGAGAAAAAATGGGGAAATGCTACTGAAATTTTCTTGAAAACCCAATACACATTATACACTTACATCCTAAGTGAGATTAGGTGTTCAAGAACAGTCCCAAACCGGGGACTATCCAAGATTTACTCCTAATGAGTAAATCTTGGATGGGTTTCTAGGCTAATGAGTACATATCCACTACATGTATTTTCTCACTTACATTGCATCACTCACAATTAGAGCATTATTAAATGATACATCAAGAATTCAATAGTTTCAAACATGCAATAATTCACAATTAGAGCGATAAGATTCACTTTGTACAAACATACATGGCATAATTCAGGCACAATAGCAGGTGTGGTCATTGACTCGATTCAACAATATAAGAATAATTTTTAGAAGAGTAATAACCAACAGCAACCACGGTCGTGTGGGTTGGCACGGCCGCGACTGTGTTGGCCAACCACACGGCCGTGTTGGGTAGCACGGCCGTGTGGTCGGCCAACACAACCACGGCCGTGCCAGCCCACATGGCCGTGGTTGCTGTTGGTAAGGAGAGGGAGAAGGAAGAAGAAGAAGAAGAAAGGAGGGCCTACTGTTGGTAGCAGTGTGGAGACAAAGGCGGCGGTGAGCACCCCAGTGGAAGGAGACAGCGTGGAGGAAGGCGAGCATAGAAAGAGAGGTGTCGGTGTAGAGCAGAGAAGGAGAGAGGTGCCGACGTCGAGTAGAGAAGGAGAGGGCACCGGCGGTGAGCAGAGAATGAGAGGTAGGCGGCGGCGGTGGCGAGCAACTACAACAGCAGTAGGCGGCGGCGCGGAGGTAGGCGGCAGCGACGCAGCAGCAGGTCGAGAATCGTCAGAGAAAAATTGCACGATCTCAATGAAACATAAGAGAAAGGGGGAAGAGTTCGCTGTGCGTGGGGGCTATTAAGTTACTAAACGGCGTCGGTTATTCAAAACAACCGACACCTTAACTATTAGGTTTCGGTTATACAAAGACAACCGACGTCAATTGGACATTCCTTTACCCTAATTTTTTTGGTGGGGGCGGCACGCACACCCTTATCAGCATCGATTATTCTAAGAAAACCGACGTCTATATTGTAACTTTTGGCCCAAATTTTATCTTCATTCAACGTCGGTTATTAGGTAAAATACCTACATTGTATCTGATACTTTGGCGCAATTTTTTTTGCTCGAAAAAATTGGATTTCGCGGGCTACTTTAGGCGTCGGTTGGTTATTCTAGAACCGATGCTAAATAGAAAGCGATACCCGCGTCTAGCCACTCCTAAACGATATATATCAGTTTGTGTTGTAAACTGACGATGTAGGTTTTAGGAGTCAGTTCTTATTTAATAACCGACGCATGGAAAGTGACTTCATAAGCCATTTCTGTAGTAGTGGTCATAATGTTCTGTTGAATATTATGTATGTCAGTAGGAGAAATGGGAAACAAGACAATCTTCAATCTACATTGGAGATATCTTCATTCTTTGTTGACAACAAGGTTTAATAAGTTCCATTTATAAACAAAAATGCATATGTAGATCCTAAGATTGGTAGCTTTGTAAAAGTGTCTTTATATGTATGTTTCTCAGCTAGGGAGTCATGTTGATATTTCTATACATACTTCTTCTTGTATATAGATGTATAGATAGAAATAACTCTTGTACAGTCTGCTCACTCTTGTTCTATACTTAAAATTGTCTATGAGGATATCTGGCAACAGTTTCACCTTCAGGATCTTTTGTATATTTCCAACTGTGATGGATATCAGTAGATTAGTTACTAGTCTTGCTGATGGTTTCTATACTTGTAGCTAATCTTCAATCCTTCCACAACTCCCCCAACGAGGGTTCAATATCCTAGCATTTTTCCCAATGCATTGGTGTTCCACTTGGACAAATAATTCAAGTAACTATTGAGTTGATGTGACATGAGCAGAGCTCTAATGAGAAGTCTGGGCTAGCATTTCTTATTGGTGCTAATATCCTGGCATTTTCCCCAGTCCAAGTTTCATATTATGAATTTTGATATTACACTTAGGACAACTACATAATCTTATCATAAATAATGATTTAAGCTTAGTTGATGCATATTATGCTAGTTTCTCACTTCAATTTTATCATTCTTCCATGATTTTGCACCAAGGATTTAGTCCAATGGTTCTTGCATTTTTTTCCCCTAAATCATGTGTGTCTCTATTATTTTGCTTATGAGTATCAAATGTATTTCCATGGAAAACATAACTGCTACGGTGAGGGAGTTCGTTCTCTACCTCATGCTAAAAGCATTTCTTATAATCATCTTTTTTTATAATCTACTAGGTGACTACTTGCAGTATTCAAGTGTTTGACTTAGCCCTACTCTGCAAGAACTATACTAAGTGATGCAGGGCCTTCAATAGGTACTTCTGGATATTATTCTAGAAAGGCTAAAAAATAGTTAACTGAAGATTCATGTTTAGTATATATTTAAGGCATCCTTTATTAGGTTTTTTAAACTTTGATTTATCTATTGTGCACTCAGGGTGACATGCCTTAGTTTGCGATGACAAGATATACTATTTTATTAATGTATACTCTTACTGTAGACTATCCACTTGTCTTGTAGGTAGTATGACTTTCTTTTCAACCTTCTATGTCATTTAGATAGCAGATTTAGTCTGCATTTTGTCACCATTTACACTATTTTTGGTTGTTTGATGTGCCCTGTTCATCATGTCATTACAAGAACAAACCCATAGCACACAATGGCTTCAATAATATTTTCCTAAATCATGTTGATGACTTCATGAAGTAGATGAATGTTTCCATCTTAGTCTATTCAAGATATGATTCAGATCTTGGAAAATGGTCCTTGAGATTCTTTCTTGTATTTAGCTAGCTTGGTTTTGATGGCAGAAGGCCCTTCAAGACTTCTAAATTGGTACCGGTCACTAGAATCAGTCTTCCAGTTTTTGTAAGCTGTATGCAATTTCATGAATGCTCATGGATTTCTGGTTTCTTTCCCAAGTCGACCTACTTATATGTTTTTCCTATAGCTGTTGGAGTTGCTGTTACGACCCCACCTTCTGATAACCCCCAATTAAGGGAGACCGAGAGGTCGAAGCCTCACCCATAAATTCCGGATCAAAGGTTCGACATATAACCAAGAACAATTATTAAATTCTAACAAACTATACTGAAAAATAGTAATAAATTTTTTTTTGCATACCTTTGAAAAGTTTGGAATATACTAAACTTCTAACCACAGCTGAACTACTCTAACTAGTTACTCCTTGTTCTTTAATTCTTGAATTCACAATGTGTCGCTTTACTATTTGTACTTTGAGATTTGTACCTAAATCACTGAAAAACAAAATGACGGTCAGCCGAAACTGATATGTGGGTGAAACAATAATCATGCAAATATGTTAACAACGTAATCATTGAATTAGTCATTTAACATCCAACATTACGATTTAAATATAACTCTGCGATCCATGAATTCCTTAACGTCTAGGTTGTCCCTGTAGTGGACTTGGATACTACCTTCCTTAGGGTAGATCCCCATTAAACCCCTCATGATCCACCTAACTGGTGTACCCGTTTCTAGGGTTGAGTCACATGGTACTACCCGTAGGTAGACCACTCCTTAACTCATGGTATGCTGAAGAGTCTCATGAACTACACATGGTAGCCCAGTTTCTAACTCTCGGTAACCTAGACCTTGCTCTAGGATTACCCCTTTTTCAGCCTTTTTAAAGCAACATAGGTGGACAACGGATCTAGCCAGTTATATGCATACTTATGATGATAATCATAGTCACTTTATAGTTGCATGAAATAAATAGACATTCAACAGTTATTTTCAAGCGACCGATAAATCGTTCGGAAAATGCCACGAAACTAAAGCGATTATTCATAAGCATAACCACATACCTTTAATTGCAGTTTTCAAGATAGATTCAAATATGTAGAGAAACCCAATTAATCAAGCAAGGTTGAACAAAAATCCTTAAATAAAAGTACCAATTCCTCTTATTAATAATTATCCAATTCCATTCCACTATTTAGAATTTCAATTCCAACTTTAGGGTTTCTTTGAAATTAGGGTTTTGCTTCCACTTTAATCATTATGGTTCCTATTTTCATCAAAATTACTTAAAACCTTTATTTAAACATTCCTAGTAGTTTTAGGATCACATCTTGACAAATTACTCCCTAAATCAGAAATAAGTTAGCTTTCATTTCCTTTTTCCTAAATTAGGGTTTCTATTCTAACTTAGCCTTCTTTTATGAACTGCAACTCTATTTTAGGCATCTTTGTATTCAAAATATATAATTAGACTACCTTCATAATTAACAGGGTTAGCCTTATCAATTTGGTCCATTGATGCACTAGAATATACCCTTAATATTCAATTAGGGTTTCTTATTAATTCTTAATACACTTTATTAGCCAATTAAAGCACTTTTGGAAAAGGTAGTGGAACTAGGTTCTGGAAACATTTTAATCATATTCCTTGCATTTTTCTACATAACTTTCATATATAAAGTTTTGTCATTGGACACTCCTAACTTTCATATAACTTTCATATATAAAGTTTCTAAATAAACCCTTTTTCCTGAATTTCCAGCAGAGAGGCGAATTTACCAATTATGTGGATCGTTGGATGTGCCGCAGTCCACGGTGGTATCCTGATCCAGTGATCCACGCCACGCACCTCCACTCAGCCACTTACTCGCACCCCTCGAAGCCTGGATTGTCGGATTTCCCTGAGTCCACGATGGACTCAGGATCTAAGGGTCTCCGCCTAGATTGGCCCGACCGTTAGATCAGGATCGGGCGGGAGCTGCTCTTTGTCTTCTTCACTCCATGACGCGGTGGCACTGTGATGGAGCTGGGACTTACACCAAAAGATCACTCTTCCAATGGGAGTCCCAAAGATGTACCAAAAACCCTAGGGAGTTGATGTTCTCTCTAGGTTTACCTACAACTGGTGCTTAGATAAACACTCCAACCCCATAAGAGTATGGAAGCCTAATCATAGTACAGATTTAGGATCGAATCCAAAAGACAACGGTCTTGTTGCAAGCAACAAGATGAAAAACGTATAGAACTTCACTTAGCTACTTACTAGTTGGCACTTATATCGAAAGTTGGATTTTGATGGTTTTAAACTAAGAAAATGAAAAGTAAAGAAAGCATGTAAATCTAAGAGTTAAACTATGATAAAGATCACTAGGGTGTGATCGGTTTTTCACCGCCACTACACATCAATCAACACATGCAAAGAAAAACTTAACCTGCAAAAAGAGTTTGGTCAGTTAGTATCCTTGTAGACCTAGTCTCCTTTCGGATAACCTAGCTACGAGAAGTGCGGGAATGTTGCAACGCCAGCCATTCCCGATCAAATGGTCACATTACTTTACATCATTCCCCTCGCAAAGTGTGTTCCTCGACTTACCAAGGTTGCACTTCCATACGTCAACTGATTCCATTTCATAGTATGAAAGTGCAACGGATGATAGTGAGTTTACTCCACTTCTTGAGATACACTTCTAGATATCGAAACAGATACATGGTGGATACATGCATCAAGAACCAACATGCAAACGAGTTTCGAATCTAATAGTACAAACGTAGACAATTCATACTAAAAGATAAAAGATAACACAAGTTGAAGGCCAATCAACAAGTATTCATTAATCGTTTGATGTTGAACCGACAAAGATAAGAACTCTACATTACAACCTAAGGATTACATTTTACATGATATGAAAGTATGGGTAGCGAGGCTACTCCCCGCACCCTAGTGAAGAAGACTACTCCCTCATAACTAAGGCCAAGAAGGAGGCGAGAAGAGAGAGAAAGAACATCATCCCCACAAAGGATGGAGGAAAGTCAACCCCTTGGAGAGAGAGAGAAACGATCCACCAGTCTTCGTAGGTTGCACAATGAGGAGGTCTCCCCTTCCCACCTTCTTGACTAAGAAGGAGAAAGCTGCTTCAGGATGGAGTATGGATCTCAGACTGATAGCCCCAGGGTGGAGGATGGAAGTGGCAGGAGCTCTGGAACGATTGGGGCAGCCTTTGGATGTCTGAGACTTCATGTCGAATGGAGGACCATTGGGGTCTTATTTATAGGCCTCGAGTGAAGTCCAAACGGTTTGGAGACCGTTTGGACCTCAAGACTGTTTGGGGCCTCAAGACCGTTTGGACCGTGAGACCATTTGGCTTCAAACGGTCTTGAGATCGTATGAACTCCATGCGGTCTCGGGACCGTTTGGCTTCATGCGGTCTTGAGACTGTTTGAACTCCATGCGGTCTCGGGACCGTTTGGCTTCATGCGGTCTTGAAACCGTTTGAACTCCATGTAGTCTCGGGACCGTTTGGCTTCATGCGGTCTTGAAACCGTTTGAACTCCATGCGGTCTCGGGACCGTTTGGCTTCATGCGGTCTTGAAACCGTTTGAACTCCATGCGGTCTCGGGACCGGTTGGCTTCATGCGGTCTTGGGACCGTTTGAACTCCATGCGGTCTCGGGACCGGTTGGCTTCATGCAGTCTTGGGACCGTTTGACTCCATGCGGTCTCGGGACCATTTGGCTTCATGCGGTCTTGAAACCGTTTGAACTCCATGCGGTCTCGGGACCGGTTGGCTTGATGCGGTCTTAGGACCATTTGACTCCATGCGGTCTCGGGACCGGTTGGCTTCATGCGGTCTTGGGACCGTTTGAATCCGCTCGGTCTTGAGGCTGAGTTATTCTTTTATGATTTTTTTTGTGCTAATTCTGCATATATAAAAGGAAAAAGGTAGTCTGATGGTGTATTTACAAAAAAGGGGTAAAATTAGGATTATGTATAGTTTAAACGTAAAAAGAGTATGGAAAACTAAAGAAAAAGACTAAGATAATCGGCTAAAATAGGAGGTTATCACGCCGCGATGATTCCTCATTGGAGCTAACTCGATCCAAAGCACGAGAGGGAGCTGAACCTCGAGAACTATCTGCCTGAGATCGCGATGAGATGAGGGATCGTGTGATACCCTTTTTATAGGGTATGGGGTATCCCTGTGAGGAATCCCAATCCTAGACGAACCAAGAAACTAGCCCAATTGGGCGTTTCTCGAAACTAGGTCAAAACATGGTAAAACCACGGTCAGGAAGCTTCCTCTTCCACTCTCGGATTCAATGAAGAGATTTCCAAAGGTGCACGCGCATCAGAGTCCAAGGAATCCAGGGATTAAAATCCCTCGTGATGCGGCTACAGTCCCTGTCCCTTTGGGACTTGGACGATGAGCAGTACCCCTTGGATTAAGATCCAAGGGCCCTCATCAAGTGTGCTAGAACAAAGGGAAGTAAATTCCCAAATAAAATCGAATTATATTCCTAATCCAAAGAGATTTTGGAAAATTCGTATCTCTCAATTGGTAACTCTTTTCTTAACCAAATTTTTAGGGAAACTCAATTATAGCTTTATCTTTCATCCTACAAAATTTGAAATCATTATTTTAAGGATTCGATTCCTTTTCTTAATTTGCAAGTTACCATCCAATTAATCATATTTTCCATGTCTTCTCTATTTCTTTTCATCATTAATTCATGATTTTGAGTTCCTTGAACCCCAAGGAATCTATTATCTCGAAATCCTATTTTTGGGAAATTATTCCTTATCCTTTCTCTTTTTTTATTTGATTTCTTTATGTATTCTTTTATTCCTTCAATTGGGCTCAAAGACTAATAAGGCCCAATAAGAATATGCACAAACATACATAAATGAAATTCATTTCAATCAACACATCACATCAATCATGGATTTCATTTATCTTTAAAAAGATATTTACAATTACATGTTTTTAGAAAAATTAGGTTATAACATCCTCCCCTCTTTATAGGAATTTTGCCCTCAAAATTCAACAATCAAACAAACAAATCAGGATATGCTTTTTCCATGTCCGTCTTTAGCTCCCATGTGGCCTCATCCTCTCCATGGTGTTTTCAAAGGACCTTTACCATCTCTATATTCTTATTTCTGAGCTCTTTTACCTTAGTATCTATAATACGCAAAGGTAACTCAGGATAAGATAGCTTTCCTTGAAGCTCAATAGGTTCAATGCTCAACACATGGCTTGGATCTTGCACATATCGCTTCAGATTGGACACGTGAAATACATCATGCATCATACTATATTGAGGGGGTAACGCCAAATGATAAGCCACCTCACCAATCTGTTCTAATACTTCAAACGGACCCACGTATCGGGGACTCAACTTTCCTCTGTTCTTAGCTATAGCTCGGAGCGGTCGGATTTTCAGAAAAACATGTTCTCCCACAGTGAAATGCACATCAGTCCTTTTCGCATCAGCTTACGACTTTTGTCGATCCTGGGCTCTCTTTAGCCTTTGCCTGATCAAAGTGACTTTATCAGCATACACATGGAGTTCATCTGATCTCAACAAGGTCCTCTCACCAACATCATCCCAGTGAAGTGGTGACCGACACGGTCTCCCATATAGAGCTTCATATGGAGGCATCCCGATACTGGCTTGGTAACTGTTGTTGTAAGAAAACTCTGCTAAAGGTAAGTATTGCTCCCATGATCCACCCCAATCGAGCACACAAGCTCTCAATAGATCTTCTAAAGTCTGGATTGTCCTTTCTGATTGTCCATCTATCTGGGGGTGATAAGCGGTACTGAACTTTAACCTTGTACCAAGTTCCTCTTGAACCTGCTTCCACAGTTTGCAAGTAAACTTCAGATCTCTATCAAAGATGATGGAACCGGGTACGCCATGTAAACGTACTATCTCTCGGATGTACAACTCAGCTAAGTCTGACACCTTGGCAGTGGTTTTCAATGCAAGGAAGTGTGCTGACTTGGTAAGGCGGTCCACCACAACCCATATCACATCATGACCTCTCTTGGTCTGGGGTAAACCCACCACAAAATCCATGGTGATCTGTTCCCATTTCCACTATGGAATCTCTATAGACTGTAAAATTCCACCGGGTCGTTGATGTTCAACCTTCACCATTTGGCACGTAAGACAACTGGCCACATAAGATGCGATGCCTCTCTTCATTCCTGGCCACCAGAAAAACCTCTGCATGTCTTTAAACATCTTAGTAGTTCCTGGGTGTACTGTGTACTTAGAACCATGAGCCTCTTGTAAGGTACGTTCTTTCAGTGGTGAGTCTTCAGGAACCCATATACGATTCTCGAATCTGATCCCTCCATCTACTCCCAGAGAAAGACGAGTCTGAGGTTTCTTCATCAAGCTTTTCATCTCGTCAAGTTCCTCACTGGCCAACTGTGCTGCCACGATCTCACCTAACAAATCAGACTGTATCTGGATATTGGCTAATCGAACTCGATCACTTAACGGTTGAGGAGACCATTTCACCAACTCTTCTAAGCTCTTCCACTGACTAGATAGAACAACTACACACCTGAGTTGCTTCCTACTCAAAGCATCTACTACAATGTTTGACTTTCCTGGATGATAAGCGATGGTGAAGTCGTAATCCTTCATGTACTCCATCCATCTTCGTTGTCGCAGGTTTAAGTCTTTCTATGTCAGAAGGTACTTCAGGCTCTTATGGTTAGTGAAGATCTCAAAAGTAGCAGCATACAGATAATGTCGCCAAATCTTCAATGCATGGATAATGGCTGCCAACTCTAAGTCATGCATAGGGTAATTCACCTCATTGGGCTTGAGTTGTCGGGAGGCATATGCAACCACATGTTGATTCTGCTCCAACACACAACCAGGTCCCATTTTGGATACATCGGTGAAGATCATGAAACCCTCATTACCTGATGGTAAAGTCAAGACTGGTGCAGTGGTCAAATTCTCCTTTAGCTCCTGAAAACGAGCTTCACAAACATCGGACCACACAAACTTCGCATCCTTCTGAGTCAACATAGTAAATGGCAAGGCAGTCTTTGAGAAATCCACAATGAAACGTCGATAGTATCCTGCCAACCCCAAGAAGCTTTGAATTTCGGAGGGGTTCTTCGGTGTAGGCCAGTCTCGAACTACCGACACTTTAGCTGGATCCACAACGATTGTTCCTCCTGAGATGATGTGTCCAAGGAACATGACTCGGTCTATCCAAAACTCACATTTTGAGAATTTTCCATAGAACTTCTGCTTTCTCAAGATATCAAGGACTATACTTAGGTGGTCTCGGTGTTACTCTAGGTCATTGGAACAAACCAATATGTCATCTATGAACACTATGACAAAAGAGTCAAGGAAGGGTTGAAACACACTATTCATAAGGTTCATGAACACACTGGGTAACCACAAACTCATAATGGCCATAGTGTGTTCAAAAAGCTGTTTTTGAAATGTCCTCACTCTTGACCCTCAACTGGTGGTAACCTAATCTTAAGTCAATCTTGGAAAAGACTCGAGTAGACTTCAGCTGGTCAAACAGGTCATCTATACGGGGTAAAGGGTATTTGTTCTTAATGGTAGCCTGGTTGATCATCCGGTAGTCTATGCACATATGAAGCAACCCATCCATTTTCTTTACAAAAGGAACCGGTGCTCCCCATGGTGATGTGCTAGGACGGATAAAACCCGTGTCTAGCAGTTCCTATAATTGTTTCTTCAATTCGAGCAACTCTGCAGGGGCCAATCTATAGGGTGCATGTGAAATAGGGCTTGTTCTTGGAGCTAGCTCTATGGAAAAATCCACCTCTCTCTCGGGAGGAATCCCAGGTAGATCATCCGGAAAAACATCTGCATAGCTCTTTACTACCTCTATTTCCTCTAAGGGTTGCACCTTGGGTTCGGGCTCGGTAACAACTTCTAGGAATGCTTGACATCCTTTACTCAACATCTTTTCTGCCTTCAAGGATGACATGTACAGGATGGTGGTGGCATCTTTCCTACCTCTAATGACAAAAGGTGGGTGACCTGGTTCTTTAATGATCACTTTCTTTTCCCTACAGTCAATATGGGCCCTATAAGTATAAAGCCAATCCATCCCAATGATCACATCAAAATCATTCATGTCAAGAAGGATAAAGTCTGTAAGAAACTCATGATCTCGATACTTCACATGTATCACTGGAGTTTTCAAAAGAGAACTATAGATCTGACCACTCGGGGTTGTAACATCTAAGACATACCCTAAATCCTTGATATCCAAACAAAGCATAGTTGCAAGATTTCTCGAAATGAAAGTATTAGTAGATCTAGAGTCAAATAATATTTTTACATTATGTCCCATGACTTCAAGCATGCCTACATCATTTTTCATCATACATTAGATCATTACATGCTTTAACTTTTAAAACATAAAGAAAACTCTAAGGGTTATTACCCTCAAGCAACCGATTAGCATTATCTTGAGCTTCTTCATTGTCAATGGCGAACACTCGAGCTTGTCTTCTATATCCAGCAGGTGAGGCCACATCTACAGGTGGGGCTGCTACTGGTGGGGCTGCAACTGGACCTGGTCCTCTTAGATCTGGTAAAGGACAAGCAGCTTGGATATGTCCCTCTTGATTACAGCGGTAACAGACCCTCTTCTTGTGGTGACACTCACCGGTGTGCCCCTTTCCGCAAGTGCGGCAAAGAGGTCGGTTGTTCTCTTGGCGAGGTTTCCCTTTTCCTCCATGTTTTCCTTTAGCTTGATGACGTCCTTGACCTTTCTTGTGGTGGTTCTTCTGCCTCTAGGTTCCTTCAGTGAAACCCAAATACCCCTTAGGTGGAGGTTGGGCAGGCATCACAGTCCTCTCCATATCCAAAGCAGTGTTGTAAGCTTCTGCGAAGGTTTTAGGTTTGCTTTCCATTACATGAGGCTTGATGGCAAGGTGAAGACGCTCTATGAAGTGATCCACCCTTCTTTCCTCATCCATCTTGTACCCAAAACGTTCCAGAATGCGGAACTTCCGCCCAAAGTCTGCCACAAAGGAATTTCCTTGAGTCATGTTGGTGAATTCTCTTTCCTTTTCCTTCTTAGCAGCAACAGGGACGAATCTGGCAGTGAAAATGGTCTTCAAATCAGCCCATGCCATTGAGTTTCCTCAGTCAGATCTCGGCCTGTGATGTGAGTTTCCCACCATATCTTTGCTGATCCTTCCAGGAGATGAGTAGCAAACAGGACCTTCTTGTTTGGTTGAACCTCAAGCATGCGGAAACCATTCTCAATAGCAAGCACCCAAGCTTCCTCTTTGTCAACCACCTGGGTCTTATCTTCTCCCCATAACTTCTCTATATTCAGCTTGACAAAGTCTAGAATGGTGGCTCCTACACGGGGACGAACATGATGTGGTTCACCATTCTCAGCTCTAGCTAAGTCTCGAAGGGCCAAAGAATTAATGGCCTCAGTCAGCTTCTTCTATTGTTCCCGCCACAAGGCTTCCGGGGTGTGGATCATCATAGTTGGTTCTGGACCACCAGTTTGGTCCTCCTCCATATTGTCTACTTCCTCGTACACATGTTGCTCTTCATAGCCTTGGTCCTCTTCCTGGTTCAGGTTGCTGAAAGGTACCGGGTTAGGGTTAGGGACTTCATGAGTGGTTTCTTCGGGTCTTTTTCTCTTCTTATAGGATTCACCATCAAGGTTCCTCTTTCGCTTTTCAGAAGACCCCTTCCCCTTACGAGGAGGCCAACCACTCCTTGCTGGGTTCCCAGAGCCTTCAGGAACAACAACAGTCTTTGTACGAGCCATCTACATAAGCATAACAAACAAGCCTTTAGTTTATCATTTAAACTAGTTATACTTATGTCAAATGATATCTCATTACATGTCTTTTATTACTTTGATGGAGGATCCTTAAGTCCTTATCTTACTTTCCCATACCACATGAGTGTGGAGGAGAGAGAGAGGAAATCCTACTCTTAAAGCCCTAATAGAATGTGTGATAAGAAGGGATGAATAAGAGGAGAGAGTCTTAAAGGTATCTTATTTCGAATCATACCCTAAGACATTGGCCAGGTAGTCACACGGATCCGAGAGTCCTCGTATTCCGACTAGCGGTGTGGAGGAAAATATTGCCAGCCCCCGGTCGTGATCCTTGTCTAGACACCTCCGTCTTTTGGATAATCCTCTAATAACTCCCTTGGGTTCTATGGAGTTTGTAAAATTTAATAAATATTAATGGTTAAATGAGGAACCTAAGCTCTGATACCAAATGTTACGACCCCACCTTCCGATAACCCCCAATTAAGGGAGACCGAGAGGTCGAAGCTGCACCCATAAATTCCGGATCAAAGGTTCGACATATAACCAAGAACAATTATTAAATTCTAACAGACTATACTGAAAAGCGGTAATAAATTTTTTTTTGCATACCTTTGAAAAGTTTGGAATATACTAAACTTCTAACCACAGCTAAACTACTCTAACTAGTTCCTCCTTGTTCTTTAATTCTTGAATTCACAATGTGTCGCTTTACTATTTGTACTTTGAGATTTGTACCTAAATTGCAGACAAACAAAACGACGGTCAGCCGAAACTAATATGTGGGTGAAACAATAATCATGAAAATATGTTAACAACGTAATCATTCAATTAGTCATTTAACATCCAAGATTATGATTTACATATAACTCCGTGATCCATGAATTCCCTAACCTCTGGGCTGTCCATGTAGTGGACTTGGATACTACCTTCCTTAGGGTAGATCCCCATTAAACCCCTAATGAACCACCTAACCAGTGTACCAGTTTCTAGGGTTGAGTCACATGGTACTACCCGTAGGTAGACCACTCCTTAACTCATGGTATGCTGAAGAGTCTCATGAACTACACGTGGTAGCCCAGTTTCTAACTCTCAGTAACCTAGAACTTGCTCTAGGATTACCCATTTTTCAGCCTTTTTAAAGCAACAGAGGTGGACAACGGATCTATCTAGTTATATGCATACTTATGATGATAATCATAGTCACTTTATAGTTGCATGAAATAAATAGACATTCAACAGTTATTTTCAAGTGACCGATAAATCGTTCGGAAAACGCCACGAAACTAAAGCGATTATTCATAGGCGTAACCACATACCTTTAATTGCAGTTTTCAAGATAGATTCAAGTACGTAGAGAAACCCAATTAATCAAGCAAGGTTGAAAAGAAATCCTGAAATAAAAGTACCAATTCCTCTTATTAATAATTATCTAATTCCATTATACTATTTAGAATTTCAATTCCAACTTTAGGGTTTCTATGAAATTAGGGTTTTGCTTCCTCTTTAATCATTAAGGTTCCTATTTTCATCAAAATTACTTAAAACCTTTATTTAAACATTCCTAGTAGTTTTAGGATCACATCTTGACAAATTACTCCCTAAATCAGAAATAAGTTAGCTTTCATTTCCTTTTTCCTAAATTAGGGTTTTTATTCTAACTTAGCCTTCTTTTATGAACTGCAACTCTATTTTAGGCATCTTAGTATTCAAAATAGATAATTAGACTACCTTCATAATTAACAGGGTTATCCTTATCAATTTGGTCCATTGATGCACTAGATTATACCCTTAATATTCAATTAGGGTTTCTTATTAATTCTTAATACACTTTATAGCCAATTAAAGGACTTTTGAAAAACGGAGTGGAACTAGGTTCTGGATACATTTTTATCATATTCCTTGCATTTTTCTACATAACTTTCATATATAAACTTTTGTCATTGGACACTCCTAGCTATTTTTATTATTTTCGCAAGAAAAACCCTTTTCCTGAATTTCCAGCAGAGAGGCGAATTTACCAATTATGTGGATCGTTGGATGTGCCGCGGTCCACGGTGGTCTCCTGATCCAGCAATCCACGCCACACGCCTCCACTCAGCCACTTACTCGCATGCCTCGAAGCCTGGATCGTCAAATTTCCCTGAGTCTACGATGGACTCAGGATCTAAGGGTCTCCACCTAGATTGGCCCGACCGTTAGATCACGATCGGGCGGGAGCTGCTCTTCATCTTCTTCACTCCAGGATGCTGTAGCAATGCGGCAATTCCTCGCTGGAGCTAACTCGATCCAGAGCATGAGAGGGAGCTGGACCTCGATAACTAGCTGCCTGAGATCGCGATGAGATGAGGGATCGTGTGATACCCTTTATATAGGGTATGGGGTATCCCTAGGAGGAATCCCAATCCTAGATGAACCAAGCAACTAGCCCAATTGGGCATTTCTCGAAACTAGGTCAAAACATGGTAAAACCATGGTCAGGAAGCTTCCCCTTCCACTCTCGGATTCAATGAAGAGATTTCCAAAGATGCACGCGCATTAGAGTCCAAGGAGTTCAGGGATTAAAATCCCTCCTGACGCGGCTACAGTCCCTGTCCCTTTGGGACTTGGACGATGAGCAGTGCCCCTTGGATTAAGATCCAAGGGCCCTCATCAAGCGCGCTAGAACAAAGGGAAGTAAATTCCCAAATAAAATCGAATTATATTTCTAATCCAATGAGATTTTGGAAAATTCGTATCTCTCAATTGGTAATTCTTTTCTTAACCAAATTTTGAGGGAAACTCAATTACAACTTTATCTTTCATCCTACAAAATTTGAAATCATTATTTTAAGGATTTGATTCCTTTTCTTAATTTGCAAGTAACCATCCAATTAATCATATTTTCCATGTCTTCGATATTTCTTTTCATCATTAATTCATGATTTTGAGTTCCTTGAACCCCAAGGAATCTATTATCTCGAAATCCTATTTTTGGGAAATTATTCCTTATCCTTTCTCATATTTTATTTGATTTCTTTATGTATTCTTTTATTCCTTCAATTGGGCTCAAAGACTAATAAGGCCCAATAAGAATATGCACAAACAAACATAAATTAAATTCATTTCAATCAACACATCACATCAATCATGGATTTCATTTATCTTTAAAAAGATATTTACAATTACATGTTTTTAGAAAAATGAGGTTATAACAGTTGCAATCCTTTTGATTTTCATAGTAAGCATTTGGCTACTGGCTTTTAGAGCTGCAAAGGTGCTCTTACACTATCAATGTCATTGGGGACTTGTTGTTCAGTGAGTTGGGAGCCATTGTAGCGGCCCTAACACATGATGGAGATTCTCCTAGTGTATATCTCCTCCTCAGACCCTTAGGTATACTATTTTATTAATGTATACTCTTACTCTAGACTAATCACTTCTCTTGTAGGTATTCTGACTTTCTTTTCAACCTTTTGTGTTATTTCGATAACAGATTTAGTCTACATTTCATCAGGAATTACATTATTTTTGGTTGTTTGATGTGACATGTTCATCATGTCATTACAAGAACAAGTTATTCCTACTCAGTTGGAACATTAATTATTATTCTTTAAGGCATGTTCTTAGGCATTGTAGGTGCCCCGACGGATTTGCCTTTTTCACATTGTGTTTTTTTGTTATCAAAACATTTATATACAACAAAAACACCTTGTAACAGATGAATTACCTCACTACCTGTCTCATGGTTTTCAAAACTTTAGCCTGATTCTCATTCTAAGTTGGCTAATGTGGCTTATTTCTAGGAGTTGGGAGCTATGTATTAATTCCATGAGGTTTCCATTGCCAAATGATGAAGGGGCATTTGATGCAACTGAGGGCAACAATAAAGGTCACACATGTTTGTTTTTGGATAGTTGTTGAGAGACTGGAGGATTGTCTGCATTTATGATTCAGACTTGCCATCAAACATTTATCAGTTCTAGGATAATATGATGGTTCCTACCATGTAACCTTAATATCCACATTAAATCTTTCTAACATGATAACATTTTATCACCAACAACAGTAATGATGTCATTCAATCTACTTTGCATAGCATATTCCCCATTAAGATCTCATATTGAAACCTAAATAAGAACCTTAAGTCATCCATTATTCAACATGCACTGCCACTTATATCTTCAATGGTGAGTCTACGGACATTGATAATCCAGGTCTGTCTGATACAGTTTGGCTTGTTAATGGTTTGATCTTCATCGGTTAAGTTCCACATTAGATTCACATGAATGACATTACATGTTGCTGCCATATTCAGGTCTAGATTACCATCTCGTATTTTCCTAGAATATGGAGTAAATCATATTGCTTTTATTCTTTATCTTATGTAATACTTGTCAGATGAAGGTGGAAATTTCAAAGTTCTGTCCTCTTTGGCTAGGACAAGTTCAGTCCCAAACATTACTAAGATTTTGGCAGTCTACTTATAATATATATGATTCCATCCTAAAACAACACCTCCCCCCTCTCTTTTAGTCATATTGCAAAATAATTGTGTGCTAGCATTCCTGTGATCCTTTGAGACCATTTTTGTATGATGGTTGACCATATATAAATTATATAACACTTGATCACTTTCTTGGCGATCATCAACTAACGATTGCTCTCTGATTTTTTGGGCAATATCTATTTCCTTTCTATTGTTTTACCCAGCTTTGTGTACTACTTGAGAATCCCTCAATATGTTTTTTCAACAAATGATTTACTTTTATGAGTATTCATGATCTTTTGAGAAGAAGCCATTGATCTAGGAACATTGGTTAGAAATCAAACTTTGTTCATAAGGTATTAATAGATAATCATTTATATATAATACGTCATAGTTATGCTCTTAGATATAGTCAAACATACCCTGAATGGGTGTTTTGTATTGTTAGGATGACTCCATAGTTCATATTATATCTCTTTTACATATGCAATTTTAGGTGAGTTGATGGTTATAAAAGTAAGTAGAGGAACCCAAACTACACTTGAGAATACCAATGTGCACCCTACAACTAACTATGGTCATTATCTAGTGGCCAACAATGTCCTATAGCAATGTGCTCAATCCCAACACACCTCTTAATAGGGTTTTTCTTCTTCAGTCTTGACTTAGTCCGATAGAGTTAAATAGGCTATCTTTCCCTCAAAAAACAAATAAACAATTCATTCATGACCTTGGCAGATGATTATGAACATGTCTTCATCTTGCTCTTTGACTCGTTTAGTATTTTGAGAACTCAAGTATTCTAAGATTGTTAAGTGAAGTTTATCTCAAGCAAATCAACTCTCTTATTCTATCTTTATGTTATTGTTGATTCTGCCTTTTGTCACGGTTGTTCTAACCTTGACTTATATGTTGTTGGCTTGCTATATATATCAACTTCTGTGTATGGCTGTTCTGAGTTTGGTTTCAAGTTTCATTATTATGAAGGAATGTTTCATCTTAGTCTATCAAGAACTAATTCAAATCTTGGCAAAAGGTCCTTGAGATTCTTTCTTCTATTTAGATGGCATGGTTATGCTAGCATAAGGTCCTTCAAGACTTCTAAATTGGTACTAGTCTCTGGAGTCAATCTTTTGGTTTTTGTAAGCTCGATGCAATGTCATGAATGCTCATGGGTTTATGGTTTCTTTCCTAAGTTGACCTGGTTATATGTTTTGCCTATAGACGTTAGTCTTGCAAGACTTTTGATTCTCATAGTAAGAATTTGGCTACTGGCTTTTGGAGCTGCAAAGGTGCTCTTACACTGTCAATGTCATTGAGGACTTGTTGTTCAGTGAGTTGGGAGCCATTGTAGTGGCCGTAACACATGATGGAGCTTCTCCTAGTGTATAGCTACACCTCAGTCCCATAGAACATGATGGCTTCAATGATTTTTGTCACTGTCTACCACCAACTCTGATGCAATTGTTACAGTGTTTGCAAGAACCATCTTTGATCTACCATCTTTCTTTGCAATGATTTTTTTTTTCTAAAATTTTGATGGAAGGATGTGATATCCCTTCTTCTAGGGTGTCATAATGATTGTCACTTGTCAAAGATACCACATTTAGGTATGGTTCATCTTCCCTGGTTGAATTCAAAACTTCTAGAACTTACATGCAATGCTTGTTCTTTCAAATTTAATATGTAAAAAAAATCCTAGTTACATATTAGAACAAGAAGTTCTTATATGCAGTTCTAGGTAACATGCATAAACAAATCTTTAGTCAACCTTCATGTACGTAGAGACAGAATTATACTAACATGTAACTTTAATTCCTGGTCTTTTTTCATTCATTTAAGGTTGTATAAATTTTTTTGGTTAGATTGTCCACAGTTGGTCATAGAAATCATAATTAATATTGTAATAACTATCTATAGATTTCACATAATCTCTTTTCATTTTAAATGACACTCATCAGGATCATTTAAATGAATGTGATATTATCATCTCATTTGCCTATGTTCCTGGTATTCCATAATATCTAATCGATTTATGGTGTGTATTGAAGGGTTTGCTTCTCTATGTAACCGTATTAGTCATTATTTTATATAACGCTACCTACTGAGAAAGTCCATTTTTCTTTAGTTCTTGGTTATACAATAAATATATCTACAAATGCAGAGATGGATGATTGTGGGAGTGGATGTGGAAACCATCTAATCATGAAATATTGCAACCAGATTTAGATTACTCCACATCAGTGCACACATAATTGCAAGCAAATTCAGATTGACTCCATTTCAAATAAATACACAAGCCTCAGGGAGATTTTTAGATTTATGGCATCAGTGCTTCAGGTGTAGCTTATCTTTTACTATCTTAACTATCATGTTAGAGTTTTAGTTTGAACAGACTTTATGTATGATATCCAAATAGCCATGGAGTCTACCACTCTACAGCGTGTGGCAAGTCTTAGTAAGTAAGTGCTAGATTGTCTAGTATATTTTGTTCACAATTACAAATTGTAGCTTTATACCATTATCAACCATTCAATGCCTTACTCCACCTCCGATGAACCTATATAGCTATCAAAGAACCGTCAAAGTCTAACTCTAAACCTTCTACAGTAGAAGGGAGTTGTTATCTTCAAGATGTTGTGATCTCAACCGATATAAAGCGAAGTAGTGAGTTGTTCACTTAGCTATCTAGCAGCATGTTAGTTGATTTTGTCTTGGAACGTAAAAGTTGATACAATTACACCATGTTCCAGATTCAGATTGGTTAATATAGACCTCTGAACAATCAGAAGCATCTTCTTGGAATCTGAGTTGGAATAATATGTATGAGCTGTATAATTTGAATGATTAAGATTTCTCTTTGTCATCCTAATTTCAGATAAGATGTGTGACTTGCAATGCTATGTAGAAAAGTGTAGCAGCCTAGTTTAAAACATGAACATAGATGGAAGTATATGCTTTCTTAATGCATACGTTTCTATCAAAGTCATATAAATAGACTAGAAGTTGTTGTTAGTTGCATCTTTGGCTCATGCATCCTAATATGTTGCAGTAGAAATTGATCTACAATGTTGTCAATTAGATCTAATTTGACTTACGTGCCTTGGCTGTAGTATGATAAGTATGTTTTTTTCTTCAACTTTCATCTATTCCTCTTGTTGACCTCTTATTGCTAAATTCTTGATTACCACATAAGGTAGATAAATAAATGTTTGCTTGGAAGTTTAAAAGGATTCTTCTTGGTTGAAAATTATTTGATGTTGTCATTCATTTATGGCTTTATTAATTGCGCATAAAAGTACCGTTTGGTTGTTGAGTCTGAATTAAATTTATATTGTGCACCTTCACCTTTAATTACTTTTAGCAAGGCAACTTGATCATTCACTATGACCTATTTTGTAGGTCAGGTTATTTGATGCCAATAATGATTGTAGAGAAGGCCTTCATATCACATCGTTATCCTAGACAAAATAACCCATTGCATAATCTTGATTGGAGTATCATAAACTGTTGTTCATGTACATGTGAAAGGTAAACTATTCAATAATTTCATTGATTTGTTCCAATACACGTCATTTTCCCAAAATTAGTGTCATACTCTCTTACATAACACAAATTATGTTACTAAAGGTTAAGTTATAGTTGGCTTCCACATCTCATATATAGGAACAACTGCCACATCAAAATGAAGAGAGGACAAAGGAATTATCGAATATATAGTCTCAGATTCACAAAATATGTGCTGAGATATATGGAAACCTCAAACTTGGAGACCGGGTGGAACTACCAGTTGTTGATGAGAATGACTTGTCTTTCAAGAATCTCCATGAATATCAATATCAACAACAAGAGCTTCTTATGAACAATCAAAATCAGAGCACAAATAAGTTCTCTATTTTCAATGAAGAAGAGAAATACCTTAGCAGTCTTTCTCTTCTTATGAGTTTATCAATGTTACATGTAACAGACTGAATTTAGGGTTCTTCTTGCAATTTACCCATTTTCATGTTTTTATTTGCTTTCATATACTTTTGGATCTTTTTTGTAAATTTCTCTATCTTTGGTAGCCTTTTTGGCTTCAATGTTGAATTTGAGCCCTATTTGATGTTGTGATCTATATCTACCCACATTCATGTCAATGAATGGGTTTTTGCACAAATAATCCAATTAATGTAATACTTGGGGACTAATAATGCAATATCACCATTAATGAGAGATAATTAGTTAATAATGTTAATTTAGACCTTTTATATCTTTTTGGATAAGATATGAGTAATAATGTATATTTGACTAATTAACCTTTTTTTCTCTCTCCTCAAATATGATATTAATGCATGAATAGATGGTATTATGATGAGATGTGACTCTTAATATTGATATGTATCTAATATCTCAAATTTCACCCTAATATGTCATTAAAAGACTATCTACATATTAATCACTCTTTTTATACATTAATATATGTATTAATATCCAATATAGCAAATAAAGGCCAAAGTGTGTGTAAAATGAGAAACTAAACGCATACCATTGATCTAAGAGTCATGATTAACCTATGGTTAAAATTTGGTGCCTTTTGGACTTTATTTGACTCTTCAAACGGATTCTACAAGTTTCCAATAAAGTGTGACTTTTCATTGAATGGATGTCATTTAAATGGTTATTTACTCAAATGTCCGTTTGATTTATGTGTCATAAACCCCTTGGACTCCATCCAACAGCCAAGATTTGATCGCCACTTGATTCAACGACATCCACATCATCACTAACCTCCAGCCCAGTCAGTTCTTCAGATGCCTCAGCCCCGATGTCATTCTCTCTCACCTCTCAACCATTCCTCGAGATCTCACCTTCGTTGAGTTCATCCCCTCGAGCCACACCATTTAAGCCCTGGCAGGTCCTCCCCCATATTCCATGGTCAAAACACCCAATGGGGTCGGCCATGCCTTCTCCTCTCCCACCGCGTTCTCGCGCTTCATACTTCCTCACCTATTTATAGCACCCCCCTCAGCTTCGTCGGCCCATTGCAAACTTTTCCCCCGAACCAATTTGTTCAGAGCAACCACCATTAGCCACTGACACCCCAACCACCTCCCAGTCATTGCGATGAGTTTATCCACTACTCGGTGATAGCAGCCTCCCGAAAAATCACACTGGTGAGTTCGTCTTCTCTTGGGCTTCGTTTCGAGTACTTGCACATGTGTTTTGGTTCAGAAATGAGGAAACACCCAAAATGGCTGAGCTTCTCCTTCATGGTCATGGTGCGCGATAGGAAGAAGATGACTCATGGTGATTTTCTAGTTTTACCCTCCCGCTCTTCATATTTCTTGTTTTAACGCCGAGGACCTTCTGGTCATTTATCTCTCTCATCTGCTCATTTGACCAGCACCACGCATGGTGTGGACTACTGATTGGGCCACACACCATTGGCCCAAGTCACGTGAGTCTGACCTTGGTGGCTTGCACTCTCACGTAAGCCACTCAGCCCACGTGGCATTTTCTCACCTCCTGATTGGTTGGTTTTGTTTAATTTATAATAAATCGATCCTTGCTTAGAAAAATACAAATAAATACAATTTGGAAAGGATTTTTAATGTAAAATCCGAATTTGTTGTTCTTGAGTCCGGATTTGGATTTATTTTTTGAAGTTTACCTTGGATTCCTTTTTGATGATACAAAATGTTCTAAAATAGGTAACCAAGTCATTTTAACTCCAAATTGGGAAAGTAAGTATGTTTTCTTAATCGGTGAAGTCAAAGTAATGTTTTGGGATAGGTCTTGAGTCCTAAATCAAAGGTTTCCATAGAAGGTCTAAAAATGGTATTTGTTTACCCTTTATGCTTTATAAATATTAATTCATGTGAAATATTTGTAACTAGGGTAAAATGGATGTGGATACAATCTATTGGTGAAAAATGATGTTGTAAATTTTCAATAAGGTATGTGAATCCTATTTATGTATGTGACACCTATTTATGTGGAATATATGTGCAACTAACCTATCCTTCAGTTTGGGTTTTGCCCAAATCCTAATTTCCTAATGAGGTAATTTTTAGACTTGGAATTTCTCCTTTTGCCTTATTTGTCACTTTATTTATTTGAATATTCTATTTCCTATGGTGGCTCACTTATGTGATTATTTTATGGGTTTTATTCCCCATTTGCTATGATGTAATGTTATTTACATTTTCATTACTGCCAAGTGAATTATTCACCATGATGTATTTTTGGCCAATGAGAATGTAGTGTACATGAGTACAAACCACCCATAATGGGCATGATCCCAAGGGAATGTGAATTTATCCCTAGGGGAATGTGATTTTCTCCCCGTTTTACATATTTTTGAGGGATGTGAATTTCCCCTTGCATTATTGAGGTTTGGGATGTGAAGTTCCCCTCTCCTCTTGGTGCAGGTCTGGTAGGTGCCTCCCCCTGCATTGGTATGATTTTGTTGTGGATTGAACTATGGCAGTTTCTATTTCTTATTTGATTACTTGCCTCATACTCTCGAAATCTCTTAATATAGTGAATCATTTTATTATGCAATGGTGTTCTTTATCATTTGTCCTTATTTCTTTTGATTAACACATACGTTTATCTCTTTCTTACTGGATGATCCCAACCATCCAGGTATAGGATCAGAGTGCACAGTTGAAGCTTGGTAAAGCTACACAAGGATAAGGATAAGGAGTTCAACCTTGTATGTTTGACATGGCTACTTATATAATAAGTTGTTTTTCTTTGGAGACAATATTCATTTGGTTTTAGTCTTCCTATACCTAGATCCTTGTATGTATGAAGTTTGTACACTCATTTGGGAATTTTGTAATGCACTTTTTATACAATTAAATATAGTCAAAGTTTAAAATTTTGCTACTTCACATTGGTATTTTTGTTTACCATACTCTTAGTAAAGAGTTGGGTTTGTTGACCTATAGGTTATACATTGTCCACATTTTGATAATGGATTAACTATTCCATTCATATGTATCTGATATGTGTATTCAAGATTGATTTTGGGTGTTAGGTACATGAAAAGGATAAAAATTCACAAGCCCTAGCTTGTCAAAGTTCAAGTCAAAAGCTACACAAGTGTGCTAATTAGGAAATCCATGTAAATGACCTTAGAAGATTTTGTAATCACTTGAATTGATGATATGACTTGTAACTAAAATGAGAAAAATTATTGGGACACTTTATACCAAGTTTTAATCACTTTTTTAACACTTTAGAAAATCAATCACTTGTTGTTGATCGGTCGAGTTGGAATCTCCACCGATCCACTAGATCCATTTTCTGGAGAGTGCATCGGTCGAGTTGTGCATACACAGAACTCGACCGATTGGGTTTCTGACCAATGCAATATTCATTGGTCATTCGAGTTTCCCCCGGACAAACTCGAGTGTTGGTTTGAATATTGGGTTTGTCTTTTAGCCGATTCGTTGAGTTACCTTTATTGAATCTCAACCGATTGCACTATACAAAAATTGCATAAAAAGTGATTCTAATCGTTGGTGACTTATTTGGTCAAAAAAAAATATGTTGCCTTGGACAAAAATGGCTATATTTCGGCCCTAAATGCTCCCCAACTCAAAGGGGCACCTTTAGCTATAATAGGATCTCTTGGATTTCATTCCAAGGTTGCTCATTTACTACATGCTTGGTCCTATCTTAGTTGAGAGTGTTTCACACCTTTGAGCCTCTTTCTCTCTCTAGTTTCATTTCAAATCCATGAATATGAGTGAGTCATGATCCCTTGTATGAGACTAATTCCATGTACTCATGTAAATCTCTCCACCTCCATCTTCCTACCCACTTTCCTCTTTGAAGAAAAAGCTTGAAGATCTTCTCCAAGTGAAGGATAAGGAGTTGTTCTTCAAGAATGAAGAAAGCATGGTGATCAATATCTCCAAGTGAAGGGAGATAGGCAAGTCCGACGCTCAAGAAAGATATATAATTCCTAGAAGGCCAAAGACTTCAAGGTAGAGTGGGTAAGTCCTTGTTGAAGGCTGAAGACTCCTTGCTAAAGTGAGTAAGCTCCTTCGGTAGGTTGAAGATCCTTGCTTGAGGTATTAAGTCCTTGGACGAATGTGTTTTTTGTCTTATAATCTTATGATGGAATATAAGAGTACCTTGTGATGATCTGACCACAAATCAAACTGTCACCAGTAAATAATTACAGAATAACCATAATCAGTGGAATAACAAAAATCACTAAGAATTAAAACCATTTACAAAGAGATCCATTTCCAAGAAACTCTTAAAAAGAGAACCAAAGTACTGCATACATTATTTTTCACATTGTACATACCATGTACCATCTCATCTCGAGGAACATATACAACAGTTGCTTTGTCAAAACTATACACAAGCAACATAAAAACTCCAAGCATTCAAGCCAAAATCTCAGATCGATCATAAAACCACTAAGTACTGACTCCAAGGACCTGAGAGTACAGAGACGACACATATGACTCCTATCTACAAGACACGACAGTCAATATCTCAACCTGAGATGTTACTGCTGCCCCTGATGTAGATGTCCTCCTTTTGCTGTATGGTCCCTACCTCCTCCTCCGCGTCCACCTAAAAATGTTTGTGACCAACGAGGTGAGACACATGTCCCAGCGAGAGATATAACTCTATGCCAATAATATTATCATTGCAAATAAATAGTAATAAACTGAGTAGAGGATTCTTTTATATTAAACAGCAGGATTTAATCATTGTTTCACCAGAATAGAGCAATATCATTTTCTAAAGCATTGTAGCTGTAATTGATAAAGCAGTAACTCATCTATTCATTTAATAAGGAATATAAAGAACATGTATAACATCTATCCATTTAAGATGTACAAAAAAATGTATCATCAGCCAATGATTTTTGTATTCAATCCTTAAGCAAATATGCTACACGGCTGATTACATTTTACAATCACACTTATGCCCTGAGGAGATGAGGTATACCGCTCATACTCCAACCTTCGGTTGTGAAACCCAAAGCTGGTGTCATACAAGGACAATGGAAGAGCCGGCTGCCATGACCTTCCTTATTTCGGTCAGTGCGAGACCACATGCAGGACATCTCGTGTCACTGTTAAATAGCTTTCGAGGGTATACTGGCAACTTCTCTATAGAGCTACAGTGGAAGCTGCACTCTCTTCGCAATCGAGAGATCTCATGCTTATCTCACATCGATCCGATATTCATCATCATCGGGAGATTCATGATACATCCATCTTGGAACATATAATAAAGGATTGAGAGATCTCGTGTTTATCTCACGTCAATCCCACATTAGGGCGTCAGGATATTTGTGCCCATCACCCCCACATATTAAAAAATATGCCCTCCAGGAGATCCCATGGGAAAACCTATTTCACCATCACCAACTACTGACGATGATGGATCTATGTCCATGACTATACATGATAAGATTCCACTTGATTAATTAAGTACATTGCCATATTCTTTTAGCATCAGACAAGTTTCAAACATAAATTATTATGACCAATACTACAAAGAAAGGTGTAATACATCTATCAAGTACTTTTCAAATATTTAAAACTAATATAACATTTAGGATATCAATCCCTTAACATCATCATCATCATGATTACTAGATCTGGGTATTCAAACCCATAGTTCATCACTGAACACTGTTACCACTTATTAGATAACTATTACCTCCAGGTCATCTGACCAAGGTATTCATGATACTTGTTGCACAAGCATCTCACACGGCTCACAAGGCCCATTAAACATCTTGTTAGCTCTCACTAGGAAACAAACAATATTATGGATCACAAGGCCCATTACTTATTTTCAACAAATAAAGCATCATAGCTCATACCTGGCTATGCTCATCATCCCATGATACTTGCATTGTTAGTATTCATGATAACAACCATATCAAATACATATCAACACCATGCAATACAAGGGTAATACCACTATTCCCTCATTAGGATTAGGATTTCCCATTTATTATCGATTAGGGTTTCACATACCATTACCCTATATTAGAGTTAGGGTTTTACATTATTTATGATCTATGATTACAAGATCACATTATCAAGGATCAAACCCTAATTCATACTCTACCCTTATTAGAAGTATCAATGTATGCACATTATATGTTTATTACATAAGTATGAGTTTCTCCCTCATCCTTTCTAGGATGTTGATTACTCCATACTTTATTAAGTTGGCTCAACCTTTCCTTCAAGGTACATTAGCCTACTTAATCATTAATCATTAAATTCCATACATCTTAATGTATAACTTGATATAAAACACTCCATTTGTTACTCCATCAAGTGCATTGATTTTAAGGTGCTTCCACACCATATCGTTTTCGAGGTGTATGTATGCTTTCTGCCACTATATCGGTTTGAAGGTGTATGTGTGCTTGATCACACCATATCAGATTGGAGGTGTATGTCTTCTAGATTCCACCATATCGGATTGAAGGTATATGTATGCTAGCTTCCACTATATCAGATTGAAGGTGCATAATAATATAATTGGGTTTAAGTTATATAACCCGCCTCAAGAACAACTTTAAACCTCCAAGCTCCAAAGATTCACATTCCCAAGGTTGAAGATGAACTTCACAACTCCTCTATATGCAAAGAATCACCATGGATAAGAAATTGGTGATGAAGAAAAGAAAAGAAGATCAAAACCCTAAAATCATGCTTCAATCCAAGGTTGAAGATGATCATATCCTCACCTTTGGGTTAAGTATGAGCTCCTTCTTGCTCCTTAACACATTTTCATTATACCTTGTGCCCTTCCATGATATTCCACCCCTCTTGCATGATATGACACTTACTTCCATGATGTTCAGTGAGTTGGGAGCCATTGTAGTGGCCGTAACACATGATGGAGCTTCTCCTAGTGTATAGCTACACCTCAGTCCCATAGAACATGATGGCTTCAATGATTTTTGTCACTGTCTACCACCAACTCTGATGCAATTGTTACAGTGTTTGCAAGAACCATCTTTGATCTACCATCTTTCTTTGCAATGATTTTTTTTTTCTAAAATTTTGATGGAAGGATGTGATATCCCTTCTTCTAGGGTGTCATAATGATTGTCACTTGTCAAAGATACCACATTTAGGTATGGTTCATCTTCCCTGGTTGAATTCAAAACTTCTAGAACTTACATGCAATGCTTGTTCTTTCAAATTTAATATGTAAAAAAAATCCTAGTTACATATTAGAACAAGAAGTTCTTATATGCAGTTCTAGGTAACATGCATAAACAAATCTTTAGTCAACCTTCATGTACGTAGAGACAGAATTATACTAACATGTAACTTTAATTCCTGGTCTTTTTTCATTCATTTAAGGTTGTATAAATTTTTTTGGTTAGATTGTCCACAGTTGGTCATAGAAATCATAATTAATATTGTAATAACTATCTATAGATTTCACATAATCTCTTTTCATTTTAAATGACACTCATCAGGATCATTTAAATGAATGTGATATTATCATCTCATTTGCCTATGTTCCTGGTATTCCATAATATCTAATCGATTTATGGTGTGTATTGAAGGGTTTGCTTCTCTATGTAACCGTATTAGTCATTATTTTATATAACGCTACCTACTGAGAAAGTCCATTTTTCTTTAGTTCTTGGTTATACAATAAATATATCTACAAATGCAGAGATGGATGATTGTGGGAGTGGATGTGGAAACCATCTAATCATGAAATATTGCAACCAGATTTAGATTACTCCACATCAGTGCACACATAATTGCAAGCAAATTCAGATTGACTCCATTTCAAATAAATACACAAGCCTCAGGGAGATTTTTAGATTTATGGCATCAGTGCTTCAGGTGTAGCTTATCTTTTACTATCTTAACTATCATGTTAGAGTTTTAGTTTGAACAGACTTTATGTATGATATCCAAATAGCCATGGAGTCTACCACTCTACAGCGTGTGGCAAGTCTTAGTAAGTAAGTGCTAGATTGTCTAGTATATTTTGTTCACAATTACAAATTGTAGCTTTATACCATTATCAACCATTCAATGCCTTACTCCACCTCCGATGAACCTATATAGCTATCAAAGAACCGTCAAAGTCTAACTCTAAACCTTCTACAGTAGAAGGGAGTTGTTATCTTCAAGATGTTGTGATCTCAACCGATATAAAGCGAAGTAGTGAGTTGTTCACTTAGCTATCTAGCAGCATGTTAGTTGATTTTGTCTTGGAACGTAAAAGTTGATACAATTACACCATGTTCCAGATTCAGATTGGTTAATATAGACCTCTGAACAATCAGAAGCATCTTCTTGGAATCTGAGTTGGAATAATATGTATGAGCTGTATAATTTGAATGATTAAGATTTCTCTTTGTCATCCTAATTTCAGATAAGATGTGTGACTTGCAATGCTATGTAGAAAAGTGTAGCAGCCTAGTTTAAAACATGAACATAGATGGAAGTATATGCTTTCTTAATGCATACGTTTCTATCAAAGTCATATAAATAGACTAGAAGTTGTTGTTAGTTGCATCTTTGGCTCATGCATCCTAATATGTTGCAGTAGAAATTGATCTACAATGTTGTCAATTAGATCTAATTTGACTTACGTGCCTTGGCTGTAGTATGATAAGTATGTTTTTTTCTTCAACTTTCATCTATTCCTCTTGTTGACCTCTTATTTCTAAATTCTTGATTACCACATAAGGTAGATAAATAAATGTTTGCTTGGAAGTTTAAAAGGATTCTTCTTGGTTGAAAATTATTTGATGTTGTCATTCATTTATGGCTTTATGAATTGCGCATAAAAGTACCGTTTGGTTGTTGAGTCTGAATTAAATTTATATTGTGCACCTTCACCTTTAATTACTTTTAGCAAGGCAACTTGATCATTCACTATGACCTATTTTGTAGGTCAGGTTATTTGATGCCAATAATGATTGTAGAGAAGGCCTTCATATCACATCGTTATCCTAGACAAAATAACCCATTGCATAATCTTGATTGGAGTATCATAAACTGTTGTTCATGTACATGTGAAAGGTAAACTATTCAATAATTTCATTGATTTGTTCCAATACACGTCATTTTCCCAAAATTAGTGTCATACTCTCTTACATAACACAAATTATGTTACTAAAGGTTAAGTTATAGTTGGCTTCCACATCTCATATATAGGAACAACTGCCACATCAAAATGAAGAGAGGACAAAGGAATTATCAAATATATAGTCTCAGATTCACAAAATATGTGCTGAGATATATGGAAACCTCAAACTTGGAGACCGGGTGGAACTACCAGTTGTTGATGAGAATGACTTGTCTTTCAAGAATCTCCATGAATATCAATATCAACAACAAGAGCTTCTTATGAACAATCAAAATCAGAGCACAAATAAGTTCTCTATTTTCAATGAAGAAGAGAAATACCTTAGCAGTCTTTCTCTTCTTATGAGTTTATCAATGTTACATGTAACAGACTGAATTTAGGGTTCTTCTTGCAATTTACCCATTTTCATGTTTTTATTTGCTTTCATATACTTTTGGACCTTTTTTGTAAATTTCTCTATCTTTGGTAGCCTTTTTGGCTTCAATGTTGAATTTGAGCCCTATTTGATGTTGTGATCTATATCTACCCACATTCATGTCAATGAATGGGTTTTTGCACAAATAATCCAATTAATGTAATACTTGGGGACTAATAATGCAATATCACCATTAATGAGAGATAATTAGTTAATAATGTTAATTTAGACCTTTTATATCTTTTTGGATAAGATATGAGTAATAATGTATATTTGACTAATTAACCTTTTTTTCTCTCTCCTCAAATATGATATTAATGCATGAATAGATGGTATTATGATGAGATGTGACTCTTAATATTGATATGTATCTAATATCTCAAATTTCACCCTAATATGTCATTAAAAGACTATCTACATATTAATCACTCTTTTTATACATTAATATATGTATTAATATCCAATATAGCAAATAAAGGCCAAAGTGTGTGTAAAATGAGAAACTAAACGCATACCATTGATCTAAGAGTCATGATTAACCTATGGTTAAAATTTGGTGCCTTTTGGACTTTATTTGACTCTTCAAACGGATTCTACAAGTTTCTAATAAAGTGTGACTTTTCATTGAATGGATGTCATTTAAATGGTTATTTACTCAAATGTCCGTTTGATTTATGTGTCATAAACCCCTTGGACTCCATCCAACAGCCAAGATTTGATCGCCACTTGATTCAACGACATCCACATCATCACTAACCTCCAGCCCAGTCAGTTCTTCAGATGCCTCAGCCCCGATGTCATTCTCTCTCACCTCTCAACCATTCCTCGAGATCTCACCTTCGTTGAGTTCATCCCCTCGAGCCACACCATTTAAGCCCTGGCAGGTCCTCCCCCATATTCCATGGTCAAAACACCCAATGGGGTCGGCCATGCCTTCTCCTCTCCCACCGCGTTCTCGCGCTTCATACATCCTCACCTATTTATAGCACCCCCCTCAGCTTCGTCGGCCCATTGCAAACTTTTCCCCCGAACCAATTTGTTCAGAGCAACCACCATTAGCCACTGACACCCCAACCACCTCCCAGTCATTGCGATGAGTTTATCCACTACTCGGTGATAGCAGCCTCCCGAAAAATCACACTGGTGAGTTCGTCTTCTCTTGGGCTTCGTTTCGAGTACTTGCACATGTGTTTTGGTTCAGAAATGAGGAAACACCCAAAATGGCTGAGCTTCTCCTTCATGGTCATGGTGCGCGATAGGAAGAAGATGACTCATGGTGATTTTCTAGTTTTACCCTCCCGCTCTTCTTATTTCTTGTTTTAACGCCGAGGACCTTCTGGTCATTTATCTCTCTCATCTGCTCATTTGACCAGCACCACGCATGGTGTGGACTACTGATTGGGCCACACACCATTGGCCCAAGTCACGTGAGTCTGACCTTGGTGGCTTGCACTCTCACGTAAGCCACTCAGCCCACGTGGCATTTTCTCACCTCCTGATTGGTTGGTTTTGTTTAATTTATAATAAATCGATCCTTGCTTAGAAAAATACAAATAAATACAATTTGGAAAGGATTTTTAATGTAAAATCCGAATTTGTTGTTCTTGAGTCCAGATTTGGATTTATTTTTTGAAGTTTACCTTGGATTCCTTTTTGATGATACAAAATGTTCTAAAATAGGTAACCAAGTCATTTTAACTCCAAATTGGGAAAGTAAGTATGTTTTCTTAATCGGTGAAGTCAAAGTAATGTTTTGGGATAGGTCTTGAGTCCTAAATCAAAGGTTTCCATAGAAGGTCTAAAAATGGTATTTGTTTACCCTTTATGCTTTATAAATATTAATTCATGTGAAATATTTGTAACTAGGGTAAAATGGATGTGGATACAATCTATTGGTGAAAAATGATGTTGTAAATTTTCAATAAGGTATGTGAATCCTATTTATGTATGTGACACCTATTTATGTGGAATATATGTGCAACTAACCTATCCTTCAGTTTGGGTTTTGCCCAAATCCTAATTTCCTAATGAGGTAATTTTTAGACTTAGAATTTCTCCTTTTGCCTTATTTGTCACTTTATTTATTTGAATATTCTATTTCCTATGGTGGCTCACTTATGTGATTATTTTATGGGTTTTATTCCCCATTTGCTATGATGTAATGTTATTTACATTTTCATTACTGCCAAGTGAATTATTCACCATGATGTATTTTTGGCCAATGAGAATGTAGTGTACATGAGTACAAACCACCCATAATGGGCATGATCCCAAGGGAATGTGAATTTATCCCTAGGGGAATGTGATTTTCTCCCCGTTTTACATATTTTTGAGGGATGTGAATTTCCCCTTGCATTATTGAGGTTTGGGATGTGAAGTTCCCCTCTCCTCTTGGTGCAGGTCTGGTAGGTGCCTCCCCCTGCATTGGTATGATTTTGTTGTGGATTGAACTATGGCAGTTTCTATTTCTTATTTGATTACTTGCCTCATACTCTCGAAATCTCTTAATATAGTGAATCATTTTATTATGCAATGGTGTTCTTTATCATTTGTCCTTATTTCTTTTGATTAACACATACGTTTATCTCTTTCTTACTGGATGATCCCAACCATCCAGGTATAGGATCAGAGTGCACAGTTGAAGCTTGGTAAAGCTACACAAGGATAAGGATAAGGAGTTCAACCTTGTATGTTTGACATGGCTACTTATATAATAAGTTGTTTTTCTTTGGAGACAATATTCATTTGGTTTTAGTCTTCCTATACCTAGATCCTTGTATGTATGAAGTTTGTACACTCATTTGGGAATTTTGTAATGCACTTTTTATACAATTAAATATAGTCAAAGTTTAAAATTTTGCTACTTCACATTGGTATTTTTGTTTACCATACTCTTAGTAAAGAGTTGGGTTTGTTGACCTATAGGTTATACATTGTCCACATTTTGATAATGGATTAACTATTCCATTCATATGTATCTGATATGTGTATTAAAGATTGATTTTGGGTGTTAGGTACATGAAAAGGATAAAAATTCACAAGCCCTAGCTTGTCAAAGTTCAAGTCAAAAGCTACACAAGTGTGCTAATTAGGAAATCCATGTAAATGACCTTAGAAGATTTTGTAATCACTTGAATTGATGATATGACTTGTAACTAAAATGAGAAAAATTATTGGGACACTTTATACCAAGTTTTAATCACTTTTTTAACACTTTAGAAAATCAATCACTTGTTGTTGATCGGTCGAGTTGGAATCTCCACCGATCCACTAGATCCATTTTCTGGAGAGTGCATCGGTCGAGTTGTGCATACACAGAACTCGACCGATTGGGTTTCTGACCAATGCAATATTCATTGGTCATTCGAGTTTCCCCCGGACAAACTCGAGTGTTGGTTTGAATATTGGGTTTGTCTTTTAGCCGATCCGTTGAGTTACCTTTATTGAATCTCAACCGATTGCACTATACAAAAATTGCATAAAAAGTGATTCTAATCGTTGGTGACTTATTTGGTCAAAAAAAAATATGTTGCCTTGGACAAAAATGGCTATATTTCGGCCCTAAATGCTCCCCAACTCAAAGGGGCACCTTTAGCTATAATAGGATCTCTTGGATTTCATTCCAAGGTTGCTCATTTACTACATGCTTGGTCCTATCTTAGTTGAGAGTGTTTCACACCTTTGAGCCTCTTTCTCTCTCTAGTTTCATTTCAAATCCATGAATATGAGTGAGTCATGATCCCTTGTATGAGACTAATTCCATGTACTCATGTAAATCTCTCCACCTCCATCTTCCTACCCACTTTCCTCTTTGAAGAAAAAGCTTGAAGATCTTCTCCAAGTGAAGGATAAGGAGTTGTTCTTCAAGAATGAAGAAAGCATGGTGATCAATATCTCCAAGTGAAGGGAGATAGGCAAGTCCGACGCTCAAGAAAGATATATAATTCCTAGAAGGCCAAAGACTTCAAGGTAGAGTGGATAAGTCCTTGTTGAAGGCTGAAGACTCCTTGCTAAAGTGAGTAAGCTCCTTCGGTAGGTTGAAGATCCTTGCTTGAGGTATTAAGTCCTTGGACGAATGTGTTTTTTGTCTTATAATCTTATGATGGAATATAAGAGTACCTTGTGATGATCTGACCACAAATCAAACTGTCACCAGTAAATAATTACAGAATAACCATAATCAGTGGAATAACAAAAATCACTAAGAATTAAAACCATTTACAAAGAGATCCATTTCCAAGAAACTCTTAAAAAGAGAACCAAAGTACTGCATACATTATTTTTCACATTGTACATACCATGTACCATCTCATCTCGAGGAACATATACAACAGTTGCTTTGTCAAAACTATACACAAGCAACATAAAAACTCCAAGCATTCAAGCCAAAATCTCAGATCGATCATAAAACCACTAAGTACTGACTCCAAGGACCTGAGAGTACAGAGACGACACATATGACTCCTATCTACAAGACACGACAGTCAATATCTCAACCTGAGATGTTACTGCTGCCCCTGATGCAGATGTCCTCCTTTTGCTGTATGGTCCCTACCTCCTCCTCCGCGTCCACCTAAAAATGTTTGTGACCAACGAGGTGAGACACATGTCCCAGCGAGAGATATAACTCTATGCCAATAATATTATCATTGCAAATAAATAGTAATAAACTGAGTAGAGGATTCTTTTATATTAAACAGCAGGATTTAATCATTGTTTCACCAGAATAGAGCAATATCATTTTCTAAAGCATTGTAGCTGTAATTGATAAAGCAGTAACTCATCTATTCATTTAATAAGGAATATAAAGAACATGTATAACATCTATCCATTTAAGATGTACAAAAAAATGTATCATCAGCCAATGATTTTTGTATTCAATCCTTAAGCAAATATGCTACACGGCTGATTACATTTTACAATCACACTTATGCCCTGAGGAGATGAGGTATACCGCTCATACTCCAACCTTCGGTTGTGAAACCCAAAGCTGGTGTCATACAAGGACAATGGAAGAGCCGGCTGCCATGACCTTCCTTATTTCGGTCAGTGCGAGACCACATGCAGGACATCTCGTGTCACTGTTAAATAGCTTTCGAGGGTATACTGGCAACTTCTCTATAGAGCTACAGTGGAAGCTGCACTCTCTTCGCAATCGAGAGATCTCATGCTTATCTCACATCGATCCGATATTCATCATCATCGGGAGATTCATGATACATCCATCTTGGAACATATAATAAAGGATTGAGAGATCTCGTGTTTATCTCACGTCAATCCCACATTAGGGCGTCAGGATATTTGTGCCCATCACCCCCACATATTAAAAAATATGCCCTCCAGGAGATCCCATGGGAAAACCTATTTCACCATCACCAACTACTGACGATGATGGATCTATGTCCATGACTATACATGATAAGATTCCACTTGATTAATTAAGTACATTGCCATATTCTTTTAGCATCAGACAAGTTTCAAACATAAATTATTATGACCAATACTACAAAGAAAGGTGTAATACATCTATCAAGTACTTTTCAAATATTTAAAACTAATATAACATTTAGGATATCAATCCCTTAACATCATCATCATCATGATTACTAGATCTGGGTATTCAAACCCATAGTTCATCACTGAACACTGTTACCACTTATTAGATAACTATTACCTCCAGGTCATCTGACCAAGGTATTCATGATACTTGTTGCACAAGCATCTCACACGGCTCACAAGGCCCATTAAACATCTTGTTAGCTCTCACTAGGAAACAAACAATATTATGGATCACAAGGCCCATTACTTATTTTCAACAAATAAAGCATCATAGCTCATACCTGGCTATGCTCATCATCCCATGATACTTGCATTGTTAGTATTCATGATAACAACCATATCAAATACATATCAACACCATGCAATACAAGGGTAATACCACTATTCCCTCATTAGGATTAGGATTTCCCATTTATTATCGATTAGGGTTTCACATACCATTACCCTATATTAGAGTTAGGGTTTTACATTATTTATGATCTATGATTACAAGATCACATTATCAAGGATCAAACCCTAATTCATACTCTACCCTTATTAGAAGTATCAATGTATGCACATTATATGTTTATTACATAAGTATGAGTTTCTCCCTCATCCTTTCTAGGATGTTGATTACTCCATACTTTATTAAGTTGGCTCAACCTTTCCTTCAAGGTACATTAGCATACTTAATCATTAATCATTAAATTCCATACATCTTAATGTATAACTTGATATAAAACACTCCATTTGTTACTCCATCAAGTGCATTGATTTTAAGGTGCTTCCACACCATATCGTTTTCGAGGTGTATGTATGCTTTCTGCCACTATATCGGTTTGAAGGTGTATGTGTGCTTGATCACACCATATCAGATTGGAGGTGTATGTCTTCTAGATTCCACCATATCGGATTGAAGGTATATGTATGCTAGCTTCCACTATATCAGATTGAAGGTGCATAATAATATAATTGGGTTTAAGTTATATAACCCGCCTCAAGAACAACTTTAAACCTCCAAGCTCCAAAGATTCACATTCCCAAGGTTGAAGATGAACTTCACAACTCCTCTATATGCAAAGAATCACCATGGATAAGAAATTGGTGATGAAGAAAAGAAAAGAAGATCAAAACCCTAAAATCATGCTTCAATCCAAGGTTGAAGATGATCATATCCTCACCTTTGGGTTAAGTATGAGCTCCTTCTTGCTCCTTAACACATTTTCATTATACCTTGTGCCCTTCCATGATATTCCACCCCTCTTGCATGATATGACACTTACTTGCACGATATGCCACTCAACACTTCACCCTATGGACAATATCACCCTATATGGCCAATATCACCTACTTGGCTGATATGCTTTAGCTATGGACGATATCCAAGGGCCTATGCACGATATCCTTATACTCATGCACGATACAAGAGCTATATGCATGATACCACAAGGAAGGAGGGTGGTAAGAGTCGAAAATTTTCACTAAGGGGTGAAACTAGGGGTATATGTACTTGTGGCACATGATGGAAGGTAAAAATGAGGTGTCATCAATTTGAGCTAGTAGGTGCCACGTGTCCATGCATAGATGACACTTGTACATGCATGCATAAACATTTATCTTATCATGAGAAATGTTTGAGGATAATCTAGTGATGCAAATTCATCCATTGCATATCCCTTTGAATAAGATATATCAATTAATTCATCACTTTATTCGCAACCCATCACAACTTTACTAAGGAAGTTGTAACCCAAAACAACTCACCTCCTTGAGGTTATTTGAATTATATGGCCTTTTAAAACAGTTCCCAAAAGTATATGAGGCTTTTTCTATGGCTCCTTGGCCGATTGGCACTCATATATAAGCTTTTCAACTTGATAAAACTCAAGTTAGGGTTTCATATTCAACCCCCTTTCTTGGTCATTTCATCACCAAGATTACCATCATTCATAATTGATTTAAACATGGTGTCTCCTTCTTTCCCTATCCTATAAATGATTTTAGGAGGGAGTAGGGACACTCTAGAGGTGGTAATTTTCATATTAACCCTACATTTTAGGTAAATTACAATTCGTACCAAAACTGGTGCACAATGCACTAACATTATTCAAACAAAGTATAACTTGCAATTTAGGCTTTCCACAAGCCATCCTTTAACATCATTCTCTCTATTATGATGCTAAAACACATGAGGTACATTCAACATGTAACATTTTGCAATATAGCCCGTCATCTTTGGTAAATTGCACTTTATGCACAAACTATCATATAATGCACAAATAGTTTGCAAATAAGCTCAAACTTGAAATATAAACTCTACAAGTGTCTTAATTACTTTTTAGAAGATTAAAACAAGTTTGTAAAAAACTTACTTAAGCAAAACTTCTAGGGTTAGGCCATAACCCAGGTCAAGGATGTTACAGTACCAAAATTGCAAAGTCCTAGAGATTAACCCCCTCTAGGTAGTGGACTGACTCACTTCAAGTTTGAAGTGTGGAACCACTCTAAACCACTTTGTCCAAGTGTATTCTATCCTTCTCTCTATTCTTTGTTGTGCATGTTAGTTAGGACTTCAAATTGGTTGTATGCTTTAGCTTTTTCACTTATTATAATTTGAAGGTCTAATCCATTTTGTGAGATTTGTGAAGCTCTATTCACCCCCCCCCCTCTAGAGCCCTTGATCCAAAAAGTGGTATCAGAGAAGGTCTTCTCCAAGATACTTCTACAAGTAGGAGAATATGGGTAATTTAGCACTTGGATCTCTCAACTTGGAGGGAAGCTTCTCCATGTGACCTCTAGTCTTCGACAACACCAACTTCCTCTATTGGAAGAGAAGAATGCATTTCTACCTCCAAGGAGTAAGCTACGAGATGTGGAAGGTGGTGCATATAAAGTATGAATATCTAAAAGGGGAAATATCCACATGGACGGAAGCCCAAATGAAGAAATCTCAACTCAATGCCAAATACGTGAGCATCATCTATGCAGCCCTCACCCCATCTGAGTTCAATCGGATCTCCTCATGGGACACCGCACATGAGATTTGGAACAAGATTTGTGTCACCTATGAGGGAATAGAGAAAGTGAAGGAAGAAAATATCTACATGCTTGGTGGTCTCTTTGAGAACTTCAATATGAGCAAGAATGAAAGAGTGGTGGACATGTACACTAGGCTAAATGTCGTCATCAATGGATTGGTAGCTCTTGGTAGTGTGATGGATAAAGGCACAATCAACTAAAAGATTTTGTGATCTCTTCTAAACATATGGGAGCCCAAGGTGACCTCCATTGAAGAAGTGTGCAAGCTTAGTGAATTATCAACCGAGGAGATGGTTGGAAACCATCAAGCTCATGAGCCAAGGCTTGACAAGAAAGAAGAATAAGAAAAGAGAGAAGAGAAGGGAGTCCAAGAAGATCAAGGAAACAACCTTCAAAGCTCAAATCGAAGAGATGGTTCGGCATCAACAAATTGCATTCAAATCCTCTACTCCTTCCTCAAGTGAAGATGAAGGCCCAAGTGAGCATGAAACTAACTACTCCAAGGGAAAGCACTTCAAAGGGAAGTCTTCTTCATCTACTCCTAGATGTTATGAATGTTGCCAAAAAGGCCATTACAAGAGTGACTACCCTAAGAACAAAAAGAGCCACCACAAGAGCAGCTGGTGCAGATTCCGCTAGAGGCATACACACTAGCCAACTAGGGTGGCTAGATGCACTCCACGAGACCGGAACACACGGGATGGGATTTTGCTTTAGAAATTTATATTGTCCCTAACTGAGTTGATCACAAAGACTAAAATAGGTCACCCGCAAGCGTACGGGGTACTGTCGTAGTATAGGCGATTGGCAAGATAAGGGGTCGATCCACAGAGATATAAGGGGCACTAGACTCAGGTAGTGTGGGCTATGTTCCTAGTGTGGAGATTAGGGTTGTAGGGTTTTAAAAGGATTTGGTTGTTGATTACTCTAATTGAACAAATAAGACATGCAAGATGGAAACTAAGTTACGAAAGAGCTAAATTAGCAAACTAGGTTAGTAAACTGGCTAAGAAAAGGCAAGAGAAAGCTAATCTAGACTAAACAAGCAAGAATCAACTAAGAATCTAAACTAGTCACTATCAAGAGAAAGGACCTAAATTAACACTAGAGAGCAAAACTAAGCAATTGACTAAGTTAAGCTAAAACAACTAAACAAAACTAGGATTAATAAGCAAACAGAGCAGTTTGGGTTTTAACAAGTTAATTAAGGTAGGTGGGTCGTTTGGGGGATGTAACATTGATATTAGTTGGGAGATATCATTAAACATGCAAGGTTCTCATTTCATATCTATATTACCAAACCAAACAACAAGGCCAATGCTATTAGAACATACCCTTCCAGAAAGCTTGGTGCAGATTCCGCTAGAGGCGTACACACTAGCCAACTAGGGTGGCAAGGTGCACTCCACGAGATCAAAACACACGGGATGGGATCTTTCTTTCAAAATTTATAGTGTCCCTAACTGAGTCGATCACAAAGACTAAAATAGGTTGCCTGCAAGCGTACAGGGTACTGTCGTAGTATAGGCGATTGGCAAGATAAGGGGTCGATCAACAGAGATATAGGGGGCACTAGAGTCAGGTAGTGTGGGATATGTTCCTAGTGCAGAGATTAGGGTTGTAGGGTTTTAAAAGTATTTGGTTTTTGATTACTCTAATTGAACAAGTATGACATGAAAGATGGAAACTATGTTATGAAAGAGCTAAATTAGCAAACTAGCTAAGCAAAAGGCAAGAGCAAGCTACTCTAGACTAAACAAGCAAGAAGTAACTAAGAAGCTAAACTAATAACTAACAAGAGAAAGGACCTAAATTAACACTAGAGAGTAAAACTAAGCAATTGACTAAGTTAACCTAAAACAACTAAACAAAACCAACAATAACAAGCAAACAGAGCAGTTTGGGTTTTAACAAGTTAATTAAAGTAGGTGGGCCATTTGGGGGATGTAACATTGATATTAGTTGGGGGAGATCATTAAACACGCACAGTTCTCATTTCATATCTAGATTACCAAACCAAACAAGAAGGCCAATGCTATTAGAATATACCCTATACTACTAGTATAAGACTAGGGTTAGGTGTAATTTGAATGGGATTAGCCAAATCTAGGTTTCTAGTGTAAGTGATAGTGAGCAATTGAGGGTTGAGGGTAGAAATGGGAGTAGAGATGAGGGTATTTGACCTCATGCCATTAGCCATTCTAGCCTTTACAAGGCCCTAGGAAATTGCATCAATCTCACTTACACTAGCTACTTAAATCTCACACTCACTTGTAGGGGGAAGGATATGTATGTAGGAACAAAGGGGGCTAGATAGGGATCCACTATTTGGACCTAGGAGCCAATCCTAAGATTTCCACACACACTCCAATTCCTTCTAGAAGCTAAGTGCCATCAAACATCTCAAAGCAAGCAATATGTAATAAGCACAAACCACATGCAATAATATAGGAAATGAGATAGAAACAAGAGGCAATCATCATAGATACGAATTGAGTTCATTATAAGCAATTTTCCCCCAACATGGTGTCAAAGTCACATTTTAACCCCAAACAGCCCACCACTAGGGGATTAGCTATACATAGTCAAAGAAAGAGCAAAATAAAGGGGAAAAAGAGGTAGAAACTCCATGAAGCTTGATGAAGTGGCCTTCTTCTTTACCTCCAAGCTAATATTGACGACCTCCCTCCTCTAAAGGTGTAGGGGAGCATGAAAATATGGGGGATTATGGATAAAAACCTAGAAAACTAGGTTTCCAAGGTATAATGAGGATGGAAATGGTGAATGGTAAGCTAGAATGCAAAGGGATTGCACAAATAGCTCAAGGAAGGAGGGTGGAGGCTTAGAACAACTATAGGAGAGGCTACCCTAGTTTTATGGTCGCCACCCATGTATATATAGGTGTTGGTGGAAGCAATAGGGTAAGTAGGGGTAGTTTAGGAAAAATAGTGTTAAGTAGGGTAGGGTTGGTGGGTCACCACGGTCGTGTTGGTGTGCCACGGCCATGGTGAGGGTAATGGGGAATGGTCGTAGGGGTGAATACGGTCGTGGTATTGAGCTGGTGGTAATAGGCTAAGTATGGTGGTGGCTACGGCCATGGCGGAGTGCCATGGTCGTGGTGGATGAGTGATACCACGACCGTGTTGGGTAACACAGCCATTTTGGAGGAGGGATAGGTGATCGTGGAGCAGCACCACGGTCGTCTTGTTCTTCCTTGGCCACAGTCGTGGTTGTTGGCCATGGTCGTGGCTCCTTGGGCATGACTACCTGTTGATATATTGCAATAAAACCACGACCGTGGTGGGTGGCCACAGTCGTCTTCGAGTCTTATGGCCGCAAATGTGTTTGATGGCCATGGCCGTGGCTATTGCGGTGCAAATTCCTTGTTGTCACTGTTGATTCCTGATAATAAAACCACGACCATGGGGGGTATCCCCACGGCCGTGTTGTGGTCTTCATCATTCAATTGTCCTTCAAATTTAATCAATTGTGGATGTCTTTGCTTGGTGACGACCCTTGGCCATTGGAGGTAGGTTGAGGGAGATTTTGGGGCCTTCTTTGGGTCCCTCCATGGATGGAGAATCGCTAGAATTCCTTCTTTCTCTATCTTCCATCTAAAGCATGGTCCAAGTACCTGAAGATATTGCAAAGAGCATCCATAAGTGCATTTGGAAATGATAAACATATTAGGGGTAAAAGGCTTGTAATCTACATATTTAGATGTGATCTAAATACAAAATGGAACAGGATGGAGCCCTAAAATGGGGTTACATCACCACCCCAAACTTAAAACATATTTGTCATCAAGTATTCTCCAACTCAATCTCTCTTTTCAATTCTTTTCAACAAAAACAAATGACAAATGTAAAGCAACAAATAAATATTGGATACATGGTCTTGGAAGTGACTAAGTGCATGTGTTTCACATCTCTCCTCTCCTCTTTCACAAATAATTCATGAAATGAGCACTGAGCATACAAACTTCAAATATAAAGTATAGAAACACAAGTTGTCCATATGTCTTTCATGTCATTCTGGGTAAACTGTTTTGTATTGGTGTTAATCAAAGGTGACTAGGAGTGTTGTTTCACTTTCATGCATTCACTCTTATGCTTCAAACGACACTGGATGACCTACTTGGTTGTGGAAAGGGTAAAGTGAGATACATTTGATGTTTTCTAGCTCAATGGGTATGTACAGATGAAGAAAGGATTGCGGTAAGCTTTGGAGTGCTTTTACACACTCATCTTTTCTTTATTTGAATGCTCTTAAACAAGAGCATCCTTTTATTTTATTTTTGCTTTCCTTTTTTTTTCTTTTTGTTTGCCCTTGGTGTAGCTAGGGCATATGGTGGAAAGAGTGAAGCGAGGAGGTTGAGATGTGGCCACCCCAAACTTTTGTGGGTGGCCACAGCTGATATGTGCACTTTTGGCATCTTTTCATGAGGCGGAGAGGTATGAAGGTGGTGAAAGAATGGTCAGATCAAAGAGGGGTCATCATTGTAGTTTCCAACATAAGATTTTATACATGAAAGCTAATTCAACACTTCACTAAATGATATCACACCACATGATAGAATCAACATAACATTCATATTTTCTACCAAGTGATTCCATTGGCTTTAAGCGCTTGTAGCTTGCTCAATTCATGATTCAATCAAAACATTCAAAGACTTAAGAGATGTGGCGCACATGTAAAAAGTCAACAAACAAGACCATATAGCAATAAGATCTAAGAAAGTAGAATGCATTTGTCATAGGATTAAAACATTTCATTTCAAGCAGTGGAGATCAAGTCAAAACATACTTTAAGAGCAAGAACATTCAAGTTTTGGGCAAAATTGGCCAAAATGGTGCCAATTTGCACTAAATCACATCTAAACCAACTTTAGGGGTTTCACAACACAAAGCAGCAAGACCTAATTAAAATGCACAAGAAACTACCAAAAAATACAAAACAATGCAATGCATATGGAAAAGCAAAACGAGCCAAAATTTAAAAAAAAATCATAAAAATGCAAGAAGTCAACTACATGCCATGCAAAGATGCAATGAAAAGAACAGTAACAACAAAACTAAGCTAAATGGCAAAGGTGGAACAAAATGACAAATAGAGAGAGATAGGGTGGTGCATACCGCCCTACCAATCCCAAACTTTAGAATCATGTTGTCCTCAGCATGAAACTATAGCTTAGAATAAATAGGGGAAGTGTCACGGCCATGGTGGTGGCTGATCTGGCATTTGAGGAGGATTTGGAGGAGGAGCTGAGGATGGATCTGAGCCTGGTGGAGGATGTTGGTAATAATGCCCCTGGTAGTCGTCCTGGGGTGGAGGATACGTCTCGAGATATCCAACAATCCCACCCCAAAAATCGCCACCCCATTTGCGGTTTTTTGTTGCTTGGGTATAGGTGTAGTGATATAAGTGGTTGATCTGATGGTGCATCAGTTGTTGATTTTTCCAAATGTACTGTTGGATGAGCTGCATGTCACTTTGTGACTTCTGAATACTCTCAAGGTGCGCTTGGATGGTTGACATGTCATAGGCGTTCCCTGTGGGATGATGCAGCTAGGATGTCCCTTCATCCCTCCTTCTTGTCCTATGGGGCTGCCTTTGTTCTACATCTTCTTGCTCCTACCCTTGCACATTAGATTCAACTATTTCTTCATGCATGGTAGTGGCTCCCCTAGCGTATGTCTGTCTCGGGTGTTCTTGCTGCCATTTTAATAATTTCTCCTTCAATTTGTCAAAGACCCCCAACATGGATAGCAGTGGAACCGCGTGGTATGGCAACTTGAGTTCAATATCTGGCACATTAGTAGTGAGATAAATCATTCTTTTGTTCTTCATTTTAATAGTGTGTGAGCACATCAAGTAGTTGAGGTCAACAAAATCTACCTCACATGCATCTTGGAACGCAGAGAGATCATAACCTAGCGCTAGTGCAATTGAAGTCATGAATCCTCCCATAACAAATGGCTTTGTGCTCTTGTAGGGTACATACTTCATATGATCGATTAGCAGTACTCCCAGGTCTATATACCTCTTGTGGTGCATAGCTATCAAGACAAACATATCCTTTTTAGAAATGGTGCCTTGGTTGTCGTATCTACCCACAATTGTATTTGCCAGGACCTTCTACACATAGCGCATCAATGGGTTTTTTATGGCAGAGGTTTTTGTTCTACCTATGTTGTAATCCTCACTGCCCATTAAGATCTTCCAGTAATGTACATAGTCAAAGCTCACCTGTAACATCCTAGGATTTGAGGCCTCGGATAAAAAGATCTTATAAGGAATGATTGGACTACCCATATCACCAAGGTGCACCTCCTTTTCCGGGAGCCCATCTCTAAAGAACTCCATAGTTAAGCGTGCTCAACTTGGAGTACTACTAGGATGGGTGACCAGTCGATAAGTTGATCCTGGCTTGCGCGTGAGTGGATAAAAGCGTGCAATTAAGGCTAGTGGTGGTCTGTGGGGCCAGTCGTCATTCCTGAAACTCTACTAGAGCCTTGGGTAGTGGGCCCGGGCGTTACAAATGGTATCAGAGCCAACTCCCCTCTAGTAGGTGGGGCCCACATGGGTATGGCATGCCAGTCTTGAGCCGTGCAGTCCAGGCATGTAGGAAAGGGATGTCCATGGTTGACGTAGCCACCCTTGTGCTGGTATTCCGTGATCGGGAGCTGGGTGTCCATGGGCCATTGTGGGTCTGCACTGAAATGGGGAAGATATTATGAGGCCTTATAGTTGTGCCTTGACGAGGACGTCAAGAGTCTAAGTGGGGGAGATTGTAACATCCTAGGATTTGAGGCCTCGGATAAAAAGATCTTATAAGGAATGATTGGACTACCCATATCACCAAGGTACACCTCCTTTTCCGGGAGCCCATCTCTAAAGAACTCCATAGTTAAGTGTGCTCAGCTTGGAGTAGTACTACGATGGGTGACCAGTCGGGAAGTTGATCCTGGCTTGCGCGTGAGTGGACAAAAGCGTGCAGTTAAGGCTAGTGGTGGTCGGTGGGGCCAGTCGTCATTCCTAAAACTCTACTAGAGCCTTGGGCGGCTCTTTCTCTAACAAGCCATCATCCATCTTCACGACTTGTTCAGGACTTGCAGCAAAAATACCATTCAGGTCAGTAGAGGTGAGGGTGTGCACGTTGCCCATAATGGCGAATTTGATTGTGTCACACCCTCTCACTTTTGTCCTTTCAACTTTGGCAAAGAAATCTCGGGTCAAAGCGAGGTATGAAGGATGGGGTGTGAAAAGAATATCCCACAGCCCTATTCTCTTCATGCTTGCTTCCACTGCTTCTTTAATCCCAAGATCATCAATAGTCTTCTCACTACCATACCTAGATTCGACGACTCACCTTTTCATGCTTTCTGGGTAGATGAGATCGACTTTTCTCTACTTTTGTCCCAGATCATAGGACACGCCTGTCGGTGCCTTGCCTAGGGTCTTTACTCTATCTGCCTCTAGCTGTGCTAGAACATCATCTCCCTCGGGCTCGAGCTCTACCTCATCCTCCTCACTATCATCATCATCTTCTTCCATCCTGTACGTTTGAGACCCTGAACTAGTGTCGAGGTTGTATTAGTGGGCTGATTGCTCCTCATCAAGACTGAGTTTTCGTGATGGTTGCGGCTGCATGCCATGCCCCACCTCCGCATTGGATGTCAAATGGCGGGTTGGGGTGGACTTCGGCAGCTGCTTGGATGATGATTGTGCTGCTTTAGATTTTTTATTTCTCTTAATAGCCACTGACTCAATCTCGTCAATTAGGTTGTCCAAATCGACTCCCGTGGACTCCTCCTCCTCCTCTTCTTCTTCTTCCCCCTTGTACGTGTTGGTATGTATGCCCTGAGAGCCAATCATGGGATGATTGGTGGGATACATTAAGACTGATTTGATAAACATCAAAGGCAAGCTTCTAATTCTTTCTGGTTCAGTCATTTGAGATAGTGATAGAACAGATTGAATGTCTAGAGAATGACAATACTCAATGATGTATGCTTTCAGGTTGAGGACCTGAACGATGAGATCATACAGATGCTAAGAGTTTGTACATTCTTGTTATGTCCCTAGTCGGATGTCATTGTGGAAGGTAGATAGATAGCAATGACACACAAGACTAGATTGTGGTGTTGGTTGATGACAGAACCTCATTAGTCATGATATAGAGATATCAAACCAAACACATAGGTACTTGTTAGAGAACAAGTGTACCGGACAGACCCACTATGAGTTTGACACATGGAACCATGACATGGTAGTCACAGTCAGTACTCACAGTGATGGTGGTGAATGTGATTCTTTGACCTGAAATTACTACACTCAACACATGTCGTTGGGTACACTTTGTCATCATCAAACGCAGTCCTGAAACATGGGTTGTTATAAAGGTGATGATTGGGTGGCTTTGACACATGGGGCTTTTGAGGGGTGAGTGATAGATATGGGATTTGTCCCTCCTGAGGGAGTCTGATATCCATGGCCACTTGATGAGTAGGATTGAGATAGGCGTGCGCACACATGTGTGAATCGGTATGTGATATTCATGTCATACATATATCCTCCAATCTACTCTGAGATCAAGAAAGTGAATGAACATTGACATGATGACTGTTCCATGCCTTGAGTTCATTCGAGATATCAGTGACAAAGGAATTATACATTCGCTGTAACACCATTCACAGATTGTAGAATTGAAAGTTGTTCTCCACCTTTCTATTTCACTTGGGTAGCACTGATGTGTGACTAGGCACCGCTCTTTGCTTGTGAAGTCATAAGTGTTATGGACTTTCACTGCCAACGTGAAAAAGGACCTGCAGGGTCACACACATAGGATTTAACCTGGAAGAGGAGTTTATCCACAAACAATGTTTAGATTGATTACTAAAGGAGTTTAGTAGTTCAATTAAAGACTCAATTAATTGATAGCTCAAAATCATAGTATTCAAGGTGTTAGATCGATTGATTAGAGTATCAGATTGATTGGAACTGCAATTGACAGTTTTTGCACAATCTGCACTCCCAACGGATCCTCATGTGATGAACAGATCGGCTGAGCTTGGTGAATCGATCATCTCATTTGGTGAGTCGATCGACTCATGGATAGGGTGAAACGATCGGTTCAACTGGTGCAAGCGAGCGAGTTGGGAAAATAGGATTGGTGAGAAATTTCGTTTCATTTCACTTGTCCAATTTGATTGGAACAAGGATTGGGATTGGTTTCCAAATAGAAATAAAAGAAGGAAAGTCAATCAGGAACTGACCAGGGCCGCGAACCGACCGGTTCAGAAATGAACCGACTAATTGAGGTGTCCCAACCGATCGGTTGAGGTGTCAACCGATCGGCTCAGGTCCCCAACTGACCATTTCAGTTGTGAAACGATCGGTTCAGGTCACGCAGTTGGTTGTTTTTTTGGAAAATTCTCGAACCCTTCTACTCCTGCTTTAGTCCTGCATTGCCCGGGATAGAGAACCCTATCCCATGACCCTGCTATATATATAGGGGTATTGGGGGATTCTCTGTACACAACTCAGTGCAACCAGTTGCTTTGTAAAGTTGTCGTTCTCTCTAGTTTTGGTAACCGAGTGAGCCCGAGCAAGTGCTACCCAATAAGGGAGGCACAAAAAGGAAAAGACAACTGCAGAAAGCGAGTGGTGGAAGGAGAGTGTGTCGGTGACTAGTACGCCGACAGGAGTGTGCGACTCCTTTCAATTCCTTGTGGGACAAGGAGATCGGAGTTCCAGGTGGTTCGTGTGGACTACTTAAGAGGCGAGAGGTTTCTTCCGCTTAGGAGGACAATTGTCAATCCCGACAGTCCCGATGAGACCAGGAGTCGTCACTCCCGGTGCGACCAGGAGCTGCACAGACACTGTCCAAGACCGGAGGTGAAGACCGCGCAAGGTGTGAGGTATTTTTTCCGAGCAAGCCTCAGGACAAGGTATTATTCCACAAACCTTCCTTTCCTATTGTATATACGTTGATGCATTTCCTTGTCATGGGTTTGTAGGAGGAGAAAATTTTTGTTTCCGCTGCCTTCTCTGCCTCCCCTAAAACCCAACAGTGGTATCAGGGCCACATCAACTGCTCTATATTTTAGGATTATCGATATGATCGATTTTGGTTTGTCGCCTTTATTTATTGCATACGATGTGAATAATATCGGCTTTATGCATGTCCAATCCTAAATCCACAAATCCCAATACTACATATATGATATGTAATATGAATGCACTCAATACGCGTCGCCGTTAAACGCATTTTGTGGTGGATGTATAGCATGGTTATGGCCAATAAACCCTACATGTGTGTGGTTGTATGTGGTTGCTTGCATCTCGGTCTGCGCACCGATTCCTTCTCCTATTCCTGATGTAACTCGAAATAATTCGAGATTTCTTTCCTACCGTTGCTCCCCTCAAATGTAACTCGAGGTTTCTCCTTTATAATGTAAAATAGGATAGATTTTATTTCCTGTTATGTCAAAGAATGGTGGACATCCAGACGACAGCTGAGACGATCGTATCAAGGAGTGAACCGATCGGTTGACGTTCCAAACGATCAGTTCAAGGAGTGAGCCGATCGGTTGATGACCGGTTCGAGGAGCGAGAAGAGTGGGTGGCGGCCAATGATGAGATACACGATGACCGGGCGAACCGATCGGTTGGAGGAGCCAACCGATCGGCTGGTGGCACCTAGACGACCAGGCCATGACGAGCAGGTCATTCATGTGATGAGTTGATCAACTCGGATGGCTAAAGCACAAATTTCATCCTGTACAGGTTGCATGTGATGTAGACCTAGATGACCGTGATTCCTCTTGGCTCGAGGAATTACATTAGGATGTCCATAATCATCGCTTTTATCGTTTCGCATGTTTTTTGTGGGATATAGCATGTATATGATACGTACTATGTATTGTGGTGATTGGATATGTATATGTATATAAAACCAAATCCCTCATTAAAATATTAAGTCTTATATGCCTTCCATTAGCGGCACAAATGAAAATCTCGATCGACCAAGCGTAGGTTACGCCAAAGCGTGGTGCGCCGTCTATCTTATGGAAGTGTGAAGGGTAGACATGTAGGTTCTACAAAAGTAGGGTGCATGTTTACCGTGTCATCTTTTGGGTTAGACTTAACTGGTGATTCTTAGAGCGTATAAGCCCAGAGGCAAGGAATGTTCATGGCAAGGTGTTGCGCATGTTCATTCATCAAGAGTTGCATATGATGTAATTGGCATGATAGCCTACCTAAATAGTCAAGATTGTGGGCGATCAGCCAAAGCTGACTCATGACTTGATGAAATATGGATCTTGCCCACTAGAAGGTTGGACTCTGCAATCTTCCGAATTGATGGTGAGGGCTATCAATTTGAAGTAAAATAGTGGGAGCGATAATTAATTAAAGGCCTATTTTTTATCGTGAAACTTTTCAAATCAATCAAATAATTCAAAAAGAGTTTTGGACTAAAATTGCATATATTTCCTTTTGTTAAAATAAATGGTTAATCAACAATAATCACTTTATTTGCGATCAGTTTTTGAGACCAACAAATTAAATAAGGAATAATTCTACGACTGGTTAGGATGATGAGAAGTGTTCGCAATCAAAGAGCGAAAGCTCTAAGTCCTAGTTATACCAGAACCAGATGAACTCAATCCCACCACATCAATGGTTGAAAGTATGCTTATGGAAGCATACCGAGGATGACATTGATGAGGAGTGCTTGATGTTGTATTCTCTGAACTATGAGTTGCAGAGACAACATGAGACATATGATGTCTCAAGGACACTGTCCTAGTATGTCATGACAGAAGGAGATCCAGTAAGGTATTCACACACTCAATGTGATTGGGTATGTGGAAAAACCTAACTAAGGAGGATTCCCTCTGAGCCAAGAGTTGTCTATTGGTATGATGCTGCAAATGTTGCTAGAATCATACAGTTCATGATAAACTACAACATGAACAACTTTGACAAGCATTGACAGAGTTGTTATACCTATTGAGGATAGTAGAGGCAAATATGAAGAAAGACAAACCCTAATGTTTGATGTGATCAATGAAGGGTAAGTCTCAAGGGAAAGGGCAAAGGCAAAGATAAGAAGTGTTATGATGCTAGCCAACAACCCAACCCGTCTTCAGCCTCAATGCACATGGGAAAGGGTGTATGAGGGAATTGACCTCGATATCTGGAAGAACAAAAGAAGATGAAGGAAGGGATGGAGATCTCCACCTAAGGTATCATGAAATGAACCACTTCTGAGGTAGATGATACCAAGATGAAGATCTGACATATATGATATGTAAGATCTACAAAGAAGTGATGGCCTTTATGAAAGGACCCTGAAAGGAGTACTCATCATTGGAGCAAGTGTTGCTGCCATAGATAGGAGTATCTTTCAATTTATTTCAGCCTAAAGGGCAAGAAATAGAGTTGAGAACTACTATTTCAATTTGCCAATAGAAACACTTTATTGTTGCATCTTGTTGAGACAAGGATGGCTATCAATATAGTTGATGTTTCAATTTCAAATATATGATCTTTGTGGCAATGCCTTGTTTATCTTTTGATACTTTGTATGCATAACATAAAATGATACCTAAAAGTTACTAATAACTCAAACAACAAATAGCATAAATCATGAGAAATTCATTTCTAGTTTCCATATGATGGATAAATCTAGACTCTTTTGGTTAGAGAACCAGTAAGAGACATGAATATCTTGGATATGATTAATCAATCTTCACTAATGTTAGTTGGAGAATGATTATCCTATTAGGTATAATACATGTGATGTATTTACATACCTAGTGGAACGAATGCTAATACTTCAAATGGTGTTCAGAGAAATACCAATATGAACATCTTGAAGTGTTCAAGAATATCATAGATGAAGTACGAATTTGGTAAAGTACTAATTCTTGATGAGATCAATGAATGAGATACTTGAACCAAGTGTTTGAGAACCTTGTGAGTGATTATGATAGTGTATCATAGTGAACTCATGATTAGGTCATGGTGATGTCTAAATCAAGAAGGAATGATACTCTAAGGAGTTAGAGAATGATTATCAAATAACTGAATTCTTCTTACATAAAGAATACCCCACACTAATAAAGGACATTAAGAATCACAAGGGTTGTGAGTTCTTATATCCTTGATAGATACATCTCGATCATCTATATGATGAGTTGGTCATGTGATGAGTCAACTATCAAGATGACTATGAGGAACCAAATTTTGAGTTATGGTATATGACCATTACATCCTAAATGACTTCCATGTGAACCATAAGGTATGACCTTGATGGTAGCACCGATAGATGGAAATCAATAAGTGCAAATAAGTCTTAAGTGTTAAGACACATGGTTGACATTTTAAGAAGGATGATGCTTGTTGATTGCAACTTAATGACTAAGATATTTGGCATATGGATACTAAAACCGCACTCCTATGAGGAATAAGACAAGGATGTGTACGTGACACAACCTATAAGGTTTATGAATCCACTAATGCAAATGAAGTCTATAAGTTACAATGAATTAATCAATGTGATTGATTGAGTACAAGCAACTCAGAATTGGATCTTTACTTTGATGATATAGTCAAAGGGTTTGACTGATATGTCAAAGATAAAGAAGGGGTCTATGATTTAGTGGGAGCGTATTCACATTCCACATGTTGATGTGAAATGGAAATGATCTAGAATGGAAATCCAAAGTGGAAATTATCTTTAGGGAAGATAGAGATGTTTCTTATGTGATAGTAATAGAGATCTATAGAGATAGTTCTCGAAAACTGAAAAGAGAGAGCATACATTGGCAATTTGTACTGAAGGGTTCAGTGTGCACAGATTCAGTGGGAGAAAACTTGTCCATGTTACATGGAGTTAGTATCTCAAGACCAAATGTCCAATTCTTTTGAAGAATAGGAGCACTAAGAATAGATATAGATCTATCATGTATTTGATCATCCCATTACGTTGCATGTATGGACATGGCAAGAATAAAATGCATATCATCTTGTATGTAGGACATGGAAAAATGATATGCTCATCCTGATAACTCGTATGTGGGACATGACGAGTGGATGGCTGTCTACTTTCAGTAAGGGTTATTGGAAACCATGAGAACTTGATAAGTACTTATGAAGTACTAGTTCTATGGAGATAAGGAAGAGTTCAACGTAAAGAGTTACATTGATGCGAACTTCCGGAAAAGGACAGAAAATGAATCACAAAATATATATAGGATATATAAAAGTGAAAGTTTGTTGATAATTGGAAGTGTTCCAATAGAACCATTTAAAAGGAAATGTCGAGTATCCATGTGTTAGAGAACAACAGTGGATACTATATGGATCTAGGAGTTCATAGAGATGAACTTATAGATATTTCGGTCATTGATGTCAAGTATGGAATCCTTGATCATGCAATGTGGCTAAAGGTTAGCAAAGGAATACTAGATCGCATATTACGACAGCTCCATCTCATACGTGTGACATACAGCGAAGAGATGCGAGACATGCAATTTATACTGACTTTGGCAAAGTGTTTCCATAACTCACTATGTTGGCACAAGAGCAGAGTAACATGTGGGACATGTTTTAAGATCACTATGAATATGATTCAAGGGTGATTGGCTCATAGTGCAAGTGGGAGTCTGTTGGTATGTATGCCCTGAGAGCCAATCATGGGATGATTGGTGGGATACATTAAGTCGAACCTAATCCTTGTTCAACAACTCACTAAGTTTCTAGTAATTAAGTGAAAGGTGAAATTTAATTTTTATGTGTCATGATGAGCCTTTGTCAGGTGTAGCTATTATTCATGTTCTGATACCAACTGTGACGTCCCTGGATTTTGACTTCTCCAAACACTATTGGGAATGAGATGTCAGAGTCCGAAAACATCATCCAATCATATCAAAAAGTGATGCGGAAGCATAATACGCATACATGAACATACAACCATAACGTACTCAACATTCAACATGTATATTTGTACAATATGAATTATTACAAAATGATTTACAGTTACATATTGAATGAAAATTCTACAAGTCTAAACATGTATGCCAACAGGATCTTAGACAATAGGTACAACCTGGACAACTTCTCACTTCCTTTCTTTTATCCCACGCTATCTCTGAACCTAAAACATACATGAAACAGCAAATAAACACACAAGGTGTTGTGCACGTGGATAGAAAGATACATACTAATATGTTTGCATAATTGAAATAACTTGAGAAAGAAAGAGTAAAAGAAAACGTTATTTAAGACGATAATCAGGTAAACATTCCTTTTATTGTTTTCATTTTGATGCGGTTGTACTACACCTATTGCACTTCACTTACATCTAGTGTGGGCAACAGAATATCATCATACATCTAACATGGGCCAAGGAATCATACATCCAGGTTAGGCAACATACATCCACACCAGGCTATGTGCTCTAGTAGCTACAACCCATCATGATCATTTAGATTTCTCTTAAATTTGGAAAAGTATAACTCATACTAGTTCAACCAAGCAATCATATCCAAATACGAGCATTCAATATATTGCATATCATATATAACCAGAAAACTAGTCTTATACTTAATAAATCCCATGTACCTGAGTTCAGAGGTTCATAGATATCTTTGATCATCTAGACAATCTGGTCATCACCTGATTAATAATAAATATTCATCATTAATACAAGGTTCACCATTATTAATGGTATTTAGGTCCAGTTTACAGTTTAGGCCAAAACTAGGTCCAAATAACCTAAAACATGTTTCTATTATTTTTCTACTAATCAGGAGATCATAATAAGGGTCTGGTCTGATTTTCATAATTTTATTATGCTTTATCTATTTTCTAGAATTAATATGAGGCTAAAAGCATCTAATTATGAATTAGTGAGAAAAGACCTAATATTTAGCAATAATATTCGGATCAGAATCCATAAATTGGTTTTAGTAATCATTAGGATTCTATAAGAATTTTCTTAGAATTAATATCAACTGGATATTGTTTATTTAATTTAATAAATTGTTAAAAGGAGCATTACACTCTAAGTTAAATGTCATCATTGAAAGTGGTTCAAGGGTATGATCTATGTGTCCATTAATGTAGAGGATATTATTCTGAGTCCAAGGATATTTTTGGGGGATTTATAGGAGACTAGAGCTATTTTTAATGTATTTTCTAGGATCTGTACTTAAATTGGGATATTTAACTTGCTTTGTGGGTTCCATCGCCCAGGGTGGCGGTCTGGGATTGGCCCACACTAGCCATTAGAGTGGGGGAATGGCTCTGGGCCTGCTTACCCGGTTTATCTAACCGATCTGGCCCCTCTGTTTTCTCTCCCGATCTTCCCTGACTTGGCTTTCCCTTGTTGGAGCGTGAAGCCGCCAGATCCATTCTCTGTTTGGGCGCCACCTGCGCTGTTCTTTGGCGTGAGGGCATCCCCGCAGAGGCTTGGGCTCCGGTGGCCCAGAGAGGACTCTACCATCTCCATCGCATGCCAAGGTGACATCCACCTCCATCAGGATCACCCCGTCGCAGACCAATATTTCCACCGCAAGCCACACCGGCGCAAAGTGAATGGCACTGGGTCAGAATTGGGAGCAACGGTCTTCACCTTCGCGTTCTTAGAGCAGAGAGGGGCCTCCAGGACATAGCTACAAGTCTCAGGGTGACCGACAATGCCAGATTGATCTCCACCTCGGATCCCTGGTGGAGAAAACTCAGTCAGATTTGGGGCTTTGCTGCTTGGGCTTCTTCTCGCTCTAGAAACAAGAAGAGAAGAACCGCGGCCTCCAGGGAACTGGTGGGTGGTGCCAGGTTGTTGCAGATAGGCCCATGGCTTGTTCCTCAATCACCCCTCCTTCCATCTGCTTGCAGCAGAGCTCGCCAGGTCCAGGGAAACCAACCCACTGTGGGTGGTGGGTTGATCAGACTGGTTTGGTATTATGGCCAGGAAGAGCCTACTGCTTCAGGATGACGGTGTAGTTCTCCAGTCTATCTAGGCTCATGTAAACACGACAAGGATGTATCGAGATCCTACCTAAGGCATGGCTTGCAAGTTCAGGTGGAGGGACTAGGGGTAGGAATGGGTCGATAAATTTGGTGGTTGCGTAGATTATGATTATGGGAACTGAATTCCCTATGATCACCCACCCTCTTCAGATCTACTTGAACCCAATATGGTACTGCTCCTCCATTTTCGGAGGCCAGTGATGACCAGGGAGCTAATCCGGCCTTCATCAGTTCCACATATCCTCTCATTCAACCCGAAAGGATCCATCGCATTGGGTGCCTGGGAAAGACCACTCAACCAACTCATATCAATGGCCAAAAGATAGAAACACCCTAAGCTAGGCTCAACTAACAATATTTTGATACTGCATTCCTCAATGCATTGATTTGTCATCTACTTGCAATATCAAAACCTTCTTGCTGTAGGAGCATCATTTATTCATTAAAATTTAATGATAGGTTTACCATCGTCTAAGCTACTTTATACCACAAAGTTCATCCAAATATTCTGCCCTTGACCAATATGATACTAGTTTTTCATAAAGGCTCATGTATAGGTATATTGAATCCCAATGCATCTCAAATAGCATCCAACATTAGAACAAATAATGAAACTTACTTTATCTCACCAAGTCATACTTGAAGATCCATCCTTAGACACTTTTGACTCATAGATATCACTTCACTTCACAAGGACTCACATGACCATGAATAAGTGATATTGGTAACTCACATATGCAACTAATATTCCTCAAATGCATTGTGTTGTAAAATACCTTCAAATTAGGATCAAAACATTCATTATATACAACCAATTCCTTAGTTTGATGCCAAACTATTTCACAACATTGTTGGCCTTAAATACTATACCAGATGTCAAAACCCTAAAATCTGGGCTATCACATTCACCCCACCTTATGTGAAATTTCGTCCTCAAAATTCAATTGATCTTATACTCAAGGTGGTATCAAGAGGCATAGATTCATATAGTCATCGTATTTGTTGCCAAGGCTATCATAGTTCTAGATGTACCCTAAGTTATCAACTTAGGTATTAGAGCATAGGAGGTGTACCCACCCCACCTTATATAGGTTGAAGCATCATTTAATGTCTTAGCCATAACATGACATTATGATATCTTAGGATTACATCACCCCTAAGGGTACAAGTTTTATTCATACTTTTAAAGTTCAAGAGGAATTCGTTTATATGCCATGATATTCAGATCATTCAAATCTAACATCATTAACATATTACAATGATTTCAGCATTAGAGGAGATTTATCTTCATCCTTGATATTAGGATTTTTCTACATAAGAAGGGCTTGCGTAACATGCTTGATCATTAGTGTTTCACCCTATGGTGTGATATTCATACCCAACTTAGAAGCATACATTGGGAAGGATCAAGGTTACGAACTATAGTTCTGATCATATATCCTATGATCCAAAAATATCTTTATATCAAGTTCATGAGTTCACTTTTTACGTCTTGCATGTATTATGTGATGGGATAAAGAGAATATACTAAGTTTTTCCCATGATCTCAACATCATATGTTTCATGTTTCATATGAAGGGAGGAAGAGAATATTTTAAAGTCAAACTTATCATGATTTCAATCTTGGGTGCTACATATATGATATAGGAGGGAAATATAGAATAGGTCAAGCTTATACAAGTGACTCCTCATATATAAATCATACATATAGCTCAAGTGAGGTTTCTATCATCATATATTAAGAAAGAGAAGAAGAAGGGAGAACAAGTATTTTGAGTATCTTTTGCACAAGGCATCATACTCTCATAACTAGAGTTCATATATTACCTCACTTGCAACTAATGATGAGATTCACAAAATATGTCACTCTAGCTAGGACCTAACTCAGCCAAAGGATTGAATTTATCATATGGGTCATCTACCCATCCTTTTCTTTTACCCAATTCTCACATATAGATTTGAATCATGCATAAGGACTCAACTCAACACTCAAGAGTAATCTAGTGTAGGACATTTTTTAACACATATCTCATATATTGGCGGCTAGGTCCTATGACCTTCTCCTTGTGGGTCTTACTCTCTCTAGAGTTCACCAGATATCTCATCCTACCACTAGTGTGACAAAGTCAATTTTTTTTGGCTTAATTCCGAGGACGGAATTTCTTTTAAGGTGTGTAGGATGTGATGGAGTGGACTTTTTGAACCCTAAATGGTCCAATGACACAAGTGAAGTCATACATGTCGAGTTGTTTTGAGTATCCTAAGTGTTTTAGTAATGTTGGAGTGTTGATCGAGGTTTATATAATGTTCTGGATCCATATGTTTATGTCGTTACGAGGAATTTAATTGAATGGTCTTGCAATTGAGTTTTGGCACCACATTCGTGTATAAGGTACATTGAGTAATGAGGAAGCTATGGTTAATTTATGATGGTTATTGGAGGACCCAAGAGGAAGTTGTTCAAGTTCAAATATGATAAAATAATGTATACTATTAAGGATTGAAAGATTTAAGTTGCTGGTCGTTAGGATGTGTCACGCAACCTTGGACAACTGATGCTTGTAGTGTGTTGAAGCCACAGATTGAATCATGGTGCATACTTCATCTCGGCCATACATGAATGAATGATGGCTAAAATTGTACCTTGTATCTTGTGGTTATGGTCTTGCCTCTAGGTGAAAGCCACTAACCTCATGCCCACTACTATCCTTTTGCATGCAAAAGACTGAGTTAGTGGAGTTGGTGTTGGACTAAGCAGTTTAAGTGAATAAAATAGAGAGATCGAACCACCTCTCCATCATGTCCTCTTCGTCGGCTGTGACAGAGAGCAAGTGGTGACCGGAGTTAGTTGGAGAGTGAGAGAACGAGACCTCCCCACACTATTGTCTCTCTGTTGCCAGCAAATACAACCACGAGGAGGATCATGGCGGCCAGAATCAAGCCTCACGGTGGACTTACAAGAGGGCGTCAGCCAGGATCTCATTCATGCGAAGCCGCATGGAGGAGCTAGCAGTAGGTGTTGAGAACGGTCGTCATCAAAGGGAGCAGAGGACAGTGGTTTCCTCGATGGAGTCTGGTCTAACGGCAGCATCTGGAGTTAGCAAGATCAGTGGGAGAGAGGTCGAGGAGGAGGACAACGACGTCCTTTTGCCCATCGGATCTGGGATCAAGAGACGGCGAGCCAGCGGCCCCGAGGCACAGTCGGCAGTCAGGGAAGCCGAAAGAGAAGAACCTATGAGGCGGCGGCCTATGCAAGGGAGCGCAATGGAGGCGGGTCGTACCCAGAAGAATAGATCGTTGAGGAGGAGACGCAATAGCGACAACAGCCTAGAGCTCGGTAGTGATGGTGTTCAAAGATAGACCGGCAGCGCTGAAGGATCATGGTCAGATCTGTCAACTTAGTTCGTGAGGAGGAGGAAATCATCTCCAGTTGCTCACCAGAGGAGATCCCACGGCGGCGTCCGTTTCCACGGCAGGACGCACACACAACGACAAGGGAGGGAACACAAGCGTCAGGTTCCCAGCGGCGGCAGATCTGTTTATAGACCCCTCACAAGGGCGTCGAGCGTGTGTCGTGAGAGGAGGGGAAGACCACAGTGGTGCTCATTCCAGGACGACAGAGCAGAAGGATGGAGCACGCAAGAGAGATCAGAGGAGAGGCGGTGATCTGGGTGGAGCTACTGGGGTGATCGATCACTGGAGCGTTGGTGCCTCGCGGTCCCTCACAAAAGACTAAAGTCCCGCTCGGGACTGGCAGCCGATCACACGATCGCAAGAAAGAAGAAGGGAGGTGGATCCGAGAACCAGCCGGTTCAATACAACCAATCTAGGAGAACCAACCAAACTGATCGAACCAAGAAAGGAGTTGTTGCAAGCCCGAGCCACGTGGCAGACTCCTATTGGCCTGCAAAGGTAAATCGCCAATTAATTCCAGTATATACCTCAGATCTTACTTAATTCATATTAAATAGCTCGAACCTCAGAAAAATACATATAATATACCAAACTTCTTAGAAAAATGTGTAGAACAAGATGGAAGTATAATATCCTGCTTTTGAAGCTTAAGTATCAGTGATATCTTGTTAGTAGTGAAATGTTGTTATAATGGATAATAAATATCAAATGATGTTCTAAAATTGTGGAAAAATGCCAATAAGTCTATAATAATGCTTATAGTGCACCTGATGTCAGTGATGATGATGTTAATGTAGGAAATAATGTAACTTTCTTCTTATGGCTATCTCGGACTAATAATCCTAAATAAAATGTATTAAATGCATACATAGTCAATAAATGATGAAATTCACAGAGTAAGATCATATCAGTATATGAAACCTCAGTTTTAATTATGAGATCATAATGATGAACAGAATCCATGTTATATGAAGATGAATCTTAATACATGTTATAAAACCCTAATCTCGGTTAATGATGTAACCTAGGGTTAATTAATGTGCACAAAAATGCTATGGAAGATAATGTTCAGATAATGGACCATAATCTGTAAAATGACATCAGTAAGATAATTCTAAGACAAGAAAGCAAGTAATGATGGGAATGACCTAATGAGATTGAGTGAAACCCTAATATGAGCACGATTAGGGTTAAGATGAGATATAATAGGATGAGAACCTGATGACAGTATATGGTCTTGTCTTGATCAGGTTTAACCAAAGATATAGTTGACATGAGGGATATCTGATGATTAGGTTTGTCTTGATCTAAGGTACGCTATTACCTCTTACTTGGCTTATTATACAATATGCTTGTGTTATATGAGTAGTAAAATACTTGGCATATGGTATTGATTGAAATGATTGTTCTTGTATGCTATGTTGCTTGACTTTCCATACTTATTGCTATGAACACATCAAACATAATATAAATGTTCCATCATAAGATAGCTCATAAACGACTCGGTGGTAGAGCGCATGCATAATGATCACAAACCACTTGGTGGTAGATCGTATGATGTTTGTATAATGATCACAAACCACTCGGTGGTAGATCATAAGGCCTAAAGATGTCAAAGCCACTTGGTGGTAGACGCACGAGATGTATGATGAAAATGTGCTTAAAATATGTGTTCTCTTTTGTTAATGAACATCTTTGTGCAAGTATATGATTTTTCTTATATTTCTTTATACCTGCCAAGTATTAGTTTTATCTTATTTCCAAGATATGATGAGAGGTATATAAAAAGACACGTAGGCGTACTCAGTACAATATTCATGAAATATTGTGCTGACGTGTACTGCATGTAATCCTTTGTTTAGGTTGTGGTTTTGCTCTTGAAGATCCAGGATAGTTGAGAGTTGTGTGGCGAGCTGATGTTCAGGTGGACCTGTTGTATTAAGATCCTGTAGTTTAGTGGTAGTACATGTATATGTATAATTTGTTGTTCAATATGTAATATCAAATGTTGTAATAATTCATGTTGTAATTATATGTTGAATGGTGAACATGTGTGTATGGTTTTATTATTGTTCATGTACATGTGCTACTGATGTGTTTCCTTCTGACTCCCTTGATTTTCTTCTTCTTAGCCTCATGTGGGATGTTTAAATTGGGATTCTCACTGAGGTGAGGGTTTCAATTTAGACGTCACACATCAGATTAAGTTTTAGAAAATCTAAAGACGTGACAACTAGACATCCTCCTTGTATAAGAGATTGAGGCTCATGCACACTCAACTCTATCTTAACTTAGTTTAACTTAAGTAGGAAAAGGGAAGGTAATTTCATCATCAAGATTTTGCATAAATTCTCCAAAATTGGATTCAACAAGTATACAACTTAAACCTTTATACGAAAACTTATAGAATCTGAGATCAAACTTAGATAAGATTTCACATGCTTATTTTAACTATCATTCTATCATCTAATCTATGTATCACATATCTTGATAAGGCTCTAAACATCTAATCTAGACTACTCTCTCTTCTAGACTGATGTCACTCCCTTTCACTTAGGTTGCATGAACACTAACTACTCTACAGTGTGAGGGACACATTTTTATATTTACATATATCTAATAAAATATTATATAGTTTTGCTCTGAGAAAGAAGACGTCAGAGAAAACTATCGAGGTGCGAGCCGATTGGGAAACAAAACCAAACCAGCAAACTCGAGTGTCCAACACATAGTAGATAGTCTGGTGCCATGTAATCTAATGAAATGGTGAGAACATGGTGTAGACTAGTGTAGCTACCCAATACATATGAGCTCTATATGCAAAGGGTTTCAGACACTTGTCTAAACCTAGTTCTCGAACATCTAGGTTCTAACCTAGAGGCTAAGTCGAACCTAATCCTTGTTCAACAACTCACTAAGTTTCTAGTAATTAAGTGAAAGGTGAAATTTAATTTTTATGTTTCATGATGAGCCTTTGTCAGGTGTAGCTATTGTTCATGCTCTGATACCAACTGTGACGTCCCCGGATTTTGACTTCTCCAAACCCTATTGGGAATGAGATGTCAGAGTCCGAAAACATCATCCAATCATATCAGAAAGTGATGTGGAAGCATAATACGCATACATGAACATACAACCATAACGTACTCAACATTCAACATGTATATTTATACAATATGAATTATTACAAATTGATTTACAATTACATATTGAATGAAAATTCTACAAGTCTAAACATGTATGCTAAGAAGATCTTAGATAATAGGTACAACCTGGACAACTTCTCACTTCCTTTCTTTTATCCCATGCTAGCTCTGAACCTAAAACATACATGAAACAGCAAATCAACACACAAGGTGTTGTGCACGTGGGTAGAAAGATACATACTAATATGTTTGCATAATTGAAATAACTTGAGAAAGAAAGAGTAAAAGAAAACATTATTTAAGACGATAATCAGGTAAACATTCCTTTTATTGTTTTCATTTTGATGTGGTTTACTACACCTATTGCACTTGACTTACATCTAGTGTGGGCAACAGAATATCATCATACATCTAACATGGGCCAAGGAATCATACATCCATGTTAGGAAACATACATCCACACCAGGCTATGTGCTCTAGTAGCTACAACCCATCATGATCATTTAGGTTTCTCTTAAATTTGGCAAAGTATAACTCATACTAGTTCAACCAAGCAATCATATCCAAATACGAGCATTCAAGATATTGAATATCATAGGCAACCAGAAAACTAGTCTTATACTTAATAAATCCCACGTACCTGAGTTCAGAGGTTCATAGATATCTTTGATCATCTAGACAATCTGGTCATCACCTGATTAATAATAAATATTCATCATTAATACAAGGTTCACCATTATTAATGGTATTTAGGTCCAGTTTACAGTTTAGGCCAAAACTAGGTCTAAATAACCTAAAACATGTTTCTATTATTTTTCTACTAATCAAGAGATCATAATAAGGGTCTAGTCTGATTTTCATAATTTTATTATGCTTTATCTATTTTCTAGAATTAATATGAAGCTAAAATCATCTAATTATGCATTAGTGAGAAGACCTAATATTTAGCAATAATATTCGGATCAGAATCCATAAATTGGTTTTAGTAATCATTAGGATTCTATAAGAATTTTCTTAGAATTAATATCATTTGGATATTGTTTATTTAATTTAATAAACTGTTAAAAGGAGCATTACACTCTAAGTTAAATGTCATCATTGAAAGTGGTTCAAGGGTATTATCTAGGTGTCCAATAATGTAGAGGATACTATTCTGAGTCCAGGGATATTTTTGGGGGATTTATAGGAGACTAGAGCTATTTTTAATGTATTTTCTAGGATCTGTACTTAAATTGGGATATTTACCTTGCTTTGTGGGGTCCATCACCCAGGGTGGTGGTCTGGGATTGGCCCACGCTAGCCATCAAAGTGGGGGCATGGCTCAGGGCCTGCTTACCCGGTTTATCTAACCGATCTGGCCCCTCCGTTTTCTCTCCCGATCTGCCCTGACTTGGCTTTCCCTAGTTGGAGCGTGAAGCCGCCAGCTCCGTTCTCTGTTTGGGCGCCGCCTCCACTGTTCTTTGGCATGAGGGCAGCCCCGTAGAGGCTTGGGCTCCAGTGGCCCAGAGAGGACTCTACCATCTCCATCGCATGCCAAGGTGACATCCACCTCCATCAGGATCGCCCCATCGCAGACCAATATTGTCACCGCAAGCCACACCGGCGCGAAGTGAATGGCATTGGGTCAGAATTGGGAGCAGTGGTCTTCACCTTCGCATTTGTAGAGCGGAGGGGGGCCTCCAGGACACAGCTACAAGTCTCAGGGTGACCGAAAATGCCACATCGATCTCCACCTCAGATCCGTGGTGGAGAAAACTCAATCAAATTTGGGGCTTTGCTCCCGGGGCTTCTTCTCACTCTAGAAACAAGCAGAGAAGAACCGCGGCCTCCAGGGAACTAGTGGGTGGTGCCAGGTCATTACAGATATGCCCATGGCTTGTTTCCCAAACACCCCTCCTTCCATCTGCTCGCAACAGAGCTCGCCAGGTCCAGGGAAACCAACCCACTGTGGGTGGTGGGTTGATCGGACTGGTTTGGTATTATGGCCAGGAAGAGCCTACTGCTTCAGGATGACGGTGTAGTTCGCCAGTCTAGCTAGGCTCATGTAAACACGACAAGGATGTATCGAGATCCTACCTAAGGCATGGCTTGCAAGTTCAGGTGGAGGGACTAGGGGTAGGAATGTGTCGATAGATTTGGTGGTTGCGTAGATTATGATTATGGGAACTGAATTCCTGATGATCACCCACACTCTTCAGATCTACTTGAACCCAATTTGGTACTGCTCCTGCATTTTCAGAGGCCAGTGACGACCAGGGAGCTAATCCGGCCTTCATTGGTTCCACATATCCTCTCATTCAACCCAAAAGGATCCATCGCATTGGGTGCCTGGGAAAGACCACTCAACCAACTCATATCAATGGCCAAAAGATAGAAACAACCTAAGCTAGGCTCAACTAACAATATTTTGATGACTGCATTCCTCAATGCGTTGATTTGTCATCTACTTGCAATATCAAAACCTTCTTGTTGTAGGAGCATCATTTATTCATTAAAATTTAATGATAGGTTTACCATCGTCTAAGCTACTTTATACCACAAAGTTCATCCAAATCTTCTGCCCTTGACCAATATGATACTAGTTTTTCATAAAGGCTCATGTATAGGTATATTGAATCCCAATGCATCTCAAATAGCATTCAACATTAGAACAAATAATGAAACTTACTTTATTTCACCAAGTCATACTTGAAGATCCATCCTTAGACACTTTTGACTCATACATATCACTTCACTTCACAAGTACTCACATGACCATGAATAAGTGATATTGGTAACTCACAGATGCAACTAATATTCCTCAAATGCATTGTGTTGTAAAATACCTTCAAATTAGGATCAAAACATTCATTATATACAACCAATTCCTTAGTTTGATGCCAAACTATTTCACAACATTTTTGGCCTTAAATACTATACCAGATGTCAAAACCCTAAAATCCGGGCTATCACAATAGGCGTGCGCACGCATGTGTGAATCAGTATGTGATATTGATGTCATACATATCTCCTCCAATCTACTCTAAGATCAAGAAAGTGAATGAACGTTGACAGGATGATTGTTCCATGCCTCGAGTTCATTCGGGATATCAGTGACAAAGGAATTATACATTCACTGTAACACCATTCACGGATTGTAGGATTGAAAGTTGTTCTCCAACTTTCTATTTCACTTGGGTAGCACTGATGTGTGACTAGGCACCGCTCTTTGCTTGTGAAGTGATAAGTGTTATGGACTTTAACTGCCAACGTGAAAAAGGACCTGCAGGGTCACACACATAGGATTTGACCTGGAAGAGGAGTTTGTCCACAAACAATGTTTAGATTGATTACTAAAGGATTTTAGTAGTTCAATTAAACACTCAATTAGTTGATAGCTCAAAATCATAGTATTCAAGGTGTTGGATCGATTGATTAGAGTATCATATTGATTGGAACTGCAATTGATTGTTTCTACACAATCTGCACTCCCAACCGATCGACTCATGTGATGAACCGATTGGTTGAGCTTGGTGAACTGATCGGCTCATTTGGTGAGTCGATCGGCTCATGGACAGGGTGAAACGATCGGTTTAAATGTTGAAATGATCGGTTTAACTGGTGCAACCGAGCGAGTTGGGAAAATAGGATTGGTGAGAAATTTATTTTCATTTCACTTGTCCAATTTGATTGGAACAAGGATTGGGATTGGTTTCCAATTAGAAACAAAAGAAGGAAAGTCAATCGGGAACTGACCAGGGCCACGAAGTGACCGGTTCAGAAATGAACCGACCGGTTGAGGTGTCCCAACCGATCGGTTGAGGTGTCAACCGATCGGCTCAGGTCGCCAATCGTCCGTTTTAGTTGTGAAACGATCAGTTCAGGTCACGCAGTTGGTTGTTTTTGTGGAAAATTCTTGAACCCTTCTACTCCTGCTTTAGTCCTGCATTGCCTGAGATAGAGAACCCTGTCCCATGACCCTCCTATATATATAGTGGTATTGGGGGCTTCTCTGTACACAACTTAGTGCAACCAGTTGCTCTGTAAAGTTTTCGTTCTCTCTAGTTTTGGTAACCGAGAGAGCCCGAGCAAGTGCTACCCGATAAGGGAGGCACAACAAGGGAAAGATAACTGCAGAAAGCGACTGGTGTGACTCCTTCCGATTCCTTGTGGGACAAGGAGATCGGAGTTCCAGGTGGTCCGTGTGGACTACTTCAGAGGTGGGAGGTTTTTGTCTCTTAGGAGGACAACCGTCAATCCCGACAGTCCCAGTGAGACCAAGAGTCGTAAGTCCTGGTGCGACCAGGAGCTGCACAGACATTGTCCAAGACCGGAGGTGAAGACCGCGCAAGGCGCGAGGTATTGTCACCAAGCAAGCCTCGGGACAAGGTATGATTCCACAAACCTTCCTTTCCTATTGTATAGACGTTGACGTGTTTCCTTGTCATGGGTTCAGGGGAGGAGAAAATTTTTGTTTCCGCTGCCTTCTCTACCTCCCCTAAAACCCAACAGTATGTAGCATCGGTGATATGGTGACTATCAGATGAGTGAGTGTGGGATCCACTCACAGATTGTGAGAGGTAGAGGGATTGGTAGGCGGATGTGGTCGGCGATGGGGTATCGGAGGGTATGGAAACATTGGAGGAGGCGTTTTTGGAATGTCGTTTCCCTTCGGTGAGGATATTGATCCCCTTGGTGATGGCTTTTCCAATCTTTTTCACAGTGGATTGTGGAGGTGGTGGTGATTTTCAAATTTTAGTGGGAAAGGTGATGTTGTTGCGGATTTGGGTATGGAATGGAGAGAGGATGATTAATGGTGGATATGTGATTTGTTGTGGATTTGGGCAAAAATGAAGGGTTTATGTGGAGGTTTGGTGGTGGGGGGCTGTTGGGCAGATTGGAGATGGATGTGGAGATTGAGGTGTGATTGGGAGAGAATAGGTGGTGGAAATGGTAGAGGGATGGTTGAGGATTGATTTGGGATTGATTGGAGGCCAAATGGGGGTTTTTTGGGGGTTGGAGATGGTGATTGTGGTCATCCTCCGCCGCCACGGTCGAGTTCTTGAGGTTGAAGGTGAAGAAATGAGGGTGGGGGTCGGGTTTTGACGTTTAAATGATTTTTTTTTGCTAAACCGGGCTCGGACACGGCCGTGGCAAGGGTTAGGTTGCACGGCCATGGCGGGCGCCACGGTCGTGTTGTCGAAGAAGAGTGCCTGAGTTTGACCTCGCCATGGTCATGGTGCATCCCCACGGTCGTGGCCAACAGATTTCAACACGGTCATGGCAGGTGGCCACGACCGTGGCCATTCTTGCCAAAACAACCTGTAAGTGAATGAAAGTTTATAATACCCTCCAGCTTTGTATACTAAGGATGTCATTGTTTTGGATGTGCCAATGCCAACTGCATCCTTTAAGTCAATACATCTTTGTATCCCAAAAAGAAATTTCCACTTGCACGTAGTAGCCTAATCATGTCCTTGGCCAACATTTGGTGGTTGTGGTTTAGGTTAACATGAAAATCTGATATTCACCTGATAGAGTGTGTTTCATCTTAGCAAATGAGGGGCATTATGTATGTGTTGTCAGCTTGTAATGGTATAGGGTATCCTTGCATTTGTCTGGTGGCTTACCTAACTTAATATACAAGTATATGTGATCCTTGAGGTCTCATTGCAATGTCTTTCTTTATGTGAGTGTTAGATTTTGATACCAAAGCAGGCAGTGTCTACGTACACCTCATAGAATTTCCTTGATTATTCTATAGAAAGGAATTTAAGGCCAATCTCATGTATGTGAGTGTGAGATTTGATAGCAAAGCTAGTAGTGTCTGTGTACGCCTCATGGAATTGCTTTGCTTGTTCTATAGAAAGGAATTTAAGTTCAATCTCTGATATTGGAATGGTAGTTTCTATAATAGGGATGTTAGATGAATAGGTTGTTGATGAATGTGTTTGACCTGTAGTTGAATGGTCAGCATCATCATCTAACAACAATACAACTTGTGCTGATTGTGATGCTTGTTCAGCAAAGTCGACATCATTTATGTTAGTCGCTTCATTGAAATTAAAGTACTCTTGCTCAAGGTCTTCATTCAAATCTATGATAATGACTTCGGGGATCTATGACAGTGAACAATGTAATTAATGTACCCAACATATAATCATAAGGTAAAAAACTAGAATATAATACACAATATATCTAGAATTTTGTAGGTTAATGAAACAATCTAGGTTTTTGATAGTTGATAGTAAGAGAACAATTTTATATGAAAGCTCCATATGATAAGATACAAATGGAACCTTGACAACAAGTTGTATAAATTTTATATGAATGTTAGGTAGGGTGTTAATTATGCAATGTAATGCTAGTGGACAGGGTTATATGAAAGAAATGATGGATTGCAATGGATGATTGGTAAGCTGATTGTTAGTATGGTGCAATGTTTGCTTCATTGGTTGCTAACACGTAGTCCGTGTTAGGAAGATGACAATCTGGTAGACAGAAAGGATAACAACTAACATTATGGTTTGTGACCATGCAAGATTATAATGTTTTCTAACATGGATCTTCATACTTTTCACTATTTTCTCTACAAGTCTTTTACTAAAAATATATGAATGTAACATTAGGGATGATTCTCAATAAATAACTTGATGTTATCTCAATGTGAATGAGAATTTAGGAACATGATACATTATAATACACCTACAAAGTATGAAGATCGTTTAGGAAACAAATTCATTTGAAATTTTTTGTCCTTGCAATACCACAACATACAACAGTGAATTCCATCTCATAGTTAAGAATTGTTCTCAACAAGAGGTACTCAATGCAAACAACTAATTAAAAAAGAATAGACTGTCATAGTAATGGTCGATGGTTGGTGTTTTGTTATGTAAGGGGCAACAATAATCTGTGGCATGTGTACTGAAGAAGGGTATTTTGTGTTGAGTATGGAGAACAAGCATGAGACAGTTAATTTGTGAGTGAATGTAGATAATGTACAAAACAAGGTGCTTAAGCAACTTCTGTATACTAAATAAGGTTTTAGTGAATGTTAATTAAAGACATGGGTAGGTTATTTAAAATGAAAGAAAGCTTGAATAGTAACACAGATCGATAAGATGATTGATAGTATGGAAAAATGGTTGCTACATGAGTTGCTAACATGTGGTCGGTGTGAGATATATGAGAACAATAAATGATGGGATGTTAGCAAGGTAACATACAAGCATGATGTTAATAATTGAACGAGAAATGAGTGGCAGGATGTTAGCAAGTTAACATACAAATCATGGGTTTAGCAACGATAATAAAAGGATAACATACAAACAAGTGGTTAACATAACACGTGGTTGGTGTAAGAATGTTATTATGCAACAATATAATGATTTCAGTAAAAATTATGGCACTATAAACAAATTAATTTAAAATCTTTTTGTCATTGCAATACCACAAGATACAACAATGACTTCCATCACATAGCCAATAACTATTCACAACAAGTGATACTCAGCAAAAAAAACAAATTAAAAAAAAATAGAGAATGTCAAGGTAATGGCGGGCAATTGGTGTTTTGTTATGTAAGGGGAAACAACAATTTGTGGTGTGTGTACTAATGAAGGGTATTTTGTGTTGAGTATGGAGAATAATCATGGGACAGTTATCCCGTGAGTGAATATAGATAATGTACTGAGAAAGGTTTTGGTGAATGGGTAATGAAAGACTCATGTAGGTTAGTCAAAATGAAAGAAATCTTGAATAGCAACATGGATTGTTAAGCCGATTTCTAGAATGATAAAATGGTTGCTACATGGGTTTCTACCATGTGTTTGGTGTTAGATAGAAGAGTACAATAGATGACGAGTTGCTAGTAGTTAATGTACAAACATGGGGTTAATAGTGAAAATAAAAGTGAAGCATACAAACAGGTGGTTAACATAACGTGTGGTTGGTGATATTATGTTAAGAAAAATCAATTTCTACATTTTAATAAGAATAAATAACAAAAAGTATAAATAATTTAATTATACCAGAGTGCTAGTAAAGATTTGGAAAAAAATTATTTGAAATCTTGTTGTCCTTGGAATAACAAAAAATACAATGTTGACTTGCATCACATAGCCACAAATTGTTTGATCTTCAAGACTGTCATTGTACATATAAAAATGTAACATTAGGGATGCTAATAAATAAATAAATGGATTTCGTTTTGATGTAAATGAGAATTATGGACCATGACCCATTGTAATACCTCCAAAAAGTAAGAAGATCATTCAGTAGGATGTTTGCTGTGCAAACAATTTTCTCGCTACTAGCATTATCAAGCAAATATACATAATAGAGAGGGGAATGTTCTATTGAATCAAAAAGTGAACCTTTCTTGCATTGTCAATGTTCACATCTGGATCTTCTATTGGTACTCCTTAAAAATCTCCACAAGCTCCCAATCCATCTTGCCCATCTTCTAGGACAACATTTCTACCGATTAATACCATCCTCACTGGGTTAGTTGTCTCTGGAAGAGGAGGGAAGCGAGGAGGATGGTGACTTGTTGTGAGGGGTTGTGTCGGTGGAAGAGGAGGGGTGAGGAGGGGAGCGAGGAGGAGGGTGACCTACTGCTAAAGGTTACTTTGTTAACCTTGATGATCCGATATAAGAAGAGGGGTCTTAGGAGGGGGTATAGTCTATGAGAAGGGAATGAGATAGGAAATGGGGGGAATGGGAGAAAAAGGGATTTAAGTGGCCCGATTGGTGTCTCGGGGTACGAGGAAGTTGGAAAGGGTTTGGTGCTTTTGCACCATCCAATGAATCACGTTTGTAATTGTGAACTATCGCTCCACTTCGTGGTAAGTGGAGCAAGTCATCTATATGAAATGTTCATATAATAAATAGGGTAACAAAAGGATGCCCTGCACAAAGCAATTGAGGAATGACACTAATAGTAAAGCTTGGGTTCTGATTCCTTTCTTAAAGTTTATTGTAAGGACCCTGACCTTCATTCTGGGCTTACCCTATTTGTTTTGCCTAAACCTTGTGCTTGGTTCTTGCTAATCACCTTTAGTAGTGATTAGGGTTTGCTTGTGCTCAGTGGAGAGTTGGAGGTGCTACTTGCAAAATAACCTCAGATAGGGTTGGAGAGAAAGTTGTCACCTTGAGAGATGTCTTTCTCTCTCTTTGCTTCCTCTAGGAATGAGAGGAAGGTTTGGGCTTGTTCCTTGAGCTTGCCTTGGGCTTGGTTGAGCTCTTTTGGGCCTTGTTTTCCTTTGTTTGCGATTTCCCTTGCTTGGTTGTGCCCTGTATCGGGCAAGGTTGCTTCGTATCAGCCATGGGATATCACCCATGGGGGTGTATCGGCCATAGAAGAGTAGTGTGTCGGCCTTTGACCTTGTTTGACCTCCTTGCATTGGTTGTGTCACCCTAGCTTGGACATGTGGCCGATCCTTGGTTGAGTGGTGGCATGGAATGTGCATGTGTTTTTCAAGGTGGTAAACGTGTGGACAAGTGTCCCTTGATAACGTGACACCTTGCCTTGGTCTAACCTTGACCACCATCTATATATGCCTTTCCTTTCCCTTGCTTAGGAACCCTTTAGCTCTTTGTTGCTCCTCTCTTCCTTGTGTGCATGATAAATCTCTCCCTTGCAACCTTGGTGGACGATACCCTTGGAGGAGCTAAGGTTGGTGTTCGATCCCCTTAAAGGAGCCTTCTTCTTCTTATTATTCTAGCTTGGTGGCCGAAAGAGGTGAGCTTGGAGGTAGGAGCTAGATCTTGGAGCTTTGGAGCTTGAGGAGTTTGCTTAAGGCGGGTTACATAACTTCTAATCCTAGCTATACTACCTTCTCTATGTTGCATGTTTCATATATGTGATGATCGGCCATTGCATGTTATGTTTCTTGCTCTAGTACATGATGTTGATCTTATGTATATAGTGAGCATGTTGTTGTTTATGTTGTTGATGGGTTATATGTCTTTACACCTAGTTGGCCGAACCATGGTTTAGGGTTTCTTGTTGAGAAATACCCCTTTCTATCCTTGGTTCTTGAGAAGTGAGTTTGAGCTCTAGTAATGTGGGCAAAACCCCTCTCTCTTGGTTGTTGATAGGTGAGCCTACATCCTAGTTGCTTAAGCAACACCCTCCTCTCATAATGGATTAGAGAGGTGAGCTTTTGGATAGATGATGACCTATATTGTATGGACCCTTGTGGTTGCCCGACTCGTGATAGAAGTAGGGCAAAACCCCTCTCTCTTGGTTGTTGAGTGGTGAGCCGACCATCTTGATAAATTAGGGTTTGGTGCCCTTATGCTTGAGGTTGAAGATGATCTTGTCGGGTTGTGTCTTGCACGATATGACCTTGGAGTAGTGCTGCCCAATAGCCTTGTCTTGAGTTTTACTCTTGGGCGACACACCTAGTTGAGATGGTTGGTCTGATGCCCATATGGTCCTCTTGGTTTGGGGTAGAATATGGGCGACACACTTTATATCTTGTACTATGAACGACACTCCTTGAAGTAAGGTTTCCCGATACCCCTACCTTGCCGAGATAGTTGGCTTGTGCCTATTATGCTTTGGCTAATATGGAGCCTAGTAGGCTATCCTTGTGTTGGACGATAGGGTTTAGTTGTGGTGATACTCGATATGAGTTGGATGGTGCATCTTAATGAGTATCCTAGTGGTGTTGTTCCTTTGGTCGATATGCCTAGTAGGGCTTGGCCAGTACTCCTTGTAGAGTTGGGGCTTGGACATTAAACCTTGTTGTGTGCCCTACATGATACATCCTTTCATGGTCTTGGCCGACACGTGAAGCCAGCTTGGTGCCAGATCAGCCTTGGCCGATATCCTTGATGAGCTTGGGCGATATGGCATGGTGCCTAGGATGGAATTGGCCGATATCACCATGTCTTAAGTTGAGATTTGGCTTACAAGAAGTGTTTGAGGATATGGCTTGATGCCTGACATACCAACCATAGATGTTGGCCATTATGGTGCTTCATGGCCATACACGACACCATTCTTGGGCATCATAGGTACCCTGGCTGATAGGGTTAACCCTTGGATGATGTTGAGATGGTTGCACGATAGGGACACCTTGGGGTGACACCCCTTTGACCGATAGGGTTGTTGTGGTAGTTAGTCGAAAGCCATGCTGGTGGTGCACGACACACCTTACGGTGGCTGCCCGACACCATGAGTGCTAATGGAACCTTGATGAATGATAGAGGATGTGCAGTGGTTGGCCGATATGGTGATGATCTTGCTTAGGGTTGGGAAACCCTAGCCGTTACATCCTTTGGTGAAGGTATGAACATACCCGATACACCCTTTGGTAAGGGTTGGCGCTACCTGATACTACCTATAGTGAGGGTTATATGTGCTTTGGTAAGGGTTCTAATAACTTGGAATGTGTATAGCATATAATGACAACATAAGTGATATGATGGAATCATCTTGAATCCTGCAATTATGATGTTGCTTCACATGATGATGTGACCCAAGCCTATGGTCACAGATATTAGGCATAATATATGTTCATGATTGATAATAATACCATTAATGATAAAGCTTCTAATCATAAATGTTTCTTTATACTTGATAGCATGATAATCCTGTTAATCTATGATGGCTTCAGTTATCCCTAAGAATGTGTATACTAACCATGTAGGTATTTCATGTGGATTCATAGCCTGGTAAGAGCTACGAGACATAAGTGTTGGAATAGCACCATGTGGTAATATAGCAACAAGTTGATAGGTTTGCGGACCTGATATAAAGCTGAGTGCCTAGTTGAAGTGTTATCCTCTGATGATGATATAGGGATGTGTTCCCAAGAATGATGATGCATGATATGCTGCCTTGAGAGGCAGTGATTGATATCACAAGGGATTGAGGTCCCAGAATAGTAGAATGATGGCAATAATGATGTAATCCTATAAGGTTGTGCTTATACTTTGTCTTGCCTCAACAATTGGCTTAAAATATACTAACTAATTATATATGAACATACCATGTAGTTTGCCATGGCCATAGATCCACTACCGTCAGTTTTTGGTAATGGTGAAATAGGTTTATCTTGTGGGATTACCTGGAGCGCATATTGTTGAATATGCAAGGTCTCCCCTAGCCTAAAATTAGAGGGTTTGAGTGCAACTGTGGTTGCAGACTCAGGACAGATGGAGCATGGTGAACATACCTATGGTTCAGGATATGTGATGATGAGCATGATGTGTTCATGGCTCGGATGTATTTACTAATACCTATGATGAGGTGAGTTAAAAATACGGGTAGCTTGCAGAGCTGACCCAAAGGCTGATGCCCTATAAGCATAAGACTGCGGTCTTTCTTAATGATTCATGTACTGACCACGTGAAGGTGATGTCGTGGAGTCTGGATCTCCTTAGACCTTGTATGGCACCAGATTGGGCTTCGCAGCCAATGGTTGGATTTGAGCAGGGAAGTCTCACTTCCTCAGGGCATAATAAAATGTAATCCAGCCGAATAAGTATAACTTGCTTAGAGAAAAATATGAAACAGTGATTGAGGCCTTGCTTATATAGCTCATCTAGTTGTACTACGTAGTTGTATGTACGAAACTTTTATCTTGTGATAAATTCTTGTAAAGTTTATCTTGTCAATCATGTTCTATAACAAATTACTTGGTTATATGTCTCCCAGATGCCTTAGTGAGCTTGATGGTAATGATAGCTTTCTTCAGTATGCTGTTATTGTTTTATGCTTTATCAAGTTATATGTTGTTATATGCTTTTCCTATGAGGTTTTATAGTTTTGGCGGGGAGTTATGTTTCTCGCTAGGACTGTGTGTCTCACCCCACTGGTTTACAACCTTTTAGGTGATCACTCTAGACATGGTGGTGACCATGAGGTTGTGACCGAGCAGCAAGAAGAGCAGTAGAAGGCAAGAAATGGACATGTTGCTGTTATGGTGGTTTTGTAGTAGAGTCATAGAGTCATCCTTGTACTCTCAGGTCCTTGGAGGTGTTCAATGATGCTTTACGATGATTTTGTTTCATATATCTGTTATCTTGATTTTGGCCTAAGATGGCTTGTAAAGCATGTATAAATAGGTGATGAACTTCGTTACAACTTTTGGCATTAAGATGTGAACGTATCAGGCATGTAATCTAGAATGTATATGCATAATATGGTTTTCTTGTAGGGCCTGATTGTAAATGTTCCATAAGTATGTTTTCGCAAATCGGTTTTAATTAACCAGTGTTTTTGATAATATGTGGTTTCGCACGTTTTCGTGTGTCATCTCATTGTCTGTATGATAGAGAGGTGTCACAATAAGTTTTGGTATCAGAGCTCTAGGTTTGCTGAGTCTACAGGGATCTAGGACTATGTTCGTGTATGTTCTTGTGAGTTTTCCATATTTTCTTACAATAATCTTCTGCCCTCAGCGGAAGAAAAAGCTCAAAGATGTCTAGAAACCATTAAGAACATGCTTCCGAGAGCATCGAGGTTGTATCAGTTGATGGAGCTAGAGTGCAGGCACATGAAGATCGGGTGCCTGAGGTCCCCCAACTTGACCCATCCATTCTCGAAAATCTTGCCTACCAATAGCTTTTGGGGCAGATGATGGCTACTATGAATCACATGGTGGAAAGGTTGCCAGTGCCTCCGCCAAGGGCACAGGCTCCCCATGATGAATCATCAGGCATTGGGAAGACCTTTGAGCGGCTTCGCCGAGTCGGAGCTTTGGATTATGATAGGACGGATGATCCAACTGATGCTGATCTATAGTTGATAGGTATTGAGAAGGCCTTCTGGATCCTCGACAACCCCGAAGCAGACAAAGTCAAGCACGTTGTCTACCTTCTGAAGGGTAGTGCTAGCCACTGGTGAGCCATTGAGGAGGAGAAGCGACCTGGTGAGGAGATCGGTTAGGAGGTTTTTCAGCGAGAGTTCGTCAGAAGATACTTTCCAAAGACATATCTGGACGAGAAGATCAACCAGTTTGAGCGGCTACACCAAGGAATGATGAGCATCACCAAGTATGAAGCCAAGTTTATGGAGTTTCTGAGGTTTTTCCCTCACATGGCGGCGACAGATGATGAGCGGATCAGGCGTTTGAGAAAGGTCAGAGTGCTGAGCTTTCGAATCATGCGAATTCTTTGGAAAATCGGGAGCGGTTTGCCACGTTCATGGAGTCCGTCCGCAGGATTGACTGATCTGTTAAGGAGAAAAGGGAGTCAATGACCAGGAAAAGGCCTGCTCAGTTTCAGGAACAGAGATCCGGAGGCTTCAAGAAGCCAAGGTTTTCAGCACCTTCCGTAATGCAGAGCTCTCGTACACCATCTCAGTGGTCTCTGAGTAAGGGAAGAGGTTATGTTTCTTCACCGTCAAAGGCGCATAGTACAACTTATGTGGCAGTGACAGGGCCATATAGGCCACAGACAGAAGGCAGGTCATGTTATCACTGTGGACAGACTGGGCACTTGAGATCAAATTTCCCAAAGAGAGATGTCAAAATAACACAACAGCTGAGACAGAATCAACAAAGGTTAGATAGACCGCAGCCCAGTGATAGTAGAGGGTGAGGACGCGGTCAACCCTCACAAATAGGATCGTTTGCTCGAGGAAGTAGAGGACAAGGACGACAATAAGCAATGGCTCGATTCTACGCTATGAGTGATTCAGAGGCGAAAGTTAACCTATGAGTTGTGGCAGGTCAGATGAAGTTATTTCATTCTAATTTGTCTTCATCTTGCTTTATATCTATTTTGGTTGACCCGGGTGCTACACACTCTTCTATCGCGCGTTCTATGCTTGGTAACTGTTTGTTACCTGTTAGCTGTAAGAAAGATAGCTTGTTGTTAGAAACCCCTCTTGATGGTTCTTTGATGCTTCGAGAGGAGTGTCCATCTTGTGTTTTATCCTTCTCAGGACACAGTATACAAGTGGATCTCATACCACTTGATATGCATGGATTCGATGTGATATTTGGGTTGGATACCTTTGAGAAGTATAAGGTTGTTTTGGACTGTGGATCCAAGCAGGAAGTGTTTGGTGGTAGTGGTGAGAAATGGACCTTCCAAGGGGATAGGAAGATCCTTCCAACATGTTTAGTGTCAGCTATGGTGGTAGAAACGTTGCATCGGCAAGTTTGTAAGGCATTCTTGGCTCATGTTGTAGATACTAAGGCAAAAGGACCTAGCCTTGAGGAGGTGCCAGTTGTCTGAGAGTTTGTGGATGTGTTCCCTGAGGAATTTCCCGGTGTTCCCCCACCTCGAGAGGTTGACTTTGAGATCAATCTAGTACCAAGAACGCAACCTGTTGCACAGACACCGTATAGGATGGCTCCAGTAGAGATGGCAGAGCTGAAGAGGCAGCTACAAGAGTTGTTGGAGAAAGGTTTCATCCGACCGAGCACGTCGCCTTGGGGTGCTTCAGTGTTGTTTGTTAAGAAGAAGGATGGGTCGATGCGGTTATGTATAGATTACTAGCAGTTGAACAAATTCACAATCAAGAATAAGTACCTGTTGTTGAGGATAGACGATATGTTTGATCAGTTGTGCGGTGCTACATGGGTTTCAAAAATCGATCTACGGTGTGGATATCATCAGTTAAGGATTAAGGCGGATGACATACCAAATTCAGCATTCAGAATGAGGTATGGTCACTTTGAGTTTGTAGTTATGTCGTTTGGGTTAACCAATGCACCTGCTGCTTTCATGGACCTAATGAACCGAGTGTTTCGTCCGTTCCTAGATCAGTTTGTTGTAGTGTTTATAGGTGACATCTTGATCTATAGTCGGGACAGACAAGAACATGAACAACATCATCGACAAGTGTTGACTCTTCTTCACCAACATTAGTTGTATGCCAAGTTCAGCAAATGTGATTTCTGGTTGAAGAAAGTGACTTTCTTGATTCACGTGATATCTGCAGAAGGAATCAGAGTGGACCCTAAGAAGGTGGAGTCAGTTGCAGGTTGGGAGAAACCAAAGACACCGACATAAATTTGTAGTTTTCTGGGTTTGAGAGGTTACTATCAGAGGTTTATAAAAGACTTCAGCATGATCGTATTGCCAATGACAAAATTGACTAGGAAGGATGTACCATTTGTCTGGGATGATCATTGTCAACAAGCTTTCCAAAGTTTGAAGGAGAAGTTGACTAGTGCTCCAGTATTAGTGCTGCCAGTGCTTGGGAAAGGGTATGCTGTTTTCTGCGATGCTTCCAAGAAAGGCTTAGGTTGTGTGTTGGTGCAGGAAGATCATGTGGTTTCATTTACTTCGTGACAGCTAAAGAAATATGAGGAGAACTATCTGACACGTGATTTGGAATTGGCAGTAGTGGTGCATGCGTTGAAGATTTGCAGACACTATCTTTATGGGGAAGTGTTCCAGATCTTCACAGATCATAAGAATCTAAAGTATATCTTGTCACAGAGTGAGCTGAACATGCGACAACATCGTTGGATGGAGCTAATCAATGATTATGATTGCACCATTGAGTATCATCCTGGTAAGGCAAATGTGGTAGCTGATGCGCTTAGCAGAAAATCTTCTTCACTCTCCATGAAGAAGGCACAATTGAGTTCCTTGGTATGTCATAGACGAGATATATTTGTCTCCATGCGGAAGATGAATGTGCAGTTGGAAGTTTCTTTGTTGGCAGGACTGTTGGAACAAATGCAAGTCAAGACTATGCTGAGAAAGTATATCAAAGACACACAACAAACAGATGATACAGTGCAGTTGATCAGGTCAGACTTTGGCAGTGAAAAGTGTGATGGGTTCCATGAGTCCTAGGATGGACTGGTTTGCTATCATGGTAGAATAGTGGTCCCTGATGTTGATAATCTATGAAAGATGGTCCTCGAGGAAGCGCACACATCAATGTATGCTATGCATCCAGGAGTCACCAAGATGTATCATAATATGAAGGATATGTATTGGTGGCCATGTTTGAAGAAGGATGTAGCTGGATTCGTAGCAAGATGTGCAGTATGCCAACAAGTTAAGGCTGAACATCAGAAGCTGGTAGGTACATTGCAACCCATGTCGATACTGCAATGGAAATGGGATCATATAACCATGGACTTCGTAGTTGGTCTACCAAAGATAGCTAGGAATCATGATTCCATTTGGGTGATAGCGGATAGACTTACAAAGTCTTCTCATTTCATACCTGTCAAGACAACGTATACAATAGAGAAGTTAGCTCAGTTATATGTGGACGAGATAGTGTGTCTGCACAGTGTACTAGCAACTATAGTCTCTGACAGAGGTCCCTAGTTTACGAGTCATTTATGGGAACAGTTGCACAAGGCATTGGGAACGCAGTTAGGATTCAGCACCGCATTCCACCCACAGACAGATAGACAGTCTGAAAGGACCATTCAGACTTTGGAAGATCTACTCAGAGCTTGTGTGTTGCAATTCCTAGGAAGTTGGGACGTGCATCTCAGTTTTATAGAGTTCGTATATAACAATAGGTACCAGCGGAGCATTGACATGGCTCCTTACGAGGATCTATATGGCACGAAGTGTAGATTCCCTTTATGCTGGTATGAGTCTGGTGAATATCAGCTTTTGGGTCCTAAGTTAGTACAACAGTCAACAGAAAAGATCAGAGTGATACAACAAAAGTTGAAAGCGACACACGATAGACAAAAGTCTTATGCAGACAATCGTTGACAACCTTTAGAGTTCCAAGTGGGAGACAAAGTGTATCTCAAGGTCTCACCGTGGAAAGGCATGCTAAGGTTTGGCCGAAAAGGCAAGTTAGCACCTAGGTATATGGGGCCATACCCGGTGATATAACGTGTTGGAAAGGTAGCATACAAGTTAGAGCTACCTCCAGAGCTGCACAAATTGCATCTAGTATTCCATATCAGTATGTTGAAGAAAAGTCATCCAGATACTGGGACAGTGATACAGCCAGTTGAGGTTGAGCTTGGTGAAGACGTGACCTATGAGGAAGGTCCGTTGGTGATCCTTGATAGAAGAGTAAAGAAGCTAAAGAGGAAGGACCTGGTTCTTGTGAAGGTTCTTGAAATCATCGTGGTGTTGAGGAATCCATGTGGGACCTTGAGAAAGAGATGAGGAGGAAGTATCCCTCGCTTTTCTCTTCGGATTTCGGGGACAAAATCCCTTTGTAGAAGTTTATGGCTTGTTAGGACCCTGACCTTTGTTTTGGGCTTACCCTATTTGTTTTTCCTAAACCTTGTGCTTGGTTGCTTGCTAATCACCTTTAGTAATGATTAGTGTTTGCTTGTGCTCAGTGGAGAGTTGAAGGTGCTACTTGCAAAATAACCTCAGATAGGGTTGGAGAGCAAGTTGTCACCTTGAGAGATGTCTTTCTCTCTCTTTACTTCCTCTAGGGTTGAGAGGAAGGTTTGGGCTTGTTCCTTGAGCTTGCCTTGGGCTTGGTTGAGCTCTTTTGGGCCTTGTTTTCCCTTGTTTGGGCTTTGCCTTGCTTGGTTTTTCCCTGTATCAGGCAGGGTTGCTTCATATCGGCCATGGGATATTGCCCATGGGGGTGTATCGTCCATAGAAGAGTAGTGTGTCGGCCTTTGACCTTGTTTGACATCCTTGCTTTGGTTGTGTCACCCTAGCTTGGACATGTGGCCGATCCTTGGTTGAGTGGTGGCATGGCATGTACATGTGTTTTTCAAGGTGGTAAATGTGTGTCCAAGTGTCCCTTGATAATGTGACACCTTGCCTTGGTCTAACCTTGACTCCCATCCATATATGTGTTGCCTTTTCCCTCCTTAGGAACCCTTTATCTCTTTGTTGCTCCTATCTTCCTTGTGTGCATGATACATCTCTCCCTTGCAACCTTGGTGGCCGATACCCTTGGAGGAGTTAAGGTTGGTGGTCGATCCCCTTGATGGAGCCTTCTTCTTCTTCCTCTAGCTTGGTGGCTGAAAGAGGTGAGCTTGGAGCTAGGAGCTAGAGATTGGAGCTTTGGAGCTTGAGGAGTTTGCTTAAGGCGGGCTACATAACTTCTAACCCTAGCTATACTACCTTCTCTATGTTGCATGTTTCATATATGTGATGTTCGACCATTGCATGTTATTTTTCTTACTCTAGTACATGATGTTGATCTTATGGATATAGTTAGCATGTTGTTGTTGATGTTGTTGATGGGTTATGTCTTTACACCTAGTAGGCTGAACCATGGTTTAGGGTTTCTTGAGGAGAAGTATCATTTTATCTCCTTGGTTCTTGAGAAGTGAGTTTGAGCTCTAGTAATGTGGGCAAAACCCCTCTCTCTTGGTTGTTGATAGGTGAGCCTACATCCTAGTTGCTTGAGCAACACCCTCCTCTCACCATAGGTTGTGTCTTGCACGATATGACCTTGAAGTAGTGTTGCCTGATAGCCTTGTCTTGATTTGTACTCTTGGGCGACACACCTAGTTGAGATGGTTGGTCTGATGCCCATATGGTCCTCTTGGTTTGGAGTAGAGTATGGGCGATACACTTTATATCTTGTGCTCTGAACGATACACCTTGAAGTAAGGTTGACCGATACCCCTACCTTGTCGAGATAGTTGGCTTGTGCCCGTTATGCTTTCTCTAATATGGATCCTAGTAGGCTATCCTTGTGTTGGGCAATAGGGTTTAGTTGTGGTGATACTCGATATGAGTTGGATGGTGCATCTTAATGAGTATCCTAGTGGTGTTGTTCCTTTAGCCGATATGCCTAGTAGGGCTTGACCGGTACTCCTTGTAGAGTTGGGGCTTGGGTGTTACACCTTGATGTATACCCTGCACGATACATCCTTTCATGGTCTTGGCCGATACGCGAAGCCAGCTTGGTGGCTAAAACAGCCTTGGCCGATATCCTTGATGAGCTTCGGCGATACTGTGTGGTGCCTAGGATGGCATTGGTCGATATCACCATGCCTTAAGTTGATATTTGGCTTACAAGAAGTGTTGGATGATATGGCTTGATGCCCGACATGCCAACCATAGATGCTGGCAGTTATGGTGCTTCATGGCCATACACGACACCATTCTTGGGCGTCATAGGTACCCTGGTTGATAGGGTTAACCCTCAGATGATGCTGAGATGATTGAACGATAGGGACACCTTGGGGCGACATCCCTTTAACCGATAGGGTTGCTGTGGTAGTTAGCTGAAAGCCATGCTGGTGGTGCACGACACACCTTATGGTGGCTGCCCGACACCATGAGTGCTAATGGAACCTTGATGCACGATAGAGGATGTGTAGTGGTTGGTCGATATGATGGTGAGCTTGCTTAGGTTAGGGAAACCCTAGCAGTTACATCCTTTGGTGAAGGTATGAACATACCTGATACACCCTTTGGTAAGGGTTGGCACTGCCCAATACTACCAATAGTGAGGGTTATAGGAGCTTTGGTAAGGGTTCTAATAACTCAGAATGTATATAGCTTATAATAAAAACATAAGTGATATGATGGAATCATCTTGAATCCTGCAATTATGATGTTGCTTCACATGATGATGTGACCCAAGCCTATGGTCACAGATATAAGGCATAATATATGTTCATGATTTATAATATTACCATGAATGCTAAAGCTTGTAATCATAGATGTTGTTTTATACTTGATAGCATGATAATCTTGTTAATCTATGATGGCTTTAGTTATCCCTAAGAATGTGTATACTAAGCATACTGGTATTTCATGTGCATTCATAGCCTGGTAAGAGCTATGAGACATGTGTTGGAATAGCACCATGTGTTAATATGGAAACAAGTTGATAGGTCTACGGACCGGATATAAGGCTGAGTGCCTAGTTGAAGTGTTATCCTCTGATGATGATATAGGGATGTGTTCCCAAGAATGCTGATGCATGATATGCTTCCTTGAGAGGAAGTGTTTGATATCATAAGGGATTGAGGTCCCAGAATAGTATAATGATGGAAATAATGATGTAATCCTATAAGGCTGTGCTTATACTTTGTATTTCCTCAACAATTGGATTAAAATATACTAACTAATTATAGATGAACATACCATTTAGTTTGCCATGGCCATAAATCCACTACCATTAGTTTTTGGTAATGGTGAAACAAGTTTATCCTGTGGGATTACCTGGAGTGCATATTGTTGAATATGTGAGGTTTCCCCTAGCCTAAAATAGGAGGGTTTGAGTGCAACTGTGGTTGCAGACTCAGGACAGATGGAGCATGGTGAACAGACCCATGGTTCAGGTATGTGATGATGAGCATGATGCGTTCATGGCTCAGATGTATGTACTAATACCTATGATGAGGTGAGTTAAAAATACGGGTAGCTTATGGAGCTGACCCAGAGGCTGAGGCCCTATAAGCATAAAACTGCGATCTTGCTTGATGATTCGTGTATTGACCACGTGAAGGTGAGGTCATGGAGTCCAGATCTCTATAGACCTTGTATGGCACCAGATTGGGCTTCGCAGCCAATGGTTGGATTTGAGCAGGGAAGGCTCACTTCCTCAGGGCATAATAAAACATAATCCGGCCAAATAAGTATAACTTTCTTAGAGAAAAATACGGAACATTGATTGAGGCCTTACTTATATAGCTGATCTAATTGTACTACACAGTTGTATGTACGACCCTTTTATCTTGTGATAAATTCTTCTAAAGTTTATCTTGTCAATCATGTTCCATAAAGAATTACTTGGTTATATGTCTCCCGGATGCCTCGATGAGATTGATGGTAATGATAGCTTTGTTCAGTATGTTGCTCTTGTTTTACGCTTTATCAATTTATATGTTTTTATCTGCTTTAACCTATGAGGTTTTATAGTTTCGGTGGGGAGTTATGTTTTTCACTGGGACTATGTGTCTCACCCCGCTGGTTTACAACCTTTTAGGTGATCGCTCTAGACGTGGTGGTGATCGTGAGGTTGCGGCCGAGCAGCAAGAAGAGCAGTAGAAAGCAAGAAATGGATATGATGTTGTTATGGTGGTTTCGTAGTAGAGTCCTAGAGTCATACCTGTACTATCAGGTCCTTGGAGGTGTTCAACGATGTTTTACGACGATTGTTTGTCATATATCTGTTATCTTGATTTTGGCCTAAGATGGCTTGTAAAGCATGTATAAATAGGTGATGAACTTAGTTATAGTTGTTGGCATTAAGATGTGAACGTATCAGGCATGTAATCTAGATTGTATATGCATAATATGGTTTTCTTGCAGGGCCTGATTGTAAATGTTCCGTAAGTATGTTTTCACAAATCGGTTTTAATTAACCAGTGTTTTTGATAATATGTGGTTCCACACATTTTCGCGTGTTATCTTGTTGTCTGTATGATAGCGAGGTGTCACATTTATAGTCCATATAAGATTGAATCTCAATATATATTCCTATATATATAAATGTATATGTATATATACATGTATATATATGTATTCACACACACACACACATATATATATATATATGTAAATGTATACACATATATTTGACAACTATATATATATAAATATATATATTATAAAGTTTAAATCATGTAACATAAATGGAGCACATATCATGAGGTATCAAATATTTTTTCCAAAATATCATGCCCTCCAATCTAGATAGAACAGTTATGTAGAATAAATATGCAATCCCTAGAATAGACACAATGTCAATTATCCACTCGGCCTCATGCCAAGAATTTTAAAATGAACACCCTCTTGATCAAGTAATAGGTATGTATATGACTCATGCTGCGGACATAAAAAAAGATTTGTTTTTCATTTGGGATTAGGTATGGAGGCCTATCATGATGTAGTGAGTTCCTATATGTCTCCATACTTATCAACAAGGCTTTGAAATCAGCTTGTGAGATACAATGCTTTTTCAGGAATCACTTTGTTGATTTCCATCTCTACTAGCATTATTTCTTAGAACAAGCTCATAGTTGGAAACTAGAATCTTGAAAAAGAGTTTTTTTATATATTTGCATGACATTTTTCAAAAGTATAATTTAATTGTAAAATTAAACAAATTTTAGTAGGAATTGCTCTACATAGACCCCAATTGGGTACAATTTAAGTAGATTGAAGATGATGGAGAGGACAAAATGCAACTTGATAATAGAAGAGCTTAACATGTTGAACAACAATATTAATTAGTGTGGAATTCTCATAAGTACTTGACACACCTTCATCATTCTCGTCTTGTGCATTTTTTAGATGTCATCTTCATAGTCAAATTGTGACGACCGTCACCAAACCGACAACCAAATTGTTAATTATGCAGAATAATCATAAGCAATGGATTAACAAACATCACTAAAAATTAAAACTATTTTACAAAGATATTCATTTCTTGGAGAACTCTTTAAGGAAAAACCAAAACCATATATACATCATTGTTCACATTGTACATATATTGTACCATCTCTTCTCGAGGATAACATATAATAGTTTCTTTGTCAACACATATACTAAAGCAGCATAAAACTTCGAGGTATACAAGCCAAAATCTATGATTGTTTATAAAACATTTACGTACTGACTCCAAGGAACTAAGAGTGCAGAGATAACACATAAGACTTCTATATACAAGACATAAGATACAATATTCTCAACCTGAGCTATTGTTGTTGTCCCTACTGTTGTTGATGTTCCTCTATAGTATGGTCTCTACCTCTTCATCCGCGTCAACCTAAAATGTTGGAGACCCTAACGAGAGATATAACTCTCCACCAAGAATATTATTATCACAGTTACACAATATAAAATTGGGCAGAGGATTCTTTTACATTAATAACATGATTAATCACTATTTAAGTAGAGTAGATCAATATCATCTTCTGAAGTATTGCAGCTATATATGATAAAACAATAAATCATTTGTTCATTTAATAAGGAATATGAAGAACATATATAACATTTATACATTTAAGATACATTAAGAAATGTAACATCAACCAATCTTTTCCATATTCAATCCTTAAGAAAATACACTACACGGTTGATTACATTTTACAATCACACTTATGTCCTAAGGAGATGAGCTATACCACACATGCTCCAACCGACCACAACTACGTAAAGCATCGGTACCATACAAGGTCAATGGAAGAGCTTGTTCCCATGACCTCACCCGACTCGTTTGGTGTGAGACTACCAGAAGGACATCTCGTATCAACTGGTAAATAGCTTTCTAGGATATATTGGCAACTTCGTTATAGAGCTATAGCCGCATCATGCACTCTCTTCAGGGAGACCACACAGCAATCCATGTATTCATCATCATCAGGAGATTCATAATACAGCCATCCTGAAATTTATAATGAAGGATTGAGAGATCTCAATTATCTACACATCAATCCCTCATTAGAGAGTAAGGATATTTGCGCCCATCACCCCCACACATTCAAAAATATGCCCTCCAGGAGATCCTATGGGAAAACCTATTTCACCAATCAACATATGTTGATGCTGATGGATCTATGGTCAGGGAGCTACATGATAAGATCCCACTTGACTAATTAAGTGCATTACTATATCTTTTAGCATCAGTCATGTTTCAAACATGAATTATTATAACAAATGCTACAAAGAAGGTGTAATACATCTATCAAGTACTTTTCAAATCATTAGAACACATATAAAATTTTGGATATCCATCCTTTATCTCATTATTGGGAATTCTCATCCCTCAACATTATCATTATCATGATTACTAGATCTGGGTATTCAAACTGTTAGTTCATCATTGAGCACTGTTACCACTTATCATGTAACTATTACCTCTAGGTCCTCAGACCAAGGTATACATGATATTTGTTGAACAAGCATATCACATGGCTCACAAGGCCCAATAAACATATTGTTACCTCTCACTAGGCAAGAAATAATCACATGGATCACAAGGCCCATTAAGCATCTTGTCACCTCTCACTAGGCAACAAATTTTCACATGGCTCACAAGGCCGAATAAAATATTTATCATATAAAACATCATAGCTCATACCTGGCTATGTTCATCATCTCATGGTACCTGCATGGTTAGTATTTCATGATAACAGTCATATGAAATACATATCAACACCATGCAGCCATATTAAATACATATCAACACCATGCAAAAAACGGGTAATACCATAATCCTAATATTAGGGTTAGGGTTTCCCTTTCTTATCGATTAGGATTTCACATACATATCATCACTCTTCATTAGGGTTAGGGTTTTCCATAATTAACCATTTATGTTTTCAAGATCATATTATCAATGATCAAACCCTAATTCATTGTTCCACACATCTAGGAGCAAACATTGATATCATAAGTATTAAGTCATACGTATTTATTCTCATCATTTATCATTAAATGATTATCAACACAAAGTATGAGTTTCTCTATTATCCTCACAAAGATATTGATTACATCATACTTTATTAACTTGACTTTACCCTTTATCAAGGCATGTTAGCCTACACTTAACAAAGTGCATTAAACTCATTACATCTCAATATTACAATTGACATGACACACTTCATGTGTTATTCATCCAAGTATATTGTATTTGAGGTGCATCAAGGTGTATCAACCTTGAGGTGCTGGATGTGACATTTATCATGCCTTGGTTTATCACTTCCCTCATCACTTTTAACTTGCTTAAGTTCATCACTTATCTTGTATTAGGATATTTCCCATCCTAATACTTTTTGTACCAACTCATCACATTTATCTTGTAGTTTATTAGACATAAGTCACACACTTGAATTACCCAACTATCATCAAGTGATATGGACTCATCTCTGCTTAGGACATTGTTAATATATGATTGACCATTATCAATCACTTTATGTGTTTCACCTATCATGGTATTAGCCACACCATTACTTGGTGTTACACTCATCACTCCTACGAGTGTCTTTCCCTCACCTTTATAAGGTGTATCAGGTTGAATCATGTATTTCAAGTTGAACACATGTATTGGGTTAGGTGTATATTGAGCTAGGCATCATCTTGTCCCTCATACCCTTACCCATCAAGGTATCAACCTTAGCACTCATATGGTGTATCAACTTCATCCTTCGTAGGTGTAAGATCCTTACCTCACTTGAAGATATTGACCACATCATACTTTAGTATATTGGCCATCACATGTTCTAGGGTATTAATCGCGTTGACACTTTTATGATCTAGTGTATTAGGTTATCCGTCTTATCATTTTAGATATGTGTGCTCAACACCATATCATCCAAAAGGTGTATAGTGAACCCAATATCTATTTAAAGGTGTATGTTTGCTACCCATATCACTTTACAGGTGTATATGTGCTTACCATATCAACCTTGAGGTGTATGTGTGCTTACCATATCCGGTAAGAGGTGTATGATTGCTTACATATCACTTTAGAGGTGTGTGTGCTTCACAACATATCGGGCAAAGAGGTGTGTGTGCTTCACACCATATCGGGCAAAGAGGTGTGTGTGTTCTTCACACCATATCAGGCAAAGAGGTGTATGTGTACTTCACACCCAATCAGGAAAAGAGGTGTGTCTATGCTTCACACCACATCGGCAAAGAGGTGTGTGCGCTTCACACCTTATTGGGAAAAGATGTGTGTGTGCATCACACAATATCGGGCAAACAGGTGTGTGTGTGATTCACAATATATTGAGCAAAGAGGTGTGTTCTTAACACAATATCATTTTTGAGGTGTATATTTGACCTCATACTGTGAATGAGGTGTATACTATACCACCACATCATGAAAGCAAGTATAAACTCATATCCATATCATATTAGTGGAGTAGGTGCATCACCATATCGGGTTCGAGGTGCTTTCTTGTGTGCTTGAACCTGATATTACTTTATAAGGTGATACCATCATCTTCGTGCTCTAGACTTTCGTTATAATTGTTCTAATACAAGGATAATAGGTCTAAGAAACTACTACAACTCATAAATATATCAAGTGCTCTAGACCTTTGTTATACTTTTTCTAGTATAAGGATAACAGGTCTAATGAACTACTACAACTCATAAATATATCACGTATTCAAGAAAATTTCGAAATTGAAAGTAGATCATGTATAGCAAGAAAGATAGTGAATAATAACATGTTTGGTATCAATTTATATAACCCGCCTCAAGAACAACTTCAAAGCACCATGCTCCAAAGATTCATGTTCCTAAGGTTGAAGATGACTTATCAAGAATCCAAGGCTCGTTCACAACTCCTCCATATACAAGGAATCACCACATTTAAGAACTTGGTGAAGAAGAAAAGAAAGGAAGATCATAACCCTATATCCATGCTTCAATCCACGGTTGAAGATGATCATGGCCTTACCTTAGGGTTACGATTTGAGCTCCTTCTTGCTCTTTAGTACCTTTGCATGATACCTCACTACTCATGCACGATATGCCATCACTTGCGGTCGATATCTCCTTCACTTGTGTCCAAAAAACTCCACTTGACCGATATCAACATGCTATGGCCAATATCAACATGCTATGGCTGATACCACTTGGTATGGCTGATACCCAAGCCCTATGCACGATACCATATCACCTATGCATGATAACAATGCTCTATGCATGATATCTAAGAGCAAGGAGGTGGTAGGATTCAAACAAGACCACTAAGATGTGAAAGGAAGTGTATATATACTTGAGGTTTTTGAAAAAGTGTGCATATGAGGTGTCATCAATTTACTAATCGTAGGTTCCACATGGCCATGCATGGATTTACACATGTACTTGCATGAAATCCATCTTTATCTTTCTAGGAAAAATAAAAACTTGAGGATAATGCATGGGATAAGGGTCGGCCCCCATTGTTTATCTTCTAGGACAAACCACTTCCACTCACATTATTATATTCAGAATTCTATGCAACCTTTCCCAAGGAAAGTTGCAAGACGATATCCATTGCTTTATTGAGGTGCGTAGCTCATTTTTGAAAAGTTAAAGAGTTAACAACACAATATGGGGGTCTCCTCTTTGGATCCTCGGCTGATAGGGACTACCATTTAACACTACAACCCGATACACCTAATACAAGCTCAAGTTAGGGTTTCCATTCAACTCCTTTCTTGGTCGTTTCATCACTAAGAATACTACAACTAATAAATGATTCAAACATGGTGTCTCATTAATTCTATCTCCTCTAAATGATACATAGAGTAAGTAGGAACACTCTATAGATGGTAATTTACATATCAACCCTACATTTTTGGTAAATTACAATGTGTACCAAAATTAGTGCAGAAGGTGCTAGCATTATTCAAACAAGTTCAAACTTGGCATTTAGGCTTTCTACAAGCCACCACTTAGCATAATTATCTCTATTATAATGATAAAACACTTAGGGAACATTCAGCATGTGACATTTTTCAATATAACCCCTCATATTGGGTAAATTGGACTTTGGTCCAAAATAAAGGAACATTGCTCAAACAATATTCAATAGGACCAAACTTGGAACATAAGTGTGTCACATGACAACAAAACTCCTTATAGGCTTATATTAAAGTTCTAAGAAACTTTATTATCCAAAAAAATAGGGTTTAACTCATAACCCAGGTAAGGGCCATTACAGGTTATAAACCCCTAACAAGGATTTCACCCCCGAAATCCCAGGTAATGGGAGACATATTTATTCATTCATCATATCTTCAAGTCTCCACATTACATCTTAATTCCATGGAGATTTTATAAAACTTTGGTCAACACAAAGTTCTTCCACACTGGGTTATCATAGAATCTGTCATACATGACACATACTCCACTGTCCATTTCATTATTGACTGTAGAGTCAACTCTGTGTCATGTAACACTTTTCTTAATCATAGAAACATTATACATACCTTATTTAACTCGAGTGTCAAACCTCACTAATTTGTCACCTTTCTCAACTTACAACTTTATGTGACACGATTCTTGATTTTGGGGAGTCTTCCATACTCCTTATTTAGTTTAGCATTTCACTTCCAACGAACGACCACAGTTACGTTCTATCACACACTTGGGATTGAAAGTCTTATCATACATATGTTGCGCCATTTAATCTACTGACACAACACTAAACTTTCTTACTACTTGTACCAACTATCTCATTAGTTGTACATTCTCTTGACATAGGGGGAGGTTACTTATCAATTAGGGACTTTTCTGAGAGGTATCTCTAGATGTTACGTATAAGTTTCCTTAACAGATCTAGATGGGGTTATAGTGAAGTTGCCAGTATACCCTGGAAAGTTGTATAGCAGAGACACGAGATGTCCTACAGGTAGTCCCGCACTGACCGGGATGTGTGAGGTCATGGGAATCCGACTCTTCCATTGACCTATGTATGGTACCGATTTCGACTTCGCAGTGGTCGGTTGGAGTATGAGTGGCATATCTCATCTCCTCAGGGCATAAGTGTGTTTGTAAAATGTAATCAGCCGTATAACATGTTTTCTTAAGGATTGAATACGAAAATTCATTGGATGATGTTACATTTCTTTGTGCATTCCTTAGTGGATAGATGTTAATTATGTTTCTTTATATTCTCTGTAAAGTAGACAGATGAATTACATATCTACCATGGGTAGACGCAATGCTCTCCTTGAGAATAGGAGATTATCTTATTCTATTCTATGATGAATAATTATGCTTGATAATGTAAAAGTAACCCCTACTCAGTTTTAATTTAATAAACTACAATAACAATATTTTTGGCGGAGAGTTATATCTCTCGCTGGGGCAATTTTCAATTGTCTACCCCCGTGGGAAACATTTTTAGGTATGCATGGGAGGCAAAGCAGAAATCCTAGAACAAGGAAAGAGCAACAACAACAGCAACAGCAGGGACAATAATAAGATCTCAGGTGGAGATATTGTCTATCTAGTCATATAGATAGAAGTCCTATGTGTCATCTTTGTACTCTCAGGTCATCGGAGTTTTAAATGTATCAATCTGAGTTTTGGCTTAGTGCCTCAAAGTTTTTATATTGCCTGTGTATATTTGTTAACAGGGCAGTCAATGTTGTAATCCTAGAAAACGAATGGTACAGGTTGTGTACTTGTGAACCAGGATGAATTTGAAATACTTTGGTTCTTGGTTAAAGAGTTTTCTTGTGAATGGATCTCTTTGAAAAAGTTTTAATTTTTAGTGATTTTTGTTAATCCGCTGTTAGTGATTGTTTCTGCATTTTTATTATTGTTAATGACACTTGTTATCTTAATGATGACGTTTGTCATTATAGGGGTATTCTAAGGAATTATTTTTAGCTTGATAAGCTTTTCACACAATGATTCTACAATTGTTCCTTCAATTAGTACATCCTTATCGATGTTATGTTTATGCAGAGCATAAACTCCTAACATATGATGTCCATACTATTTTATCTGACTAGACTGATTTCACAATTGGCCATTCTAGGTAACCAACATAAATCATCTGATTACGAGTTATGTTTTTACTTTCCCATACCACCTGATACTTCTTAGATACCAGAATTCCTTATCTTGGTAACCGTTACATGTGTCAAAAACACAACACATCCTCATCATTTCCATCTCTATGTTGTTATTACTAAGGCCACACGTATAAAAGGATCTTTCTTTCATCTTGGGACATTACTTATTACCCATATCTTTATCTTGGAACCAAAGTACAAGATGAATTGATACTTTTTTAAGTATCCATCAGTTGAACACTTCTAACTCATGCACATAAAGTGTCATAAGACTCACTTGATTTCCATGTCCCTGAAAGGAAAGAACATAAAGAAACATTATTCCTTTTGTCATCCCATCATAAACCAGGGTTCTTTATCAAAGAGAAGAGATTATCTTCTCATCTGATTATTGCATGAACTTCCAACTATTCATGAGTCATTACTTTTGTTTCATCCTAGGTTCCTTTCCATCTGCATAGGAATTATATGGATGATTTCATATCATCATTCCTTTCTTTGTTATTGTCTTAACATGTTCATGAACATTTTGTGATTTTATCACATTTTCCATTTCCACATCATGGGAAAGATCTTTACTATTCACACAGGATTTGTCAAATAGGGATCATCTCCCTTGTTCTCTTTCTCTTATCATGAGGATTATACTTTTTACATCCTCATACACACATATTGATCTGAGATAATCTCCGATTCCATTATATTGCACTTAGGATTTGATAAAAATATCCATGCCATATTTCCAGTTTTGTTATGCTCACTAGATTGTCTTGAAATGACTACTTGATCAGAGTAATCAGAAAGATAACAATCTAAGAGTTACATACTTACCCTACCTTCAATAATTATATATCTGACCAGGGAATACAAGTACTGAGATTAGGTAATATGTACTTTGTTTACTATCATATTCCTTACTTTTCATAACATCAAAAACATAGGACTTAGCATTTCTAGATTTTCTCCAGGCATCACCTCTACACCTCATTCCTTTTTACACAGATAAGAGCAATTATAAAGCATTTAAAAGAATACTGAATAGAATATAAATTCTAGTCCTCATCATTTCTTCCCCATGTTCCCATAGGGCAACCAAACGAAACTCAACAACATGAATCCTTCTTGTGATTATCATATAAAATCAAGAGAAGTCGTATCAATGAAAAAGCTCTATCTGATTGTTACCCCTCACGGTCATCTATCACTTTAGGTTGACTCAACACATACAGTCTAGTTGCTTCATGTTGTTGCTTTTGCCTTTTTACACTATTGGGCTATAACTTTCGTAAACCATGCCGAGTCTATCTCAATTGTTGGGTCATTTCCTCTCTTCTTATTAAACAAAAGAGTTTAATATGTTCAACATGTCCACATCTATAACATGTCTTGTCCTTGTACCATGGTCTCATGGGTCTTATTATTGATGTGAAAGCTAAGTCAGAAGTTCTTACAGGGGGAAGGCTAGGACATTTTTACCTTTACATAGTGACTACTTCCTTGGTACACTAGGCATTTATTGCACTGGTGGCACCAAAAACTTTGTCTTTTTAAAACAAATAGGAAAATTTCTCTAGAATTGTAAAGATCTTTTCTTAATTCTCAGCATATTGCCCCACCTTGGGCATTACCATCACAAATGTACTATCTGTCTATATTTATGGTAGATTCTATTTTCTTACCATATGTTAATCCTTCCCACATTTTCCATTGTTCCAACATGACTATGTCATTCAAGAACCCTTTCAGAACCCAAAGTTTCTACATTTAGGACTGGTATCATAGGTTGCAATGCTAGTATCTAGTCTTCTATATGCATCATTGTTGCCCTAACCTACCCATCAAGTGCATAAAAAGCAAGATTCTCTCTTCTAATTGGGTTAAAAAGGGAATTATTAGGTACTTGTTCTTCTCTTGCTGGATTCCTTGCATCCTCTTGGTGTAACAATATTGCTCTCAGCAACGTGTTCCTTATGTTCTCCAGTCATTTTTAAACATCACCCTTTCTTCTGTATAAGCAGAAGTCACCATAGGGTATACTGGAGGATACAAGAATAGACTCAACACCTTAGTCCTATGTATAAATAGACTCAACACCTTAGTCCTATGTCTATGTAGACTCAATGAACCTTAAGATCTGATACCAAAACTTGTGATGACCGCCACCAAACGGACAGCCAAATCATTACTAATTATGTGGAATAATCACAAGCATTGGATTAACAAAGATCACTAAAAATTAAAACCATTTTGCAAAGAGATTCATTTCTAATAAAACTCTTTAAGGAAGAACCAAAACCTTATATACATCATTGTTCACATTGTAAATACACTGTACCATCTCTTCTCGAGGATAACATATAATAGTTTCTTTGTCAACACATATACTAAATCAACATAAAACCTTGAGGCATACAAGCTAAAATATCAGATTGTTTATAAAACCTTTACGTACTGACTCCAAGGTCCTGAGAGTACAAATATGACACATAGGCCTTCTATCTACAAGACATGACAGACAACATACTCAACTTGAGCTATTATTGTTGTCCCTACTACTGTTGATGTACCTGTGAAGTATGGTCTCTACCTCTTTGTTCGCGTCCACCTAAAAATGTTGGTGACCAATATGATCTTCTGAAGCATTGTAGCTATATATGATAAAATAGTAAATCACATATTCATTTTATAAGGAATATGAAGAACATTTATAACATCTATCCATTTAAGATGCATTAAGAAATGTAACATCAACCAATGTTTTCCGTATTCAATCCTTAAGAAAATATGCTACATGGCTGATTACATTTTACAATCAAACTTATGCCATGAGGAGATGGGGTATACCACTCATGCTCCAATTGACCACGACTACATAAAACATTGGTATCATACAAGGTCGATGGAAGAGCCAACTGCCATGACCTCACCCGTCTCGGTCAATTCGAGACCACAAGAAGGACATCTTGTGTCAACTGCTAAATAGCTTTCCAGGGTATACTGTCAACTTTTGTATAGAGATACAGCTGTAGCATGCACTCTCTTCAGGGAGACCACATAACAATCCCTGATATAATGAAGGATTTAGAGATCTCAATTAACTACACATCAATCCCTCATTATGGTGTAAGGATATTCGCACCCATCACCCCCACATATTCAAGAAATGCCCTCTAGAAGATCCCGTGGGAAAACCTATTTCACCATTCATCAGCTACTGATGTTTATGGATCTATGGTCAGGGCACTACACGATAAGATTCCACTTGATTAATTAAGTGCATTACTGTATGTTTTTGCATCAGTCAAGTTTCAAACATGAATTGTTATAACCGATGCTACAAAGAAAGGTGCAATACATCTATCAAGTACTTTTTAAATCTTTAGAACACATATAACATTTAGCATCTCCATCCCTTATCTCATTACTGGGAATTCTCACCCCTCAACATTATCATCATCATGATTACTAGATCTGGGTATTCAAACCCTTAGTTCATCACTGAGCACTGTTATCACTTATCAGGTAACTATTACCTCTAGGTCCTCAGACCAAAGTATACATGATACTTGTTGAACAAGCATCTGACATGGCTCACAATTCCCATTAAACATATCGTTACCTCTCACTAGGCAACAAATAATCACATGGCTCACAAGGCCCATTAAGCATCTTGTCACCTCTCACTAGGCAACAAATTTTCACATGGCTCACAAGGTCCATTAAAATCTTTATCATATAAAACATCATAGCTCATCCCTGTCTATGGTCATCATCTCATGATACCTACAAGGTTAGTATTTCATGATAACAGCCATATCAAATACATATCAACACCATGTAAAACATGGGTAATACCATAATCCCAATTTTAAGGTTAGGGTATCCCTTTCTTATCGATTAGGATTTCACATACATATCATCACTCTTCTTTAGGGTTAGGGTTTTCCATTATTAACCATTTAGGTTTTCAAGATCATATTATTAATGATCAAACCCTAATTCATTGCTCCACACATATAGGAGCAAACATTGATATCATAAGTATTTAGTCAAACTTATTTATTCTCATCATTTATCATTAAATGATTATCAACACAAAGTATGAGTTTTCTCTCATCCTCACAAGGATATTGATTACATCATACTTTATTAACTTGACTAAACCCTTTCTCAAGGCATGTTAGACTACACTTATGAAAGTGCATTAAAATCATTACAACTCAATATAACAATTGACATGACACCCTTCATGTGTTACTGATCCAAGTATATTGGATTTGAGGTGTATCAGGTGTATCAACCTTGAGGTGCTGGATGTGATATTTATCATGCCTTGGTGTATCACTTCCGTCATCACTTTCAGCTTTCTTAAGTTCATCAACTTATCTTATATTAGAGTATTTCCCATCCTAATACTTTATGCACTAACTCATCACATTTGTCTTGTAGTTTATTGGCCATAAGTCACACACTTGAAATACCCAACTATCATCAAGTGATATGGACTTATCTTAGGTTAAGACATTTTTGACATAGCATTGACCATTATCAATCACTTTAGGTGTTTCACCTATCAAGGTATTAGCCACACCATTAATTGGTGATACACTCATCACTCCTAAGAGTGTCTTTACCTCACCTTTACAAGGTGTATCAGGTTGAATCATGTATGTCAAGTTGAACACATGTATTAGGTTAGGTGTATATTGAGCTAGGTATCATCATGTCCCTCATACCCTTACCCATCAAGGTATGAACCTTACCATTCATATGGTGTATCAACTTCACCCTTCATGGATGTAACATCCTCACCTCACTTGAAGATATTGGCCATACCAACTTTAGTATATTGGCCATCACATGTTCTAGGGTATTAATCACCTTGCCACTTTTGTCATATAGTGTATTGGGTTATCCACCATATCATTTTAGAGATGAGTGCTCAACACCATATCGTCCAAAAGGTGTATACTTAACCCAATATCAATTTAAAGGTGTATGTTTGTTACCCATATCACTTTCGAGGTGAATGTGTGCTTACCATATCGACCTTGAGGTGTATGTGTGCTTACCATATCAACCTTGAGGTGTATGTCTACTTACCATATTAGGAAAGAGATGTATGATTTCTTACATATCACTTTAGATGTGTGTGGGATTCACACCATATCAGGAAAAGAGGTGTGTGTGTGGTTCACGCCATATCGAGCAAAGAGGTGTGTGTACACTTCACACCATATCGGGCAAAGAGGTGTGTGTGTGCTTCACACCATATCGGGTAAAGAGGTGTGTGTGCTTCACACCATATTGGGCAAAGAGGTGTGTGTGTGCTTCACACCATATCAGGAAAAGAGGGGTGTATGTGCTTCACTCCATATCGGGCAAAGAGTTGTATGTGTGCTTCACACCATATCGGGCAAAGAGGTGTGTGCTTAACCCAATATCATTTTTGAGTTGTATGTTTGACCTCATATCATGCAAGAGGTGTATACTACACCCCCATATCATCAAAGAAAGTATAAACTCATATCCATATCTTTTTGGTGGAGTAGTTGCATCACCATATCGGGTTAGTTGTGATTGTTTGTGTGCTTGAACCCGATATCACTTTATAAGTTGATACCATCATCTTCAAGCTAGAGACCTTCTTTATACTTGTTTTATTACAAGGATAATAGGTCTAAGAAACTACTAGAACTCATATATATATCAAGTATTCAATAAAATTTTGGAATTGAAAGTAGATCATCACGTATAATAAGAAAAATGGTGAATAATAACATGTTTGGGTTCAAATTATATAACATGCCTCAAGAACAACTTCAAAGCTCCAAGATCCAAAGATTCACATTCCTAAGGTTGAATATTACTTATGAAAAGTCCAAGGCTCGTTCACAACTCCTTCATGTACAAGGAATCACCATAGTTAAGAGCTTGGTGAAGAAGAAAAGAAAGGAAGATCATAACCCTAGATCCATGCTTCAATCCAAGGTTGAAGATGATCATGGCCTTACCTTAGGGTTAATATTTGAGCTCCTTCTTGCTCCTTACCACCTTTTCACGATACCTCACTAATCATGCACGATATTCCATCACTTGTGGCCAATATCCCCTTCATTTGTAGCCAAAAACACTCCACTTGGCTGATATCAGCATGCTATGACCAATATCAACATGCTATGGCCGATACCACTTGCTATGGCTGATACCCCAAGCCCTGTGCACAATACCACATCTCCAATGCACGATACCAAGGATCTATGCACGATATGTAAGAGCAAGGAGGTGTTAGGATTCAAAAAAATTCACTAAGAGGTAAAAGGAAGGGTATATACTTGAGGTTTTTGTAAAAGTGTGCATATGAGGTGTCATCAATTAAATACTAGTAGGTGCCACATGGACATGCATGGATTGACACATGTACTTGCATGCACTTCATCTTTATCTTTCCATGAAAAATAAAAAAATGATCATAATGCCAGGGATACGGGTTAGCCCCCTTTAGTTATCTTCTAGGACAAGACACTTCCACTCACATTATTATATTCAAAATTCAATGCAACCTTTCCCAAGGAAAGTTAAAAGACGATATGCATTTATTTATTGAGGTTCTTAGCTCATTTTTGAAAATTCGAAGAGTTAACAACACAATATGTGGGTCTCCTTTTTTGCTCCTTAGACGATAGGGACTCCCATTTAACACTACAACCCGATACACTTAATACAAGCTCAAATTAGGGTTTCCATTCAACCACTTTCTTGGTCTTTTCATCACCAAGAATACTACTACTCATAAATGATTCAAACATGGTGTCTAGTTCATTTTGTTTCCTATAAATGATACATATAGGAAGTAGGAACACTCTAGAGGTGGTAATTTACATATCAGCCATACATTTTGGGTAAATTACAATTGGTACCAAAATTTGTACACAAGGAGCTAGCATTATTCAAACAAGTTCAAACTTTGCATTTAGGCTTTCCACAAGCCACCACTCAGCATCATTGTCTCTCTTATGATGCTAAAACACTTAGGGAACGTTCAACATGTGCCATTTTGCAATATAACCCCTCATATTGGGTAAATTGCACTTTGGTTCAAAATAAAGGAACATTGCTCAAACATCATTCAATCAAGACAAAACTTGGAAAGTGTGTCACATGACAAAAAAACTCCTTAGAGGCTTATATTAAAGTTCTAAGCAACGTTATTTGCCAAAAAAAGGGTTTAACTCATAATATAGATCAGGGTCATTACACAAATGTGACAATAAAAAATTGAGGCTTTTATTAATTTGACCTCAAAATGTGATATTCCACACATATTAAACTACACATTAGGAATATTCCTCTCATTGGAACTAAAGATTCCATTGGATATAAATATCATGCATAATTGAACCATTGACATTGTTGATTCATGTGATCTATTGTCAATATCCTACGTATTTGGTATCTACTATGAGTAAATATCTCATCCTCCCAGAGTTCAACTAAAGTTGAAAAAGATTAATCCAGACAACAACACTAAAATATGTTCTAATCCTAGAGGGTATGCATACTTACACATCCATAGGAATTTTTTTTACATAAATGGACCATCCTGAAGCAATCATCTAAATTCATAACATTCTTAAATGTTTTCATAACAGTTTTGACTCATTTATAGTGTTTGGTTTTTCATAAAAAGCCCTTGGGATGATATGACTCATGAATGTGTACCCAGACTAGGGTATGAGGGTTATGCTTTATTGTGGAAAAATCTCACTCAAGAATGATATTTCTCATGAACGCATTCATAGACCAACGTATGAAGGTTATACCTTATCAAGCAAAAAGTTCCAATCATATTTAATGAAGATCCCAATAGCACCTAGCAGTCATGACCTTTAGGATTTAGATTGATTCAACCTATATATTCATTGAGAAAAAAGGTTGAATGTCTAGAGAATCCCCAATATTTATTAATTTTTATTGTGGTGTTGACATCAGGATTTCATATGATCCAGATCGAGAGAAGAGGCTTGTATATGGTGGATTCATGGATTTTATATTAGGAAACAATACAATTTTGTCAATCCATCATAAAGGTTGTTTCGTAGGTCAATTTTCAACATGGTATAATTGGAAAATACAACCTCAATTGTCGCTCTTCCATGCTAGCAAGGGTAATGACATCAATAAGATTCACGCACACATTGTAAACACGATTCTTTCTTTGGAATCCTATAATCAAGGAAGAAAAAACATGAATATAGATATGAAAAATGGACACAAGACACACCGATTTCCAAAAATAGGACGTAGACACAAGGTGTATATATATATATATATATTGACAAAATTGTGTGTGTATTAAGAGAGAAATATTTCTCTCCCCTCTCTCTCGTGTGTGTGTATGTGTGTGTATGCATATCAGAATCTGGTAAAGATACATTAAACCTCCTTCCACATAGCTATCATCACAATATTCTTCTAGAGTAACCTTCTCTAATTTTTGGCATATAATACAAATCTTTAGGATATATCAATCTCACCCATCTGCTCTACACCACTATAGGATTCTAAAATTGTATAATTCTTCATAAAGTACCCATTTGTCAATCCACTGTAATCTTTTAATCCCCAATCCTCCTTCCTTCATGAGTTCCATGAGTGCATATCTCATAGGACGATAGTTGTCACCCCCAAAAGAAAATCAGCAAGTCTCATTTCCATTCTATCAAGATCTGGCACTGGAATTTCCCCTTGTTGCACCTATAAAATAGGAAGACCTTCAACAACTGATTTTATCAAACAACAACGCCTAGCCATAGATGGTTTGTGTCTTGGACATCTACCTAATATCTCTTTAAGTATATCATTGCAACATTCAATATATTTCAACATAATATTACTATATGCAAGTAGGAAACCCAAATATTTAGTTGGTAACTACACAAAGGCTACTCTTATTGCTTCAATCAGCCTATCATGTATTCCTGAACAATCTTTTGAGAGGAAGAATTGCGTTCTGTAGATATTGACACATAGTCATGTTTGTTTACAAACAACTTGTGGGATTCATTTCTGCCTTTATAGTACCCTTGGTTTAGGTTCTATAAAAGTTGGGACATCATCAACAAAAATAAAGTAACTCTTAACTTCCATATCATGGATTGTATAGCTTTTCACTTATTTCATTTTCTCTACATCCTTCATCTTTTTTTTTAAATACTCCATGCTAATAGTGAATAGTAAAGGAGATAAGGAATCCTTTTTTATGAACTCATTCTTCCCTATTATCAATCCCGTAGATGTGTCATTCACCAAGATGGAGAAGCTAGTTGTTTCAACACATTGCCTCATCCACCTTATCCATATTTCATTAAAGCCTAGTTTCCCTAGAGTCCACCACAGTCTTTCCCATCTGACACTATCATAAGATTTGTCAAGATTTAAGATTACATTCTGACTCCCTCATTATAGATTAAAGTTTAGTAGAAATCCACCTACCAATAAAGCACAATCATCGTTACTCTTTCCTGCAATAAAAACTCATTGATTTTTTGAAATAATGTGTGGTAGAATCAACATTAGACTTGAAGAAAGAATCTTTTCCATGATCTTATACTAAAAATAGTAATCTACAATAGGTCTGAAATCTTCTAGAGACGTTGTGACTATCTATGTAAGAGTAAGTACTAGGAAAGCATGATTAACATGCCTCACTATATTCCAATCTTTCAAGAATCATTTAATGCATTCCACCAAATCATCCTCAATTATGCTTAATACCTTTTTATAGGAAAAGAAATGAAAATCATCCAACCTAGGTGACTTGTTGGCTCCATTAATCCATAAAGAATAATTGATTTCTTGTTCATTCACCTCTATCATCAAAATATTTGATATGTGTGATAGTGAGTTTTATTGTCCACTCATCAACAACATCAGTGGACAAGTCTTTGTTATACACCCTCTGATAGAAGCTTATTTCCTTTTCTTCAATACCCTCATGTTTATTTACCAGTTTCCCTTTTACACAATCTCAATAACAATATTTCTTGCAACTCTTCTCTTCACGTCAACAAATTTTTTGACCCCATCTGTCATTCATGTCTCTTTACTCCTTTGCCAAAATTACTTTTTTCTACATCTTTTAGTTCATCAATCATCCTCTTTGATTCATTGTCTTTATTGATCAATGTATCATTAAGAGGGTCAAGCAGTAGCATTTCCCTTACCACAGAACACTCCTTCTTGGTTTCTTGCCAACAATATTGAGATACTCATGTCCTTCTTGGCCCATTTCTCTAGTACTTGTTTTGTGGTCATTAGTTAATTTGAAAGTTAAGAACATCAGATTTCTTGTCACCTATATATTCCATCTCTCCCTAATTATGTCCTCAAACCCCTCCAATCCATCCATTAGTTTAAAAATCTGAAAGGTTTTCTTTTTTGTTTTTCCTCTTAGATCTACAACACTATAGGTGTGTGGTCACTCAAATTTGACCCACCTACTATTACTTGTGCACTAGGAAAAATTTGTAGCCAGTTGTCATCCACCAACAACCTATCCAGTTTACTTGAAATATTGTCATCCAACTTCCTTTCATTTTTCCATATATATACATCCTCACTTGTCATTGATAGTTCAAAACGCTTCACCCAGTCAATTTCTCAGTTGAAAGCATTAATCACAAATGCTAAGACATGTTTTCCCCTCTTTTCTCATACCAAAGTATAATGTTGTTGAATTCTCCCATGATCATCCATTGATGCATCATGTTTCTAGAAATACCGTCCAGATCCTCCCACAACTCTTCACGTCGACTGGCCCTATTTTGAGAATACATAGTTGTAAGACACATAAATGGTCCCTCTTGTTCCTACACTCCATAGTTATGATTAGCATGGATATTCTCATTACTTGTACTTCCTACACATTGGGATTCCATCCCACACATACCCTACCAATTTCTTCTTCCTCTTGATTGGATATACATATCCACCCATATGGATAAAATATTGGGCCATCTTCTTATTGCGTCTTTTCATTTTTGTCTTAATGATAGAAATAATAGATACACTTGTACTCACTATCCATGCACAAGTCTTTTTATTGTGGTCACACCCGACATTCACATTTGGTATGAAGCACTGGCATGACTTTCTTGAGTTGTGATCAAGTACAATTGGATGACTATGTGTTTCTTTTATTCTATTGCCCAACCTTTCCTCTTTGTTTGGGGTTTCACCTTCCCCTTTATCTGAGTCATTTAATGCACCAATCATGTTGTTTGTACATAGTATGTTGCTTACTACATGGTATACTCTTGGTATGCCCTGACCCCTATTGATACTCCTACTAGAAGTCCATGTGTTCTTCAATGTACTTCTCTCTTCCAATCTTCCCACAACATTACTACAACCTACATCACCCCCGACCTGACTCGGGGCTCTTTCCTCCATCTTTAGCTCTAGAAGTCACTAGTTGCACCCCGTTGCAATTACCCCCATGAGACTTGGGTGTATCAACAATCCCCTCTCCCTCTTTGACTACCTGAGATTGAATCCTCCTCTATAATATCACAGAACTATTTGTTACTCTAAATTCACACTCATAATGGCTATAAAGTAAGAGGTGAGTGGGCTTGGTCTTCCATCTATAAAATGGCACAAATATTTTACATAGGAAATATATATGAAAAAGTCATTAACAAACTAAAGAGATAACAAGATTCTAAACATAGAGATAAGATAGATTCACCCATTTCTATATAAAGCATAACTCACTGGGATCTCATTTTAGATCTTAGAGTCTTGAGTGCAACAGATCTTCATTTGGGAACTATAAATTCAATAAACAAAATATATCAACGTGAGTGCATCGAGTTCGTGGTGAAAAACATGTAACCTTAGTTTAAGAGTAATATAAAAGTTGCTTGGCTAGAAACATAATAATAAATAAGAAAAAGAAACAAGGTGAGAATAATTAGCGATGTTTCTTTATACAAAGCATATTTTAGGTTCATTTAGCGATTATATCAACCATTGGCCTTTTGACTAACTTCCCATTGGAAGAGTCTATAAGGTGCTAACAGATATAACATAATTCTTAAGAGACCTCAAGGACATAGACAAAACCTAACCCTTGTATCATAATGGTCTACCTTATCTTGACATCTCAAGTAAGACACTCAACCTGGTGTCCTTACCCCAAAATTTCAAGCAGGTGCACTAAGATATATAATGGATTTCTCTAAGTTATGTTCAAGGTTGTCAACATTCTATAATCAACATGAAAGTAGAATTCATAGGGAACAATATCTCAAACAAGTATTTAACTAGACAAGCATTCATATAAGAATACATGCAAACAAGCCAATATCATAGTAGGGTCAAGTGATTAAGTGTACCTTGTGAGTAATGAGCAAGTTATGATAAGATCTTTACAAATGGTCTGATCCAAGTGGACATAAGATGTAAAAAGATATAACATCATCTTAGATCACTATGGTTTGATAAGATAAACATCATATGAGTCAAGTGGATATTCCCCTAGTCCTAAGGTTTCAATTAGTTCAAACATAATTCCAAACATGCATGTCATTATTCAATGTAGTCTAGGGATGAACATTAAGCTCTAAGTATAGGTGAACCATCCACATTACGAGTAATGAAAGCTAAGTATAATGTCTAATTTAGAAATATGCGTAGCTTTTTGTTTAGATTATTATCTTGGTTTAACATGCAAGGTCATGATTAAGTCATTTTAGATCAATCTCATGCTTTAGCATCATATTTCCAAATCATATGTTCTAAATGGAGTATTAAAGTGCATGGGGGATTTAGAGCTACAATATGAATAGAAATATTGATTTAAAGTCATAAGATAACATGGTAATAATTAGAAGATCATTCATGCAAAATTAGAGTCAAATAATCAACAAATGCATCAACATCACATTAGTTGTCATATGTAAGTCAAGAGTGCATATGATGATGTTACAAGGATTTCGTCTTACAAGTCATTTCAAGGACTGATTTGAGGTTCATAATATAGGTTTGAGCATTTAGGATCCACTTTACAAAAGGATGAAAGATTCAACACTACAAGTACTGCACATCACAAATTAGGGCATCATGGTGTACAAAGATAAGTCCTTTACGTAACACGAGTTACGTCTTGGAAAAACTCCATATAGTCTTAGTAGATCACGACGCAAAACATATAAAGGTTACTAATTTTTAGTGAAAGAATAATTCCATAATTACTAGAATCAAAGTTCACATCTTGATTGGGTATGTAATGCAATTAACATAAAAGGGATACTTTTAGGTCAAAAGAGTAAGGGTGCACATCAAAGGTGATCAACTTCATGATTTAAGGCAAATGATGGTTCAAAGTTATAGTTATAAAGATCAACAATGACATAATAAGAAACGATACTATATGGGAGTAGGATACATCATTAAACATTTAAATATCATTAGAAGACATGCTTTTTAGTATATTAGTAGAAAATGAAGAAAAACTAAATTTTGAAACTAGTACCAATAGATAGATCTCATTGAGAGGATCAAATTCATATACCAAGTGCATTATTTGGCCAAAAAATGTAATAAATATGATTTTTAGCATTTCTACATTGAAACTAAGGGAAATGTGGTATGGGTGTTACCCCGATATTCATTGAGTGATCAGGACCATCGATCTGTGATCATGTGGTCGCTCCATCTCTCACTCTTACATGCCCTTGTGCATAGGTTTGATAGGACACATGACACCTTGGGATTCATCCACATCCTAGGGGCTCATGATGTTGGATCGTTTATGACTGCCGAATCATGGTTGTGAATTCCATGCTATCTCTGTTGGTCACACTCCATCCCTCCCCACGTTCCTTGCTTGCCTAAGTGTCTACACTCAGTTGGAACCAGTGTGGATGGAGTGTTGCTCATTGGAGTGGCAGTTGGCAAAGCTGGGAATAGATGGCACCCCTTCGTTAGATACCTTCCAGACTCCCCATGATGGTTTGGACCCAAAACAAGGATACATCAATCCAGAGAACAAAGGAGGGAGGATGCCCCAAAGGAAAAACACAAGGTGGTGGTAGGGTTCTGGGTAAAAGTAGGAGGACACAGAAAATGGTCTACTTCTAGGGAAATAAGAGGATTTAATAGGAAAAAGAGAGAGTGGGTTGGGGTAAATTCTAAGGACGGATTAAATCGCAAAAATCATGGAGAATCAACGCCTATTGGCTATCGTATAGTGGGGTGTACCATATCAAATGTTACAATACATACCAAGGTAGGGGATGACTTCATGTTCGTCATATTAAATCACGATCCTTAGTTATTATATCCAAGGGCCAGATGTGTTGCGTAAGATAAGGAACCCAGATCTCATCATTTCTCGAAGAATATACAAATGTGGTATCATCTCATATGAGATATCGTAAAGTGAGGAGATGTCAAGATTTGTAAAGTTCAGACTGACAGCAATGTTGTTGATCCCTTGACAAGGGCACTTTCACAACAGAATCATGACGGTCATGTTAGATTGCTCGAAATAAGATTTGTGTGTGATTGCTCTAAGTGCAAGTGGGAGTCTGTTGGTTATGTATGCCCATAGATTTAATCATGTGATGATTGTAATGGCATATAATGTAAAAATGATCTGCTTACTAATAAAAGGCAAGCTTCCAATTTATTATGTTTTCTCAGTTATGAGATAATGAAACAACATTATAAATGTCTAGAGAATTATATTACTCAATGATGTATGCAATCAAGTTACTAACCTTGTGGATGGGATCATACATATGTTGAGAGTACATATACATAATCTCATTATGTCCCTGATCGGTTATCATTGTGGAAGGTTCATAGACAACAATGACACACAAGATCAAAGTGTGAGTTTGTAGACGACGAGATCTCATTAGTCATGATATGGCAATATCAAACCAAGCACACAGATACATGTTAGAGAACAGTGTATCGGATTGATTAACCGTGAGACTAACACATGGAATCCATCATCATGGAAGTCATTGTCAGCTCTCATAGTGATGGTGGTGGTTGTGGTTCTTAGACTTGAAATTAATGCACTCAACATATGTCATTGGGTACACTTTGACATCATAAAATGTAGTACTAAAACATGAGTTGTTATAACAGTGATGATTGGGTGGATTGGACACATGGGATTGATTGTGGGTGACAGACATGGGATTTGTCCCTCCTACAGGAGTCTGATTTCCTAGGCCTCTTGATAAGTGAGACTGAGAAAAGCATGGTGATGCACATTTCAGCCAATATGTGATATTAAGCTTACACATATATGAAATAGCTTATTTTGATTCTAGGAACAAGATTGAAAAATAATGAGGGTGATTGCTTCATGCCTCTAGTTCAATCTAGACATCAGTGATAAAGGAACTATACAAACACTGCAACATCATACACAAATTGTAGGTTGAAGTTGTTCCCCATCTTTTCCATTTACTTGGGTAGCAATGATGTGCGACTAGGCACCACTCTTTGCTTGTGATTCCATTAGTTGTTATGTACATTCACTGCCAATGTAATATGGGACCTATAAAGTCACACACATAGGTCATAACCTAGTAGAGTAGTTTGATCATTAATGATAGTTAAATTGATTATAGAAGTGTTCACATATTCAATTCATGCAATAAATTCCTAGAATGGCTAAACTAGACTGCCAAACGACCATCTCACTGAGTGAGATAGATGTTTGGGCAGCCAGATGGGCGTCTCAAGTGTTGAGATGATCGTTTGGGTTGTTAGACTGATCAAGGAGTGAGTTAGCTAAATTTGGCCCCACAAATCGACCGTTCAATGTGATTGAAACAGTTGGCTCAAGACTCATTAAATAGGCATAGAGGTAATCAATACAGACATCTCACATGTGTGAAGATGGTCCATCCTGGACAAACAATCCTTCATGATGTTTCCCAAAGTTTCAATTTCAAATACTTGCAAAACAATTAAATCAATATACTATAATGATTGGAAATCAAATTTTCCAATTTGTGTGCAATCTGGAAACTGTAAGATGATCGAATCATAGCGTGAGATGACCATCTCACACACTAGATAGTCATTTCGGCTGTCGTAGATTGCAAATTGTTATGAAAAATCAATATCTCTTAGTCCTTTCCACTCCCACATTTAGTCCTGCATTGGCTGGGGACTGGGAACCCTGACCCTAACCCCACCTATGGATAGAGGGGTACTAGGGGCTTTCCAAAGGACAACTACAACACAAAAAACTGAGAATCAGTTCCTATGATAATTTTTCCTCTCTGGTTGTGGTAACCATGAGAGGCCAGGGAAATCCTACCCGAAAAGGAAGGGAAAGCCAAGGGAGAGAACAACTGAGAGTTGTCATTGTGGGGGAGCGAGTCGATGACTATTACATCGATAGAGAGGGACAAATCCTTCTTGTCTGGTCTAGTAGGATGACATGAGTTCTAGGTGGTCCATGTGGACTATCGTAAAGGTGGAGATTCATTGTTTTCCGCTTGGAGGACAACGTCAACTAGTAGTATGTGATAAGAGGAGTTGTTGAAGAAGATGACATTTGTGGTTGTAGTCAATGGTGCAGACCAGGAGGTGTAGTACTCAGACGAGTCCCAGAGCAACTAGGATTCAGAGTTACACACCAACAACGATGAGGATTGATGTTTGACTTGATCTAGGACTAGGTATATTTCATACACTATCCTTCCCGCATTATAGTTATCAACATAGTCTACTGTTTATGGGGAATATGGTAATAAATTTTCAAATTCTAATGCATTCTTTGTACCATATTTCCCTATAATTGAATCAGATCCAACATCAATTTACTATATTATAGGACAATCGATATGATTATATTTTGGTTTTTTTCATTCTATTATTACATGCAATGTGAATAATATATTCTCAAATCCAAACACCATGATAATCCCAAACTAATATATATATATATATATATATATATATATATATATATATATATATATATATACATATACATGTATATAAATATACATCTATATACATATATATATGTGTGTGTGTGTATGTGATATTTATGTATGCAATTTACACTCAACACCCAAAAATAGCTTTGATGGTGGATGTGTATCATGGTTATGGCCAATAACCCCTATCTGTGCATGGTTGCATATGGTTGGTTTATATGATTATCTCAGTCTACGTACTGAGCCTCTAGCTTACCTTCCTAATGTAAAGTTAATTCTCTTCTACCTTTTCTCCACTCGAATGTAACTTGCAATTTCCTTATAATCATGTAAAAGTAGGATGGTTTGCTTTCCTGTTATGATGAACAAGAAGGGTGTTGAAGGACAAGGGAGGAAAATCCAGACCGATCGCCTGTTGGACCCAACTAATTTGCTAGAGGAGCCAAGCTGATGGTAGAGTGATGGACCAAGGTATAGGTGAGACGACCTAACAACTAGCCATGAGGCAAGCCCATTGGTTTAAGGGTTGAAACGATCAACCCAGATTCAAAAGCACGAACCTTCATCAACAACAGGTTTATACAAGTGATGTAGACCTAGAAGACTATAATTCCTTGTGGATCTAAGGGATTACATTAGGACTGGATATAACCATCGTTTTCATTTATTGCATGTTTTCATTGTGGAATATATCATGTATATGATATGTACCATATATGTGGTGATTGGATAAAGTATATGTATATACATACAAAACTCACTCAATTTAAATATCAAGTATTTGATACTTTCTAAAAGTGGCACACATGAAAAGCTTGATTGACTAAGTGTAGGTTTTGTCTATATGGGGTGCACCATCTATCTCATGGAAGTGTGATGGTAATGATGTAGGTTCTACCTTTTTGGGGTGCATTATTATCATGTCAGCTTTGGGGTTAGGCTTGAATGGTGATTCTTAAAGAGTCTGAGCCCAGAGGCATATAGATGATTATGGCAAGGGGTTGCACATATCATCTATCTAGAATTGCATATGATGCAATTGGGATGAGTTTCCTACCTTGATGGTTGACTATGTTTGTAGTGTTGATCGGGCCACAATTGAATCACCTTGGATCTGGCTGACTAGAGTATTATACGCTGCAATATTCTGAATTGATATTGAGGGCTATCAATTTGAATAAAATAGTGGGAGTGATAATAATTAAAGACCAAATTAGATCATAAAAATTTTCAAATGCAAATTTTATCTCTTATAGAATCAAATGGGAAACAAATTATCACGTTCAGACAACTTAAATGGGATTTATTTTTGTAACTAGTTCAGGACCATGAGAAGTGTTATGCATGATCCTGAAATACCAGAGTCAAAATCCACTCCAAATTCACCAAATACTGATATGGATGCTTATTTGAAGAATGCCAATGATGTTGTGAATATCAAGAACCTTATGCTAGGATTTATGAACAATGAGTTGCTTAAACAACATGACAAGCATGAACGATATAATGTATCTAAGTTGCTATTTGAGTGTTTACTAATAGAGGTAGATCCAGTAGAGTGTAATGTGTTGAATATCATTAGGTAGATGGAGTGTCTTGAGAAACTGGGATTTTCATTGGGTCAAGAGTTGGACATGGATATAATTTTGCAATCATTGCCTAAATCATATAGCTAGTTCGTTGAGTGTTATGACTTATGCAACATGGTTGGACTGCAGTCAGAGTTGCTTGACATATTGATAAATGTTGAAGCACATGAAGATGGACAAATCTATGATAATGATTAACGGAGTTGAGTGCAAGGACAAAGGTAGATCCAAAAAGCATTTTTCTTCTAAGCTAAAATCCAAATCTTATGCACTCAAAGTAACGAGAAAGATAAGGGAAACCAGGAAGATAAAGCAAGAAATAGAGATATCTACTTCTGGGATATACGTTACTAATATTTACTTCACTACCTCTTCATCGTGGGTACTTCATATTGTATGTGTATCACACATTTTCTCAAATGTGAAGAATCTCAAGAGAAGGAGACCTTTAAAGAAATATGAGGTTGAACTATGTGTTGCTAATGGTATAATAGTTGTGGCCAGCACAGTTGGATCCTAAGGGTTATATCTGCCAAGTGGGCTTGTCATAGAGTTAGATAACTACTATTACGTACCTCCCATTAGTAGGAAGATCATATATGTATCTCGTTCCGAAAAGAATGGATTCAAATTTCTAATAAATATTGGAAAATGTTCTATTAGTAAAGATGGGATATTTTATGGTAGTGCCCCAATGTCTTGTGGTCAATACTTGATATATCTAGAGACAAATGTGTATAACGTGAATACCAAAAGGAAAAAACTCAATGACTCAAACAAAACATATCTTTGGCATTGTCATCTAGGGCATGTAAATGAGAACTACATATCTAGACTCCATAAAGATGGTTATCTGAACTCTTTTGATTTCAAATCAATACAGACATGTGAATCTTGTTTTTTGGGCTGGATGGCTAAGACCACTTTCACTGGTAACAATAGGAGATCTAGTTATCTATTAGGACTCATACATATGGATGTATGTCGACCTTTTAGAACAATCACTAAAGGTGGGTATAAGTACTTTATTACATTTACTGATGACTTTAGTAGGTACAACTATGTCTACTTGATGAGACACAAGTCAAAAACTCAATGAATCTAGGAATGAAGAACAGAACCAGCTTCGCAAAAGTATTAAGGCACTTTGTTTTGATCGAGGTGGAGAATACTTAAGCCAAGAGTTTAAGGACCTTTTGAGTGCCAATGGGACTATATCCCAGTGGACTCCACCTGGAACACCACAGTATAATGGTGTATTAGAAAGAAGGAATCACACATTATTGGATATGGTGTGATCAATGATGAGTTTAACTGAGCTTCCAACTACCTTTTGGGGGCATGATCTACAAATCGTCGTGTTTACACTAAACCAAGTACCATCTAAGTCGGTTCAAAAGACACCATATGAGGTTTGGAATAGGAAGCATCCCAATATGTCTTTTATGAGGATTTGGGGTTGCGAAGCTTATGTCAAGAAAATGTTTTGTGAAAAGCTTGGCCCAAGGTCCGATAAATGTTATTTTGTTGGATATCCTTAAGAATTAAGAGGATATTAATTTTATTACCAATATGAAAACAAAGTGTTGGTTTTCAGGAATGCTACGTTCCTTTAGATGGACTTCATTTCTAAAGCAATTAGTGGGGGAAAAGGTAAACTCGAAGGGGTTTGAGAACAATAAAGAAACATTAAACAAATAGATGAATTACAAGAACAAAGAGGTTCACAAGATGTTGAGGAATCTCAAATTCCTCATGTAACACAAAAACCTCAAAGACCTAATAGGACAAGCCCTGAACCTGAGAGATATGGATATCTTGTGACTCAGGATGGTAGTGAATTGGTCATGGATGATGAGCTAATTAACTATAAAGATGCTATTGAGGGACCAGAGTCTGTGAAATGGCTTGATGCCATGAGATCTAATATGGAATCCATATATACCAACAAAGTATGGACTTTGGTGGATCCATCTGAAGGGGTAAAACCTATAGGGTGAAAGTGCATCTTTAAGAAGAAGACCGACAGTCCGGCTGCATCTCTCTCTAGGGTTCTCTCTCTCCTCTCACTAGGAACACCCCGGAGGCTTCCGCTGGGGGGAGGGAGCGTCTCCCCTGGCGTCTTCCTCCCCCTGGCTCTCCAGATCTCGGTGTGTTTTCGACTGGGAGGTGTGTGTTGTTGTGGCTCGTCAGAAAGACGGAGCTGTCGAAGGGCGTCGACTCAGTGGTGAGGCTTGGTGAGGGATCATGCGGCGCCACGTGAAGCAAATCTTAGCCAATGGTTGGGCATGTCGATCCGGTCGAGTCCTTTCCATTCAAGAGTGACGGTAGGGAGAGAGCCCTTCTCAACCAGATCTGGCTTCCTCATTGCCGCCCTATCTTGCAGGTGATGGAATGGCCCGCCCTCTCATTCACTAGCACCTCTTGACCCCACCCCGAGTGAATCCTTGGCCTCCTGGAGGACGTTGGATCCAGACCCTGCCCTAGCTTCTGCATGGTGCTTTGGTGGCGGATGGGTTCTTCGATGGCTGATCGATGGCATATCACCAGCCGTTCTACAAGGCGATTGGTCGGTCTTCTTGGCATCCTGCTGCAGGATGGGTCGGAGACCAGGGAAGTCTATTGTCGGCGACACTGGCTACTACGACACTTACTCAAGCCTATGTGCAATCAGGCGTCTCAGTGTGGTTAGGAGCAGCTCGAGCTTCCCCTTCCCCCTGATGATCCGGTAGTTGGCCCAGAGCGACTGTAGCGAGTTGGGTCAAGTCACTATCAGGAGCTTGCTCTCAAAGGTTGCTGGTGGTGTGCTACCTGCTGGACTAGTGTTCTGGAATGTCCTTCAGGTGTTCGTGGGTTTTCCTCTGTGCAAACATGCATCCTCCAGCCACTCAGGACTCGGTGTTGCAGCTGATCCGGGGGCAGGGGCTGAAGTTGCTCGACTCTCTGTCTCCACTTCTTTCAATTTGCAGGTGTTCTAAATGCTAGTAAAGAGAGGCTTCAGTGGTTCCAGCATCCGATCCCCTAATCTCGGTGTTGCTTCAGTGTTGGGCTCTGATGGGCGGCTTGGTGTCGGCGGTTCTTCAGTCCTGCCTTGTTTGATGCAGAGCCGTTCACAACATGCTCGACGGCTTGCCCCTTTGGGCAAGGGATCAATATGGTGGCTGGGTTCTGTCTTTGAAGTCAACCACAGCTAGTCCTGGACTATGCCCACAGCTCCTCGTGAGGTGCAGCTGTGTTAGGCTGAGTTTTGTTCTCCTCCAGTCAGTTCCTCTGATCAAGGGAGTTAGGAGTCTTTTTTCATGTAGGAGACTTGTCGCATGCTTCTTGGAGGAATATGGCTGATCTAAAAGATCCCTGGGTGGTTTTCTTTGGTTGATGAAAATGGAAATGATGTTTTCTTAGAATCCATTCTTCCAGGTGTTGAGACAAATGCATATGGAGGACAGGGGGGCTCCCTTTTTCATGGACATGAACTATTGGTACTTCCTTTGTTGATTTCTTTTGGATCAGATTATGCAGCTTGGGAGTTTGCTTGGTTTGGTATAGATGAGTCCTCTTGGCTATTCTTTCTTGATGGTACTATCGACCTGGTGGTCACGTTTGCTTCAGAAGACAGGATATCACATTTTGAAGGTGTTCTTATTATTAGTTGACTATCATGTCTTTTGTGAGCAGTACTGTAGCTGCAAGGTAGTTGATAGTGTAGGATAGGTTGAACTGTCATATATTCTTTTCTCTTCTTCTCGGATGTCCTTTTATAGGACCTCTTTTGATTCCAGCCTGTTGGGATCATAGTTTAGTTCTGTTGTTTGGGGTTTTGTCCCCTATGTGCTAGTTTCTAGCTTTTCTGTATGGGGTACATTCGTGCCCAAAGTTTTGGTTTTATAGCAACACATTTTTTTGACCGACCAAAAAAAAGAAGAAGACCGACATGGATGGAAAGGTCCAAACATATAAGGGAAGAATGGTTGCAAACGGTTTCAGACAAGTTTCAGGTGTTGACTATGATGGAAACCTTATCTCCAGTGGCCATGATTAAATCCATCAGGATCATGCTTGCTATAGAAGTTTATCATGACTATGAGATTTGGTAAATGGATGTTAAAACTTCATTCCTTAATGGGAAGCTTGTTGAGGATGTATACATGACACAACCTGAGGGGTTTATAGATCCCTTGGTTTCCAATAATGTTTGTATGTTTCAAAGGTCAATCTATGGATTGAAGAAAATATCTCAAAACTGGAATCTTCATTTTGATGAGACATTCAAAGGGTTTGTATTTGCACAAAATGAAGATGACCTTGCCTGTACAAGAAGGTTAGTGGGAGCATAGTGACATTCCTCATAATGTATGTAGATGACATATTATTTATGGCGAACGACACCCTTTCTTTACAAAAGTTAAAGGAATGACTTACAAATATTTTCTCTATGAAAGACTTGGAAGAAGCATCCTACATCTTTCAGATAAAGATCTATACAGATAGATTCAGAAGAGTTCTCGAACTAAGTCAGAGCACATACATTGGCAAAGTGTTGAAATGGATCAGAATGGAGAACTCAAAGAGAAGAAACCTACCTATGCACCATGTTATCCCCATCTCTATAGCTCAATGTCCCAAGTTTTGTAAAGAAAGGGAATGCATAAGTGTTATTTTATATGCCTCGAAAATTGGATCAATCATGTATGCAATGTTGTGTACTTGTCCAGACGTCTCATATGGCTTGAGCATGACGAGCAGATATCAATCAGATCCAGATGATGATCACTCGATAGCCATGAAGTACATCCTCAAGTACTTGAGAACGACTAAGGATCAATTCCTGGTCTATGGTGGAGAGAAAGAGTTGGTGGTAAAAGGTTACACCGATGCATTCTTCTAGACTGATCAAGATGATTACAAACCGCTTAGGATTTTTGTTTTTCCTAAACAACAGAGTTGTAAGTAAGAAGAGTTCCAAGCAAGAGATAGTTTCTGATTCTACAACAAAGACTGAGTTTATTGATGCATCAAATGCAACAAAGGAGGCTATGTGGATCAAGAAGTTCAACACGAAACTTGGGGTCATTCCTAGCATCAATGATACAATTGAGATATATTGTGACAAAAATGGAGCTATTACGCAAGCTAAGGAACCCAGATCACATCAATGCTAAAAGCAAATACAAAGGAGGTATCATCTCATGTGAGAAATTGTATAATGTGGAGATATTAAGATTTCCAAAGTTCCAACTGAGAGCAATGTTGTTGATCCCTTGACAGAGGCACTTTCACAACAGAAGCATGATGGTCATGTTAGATCACTCAAAATAAGATCGGTGGGTGATTGTCTCTAAGTACAAGTTGGAGTCAACTAATTATGTATGCCCATAGATTCAATCATGTGATGATTGTAATAGCATATCATGTATAAATTATTTGCTTATTAATAAAAGGCAAGCTTCCAATTTATTCTATTTTTTCAATAATGAGCTAATGAAATAACATTATAAATCTCTGGAGAATAATATTACTCGATGATGTACGTAATCAATTTACTAACCTTGTGGATGAGATCATACGGATGTGAAGAGTATGACATATTCTCATTATGTCCCTGATAGACTATCATTATGGAAGGTTGATAGACAACAATGACACATAATATCAGAGTATGAGCTCATTGATGACTAGATCTCATTAGTCATGATATGGCAATATCAAACCAAGCACATAGATACATATTAGAGAATAGTGTATCAGACAGACCCACCACGAGAGTGCCACATGGAAGCCATCATCATGGAAGTTATAGTTAGCTCTCACAGTGATGGTTTTGGTTGTGGTTTTTAGACCTAAAATCACAACACTCAACACATGTCATTGAGTACACTTTGATACCATCAAACACAATTCTGAAACATGAGTTGTTATAACAGTGATGATTGATTTGGTTTGACACACGTGGATTGACTGTGAGTGATAGACATGGGATTTGTCCCTTTTACTGGAGTGTGATGTCCTAGGCCTCTTCATAAGCAAGATTGAGAAAAGCATAGCCATGCGCATGTGAGTCAATATGTGATATTGAGCTTACATATATCTCAGACAATCTACTCTTGATTCTCAAAACAAGATTGAATAATAATGAGGGTGCCTGCTCCATGCCTCTAGTTCAATTTGGACATCAGTGACAAAGGAACTATACAAACACTGCAACACCATACACAGATTGTTGGTTGAAGTTATTCCCTAACTTTTCTATTTACTTAGGTAGCAATGATGTGTGACTAGGCACCACTCTTTGTTTGTGATGTCATAAGCTTTTATGGAAATTCACTGTGAGTGTAATATGGGTCCTATAGGGTCACACACATAGGTCTTGACCTAAAAGAGAAGTTTGATCATGAATATAAATTGAATGGATTACCAAAGCGTTCATGTATTCCATTGAAGAAAAAAAATGTTCGATTGGTTGAATTGGACTGCCAAACCCATCTCACTGAGTGGGATAGTCATTTGGGCAGCCAGACTGGCATCTCAAGTGTTGAGATGACCATTTGGGTTGTCAGGCCGATCAAGGAGTGAGTTGTCTATGATCGGCCCCGTGAACAGACTGTTCAATGTGATTGAAATGGCTGGATCAAGACTCACTAGATGGTCATATGGGGAGAGAGAGACGGGCATCTCACATGTTCAAGATGGTCCAGTCCGAGAAAATGAATGATTGGGATGTTTCTCGAAGTTTAATTTCATATACTTGTAAAAAAAGCACATTAATATATGACATTGATTTGGAAATCAAATTTTCCAATTCGTGTGCAATCTGGAAACTATGAGACGACCATCTAACAATGTGAGATGACCATCTCACAGTGCGAGATGATCATATCACACACCAGACGGCCATTTTAGCTCTCATAGATTGCAAATTGTTGTGAAAATTCAAGATCTATTACTCCTTTCCACTCCCATGTTTAGTCTTGTGTTGGATTGGGACAGGAAACCCTGACCCTAACCCCTCCTATATATATTAGGATACTGGGGGCTACCCAAAGAACAACTACAACACAAACAACAGTGAATTAGTTCCTATGAGAATTGTTGTCCTCTCTGGTTTTGGTAACCATGAGAGCCCAGGCAAGTCCTACCTGACAAAGGAGGGACAACCATGGGAGAGAACAAATGAGAGTTGTTATTATGGGGAAAAAGTCGGTGACTAGTACACCTATAGATAGGGACAACTCCTTCCTGTCCGGTCCAACAGGACGAAAAGAGTTCTAGGTGGTCCGCGTAGACTACCTTAGAGGCGGGAAGCCATTGTTTGGCACTTGAAGGACAACGTTAACCAAAAATCCATGATAATATGAGTTTTTGAAGAAGACAACGTTCATGGTTGCTATCTGTGGTGCAGACCAGGAGGTGCAACAGTCAAACAAGTCCCAGTGTAACTAGGATTCAGAGTTGCACATCTACAATGATTAGGATTGTCACTGGACTTTCTCCAAGATCACGTATATCCCATAAAGCATCCTTCCTGCAATATAGTTATTCACACAATATACTATTTATGGGGAATATGGCTATATATTTTTAAAATTTCACTTCCTACTCTATACCATATTTCCCTACAACTAGAGTGCTGCTCACCTGAGTGTTAGTTGGAGGATCCCAGAACACATGGTACCCCTCTACGAGATGCCTTCCAAACCCAATGTGATGGTCCAGACTCAAAACAAGGATAAATCAATCTAAGGAAGCATGTAGGGACAACGACCCAAAGGAAAAATCCAAGGAGGTACTATGATTCTAGGGGAAATAAAGAGGAGGCAAAAATGCACCAGGGCTAGGGAAACAAGTGGATAATATAGGCAAAAAAGAGAGTGGGTCGAGGAGAATTTGAAGGAGGGATTAAATTGCAAAAAGCATAGAGAATTGATGCCTAATGGTTGTCTTTTAGGGGTGTGTACCATAGCAAATGTTTTAATATCGACCAAGGTAGGGGATGACTACTTGGACATCAGATGGAAGAATGATCCTTGGTTATTAGATCCTAGGGCCAGGTGTGTTGCTCGAGAGAAAGGGTGGATGTGATTGGTTCATATGCTTTAACCTAGATCGAAGGAGAGGGAGGACAGAGAATGGGATGTGCACCCAGAATCTGGCCCAACAAGGGTTCAAAAATGATTTAAATCAAATAAATCAAGTGGACAAGTCAACCTTTGAAAGACCATAACTTTGGATATGATGGTCCAATTGAGGTGATTTTTATGTCATTGGATTCGTAATTGAACCCTATGCAACAAGATACACATTTCATATCAAGGATATTCATTGAATCCGTTAAATTTTGATGTCAAGTAGATGATACCTAATAAACATTGTACCTGGTTCAAAACTAAAATTAGAGTCATATATGAGTACAAAGTGACTTTTTCTCAAATCCATCTTATACATTGGGTGTAAAGTGACTCAAACTCATCAAAGTGGAGGTGAGGAAGTTTGTTGAGTACATTATAGAAACAAATGAGTTAAGATTTAAAATAATTAGATGATAGAGAAAATCTAGGTTATCCATCCTCCCCTCCATAAAAGGAATTTTGTACTCAAAATTAGATCAATTCATCAAACTGAGATTCGGGATTCAATATTTCACTATAAAATCTCTTGGTCTTCCTTTAACATAAACACCGATTCATAATAGGGTAAAAAGAGTATCTCGATCAAATCATAGTGATATCAATCATCAAATTAGAAAGATCATCATATGAGTCACAAATCAGGAGAGATCATCCTATAGATCACAAATTTGGAGATGCCACATTTTTGTTCAAACAAATAGTTCTCTTGAATCTAGAGTACAACATGACTTTCAATCCCACTATTTAGGTTTCTAGCTTCTTCATTTCCCTAGGTAAGATTATACATCGATTATTGTGATTTCATATTTCAACTATTCTGGATAATCATCATATTCCAACATTGCAATTTCATGCTCAAATTTAGTGGAAGGTCCCACCCTAGTCCACATGGATATCACCCTTAAGGCATAAGTTGAGCAAGCATAGTCTTAATTTCAAACTTTGAGATTTTGGAACATGAAAGTCATTAATCATATTTTGAGGGTGATCTCAAAATCCAATTAGGTTGATCGTAGGAATCAAGTCAAAACCAAGACCAATAATCATTTTTCAAGATGCCATGCACCCATATCAAGAGTCAATTTTGGAAATCAAAGTCATAGGTCCAAATACTTTGAATCTAGGGTTTGCATTCCTATTTAGACCATATGGCTGATCATTCAACTATATACAACAGTTAAGCTACATTTTGAGTGATATTTGAAAACCATTTGAGATATCTATATTGAGTTTATTGTCACGGTATTCATGTTTGATGAATAATCCATAACTAGGTATTTCTAAGAAATTGCCGACAACTATAGTCAACAACATTATGTTTCAAAATCATCATTAAATCAAGATTCGATATTGAGTATCAATATCATCATGGATTTGACCAATTAGAGACTTAGATCAAGAAATTAGAATGGTATTATGGGGTTTACCTTTCCAAACTCCAAATAATCTACAACGTAAGAATTTAGAGGTAGTCAAATAGGTTAAGGAAGTTATGATTCCATTGCAACCTGAATCTAGCACATTAATCTGCATCAGCTTTGAGCCATCAAGCATATCCAAATAGGGAGAGTATCAATTATCAAAATGTGTTTCACATTATCACGAGTCAAACATTAAGATCAATAATAGGGAAACCATAATTCAAGATTTTGTAAGATCAAGGTCATAATTTCATTCCCTTCCCTTCACGATCAAGGTAAGGGTAGATTTTGGAAATTAGAAAGTCAAATGGAGAACTCAAGAATTCGAGCATAATAGTGCAAGATTCAGATCTAGGTTCATCATATCATTCAAATTGAATCTACAAAGAGGATTAATGGTTAATAAAGTATTTTCCTCTTGTTATAAATCTCCACATCATGATCTATGGGTCCAAGGACATGGCCATATAAGAGTATGAGGCATGAGACACATCAATAGGGTGAGTTTTTTCCTTAGTTTTGTTAGAGGTTTGATCCAAATAAAGACAACATAGGTATTATCAATAGGGACCTGATAAACATGAGGTATTGCACATGCATCCCACCTTATTTCACCACACAAAGATTTACCTCAAACATAGAGAGAACATATATCTGATTGACATCATTGATATTTCTTAGTCTTTGCAAAAGAGTGCAATACCTTCAAGAGTATTTTACATCAAATAGGGTTTTTATTTTAATGTTAGATCATGGCATTGTCGTCTTGATCAACTTTCATGATTTAAAGTTAATTTTTAATTTTCCCATGCATAAGCTACCCAAATTGAGAATTAATGTGATTAATAGTCATGAGAGAAGAATCACATGAGGAGACAATAAATCCGACTATGGTAATCTACTTGAGCATCTTAGATGGTCCTTAAAGAAGAGATGAGATGCTAGAAGACTCTCTAAACTTTGAGGGAATGATTTTAGTCCTCCTTGAGTTCTCAAGATGTGCTATGCCTTAAATATATATAGAGGCCTATGTGTATAGCTTTGATACCATTTGTCATGGAACCATTTGTTACCCTAATTTTAGACTCCTAATGGCTACAAATTTAAAGGCAAGTGGACTTGAGCATGTGTTTGTAAATGACACAAATATTTCACCCAGACAATATCTATGAAAAAGGAAATAACAAAACTAAAGGCATAACAAGATGCTAAACATAGACATAAGAGATATGTACCCATTTCTATATCAAGCATAACCCATTGGTGTATTAGTTTAGATCTTAGAGTCTAGAGTGCAACACATCTTCATTTCAGAACTACAAATTTGATAAATAATATATATCAATCTAATCCATTGAGTACACAATGAAAAACATGTAACCAGAGTATAAGATTAATATAAAAGTTGTTTGTTTAGAAACATCATAATAAACTAGAAGTAGAAACATGGATAGAATAATAAGAAATTTTGTTTCATATAGGGCATGTTTTAGGATCATTCATCCATTATATCAACTTTAGGCCTTTTGACTAGCTTCCCATTGGAAGAGTCTATATGGGTGCTAACAAAGATAACCCAATTTTCAAGGGACCTCAAGGCCACCGTGAAGAGCTAATCCTTGCATTGTTATTTTCTGACTTATCTTGACTTAACCCAATTTTCAAGGGACCTCAAGGCCATCGTGAAGAGCTAACCCTTGCATTTTTATTTTCCGACTTATCTTGACATCTCAAGTAAGGCGCTCAACCCGGTATCCTTACTCCAAAACATCAGTCAGGTGCACCAAGTTATAAAAGAGTTCTCTAAGTTATGTTCAAGGTTGTTCAACATAATATAATCATGAAGTAGTATTCATAGGGAACGATAGCTCAAACAAATGTTTATCTAGTAGGTTCAACATGTTAAATGTACCTTGTGAGTAATGAGAAAGTTATGATATGATTTGTTGAGATGGTCCGGCCCAAGAGGACCTAAGATTTTAAAAAAATACAACATAGAGTCTTAGATAACTATGGTTGGATAAGGTAAGCATCATATGAGTCATGTATATGTTACCCTATTCCTAGGTTTCAATTAGTTCAAACATAATTCCAAACTTTCAAACATGCTTGTCATTATTCAACGTCGTCCAGAGATCAAAATTAAGATCTAGGTCTAGGTGAACCATCCACATTATGAGTAATGCAAGAAAAATATAAGGTCTAATTTAGCAATATGGGTATCATACCATTTAGATTATTATCATTGTTTAATATGCAAGTTCATGATTAAGTCATATTAGATCAATCTCATAGAATAGCATCATATTTCCAAATCATATGTTCCAAATGGATCTCTACAGTGCACTGGGGATTTAGAGATATAGTATGAATAGGACAACTAGATTAAATTCCTAATATAACATGGTAATAATTAGAAGATCATTCATGGAAGATTAAAGTCAAAAAATCAACATGTGCATTCACATCACATTAGTTGTCATATGTAAGTCATGAGTGTATATGCATATGTACAAGGAATTTCGTCTTATAATTCATTTGGAGGACTGATTTGAGGTTCATAATAAAGGTCTGAGCATTTTGAGAACCAATTTGAGGGACCTATTCAAGGCTATAAGTAATGCACATCACATATTAGGGTATTATGGTGTGCAAAGATAAGTCATATAGGTCACATGAATTACATCTTGGAAAAATACCATATAGTCTTAGTAGGTCATGAAAAAAATAGATAAAGTTTACCGATTTTGAAGTGGAAGGACTATTTGATGATAACTAGAATTAAAGGTCACCCTTGATTGGGTATATCATGCAATTAACATAAAAGTGCTACTTTTAGGTCAAAAGAGTAAGAGCGCACGTCAAAGGTGATCTATTTCATGATTCAAGGAAAATTATGGTAAAATGTTACCGTTATAAAACTCAATAGTGACATAATAAGAAACAATACTATATGGGAGTAGGATACATTATCAAGCATTCAAATAGCATATAAAAAATCTGATTTTTAGGATATCAAGAGAAAATGAAGAAGCAATAAATTATGAAACTAGTTCCAATAGATAGATCTCATTGAGAGGATTAAAATTCATATCTCATGTATCTTACTTGATAAAAGGATGTAAATGATATAACTTTTATAATTTCTACATTGAAACTATAGGAAAACATGGTAAGGGTGTTACCCTACTATACACTAAGTGATGGGAACGTCGATCCACGATCATGTGGTTTCTCCGTCTCTCACTCACACGCCCTAGCATGTAGGGCCCCTACGCCACATGGCACCTTGGAATTTTTGTGTGTCCTAGGGGCTCATAGTGTCAGATCACTGTTGATTGCTGTCTCATGGCTGCGAATCACCTGCTATCACCATTGGTCACCCTCCATCTTGTTGTGTGGTCCTCCCTTGCCTGAGAATCTACCCTTAGTTGGAACCAACGCGGTTGGCATGCTCCTCGTAGGAGTGGCTGCTGGAGGAGCTAGGAACACATGGAATCCCTCCACGAGATACCACCATACTCAACATGATGGTCTGGACTCAAGACAAGAATAAACCAGTCTGGAGAAGCAAGGAGGGACGATGACCCAAAGGAAAAACCCAAGGCGGAGCTAGGGTTCCAAAGGCAAGAAGGAGGAGGTGGAAAAGGCTCTAGTCTATGGAAAAAAGGGGATAATATAGGGGAAAGAGAGATTGGGCCAGGGTGGATTTGAAGGAGGCTTAAATCACAAAAAGCATAGAGAATGGACACCTACAGACCATCATAAAGGGGGTCGTACCATACCAAGTGCTACAGTATGTACAAAGGTAGATGATGAATTCTTGATCGTTAGATGGAAACATGATCTTTGGTTGTTAGATTGAACGGCCATATGTGTTTCTTGAGAGAAAGGGTCTCATTTTCCTAATCAAATTAGTATATTTGAAGGCTTAATTTGCACAAGAGAACAAAATTTGATGATTTTTACAAGATTTACCCTAAAATCTAGATTTTAGACCCTTAAATCTTGATCTGAGGTCATAGGGTAGATTTGACAGGTGCCAAAAACTCAACAGATCTCAAATTTGTGCCCAATTAGTAGGGTAAGTAGCTCCAACCCTTGCTCCTGGTCCATCACATCCTTAGCCCAGAAGTGGAGTGACCTAGTAGGATCTTAATTGTCTCTACTAGATCCAACATCTTTATCCTCACCCTCTTCCTTTGTTGTTCCTGAATGGACTATGTGAAGGCGTTGTGACAGCGTAACACTAGTATTCCTAAGGTAAGGGACCTCTAGGACACCTTAGCTACATGAAAGTGGCTAGTCAAGCTAGTCTTGCCTACATGAAGTTGTTGGAAAGGAGAAAAAGAATTGAGTTACAGTAAGGAAGATATGCCCAACGGGGCATGACCGACGGCCGCCAAAATATGTGGAAGGATGAAGAAGCAAATTGATGAACTAGAATACCTGAAAGTCTAAGAAAATAGAAAGGAAGGGATGGTAAAAGAAAAGGAAACACAATGTGGTTTAAAAGGGAAAGGAAGCTAGGGTTGAGATGATGTTAGATGGGCTTGGCACTATTTACTGTGACCCTATGTACGGAATATGAATATGGAATTTGTGGTGTTGGATTGGGCTTGATCTGATGAAGTATCATCCAATGGCCATCATTTGACTATAAAAAAGGAGGCTAGTGATTGGCCGATAGAGGTGGCCACAGATCACTGGTAAGAGGAGGAAAATCGGGCCGCACCCAATTGGGCACAAAGAAAGTTAAAAATGATTATATGCAAGATTAAAATCAAGTGATTTAAAATAGGCATATATCTCTAGTAAGAGCTCGGATTTGGGAAAAATTAGGTGTGTTGAAAACGTGAGAGAAGGCTCTACTACATGAGCAAAAGAATAAGGCACAAACATTCACAAGGATATCATTAAAATTCAAGGGTAAGATGATGATGTGTGGTATGAAAGTAGATGTCATTTTTATAAATTTGAGTATGACCAAAGTGATACACGCAAATGAAAATAAATATATGGACGGTAATATGGTAGTGCTAGGGTTTGAGTGGGTGATGGGGGTGATCATAAGGGCAATCAAGTTGTTGATTTGGGGGGTGAAGAGGAATATAAGTTATTCAATCCTGAGACTGATTCGGGGAACAAGCAATGGATAGGTGATGCAAGAGGAACTAGAAAAGGGAAAGAGAAAGTGCAACGTAGAATCAGAGACCATTGGAGAAGCATGCAACCCATTTAGTCCTTGAAGTTTGTATCAGGTTCAATGTGGCTAGGATGTATGGGAAATTGTAGACAGACGTCAAAAAAAATAAAGACACATACAGAGGATATGTAAGCAAGAATCACCAATGGAGGAACCTTCTACATACGCCAATAGGACTATGTTGCGGTGATCCCCAGCATGTATGCTAATGTCACATTCAAAAGTAGGGGGACACAATATCTACACAAGCAAACAGGGACAAAAACTACTTCTTTCATGAGAAACTATTTGACGATGAAATGTCATATGGATCGATATCCTTGAATGACATGGACGATATACCAACACTATTGGTCCGTAGAGATACATAGTAGTTGTGACAATACTCAGAACTAATATTGGCTTTATGATGCTCAGAGATAAACTCAAACTTCTCTAGGTGATATTGGGGAGGTTCAACATGTTCGAGCTTGAATATAGGAACTTTTTTGTGCAACTCTTATGTCAACATGACTTCAATACAACCTTAGTTGGAGGATCCTGGAAGATCTTTGGATGCAATGTAGTTTTTTGGGAGTGGTACCCCAATTTCCAACCAACTGAAGGATTTTTGAATTACATTGTTACATGGGTAATGATTGTTAATCTTGTCCTTCACTTATATGCGTCTACAATGTTCAAGTGCATAGGAATGGCTCTCCATTTCCTAGTTAAAGTGGATAGAAACACAGAAATACATCAAGGAGCCAGTTTGCTATGCTTGCTATGGAAGTAGAGGCATTGAAGGAGTTGGTGGCACCTATACTAGTCAATGGAGTGGAGTATGAAGTTATTTATGATGGCTTCCCTTGGGCATGCGTGAAATGTGGAAAGGAAGGACACATATCTAAATATTGCAAAGAAAATTTAGTAAATGAGACAATTTGAGAGAGTGGAGTCAATTCCAAGAAATATCGATCTTCGAACCAGAAATAAATAGGTATACTATACTCCTCAATTGACCCAAAACTTAAATCAGAACTCTGCATCTGATTGATATTTTGTTTAAAAAAATAGATAATATAATACAATACATATTTTATTCTTGTGTTCTAAAAAAAATGGGGAAAGAAGAAAGAAATATTTTTTATTGACATGTGTTTGTTCATTCCTACTAAATCTGAATTCTTTATTTTTTTTTTATATCTTCTCGGAGTTCATTCTCCAGGGAATTTTTTTCAATCATTCACGTATATTACTTTCTATTTATAGAACTTATGTATATTAGTTTCTAATTACAGAATTTCTATTATTTATAGAATTTCTATTATAGTATTTAATAATGGAATATCTTAATATCTTTTATTTGGTAATCTTATTGGAAATAATATAAAGACAAATTTTGTTTAATATAGCTGTTTGTGCAAGGACTCATGTAAGAAAAAACAAGATCAATTTTTTTTAACATGAAATGGATATCTCTGTATATTTCTAACTCATATTTATGAGATGATAAAAGATGGCAAAACCTATACCAAGAATTGGTTCGCGTGGGAATGGATGTACTGGTTCACGTAAAACTGGACGTAGAATACCAAAAGGAGTTATTCATGTTCAAGCAAGTTTCAACAATACCATTGTAATTGTTATAGATGTACGGGGTTGGGTGGTTTCTTGGACCTCTGCTGGTAATTTTGGATTCAAGGGTGAAAGAAGAGGGACACCTTATGCTTCTCAGGATGCAGCATAAAATGCCATTCAGACGGTGGTGGATCAGGGTATGCAATGAGAAAAAGCATAATAAAGGGTCCTAGTCCTGGAAGAGATACAGCACTACGATCCATTCGTAGAAGTAGTCTAGTTTTAAGTTATGTACGTGATTCAACCCCTATGCCACTTAATGGATGTAGACCCCCTAAAAAATGTGTGTATAAAAATAATAATTAAATGAATTTTAAGATAAATAAATGATTTACCAATCATATCATAATATATTAGTATTGTTCGAGAGGAAGTAGCAGAATCTGCTCGAACTCTATAGTAGAAGTGTGTTGAATCAAGAGTACACAGTGAGCATCTTTATTATGGACGTTTCATTCTATCCCTGCTCATTAAATGTCAAGCCAATACCATAGGTATTGCGATGCGAAGGGTTTTACTTGGAGAAATAGAAGGAGCATGTATCACACATGTAAAATTTGAGGGGGCACCACATGAGTACTCGACAGTAGCGGGTATTGAAGAATCCATACATGAAATCTTAATGAATTTGAAAGAAATTGTATTGAGAAGTAATATGTATGGAGTTTGAAATGCATTAATTTGCGTAAAAGGCCCAAAATGTGTGACTTCTTAGGATATCATCTCATCACCATCTATAAAAATAGTTGACACTACACAACATACAGCTAACCTGACGGAGCCTCTTGATTTGTGTTTTGAATTACAAATCAAGAGAGATCATGGGTGTCGTATAAAATCCATAAATCACTCTCAAGATGGAAGTTATCCTACAGATGTTGTATCCATGCATGTTCAAAATGTGAATCGTAGTATTTATTCCTATGGGAATGGGAATGAAAAATAAGAGATCCTTTTTCTAGAAATATGGACAAATGGAAGTTTAACTCCAAAAGAAGCATTTTATGAGGCTTCTCATAATTTGATTGATTTATTTATTCCTTTTCTACACACGGAAGAGGAAAACACTTATTTGGAAGAAAATCAAAACAAATTGACTTTACCCCTTTTTACCTTTCATGATGGATTGTATAATCGAAAGAAAAATAAAAAAGGAATTGCATTAAAATCTATTTTTATTGACTAATTAGAATTGCCTTCCAGGACATATAATTGTCTCAAAAGGTCCAATATACATACATTATTGGACCTTTTGAGTAAGAGTCAAGAAGATCTTATTAAAATTGAATATTTTAGAGAAGAAGATTTAAAACAGATATTGAGCATTCTACAAAAATGTTTTCCAATGGATTTACCTAAAAATAAGTTTTCATTTTAAATCCTTTGGAATTACTTCATCTTTTTTTTTTCTTTTCGAATTTTAGAATGATTTTCTAATTATAATACAAAATAATAGAAATATAAAAAATAGTTTTTGGGTTTTTTAGTGAATCCATATAATATATTCGATAATATATTCGTGGAATTCATTCTTAATAAAGTCCAAAATTTCAGGTATATAGGGAAAGTTCACTTTGAAAGAACTATTCCCTAGATACCCATTATGTCGCGTTACAGTCAAATCAATTTAAAAAAGACCTAAAGTCAGAGATTTATCAATAGGTAATGTTGCACCAATCCTAACCAAAGTGCAACTACGGTGCCAATTAAAAAGATTGTTGTAGCTACTGGACGACGGAACGGGTTTTGGAATTTATTGCAATTCTCTAAAAAGGGTTCTGTCAATAATCCTAGTGGTACTGAAACCATTGAAGAACACCTAGTTACTTATTCGGTACTGTGTGAAATATTTGAAATACAGGAAAGAAGTACCATTCAGGTAATATTTCCACTCCGTGTTCTGAGAAATATTTACCATCTGTGAACAGGAAAAAATAGAGTCTTTGTCAAAAGAAATGCATTGAGAAATGGCAGATGTATACAACCTTTCAAGTAGATAGTGCTTTTTCAAATCTCTCAAAATGGAATCTGTTCCAAACATATATGCCATGGTTCCTTACTTCGACAGGGTGCAAATATCTAAGTTTCACCCTTTTAGATATTTTTCCAAACTCATTGTTGATACTAAGTAGCATTCCCAAATTTGTATCTATTTTTTATGATATTATGCATGGATCGGTATGTCACGGCCAATTCCTCAGAAAAAAATTGTGGGAAATTCCTCCACAATGGAATTTGATAAGTGAGATTTTGAGTAAGTGTTTACATAATCTTTTTCTGTCCAAAGAAATGATTCATTAAAATAACGAGTCACCAAATCCATTGATATGGACACGTCTGAGAACAAAAAATGCTTGGGAGTTCCTCTATTCAATATTTTCTTTCTTCTTATTGCTGGATATTTTGTTCATATACATCTTCTCTTTGTTTCTCGAGCCTCTAGCGAGTTACAGAAAGAGTTATAAAAGATCAAATCTTTGATGATTCCATCATACATGATTGAGTTGTGAAACCTTTTGGATAGGTATCCTATATCTAGACTTAATCCGATCTGGTTAAAGAATCTCTTTCTAGTTGCTCTGTAACAATTAGGAGATTCTCTGGAAGAAATACGGGGTTTTGCTTCTGGCGGCAACATGCTATTCAGTGGCGGTCCCTCTTATGGGGTCAAATCAATACGTTCTAAGAAGATATATTGGAATATCAATCTCATCGATCTCATAAGTATCATACCAAATGCCATCAATCGAATCACTTTTTCAATAAATATGAGTCATTTAAGTCATACAAGTACAGAGATCTTTTCATTGATAAGAAAAAGAAAAAATGTGAACGGTGATTGGATTGATGAGAAAATAGAATCCTGGGTCGTGAACAATGATTTGATTGATAATGAAGAAAGAGAATTCTTGGTTCAGTTCTCCACCCTAACAGTAGAAAAAACAATTGATCAAATTCTACTGAGTCTGACTCATAGTGATCATTTAGCAAAGAATGACTCTGGTTATCAAATGATTGAACAACTAGGATCAATTTACTTACAATACGTAGTTGACATTTATAAAAAGGATCTAATGAATTATGAGTTCAATAGATCCTATTTAGCAAAAAGGTGGATATTCCTTGCTTATTATCAGATAATCACTTATTCACAAACCTTGTATGAGGCTAATCGTTTTCATTGTCCATCTCATGGAAAATCCTTTTTGCTCCACTTAGGCCTATCCCCTTCTAGGGGTATTTTAGTGATAGGTTCTATAGGAACTGGACGATCATATTCGGTCAAATACCTAGCAACAAACTCCTATGTTCCTTTCATTACAATATTTCTAATCAAGTTCCCGGATGACAAGCCTAAAGGTTCTATTGATGATATCAATATTGATGATAGTGAGGATATCAATATATTGATGATAGTATTGATATCCATATTGATGATGACCTTGATATGGAGTTGCTAACTATGACGAAAGTGCTAACTATGTATACGAAAATATACCAATTTGATATCACCCCTCAATTTGAATTAGCAAAAGCAATGTCTCCTTGCATAATATGGATTCTAGACATTCATGATTTGTATGTGAACGAGTCGAATTAGTTATCCCTCGGTCTATTAGTGAACTCTCACTCTAGGGATTGTGAAAGATGTTCCACTAGAAATATTCTTATTATTTCTTTGACTCATATTCCCCAAAAAGTGGATCCCACTTTAATAGCTCCAAATAAATTAAATACATGCATCAAGATACGAGGGCTTCTTAATCCACAACAACGAAAGCACTTTTTCATTCTTTCATATACTAGGGGGTTTCACTTGGAAAAGAAAATGTTCCATAGTAATGCCATAATTGTGGGTTCCAATGCACAAGATCTTGTTTCACTTATCAATGAGGCCCTATCAATTAGTATTACACAGAAGCAATCAATTAGGTCTTCATAGAAAAACTTGGGATTTGTGATCCCAGGTACGATCAGTTCAGGATCATGGGATACTTTTCTATCAGATAGGAAGGGTTGTTGCACAAAATGTACTTCTAAGTAATTTCCCCCTAGATCCTATATCCATCTATATGAAGAAGAAATCATGTAAGGAAAGGGATTCTTATTTGTACAAATGGTACTTCAAACATGGAACGAGCATGATGAAATTAATGATACTTCTTTATCTTTTGAGTTGTTTTGTCGGATCAGTCGCTCAAGATTGTTGGTCTCCACTCGGACCCGATGAAAAAAATTAGATCCTTGGGAAATAGCAATAGAGATTTTCCAGACATTTGTAATTCGTGGCTTAATCAGAAAACAAGTTGCTTCCAACATAGGTATCGCTAAAAGTAAAATTAGAGCAAAGGAACTGATTGTCTGGGAAATACTTCAACAAGTTATGCAAGGGCATCCTGTCTTATTGAGGCTCCCGATTGGTTTGTCGTAACTGGTCCAGAAAACTTATGAAGTGGAGTTCCGTAAGACGTTTTTCATGATTGGTTTGAAGTTAGTGTTGGAACTTGAGTTCCGTGACTTCTGGTGAGTTACAGACTTACATACAAAACACAGTTCCTGAGTTCCCTCTTAAAAAGAGCCGAAAATGAGTTCCGGAACAACTAACAATATTTCTTTTTTTTAAATATTTTTCATTCCTCATAAATGACATTTGTAAAATATTTTTGACTAGAAATGTTAGCGATGTCAATATGATTCACTGCCCAAAACCATATTATAATATGACAATATACTATAACCGCACTATGTAAAATAATTTACACTATAACCATTATTACTAATGTGGCATATAAAGTAAAAAATATATATTCACTATAAAATAATCAAATTTCACCATGTAAAAAATTTGATTAATCTAAAAAAAATTCAATGTTTAAAAAATATTATGTGAAAAATGACAATTAACTATAATCTCGAGTACAAAATACACTGAAAACTAAGACTATATATTGTTAAACAATGATGAACCAGAACTTATATCTACAAACACGTAATATGTAGATATTAATATAATATTTTGTACATACAAAGTAAAATAAAATTATTGTGATGTGATTTTAACTATAATATTTTATTCAAATTTTAATTATACAATATTAAAATAATTTTTAAAGGAACAACGTTTGTATCATAACCACTTTATTATGATAAAAATTATTATAGTTATTCACGAATATGAGGTTTTTTATGTATGCATCTTTACTTATTATATATCACATAGTAAAAAATATTTTATAAAAAATATTTGCATCGAAGTAGAAGATAAGTGGGCAACATGCTACATTATATTAAAAATTAACAATATCTTTTTTAATTTTGATGTTAACACTTACGACAAACCAATCACATATAACTGAGTGGAACTTAAGTTCCAAATATTGAACTTGAGTTCTCGGAAAATGAGTTCCGCGTAACTGATGACTTACACCAAACCAATAGGAGCCTAAGAAGAAGAGCTTAGCTAACTGTAATAGACACAAACTAAAACAAGGAAGTTTCTTTTCAATAGAATGTCTCTTCGTGACATTGTTTATGCTAGGGTGTTATCCTTTTAATTAAATTGGTTGTCTTGTGTTTCTATATAGAAATTTTGATCACCATGTGGTCTAAGGTCATTGTATGGATATATTACCAATTTCAAAATATCAATATATATATTTTGAATCTTGATAAAATTGGCCTTCAAAATATTCAAAAAATGATAGGTTATGATTATATCTCTATTCTATGTTTCCACCACTTCATGTAGACATTCTATTTGGCATCCCCGATACCTTTTTGTATTATTCTTATTTTAACGTGAAAAAAATATCTTGCTTTATATAAAGGTTGTACTACGAGATGATATTTGAATCTAATAGGTAAAAGGATTATATAAATTTTTCTTGAAGATAAACATCAAATGACACATTTCTACTTTACACTTTTATTTAATAATAACATATTATTAAGTTATTCTCTCTACCTTTTTTTATGATGGTGTAGTGATATGGTCATTTCAAGTTTATGTAACTCATTAATCTGAAAATGAACTTGTAAATTTTACACAAACTTATTTATTCTCTAAACATTTTGAACATATTCATTTGTAGTAATTTCATCTGCCTCAAACAAAATTTCTTATCTATTTCATATTTTTATCATTTAATTTTCATGAATTATTATTTATAATTTTATCGTATTTGTTTTCCATCATCACATAATATGTCATGTTTCTTTGTTTTAGAATAATATATCTTATTCCCTTTTAAATCATCAATAACCTTATGTATATATATGTTATTTCTAATGACATTAGCAACTGTAGCATGATTTCAACATGTACTTAAATATGTATTAACATTGATATGAATTGGAACAAGAATATAATTATCCCAAATCTATTTCATTATATTTTTTAAGTCAACATATGAGTATAGATAATTGGAAGAAACATATGTTTACCTTAACTCCAAAATATATAATGAAATGAAAAAAACACGATAGGTTATGTTATAACATATTATGGACCATGTATTCTAATAAATTATTGATAAGTAATTTTTCTACATGAGTTATTCGTTTACTATAGTTGTAAATGACATGGTTTACCAAAATTGTATTAACACATATTTTTTAATAAGTTGTTTATATGTTTTTATTTTAACAATATCGATGAAATTATTTACAATAACGTATAACAAAGAATAAAAATTGGCACCATAAAATTAAATATCCCATTCCGCACATCTAACATTAGGAAGAATGGTAGACTGTAACATTGATGTTTTAATTAAGACAAAATTTGTCAGGGGAAACCAGGGAAAAGAGGACATAAGGGAAGAGGTATATAAACCATGACTATGCGGCCAAAATATATACTGGAATATATATCAATTTGTTTTTGTATGATTTGTGATTATGCAATTATTAGCTATGCATTAAGGTGATAAGAATTTGAAAAAAAATATTTTCCACTTAGTTCTTTCAAAAATACTAATTTGTTATCTAATTGTTCATTGCACTACACATGGTATCCTATTTTGTCCTTTCAGTTGAAACTTCTAAATTTTTTATTTTCATAGATCAAAATCTCAAATTTAAGGACCACTTTAGAGGATAGAAGTTTCACTTATAATATCTCAAAATATCTCCCAATTATTTCTAATGATAACTACACATCTTATAGTTGTGCTTCTTTCTACAATATATTATGTTCAACAATGATCATAAGTTCAATAAAATTTCTCCTCATAACCTTATTAAAAGCAACAAACACAAACTTTGGGGGAGACCACCTGTTGGGTTTTAGGGGAGACAGAGAAGGCAGTGGAAACAAAAATTTTCTCCCCCAACCCATACCGAGGAAACGCGTCAACGTCTATATAATAGGAAAGGATGGTTTGTGGAATCATACCTTGTCCCGAGGCTTGCTCGGCGACAATACCTCATGCAATGCGCGGTCTTCACCTCCGGTCTTGGACGGTGTCTGTACAGCTCTTGGTCGCACCGGGACTGACTCCTCCTCCTCCTACCAGACTGTCGGATGACAGTTGTCCTCCTGAGTGGAAGTGTCCTCCCGCCTCTGTAGTAGTCCACACGGACCACCTGGAACTCCACTCTCCTTGTCCCACAAGGAAGTGGAAGGAGTCGCACCCTCCTGTTGACGTACTAGTCGCCAACACACTCTCCTACCTCTAGTTGCAACTGCAGTTCTCTTTCCCTTACTGCACCTCCCTTTGCGGGAAGCACTTGCTCGGGCTCTCTCTCGGTTACCAAAACCAGAGAGAAGGACAACTTTACAGAGCAACTGGTTGCACTGAGTTGTTGTCTGAGAAGCCCCCAATACCCATATATATATATAGGAGGGTCATGGGACAGGGTTCTCTTGCCCCGGCAATATGGGACTAAAGCAGGAATAGAAGGGTTCGAGAATTTTCCACAAAAAACAACCGGTTTGCAACTTCAAACGATCGGTACACAACTGAACCGATCGGTTCGGCCATTGATCCTATCGGTTGTACCTGAGTCGATCATTTGGGGCACTCCAACCGATCGGTTGGTGCCCTGAACCTATCGGTTCATGGTCCTAATCTGGCTCAAAAAGACTTTCCTTGTTTCGTTCCCAATTGGTAACGAATACCAATGTTATTCCCAATCGAATTGGGCAATTTGAAACCAAAGGAAAAGTCTTGCCGACATGACTTTTCCAACTTGCTCGGGCCGACCAGTGAGTCGATCGGTTCAACTCTTGAACCGGTCATTTCATCCTGGGCATGAGCCGATCGGCCTGGACACTCCAGCCGACCGATTCAGCAACCTTAGCTGACTGGTTCATCACATGAGACGATCGGTTGGGAGCACAGGTTGGGCAAAATCAGTCAATTGCGATTTCAATCAATCTGATACTCCAATCAATGCGTCCAACACCTTGAACCATATGATATTGAGCTATCGACTGATTGAGTGTTTAATTGAACTACTAAACTCCTTTAGTAATCAATCTAAACATTACTTTGTGGACAAAACTCCTCTTCCAGGTTAAATCCTATGTGTGTGACCCTACATGTCCATTTCACATTGGCAGTGAAAGTCCATAACACTTATGACTTCACAAGCAAAGAGCGGTGCCTAGTCACACATCAGTGCTACCCAAGTGAAAGTAGAAAGTTGGAGAACAACTTTCATCCTACAATCCGTGAATGGTGTTACAACAAATGTATAATTCCTTTGTCACTGATATCCCAAATGAACTCGAGGCATGGACCAGTCATCCTGTCAACGTTCATTCACTTTCTTGATCTCAGAGCAGATTGGAAGAGATATGTATGACATCAATATCACATACTGATTCACACATGTGTGCGCACGCCTATCTCAATCCTACTCATCAAGTGGCCTTGGATATCAAACTCCCTCGGGAGGGACAAATCCCATATCTATCACTCACCCCTCAAAAGCCCCATGTGTCAAAGCCACCCAATCATCACCTTTATAACAACCCATGTTTCAGGACTGCGTTTGATGATGTCAAAGTGTGCCCAACGACATGTGTTGAGTGCAGTGATTTCAGGTCTAAGAATCACACTCACAACCATCACTGTGAGTACTGACTGTGACTACCATGTCATGGTTCCATGTGTCAAACTCACGGTGGGTCTGTCTGGTACACTTATTCTCCAACAAGTACCTATGTGATTGGTTTGATATCTCTATATCATGACTAATGAGATTTTGTCATCAACCAACACCACAATCTAGTCTTATGTGTCATAGTTATCTATCTACCTTCCACTATGACATCTGACTAGGGACATAACAAGAATGTACAAACTCTTAGCATCCGTATGATCTCATTGTTCAGGTCATGAACCTGAAGGCATACGTCATTGAGTACTATCATTCTCTAGACATTCAATCTGTTCTATCACTATCTCATATGACTGAACCAGAAAGAATTGGAAGCTTGCCTTTGATGTTTATCAAATCAATCTTAATGTATCCCACCAATCATCCCATGATTGGCTCTCAGGGCATACATACCAACAGACTCCCACTTGCATTGCGAGCCAATCACTCTTGAATCATATTCATAGTGATCTTCAAACATGTCATACATGTCATTGTGCTCTAGTGCCAACATAGTGAGTAATGGCAACACCTTGCCAAAGTCAGTTTTAATTGCATGTCTCTCATCTCTTCATTGTACGTCATACGTATGAGATGGAGTTTCCGTAATATGTGACCTAGTATTCCTTTAGCTAACCTTTAGCCACATTGCATGATCAAGGATTCCAGACTTGTCATCAATGAGCGGAATATCTATAAGTTCATCTCATGAACTTCCAGATCCATGTAGTATCCACTGTTGTGTTCTCTAACACACGGATACTTGACATTTCCTTTTAAATGGATTCATTGGAACACTTCCAATTCTCAACAAACTTTCACTTTTATATATCTTATATATTTTACGATCATTTTTCTGTCCTTTCGGAAGTTCGCATCAATGTAACTCTTTACATCGAACTCTTCCTCCTCACCACAGAACTAGTACTTCACAAGTACTTATCAAGTTCTCATGGTGTTCCAGTAACCTTTACTGGAAGTAGACAGACATCCACTCGTCATGTCCCACATACGAGTTATCAGGATGAGCACATCATATTGTTATGTCACACATACAAAATGATGAATGCATTTTATTCTTACCATGTCATACATGCAAGATAATGGGATGATTACATACATGATAGATCCATATCTATCCTTAGTGCTCCCATTCTTCATAAGAATTGGACACTTGGCCTTGAGATACTAACTCCATGTAACATGGACAAGTTTTCTCCCACTGAATCTGTGCATACTGAACCCTTCAGTACAGATTGCCAATGTATGCTTTTTTCTTTTCAGGTTAAGAGATTTTCGAGAACTATCTCTATAGATCTCTATTCCTATCACATAGGAAACATCTCTATCTCCCTTAAAGATAATTTCCACTTTTGGATTTCCAATCTAGAACATTTCCATTTCACATCAACATGTGGAATGTGAACACGCTCCCACTAAATCACAGATCCCTCTTTATCTTTGACATATCAGTCAAACCCTTTGACTATATTATCAAAGTAAAGACCCAATTCTGAGTTGCTTGTGCTCAATCAATCACATTGATTATTCCATTGTAACTTATAGACTTCATTTGCATTAGTGGATTTATAAACCTTATAGGTTGTGTCACGTACACATCCTTGTTTTATCCCTCATAGGAATGCAGTTTTAGTATCCATATGTCAAATGCCTTAGTCATTAAGTTGCAATCAACAAGCATCATCCTTCTCAAAATGTTATCCATGTGTCTTAACGCTTAAGACTCATTTGCACTTATGAATTTCATCCAATGAGTGCTACCATCAAGGTCATACCTTATGGTTCACATGGAAGTCATTTAGGATGTAATGGTCATAAACCATAACTCAAAATTCGGTTCCTCATCATCTAGATAGTTGACTCGTCATATGAACAACTCATCACATAGATAATTGAGGTGTATCTGTCAAGGATATACGAACTCACAACTCCTTGTGATTCTTAATGTCCTTTATTAGTGTGGGGTATTCTTTTATTAAGAAGAATTTAGTTGTTTTGATAATCATTCTCTAACTCCTTAGAGTATGATTCCTTCTTGGTTTAGACATCACCATGCCTTAATCATGAGCTCACTATGATACACTATCATAATCACTCATAAGGATCTCAAACATTTGGCCCAAGTATTTCATTCATTGATCTCATCAAGAATTAATACTTTACCAAATTCATACTTCATCTATGATATTCTTGAACACTTCAAGATATTCATATTGGTATTTCTCTAAACACCTTTTGAAGTATTAGCATTTACTCCAATAGGTATGCAAATACATCACATGTATTATACCTAATTGGATAATCATTCTCCCAATACCATTAGTGAAGATTGATTAATCATGTATAAGAGATTCTTGTCTCTTACTGGTTCTCTAACCAAAAGAGTCTAGATTTATCCATCACATGGAAACTAGAAATGAATTTCTCATGATTGATGCTAATTTGATTGTTTGAGTTATCAATAACTTTAGGTATCATTTTATCTTATGCATACCATGTATCACAAGATAAACAAGGCATTGCCACAAAGATCATATCTTTAAGATTGAAACATCAACTTTATTAATTGCCATCATTGTCATACAATATGCAAAAATAAAGTGTTTCTATCTATTGGCAATATATGAAATAAACTGAAAGATACTCCTATCTATGGCAGCAACACTTGCTCCAATGATGGGTACTTCTTTCTTGGTCCTTTCACAAAGGCCATCACTTCTTTGCGGATCTTGCATATCATATATGATAGATCCATATCTTGGTATCATATACCTCAGATAAAGAAGCGGTTCATTTCATGATACCTTAGGTGGAGATCTACATCCCCTCCTTCATCTTCTTTTGTTCTTCCAGATATAGAGGGAAATTCCCTCATACACCCTTTCCCCATATGCCTTTGAGGCTGAAGATGGCTTGGGCTGCTGGCTAGCATTAGAACACTTCTTAGCTTTGCCCTTGCCCTTACCCTTAAGACTTACCTTTTCTTTGATCACATCAAAGATTATGGATTGTCGTTCTTCATCTTTGCCTCTACTATCCTCAACATGTCCAACAACTCTGTCAACGTTTGTCAAAGTTGTTCATGTTGTAGCTTATCATGAATTGTATGATTCTCGCAACATTTGCAGTAACATACCAATAGTCAACTCTTGGCTCAGAGGGAATCCTTCTTAGTCAGGTTTTCCACATACCCAATCACATTGAGTGTGTGAATACCTTACTGGATCTCCTTCTGTCATGACATACTAGGACAGTGTCTTGGAGACATCATATGTCTCATGTTGTCTCTACAACTCATAGTTCAGAGAACACAACATTAAGCACTCCTCATCAATGTCTTCCTCGGTATGCTTCCATAAGCATACTTTCAGCCATTGATGTGGTGGGATCGAGTTTATCTGGTTCTGGTATAACTAGGACTTAGAGCTTTCACTCTACAAATGAGAACACTTCTCAACTTCTTAACCAGTCGTGGAATTATTCCCATTTAATTTGTTGGTCTCAAAGACCGATCGCAAATAAAGTGATTTGTTGATTAACCATTTATTTTAACAAAAGTAAATATATGCAATTTTAGTCCAAAACTCTTTTGACTTGTTTGATTGATTTGAAAGGTTGACGATATAAATTAGGCCTTTAATTAATTATCGCTCCCACTAGTTTACTTCAAATTGACAGCCCTCGCCATCAATTCGGAAGATTGCAGCGTACAACCTTCTAGTGGGCAAGATCCTGAAATCCTCTAAGTCATGAGTCAGCTAGGGCTGATCGCCCACAACTTAGATCTCTCAGGTAGGCAACTCTTGCCAATTGCATCATATGCAACTCTTGTTGAATGAACATGCACAACACCTTGCCATGGACATTCCTTGCCTCTGGGCCTAGACACTCTAAGAATCACCAGTTAAGTCTAACCCAAAGCAATCATGATGAATATGCACCCTGCTAGGGCAGACCCACACATTCATCCTTCACGCTTCCACGAGATAGACGGTGCACCACGCTAGGGCGTGCCCACACTTGGTCGATCAAGCTTTTCACGTGTGTCACATTTGGAAGGCATGTAAGACTTAATATTTTAGTGAGGGATTTGGTTTTTATATACATATATATATATCCAATCACCACAATATATAGTATGTATCATATACACGCTATATCCCACAGAAAACATGCACAAACGATAAAAAGCGATGATTATGGACATCCTAATGTGATTCCTCGAGCCAAGAGGAATCACGGTCATCTAGGTCTACATCACATGCAACCAGTACAAAATGAACATTTGTGCCTTGCCATCTGAGTAGATCATCTCATCACATGAATGATATGTTCTCTCCAGTCAGTCGTCTGCGTGGCACCAGCCGATCGGTTGGCTCCTCCAACCGATCGGTTCGCCTGGTCATCGTGCATCTCATCATGTCCGCCACCCGGTCATCTCGCTCCTCGAACCGGTCATCAACCGATAGGTTCACTCCTTGAACCGATCGTCTGGAACGTCAACCGATCGGTTCACACCTTGAACCGATCGTCTGAGCAGTCGTCTTGATGTCTGCCGGTCTTCGACATAACAAGAAATAAAATCTATCCTAATTATTACATTTCTTTAAAAGGGAAACCCTGAGTTACATTTAGGGGGAGAAAAGGTAGGAAAGAATCTCGAATTATTTCAAGTTACATCAGGAATAAGAGAGAGGGATTGGTGTGCAGACCGAGATGTAAGCAACCACACATAGATAGGGGTTTACATGCCATAATCACGCTACACACATCCACCACAAAACTCGTTTAAGGGTGGCGTGTATCGAGTGCATTAATAATACATATCATATATGTAATTTGGGATTTGTGGATTTAGGATTGGACATGCATAAAGCCGATATTATTCACATCGCATGCAATAAATAAAGGTGACAAACAAAAATCGATCATATCAATATTCCTAAAATATAGAACTGTTGACTTGGCTCTGATATCACTGTTGGGTTTTAGGGGAGACAGAGAAGGCAGCGGAAACAAAAATTTTCTCCCCCAACCCATACCGAGGAAATGCGTCAACGTCTATATAATAGGAAAGGATGGTTTGTGGAATCATACCTTGTCCCGAGGCTTGCTCGGTGACAATACCTCGCACAATGCGCGATCTTCACCTCCGGTCTTGGACGGTGTTTGTGCAGCTCCTGGTCACAGCGGGACTGACGACTCCTCCTCCTATCGGACTGTCAGATGATAGTTGTCCTCCTGAGCGGCAGTGTCCTCCCTCCTCTGTAGTAGTCCACACGGACCACCTGGAACTCCACTCTCCTTGTCCCACAAGGAAGTGGAAGGAGTCACACCCTCCTGTTGATGTACTAGTCGTGTACACACTCTCCTGCCTCTAGTTGCAACTGCAGTTGTCTTTCCCTTGCTGCACCTCCCTTTGCGGGAAGCACTTGCTCGGGCTCTCTCTCGGTTACCAAAACCAGAGAGAAGGACAACTTTACAGAGCAACTGGTTGCACTGAGTTGCTGTCTGCGAAGCCCCCAATACCCCTATATATATAGGAGGGTCATGGGACAGGGTTCTCTTGCCCCGGCAATATGGGACTAAAGCAGGAGTAGAAGGGTTCAAGAATTTTCCACAAAAAGCAACTGGTTCGCAACTTGAAATGATCGGTTCGGCCATTGAGCCGATCGGTTGGACCTGAGCCGATCGTTTGGGGCTCTCCAACCGATCGGTTGGTGCCCTGAACCGATCGGTTCATGGTCCTAATCCGGCTCAAAAAGACTTTCCTTGTTTTGTTCCCAATTGGTATCGAATACCAATGTTATTCCCAATCAAATTGGGCAATTTGAAACCAAAGGAAAATTCTTGCTGACATGACTTTCCCAACTTGCTCGGGCCGACCAGTGAGTCGATCGGTTCAACTCTTGAACTGGTCGTTTCATCCTGGGCATGAGTCGATCGGCCTAGACACTCCAGCCGACCGGTTCGGCAACCTCAGCCGACCGGTTCATCACATGAGCCGATCGGTTGGGAGCATAGGTTGGGCAAAATCAGTCAATTGCGATTTCAATCAATCCGAAACTCCAATCAATGCGTCCAACACCTAGAACCATATGATATTTAGCTATCGACTGATTGAGTGTTTAATTGAACTACTAAACTCCTTTAGTATTCAATCTAAACATTGCTTTGTGGACAAAACTCCTCTTCCAGGTTAAATCCTATGTGTGTGACCCTACATGTCCATTTCACGTTGGCAGTGAAAGTCCATAACACTTATGACTTCACAAGCAAAGAATGGTGCCTAGTCACACATCAGTGCTACCCAAGTGAAAGTAGAAAGTTGGAGAACAACTTTCATCCTACAATCTGTGAATGGTGTTACAGTGAATGTATAATTCCTTTGTCACTGATATCCCGAATGAACTCGAGGCATGGACCAGTCATCCTGTCAACGTTCATTCATTTTCTTGATCTTAGAGCAGATTGGAAGAGATATGTATGACATCAATATCACATACTGATTCACACATGTGTGCGCACGCCTATCTCAATCCTACTCATCAAGTGGCCTCAGATATCAAACTCCCTCAGTAGGGACAAATCCCATATCTATCACTCACCCCTCAAAAGCCCCATGTGTCAAAGCCACCCAATCATCACCTTTATAACAACCCATGTTTCAGGACTGTGTTTGATGATGTCAAAGTGTGCCCAACGACATGTGTTGAGTGCAATGATTTCAGGTCTAAGAATCACACTCACCACCATCACTGTGAGTACTGACTGTGACTACCATGTCATGGTTCCATGTGTCAAACTCATGGTGGGTTTGTCTGGTACACTTGTTCTCCAACAAGTACCTATGTGTTTGGTTTGATATCTCTATATCATGACTAATGAGATTCTGTCATCAACCAACACCACAATCTAGTCTTATGTGTCATAGCTGTCTATCTACCTTCCACTATGACATCCGACTAGGGACATAACAAGAATGTACAAACTCTTAGCATCCGTATGATCTCATCGTTCAGGTCATGAACCTGAAGGCATACGTCATTGAGTACTATCATTCTCTAGACATTCAATCTGTTCTATCACTATCTCATATGACTGAACCAGAAAGAATTGGAAGCTTGCCTTTGATGTTTATCAAATCAATCTTAATGTATCCCACCAATCATCCCATGATTGGCTCTCAAGGCATACATACCAACACCACCCTAAAGATAATACCAATGTATCATTATGGATGACGAAACAATTGAATTAGTTTAGGTTTATTCCGTCTATTGGACCAAACAACAAGATAGTTAAATTTTACATTGATATATTTGTCCTTAATTTTAAATTGATCATTTTTTCTATGGTGTTCACAACATGTTACTTAGTATCCAAGTGGGATCCAACAATAAAAATATAGACTTATATATCTAAATCAACATGTCATATATGGTAATAGACTATATGAATTATGTACTCATTTTAAGATCTACATCATTTATGAAAGTAATCAATATGGGTTGTGTGTTTCCTGACATATGCCATCCCTACTAACTAGATGTAATTACAAAGAAACAATAATATATAAGTATTTATTTTTAGTAAATAACTTCGCACACAAATCATAAAGAGAAAATAAGGTGTCTAAATTGCGAAAGTAGAATAGGAGTTAACACAATCCCAATTCATAGATGGAAATTCAAAGGGTAGTGCTTGGGACTCCTTTTTTGATGTTTAACATTCCTATGGGAACTTGTTTCGACCCAAACATCCTTATATATTGGAATGATGTGCTATACAACCATTGATTTTTGTCCTTGAGTTCCCAAAATTTTCTTGTCTTTCTATATCCATTAGTGATTCTAGTTTGGTGCTCTACTTTTACTAGTGGCAATTGTAGCATATTAGGATTTGAAAGTGAATTTGACCTAACAAAGATGCTCCTAATACAATTCAGTTCTAGTAGTGAATGTGCTCTGCACGGTGGAATTGGTATCGATAAAAGGGTTTATGGCATGATTTTTCATAGAGCTTTCACCCGCCAAGGAATTGTAATCATATTATAATTGACAAGATAAATGCGAGATTCCTAAAAGTTATAACAATTTCTATTAAAATGATATATGAATACTCATAGTTAGAAAGGGGTTATCATATAACTTAAACATAAGAAAGAAAATGATGTTTTAGATAATTGATGAACTATCTCAAAAAGTGCACACTTTAAAATGTAGTCTTACAGGGATAAGTCTAATCACTTTTCAATCAATAAGTAATATCCTTTTTTGAAAATTTTGTTGCAAGAGTTGTAGTGTTGTGCAGGAAATACATTCATAGAAACCAATATATCTTTTACTAAATGTCATTCTAAAAGTTCTAGAGATTAAGATAAATAATATGTACGTATGTGTGTATATCTGTGGTGACAAATGCCATTTTTCAGTCTTGCCACTCATATTTATGTCCATCCTTTCATAATTTTTTCTGAATGAATTTATTCTTCATAATCAAGTTGGATTTATAGATTGAATTATATTAGTTATGGGATAGTGAATAAAAAAATTTAGACAAACTAATACAAAATCAACAGTTTGATTTCAAAACTCACCAATAAAACCCTAGTCACTATTGAATGTCTTTTTTTGTATTTTTGGCCCAAAATTGAAGTTAATTGGTCCTAATGTTTCCTAGGACTCAACTTCTTTTGTTATCATGTTTCACTTCTACACAGTTGTACAATAAAACTTATGTTTGATTTAAATAGGACTACGACGACCAAGTATTTCTATATATAAACATGGGAGTTGAAATAGCCATATAAGACATACAATAGAAAATGGGAAATCGTATGTTATATATTGCATTTGTATAGAAATATTTTTTGTGAATATGATCCTTCGAATATACAAAGGGTGATCATTTAAATTTTAGATAATTTTTTTTGGAAGTAATTAGAAAATTGGCCATTGGATAGGTTGCAAATATCTTAAAGACTCCATTCCATCTTACATGGTACATTTAAACATTTAAGTCTCATCTCAACCTCTCAAAATGGTTCATTTACCCACTAACAACCATGGTCAACCCTTTTAATAGATGTTTGGATACGTATAATAGCTCCCCATTTGATTTTGGGTCAAATCTGACACAATTCATCATTAGGTGGGTCTCACAAGTTGAGCTGTGGGCAGCCACTACTGACATACTAAAAAAATAGAAATTAAACATTAGATTATGTAGATAAATAATTTTAACAATTTCAGGATATGATTATATACTCAATTTTCAACTAATTATGTATTGTTTTATACTTACATGAAATATATATATGACATATTGAAACATACATGTATGTACATTTATGAATATTCTTCTTTATATTTGTCTTGTAGACATTTGTCTATCTACAATAATAACAATTGTTTCTACTTTGTACCCATATATATATATATATATATATATATATATATATATATATATATATATATATATATACATATATATATATATATATGATAACATCATCCTATTTTGTTTCTATATTTAAATTGTGATAGCTTATTATTTTTATGTGTTGGACATGTACATGCATATTTATATCGTTCCTATTTTATTTTTTGCTAAAAACTCAACTATTTAGTATTTTATGTTTTCAATAAATTTACAATAACAAAATGTTGTCTTTTATTATGATTGATGTGAAATATTGACTAGAAGTTAGTTTGTATTACATTGAGAACCATGCAAATAATTATGTAGAAACTTATATTTTGGATATTTATAACAAGAACTGTGAGATTTATGAACAACAATATGGGTACCCTTGGGGCGACCCGTGACCCACCGAGTTGGATTTGGGTAGTGCTTTTTAAGATCTATTTAAAAGTGGGTTTGTTTTTGGCATGCATCTGTGAGACCCACACCTATTATTGTCCAAACAAAACCCAACATGAATGACCCCTTTGATAGGTTTTAATTTCATTAAAGTTCAAGTTCTGACGAATATGATCAAAGAGTGATAATGGTAAAATATCATTCCCACATTGCCTTTTCTACATGTGTATCTTTCAAATAAAAAGTAACGTGATAAGATTATCTATCTTCTAGATTAAATTGTGCTAACATCTTCTAGTGAAATTTTGCATACACTAGTGCTACGTTTAGTACGTTGTGAATGTAGGGGCGGGGAAGGAAGAGAGGGGAGGAAAAGGGAGGGAAGGGGAGGGAAAACTTATGCTAGTGTGTTTGGTTAGCATGGGGAGGGGAATAGAAGGAAAACATAAAAAAGAACATAAACACTAAAATAAATACTAACATGAATCAATGGTGATATAAAAATACTTATACATATGTATATATATATTAACTTAAATTATTTTACAAAAAATCCTTCCTAGAGACATGGACAACAAATACAGTTGCCTACCCTTTTTGGATAACAAAGTTTGTAGATCTAAAAATAAAATTACATATTGTAGATTAAGTCAACATAATTTCTATTTGTAATGTATGAAAGTGCCACACAAGAAATGTTATTATAGAAGTTAGACAATGAATTTTTTATATATATAAAGAAGTAGTTTCACTCATGCTTTTGTATTAACAAAAAACTTTTCCATCGTGTATTTCAGTACATCCCATCATAGTTAACCACATCGTCTCCTATTATCTAATTTTATATTTTTATGCTATTAAACTCAAAAATTTTAACTCTCCTACAAATTACACTTTGAAATTTCTTTCTAAATTATACATAAGACAATGGGTTTGCCAACTAAAAGAGAATGACGGAACAACATGTTGGTCCTCTCCTTTTCTCATTATAGTTATTTCTTTTGAATAGTAAATAAACAAATTATGCATAAAAAATATTCCTAATATTCCATGTATCCCTTAGAGTGACATAATACTTCTCAATTTACATATGTTGTGGGCCATACTATTTTTTCCATTTTATTTTTGCTTTTTCTCTCACATTTAATATTTTTTTGATCCTTTTTGACATATTTTAAGCCAAGTCTTTTTCCTTCTCCTTGGCTCCCCTTTGTTTTGATGGGGAAAGAATGGAAGAGAAGTGGTCGAAAATACACTTGATATTTTTTTTCTCTATCCCCCTCCATTCTTGACCATTCTCCTCCCTTCCCCGTCACTTTGTCTAACTACACTTTTTCCCTCCCATCCCCTCCACTTCATTCATATCATACCAAACAAACTCTTAAAGTAGATGAATCTGTATTATCAGTTCAGATACTTCTTCCCTTAGACTTTTCCTTACTTACTATATTTAATTGGTTGATTTTGTAATCTTTTTAGTTGAACATGGCTTGGTGATTATGGTCATTCCCAACTAAAAAAAGTTATCTCCACATGAAATAGAAATGGTTGATTGTTAGATATGATGTCACTAGAAACCTAGTTATTCTATATAGGATTTAAATAATTTTCTTTTTAAAAGTCTATCCATCTCACAAATGGATGCTTGTATCATATTTGTGATTTATTAATTATATCATCTATTATTCTCGATCATGTCATCTTATACATTTTAAACATCACACTTAATATAATATTTTCTCTCAAACAAAACATATTTAGACAACTAAGTAAGTTATTTGCAATAAAATTATGTTATTAGCAATAGTGGCATGGTTACATCGGTTTAGGTTCGTGTTATCTACATTTTCACTATTGATTCAATGATTATAATTATATCAACATAGTTTTATTGGAATTTGCACATATATAAAAACAAGTGCAAGCAACATATCTGTTTATTCCTTGACATTATACAATGAAACTACTAGTGAAAATATGCATCATAATAGGTTATGCTAGGCACATTTAGATGAATTTTGATATACCTATCATATAATGTTATCAAAGTAAACAAGGAAAGATGTCTCAAGAACCAAATGAATATGGATTTCATAGATTCTTTTCAAGATTCCATTTTTTGTCATTTGTGATGAGATTTCTCATTAATGTGAACCACCTCAAAGTATTAAATATTAGAAAAAAAATAGTCTACTTCTAAAATTATTTTAAGTTGTAATTAATAGTATTATAATTTTATTCAAGAATCATCACTTGATCAGTGCAGTGAAAATCTTGGTAATAAAGAGGTTAATTTTATAGATAAAAAGTTACACATAGTTTCCTCTTTAGAAAAAAAAGTTTCTCTTCCGTTATATTAGATGCCATTCAACCATTCCCCCGATTGAGAACTACAATTCCTCAACTTCCACCCGTCCTCTCACCAATACCATGTTCAATCATAATCTTTAGTTACAAACAATTTCTCTCAATCCCCTTATCTATTATTTAGAGACAAAGATGAATGTGTAGGGTGAGCACCCACACAAGAAGAGAGATTAATACTTCATCATGGGTGAGGGATCCGAGGAGGCCTTCCATGGATACATTATGAAGAAAACTCTCCACCACTACAACACATGAAAAATATTTCTAATACATTAATAGAACAAGAAAAAAATATAAAAACTATTTTTAGACATACCTTTTTGTGCTTCCACGTCGCTATACATAGTTGAGATTTTTTTTTTCATACAATGATGGTCATTTTACTTTGTCCAATATTGAGTTTGATACAGATTTATGTTGATGGTTTTTCCTAGATCATTTACTACATTATAACCTTCCTTTTCTATTAAGATTTGAGTTCATATAGTTTCTGATTTCTTTACATACGTCTATCAATATGAAGTATTATATATTGTATGTGTAGTTCAAGAAACAAACCATATTGATTTTTGTGGAAACATTAGGGAGGTAAACAATAAACATCCTTAATGTTGTAACGCAGACTCCCACTTAGTTTGATGAAAAACTTTATAAACAAATAAATAAACCATCAAATCGTATGATTTAATATTTGTGTGGAGTGTGTGTGTGTTTTGTGAGTGTGTGTATGAAAGATAGAGAGTACTCTACAACAAGTCTCTCTACTAAGAAGTAGTTGATTTGTAAGACAATTGTACCAAAATATGTTTCCAAGGAATACTTACTCTCATGGTAAATAAGAGACAACCCATGTTTCTTGGGTCGATGGAATTTGATTTTGCATCCCTCAAGACTCATTAAAATTTCTCCACTAGGTCTACATTGAGGAAAATGGCTTCCAATGGGCTAGAAGATGGATTGAAAGAGGCTATCAAACTACAGATTTATCCACTATGACCTAGATAGACAGATGAACATATGCATTATCAAATATATTGGTAGATAGACACATAGATATATTTAGACATTAGAATCATAAAATCATTTAGAAACAACTACATTAGATGGACAAATACGTTCCGAAAAGAGATAAATTAGGATTCTAAGATAACACATAGAATTATTCCAAAAAAATAATTGTAGAGCTCCAATGTAAATCAGGATTCTAAGTTAATACATAGAATTATTCCAAAAAAGTAATTATATATCTCCAACTACATTGCATCTAGGAATACATTCCACACATACTAATATTATGACACATCAATGTTGTATTAAAGAGTTTTGACAATATAAATACCAACCCTTTTACATTCAACCATGCCTAAAGGATTCCACTAAAAAAATTACACTCAGAGCGATCAGACCCGCATTAAGCCACTTGATGTGTTATAAGAATAATGTTTACTAAATGTATATATCATAGTCAAGTTTCAAGTGGAGGAACCAATGGTAGAAAAAATGGGCCATGGCCCCTTCAAAAATTAAAATAATTAGTTTACAATAATATATACATATCTATTGTATAACATATGTTGTTTGTATTGCAATTAATCATTATTTTTGTGCTAGAGCAGTGAAATCTTCTTATCATATCAGGAATGCAGTTTTAGAGATTGATTCATTTCAACAATTGTTTTTTACTTTGTAGAATACACTTATATCTTAGTTTCAATAGCGCTAGACAACTAAAAAGAAATTGGACTATTATAAATATAAAATTGAAGTGGTGCATTATCCTTTGACTAGTATGTAAAATGGAATGTAAAAGTTTCAATTCTTTGCAATAACATTTTTCCCAATAAGTTTATTTGTTTGTATGTAATATATAGTCTGCAAAGAAACACAAAAAAAGGTAATGTAGTAGTTCATATACATGATGTGTTGCATTACGTCATTATATTAAAACCAATGTAAACCTTCAACACAATTTTGTATCAACTTATGACATTATTTTAAATATCCCCCTTATAAAATAAAGATTTCACTTTTACTTATAAAGGTGCCACAAAGGACTACAGAGGAGAGACATGATTATTGGCAGTAGAGAATTACAAGTAGAAAGTTATAAGATAGAGAAAGCTAGGTTTACTTGGTAATAGTCTGTTTATGATATTTGATAAGTTTTGCATAATCTATATGCTTTACACGGACATAGAGGAAAAAAGATAAGATATTTGACTAATTCTCTGACTTAATGTTGATAAAACTTGTATTTAACATGGACACAACATAGTTGTTTATATTCATAATTTTTGAAAAAAAAAATCGGAAGTTAATGAAATTGATTAATGTTTAAAAAAATGCATATGTCAAAATCAATATAGTCTTAAATTTATTTTCTTTATTATCAAAAAAATAGAGAAGCATTGCATTGAAAGGCTTTGTAAGATTTATTCATAGAAGAAGGAAATTTATTAACAACACAACATACATCAACTCAGCACCCCAACATCAGGAATCACCGACAATAATCTGCATTGTTTGATACGACTTCCAAGTTCTTCAATGCGAACCAGCATCTTTTTTCATACATCATATAATTGCCATGCATCTGCATGCACCACTGCAGACCAAATATTTCTGACCAATCACAAACAGACCAGATAATTCTTGATCAATCACAAATGCTGCGTTTTATTTTTTTAAACTTAATCATTTTGATGGCTTTTTAGAAACTTTGTACCCTCTATTCTTTTACCAAAACTTACTCTTTTTGTACCTACATTTACTATAGTACATGCAACTAAAAAGAAGAACCCTGTCAGTGAGCTATTTCATCTTCTTCAGATAAATCAAACACGCAACACAAATATTTGAAAGTATTCTATTTTTTTACCAAATATTACATGTCGCACATACTTTAGCATTGTCCCTCCTCTTTGTCTCTGGAATTTTTTTTAAACTTTCTTCCACTCCAAACCTCCGACGAAGCTTAACACTTGTACCTCTCCCGCTTTCGTTCCAGGCTCCAATGCATAATACCGTACCAACGATGTTAGCCTGTGTCGCCATCGTACGAATGCTGATCCGTCGTTGATGGCCATCTCGGAAAAGAGGTTCAGTCCGGCGAACGCCACAGTAAGGATGAAGCTGGCGGCGAGGTGATCCATCGCTGAAGCTGTCGGAGATGGCAGCGGCGTCCCTGCACTCCAGTCGCTCGTCTCTTTCCAATGGCGGTTGTTGCGCCTTGGTTGCTTGTTGGTGGAGTTTGAGGAACACTAGTGCTAGACGGAGGATGGTAGCCTAAAGTTTATAGTGGTAGAGGAACACTCTGTTGCGTGTGAATGTGCTTCGTGTCTCCGTGTTAATGGTTGATAATCATGAAATCATAACAACTCCAAAGCTGCAGGAAACCGATGGTGACAATTGAAATTGGTGTATCTATAAATCGGCCGTGGCAGACCATCGGATCCAGTTGAAATGTCTGTCTAAGAGTAGCAAAGAAAGATAAGAGTGGCTGAGTGTCATCGAGGCACTCGTTTTGCGCAAAGTCAGCAAATAAATCAGGCAGTGTGTTCCACAGAGCCATCGTACAATTTGACTTGATACGCAAGAAAAACACAAACAAGAAGAAGACGACCAGCCTAAAAACTCAAGTTTGGTTCATTTGACGCACACGCACTAATATGGGAGCTGTGACTCACATGCGATATGACGGACAAGAAGGAATATGACAATTATCATTAGGCGAAGCAATTAAGCGCTGTAATGCAGTACTGGAAGAAGACAATCGCGGTATGGAGTGGTGACGGTCGGATGAAAGCGATAAGGGTGAAGGCGATCGAAGTGAGTGTGGTGTGGGTTTAGAGAAAGAGAAAGAGAGAGAGAGAGAGCTCTGCTTACGTCAGCAACTTTGAAGTGGCTGGCAGCGGGCGATCACCAACTGCTGTAAACCTTGAGTTGCTAGGTATCTCTTGCTGAGTGAGCATTGACTCACATGCGATAAAACGCCGGAAAAGTCTTTGTCTTGCGTTCGTCAAACAAGATTGGACACCCCTAAAATGGAAACCGCAGGGTAAAGCTAGCAGAGGGGAGGGGCATACAACCGGAAGATGGAAACCACGAACCAACGCGGCAGAGGAGAGAGATAGGGGATTAGAGTAACATCGTGGTTCCAGGTCGATGGTATGCCACTTTCATGCCATATGCGAACAACACACGGAACGGACGACACTCACTCATTGCCTGGACTCATATAGTTTTAGTTATATCTAAAGTGCAAATGTGATAGAAGATTGGGATCGGTTTCCTAATATCAGCGCAATATAAATCTAGTGAAATCTAACTCATTGGATCAGATTCAGTAAATATTAGACTAAGAGGGGGGAACGGGGTGGAAGACTCCGATATTAATATTTATCTGTAATATATTAGCACATAAGTTTGGTTAATCTTACCCAGCTAGTGTAGCACAAATGGTTCGGTCCGGTCTGTCCTGCCTGGGGGGACTCGGGTTCGAAACCTCCTGTTGCGCATTGTAATTACTACCCTTGTTGCGGGCTCTGGCACACTGTTTGAGAGAGAGGAAGACTAATGTCTCTCTTAACTCAAAAAAAAAAATTGATTAATTTGACGCCATATTAATATTTATCTTAAATCCAGCATGTAGATTACAAACAAGCCGTGTATTATATCTGAAAATACAAGTAGCTATAGCCAATAAAAAATATGGGAGCAATTTATGGTACATGCGAAAGAAAAAGTCGCGTAGCCAGCCGAACCGAGCGCACACACAAATGAAGTCATCATCTCACATTACAATTTGTATGGAAGTAATACAATGTTGTGTCCATTAGAAAAAAATGAAGAACACCGTCATTATCTACAGACTTGTTTATATCTTTTCATCAAAATAATTAGTCGTAGTCATAAGTAGAATAGAAAGCTACATACAATATAAAAGTAAGTTCGCAAAGGTTGAGGTATCAAAACAGTTATGATATTTACAAATAAACATTTGTAATATAAAACTTACAGGTTGATCGGCCAAAACTGCTCAAGGTCTACTTTTTGGTTGCCGTTGCCAAATATAGGTGGGGATTTTCCAATCACACCTATACACACTCTACTCTACAACGACAAAACCGATCCGAAGCAGCTGCTTTGTTCAATATATATACATAACTGGTAATTGGATAATTGGAAGCAAATGTTGACGTGGGTGAATTGACGAGATGAAAGGGAGGCATTAATAGATCCAAAGTCGGTTGGTGAATTTGGATTCATTCCACTAGTAAATCGACACCCTAAAAGTGTACTGTAGTGGTGGGTGCTCGACACACTATTCATTGGCGTCCACCTCGACACTCTATTCATTGGACGACACTACACCCCGGTGTTGCCTTAGCTGATTTTGGGTCAAAGTAATATGTACACGACACTGTATTAATCAGTGGTGCCACCTGAAATGAAACAAAAATCTGGAATAACCATGACCTTTATGACCTCAACCAGTAGGGCGTTTATCGTATCTCTTCAGCTTCTTGCTTAGTGATCTGGCAAAGTATTATTAGAAGCGGTGACAGGAGGTGGAACATGTCAAATTTAGGCAGTAGGCATTCTTTCAGGCTTGGCCAATCTAGTCAGCAGGTTTTCTTTGTTTCATTCATGAATTCAGAGAATTGGTGGTGTGTTTCCAGTCACGCCAAGTAAGAAACCCAATCGCAACATGCCTTGTTCACAAATTGAGCGCTCGCATCGTCATCGAAGTTTAAATTTGGCAAAGTAATAAAGCAAGTTAATTTCAGTGGGGGTCAATTAGATTCCTTGAGCAGGTAAGTGGATGATGATAAGATATATAGGCAGCCTAAAGCGCTTCTCTGGGCACACGACAGTCCATTAATTTGGTCCACCAGCAGAACGGGACTTAACTGGATTTGGTGGGGACGATCCACCACAAGGAAAAGCAAGTTACGGTATTTTGGCGTCTGCACCTCTTTACACACACATGGTCGGGAGGACATGGCTAGAGAGAGAGACGGGTTGGAAAGGACTTCACGTCAAGATGTAACCCTAATCTGGCAAGGCGCCCTCATCGTCCCCAACTGTGATGTTGCGCAGTGCCGTCAGCCAGCCGGACAGGCGTCTGTTTTTTGTCTTGCGCGCGTCAAAGAAGATTGGACACACCAGAAACGGAAACCGCAGGGTAACAGCTACCAGACGTTAAATGCAGGCTGCAACACGCCACACAGCTAAACAAGGAGAAGTGAAGTGGTGATCCCGTAAACAGCCTGAGAATGGCAGAAGAGGAGGGAAAGAGGGATTATTACAGTAATATGACATGGTGGTTCCAGGTCGATTGTATGCTAATTCCATGGCATATACCAACAACAGACGGAACTGACGCCACTCACTCATTTGCCTTCCGGAAGCTTTCATGAGCTGTACATCACACGCCATTTATGGAGCAGTATGTATCCGTGACGCACGCAGTGTATGAGTATTTTGTACATATTTGGCACGCGATACACTCGCCCTCATTCCTGCGCCTTACATGTGTTCAGCCACAACGTAGCATAAGAGGTCTCGGCGGAACAACGGGGATATATATAGTAGGCGGAGCCGGAGACTTGGCACTTCACCACCTTAACTAGTTACAGCGTTCCAGCCAGAGGAACGCGGTACTAGTTAGACTCTAATAGCGGCGGAGTACCAGCCTTCACCTTTCTCCTAGCTTCGGAGTTCCACTGTTCACCCTTCTCCTAGCTTCCAAGCGACGCCCTCCTCCTAGCCTCAATCACAATCCCTTCCCCTACCAACAATCTCTTCCAACACCCTGACCGACTGCCAGTCTCTGACCGGAGTTCCGTCAAGAGTCTCTTCCATCAAGTACGATCAGTGCGGACCCAGAGAAGGAAGACGGGAAGGCCCGCTTAGCGCTGCAATAATCACCCCACGTCGATCGATGGAAAGCCTCGCCGCAAGCTTCATGCCGAGTGTCCTCATGGTTGCTGCTCAGGTGGCGTTCGCTGGCCTGAATCTCTTCTCCAAGTTGGCCATGGACGCGGGGATGAGCCCGCTCGTCATGGTCGCCTACCGGCAGTTCTTCGCCGCGGCCGTCCTTGCCCCTGTCGCCTACTTCGCAGAGAGGTATTCTACTTGTATACGTGGAGCTCGACATATGATCACTGACGTAAACCATCTTCTTCTCTCTCCTCTCTCACAACAGTTTCTGTATGTTTGTTTCCAATTTTGGTGTTTCAGATCGACTTGGAGATCCATCAATTGGCCGATACTGGGACAGATCTTCCTCTGCTCTCTGTTCGGGTGACTAAACCCTCCGTCATCTCCTCTCCTCAATCTCTATTAATTTCCTTATTAAATCTTCCTGCTTCTCATCCATATTCACCTTCTTTTGCATGCCCCTCTCCTCCACGATCGACATGCAGCGCCACCCTCAACCAGATCCTCTACTTTCTGGGACTCAAGCTCACCAACGCAACCGTGGCCTGTGCTCTCAGCAATACCCTGCCGGCGATCACGTTTGTCATGGCCGCCTGTTTCAGGTATGCCTCCTATGGAACTGCTTTATGATGGCCACTTCTTGATCGTCAGTAATACACAACAGAACAAAACAACAAGTACCAACCGCCTGCTCCACTTTTCCATCAAAACCCCCTGGCCGGTACCATAACACGCCGCTTGTCACTTGTGGCGGTGCTTCGCCGGCCGTTCCGAAACCGAAACAGCTTATTAGTGAACACAACAAGCACATGGCACGATCTCCATTCGACGGAAGAATCTTTGTGCTGTAGCGCCGATGCTTGCCGGTTACCGCCACGCACGAGATCCGCATGAACCCAAACCATATATATGTTAGATATTTAGACGAAATGTGTTCATCATATACCACGTTTGACATCTCCAAATCCTCGCGTACACTCTTTTCGTTAAACCCTTAATTTGGACCTGTATCTGTGCTCACGTTTGTGCAGTAGTTGTCACATCTGCTAATTATTCAACGTCATCTGTTGCCCTTTTGCATGCGGCGCGTTGAATCTTACATAAAAATTGAATTTTGTCAGGATGGAGAGAATCGGTCTGCGTACGATGGCCGGACAGGCAAAGATCATTGGGACGGTACTATGCGTTGGAGGATCGATGCTCATGACCTTCTACAAAGGTCCACTTGTGCACATGTGGTCATCGGGAATGCACTGGAGGTACGCGGAGGAAATGGATAGAGCTGCTGCGGCGGCTGCTGGCGGAGGAGGGCAAGGGATCAGTCAGATCAACATGGTCATCGGCGGAGCGCTAATCATCGGCAGCTGCGTCGCCTGGGCGGCGTGGTTCGTGATACAGGTCGAGCATTACAAAATCATTAATTAAGTCTATATATCAGTACTATATGCGATTTCTTTCTTGATCATCAACGGCTAAACATTAATTCTCTGTCGCTTTGTATCCTGCAGTCCCGTATGAGCAAGAACTCGTTCGCCTCTCCTTACTCAACCACCACCATCATGTCGTTCATGGCAGGGCTCCAGTGCCTGATCACGGCCGCCGTCGCGGAGAGGAAGGCGGCCACCTGGTCGCTCGGATGGGACATGCGGCTCTTCGCTACCATATACTCGGTCAGTTCATACCGTTTAAATTTTTCTACTTTTTACAGTCAGTCGCTCGATCGTATGACTCGCACCGCGGATCAGTACCATCAACTTGTTCCCAGGTTTTGGGTGTTTTATCTGAATCGTTGCCGGATTCTTGGGGGAGCATGCAATACCTGAGTCATCTATCAATTGAATGTCTGCTAATATACTAATTATCAGGGTGGGTATTGAGTGTGAGTGGGCTCTCAAATCGACTAGGCGGGGTCCGTTTGCAGGCTCCAGTGAATGCAGACTTCAATTCGAAAGCCTTGAATTCCCGACCATTTCTGTTAGCATTTAATTCAGTATCTCTTATATTGCTAACACACGTGTTTCTCTCTCTCAATTGTTCCGTTTCATTTCAGGGCGTCTTCGGCTCTGGCTTCGCCTTCGCGGCAATGTCTTACTGCATCGAATCCAGGGGAGCTCTGTACGTGTCCATGTTTAGTCCCCTCTTACTCATCATCGTCGCCATGCTGGGGTGGGCCGTACTCGACGAGAAATTCTACGCCGGCACTGTCGAAGGTTCCGCCCTTATCGTCGTGGGGCTGTACCTCGTTCTGTGGGGTAAAGGCAAAGAGGAGAAAGCGGCAAAGCAGAAAGGGACGACGAGCGACAAGGAAAAGCTGCAGGTTGAAGCTTCTTCTGCGGTTCAGAGGGACATTGAAATGGAGGAAGGAATCGAGGTGGAGCAAGCAGGGAACTCCAAGGTCACTGCCGGTGTCTGATTCCATCGACCCATATTCATTAATCGCAGGACAAGTACTAAAATTCGTGATGTGGCTTGACTTGTGTCGACAGATGCATACCGAACTGGATTACAGATATAAGGTCGCTTCTACTCAACTCATCATGTCAGCCACCGAACTGGATTACCTATAATCTTTAGTATAGCCCCTCAAGGTTTGGATTGTGCATGTTGCACGTGTTGCTGCTGATGCTTTCCAAGACATTGCCATTAATTAGCTCATCACTAACTCATGTATCTTATGCTCCAAACTTGCTCTAATTATCTATATGTATACTCTTATTTATGAATGCTGATATCATCTGTATGCTACAATCTTTGCACTATGTCGTGCCCGAGGATCAAATATAAACATGGTTAGTTAATTTGTTTTGACAAGAAGAAAAACCAAGTTTGCCCAAGTTAACAGGTCTACAGAGAAGGAAGGAAAAGGGGTAAAATACAACAGTCGACTCCCTGTATCTCGTCTATGCGTGTGCTGCTCTACCGCAATCAAGTCTCACTATGCAACAAAAATATATGCAGTTGCACTTCTATCCTGTAACCGACTAAACGACATAAAGGAAAACAAAAATTGTACTAAAAGAATATTGTATTCATTCTTACACCAAACCAAATCATCAATACTGTCTATATATACCAAAGACACAGCTAGATACACTCGTACCACCGAAATTTTGTTATGATTCTGAGGAAAACACCCTCGACTGCAGGGTTGAAAACCTCCTCCCATCAGAGCCTTAGGCATACCTCCACGTCAGGGAAACTTTCAATGTGGTATCATCACGTGGAATAACTTTTTTTACAGCATTACAAAAACTACTAAGCCAAAAAATCAACACACAACGGCTAAGTGAGTCTTGAGTCCGAGAGCACGTTTAATTGGTGTACTTCTGTTCAGAATTTAAGAGTCGAGCCCTCCTGTCTGCAAAAATACATTGATCAAGTCAACGTTTGACTGCTGTTAACTATTGTTGCTACTCCCCACTTTCTCCCAGGATGCCCCTCCCTGGTGTTGCTCCTTGCTTGCTCCAAGGATGCTCCTCCATGTCTGATTCTAGGATGCTCTGCTCCTTGTTATATGTATTGATTCGTATGTCATGCCCCAATTCCACTGGAGAGAGGAGGAGGCTTGCACATCGACATAGATGTATGAATTCGGAACAACAATTATCAATGGATTCTACGTGAAAGGGTAAAGCGCGTATCAATAACTACCCTTGGGCAAAACAGACCAGCAAGAGGATGTGCAAGTTGATAGACGGGATACATCAAAAATCCTCTAAATATAACTAAAAAATCCAGAGAAATGACATGCATGTGCATATTGTTTCGTAATACTAGAAGCAAGGTTTTGTTTAAAAATGGCAACTCAAAGTGCTTATAGCAGAAAGTATTCAAAGCAACTCTTGAAAGTGACAAACAGAGTTACACAAGCAACTTATGCGACCAGATCTAAAGAATACGAGCTTAGGAAGTCTAACAAATGGGTCTGGTTGGTGGGCTTTCCTTCAATGCCGTTTGGAGTTAGTAGGCACAACCCATTTTCCTCATTAACTAGGATAAATCCGTAGTTGTAGTATTAAGAATAGAAATGTGGATTCCAATTCCATAGCAGCAGTATTGCTTTGACTTGGGAGAGACCGAAGAAGAATCGGACTACAAATTTATCTTGTCCCTGATGAACCAATAGATACTCAACCCTCCACTCAATTTATCCATTTTACTCTACTATGCAATTTTCCCCCTAGTGCCTCATGCTCAATATTTAAGCGAAGACACATGTAACATACCGGATCTTGGACCCTACCCTACAACTTTGACCTTTTGGGTTTGACCAAATAAGGTTGAGGTTAGAATGTTCCCAATAAGCTAATGCATAAATATATCGCCTTAATATAATTTAATATGTCACATAATTCATTTAGATTTAATATGAACATACATAACTTAATTGAATAAATAATGAACTAATGGGCAACTAACGGGCCATATGATATATCTCATAAAAAGAAATCCCAAAAGTAAAATTTAAGTTTAAAATCTTGTTCCTTGGGTCCCAATTACCTTGGGAGTCAAGTTTCACTTTATTCACATAATAAAAATTCATTTAATTCAAATTTGTTAAGAAGATGTGTGTTTTCTCCAAAAATATCAAATAAATAATAAATGACTCCAATAGAGGAAAATCATCTTAGATTCGTAATCTACATAATAAATATAGCCTTTGGGTGAATTTTCATCCAATTTGGAGAAAGTTTGCTTAAAAGTTGAAATCAGGAGAGATAGTGTGTAGAACCTTCAAAATATTAAATAAATACTCAAACAACTTCAAAATATAAAATTTATGAGAAATTCATTTCCAACTCATTAAATATGACTTGTGGGTCAAGTTTCATCAAATTTGGATAATCCTAATGTCATTAATGAAGGAGGAAAGAGAAAATAGTAATTGATTTATTTGACACATTAAAAGTTCTCAAAAGGCAAATCTAATTTCATTGTCAAATTTTACACCTCAAAATCAGTCGGAGTATATAATTTTTTATTAATTTTGGAGTCTGTTTGTGCTCTCAAAAAAAAGAAAGAGAAAAGGAACTACAACAAATTCTATTTAATCCGACACTAATTCCCGACATTTTTTGGAAGTAGTGCCACGACTAAGCACGCAGACACTTCTTATTAAAATTTGCATCGGCATACGAAGAGACCAATGCCGTAATTAGATAAAAAAATAAAAACACCAATTATCCTACCAAAGTGCGCAAATCATAACTGTGTAGGCGCGCCAATTATCCTACCAAAGCGCGCTAATCAGAACGGTGTGAGCGCGCCATTTATCCTTCCATTATCACCGCTAATCATAATGCCACCATCGGAATAATCCCCCCACTACCACCGCTAAAATCAGAAGCCCAAACCTATTTCCCGTTCGCCCTTTTGCTCGACCTCTCCACCGAGTGAAAAACCTTAGCTTTGTGCGGAAAAGCTCTGCTCGTCCCTATTCCAAGCCTGCCGTACCTGTCTGGCCCATCGTCGAGCACCGCCTCTGATCCTGCGCACCCCATATCATCTATAAAGATATCATCATCAACTGCAGCAACTGGCACCAGTGCAAATTTATGCTCACGCATTCTAGGTATGTATTTCTTCCACTTCGTTATCTCTAATTCTGATTGTATTTGTTTGTGCGCGGTAAATGCCCCTCTCCTCCCCTCGCATGCACATCAGATGTATGTGTTCTTGTCGATATTCCATTTAATCATTGCTCTGCCCATCCCTGCCCTTCCCTTCCGATCAACACCTATTTCCTTACTTCCAACACCCATCTGATAACTGCCATGCACTCATCTACTCCACCACCGACCTCCATTATGCAAGGGTCCTCCAAAGCCAATTGAAGGACATGATCCGTAACAGAACAGATCTCGACTCCCGTTCTGATGTTTCTTCTTTTCTTGAAAAGGGCCATTGACTGTAATGGTGGAACACATATATTAATATAATAGCAAGCTACGGTGGCATAGGGATACGTGATTAATAGTATTTGAATTAGTTTGTATTCCCCTGTTCCTCAATGACCTGCTTTGGCCGCCGATGGCCTCCACCTCCGGCCTTCATTTCCCTTTCGTATGTGATGTCTACCATTAAGCCGATAAGGTCTCTAGCTTCGTATCAGTCTTTTAATCATGCTGAGCGTGGATCCATGTAAACATCTCATTAAGTCGAGCCTCCCTGTTCTTTTTTTCCACAAAACCAAGTTGATCCAAACTATATTTTCTAGCACGAACTTTGAACTAGTTACATAAGTCAAGAAATAAATTCACATGGCTTGGTTATGTTTGCGGATGACTTCATATTATATCTGCTTGTGTTTTTTTTGTACACTCATAGTGGCAAGTCAGCCAGTGGTGTTGCAGTCTCTGAAGAAAGCAAGAACTCGGGTTGGGACAGTTGTACAAAAAAAGTTGACTACTATATTGCTTCTGTTATGAGGTAAAATCATCATTCTTTCCATGGTACTTTGATTCACTATCAACAATTAGAAGAGTCGTACTTTCTTAAACTATTGGTATTTACTTATCTGATTTTACCTATATGTATTTCTTCATCTGGTCTAGATGTATGTCATTCCTAGATAACAATTCAATATTTATATGTTATATCAAAAAATCACCTACCCAATTCAGATATATACTAACATCACTGTACTTGTATTACAAGTCGGGCAATCTGTGAGGGCACATGAGCATTGTTGGTGGTTTTAATAATAAGAATAGATTATATTTTTTATTTTATTTTTATTTTGTTTAAATTTAGTGAGGTCAATGTTATTCATCCCACTCCTCAAGCAGGCTAAAAACATCATCAGAGAAACAACATCAGTCATCTTCTCAAACACACTCTCATGAAGCACCTGAAACAACATCAACATGACACTAGACCTGATCTCACGCAAGCCAAATCCAGGACCCCACAGTATCTCCCCTTCCTTGTCCTACCACCAAGATTGATTGGGCACAATCACGGTCATCATCAAAGTAGACTCCATCCCTTATATGTATGCTCCTTTCCTTTATTTCTGTATGCTTTGTCTACCTGTTAGCTGGCGACTTCGATGTTACAGGTAGCAGATACAACATTCATGCCAGAGTAGTTAACTCTAATTTATCGTTTCTAATTCCAATTGTTGGATTTCAGGGGCCAATAATCTTGGGATAAATCACTGCCACAATACTGTGAGAGGTGATCGACTACAACAAATCTAGCCTAATTCGGCACTTATTATTGGCAATTTTGTTTAACAATGTCGGTATGGTCGTCTCCGCAAAATTAGATGATAGCAAGGCTGCAAAACCCCATCTCCGCGGTAAGCCACATGCGGGAGAAGTCCACTGGCGCGTAGTGGAACAATTATTTCTCGTTTAATTGTTCATTATTTGCAAAACTGCTTCACCCACGCTCTCTGCCCCAATTTCCGCTCCCTCTCCCCCGCCACATTGGTCCTCATCCCGCGTTGCTCATCTGCTCCTCTTCTGTTGCCGCAATCGCACGAATCGGCTCCTCCCCCCTGTGAGACATGCTTCTCGTCTTCCTCTGGCACTCCTCTTCACGTTCACTGCTCCAATTTCCGCTCCCTCTCCCCTGCCGCACTGCTCCTCATCCCGCACTGCTTCCATTTCCGCACTCGCATACGTCGACTCCTCCCCCTACAGACTGCTTCTCGTCTTCCTCTGCCACTCCTCTTCCCCATAATTCCTCTATCGCAGGCCGCTTCCCTTCCTGACTACCTTTCCTCCATATCCGAACCCTCTACCACATCTACGAGAAACCATCGGCTCAAAGCAACAGTCTCTGCTTCCAAGGCATTGGAATCTGACATCCAATCAAATCACCAAAGTTTGGAGTCTACAATCGAAAGGAAGGACTATCCTTTGACTAATAGCCGGCCAAGGAGTCCTGAACATATAGTTGGTAAGTCCGAATATCTATACTTACTGTAAGAATGAAATTTCCTCTACAGATATACTATTCAGTTTCTTGTTTCCTATTTCATTTCAATCATTTCAACAATGTTCTACATTTTCCCAAGTCTATATTCTCCTAAAAAAATACACAACATAGTAGAAAGAATGAACATGATTATCTAATTCTTCTCCAACAAACACATCTAAGCCTGCCTTTTTGGGCTGTTTTATTTTATAATGTTTAAAGCTAAGGGATTATATTGACACTTGGTGATTGGTTCATATTGTTATGGAAGTTTAGTAAAACTTAAGAACTTCATAATCAATGCCTAGAAGATTGGTGTATAATAAAATTAGACAGATTAATTGATATTGAGAGACAATGATTTATATATAATGGGGAATGAGGAGTCTTGTTAGGTGTGATTTAAAAAAAATTTAAGACTACCATTTATTAAACTATAACAAGGATCATGTCGTCACCTTATCCATGTAATTGAGGGAATCGGGGAAGTAACTAAGAGGCTCAAGGTTTTTGGAAATTGAACAATTGTCATTCACAAAGATTTTGTCAAACTTTTTCAATTTGTCTTTCCTTAGTATAATACAAAATTTAGGATCGATAATATTATCCAAAAATTTGTGCTTAGGTTGACTTCCTTACCCTAGGAAGCACAGACACTTCTATATAGCCCCCGTGTCTGTGTCATACATTTAGGATCGATAATATTATCCAAAAAGTTGTGCTTAGGTTGACTTCCTTACCCTAGGAAGCACAGATACTTCTATATAGCCCCCGTGTCTATGTCATACATGTTTTGGACACGGTCAAAAATGTTTTGGACACAGCCAACACGTGTCTTGTCCATTTTGGTCCATTTTTGCAGCCCGAACACTTCTTGGACACGACCCAAACATTTCTTGGACACATCTATGCAGTTTTACCTGCTACCGCAGCCCATATTTGAGTATATTCTGAATATACAACTCCTATAACTATACTATCATTGAGAAAATATTACATAAAATTGTATTCTAACTTATATTGCATATTCTAACTTAAATTGTATATTAAATACCTTAAAAGAGTGAATGTGCAAATTCTAAGATGAATTAGACATCATAAATTGCATATTGATCTAATAAATTGATTGATCAAGTAATGCAAAGTCATGTACTATATCTGAAATTCTTCTCTGTTTATTGAAAATAATGCAACAGGTAGTACTATATTTTTTTACTAAAGATTCATAATTGTATACAACCATTTCAATCATTTTAATTATTCTAAAATTTTGCTATATCTACTAAAAGTAATGCAACAATTAGGCATCTACTTCATATTGTTTCTACTGCACACACAAACACATGCATACTTCAAAATCATATACTATTGTACATATAAGTTTTCAATAAATTTAGATATATACAAATATGTAGAATTCTAGATAATTTATAATAAATTTAGATGCATATGTATTTCAGTATATACATATATGCATATAATACATACGTCATACACATTTGTTTGTATATATTAAAAAAACCCCCCTCATCTAGAGTCGTGTCCGTGGCCTATATTTTAGAAAATTGACGTGTCCCGTGTCTGTGTCTAGAAACATGTCCATGCTTCCTTGTCCTTACCTAATTCTTTATATAGTAAATATAAGGACTAAGTTCGATACTATTTTTATCCATTACTTGTTTGTCTATTCCCAATTACTTGTGCTCTTTCTTTTACTTTGATCAACCTTCTCATCCATGCTCACAAATTTCACCTTCAGCCTATATCCGACCATAACATGCTTCATTTGGGAACAAAATTTTGTAGCTCCCACTTAACAAAGCTACAGTTTTCCATCTTATTAGTTAATACTCTTTATCTCATTGTAACTTCATTATATAAAAGTCAACGTGAACCATAGTTTTGTATGACCTAGATTTTTATTTTAGCAAATTTTGAGATCGGTTTATCTAGTAGTTGTGCTGCACTTGTCACACTTAAGTCAAATAAATATGATGGTTGTTAACTAATTAAAGCAATACTATTTAAATCATTTATTATGTTTATGAAAATCTGTTCTCTCAATGATATTTCCCTAACTTAGGGTATATAACAATATTTTTAAAGAAGTGCATCATTTCAAATGAAAAGGAGCTCTATTCAACCAAGAGAACTGAGTGAGTACAATTCCATGACCATGTCATGTTAGTTTTTATGTATACAATACAAAGTGTTGTTTTTTTTATATTCATGAATAAATATATATATTTTTATTTTGCTCATAAGTACAAGAAGTCCTTTTTTACTTGTAGTAATGTTATATCTTTCATTAATAGTTTCTCCTGTTGGAAGTTCCCTTCATATTATGTGCAAATGGATTAAAAGGGAGAAGATCAAGTAACGTACCATAATATTCTTTTTCATATGTTTTAGTAGTGCTTTCTAAATTGTAGGATTCTATGGCTGGGATAGATAAAAGCTGTATGAAAAATAAGAATAGGTTATCTTCAGAATACATTAATGGAGTTGCGGAATTTATTCAATTTGCGTCTAAAAATACATAAGTTGATGGTTACATAACATGCCCTTGTGTTAAATGTAATAATGCATGTTTCAAGACAAAAGATGAGGTTTCAGCTGATCTTATAGTGAATGGCATAATTGAGTAGTACACGTGCTGTGTGGCGCACGGTGAATCAGTTGAATTCATAAATTATAATACTAGTGATGATGTCGGTGATGATGTTAATGATGTTGTTGATGATATACATGGAATGATAAGAGATGGTCTAGGGTTTCCTAATAGATTTGTTGCTACACCTGATGATATGGATGAAACATATGACAGTGATGATTTGAGCAGTGAACTTTCTAAGTTTTGCAAGCTGATGAAAGATGCAAAGGAGCCACTTCATGATGGGTCTGGAGGATTCTCAAAACTATCTTTCACGATGTCATTGTTGCAACTCAAAGGGTTTCATGGTCTGAGCAATAATTGTTTCAACAATCTGATTACATTGTTATCCAAGGCATTTAAGGGTTGTCATCTGCCAGAATCCTTCTATGAAGCAAGAAAATATATCACTGATCTAGGGCTTGACTATGTGAAGATAGATGTTTGTAAAAAAACATTGTATGCTATTTTGGAAGGATCAAAAGAATGTTGATATATGTTTGAAATGTGGTGCGTCTAGATGGAAATTCACCTCTTTTGATGACATCATCAAAGACAAGTCTCCTAGAAAGAATAGAAAGAAGTTCAAGTTGGCTAAAAAGATTCCTGCTAAGACTTTATGGCACTTTCCATTAATACCATGTTTAAAACGTTTGTACATGTGTTATCAAACTGCATCTGAGATGAGATGGCATAAGGAAGAGAGAAAAGATGATGGCAAATTACGCCACCCTGTTGATCCATAAGAATGAAAAAGATTTGATGTGAATTATCCAATGTTTTCTAGTGAATCTCGTAATGTTAGGCTAGGCTTAGCATCTGACGGCTTTAATCCATTTGGAAACATGAGCAATTCTTATAGTATATGGCCTATTATCCTCATCCCATATAATTTACCTCCTTGGCTTTGTATGAATCAAGATTATTTTATTCTATCAATTTTGATTCCCGGGAAGAAGTCCCCGACCTATAAGATTGATGTTTACTTGCAACCACTGATTGAGGAGTTAAAAGAGCTATGGGATGTAGGGGTCAAAACATATGATGCATTTTCAAAGAAATATTTTGACATGCATGTTGCATTGTTATGAACAATAAATGATTTTCCTGCATATGGATATTTGTCTGGGTGGTCAACCCAAGGTAAATTAGCATGTCCTTGTTGTCATAAGGAAACTTGGTCTCTCAGATTAAAATATGGGGGAAAATTTTGTTACATGGGCCATCGTAGATTCTTACCACTAGATCATAGATGGAGCCGTGATGAACGTGCATTTGATGGGAAAAAAGAAACAAGACCTCCTCCCCAAGAGATATCTGGAGAAGATGCTCTGATACAATTGAATGAAATATTTATGTCTATTCTTGGAAAAAGAAAGAAGAGATCTTGAATAGAGAAGCCGACACATGCTTGGAAGAAAAAAAGTATTTTCTTTGAGCTTCCTTATTGGAAGACTCTTCGTTTACGCCACAATCTTGATGTCATGCACATTGAAAAAAATATTTGTGACAGTTTAATTGGAACAATAAAGGATGTTGATGAAAAAACAAAGGACAATTCAAAAGCTCGTAAAGATTTAAAAGCTATGCAAATTAGGAAAGAGCTCTTACCTAGATATGTAAATGGAAAACTAGAAGTTCCAGTAGCATGTTTTACTCTATCTGAGGAGGAAAAAAAGATCCTTTGTGATTTCCTAAAAGAAATCAAGTTTCCTGATGGGCTTTGCTCTAGTATGTCTAAATGTGTGAATGTTAGTGAGCGCAAAATATCTGGCATGAAATCTCATGATTTTCATGTATTTTTGCAAAAAGTCCTTCCCTTTGCAACACATGGATTATTAGAAAAACCTATATCTGAGGCATTAAAAGAACTGAGTATATTTTTCAAGGAGTTATGCTGTAAAGTTCTATTTGTAGAAGATCTGCATAGATTGGAGAAACATATCACCATCACATTGTGTAAAATGGAGCAGCTATTTGTACCATCATTTTTTGATGTGATGATGCACTTGCCCATTCATTTGGCAAAATAAGCAATTCTTGGAGGTCATGTTCAATATAGATGGATGTACCCCATTGAAAGGTAACATCTATAATTTGTTTATTTTTATTTTATAATATGGTATAAAAAATTGGTTGGATCTTGTAGGTATCTTCAAACTCTGAAATCATATGTGCGCAACAAAAATCGAGCAGAGGGTTCAATAGCTGAGATGTACATCACTAATGAATGTTTGGTCTTTTCCTCAAGATATATGAAAGAGAATAAAATTAGTTCTCATCAACCAAGATACAATGATATAAGAGAAACAACAACGTCATCACAATTGTCAATTTTTAAGCAAATTGGAAAACCGTTATCAGCAGGAACCATCAATAGCCTTAGTGTTACCGAATGGTTACAAGTGCACAAGTATATTCTGGAAAATTGTGATGTTATATTACCATTTATAAGGTAACTTAGTTCAATTTTTTAGTCTTAAATTATTATTTTATCAATTATACTGTTATACTAGTCATTCATGTTATTTTAGAGAGCGCAAACAACTTATCCAAGAATTGGGTGTCGACAATATCAACGCGGCACATGAGAAGTTCTTCTTTGAATGGTTGGAGAGTCGTGTGAGTATTAATTTTAATCACTCCAACTACTTTGTGAAACTAAAATGATGTTTATATGAATTTTAAATTATCTATTTTTCTAGGTGTTTCAATTGCATAAAGAGGGTAAGGTGGATGATGAATTTCTAAGCTTAGTTCGTGGACCTGATAAGGAGGCATCATTTTATACTGGTTTAGACATTAATGGATTCAGATTTCAAAATCAGTACCGTGACCAAAGGTTGACAACACAAAATAGTGGTGTTGTAGTCAAAGTGGAGACAGAAAATGAACCCTTTTTTTATTATGGTGTTTTGGATGAAATTCTGGAGTTGACTTACACTGGTGGAAGACGAGTTCACATTTTTAGATGTGAATGGTGGGACATACATGATGCACAAAGAGGCTTTGTGCGAGATAAATATGGATTTATTAGTGTAAATATGAAGCGTAAACTGAAAACCAATGAACCATTTGTTTTAGCATCTCAAGTGGAGCAATGTTTCTATGTTAATGAACTTTCTAGAAAGAATTGGGCTTTTGTTATTAACACATCACCACGTGACTTCTACAACATGGGACATGAGAATGAAGGAGATGAAGTTGTTCTTGAAACTGAAAGTGCATTTCAAGAACATGAGTCTAATACAAATATGACTTCATCATTTCCATTAGATGCATTTGAAATTTGTAACTGGAAGAGGCTTGATGTTGTGAAATCCTTATCCACGGAAGCTGCTAAGAAACATGGATGGCTAGACAAAGATGGAAATCATTCTTGGGAATCGACTACTTGAATATGCTATGTTCAATAATTTGCTTGTAATCGATTCATTGATTTTTAAGTTTTTTGGAATTTTTGAATCTGTTATAAACCACATTTGACATTAAATTATTTTCAAGTGATTTTAAATGTTTTCTTTTGATTTCATCAAAATTCAAAATCGATATTTTAAATATAAATCAATACATTTTAGATATATGGTTACAATAAATTTCTTGAGACACATGTAGGAAACATGGTCAATCTATATACTGCAAGAAACAAATTTGCAGGTAATCGGGAGGTTCTTGTGGCAAACCGTTGTAGCAAAAATCAAAGTAAGTAGTATAATATTATCAATCTGAAAGGTGTTTGTTATGGCCAACTATTGTGTTAACTCAATATCACTTTTATATTATTTACAGATCCTTTAAAGAAGGGAAATGCTAGTACAACAGTGGCCCAAACTGGTCATGGTAGTAGAATGGAACAACAGATGATTGGGGAACATGGTATATATTTTATAATCAGCAATTGTTTTACGCTAAAGAGATAGTATTCTTCTTGGGAGTTATTTTTCAGATCAAATTTAATTTGAAATATAATTTAGAGCTTCAACATAAGGGAGAAAGATCCATCCAAGAATCTGAAAATGGACTTTCAGATGCCACAAAGGGAGATGATTTTATGTTGTATTTGCAGAACTATGGAGATCTTTTGAAGAAACAACTACACCAAGGTCATGATTATTATTTGATTATATTATTTCTGTGTATGAAAACATAAAAAGAGCTAATAAATGTAGAAAATACTGTAGATTAAATTTAATTAATCAGCTGAAACAAATTTGTCCCTGTTGAAAATCTTTGGTTGATTCTACAAACGAATAAATTCTATTTTTGTTAGATTTACTTTCCCCACTACTCTGACACTAATAATTTTTGTACTTCTAAAAAAGTACTTCTATTTAGGACCGAGTCATGTCACTCAGGGGAGACAATCAGACATGACAAGTCAAAGTTATCGACCTGAAGAGACTAATGTTGATAGTTTGAAATTTGGTATGTGTCTAAGTAATATTCAACTAATAAGTAACATTTGCCTATGAATTATTCAGTCATTATTTTCAAGAATGCAGTGCATTTCAGCAAGAAAATTTACTGTTCACATCAACTTGCATTTTCAGGATTTTTGCAAGATAGTCCATGGGCATTGAATGATGAGGAATCTTATCTAAGTGACATGCAATGTGAAGAAGTGAATCACATTAGAGATACTAATACTGAAAGCCATATGGAGGAGGATGGCGTTTCAATACGGAGGACAAATACGGACAAGAGGATCTTGAGGCCTCAAGCTATAAATCTGCCCAAAGCAAATCCCAGTAAAAATTAATCTTTGATAAGTATAACTTTTGAAACAGTACCCTTTATACCCTCAAATGTTTTATAAATTATTCTTGCTTAAAGTGCAGTTAGTTTGAATGACAAGGTTTTTCGTGCATATAAACTTCATGGTTTAGGTGTTATGAATAAAAAAATAGGTGCACAACCTGGTGAGGATCTTCATCTATATGATTTATTCCAGGAAGCCACCTCAGATGTACAACTTAGAGAGGATCGATGTAAAATTTATGCATAACTATATACATGTGTTATATTATGTATTTATATGTAGTGATAAAGTTACAATTATATTTCAGCCTTTCAACATGATGAACATGATTTCACCACAGATACAATCCCTGCAGGTAGAAAAATTATATTTTCTCATGGCATGTGTTATATTATGTATTTTTATGTGGTGATAAATTTCTTATTATATGACATATTTTCAACAAGAAGAACATGATTTCACCATGGATACACAACATGAACATTCTGTGGGAAACGATGATTTTGGACTATGGGAGATAAATATCCGTAAGAGGCCTTTAAGGTTGCAGACCATTCATAGTCAATCACAACAAGATGCTAATCCAAATCATGTCATGGAAGGGGCAAATATTAACCATGGTAAAAGTACTTATATTTTCTCATATGTTTGTATGTTAATATAAATGAAATACCTATAAGTTGTTTTCCATGTCTTAGAACAACCTAGAAAACAGAGGGTTAGAGGGAAAGCAAAAAACTTATATTTGAGGAGCATCAGAACAACTGCTAAAATAAAGATAGAATTCAACAGTGATGATAGTCCGATAGATAGAGATGGAAGTCGACTTTTAGCAAGTCGGATTGGAGCTATTGTTCAGAACTCGTTAAATGCACCACTTAGTTATTCAAGATGGGATCGCGTTCCAGTGGAAAAGAAGGGAAAAATGCTACAAATGATCCAAGTTTAATTTAATTAGCATAAATTTGTACTCTATATTAGAGAAATTCCATTGACTATATTTTATTAACACAATTCTAGGATCATTTCATTATTTATGATAATGAGTTATTACATGAGGAAAATAATTTAAGGACGCGTTTCATATATCAATCTTTGGGAAAGGCGTGGCATGATTTTAAGGGTGAACTGTTTAAACTCTATGAAAAGTATGCCACTGACAATGAAGCTCTAAAAAATTATCCTTCATATGTTACAAAACCTGATTGGGAGTTTCTTATTAAAAAATACTGGAAAAGTGACTACTTTCAGGTACATATCAGATAAACATTAGCTATTATTCATTATGTTGGCTATGTTATTTAATTTGTCACTTAATTCCTTTCTTGCCCATTCTCAAGGCTACTAGTGCTCGTAACAAAATCAGTCGTTCTAAGCAGTCAATGCTTCATTGCACTGGGAGAACTCGATTTAGTATTGTAGAACATGAAGATGTAAGCAATATGATATGTTTTTATGGTTGTACTAGTGTAAGGGTATATTTAAGAAATCATAATCTAGAATTGCATCATATTTCAGGCCACCAAAATTAATGGGATCACACCAAGTCGAGTGAGGATGTTTGAGTTGACTCGAACACGAAAAGACAAGAAGCTCGTAGATGTTGTTGCTGAAGAAAAAATGGTATGTTTTTTTATATGTAATATTGTCCAACCTGCTAAATAATGACTATGTAATAGTCACATTAATAGTTTTGTTGGTTTTTCAGGCTCAGATTAAGGAATTAGTGTCTCAACGTGAAGAAGGAACATTTGATATAAGTGATGAAGAAATTTGTTTGACGTTCTTTGGACCTGACAGATCATGCCATATACGTATGCGAGGTAGTTCTGTGGGGGGTCCACTTTTACATAAAAATCATACTCATATTAAAAAATAGAGAAATAAAAGAAACAAGCAGAGGATGCACGAGTTCGACTAGAACAGGCAGAAAAGATAGTGCATGATGCACGAGTTAGGGCGGAAGAAGCCAATGAGAATGCTGATAAAGCTCACAAATGCATCAGAAACTTATATGCTATTCTACTGTCTAGAAAGGATACAGATTGGATGGATTCCGATGAGGTACATATTATTGTATAAAACATTTATGAAATACACACAGATGTTCGTGTTTAGCATAATAATACCATTTAATTGCAGGTTTTGGAGCATAATGAGAATACATGAATCAAAATTTTGGATTGAAGACATTTTATATTTGTGCAACCAACAAGCATTTAGATTTATAGATTATTAAGTTTTTTATTATTTGTCTATATCAAAGTGTAGAGAGGAAAATCTAATTCTTGTTTAGTGCTAGAGATGTTGTCAGCTTCTAGATAGACAAGTTTTGCTTTGTTATGTATTTTCACATATTTTTGTTATTGTGAGTAACTTCCTTCTTATTTGTGCTATGTTGAAGACTTTTTTTAGTTGGGGTTTGTGATTGAAGTCTATTCCAATTTTTTTCCCTTTCCTATCTTATTGATAATGTGGGGGTTGTGCCTTGATGGTTCCTTAAGGATGTATTGATTTCAATGAAAACTTATCTATACATATTCTATACTATTATAAAGTATGAATTTATTTATAATATGAAATTTATTCATAAACATTTGGGTCTTGTTTTCTTATCTCTCTAGCTCGAGGTCATAGCTTATTTTGGCATGCTCATGCTTGTTGGTTGTAGAAAGGTTTGTACTATTTTCTCGTTTGGTTCATTGGGATGACTTCTGAATTTTAAGAGGTGACTACAAGCAATTATTGATAATTGATATATGTTGTGTTTAGTTTCTAAATGTGTCCTTTCTTGCTGTTATGTTCTTCAAACATTATTCAGTATGAAGAATGAAGATTATGTTATTAGTTGTTCTTTAATGTTAAGTGCATGTTGGCTTTGAAAGATAGTGCAATCAAGCCAATGCTTGTGTCAATGCTTGTCGTCTTCTTGGCTATATGTGTGTGGGTCAATGCTTGTCATCTTCTTTGCTTGTGTTTATTTGGTTCATCTGCATGGATGTATGTTGTGTCGTTTGTCAGGTAAGGTCACCATTATCAATTTGTGACATGGTGTGCTATGCTCCTCTCCGGTTGCTGGAGTAGGAAATAAACTACTTCCACTGTATCAATGAGTAGGCCATATCCTCGCCGGAAGTGGTTGAAGGAATCCTCCAGGTGTCATCCGAACGACAAGGTAGGCGAGCTTGCGGTCTCGATCCTAGCAGAGCTGGTGATGCGGAACAAGGTAAGGAGGCGGTCCATACTGAACGCCGACCCGCAGCTGGAGTATTTCTCCAGGATGCTTCATCAACGCAACAACACCAGCAATCTGTCGTTGAAGGCGGCGGTGCTGCTGTACATGCTCAGGCCCCAAGCCAAGCAGCTCCTGTCTGCAGAGTGGGTTACCCTGGCACTGCGTGTACTGGAACGCGGCGGCGACCAACAACAGTCCTTGTTGTCCGTGACCTGTTCCCCTAAACCAGCAGCTCTCTACCTCTTGGAGCAGCTGGTCAGGGGTTGTGATGCGGACAAGTGTTTGGAGAACGCCAAGCAGGTGGTAGCGCTAGGTGGACACAAGTTGTTGATGGGAGCACTTGAATCGGGTGAGGCGAGGTGGAGGAAGATCGCGACGTCGCTGCTGGTGGCGTGCCTTCGAGCTGATGGGAGCTGCAGAGAGGATCTCAGTGCTAGTGTCAAGAAAGGGTGTGTCCTTGAACTGCTGGTCGGGAACCAACTCAAGTCTGACGGCCAGGCATTTACTCTATTATTGGACGCCCTGTTTCTCAGCAGGTGCGTGTTGGATCTGACGTCGAGATGATTTCATTCCAACATCTCAGTTTTATGGATTAAAAAAACATCCAGCTATTAACACATGTCTGTTAACAGGAGGACCCAGATAACCAGCTTCCTGATCGATCTGAAGAAGGAGCCCTCCTTAAACGCGATGCACGTCCTGTTGGTGTACCTCCAGCAATCTCCGGCGGACAGGCGGCCATTAGTGGCTTCCCTCCTCCTGCAACTCGATCTCCTGGTATACTAGTCTATATATAGGTCGTTGTTTAGATTCATATCATTCTAGATCTTCACCAAGTTAATTTGGGGGGATACCAGATACCCAATTTTCTATCGGTTATCCCTCGTAACATACATGTAACTATATTGTGTCACGGGGAGATTGTTCACGGTTTAGCATCTACAGAGAGGAAGTAATGGAAGCGATCCTCGGGGCGTTGTCGAGCAAAAGTGGGAACAAAGTACAGGAACAATGCAGCAGAGCTCTGATGATCTTGGCCGGGAGGTTCTCTGTGCAAGGGGAACCATCGTCGAAAGAATGGTTTCTGAAAGTGGCCGGGTTCAGAGATGGCTGCCTGGAAGAATTGTGCATAGGTGAAGAAGAAGAATATACAGTAGGAGGCGATGCCAAGACACCTCCAGTCTCGTCGGCATCCCTACTTTGCTCACAGACGACGACTTCCCATAACAATCAGAACAACGGCGACGAGGACGAGGAGGAGGAGGGACGTGAGATGGGGAACTGGCTGAGGAGGCTTGCGGTGGTACTGCTCACCCGGGGAAACGACAGGCTATTGTCCGCTCTCTCCGACTGCATCTCCGACGGGATCCCGACCCTGTCCCGGTCGTGCCTCGTCACCGTCGCGTGGATGAGCACCTACGTCTCCCCACAGCAGAACGTCCAGTACTTCTGGTACTTGGCAAATTGATAACGGTGACCCCTACCGCAGGAAGCATATTGCATTTTTTCTTTGAAAATGTAGTTTTATTTGTGTAAATGGAAAAATTGTACATGTCAAGACAATGATATATATATATATATATATATATATATATATATATATATATATATATATATATATATATATATATAAATGATCTGCGTTTTCACATTCTTGATATTGTGCATAATGTCTTCTTGAAATCATTATGATATTTCTAATCTAATAGCAATTATTAGAGACCATAACAAGTATTGTCGGCATGTTAGTAAAGCCAGAAAAGGCACTTCATGGATATTAGTTTTCCGGCAGTCTAATAATGCTGCTTATGTTATTGTTTCGGCATGTTGGAGATGCCGAAATATTTCTCCCGACACAGTCTTAAACGACACCGCTCCGACATCTTGAAAAACGTCGGATAAAAACAAAAGCGGCAACTGTTTTAACTATGTCCGGCATTTTTTTCTGTTGGGAAAAATGGTATTTGTTGTAGTGAGGGAAATTAAATATCAATTTCACTCAATTACATCTCTCGATTTGAATGTCACACATTAAAGTTTCCTTATTTCTTAGATTTCCTGATATTTTGATTATCTATGGCCCTTGGATTTTGATCTGACGGTGTGCGAGTCGTCTCTGTTGTGTGATTTGTATATCATCTTTTCACATGTTATCATACACAAATTTAGTTCTTTCAAGTATAATTCAGTCTCTTTCATATTAGTTTTGCCATCTTTTAGTTGTTCTACATGTTCCGTAACTTGTATTAAAAAATTGCCACAAAAAGAACTAATTTCAGATGATATTTCTACAGAAACAGAAGAATGCACGACGTGCAGATTACAGATGCACGGCGTGCAGATTACAGATGCACGGCGTGCACCTATCCAGAAAAGACCGGTTCGCTGAAGTAGTAAAGTGCACGGCGTGCAAAATCCAGACGCACGGCGTGCAACATTCCAGAGGAATTCGTTCTGTCCAGCCAAGAGAATGCACGGCGTGCACATCGAAAAGACACGGCGTGCACCTAGGAAACAAATTGCTGAAGAAGTTCTGGAAAATCGCACGGCATGCAACTCCACAGCGCACGCCGTGCACTGATCAGCCGGTTACAACTGCACTGCAGGTGCACGACGTGCACCTCAAAAGTGCACGACGTGCACCTGACAATTTCAGAATTCCAAAAATTCAGAATACGATTTTAAAAGAAAGAGGGAAGCCAAGGGACAGTTACGTTCGGTTATTTGGAGGTTTTCTCTTGTTCCAAAGACAGAGGAGAGAAGAGGAGGGCGATTTGGGAGGAAACTAAGGTGGTTTCTTGCACAAAGAGACCATTTCTTCTTCTCCACTTCTCATTAGTCATCTTCAAGGTGCAGCCAGCGTTCCCAACTCCGAGCAGCTTCTTGACAGAGGAGTAGGCCTGACTTGGAGCAGCTAAAAGAAGGGAATTTCGTCCTAAAGCCAGAATTCTTACTCCTTGTGGTTACATCTTTGGTTCTTCTTGTCTTTCCTTCTCTAAATCATGTTAAACTCTGAAAATTTTGTAGCTTTTCTGCAATACATGATTATAGACGAGTAGATCCTTTTTCTTGGGCATGGGAGAGTAACTCCCATGCCATAGCATGTAATGAATAAGTAATTTCGTACTAAATGCATTTGCTTCTTGTTTCCTTACCTTGAGAGTGTCGGTTACTCTGTTCCTTGCATGTATTGTTGGCCACCTTATATGCTTGATTTCTTCTTTCTTGCTTTGTTTGAGAAGACAAGTAAGTTTGTATGGAAACACTCTTCTTGGCAACTCTTCTTCTTCTATGAGAGTAGAGAAGAATGAGTTGAGGATCTGTTTGTGATCATAAACGAAATTCATGCACGAGAGTGCTGTTTTGAGTTATGATCGTTACATTTACACCGAGAGGTGAAATGTAACACGACTTTTCCTTAAAACATGATCTAATGTATGTTTAAATTATTTTGTTCTTTTGATTGCTATGGTATATGAGTGAAATCCTAATGTCCAAGATTCACAAACCTTTTGAAATCGAATTTCCCTTATAATCCTTCTTTGTTAGCTAAAATCTGAAATTCTTGTAGTTAAACCCTAATCTTTATGCTTTTAGAACAAATCTCTTCTACTCTTTAAAATCGGTCTAGATTGTTGAACTTTAGTATTGTTGCATTCAATTTATTTATCTGAGCTCCTTGTGTTCAACCTTGACTATACTACCTCTGTATACTTGCAGAGTTTGGTTAAGTTGAGTAAACTATCCATTACTTGGATTGAAACTCGTTAGTGTAAACAACCAACAGTCTCCTACCTTGAGTAGGAGACGCGAGTCATCTACAGTGTTGCGGCCCTGGTAAATCGTGAATATCTCGTGTGTTTATCCATCTTTCCGCTTGATTTCTTCACTGTCGGACTCTAAGAAGAATTCCACGCTTTTTGATCCTTTGATTTCAGAATTTTCTTGAGAATTTGGAAAACCCCAAAACCTTGCTCTCCAAGAAAGTATGGTCCCATCTCATTTCAGGGTGTCCGTCACCCACACCTATATATAAAGGTACCTGAGTCTTCGTTGGAGATAGATATTTATTTATGTGCAACTAATTTTGACCGAAACATGGTCTTGGACCGTCGATGAGTAGTTTTTCTCGAGGTTTTGTGGTAGTTCTCTTTCTCTCCATAGAACAACTCTGCAAAAATCATGGGTACCGGTGAGTCTGGTTTTCTCAATTCTTTCTTTTCCTTTTTACACTTTTTGGTTTCATCGTGCATTGCATATTTGCCCAATCAGGACCTTCGGCATGCGAGCAAGGTTGAAGATGGGCTTTGGCCAAGTTACAGTCTTGCCCTTCCGCCTCCTATTTCTGAGTTGTCTCACGTGAGGGTAGCCTCGTCCTTTCGTTCGTTTGGGCGACCTACAGCTGCTGGGCCTAAGTCGTGACTTGGCGGCTTGCCATTGGCCCATGTCACACGGTGGGTCCCGTTCTTTTCCCCTCTCTCTCTTTTGCTGGTTTAAATGCTGACATGAAATTTTGTCTTTGGTTGAATTTCAAAAATTCATAAGTAATTATTCACTAATCGGAAAATTATAAATAAATACTCATTGGAATTAGAAGAATAAGATCTAATTAATGGTATAAGTTTTGCAGGCTAAATCTAACGTTTATTAGCATGTTCTTTCAATGGATCTAATTAAATAAGGATTTACTTGTAAAATTTACAACTAAATATATATAAGTCAGACAAGTATAATAAACTATGTTTTGGATTCATAATAATACAAACCAAAATGTGGAATGGTTTTGGTAACCTAATTCACATATACTAAAACGGCAATTTTTAGGGTTTTGAATAATTAATGGAAACCTAACTCTAATCCCATATATATGTTTAATAGATTCTTTGGATGACTAAGCTTGGACCTAGAAGTGACTTTGGATCGTTTGACACTAAAATTGAGGTATGTTTGCACACCTTATTATTCTATTGAGCAATTAGCCTATTTTTGAATTACTCTTGGTCCTATGGATATTAGCCTACATATTATCTTGTTCTTTTGAAATCATGCTTCATGTGAAGTATCTTATTTTGTTATTGATCTTATGATCATGGATATTCTCTTGACTATGTTTCTTATGCCTTGGTGTAAGTTGGAATTTTGATATTATATGCCCACTGTGATGTGGATGTTTACTTGATGATATATGTCCACTTTGAAGTAGATTTGTTTATATGTGTTGTTGACCATTGTGTGATGGCAACATTATTTATTCTGACTATACTTTTCTACTTGCCTCTACATTATGCATGTTATGTGATTCAGTAGCATTGCAATAGTGCAATCGCATTGGTTATATATCATCATGACTCATGGAAACATTGTGATATTTTGGGATGGAGGATGTGTGATTCCCCATACCCGTGCAGGATGTGTGATTCCTGGACCATGTTATATATATTTGGGTAATGGATGTGTGATTCCCTATGTCAGGGCAGGATGTGTGATTCCTGGCCCATGCACCATCAGGTTCAAGATGTGTGATTCATGACCGCCTTTATCTTTTATAATATTCTAGGTCTATGCTTATCTCACATGCATGCATGTTGATGATCATATGTGCTTTGTTTCCGACCATGGTAGTGGATGTTTATATTGATAGCACATTCTTATTATTTGTTGGCTGTGGCAAGTATCTCTTTTATTATGATCATATTCTTTTATGCCCTCTTTGGGTAGTCCTTATCTCTTGCATGGGAAGCCTTTTGATGTTCCTTATTCTTTATAAATTGCTCAATTTGCTTTTTAGTATGTACATACCAGCTTTTGTTGATGTCACTTCTATTTTTCTTTCTTACTGGGGTATGCTTCCAACCCTAGGTGGAGCACTTGGATGACAAGATGTGATGAACTGGACTTAGATTGAGAACTTAAAGCATGGAGACAATCTTAAGGAGGTTTAGATTTCCTATACATGGATCCTTATGATGTAAGTTTAAGATGTTTCCCTATTTATAATTGAATATAGTCATGTTTTAATTTTTCTGCTATACTTTGGTCTTTTGATTACCATTATATAAAGATTTGAAAATTTTACACCCACTTCATCATGCCTTCTGAGTGTGTTTAGACTGGAGGTTTTATTGTTCAAAATTTTAGTAAGGAGGTGTTTTCACTTCTTTACAACATGGTATTAGAGCCTATGGTAGTTGGAATCTGACTATTTCAATTTTGTCTCCCTTTAAAATCCTTGACTTTTCTAGTTAGCTCTAAGTGAGTGTTGACCCTAGATTTGATCAATGAAGATCTTTTGTGCAACAAGGTTGTTTTGAGGATGAGAATAGGTTAGGAGATCTTGTTATGGAAATATTGTGACTTGGTTTCTTGTTTTGATTTTTGGGCCCTAATTTCAGTTTTCAATCGTAAAAAAATTTCACAACAAATTATTTTCCTTATATACTACATGTACAAACAAAAAAAAATCTATGGATTGTTGATTTTTCTTAAACTAAGTCATAATGAAGAGAAACTATAGTTTCAATAGAATCTAACTATAGTTTGTGACTAGGATTGATATAAAGGTTTAGTTGACCTACCCTATGACATTTTGGATGTTCATGTATGGTTGATAGGTTAGATACATGTGGACCTGTAACTCAACCCTAGATGGTGACATGATAGTTGGATACATGAATAACATAAATCTCTAAAAACTTTCACAACAAAGAGATGTGGGTAGCTCTAAAAAGTTATTTAGTTTGACTTGGTTGGTTGAATCCTTTAAGGGGTGTAGAAATAGTTAGTTTTTGATGTTTGTATCAATAGATTTCGAGGACAAAATCCTTTTAAGGGGTGGAGTGTTGTAACATACCAGATCATGGACCCTACCCTAGAACTTTGACCTTTAGGGTTTGACCAAAAAAGGTTGAGGTTAGAAAGTTCCCAATAAACTAATGCATGAATATATCACCTTAATGTAATTTAATATGTCACATAATTCATTTAGAGGTAATATGAACATACATAACTTAATTGGATAAGTAATGAACTAATGGGCCACTAACGGGCCATATGCTATATCTCATAAAAAGAAATTCCAAAAGAAAAATCTAAGTTTAAAATCATTTCCTTGGGTCCCAATTACCTTGGGAGTCAAATTTCATTTTATTCACATAATAATAATTCATTTAATTCAAATTTGTTAAGAAGATGTGTGGTTTCCCCAAAAATATCAAATAAAATAATAAATGACTCCAAAAGAGGAAAACAATCTTAGATTCGTAATCTACACAATAAATATAGCCTTTGGGTGAATTTTCATCCAATTTGGAGAAAGTTTTCTTAAAAGGTGAAATTAGGAGAGAGAAAGTGTGTAGGACCTTCAAAATATTAAATAAATACTCAAACAACTCCAAAATATGAAATTGATGGAAAATTTATATCCAACACATTATATACAACTTGTGGGTCAAGTTTAATCAAATTTGGATAATCCTCATGTCATTAATGAAGGAGGAAAGATAGATTAGTAATTAATTTATTTGACACATTAAATGTTCTCAAAAGGCAAATCTGATTTCATTTTCAGATTCTACACCTCAAAATCAGTCAGTGTGTAATTTTTTTATTAATTTTGGGGTGCGTTTGTACCCTCAAAAGAAGAAAGAGAAAAGGGAAATTAAATATCAATTTCACTATTAAATCTTTCGATTTGAATGTCGCACATTAAAGTTTCCTAATTTCTCAGTTTTCCCGATTTTTCAATGATCTCTGGCCCTTGTGTTTTGATCTGACGGCCCGTGAGTCATCTCGTACCTTAAGTAGGAGACGCGTGTCAGCTACAGTGTTGTTGCCCTGGTAAATCGTGAATATCTCGCGTGTTTATCCATCTTTCTGAAAACTACTAGAGGGGGGTGAATAGATTTTTATGGAGATTTTAACAATTAATTAAATTCAAGCAACTACAAAGAATATATTGGACAAGGAGACACAAGGGTTTAGAGTGGTTCCTAGCCTTAGCAAATACTAAGGTAGTCAGTCCACTACCCGGTTGCTTACCCAACCGGGATTTGAAAAGAGATTATTTTATTACCTCACAAGGACTTTACATAAAATACAATCTCTTTTCCCTAAACCCTTCAAGCAGCCTTCACCTAGAAGTAATCGCCCAACTCGAAGCAGCCTTCCCTTGAAGTAGATGCACCAACTCGCGTTGCACCAGCCTTCTGAAGTAGCTTCCCGTGCGATAGCCTTCTTGAAGTAGCTTGAAGTCCCCTTCTCCTCCGAGAAGTCAACCCTCTCCAATCCGCAGCCTCCAACCCTAGGAGTAGCAAGGAGAGTATAAAGAATAAATAGGAACAAGAAAGAAATAGAGAAATTACAATACCGTTTAAGCACAAGGCTTGATTTTCCTATATCAAGCGTTTGGATCTCCTAACCAAGGTGTATAACAATGTGATTATTGTGTATAGGAGATCCTAGTCTATAGGACACGAAATGGTAGCAATAGGAATGAATAACAAGTGTGGGAATTGCACTATTGCTCTAAACAGATTGCCAATGTAGTGTGAGCTCAAGGATTGCACAATTGAGTATGTGAGTGTGTCTTAGTGTCCTAAGGCTTGTCCTATTTATAGGAATGGCCTATGGATGCTTAAGGACGTTCTAGAGAACTTCTAGGGGCTTCTAAGTGCTTAACTAGCCGTTAGATATAAGTTAGGTGCATTAGTAACGGCTAGTTTGCTTTTTCTGCAGTTGCTGTCAGAGACCATCTCGGTCGACAATTTGTCGACCGAGATACCTACTCGGTCGAAGTTTTTTCGACCGAGAGGCTCTATGGATTAATGTTTATTTGCAACTGTCAACTGCTGTGTCTAACGGCTACTTTGGGTCAATCTCGGTCGAGAAGTTTGCCGACCGAGAGTGTCTCGGTCGAGGAGTGTGGTCGACCGAGATTGACTCTGTTTCAATCTATCAATTAAGATACTAAGTGTGTGCATGAGTGTGCATTATGTGATCCTATTGGAAGGGAATGACTTATCTAAGTGAGGTGTTTATCTAGGGAAGATCTAACGCTTGATTTACATGCAATCTAAGTACTTGTACATTATATAATTGTACAAGTTTTTACAATAGTGATTACATTACATGAAAATAAATATGTAAGCTCGTGATTTCCCTAGTTGCTTTGTCATCCTCCTTAATCCTGCACACTCAAGTAGCTCGTTAGAACAATAAGAATGAAATGTTTGTTATCATCGAAACAAAGGGATTTATCACAATATCCAATTTATCCAACACTTTCCACTTGATTTATTCACCGTTGGACTCTAAGAAGAATTTCGCACCTTTTGATCCTCTATATTTTTGATTTTCTTAAGAGTTTGGGAAACCCCCAGCCTTGCTCTCCAAGAAAGTACCGTCCCATCTCATTTAGGGGTTTCCCTCACCCACACCTATATATAAAGGTACCTAGGTCTTTGTTGGCGATAGATCTTTGTTTATGGGAAACTAGTTTTGACCGAAACATGGCCTTGGACCGTTGATGAGAAGTTTTCCCCAAGGTTTTGTGGTGGTTCTCTTTCTCTCCACAGAACAACTTCACGAAAATTATGGGTACTAGTGAGTCTGGTTTTCTCTATTCTTTCTTTTCATTTTTACTCTTTTTGGTTTCTTTGTGTATTGTGTATTTGCCCAATTTGCACCTTCACCTACTGCTGCCATGGTGTGCGAGCAAGGTTGAAGATGGGCTTTGGCCAAGTTACAGTCTTGCCCTTCTGCCTCGTTTTTAGAGTTGTCTCGCGTGAGGGTAGCCTCTCCCTTTCATCCGTTTGGGCGACTTACAGCTGTGCGAGCCTGAGCCGTGACTGGGTGGCTTGCCATTGGCCCATGTCACACGACAGGTCCCATTATTTTCCCCTCTCTCTTTTGTTGGTTTAAACACTGACATACAATTTTGTCATTGGTTGAATTTTAAAAATTCATACGTAATTATTCACTAATCTAAAAATTACAAATAAATACTCGTTGGAATAAAAAAATATGATCTAATTAATGGTATATGTTTTTTTGGCTAAATCAAATGTTTATTAGAATGTACTTTCAATGGATCTAATTAAATAAGGATTTACTTGTAAAATTTACAACTAAATACATATAAGTTAGAAAAATATAGTAAAATATGTTTTGGATTCATAATAATACAAACCAAAATGTGGAATGGTTTTTGTAACCTAATTCACATATAATAAAAAGGTGATTTTTAGGGTTTTGAATAATTAATGGAAACCTAACCATAATCACACATATATATTAATAAGTTCTTTGGATGCCTAGGCTTGGACTTAGAAGTGACTTTGGATCATTTGACTCTGAAGTTGAGATATGTTTGCACGCCATATTATTCCATTGAGAAATTAGCCTATTTTTGTCTTACTCTTGGTCCTATGGACATTAGCCTACACCACTACAGAAAACTGGTGTAGTAACGTCAAAGTTTATGACCACTTTATTATGTTGTCGTAATAAATACAAAAAATATGACAGATAACATTTTCTACCATTATTGGTGTAGGAAACAATGGAAACCTTTTTTGTTTATCGTAAATAAACAAATTTTCTGCCGTTGTTGGTGTAGGCAACAAAGGCAACTTTTTTATCTGTTGTAAATAAACTAATTTTCCGCCGTTAAAATTCTTCCCTCTCTATTTTTTCTGATAACGAGCAACCCCTCCCGAGATTGCTCACTTTGGACATCACCCAGCCAAGGGTAAACCCCAGAACCAACTGTGTAATGGGGACATTGTAGCACGCTCAGTAACATGAGGCCTTGTTGCACCCCAAGGGTTGATGGTCAGAATCGAACTCGAGTCCCTCTTACACATCAACTTTTAATATAAAAATAAATTCACATATGAACTCTACATACTTTATTTAAGATTTGTTAAAATGCAACCGATGAAATGGTTTATTTTTCCCATGTCATGGATGAGGTTATTCAACCCAATAACTATGTAAAATATTACAAGTTTTATTTTTTTACAAACAACCCACATCGTCCTCTCACTCCCCCGAACCCCACTCACTCTCGCGAGTGGAGCGACTACCCGACCATGTCTCTCACTCTCACACGAGGCTAGGGTTGTGTCTCCCACAACCTCCCCGGCAGACGACTGCAGCAACGCAACCACCTCTAACACCTCCTACCTCCTGCCTACCTCCATCTCATGATGGTAGCAACTTTGACGACACTTCTTCGTCCTCCTGATGGTAGCAACGCCAGTGAAACCACCTCGTGCTCCTACCACGGCTACCCCGAAGGTTGATGGGTTCTCCCTCGACATGACCAGGCACTTTGTCAGTGACGATGGCTGTTGTAGAGTGGTGTGCGGGATACGACCACTAGTTATCCTCCTCCCCCCTTCCTGAGTCCGGCCTACAAAGAGAAACATGTACCTTGCCTAACCCACGACCATTTATGATCCTCCTCCTCACTTTCTAATTTGTCTTCTCACCCCTTTATCCTTTGACGCTAATTTCTAATATGGCTACTAAATTTGTTCCTCCCCTAAAATGGACGGCAATATCCTATATCCATTCTATCCATGTAGCTCAATTCTTCTTCTTTTCCATTATCCCTTACTTTTTCCCTCTCTACTGATCCCTAAAATGGACGACAATCCATTTCCTCTTCATGCTTGATTTTACTGCAAAGTGTTAATGTTCATGTTTGAGTTTGATTTGACTGCTAAGATAGTGTGTTTGGCTATTTAATATAACATGTTTTCTTGTGGTGATTTATACTAATGGAATCTTAATTGGATAAATGCATATCTACTCTTCAGTTTTAATTCTACTATGAGTTGTGTGTAGTAATATGTTGTTTTACTATTGTGTGTTGTATTGTTATGGCATCTAGTTTCTTCTAGTGTCCCTAACATACAAATTTTATACCAATAAGGAATCCATAACCACCTCTGTTTCATTTTCTCAGTATATAAATATCTCTAATTAATTTTCTAGTTTTGAGTTTCACTTGTATATAACATTCCTCCCTGAAAGTGTTTGTGAGATTGCCTGAGTGATAAGGGAGGTATGGGCACTGTTGGTTTATTTTTTTGACTACTAGTTCTCACCTTTTGAGGTTTTGTTTCCACCTAGTATTATCTCTCTGCCTTTAACCGTCTAGTCAATTTCCTGCTTTTGATTCCTTATTTCTCCAATTCATTTCTGCCATTTGAGTACTATATTTTGTTAATCAATTTTTTATTTACTGAACTGCAATAACCTATCTAATTAGCTTTTGTTAATGGTTAAAATATGTAAAAGTAAATTAATAATTCAAACGAATTGTATATCCATAGACCCACATAGTATACCCGAATAATATGTGTGTCCAAGTATAATGCGAGTCTGGTTTTAAGTAATGTGGGTCTAGGCTTGTACCAATACCCGCTAAACTAAACATATATGGTTCTGGATATGGTCATACCCACACTGTACCTGCATTGTTTATAGCCTAATTAAAATGTAGATGAATTCAACATTGAGTTACATCAGAAATAACTAATGCAAGCAACAATATATATTTTACTTGAAGAAGTGCGTGGTTTCTAAACAATACACAATGGACTACAATAACTTTAAATTTATATATTGTATTTCATAAAACTCCTATATTTTTGTGTAGAAATTGGCACCAAATAAGCAATGGATTAGACTTGTTGATGACCGAATCAATGATCCAACATATGGATTTGGTGTTCAAAAGTTTCTAAGTTATTCATGTAAAAGAATTGGCCTAAATGAAATTAGATGCCCATGTGTTCGTTGTGTTAATGTTGTTTCTATGGATCGTGATTTGGTAAAAACATACCTAATGGTGTATGGTTTCATGAGGAGTTATACCTCTTAGTATCATCATGGTGAGATGGGGCATGAAATTGAATCTGATTTAGATGTTGAAAGTAGTGAGAATGAACAAGAAAGTGAGAATGATGATGAAATGTTAGAGCTTCTTGAAGATATGCATCCAAGCCATATTGATATTGAGGTAAATGTTGAGGATATAGGTTCTTTTGACCATGATAATTTTGAAGAGGAACCTAATTGCGAGGCTCAAAAGTTTATTAGGTTGCTAAATGGCCTCAAACAACCTCTTTATGCGGGATCAAAGGGTTCGAAAATGTCTGCTTAATCAAGTTGCTTCACATCAAGTGTCTTGGGAGACAGAGTAATCAGTCTTTTACGATGCTACTTGAATTGTTGAAAGATGAATTATTTCCAAAAGACTCAACTTTTCCCACTTCTTATTATGAAGCAAAGAAGACAATCAAAGATCTTGGTTGCTCATATGAAAAGATTGATGCATGCATAAATAATTGTATGTTGTTTTGGAAGGAAGACCACGGTCTTGATAATTGTAAAATTTGCAATACTTCTAGTTGGAAACAAGACAAGTGTAGTGGGGTGGAGAAAGTAAAAGTGAATGGAAAAAAATACCAGAAAAAATTTTGTGTTACTTTCCACTCATTCCTCGGCTTCAAATGTTGTTTATGTCTACAAAAACATCTGCACTTATGAGGTGGCATCATGATAATGGTGATAATGGTGATATGCGACATCCGGCTGATTCATTGACATGGAAGAGATTCAATGAATTAAATGAAAATTTTGATGTTGAGAGAAAAAATGTTAGATTAGGACTAGCTAGTGATGGTTTTTAACCATTCAACAATTCTAGACCATCATATAGAATTTGACCAGTTATTCTTATTCCTTATAATTTGCCTCCTTGGATGATCACGAAGCAACCCAATTTGATTTTGTATATGCTCATTCCTGGTCCTAGTGGTTCCAGTGATGCTATTAATGTTTATTTGCAACCTCTAATAGATGAATTGCTCGAGTTGTGGAATAAAGGAATACAAACATTTGATGCAACTATGCGCCAAAATTTTAATCTTCATGCAACTCTTATTTGGACGATCAATGATTTTACTACATATGGGATTTTATCTGGATGGAGCACTAAGGGAAAACTTACTTGCCCATATTGCCATAAGGGTACCCATTCACTTGTTTAGCTAATGGTGGAAAACAATGTTTCATGGGTCATTGACTGTTACAACCCCAATTTTGAGTTCATTTGCTGAGAAATGTCATTTCTCATAACAAAGATAAATGAACAAATAATAATGTCTTTTGTTGTGAATAAATGGATTTCATTTAAAATAGCCTTGTTGTTTGATTTGTGGGTTTTATTGGCTATTGGGCCCAATAACAAGGAAATTCAATTAATTAATGAATAATTGAATATTTGAGAAAATAAAGAGGTAGAAACCTCTAGAAGGAAAATCTAAGGAAGGATTTCGTGCCTCTTTGGTTCCTTGGGTTCCAAGGAGTCTAAGGTGGCATAGAGAATACAAAAATAAAAGAAAATATCAATTAAATATTTCGTTATCAAGAAATAAATTGAAAATAATGGTAATATGTGGAAAACAAGTGAAAGGAGGTGCAATCGAGTTATCCTTAGTGGGATTTAGTATCCCAATGATTCCTAATGATAAAAGGAATATCAATAAGGAAAATAAAAGAGAAATAATGAGAAATCCTCAAAAAGGAACCATTTTAACAAGAAATAAACAAGATAATGTGAGATAATGCAAATTAATGCATTTAGAAAGATAATGAGTATTCCTTAAAAGAAAAAGGAATTTCGAATTATTTGAGTTTCTTGGGATCCAAGGAGTCCCAATAAAGAAAGAGGAAAAAGAAAATACCAAATTTGCAAAATAAAAAGATAATGTGATACATTATTAAGGAGTTTTGTGATATTGATAAAAAGGGAAGTATTCTCTATTAAATAAAAATAGAATTTCGAGGCCAAGGAAGTAAAAGACAAGATTAAAGAGGATAAGGGAGAAGAATTTTGAATTCCTAAATATCCATTCAACAAGAAACATCAAGGAAATAAAGGTTAATGAAGAGAGAGAGAGAGAGAGAGAGTTGGTTGCTTCACAATCAAGGAAAGTGTGTTTCCTTTTGAGTTTGGGACTTGGGACCTCATGAGGAATGCCTTAGGGCTTCATACTCTACCCTATATAAAGGGGAAAAACCCTGGTCGAGGTCCAGAGAGAGAAATCCCACGCAAAACAACTTCTTCTTCTTCTTCCTTACGTGTAAACCCTAGTTGAGGGTATAGATCTTACTCTGCATCAACGTGGGTTCGTTTGATGGTCTTTCTCAAAGCAGGAGACCTCCACGACCACCCAGGGCCGTTTGGATACTTCCCCATCAACCCCAGCTTCACGTAACAGTAGCTACGTGGCTGCAATGACGACAATTTTGGGAGAACCAGTGCTCGAGCACTAGCCGGATCAACTGCAACTTGGGTGGTGCCCTAGGTGCAACTAGGGTCAGGGAAGATGAGGCAGCCATCAACGGAGGTTTTTGGGGTCCAGGGAGGAGGAGGCACGCTGGAGAAGCCCAGCACGCGGCGGCTAGGGCGGTAGCCGTTGGGCTGCTGAAGGTTGAAGATGAGAAGGGCACTCCGGACGGTTCTGCCCTTCGCGTCCTAAAGAGACCCACCACTTAACCATGGGCATTCCGGTCTTTTCAAAATGTTCCCAAAGCAACAAGCCAACGTTGCATGAGCTTGACGACGTGGCGCAATCCGATTGGTCTGGGTAAGTGAAATCTTGCAAAATTTGTAATTAAATATTCGTAGCTCAGATGATAAAAGTTTATACATGAAATTTGATCAGGAGAACGAGAGGAATCTAATAAAAATATAAATAAATCCTGATTCTTTATGCAATTTGAAAAATAATAGAATATATCAACTTTAATGTGTTAATGGTTAAAGAACCATATTTTGATATGATTAAAGTGATTAGTAAGGTTTAATAGATGATTAAAGTTGATCTTAGCCTGTTAATGATAAAACAGATCATTAAGATTGAAAAAGGATGAATTTTCATGAAATTAGTTTAATTTAGAGTTTCTTGTGCATAAATATGTTTTAATGGGCCTTGAAACCCTAATGTTGACTAATTCGACTATTAATGGATGTAATTGATTAATCTCATGAGTAACAATTGGAACATGCTAAGTTTAAGTTATTTCAAGCATTAAAGTTCTTGATTGATGGATAAATACCCTAAATGAAGTAATTAGGGTTTTCTCATGAATAAAAAGGTGGATTAATGGCAAATCGAGTTCATATGTGATTTAGACTATAATGAACTATGAATTGATCATAAATGCATATAATGATATTATCATCGATTAAAAGGATAAAAAATAGTAGCTTTAATGAAAAAGAAGCTTAATTGATGATTAATGTGCCTGTAATATGGAAATAGGGTTATATGTTGTTAAGGGATAACCTTAATATCTTTTGTGAATATTTAGGGTTTAAAATAGTGAAATATGAAAGGAAACCCTAATTGCAATAGAAACCCTAAAAATGAAATAGTAACTCTATGGCTCGAATAAGGTCTATTAGAATTGGATACCATGATCCATGATAGAAAATATTGCATGTTTGTTTTAGGATCTTATTGAATGTTTGCTTACCTATTGTTGATTGGACTATTCTGTCTCAAATCTACATGTACAAGTATGTGGTTACGCTTATGACTACCCGAATTAGTTTTCCGGGATTTTATCGATGTTTCCATCGTGGCTTGAATTAAACTGTTGGATGTATTTAATTCATGCAAAGTATAATGTGAATATGACTATCACATAAGAAATATGCATACTAGCTCAGATCCTAGTCCCCTCTGTAGCTTTATAGACTGACCTAGTAAATGGCTACCAATGAGGGTAGGTCCATCATGTCATTAAATGACTTAGTAAATGGCTACCAATGGGGTAGGTCCATCAAGTCATCATGAGTCAGGGATTGGTCTACCTTTGGGTAGGACCATGCGACTCCATAACCCTAGGTATTGGCTACCTGTGTGGTAGGGCCATGGGGGTAAGGATCTACCATATGTGATAGGTGGTATCCATGTTCACTGTAGGGATGTTACAGAGAAAGGGGATATGCAAGGATTGAGTAGTATTGCTTAAAATGTAATCTTGGTTGTTAAATGATATTTGGTTGATTACATTGTTAACATAATTGCACAATTATTGTTTCCCACACATACCAGTTTCGGCTGACTGGCATTTTTTTTGTCGGCGTTTTAGGTCCAAATGAAAAGAACAAATAGTAAAGTGGCATATGTGGAACTAAATGAGAAGTAATGTACGCGGGAGGATTAGTTAGATTAGTATCTTCATGGATAGAAGATTAGAAATTCCAGATTTTAAAAGGTAAACAAAGTTTTATTTTGTACCCATTTTCAGTTTAGTTGGTAAAGTTAACAATATATTACTAATTATTTGTCGAACCTTTGATCCTGTTAATTAAATAACGGCTCTGACCTTCGGGTCTCCCTTAATTGGGGGTTACCGGGAGGCTGGGTCGTTACATAGACGGTATTTGCCTATGATACACCAGTGGAGAAAAAATAAATCTAAATTTGATGGCACTATTGAGAATGGCACACCAATGCCACCACTAACTGGTGATGATATACTTAACCAAGTTGACAATCTTGAGGGAAATCCTTTAAGTAAAGATTCTAAAAAGACATCTCATAAGAGTAGGGGGGTCAATTGGAATAAGAAAAGCATTTTCTTCAAACTTCCATACTAGAAAAATCTTTTGATACGACATACTTTAGATGTGATTCATTTAGAGAAAAACATATGTGATAGTATTCTTGCAACTATTCTGAATGTTAAGAATAAGACAAAGGACAATTGCAAATCTCATCTTGATTTGCAAGCTATGAAAATTAGACAAGAATTGCACCCCATAACAAGGGAGGGGAAAATAGTTTTACCAGATGCATCATTTGTACTATCTCGAGATGGAAAGAAGAAGTTTTGTAGATTTTTGAAAGATTTAAAGGTCCCAGATGGCTATTCCTCAAACATTTCACAATGTGTTAACATGAAAGAGACTAAACTTTCTGGATTAAAAAGTCATGACCATCATGTTCTATTGCATCACATACTTCCACTTGCACTACGTGGTCTTCTTCCTAAGGTTGTTTATGAGACAATTCTTGAGTTTCCTTGATTTTTTAAGGTATTGGGATCTAAGTGCTTAAATATGAGGGAGTTGAAGAAAATTGAAGCTCAAATTCCAGTTACTTTTTGTAAGTTAGAGAAGATATTTCCACCATCATTTTTTGATGTGATGTTGCATCTTCCTATTCATTTGGCACATGAGGCTATGCTATGTGGACCTGTTCATGGGTATTGGACATATCCTATAGAGAGAAATTTGTATACCATAAAACTATATATCCACAATAGGGCCCTCCCAGAGAGTTCCATACAAGAAGGATGCATAGCAGAAGAATATAAGAATCTTTGTTCAAGATATTTGCATAAAGTGGAGACAAAGTTCGATCGCCCAGATCAAAATTATGAAGATAATGTCAAAGAAAATTCAGTTTTATCTACTTTTGCATACAAGGGAAGAGGAATAAGTTGTGAAAAAATAAGAGATCTTGATGCACTTGAATTGGAGCACACTCATATATACATTCTTAATAATTGTGAAGAAGTTGAACCTTTCATTGAGTAAGTGATTTCCAACAAATTATTATATATGTCATTTATTTATAACTCGTAGTAAGCCTATATATAATTGATCTAATATTTAAATGATTTAAAGTAGGAAATACTATCAAATTCAGGGGGTAAATGCAGAACAAGTATCTTATAAGGAATTAAATGACAATTTCATTGAGTGGTTTAAGACAAAGGTAAGTTGTCTATTCTCTCAATATGGAAATATATATACACAATTGTTTATAAATGTTTCTCATTTCACCATTATAACTTATATAGGTTGAAAATCAATTTGAGAATGATAAAAGCAAAAAAATAGAAGAGTTGCTTTCATTATCAAGGGGCCCATCTAAATCTGTGACATGTTTTTATGGTTATGTGGTGAATGGATTTCAATTTCATACTAGGTCCCATGAGGAAAAATTGAGGTCACAATGTAGTGGAGTGGTTGTGGGAGGTGGTGATGATAGTGGTGAAGTTATGGATTATTTTTGAAAATTGACTGAAATTATAGAAATGCAATACTTGGGTGATAATCAAGTAAAATTATTTTGGTGTGATTGGTTTGATGTTGGTGACAAAGTGAAAGGATTAAAGATTGATGAGTATGATTTTACAAGTATTGATTGCAAACACATTTGGAAAACTACTGAGCCATATGTATCAGCCACTCAAGCATCTCAAGTGTTTTATGTCGATGATCAAAATAACAAGGGATGGCATGTGGTGATAAAGGTTGAGCCACGTGATAAATTTGAGCTAGTTGATGTGGATGAAGTAGCAGAAGTTCCTATTGATATTAGTGATGATGTTTAGAAGATTTATTTTTCATTTAATTTTTTGTTGTGATGCCACTTGAAAAGATTATATGTTTTATATCTTGTCATGACATTTTCATCCTAATTTTCTATACAGTTATTGACTATGACATTTGGTCTTTTACTTTATGTAATCAAGTATTGTTATGTAAACATGTGTAATAATTGTCATTTTTATTAGTTTGATCAACTACAATTATTGATAGTTGATCTTCTAATTATTGTCCTTGGTGGTACATGACAATGTCTACAAGACGATAAAAAATGAGAAGGATCCTAATAAGTCTAGGTCTAAGAATTATCTCTTGCCACGACAGCTAAGTGTAATTGGAAAAAGATGTGTTCATGGATTGGTACTTAAAAGTACTTTACAAAATCTCAAAGGAGATAATATCCATGGTATGGATGGGTATTGTGATAGTAATTTATTGGATTTAAATAGTGGGAAAAAGTCTTTCTCTTCCAGAAAATGTTATTGTCTTCCACCAACATTGAATGATTCTACCTCCAAAAATGTTCCATCTCCACCAATGAAGATTACTCCTCCACCAATTGAAAGTTCTCCCCCAATTAGAAATGTTGCTCCGCCAATTCAACATGATCCTCCACCAATTGAATCAGGTCATGTACCTCTTGAAGAATCTCCCAATCAACATGGCATGGTTGTTGAATCGAATTCCACACATTCTATAGGTGAGATATCAACATGTAAGACCCCTTCTAGTTGTTTTTGATTTACATTAGTTTGAAATATTAACATGCCCAATTAAGTTACATGTTCTCCCAGTGTATACAAAACTGATTTCCCAATATATTTTGTTATTAATTAGTATCTTGTTTCTTTTTCTACTTGATGATAGGTAATGTCTTTGAAAAGATAGTGAGGTGTCGAGGAAGTAACAAATGTAAAAAGGTTGCTAGACTTAAAGAAGGAAGCAAGATAGATATCACATTTTATCAAGGTCGGCGAGTTGGGAAAAACCATAAGGTATGGAGTAGACACTTGGGAAGAATTATTCGTGATTGCAACATTTGCCCATTGAAGGTTCATTCATGGAATGATATCACTAATAGTCAAAAGGATCACATGTGGGAAGCAGCTGTGGTGAGTGGGATCAATTCATTTTATATTTATCTAAATTCTTAAATGTTCACAAGATAATAACATCTTTAATGCATATTTTGTTGTATAGGATAATTTTTCTAACAAAAACATGGATGATTTTAAAATCCATACAATAAAACATATGAAAGATTTATGGGTGAAATGGAGGGCAACAATGCATCATACCGTGAAAGGGCTAGACGTGAAGCACCAATTATTGAAGAAGACTATGGCAATTCAAGTTGATGGTGATTGGGAATGGCTCGTAAAGGAAGCTTTTCATAGTGAAAAGTTTATGGTAATCTCATGAGTAATCATTTTCACACTAGTACAAGTTACTTGAACTTATGATTGTGATTTCTTAATCATATTTGTTTTATTAATAAAAATGCAGGCCTTGAGTAAGAGAAACTCTAAGAATAGAGAAGGATTGAACAAGAAGCTACTTCATCGCACGGGCAGCATGCCTCTTAGAGAAATTTCATGGCTAATGGTTGTTTAAATATATCTTGACTACAACCTTCATTCTTCTTATTTATACAACTTATTTTGGTAATTTTATACGGGGGGAAGATGGGAATGCACCTAACTTTGGAATAATATATTTTGAGAGCAACAAGAAAGGTGATATATTAGCAAACATGGAGGTATCCCAAGTTCATGTAAGTATACTAACATGCATGATATATGTTGTTTTGGTTTTTGAGTGAGAATATGAAAAATATGCCCCGTAGCACATGTGGAAAATGTGTCCGTTGCACATACATAGATATCTATCCATTGCACATTCGGCTTTTATGTGTCTGATGCACTGTTGGGTTTTAGTGGAGGTAGAGAAGGCAGCTGAAAAAAAATTTCTTCCACCCCAAACCCAGAACAAGGAAACGCGTCAATGTCTATACAATAGGAAAGGATGGTTTGTAGAATCATACCTTGTCTCGAGGCTTGCTCGGAGATAATGCCTTGCGGCTTGTGCGGTCTTCACCTCCGGTCTTGGACGGTGTCTGTGCAGCTCCTGGTTGCACTGGGACTGACGACTCCTGGTCTCACAGGGACTGTCGGGATTGACAGTTGTCCTCTGAGCGGTAGAAATCTCCCGCCTCTGAAGTAGTCCACACGGACCACCTGGAACTCCAATCTCCTTGACCCACAAGGAATTGGAAGGAGTCACACCCTCCTCTCAGTGTATCAGTCACTGACACACTCTCCTACCACCAATCACTTTTGGTAGTTGTCTTTCTCTTGTTGTACCTCCCTTATCGGGTACCACTTGCTTGGGCTCTCTCGGTTACCAAAACCAGAGAGAACAATAACATCACAGAGCAACTGGTTGCACTGAGTTGTTCTTTGAGAAGCCCCCAATACCCCTATATATAGGAGGGTCATGGGATAGAGTTCTCTATCCCGGGCAATGCAGGACTAAAGCAAGATTAGAAGGGTTCAAGATTTTCCACAAAAACAACCAACTATGCAACCTGAACTGATCGTTTCATTTCTAAAACGGTCGGTTGGGGACCTGAGCCGGTCAGTTGACACCTCAACCGATCGATTAGGATACCTCAACCGGTCGGTTCACTTCTGAACCGATCGGTTCGTTGTCCTGGTTAGTTCCCGATTGACTTTCCATCTTTTGTTTTAGATTGGTATCAAATACCAATCCTTGTTCCAATCAAATTGGGCAAGTGAAACGAAAGGAAATTTCTCACCAATCCTACTTTTCCAACTTGCTCGGTTGCACCAGTTGAATCGATCATTTCAACACTTGAAGCAATCATTTGATCATGTCCATGAGCTGATTGACTCACCACTTGAGCCGATCGGTTCACCAAGCTCAGCCGATCGGTTCATCACATGAGCCGATCAGTTGGGAGTGCAGATTGTGCAGAATCAGTCAATTGTAGTTTCAATCAATCTGATACTCCAATCAATGTGTCCAACACCTTGAACATTATAATTAATCTTCCAATTAATTGAGTGTTTAATTGAACTACTAAACTCCGTTAGTAATCAATCTAAACATTATTTTTGGACAAAACTCCTCTTCCAGATTAAATCCTATGTGTGTGACCCTGCAGGTCCATTTCACGTTGGCAGTGAAAGTCCATAACACTTATGACTTCACAAGCAAAGAGCGGTGCCTAGTCACACATCAGTGCTACCCAAGTGGAATAGAAAGTTGGAGAATAACTTTCAATCCTACAATCCGTGAATGGTGTTACAGTGAATGTATAATTCCTTTGTCACTGATATCCCGAATGAACTCAAGGCATGGAACAATCATCTTGTCAACGTTCATTCACTTTCTTGATCTCAAAGTAGACTGGAAGAGATATGTATGAGATCAATATCACATACTGATTCACACATGTGGGCATGCCTTTCTCAATCCTACTCATCAAGTGGACATGGATATCAAACTCCATCAGGAGGGACAAATCCCATATCTATTACTCACCCCTCGAAAAGCCCCATGTGTCAAACCCACCCAATAATCACCTTTATAACAACCCATGTTTCAGGACTGCGTTTGATGATGTCAAAGTGTGCCCAACGACATGTGTTGAGTGTAGTGATTTCAGGTCAAAGAATCACACTCACCACCATCACTGTGAGTACTGACTGTGACTACCATATCATGGTTCCATGTGTCAAACTCACGGTGCTTCTGTTCGGTATACTTGTTCTGTAACAAGTACCTATGTGTTTGGTTTGATATCTCTATATCATGACTAATGAGATTCTGTCATCAACCAACACCATAATCTAGTCTTGTGTGTCATTGCTGTCTATCTACCTTCCAAAATGACATCCGACTAGGGACATAACAAGAAGATACAAACTCTTAGCATCTGTATGATCTCATCATTCAGGTCCTTAACCTGAAAGCATACATCATTGAGTATTTTCATTCTCTAGACATTCAATTTTTTCTATCACTATCTCATATGAATGAACCAAAAAGAATAGGAAGCTTGCCTTTGATGTTTATCAAATCAATCTTAAAGTATCCCACCAATCATCCAATGATTGGCTCTCAGGGCATACATACCAACAGACTCCCACTTGCACTACGAGCCAATCACCAATCATATTCATAGTGATCTTCAAACATGTCCCACATTTTATTGTGCTCTAGTGCGATCATAGTGAGTAATGTCAACACCTTGCCAAAGTTGGTATAAATTGCATGTCTCACATCTCTTCACTATACGTCACACGTATGAGATGGAGTTGCCGTAATATGTGATCTAGTATTCCTTTGCTAACCTTTAGCCACATTGCATGATCAAGGATTCCATACTTGTCATCAATGAGAAGAATATCTATAAGTTCATCTCATGAACTTCCATATCCATATAGTATCCACTATTGTTCTCTAACACATAGATACTCGAGATTTCCTTTTAAATGATTTTATTGGAAGACTTCCAATTATCAACAAAATTTCACTTCTATATATATTTTGTGATTAATTTTCTGTCCTTTCGGAAGTTCACATCAATGTAACTCTTTACATTGAACTCTTCCTTATCTCCATAGAACTAGTACTTCTCAAGTACTTATCAAGTTCTCATGGTATTCTAGTAACCCTTACTAGAAGTAGACATACATCCACTCGTCATGTCTCACATACGAGTCATTAGGATGAGCACATCATATTGCCATGTCCTACATACAAGATGATGAATGCATTTTGTTCTTTCCATGACGATACATGCAAGATAATGGGATGATTGCATACATGATAGATCCATGTCTATTCTTAGTGTTCCCATTCTTCATAAGAATTGGACACTTGGCCTTGGGATACTAACTCCATGTAACATGGACAAGTTTTCTCCCACTGTATCTGTGCATATTGAACCCTTCAGTACAGATTGCCAATGTATGCTTTCTCTTTTTAGGTCATCTGTGCATACTGAACCCTTCAGTACAGATTGCCAATGTATGCTTTCTCTTTTCAGGTCAAGAGGTTTTTGAGAACTATCTCTATATATCTCTATTCCTATCACATAGGAAACATCTCTATCTTCCTTAAAGATAATTTCCACTTTTGGATTTCCACTCTAGAACATTTGTATTTCAAATCAACATGTGGAATGTGAACACACTCCCACTAAATCACATATCCCTTCTTTATCTTTGACATATCAGTCAAACCCTTTGACTATATCATCAACGTAAAGATCCAATTCTGAGTTGCTTGTACTCAATCAATCACATTGATTAGTCCATTGTAACTTATAGATTTCATTTGCATTAGTGGATTCATAAACCTCATAGGTTGTGTCACGTACACATCCTTGTTTTATTCCGCATAGAAATGCAGTTTTTGTATCCATATGTCAAATGTCTTAGTCATTATGTTGCAATCAACAAGCATCATCCTTCTTAAAATGTTATCCATGTGCCTTAACACTTAAGACTCATTTGCACTTATGGATTTCATCCAATGGGTGCTACCATCTAGGTCATACCTTATGGTTCACATGGATGACATTTAGGATGTAATGGTCGTAAACCATAACTCAAAATTTGGTTCCTCATATTTATCTAGATAGCTGACTCATCAGATGAACAACTCATCATATAGATAATTGAGGTGTATCTGTCAAGGATATAAGAATTCACAACTCCTTGTGATTCTTAATGTCCTTTATTAGTGTGCGGTATTCTTTTATTAAGAAGAATTCAGTTATTTGATAATCATTCTCTAACTCCTTAGAGTACGATTCCTTCTTGATTTAGACCTCATCATGCCTTAATCACGAGTTCCCTATTATACACTATCATAATCACTCATAAGTATTTTATTCATTGATCTCATCAAGAATTAACACTTTACCAAATTTGCATTTCATTTATGACAATCTTGAACACTTCAAGATATTCGTATTGGTATTTCTCTAAACACCATTTGAAGTATTAGCATTTATTCCAATAGGTATGTAAATACATCACATGTATCATACCTAATAGGATAATCATCCTCCCACTACCATTAGTGAATATTGATTAATCATGTCCAAGATATTCATGTCTCTTATTGGTTCTCTAACCAAAAGAGCCTATATTTATCAATCACATGGAAACTAGAAATGAATTTCTCATGATTGATGCTAATTTGATTGTTTGAGTTATCTATAACTTTTAGGTATCATTTTATCTTATGCATATCCCACAAGATAAACAAGGCATTGCCACAAAGATCATATATTTATAAATTGTAACATCTCCTTATTGATTGCCATCATTGCAAAAATAAAGTGTTTCTATCTATTAGAAAATATGAAATAGCAGTTCATAACTGTATTACATACCTTTTAGGCTGAAAATAAACTAAAGTACTCCTATCTATGGTGGCAACACTTGCCCCATTTATTGAGTGCTTTACACTTTACATCTTGGTATCATATACCTCAAAAGTGTAACAAGTTTACTTTCATTACACCTTTAAGTAGAGACGGTTGTCGCCTCCTTCTTCTTTTGTTCTTCCTGATAGAGAGGACAATTCCTTTTCCAATGTCCTGGATTTTGACAATGGTGGCAATTTCCTTTCTTGGTGACGCCTCCCTTGGCCTTGAGAGCTGAAGACGACTTGGGCTCCTGGCAAGCATCAGAACCTTTCTTAGCTTTGCCCTTGTCCTTGCACTTGGACTTGCCTTTCTTGCTCATGATCACCATCACAGACTTAGGCTTGTCCTTCTTCATCTGTGTCTCGACTGTCCTCAGCATGCCCAACAACTCTGGCAATGGCCTATCAAAGTTGTTCATGTTGTAGTTCATCACAAACTGACTGTAGGATTCTGGCAACGATTGCAGTATCACATCAGTAGCCAACTCTTGGCTCAGTGGAAATCCCAATCTTTGCAGGTTCTCCACATACCCAATCATCTTGAGTGTGTGAGGACCAATTGGATATCCTTCGGTCATGACACACTTGAACAGTGCCCTTGAGACATCGTATCTCTCTTGCCGTGCTTGATCTTCATACATGTTCCTGAGATGTTGAATCATCTCAATGACACCCATGTTCTCATGTTGTCTCTGCAACTCGTGGTTCATAGAGCACAACATAAAGCACTTTTCATCAATGGAATCATCAAAATGCTTCTTGTAAGTGTCCCTTTCTTCCTTTGGTGCATTAGGAGCAGGTTCCTCTGGAGTTGGAGTATCCAGGACATAGAGCATTCACTCTTGAGTGAGAGCAATTCTCAATGTCCTATACCAGTCATGGAAGTTTGTCCCATTTAGCTTGTCCTTTTCAAGGACCGATCGCAAAGAAAAATGATTGTTGTTTGTTATCATTTGTACTACAAAAGGAAATATGCAATTTTAGTCCAAAAACTCATTTTTGACTTATTTGATTGATTTGAAAAGTGGACGTTATAATTAGGACTTTAATTAATTATCACTCCCACTATTTTACTTCAAATTGATAGACCTCACCATCAATTCAGAAGATTGTAGCGTACAACCTTCTAGTGGGCAAGATCATGAAATCCTCTAAGTCATGGACCAGCTTGGGCTGTCACCCACAACTTAGATCTCTCAGGTAGGCAACTCTTGCCAATTGCATCATATGCAACTATTGATAAGATGTCATATGCAACTCCTTACCATGATCATCTCCATGCCTCAAGGTGCTAGATCCTATCTTGGTCACCTTGTTAAGTCCGAACCAAAGCAAACACGATGAATATGCACCCTACTAGGGAAGACCCACATATCCATCCTTCACACTTCCACGAGATAGACGGTGCACCACGCTTGGGCGTGCCCAAACTTGGTCGATCAAGCTTTTCACGTGTCACATTTGGAAGGCATCTAAAACTTAATATTTAATGAGGAATTTGGTTTTTATATACATATACATATCCAATCACCACAATACATAGTACATATCATATACATGCTATATCCCACATAAAACATGTAAAACGATAAAAGCGATGATTATGGCCATCCTAATGTGATTCCTCGAGCCAAGAGGAATCAAAGTCATATAGGTCTACATCACATGAAACATGTACAAGATGAACTCTATGCTTTGCCTTACTGGGTTTGATCAACTCATCACATGACTGATCGGCTCGCCATTAGGCCGGTCGGCTGGGTGCCACCAGCCAATCAGTTGGCTCCTCCAAACAATTGGTTCTCTTGGTCATCGTACATCTCATCATGGCCGCCACCCGCTCGTCTCACTCCTCAAACTGGTCATCAACCGATCGACTCACTCCTTGAACCGATCGTATAGAACGTCAACTGATCGGTTCACGCCTTGAACCGATCGTCTTAGCTGTCGTCAGGATGCCTGTCGTTCTTCGACATAATAGGAAATAAAATCTATCCTATTTTACATTGTAAAAGAGAAACCTCTAGTTACATTCGAGGGGAGCAAAGGTAGGAAAGAAATCTCGAATTATTTCAAGTTACATCAGGAATAGGACAAGGAAGATCGGTGCACAGACCAAGATGCAAGCAACCACATACAACCATACACAAATAGGGTTTATTGGCCATAACCATGCTATACATCCACCACAAAACTCATTTAAGGGTGACGCGTATCAAATGCATTCATAATACATATCATATATGTAAATTGGGATTTGTGGATTTAGGATTTGACATGCATAAAGACAATTTTATTCACATCGTTTGTAATAAATAAAGTCGACAAACCAAAATCGATCATATCGATAATCCTAAAGTATAGAGCAGTTGACGTGACTCTGATACCATAGTTGGGTTTTAGGGGAGGCAGAGAAGGCAGACGAAACAAAAATTTTGTTTCTCCCCAAACCCAGAACAAGGAAACACGTCAACGTCTATACAATAGGAAAAGATGGTTTGTGGAATCATACCTTGTCCCGAGGCTTTCTCGGTGACAATACCTCACATCTTGCACGGTCTTCACCTCCGGTCTTGGACGGTGTCTCTACAACTCCTGGTTGCACCGGGACTGATGACTCCTGGTCTCACCAGGACTGTCGGGATTGACAACTATCCTCCGAGTGGTAGAAATCTCCTGCCTCTGAAGTAGTCCACACTGACCACCTGGAACTCCAATATCCTTGTCCCACAAGGAATTGGAAGGAGTTTAATCCTCCTGACACACTCTCCTGCCACCAATAACTTTCTGTTGTTGTCTTTCCCTTGTTGTGCCTCCCTTATCGGGTAGCACAGGCTCTCTCGGTTACCAAAACTAGAGAGAACGACAACTTCACAGAGCAACTAGTTGCACTGAGTTGTTCTTTGAGAAGCCCCTAATAACCCTATATATAGGAGGGTCATGGGATAGGGTTCTCTATCCCGGGCAATGCAAGAATAGAAGGGTTTGAGATTTTCCACAAAAACAACCAACTGCGCAACCTGAACCGATCGTTTCATTTCTGAAACGGTCAGTTGGGGACCTGAGCCGGTCGGTTGACACCTCAACCGATCAGTTGGGACACCTCAACCGATCGGTTGGGACACCTCAACCGGTTGGGACACCTCAACCGATCGGTTGGGACACATCAACCGGTTGTCTCACTTCTGAACCGATTGGTTCGTGGTCCTGGTTAGTTCCTGATTGACTTTCCATTATTTATTTCTAATTGGTATCAAATACCAATCCTTGTTCCAATAAAATTGGGCAAGTGAAACGAAAGGAAATTTCTCACCAATCCTACTTTCCCAACTTTCTTAGTTGCACAAGTTGAATCGATCGCTTCAACACTTGAAGCAATCATTTCACACTATCCATGAGCCGATCGACTCACCACTTGAGCCAATCGGTTCACCAAGCTCAGCCGATCGGTTCATCACATGAGCCGATCGGTTGGGAGTGCAGATTGTGCAGAATCAGTCAATTGCAGTTTCAATCAATCCAATACTCCAATCAATGTGTCCAACACCTTGAACATTATGATATTGAGCTATCAATTAATTGATTGTTTAATTGAACTACTAAACTCCTTTAGTAATCAATCTAAACATTGTTTGTGGACAAAACTCCTCTTCCAGGTTAAATCCTATGTGTGTGACCCTACAGGTCCATTTCATGTTGGTGGTGAAAGTCCATAACACTTATGACTTCACAAGCAAAGAGCGGTGCCTAGTCACACATCAGTACTACTCAAGTGAAATAGAAAGTTGGAGAACAACTTTCATTCCTACAATCTGTGAATGGAGTTACAGTGAATGTATGATTCCTTTGTCACTGATATCCTGAATGAACTCGAGGCATGGAACAATCATCATGTCAATGTTCATTCACTTTCTTGATCTCAGAGTAGATTGGAAGAGATATGTATGACATCACTATCATGTAGTGATTCACACATGCATGCACACCTTTCTCAATCCTACTCATCAAGTGGCCATGGATATCAAACTCCCTCAGGAGGGACAAATCCCATATCTATCACTCACCCCTTAAAAGCCCCATGTGTCAAAGCCACCCAATCATCACCTTTATAACAACCCATGTTTCAGGACTGTATTTGATGATGTAACAGTGTTCCCAACGACATGTGTTGAGTGTAGTGATTTCAGGTCAAAGAATCACACTCACCACGATCACTGTGAGTACTGACTGTGACTACCATGTCATGGTTCCATGTGTCAAACTCACGATGGGTCTGTCTGGTACACTTGTTCTCTAACAAGTACCTATGTGTTTAGTTTGATATCTCTATATCATGACTAATGAGATTCTGTCATCAACCAAAAGCACAATCTAGTTGTGTGTGTCATTGTTGTCTATCTACCTTCCACAATGACATCTGACTAGGGACATAACAAGAATGTACAAACTCTTAGCATCTGTATGATCTCATCGTCCAGGTCCTTAACCTAAAAGCATACATCATTGAGTATTGTCACTACTACAGTAATGCCTTTTAGCATCGGTTGTTTAACCCCCTTTGGTGTCGGTTTCCGAGCGATGCCTACGTGGGCGCCGCTAAAGGTCGAACACTTCGGCGTCAATTTTTTAACCGATGCCTATTTAACGTATTGGCGTAGGTTGTTTATAGAAAACTTATGCCAAAAGGGTTTGCGCCACAAAAAATGGCGTCATCTAGGGCACATTCTGCGTCAGTTACTACTAAAAGACCGACACTATAGATAACCTATAATACATATATCGTCGGTTTTTAATTGGTAACCGATGCAAAAAGTGTCCTAGATGACACCGTTTTATGTGGCAGGACACATTTTTGCATTAGTTATAAACTAAACAACCGACGCTATATGTATTATAGGCGTCAGTTCTACATGGACAACCGACGCCATTTCCAGTACGGGAGTGGCCACATTAGGCGTCGGTTTTTTGAAAAAAACTGACGCTATAGGCCTTTGATGACAATTTTCTGTAAATAACCGACGCCTATGTCTATTTTTTTTTCATATCAGTTTGCAGGCCTGCCGTGGCTGGTCAGCAGGATGAGAACCTGCAGTTCAGTTTTCTGAACTGTAGGTTTACGACATCTATTGATATCAACCTACAAACAAGCCACAAACCTACAAAATCAACAAATATTTTTTTGCACAAGTGGATACATTCAGACATCAATTCAATTCTCACATTCAAACATGTAGAAACATTAAAATACATGTAGAAACATTCAGAAATATTCACTTACAAAATATCATTCAGCATCGCTATCAACATCCCAATTATATCTTACAATTGCCACTGCTTGTATGGCTTTTGCCCATTCTTCTCTTACTTCATCTAATGCTTCCATCGTATATGGAGCATGTATATTTTTTAAGCGTTTACCTATAGTGTGGTCAGTTTTAAACACCTGCAAAGAGAATGATGTATATATATATATAAGTAATAATATAAAAATAAGATTGATATATTTCATACTAACTAATGAGACTATATATAATACCTCATGTATGGTATCAATGTCCAATGCGGCATGTTTGATAATCATCTGCATAAATCACATCACATAGTATGCGCATGCCCAACCATTGTCTTGTGTAGCGCACTATATATTGAAACATATAAAATAATACAACTAAGCATAATTCACATCAATAATATATACATTGGAATCGGGAACTTACTTGTACGTTCTGCCAATTTATTGGCGGATTCTTTTTCCTTGGGACCGTTCCTCCAGCCTTTTTGAATGCATCTGAACCCCTACATGTTAATATAACACAGTAAATTGCATAAGTAAATAGTAATGTAATAACAGATGTTAACAGATACAAAAATGAAATATTTCTCTCCAGAATAATGGCATTCTCATTACGTGTCCAATTTTAGTGTTTAATGTACTTCCCGCGGGATATAGATAATAAACAGTGAACTTCCCAGGGACAATAACTAGTAACTCCCAATGTCTCCCGCTAGAGGTAAAAAGTTAACAATTAATAACTCAAAATGCACAATAAAAATGGAATTTTCTTCAGTCCAAATTATGAATAAAGTAAACTTACTTGACATTGAATGGAGCTATTATTATCATCTTCTTTTGCTGACCAAAAATTGTAAAATCATCTATACAGTATTGTTGAACACTGTCAGGGTCTTTAGCTACCATACTAATCAATGATGGAATCAAAAATCCCACATGATCAAATACAAATTGTTTGCATTGATCTTCGACTAAGTAAATGCAAAACATGTATTATGTATGCATTAATATATAAGAAACTAGATCACCGGATCTTACACAAGGTATATGGATGTATAAACAAGATCTCACCTTATCCATGTCTCTATCATTGATGTATTCAACCAATCATACATAAACAACTCAATAATATCTTGTATAAATAAAGAGCTATCATATGTTTGACCTGCATAATCTTCATCTAAAGAAACAATTATAGCGCAATGTATATTATGTGCCATAGCCAACATGCCATTTCCCTACAAGCAGGACCTAACAGGTATGTTAGGTCAGTTGGAACCCAACTTGGTAATGCGGGAAGTGGAGGTGGAGGCCTACGTGCTCCTGGTGTCTTCTTTTTAACTTGTATATATAATTTCAGATCAGTTGACCTCATATATACACATTAACAGTCTAAATCAATGTAAATTTATCTTACATTTCAGTAGTGTAGACGACATTTTCTTTGGGCCACAATATGACCCCGCCTTCTGCCTCACCAAGTGTATCAATATCTGGGTTGGCATATGGCAACACAACTTCCCTCCAATCTGGTAATACACATATCAGACTCACACAAATGTAGACCTGCGGCATTGGAGTCCCATGGAACGTTATCCCAGAAGGGAATGGTAAGATTGCGCCTCTGCAACAACATAGTCTTGCATTCTTAAGCGGCATGGCTTCAATGCCTACAAATTTACGTAAAGAGTGTTATACATATATACATATCATCTTGAAAACATATCATCTTGAAAAGACTAGCTACAATGTCATAAACAATACTTACAACAGACGTGTTAGGCGATGGGTCTCCAGGATTACTCGCATTCTGTGCATCAGGAGAAGAGTGGGTCGCCATAGGCTGATTGGAAGCCTGAGATGCCTGCCATTACAGCAATTCTTCCTTGACCTTCTCAGCAACTACATCATTGACCTTCTTAGAAACTATATCCTTGACTCTCTTATTCTCCTATACATGGATAAAAGAAACATTAGCTTCTTATTATTAAATTTCCTTTTGCAGTAACATTCTAAAAAAAGAATAGGTTACCTCTTCTTGAGAAAGTCCCACTCTGGGTTTGCACTGGGATGGCCCAAAGAATGCTTTGATGCCCACACCAGCGCCTGCACCCCTAACACGTCTAGGATGCTCTGGGTTACCCAGAGTAATTGTCAATTCATCCCTTGTTCCCTGAGGGATGAACGTGCCTTGTTTCCTCTGCTCGTGCAGCTCCCGCTAATCACCATCAATAGAAATTGGTAAGTTAACACCACAAATAATCAATATTCAAATGATTGCTCTAAGAGTTGTATTTTACCATTTTCGCAGTCGCCTCAGCAGTTATGAGCTTCTTTATTTCACCCTTCTTGTTTTGCCTCCCAGCTATCCAGATATCATGGCGAGGCATGGGTGTGGCAGACTCCTGAGTAGGAGAAGACTCCTGAGTAGCTGCAGACTCCTCTTGTAGTCTTTGGTGAACGCTTGGATAGCCTCTTGGACCCATAGTATGGTCATGAACATTCGGTGCTCGCCTTGCTTTTTGTGCATCACTTAGGGCCTAGTTAGTATGCACACTAATTATTTAGTTAGTAGCACTAAATGTTAATCTTGAATGGGTGAATACAATGTATATTAATTAAATTGGGAGTGACGCCTAATACCTTGAATTCTTCAGATTTTCTTGAAGCAACAAAATTGTCCCAATCTTCTTTGTCCAAGAAGTTCCATTGTTCAAGGGCTGACTTCTTCTTCTTATCACCCTCTTTTATGTATTCTCTGTTCAGATGTGTCCTATAATTCCTAAGCATCTTTCCAGTGCGTTGCATCACACTTTTACGATGCAACGTCTCATCCAATGCAAACAGATTCTGTAAAATAGAAATGTTATTAACTAGTATCCAAAATAGAATTGCAAATAATAGATTTTGTAATCTACAAAATATAATTGCAAATAATAATAACTCACACATAAATCCTTCCATATCAAGTCTTTTTTCCCCTGAAGAACTTTATGCCAATTATCATACTTAACACCACAATGGCTCCGAGTGGTACACCCAAGATAGTTTACAAAATTATTGCGGTTCTCTCCAATTGCATTTCCTCCATTATCAAACTCCACAACCAGTTTGGATCCACTGCCACTTAGCGCTATTAACTTCTTCAACAGAGTGATGCGCCTTTACTTGTTATGTGTTTGGTGTTGCGCATCAAGTTGCTCCAGTGCTTCAGTGGGTACATGTGCATCATCAACCTAAAATTTGACAAAATAATGATTTTTAGCAATATAGAAATATGGGATATCTGACATAACTATAAGATAATGATTTTTATATAAATACAGGATATGTTTTTATAACTTACATTGGTATCCTTGCCATGCTCATCATGGACATCATGCTCATCATGGTCAGCCATCTAAAAATGTCATTAAAAAGGCAAACATTTAGCATTTGTATTAACTAGAAAAAGGCAAACATTTAGCATTTGTGTTCACTAGAAATAATGAAAAATCAAATCTGAAAATAATTTTGATATTAAAAAAGCAAACATTTAGCTTAAATAAAAAATATAAATTTACATGCCTCTAAAATTGTGATCTTTTATCAATTAACAATCCTTCATTGTGATCTTCGCGCACATATAAGTCATCATTAGCTTCAATATTTTGTGCAGTTGGAAACCCCACTGAGAATGGACTGGATTCATCATACTTATCATAGTACTCTTCTTCATCTATATGATCTTCAATGAACTGCCTTTTACCATGAAGAACAACTGACCTTTTATCATTTGCAGGATCATCGATATCGAATATTTGTTTCACCTATGATGCCAATATGAATGGTTCACCCTTCTCGCCAATCTTTTCAAAGTTCACCAAAGTGAAACCCAATTCATCCACTATAACTCCTTTGGTGTTATCAACCCAATTACATTTAAAGAGCGAAATTTTGAAATCTATGTAGTCAAACTCCCAAATGTCTTCAATGACACCATAATATGACATTTTAGCTTCACGTGGACTCTTATCCTTTGCACTTGCAAAGTACATAGTTGACGCTTGAAGAGTGACCCCACTATTTTGGATGACACTCTTATCATCTTGGCGCTTTGTGTAATATGTGAATCCATTAATGTCAAACCCTTCATAAGACATAACATTCGGTTTTGGTTTATAGGCGAGGCATTTGATAGTTTCTGTAATATCATTTGGTGTTTGAGATAGTTGATGTAAGACTTTATCTTCAAACCACTTAGTAAAAGTCTTATTATGCTCTCTATCAAGCCACATTGAACTTGCTCGAGGATGTTGTCTCTTTATGAAATTGGTATGTTCCTCTATATAAACACTCACTTCGTCCATATTGTGTAAAATATACAAGTGAGCTTGTTCCAACTGCTCACGGTTGATTACTTTCACCCGTGATCCCAAAATTCCTTTGCCCTCCTGAATATTCTTGTCATTATCAGGAGTGTCATTACCACTGAGAAAGTCATTACAAAAATACGTAACTTCTCTTGCCACATAACCTTCAATAATACTCCCTTTAGGACGATAACGGTTTCGAACATCACCTTTAAAAACGCTCATGTATCATTCAAAGGGATACATCCAATGCAAGAAAACTGGACCCAACATTTTCACTTCCCTAGTCAAGTGGACAACAAGATGTACCATGATATCAAAGAACAAAGGAGGGAAATACATCTCAAGCTGACATAGGGTAATAACCACTTCTCTTTGCAAATTATCGAGAGTATCATGGTCAATAACTTTGCTGCATAGACTGTTGAAAAAGAAACAAAGTCTGGTAATTGCAAACTTTACATACTTCAGCAATATAGATCGAATTGCCACATGCAATATTTGTTGCATTAGAGTGTGACAATCATGATATTTAAGACCTATCAACTTCAGATATTTCATTGATACCAATCTACAGATATTGGATGAGTAACCATGTGGCACCTTAACATTTACCAAGCATTCACAAAAAGTTTTCTTCTCCTTTCTAGACAACGTGTAACAAGCGGGAGGTAAGTATGTTCTTTTATTACCCATTTCACGTAATTCTGTTAATTCTGACCTTATTCCCATTTCACGTAGGTCCAGTATGGATTTTATCCCATCTTTAGTCTTACCTGGTATATTTAACAGAGTACCAATGATGCTATCACAAATATTTTTCTCAACGTGCATTACATCGATACAATGTCTGATTGTCAAAGAACTCCAATAAGGAAGATCCCAAAATATTGACTTCTTCTAGAATGAAGAATTGTCACTCCGTGTGGCCATACTACATTGTGATTTCTTACCAAATTCATTGACAATGTCTTTTACTCTTTCATAAACAACATCCCCTGGTATAGGTTTAGGTGCACTCCGTTCATCATTCCATCCATTGAATGCTTTGTGCTTCCTACGATACAGATGGAATTTTGAAAGAAACCTTTGATGACCAAGATATACAGTCTTGCCGCCATGTTTTAGTCTTTTTGAATCAGTGTTTTCTTCACATATAGGACACACTTTAGCTCCTTTGACACTATATCTAGACAAATTCCCATATGTTGGAAAGTCATTAATAGTGCAAAACAACATAGCGTGCAAACGAAATATCTCTCTTGCTGAAGCATCATAGGTCATCACACCTTCAGCCCAAAGTTTCTTTAATTCATCAATCAAAGGTTCAAGATAAACATCAATATCATTTCCGGGTTGTTTAGGGCCCGATATCAACAACGACAACATGACATACTTATTTTTCATACACATCTAGGGAGGAAGATTGTATATAACAAGCATGACTGGCCAAGTTCTATGTTGGCTGCTCAATGTCCCGTACAGATTCATCCCATCTATACAAAGCCCAAGTCTTAGATTCCTATCTTCTTCACCAAATTTGGGGTACAATAGATCAATCTTCTTCCACTGTGGGGAATCAGACGCATGTCCTAGGATCCCATCATTATTTTTCTTAACATCTACATGCCACCTCAAATTCTTCGCATCTTTCAGATTTGCAAACAAGCTTTGAAACCGTGATATTATAGGTAGATACCACAACACCTTGGCAGGAGAACTAATTTTGGACTCCCCCGAAGTCGTCAATTTATACCGTGACGCACCTCATTTTGGACAATCTTTCAAATCTACATAGTCCTTTTGAAATAATATACAATCATTCGGGCATGCGTGTATCTTCTTGGCCTCCATTCCCATTGGGCACAACATTTTCTTTACCTGGTATGTTGAGGTTGGCAACTCATTTCCTTCAGGAAGCATTTCTTTCAACAAAGTTAACAATGAAGTGAAGCTTTTGTCGCTCCATCTATTGTTCGCTTTCAACTTATACAATCTCAACACAACACTAAGCTTCGTAAACTTAGCACAACCTATGTATTATGATATCTCAGCATCATGCACAATGTTTCTAAAGATAGGAGGTGGATCGGTGTGCTCTACCCTACAACTATCCAACATCGCATCAACGATGTCTGTTGGAACTGGTTCGTTCACATTTACGTCATCGGAGGCAATTTCTTCTTCCACCCAAGCATTGCTATAGACATCTACTGGTTTCGATTTTGAAATCTCTCCATGCTAGTGCCATTCTTTATATCCTTGTACAATCTCGTTGCACATGACATGACTTTTGATTTCCTCATCAGTGTTGACTTTCAAGTTCTTACCGCAATGCCTACATGGACAGTAGAACCTATCTATAGGTTTTTTCCTATGTTCCTCGGAAAATCTAATAAACTGATCAAGACCAGATATAAACTCTAGGGTGCAAAGATTACGAATGGACATCCATGATCTATCCATTCTATAATTAAAGAAAAAACAAGTATATATTAGGAAACAAGTATATATATTAGGAAAAGATTAGGGTATACACTTACATCCTAAGTGTATAATGTGATGTCATTCTTATATATAATAAATGTGTACCACCTATCCCATCCTTGAACACCTAATCTCACTAGTAAGTGTATAATGTGTACTGGGTTTTCAAGAAAATTTCGGCAGCATTTCCCCACTGTTATCTAACTACATAGGTACTTACAGAACAAATGGGGAAATGCTATCGAAATTTTCTCGAAATCCCAATACACATTATACACTTACATCTTAAGTGAGATTAGGTGTTCAAGAACAGTACCAAACCAGGACCATCCAAGATTTACTCCTAGTGAGTAAATCTTGGACGGGTTTCTAGGCCAACAAACACAATAATAAATATCTACAACGAAGCTGGACTCCATACAAACAGTATATAATTTAGTGATTGTTCATTCTAATTTATACCAATGTACAAGTAATATAAAGAACAATGATTGTTGACTTTCTAGGATCATACAAATAGTATAATAATCACTAGGATCATACAAGTAGCAATGTTGATTAAGTCTATGTGATTAAAGATCACGCAGTGTAATTCTAAGTGATTAGGGTATACACTTACATCCTAAGTGTATAATGTGATGTCATTCTTATATATAATAAATGTGTACCACCTATCCCATCCTTGAACACCTAATCTCACTAGTAAGTGTATAACGTGTATTGGGTTTTCAAGAAAAATTCAACAACATTTCCCCGTTGTACTCTAAGTACAAATGTACTTAGAGAACAAATGGGGAAATGCTACCGAAATTTTCTCGAAAACCCAATACACATTATACACTTACATCCTAAGTGAGATTAGGTGTTCAAGAACAGTCCCAAACCGGGGACTATCCAAGATTTACTCTTAATGAGTAAATATTGGACGGGTTTCTAGGCCAACAAACACAATAATAGATATCTACAACGAAGCCGGACTCCATAAAAACAATATATAATTTAGTGATTGTTCATTCTAATTTATACCAATGTATAAGTAATATAAAGAACAATGATTGTTGACTTTCTAGGATCATACAAACAGTATAATAATCACTAGGATTATACAAGTATCAATGTTGATTAAGTCTATGTGATTAAAGATCAAGCAGTGTAATAATATAGGATTTACCTCTGTTTGGGTGAGACGGAGGGTAGGTGAGTAGGCAGGCAAGCAGGCAGGTGAGCAGGCGACACGGCGCGCAGCATCAGATGATCAATTAATTCCTAAAAAAATACATAAATAAATACAAATTAGTACATAAATAAACACAAATCAGTAAATAACTTAATTTAAAAAAAAATACACAACAACATTGTGCCTTAACGTAGCCCAAGCATCGCCCAGGCATCCCAGAGGCCTAACTAGGCTGGGTTCCTGGGCAAACCCTAGGTGAACGCCTGGCCGCCTAGGTGCCTGGGTACCGACTGGGTAGGTCGGCATGTACCTGCTTGAGAACAAGGCTGGAGGCAAGGAAGAAGACGGCAACGCAGGGCAGGCACGGTGAGCTCCAGGAAGAAGACAGTGGCGGTGGCCGGAGGCAAGGAAGAAGACAACCGGCGACGGCGCCCACGTAGGGAAGAAGGCGGTGGCGGCACAAGGAGCAGGGAGGAAGGAGCGGGTGGCGGAAGCGCAAGGAGGAAGACGGTGGGCGGCGGCGGTGACATAGAGAAGCAACACAGATCGTCGGCGGTGAGCGAGAAGCAGTAGGCGGTGATTTTGGGAGAGCGGCGATGAGCTAGCCCACATAATCAATGAAATAGGAAGAAAGGGGGAAGAGTCGGGTAATCGAGCCTCTATTAAGTTAGGCAACGACGTCAGTTCTATAAGATAACCGACGCCTATTATCTTCAGTGTCGGTTGATAGTAAAACACTGACCCCAAATTAGTTGGCAGGAACTATTATCAGCATCGGTTATCAACGGATAACTGACACCTA